>JAUTXW010000356.1:0-1487500 GCA_030620095.1 Kuschelorhynchus macadamiae
GCTGCAACGTTTTCCATAGCTTTGTTATGACGTTGAGTTTCTTCAAGCAATTGTCTTGATGCTTTTGCATCATTAACAGCTTTAGCAATTCCGGCTGCACTACCTCCCAATGCACCGAGGGCACCCGAAATTGGAAGCAAAAGAGGTAAAAATCCGCCAATTTTTTTTGGAGTTTTTATAACGCGTTTTTTTCTACTGAATTGTTTGGATGTCTTAACACCCATACCAAACTTTTTTTTTCCTTTCATAATACCTGTAACCATCAAAGCTGCAGTTTTTTCACCCAGCGATGAATCCTTAGCCTTTACTCTTTGCCAAGCCTTATCTGCTAAAATCTTATCTGCTTCGTGTCTGTTTGATAAATTGTTAGATTGCGAGTACGCTATGTCATGATCTTTACAAGCATCGTCTAAAGGATTTATGCCACTATCCCCCCTACTTAATCTTTTTTCCAACTTTGTTCCCGGACCGCAATAGTTATAACCAGGAATGTGTAGTTCAACAGGTAGACTATTAATAAGTTTATTTACTAAACCCGTACCTTTCTTCTTGCTCTTCTTATTGGATGTAATCGAGTAAGGGTTGTGTATGATCATTTTATAGTTTTTGTAAACTGAGTCGATAGAGCTGCTCGTCTTCTATAAATAGTAAAAAAACGGGCAGCAAATTCACTTGGCTTTTTTTTTTATAAATACATATTATTTAGAATGTTATGTCAGTTATTGTTGACGATGTGGATTGAAAAGCAAGCTGATGTCTTGTTGTAGGAGCATAAGGGGTTGGCAAAACGAACTCCATTCTCACATTACTTGAACATCCAAACGGAATAAGATTCGAAAATATTTATTTATACTCAAAATCGTTACATCAACCCAAGTATGAGTTTTTAAGAAATTTGCTAAAACCTATTAAAGAAATTGGTTATTTTGAATATGACAATGATGAAAATATTATATCCCCTCACGATATTAAACCAAATTCAGTTATTATATTTGATGACATTCCATGTCAGAATCAAACTGTTATAAGGGACTATTTTACATTTGGGAGACATAAAAATACGGATTGCTTTTTCATTTTTCAAGGTTATTCATCAATCCTCAAGAGGCTTATACGTGAAAATGCAAATCTCTTAATTTTATTTAAACAGGACCTAACTAGTTTAAAACACATATATAATGACCATTGCATGATGGATATGACATTTGAGAAATTTAAAGCTCTCTGTGAACACTGTTGGAAAGAAGACTACGGTTTCGTTGTAATCGATAAGGACTGTCCCCTTAAATTCTGGCAGATATAGAAGCAGGTTCCATTCATTCATACACTTATAAACATGGATAAACGACTAGCAAGAGAGTTAGTTAAATTAAGAAGAGCAGTAAAACAAAAATATCAAGCATTAAAGTTAGAAGCCTCAACGACTCAAAGCCAATTAGAAAAAACATATCAACCAATAACACAACCACTACAGCAATTAATTTCAAATATTGCAAAAACGGAACCAACTAACATAAAAGAAGAACCTCATACTTTTAAGGAATTTTATAGTACTTCTACTCCATCAAGGACAGCTAAGAGAAAAACCGGGAAAACTCCCGTTTTACCCACTGAGTTACCATCATTTTTTGATAGGAGTATTGCATCGACTAGTAATTTCCCTACCATTCAAGAAACAAGCACAGTAGCTGAAACTACATCCCCATCGGGTAATAGTACTGTAGAGAATTTAAATATCTCTGATATTTTAGAGCAAACTAGACAAACAATTCAACAATACGTTGACACTCCGGGATATAAATATTGGTTGGAAGATTTTGGTGAATTGCCAAGAAAATATATCGATGAAGGAGTTTGGGATACAAGACATATATTTGATCACAATTATGGTATTGTTCATGATTTGGAAACAAACAAATTTCTTTTAGGGACAACAATGAAACCATTTGAAATTATTAATAAAAATATAAAAGTTGAGGGTGTAACCTACAAAGGCACTCTAGGTTTATATGAACTACTTTTTAAAAAAGAACCTATTGGTTACAAGAAAGAAGACTTAGATCAGTAGATGGACATTCTATCAAGAACTAATGCATATCGCAGAAATCACGACCGTAATGAGCAAGTTCAAGGTAACGGTTCAGTCAAATATGTAACTATTATAGGACCGTACTTACAAACCAAAGGGGTAACGAAAACAAAAAATATTAAAACACCTGCAAAAAATCTCATAGAAGCATTTAGTAGACCTAAGGCTCCATATAGGCAAACAAGGCAGAAACTGGGAATGGGGATATTTAAACTTAACAAAACAGATACGGACTATGTATATTGGGACAACATCAACGAACTTGTTGATAGACTTAGACTTTTAATGGCTTCTCGGGTTGCCGGGCATACTGGACATAATAATGAAATAATCTCAATTATTGAAGAACTACGAGAAGCCAAAGTAATTCTATAAAGTTTTTGAAGTAAAAAGCAACAGTTGCATATTATATATTGAGTATGTCGGTAAATAAATTTGGAACTCATATCCTAAATGCCAATGAAGACTTATATTACTTTTGCATCCTTCCCATGGTTCTTGTACATTCGACAAAATCAATTAATCTACCGATTGGTGAAACAAGACGTTGTTTTACTATTAGCGGCGATGAAACTACTTTAGCGTTTCCATTTCCAGAAGCAGAAGTGATAAGAAGTGATAATATGATAATATTCACTGTAGTAGAGACATAGATTTTATCATAAATAACAACATATTTAGTTCGGTTGAACTATTAGGTCATAAACTCGGTAATGGTGATAATATTTCTTTTGTAAGATCTCTTAAATATTCTGCATCACCTGGAGTGTTATACGCAGGATTGGTTTTAAAGTGTAAGAGTGAAAATTAATAAAATTAAGGAGGATGTCGTTAATGAATTACATAGACCCTCTAGAAGAAATTTTAAAAGAAGACGAGTAATCGTAAAAGGGCTTAATGATTTGTTTCAAGCAGATTTAGTTGAAATGCAACCTTACTCAAAATTTAATAGAGGATATAGATATATATTAGTGGTAATCAATACTTTTTCTAAATTCGTTTGGGCACTACCTATTAAAACAAAAACTGATAAAGAGGTGGCTGCAGCAATGAAAAAAATTCTCAAAGACTTAAAAGCAGCCCCTAAACACCTGCAAGGCGTTCCAAAAAACAGATAAAGGAAAATAATTTTATTCCAAGGATTTTCAGAAGCTAATGGAACAGTTTAAAATCAATCACTATAGTACTTTTTCTAATTTGAAAGCAAGTATCGTTGAGCGAGTGAACCGAACATAAAGAATAAAATGTGGAAAAAGTTTAGTCTTCAAGGAAATTATAAATGGTTAGATATATTGCCTGATATTGTTAGTGTGTACAATAATACAGTACACTCTACAATTGGTAAAAAACCTAATGCTGTTAATAAGGGAAATGAAAAAAATATATTGAAATCATCATTTACTCATATGAAAACAGTTGATCCTGATTTAAAAAAATTTAAAGTTGGTGACTTTGTTCGTATAAGCAAACACAGAGAATTTTTTTCTAAAGGGTACACACCCAACTGATCAAATGAAATTTTTAGAATAAAAAAGTTACAACTTACAAATCCTGCAACCTATTTACTTGAAGATGAAAACAAATCAGACATTCGAGGAGGCTTTTACGGAAAAGAATTACAAAAAGTCAGACATTCAGACATATACTTAATGGAAAAAGTAATAAGAACAAAAGGAAATAAGGTGTTAGTTAAATGGTTGGGATTAGACAAAACACATAACTCATGGATATTAAAAAAGGATATTTTGTAAAATATTCATCAATAAAACACATTTTTTTATATTAGTATTGTTTTATTTTATAATCCTATTTAACATATTATTTAAAACAGGTTTTAAAATAATTTCACATAATTCGATTCGTCTTTTAAAATGTTGTTGGTCTACAAACTCTTGAGGCGGCATACGGGATTTTCTATATGCAAACGTCCATGCATGCATCGTATGAAGTTGATTTTTAGTTTCATCAAAACTTACTGATTACTTCATAATATTTTCTTTCTCTTAATTTTTGTTCGAGCTGGATTGAATGCATTAGTAATAATTCCAGCATAGTACAAACATTCTCACTATTGGGGTTTTCACTCGGCGACAGAGTATCATATACTTTTTGAAGACAATTGGTTTTGGAAAACAGACTGTTCTTAAAAATGTCGAAGTAACTGTTAAATTGCTGTTTTTGTAAAATATTTAATCTGTATTCGATTAAAGGTATTTGTTCCCATAATCTGCACACAGTTTCATTTCCAAAACAGATGTAATCATCATGTTTTGTAATCCTCACTATTGGCATTTCACCAAATTTCTCAAAAAGAATGGACATATTTTTCAAAAATATAGTTTCTTGAAAGGCGTTTGATGAGAAAAAGTAATTTGTTATAACACCCTGATATTTTAGTAGGTCTTTCCAATCATCCTTACTTACAACAATATATTGGTTCTTGTTTCCACCAAATTCAACATATGGCGTAAAATCACTTTCTAAACACAAACCAATATTTACAAACTTTGATTTGGATTTATCTAAAGGGTACTGTTTAGAATTTACTATGGTTTGCTTTTCGATAGAATGTATAGATGTTTTAAACACATTGGACGTTACTCTCTTCAAATACGTTACAAAAGCAACGTAAGATGAAATAATTGATATTAAAGTCAGAAACAATAATATTATATAAAAATATACATAATTACAATAATGTTTTTTATGAACAAATTCTATCCATTCTGAATAAATGACAGGCTTTTTATCAAAGAAATATTAAATCTTCATATAATTATTAACACTTAAATCATTTTCTGAAATATTATAAATAAACAAATGTGAGTTTCCATCTATGTAAATCATTCTCATTTGCTTATAACAATCAGTTTCATTTTTAGTCTTATTGATGCACACGTCGGCTCTAATTGTGTTAGGAATATGATTAACATATAGTATTCTGCCAACAAGGGAGACTAACACGACTAATGAAGTAGCAGTCATTGTTCTAAAGCAACTATATAATACTGTCTGTTACAACATTTTATATATTCACACAAATTAGTGAAACAGATCATCAATGAAACAAATTTTATAAAACTTGACAACTTTAACTTCCTTTCCGTCCCAATTTCAAAACCGGATAACAATTGTGTATCAAAACCACTTTTATTGCGAGTCTCTTCTAATCATCGTCTTTTAGATTTGGGTTCTTGTTCAGATTGTTAAATAGATAAATTTTTAATCATTGATTCTATATGGACAGTATCTTTGTGACCCCATGCTAAAGTTTTTGTGGTATTTGAAAGACGATATCTTTTATCGTCATGACTTGTCAAGGCTAGTTTGTTAATCAAATTCGTATAAATATTGTGGAGATGTGACTTAAAAACATACATTGTGCAGTATACTTTTTGACTTTTTTCCACAACATCTTTATAATCTGATAAGTTTAATTGTTTTTGTACGGCCGATTTACGAATACCTTTTGCCATTTTATCTAAACTATATTTGGTTTTTACACAATATGCCTTAGCACCGGTACCAAAAAAACTTTCTAAAGGTACAGCTTTATGTTCATCCTTAAATTTACCAACCACTGATGTGAATATCGGCATATTATGAATATTTGGTTCAAGATAGTTAGAGGTGTCAAATTGATCCAGATTTTGCTTCATATCTTCTTAAAAATTTTCCGTTTCAATTTCTAGTATTAAAGAATCAGTATCAGTGTACAATAAACTTACATTATCTCCATATTTTAATTTTAAATATCCGTAATAAAAATCATACATTACAGTTTTTGCAATATCCAATATACTCATTCCAACATAAATGGGCTTATTATATTCGATACATATCTTTCGAAGTTGAATAGCTACTAGACTTTCTGAAAAAAATTTTAAATCTTTAAATTGAGGTTTTGCAATTAATTTCTCAGCACTTAATTTGTTTCGCTCTCTCTCCCATTGAGTTACTAGCTTAATATCTACTCGTTTATCGACATTCTCCATAGTTTTACCAAAAATACTGTTATTTGCCAATTTGTACGAATTTTTTTCAAATTTGTTTTTTGAAGCATTTCGTAAATTAGTATTCAAATTAATATATTTAGCTAACCATGGCGATTGTGTAAATTTAATTCCCCTGTGTATTTTGAGAAGTTTAAGTCCAAATTTTAAGCTTTGCTTCAAAGCACGATAATGAAGAACATAATTGTACTTATTGTTTAAATTGGGAATTAGTTTAGAATACTTGGAAATTGGTGGCTTAAATTGTTCGGGACAGCGGAAAGTCGTTATGGCTTTCATGTAAATTGTGAGGATATTCTAAGTCAACTTCAAATACATAGCCCGTAGATGATGTATCTGAAATATTTAAAATATTAAGTTCATTAATTTCATCCTCAGATAGCCAAACAAAGTTTTTTTCTGGCAAATACTGTTTCATTGCAAAATCATACAAATTTGTTGCATCTAAATAGGCAATATATTTTGTTGGATACTTAGGATTGAAATTATCAAGAAAAGGATTATTTGCCTCCGATTTTCGAGCTGAACAAGTACTAACTCCCCCGCGAACCCCTTTTTTGAAGAAATGAATCATATCTGGATCAGTCAATAATTCCAATTCTACATTTGTAAATTTCATCATAGCATCCCAACACATTGAAGGGCTTGTTACATAGTTTATAGGATGTAATTTATAAGTTTTATAACAAGTATTTCTATAATTTTCAAAAACATCGGCTAAAAGAAAAACGTCAGATTTCAAATATATATCTGAATATTCACCTATCGTGGAACAATTGAATACATTCCATACCTCTTTAGCTCTAATGTAATTTTAATTACTAATATTTTCATCAATTAAGTCATTATAAAATTTATCAATAGCAGGCAAAGATTTATCATCCAACTTTTCGTAAGAGTCAATATATGAATAAGGAAAAACTCCTTTTTGCCTAACATATTTAAATTGCTCTGTGTCTGAAAAATGTTTCCTAATTTTAAGACATTGAGAATTATCTAAAATATTAGATAGTGATTCAAGAGATTTTGGTAAAAACTGAAATGAGTCTATAAATCGTAAATTCAAGTAAACTATCTTTTTATTTTTAGAATCATACGTGTTTACCATAATTTTGTTACCAAAAGAAATATATTTTTCTTTGTTTTCGTAATTCTTTAGATTATGAAAAATTATTGGAATGTAAGTTGGAGGTATGAAATGTAAATTACAAATAGAATGAGCCGCGCCCCTATAGTTACCGCTAAAATGACAGTGGTCCTTACATTTTTTAAAATTTCCGTCTGAAAAAGGTTTTTCACATTTTCACACACAAATGCATTTTCAAATTCTTTTTGTTGCAAACTAGTTAACTTATTCATAGGCTTTTGATTTCTAAAATAATAGTTATAAAGGTTTTTCACATCAAGTTCAATATATTCAATAAACTTTTCAGTACAATCAGTTCCACGATAAAGTTTTAAAGATGTGAGATTTTTATCAAATGATTATTTAATGTAATAAGCGGACGAATATGGAACATGTTCAGCAGTTTTAACTGTATAGGAAGTTGTAGGATCAAGCTTTTCGTTTTCAACGTTTTTTAAATAGCACTTGAAATCAGCATAAATTACAAAAGGTGCTTTATACTGCTTTTGAATGTTTTGAAACTTTAATATGTTTGCTGGAATTTGATTTCCAAACTTATCTAAAATAAGTTCATCTGAAGGATATTCAATTCGAACAGATGTGCAATCATATTCTAAGTGTCTTTGTAATTTTGCATAGGTACCAAAATATTGTAAACATCCTTCACATAAATTTTTTCTACATTTCTTTTTTGACAGTTTAAAAAGTAATTTAGATAAATCTTTTATCCAACAATAATGACTATTACCGTCATTAGAAGTATTTAAAAGTAGATTGATATGTAAATTCTTTTTATGTCTATTATAGTGTAATGGTCCTACAATCTCATTTACATATACTCCATTTCTAAAAAATTTCTCAACCCCGTAGACATTTATGGATAAATTATTTTTGATTTCAAAAGTACTTATCTGCTCTAATTTAACTGGAAAATTAATACCTGTAAAATCAAAGATAGTTCTGAAGTCCGGGTACGAGGAAGTTTTCCTAGGGTCACCTGAAGGTCTACATATTGCTGATACAACGGCATATGCAAAACAGAAATCATCTTCATTCAAAATGTTTACCAAACTACCTCGAAACTCTGGAATTGGAATATAAGAGTCGCCACATAAAGGATTGTACTTGTTGATGTTTACTTCTAAATGGAGAATTTGTTGTTAAATCCAACCTGCAATTTAAAGAAGAAATAATTAGTATTTATTAAGAGAGACTGTTGTAAATAAACATAAATTGAAGTAATAGCGTTTGAAATGTTTACAAGTCATTATTAACTTCAGAATAACAGAATCTCGTTCAGGTAGTTCATCTGCCTTGGTTGTTAGAATTTTGAATAGTTCGTCATAGAGATTATTGAAATCAGTCGTCTCAGTCACCTTATGGAAGGCTGTGTTGAATGATTTAACGGATGTAGACTTCAGAACTGGCGAGTAGTAGATACCAAATAATTCTGCATTTATCTTAACGCATCTATATAATTGCTGTTGCAGGCGAATTAATGTTACGACTTTCTCGGAAATTTCTTGCTGAAACTTTTGAAGGTTGACATGCATTTTGGGTGAGTAAACCTTGTATGCAGCAATTCGAGACTTAAAAGCACTTCTAATAAGGTCTATTCCATTTCCATATTTAATAGTACTCTTGCTTTTGTGGACATTTGTTCTTAGATGAGAGTTCCAAGCATTAAAATTTAGTATCAGCTTTACAGTCTTCGCAATGGCGAGTTGCCTTATTCCTGAAGAATTTTTCACCAACTGAAACAAAAAATAACATTTTTTTAATTCACTATAATAATTTATATGCAATATAATATAATGAGCGGCGTAGCAAGGTGGGGGAGGGGACTGACCACCTGCACTGCCCCTGGACGCTTACTAAGTCAAGCAAAAAAGATCATTGAAGTAACACAAAACAAATTTTGTCGTTTTTCTTATATTTTAATATATCCTAATTCTTAGTAAATAATGTAAATATACTTACTATCGATTAAATACTCATCCGGATTATGATTTGTGTATCGTTTTAAACATGATTCTTTAATGTGTCTTATGGCATTTCGTCTCTGTGTAATTTCTTTTAGACAGAGTGTGCAGAGAAGGGTCATTTTGAACTGGATATTTATAGGTTTAGTTTCTCTTTAAATAAGGAATAGTGGATTTAAATTTAAAAGTTTGCGCTTACGTGGCTTGTATTTTTTTTTAATTTTTAAAACATTTTTACATATATTTACCACTAAGATTTACCACCAAAGCAGGGATTTTTCATAAAAATATTACCTAAATTTAAAAGAAGCTCACCCTGTCTATGAATTATTTTTTTAATAGGTGAGCAAGTAAAATTACTTAAATTTTTACATTCATTCAAATTGAAATAGTTGTTTACCATTGATTTGAACGTCGCACAACCACGTCTTTGTTCTGATTTTGATAAATTTTGCTTTGGTTTTGAATCTAAAAATTTGTTTAATTCACTTCTGTAGGGAGTTTTTAATGAATTGCTGGGTTGGGTTGTAACAACGGCCCCTGATTTTTCGATATCATCGGTTTTGATTTTTTTTATTACATTTGTTTCGTCGTCAGAAGATTCAGAAGCAGAACGTTTTCGTTTGTTCTAAACTTCTTTATATTCGACAATTTCACACGAATTGAGGTGAGGTTTCGGTGGACTATGGTTGCAATTTTGAACAACATTGTACACCTAAACATCACCTACAATTTCGTTACAGGTTTGGTCGAACACCGATATTGATTTTTGGTGGAAATGTAATTTAGGAGCTGGTTGGTATTCCTCCCTGATTTTTTTAACCTCAATAACGGTCTCTGTTGAATCTTCTGACGACGAAACAGAAATTAGTGAGTAGACATTTTGCTCTACCTGAAATTCATTTTCACCCTCAACTCCCTGAAATTAATTTTCACCCTGTTTCCCCTCAACTCCCTGGTTCGAATAGACATCATTGACTAACATTTCAAACTTTTGATTTTCTAAATTAATTTCCTCCTCATCAACAGTGAAATATTTTGAGGAGGTTTCTCTAAGACTGTCTAATGATTCATTGACTGGATTAATATCTGAATTAAATTCCCCAAAGCTCGCTATTTCTTCAAAATTTGTTGTTGAAATCAGTTCAGGGTGAACTGCATTATTTTGATTATTAAAAATTGTAACTAAATTGTTTATAAATGTAGCGTCATCGATACCACCAATTTCTGATTGAGTATTATCCATGTTCTCATTAAAATATTTTTCTAACGCGTCCGGTTTTAATTGACACAAATGACAATCCATTAAATCATGGACTGGTCAAGTCTCTTCCAAATCAAATAAGGTAAAATCAGATTTAAAATCAAAGTCAGTTAGAGAATTCATGGTGGTAAATAAAAAATAAAAAACAAACCTGCAAAAAACACAAAACGAAAGAAAGCAGAATTCACCGCAGACACTGAGAAGCACGATAGGAACTGGCGTACAATAAATACGACTTTCAACTGACGGTACATGTAAACTCGAAAGCTGCTTAAAACCACTTTTTGTTAAGTCACGCCCACTGACAAGGTTGGTGGCTGGTACAGCGTGGTACCAAGGTCAACTGGTGTCAAATACCTCTTTGACAACCTTTTTTTTTTTTTAACTCGATTTTTTTTTTAACTCGACTTTTTTTTTAAACTCGACTTTTTTTTTTTTTTTTCAACTAGTTTTTTTTTTGGTAAGTGACAGGGTGGTATTTGTACGTTTTGGGAGTGTCTCTTTTGTGCTTTATATTTTCGTGATTCTACTGCAATATTCAGTCTTTGTCATTTGATTCAGTCTAGATTGTTTTGTATCAAAATGTCGTGTGTGCCAAACGAACTAACAAGTTCAGTTGAAGTACCAGTATCCAAAAAAATGTGGTGTATACCGGAGAAACCAACAACTTCAGTAAAAGTACCAATATTCCCCAAAATGTGGTGGTTACCGGAGGAACCAGGAACAGCTTCTCCCATAATACCAATGTCTCCCGAAATGTGGTGTATACCGGACGAACTAACAACTTCAGTTGAAGTGCCAATGTCCCCAAAAATGTGGTGTGTACCAGACGAGCTAACAACTTCAGTAGAAGTACCAATATCACCCAAAATGTGGTGTTCACAGGAGGAACCAGGAACATCTGCCGAAATATCAATGTCCCCCAAAAAGTGGTGTTTACCAGAGGTACTAGAAACAACTTCAGCCGGAATATCCATGACTCCACATCGCATCACAAACAGAAACATCACCCCCAGCATCAGCTTCATCAGAATGGTCAGAAAGTGTGAATGAGATCGTGCTAAGACTTCTGCACGATTTAGAACTTTTATTTGGTATAAAGGTAAGCAATGGACCTATTCAAATTGATATTGTGCCGTTAGTGTCAATCCCAATGTGTGCCAAGAGAAAACAACCCAAAAGGTTGTGCAAAAGACCGTTGAATTATAAATATAATTTTTAGTTTTAGGAGCAGAAGACTATTATAATTTATAGTGTTAAATGTAAATGACCATTATAATACAATACAAAGTACAAAAGGTAATTTTAAATATATTTTTTAGTCATAATAATTCGATGTATAATATATATTCTTAAATTTTATTTTGTTTCTTTTTTTGCGTCCGCATTTAATTGGTAATAAAACGTACTAAGGAGCATATCAAATATGGAAGTGTGTGAGGCTAAAAAAAATTATGTATGATAATAATATTCTTTATTATGTGTTTAAACAAAAATTAATTATATTTTGTTATATTTTATTAATAATTAAATTGTCTTGTGATAAATCTACATCTATTTTTTTTTTCATTTAACAAGTTTTATAACAATTTTTATAATCATATAATACTCTTACATTAGCCAAGGCACAATGCCAAGGACTTAAATTTTTATGATAATAACATTCTTAAATTTGCTTAGGTTGGGTTCCTCGTTGACTGGAATGCTTATGGGGTGAACATTTTTCTTAAAAAGTTTCTCTTTTTAATGCCTTTGACATAGATCTTCGGATTAGTATATATCTTCACAATATTCTTGAGGATTTCTTCTATTTCATTTAATTCTATATATCAAACGTCCCATTCCAACCCATGATATTCTTCAGACCAATCAACTATTTCTTGATCCTTGGCAGATAACATGGTTTTTTTAAATGGTGACTTAAAAAGAAAATTAGACCAGCGTACACCATCGTAGATAGCAAGCTGCTTTGTGACCAAGCCAAATAAACAATTATAACCTTGAATGTCCACGAATAGTTCTGAATAGCACTCGACCATGATTAGTCTCCTACTATTAATGTTAAAGGTTATTCTGCAATTTTATTTTTAAAATAACTTTTGTCCACTAAATGGTTTTTAATTTTTTTTACACTTCACTGCATATTCAACTGCTTTTTTATAGTGCGTAGAAAAAAAACTCCTAGGTAATTTTTTGTTACTGCATATATTTACAAGTCCTCCATTATAATCCCATCATTCTATCCTTTTCAAAATGTATTGTATTTTTTTTTGCTTAACTTGATTCAAAATTACTTTTGTCCACTAAATGGTTTTCAATTTTTTTCACTTCAGTTTTATTACACACTATACAAGTTTCAGTGGCACCGAAATGAAAAAGACTGTCATTGCACAATGTACAGCGCAAGTCTTTTTCACAACATTCCATTGCTTTTTTTGTAACGTGTAGACACAAAACTGTGTTTGCCAAGGGTGCTTCTAACCAAACGAAGACATTATGACGGCATAAACTTGAAAGACACAAACTTCGCGGCGTAGATAATTTGGTTCAACAGCATCACTAGCACCTATTTTTTTAAAATTTACAAGACCTTTTTCACCACAACCGGCATCAAAGAAATTATGTATCCCCTCATCTTCACTATCGTCTTGAACCTCTTCAAAATTGTTCTTATCTAAATCGGCTAAACATGCTTGTTTAACATCGAAAATGTTTCTTCCTCCAACCGTGAAATATAGTATTTCATCTTCGTATATTGAAGACATTTTTTCCAATTGCTCAAAATGTGGATCACTAGATTCTTGCAAAACAACGTGGCGACAACTCATTTTAATTAACATATATTTTTTAACTTCGTTACTTTTAAAAATACTGATACTACAGTAAGAATGAATTGCTCTGTTGGCTGCTAACACTTAAATAAAACATCTCCCTCCGGATGCACACGTAAGAGTGGGGAAGACCAATCAGAATCAAGCAGAGTCAAGTAGGCGTGGCAGGGACAGGCGCGGGAAGAGGGAGACCAATGAAAAAAGTGGTGGGGGAGCGAGACTAACCCCCCAATCCCCTCTACTTATATATATATATATATATATATATATACACATATGTATATTATAAACATATATTATATATATATATATATATATATATATATATATATATATATATATATATATATACAGGATGTCTTAAATAGCGTGTGCCACCATTGCTATCTTCAAAACGGTAAGTGCTACGAGTTCGGTTAAATTAGAGAAAAGTTGTCTTTTTTAGTACTTATTTAAGATCTTTTTACCGTGTTGCCAAAATCCTGTTAGTTTATGTGATACAGTGTGATGTGTAAATAACGCCTAAATCAATTTAGTGGAATATTTCAAAAACTGTTAATTTTAGAGATAAAGATTAAATTGGAAAGTTTTATATTTTTTGCGCTCTACAACGCGGTATCTTTAAATTGGAAAAAAAGGAAATTGAATTTGCTATACAACCATGTATTGCACGGATATGGCCAATGACGTTTCCATCCAGAAAATCCATCATCGGGAAATAAAAAAAATACTTTGTACGGCCCTGTCTTTTCGTCATACCTGTTCTAAATAAGTTTTGGAAAAAAAACGGGGGTTGCAAAGAAAATATAATAAAGTCTAATATGTAACTTTATTACTCCACTTTTTCTCTGGCGAAAGTTCCCCGTTGTTAATATTTCTGTAATATAAGTTTTTATCTTAGAAAAATATTGCAGAGTAATTAATAAAAATACATGGTAAATCGATTCAAGTAAGACGTCTTTCCCAAAGTAGGCTTTGAAAACAATTGAAAAAATCAACAGATATTTATTATGTGTCAAACTTAGTTTATTATCAGTTTATGACAAATCGAGTCATTTTACAACCAAGTTTTTAAAATGGAGTTCTCAAATGATGAAAAGACAGATATGATATTTGTTTATGCGAGTTTTAGGTTTTACCTGTACGAATGACTTTTTAAAAAAACTCAAAATTTGAAAAATACGGACTTTAATTAACTGGTATGACAGTTAGTGGCTTAAAAGACGCCTTAACATGTTTACAGAAAGTATTTATATGTGAATAATTGTATGTCAGCGGTTTCCATCTTCCGTGGGAACATCTCATCGTTACAGTTTTCCATCATAAGGTGCTGTGTTGGCTGTTCCCATAACTCCTCCGCCCTTAGTGTAGAATTCTGGGGTTGGCTACAGAATTCGGGGATACATGGCTGGGGATTTCTTCTAATTTCATTTCTTCATTTTCTTCTTTCTTGAAGTTTCTAGTTTTCCTTCTATAAAACTTGATTGCAAAAAATGGTATTAGTAAAATTAAAATAATGTAAATTAGTATTGTCCAGCCATTAATAGTTTTAAAATGAATTGGAGTGTTTTCGATGGAGTTGATTTCTTGTTTTTCAACTTCTAAAGCACTTTTAATAACACTTATGTCTTTTAGATCTACATCGTCTAGTTTCAATGGTTTTAAGTCTGTCGCGGATTTATATACCGGGTGTGTAAAATTAATTTTTGGAAGCAAAATATTTTTGTAATTGTTTTTGGAATTTTTGAAGTTTCGAATAAGTATGTCTTTTATACGCACTTCACAATTATATTTTAGTTCTAATACGTAACTTAATTGTAAGGGTATATTTTCACTATTTTCATCGCATTTTGACTTGGCTACTGTGTATTCGGGACAAAGCACAATCCATTTGTTATTCTCAAGTTCTTGGATTTTGACCTTTTCGATTTTGGCAGGAACCAATCGATAATTGGATAGGTTTTTTGAGAATTTCAGAAGTTGCGTTTCGCATGGGGAATCTTCTGTGGTTTTTATGGGATTTGTATTTTGGCAGATAAATTCTTCAGGAATGATTTCTTTACATTTTTTATTGAAAAAGATATGGTTTTGCTCATTAATTATTAAATATTGAGAATTCGGTATTATTGTTTTAAAAGAGTTATTTTGTGGAATCGGTAAAGGGTATAGGTGAAAATAATTATAATTATTTTTTTCAACAATTGGAATTTCGATTATAAATATTATTTGATTCTTTTTGCTGTAACTTTTTATTTCCATTATTTTTTCAAAAAGTAAGATGTTCTGTAATTTTGTTTCGAATGGTAGATTATTATTTGTTAAGTGTTTAGAGATTAATTCTACTTCTCTTAGAAGCTCGTTGGGCTCAATTATAGAGTTATGAAAAATATTTAGTTTGGAAAAAGTTATTGCGATTTGTATTTTGTCTAATATTTCGTATATTATTTGAAATTCGGTAATTATTTGGGAAATTATCATTTCGGTGTAAAAGTAAAAATAGGTTCCTATATTTTCGACTTCCATGGTATGTAATAATTCTTCAATTCGGTTTATTCGATTTTTGAGAATTATTTGATTTTTTGTTAAGTTTTGGATATCATTTTGGAAGGTTTGGATTGATTTTTCCAGAAGTGAAATTTGGTTTTTTACAAGTGTTTTTATTTTTATTTGATTACTAGATAGAGTTTCTATAGCTTTATCATATTTTTGAGCGTCTTCTTGGTCTAGGTTTCCGGTTATTGATTTTATTATTGATCCTAATCCGTCTATAAGACCTCGTTTTTGTCTATTTTTAAATAAAGGATTAATTTGGGTAATTTGACTTATTATTTTATTTTCGTAAGATAATGCCAAGTTGTAGATATTATAGAAATTATTTTTATAGCTATTAGAAATATTAGTTTCATTTTCAAATGCGTTTTTTATACGTACGTATTGAGACTGAAGTGCATTAAATTGACTTATTATGTTGGATATATCAAATATTTGAATAAATGACCATATATTTTCTTGGTTTTGGGCATTGCCAAGTTTGTGTGGGAATAGTCCCGGATTGTCTTTCATGTTCTCGAATACTACGTATCCTGGGTTGCTGAAGGCCCCGGTGAAGAGTCTGAAACAATACGAGAAGGTTTCTTAAGTTCCTTTATGTGTATTGTTTCTTTTTTGTTAGGGTTATTACTTTGTGTAATTTCAACGCGGTTCCTTTCTAATATTTTGGTAATTTTATATGGTCCTAAAAATTTATTACTTTTCTTACTTCTATTTTGGGGGTTTTGTTTAAATACAGTTTGTCCTAAGGTAAAGTCTTTATTTTCGTTACCATCGGAATTATGTTTTGAAATTATTTTCTGTTTTTGGGCTTCCAAATTATTTTGGACATTTTGGTAAACATGTTTTAATTTATTTTTATAGTTTTCAGCGTAATCTGAGAAAAACTCTTTTTGGTTAAATATTTCATTCGCGTCTCGTGAACTTGTATGTCCATGAGTTAGTTCGAATGGCGTATAGTTTGTTGCACTATGTATTGAATTGTTATAGGCAATTATTGCATAATCCATTAAATTGTCATTGTCATTTGAATAACTTTCTTTTAGTAACTTTAAATGTTCGATGATTGTTGAGTGAAAGCGTTCTACAATGCTATTAGAATCGTGGTGTTGTGGGGTGGTAAAATGAATTTTTATTTTGTGTAGATTTAATATTTCTTTCACTGTGTCATTGTTAAATTCGGTTCCATTGTATATAATTAGTTTTTCAGGTATGCCACAATAGGAAAAGTATTTTATTAAGGCATTAGATATACTAATTGCATTTTTTCCAGGTATTAGTATCGCTTGTGCGAACTTGGAGAAAGAGTCGACTAGGGTTAAATAGAGTTTTTTGTCGTAAAAGAAAACATCTATATGTACGACTTGAAAGGGTTTCGAAGGCGTTTCTGTGAGCATTAGTGGTGAATAGGGCTTTTTCCTGGCGTATTTTGCTCTTTGACAAATGTCGCATGAGTTTATGTACTGTGAAATAGTTGTTTTCATGTTTATCCAGTAATAATTGCGTTTGAAGTATTCTAGGGTTTCTAAGATTCCGCGGTGGTTTACTTTTCCTTCATGATGATTTTTTATTAGAATAAGTTGTTCTTCTTTGTCAGTTATGGTGTTAACCATTTTGGTACAGCGTATTAATTTTGGTCCTTTCTCGGAAAAATGATTAAGATATATTTCATTAAATTTTATATATAGTTCGGGTCTATGAAAATATATACAATATGTTTTTTCGGACATTGTATAGTCTCGTAAAAATTGTAAAATTAATTGTTCATTGTTGGTGTTTGGAATTTTTACAATAATTATTTTATGATGTTCATAATTTTCTTGTTTTACGTCTAATTTGGGATATACATGCGGAAAAATTAAAATTTGGCTTACTTTATTATTTATGATTTCGTCTAAAATTCTAATTCCTCTATTAGTTGTTTCGTTGAAAGTAGAGTGTTGTGTTTGTAAATCAGAATTATTTTCATGTTGTTTTTTCGGCGGTTTAACTTGTATATCAGACAAGATTTGTATTTTTTTTGGACTTTTATTTATTTCTTTACTAGTTGAAGGTTGGTTTTGAATAGGAGGGTTTGATTCTAGGGTACTAAAACTTTCGGCAATAGTACGCAGATATTCTAGACTTTCGAATTGATCTTGTTCAAAATTGCCAGGATTATTAATCATTGATTGGTTTTCTATGGCATTGATTTGGATTCTAGATAGGGCATCGGCATTAGTATTTAATTTGCCTTTTTTGTAAATTATGTCATAATCAAATTCTTCTAGTTTTAGTCGCCATCTTACTAATTTACTGTTTGGTTCTCGTAGTTTGAATAGCCAAACAAGGGGTCGATGATCTGTGTATATGGTAAATTTCCGGCCAAATAAGTATGGTCTGAAATATTTACATGCCCATACGATTGCGAGTAATTCTTTTTCGATAGTGCTATATCGAGTTTCGCTTTCGTTAAGGGTTCTTGAGGCGAATGCAATGGGTTTGTCAGAACCTATAGTTCCTTTTGATAGAACAGCGCCTAGGGCTATGTTTGATGCATCGGTTGTTAGAATAAATTGTTTCGAGAAATCGGGATATTGTAATATGGGTGCATTAATTAATAGATTTTTACATGTATTAAATGATTCAATGAAATCTTGATCGTGAATTATTTTAGAACCTTTTTTTAGGCAACGGGTTAAGGGTTTAGTTATTTTGGCGAAGTCCTTCAAAAATTTCCTGTAGTAGCCTACCAGTCCTAAGAAGCTTTTTATGTCTTTAGGGGTTTTTGGAAGGGGAAAATTTTTGATTGCAATGATCTTGTCAGGATTTGGTTTTACTCCTTCGCGGGTAATGACATGCCCTAAATAGTTTACTTCTTTTCGTAAAAATACGGATTTGTCAAGTTGTATTTTAAAGTTTGCTTGTCTTAATCGAGTAAATACGTTTTTTAGTCTTTGAATATGTTCTTGTAGTGACGTACTGAATATTACAATGTCGTCAAGATAAACGAGACATTCTTCGTTTTGAATACCTCTTAAAATATTATCCATCACTCTTTGAAAGGTTGATGGCGCGTTTTTTAAGCCAAAGGGCATGCGTTTAAATTCGTAATGCCCGTTTTCTGTAGAGAATGCGGTCTTTTGAATGTCTTCGGGACTCATTTCGATTTGATGAAATCCATTGGCTAAGTCAAGGGTTGAAAAATACTGACTTTTGCCAAGTTTATCGAGAATATCGGCAATATTGGGAATTGGATATTTGTCATTAATTGAGCGTTCGTTGAGCTTACGATAATCGATTACAAGCCTCCACTTGCGTTTCCCGGAAGCGTCAATTTTTTTGGGCACGATCCAAATTGGACTTGACCATGGGGAAACAGAGTCTTGTATAATACCTTGGTCTAACATTTTTTGTATTTGTGTTCTGACTTAATTTTTATGTATTTCTGGGTACCTATATGTTTTTGTAAAAATTGGTGAGTCGTCAGTCAATCTAATCTTATGTTGGATTTGGTTTGTAAAGGTTAAAGGTATTTGATCGCAATAGAATATATCACGGAACTCAAAACATAAGTCTCTAATAGCTTTACGTTCTTCTAGATTGCAGTGTTCTAATCGCAAATTTTTTAAGTTAGATTTCAATAAATTGTCTTGAGATTGATTGATTTCGATGTCATTATCGACTTCCATTTTTTCTATAAAATTTAGTTCGTTACAATTTAAAAGTTCGGTATCTAGGGGTTCGAAAATATTTATCTTAATATCTTCGTTGCGTCCATTTGTTATTGTAGTAAAAGCAAAATAATCTTCTATATTGGTAATAGCTTGTGGGGATTCGATTTGATCGCTAAATTTAATATAGTCAATAAGGCATAAACCTTTTTCGTATTTTACGGGTAATTTAACAATTTTTTTTGTTCTTGCTGGAATTTCTATGAAATAATTTTTTAGTGTGTAATCGTTTTCTTTTTTTGATTCGTCCTCGCGTTCATAAATTATTGGTATCTTAACATTTGGTGTTATAATTTGTCTTTTATTGACGTCTACGACGTCTTTTAACTGGTCTAATAAATCTACTCCTATTAATCCATCATATTTTTTACTAAAATCAAAAATATAAAATTTGTGTTTTTCATTTACGTTAAATAATTTAAAAACTGGAATAAAAATTACTTGATTATGATTTGATATCATGTGAGCTGTTTGAATTTGAAAGTTTTCATTAAAAATATAATTTTTATAAAATTTTTGAACAATTTCTGGAGACATTAAACTTTTGGTACTCCCTGTATCTATTAAAAAGTTTGCATTTAATTCAGGAACATATATGTGAGGCAGATTAGCTGTCGTAATATTAGTGTTTATTAAGGTATCGAGTTTGCTCGGCTCTCCGTAATAAAATTTGCATCTTTGCTGTTATCAGTTTCTCGTGAAATATAATCTAAGTTATTAATATTAGATTGCACGTGTGTATCGTTCGGTGGGTTTTCTGCGTTTGAATAACAATTCATATTCGCATTGGAATAATTATAATACTGAGGTTCATGGTCATAATATCCGTCGTAATGAGAATTATGATAGGGTAGGTCAGGTTGATTTTCGTATATATAATTTTCGTTGTTAATAAAATTTTGGTCGAAATATTGATTTTCAATTTCGTTATTTGGATAATAAAAATTTGGGTCAAAATATTGATTTTCATGATTTTCATTATTTTGTACATCTTGCAGATGTAGTTCAGTTACAGTAAATTTGGGTTTTTGTCTAGTGTTGGTTGATGATGTGTCCATTGGTTCATCAAGCCTTTGATTTCGGGGTTGGTTTTGGTTTCTATTGTAATTAAATTGTGGTTGATTATTTATCGGTTGGTTTCTAATTATTTGACTAGGTCTTTGCATAAAATATGGATGTTTCTGTGTTGGGAAATTATTTGGTCTAAATTGAAATGGTGTTTGATTTTGTATTATAGGTCTTGGTTGAAAATTAGGGTATTGTGGTCTGAAAAAATTATTATTAAATAGCGGTGGTCTTAAATAATTAAAGTTTGGTTGTGTGGGATTTGGTATCGAGTTTGTATTTCGATTATTTTGGTAATTAATGGGTTTTGAAAAATTTATATTTGCATTTATAGGCGTTACTCTTTGATTTGGGCGAAAATTTTGTGTATTTAATAAATGACTACGATTCTGACTGTAAAGAAAATTTTCTTCTTCTATTACTAGAGACATTGCTTTTTCTAAACTATCTGGGTTTCTTAATCTAACATTATTTTGTAGTTGGCCTGTTAAGCTTCTTATAAATGTTTTTAAAGCTAAATCTTCATAGTTTTGTACTCTAACTCTTTTTTCGTTTGGAGTCATAATTATTGAATTTATTTTTAAAAAAATTAAAGAGCGTGCGTCTTGGCATCTCATACCGAAATTATATGGTGTTTCATTTTTTTGAGGTGTTAATGTTATTAAATCTTGTACTAAACAATCCAAATTTCTTTGATCACCAAAACTTAATTCTAATGCAATTTTTATGTCTTGCCACGTATTTAATTCGTGAATCCTAGAACCTATTAGACTTAATGCTCGACCTGATAATTTACCAATGATGGCTCGTACTATAAAATTGTTATGTGCGTTATCGCCTTCTTTATAAAAATTGTTTATTAAGCTAGAACAATTATTTATAAAAATTGAAAGTGTATGTGGGTTACCATCATACGTAGGAATTGTATCTATATATAAACGTAATAGTTGGTAGTTTACGCCTGCGGCATTTTGTGGTTGTTCCATTCTGTTATTTCTTAAATTAGTATTATTAATATTTGTGAGTCTAAACAAATTTATGATATTTTCAAGTTCTTGTTCAGAATCAGACATTAAAATTAGGGAAAATTAAAATTAAAATAGATTTTTGTGAAAAAGCGAAAATTTGAAAAATGTATTTAAAATTCACTTTTTTAGGAAAATACGCAAATATGAGCAATATATACACGTGAGCAAAAATTGTATGCGAAAATATATACAAAATGGTTTTGACTTACATTAGGAATATTATTATTTTCATTCCTGAAGCACTTATTTTCTAGGGTGATGATGATTTTCTTCTTAGCCTACGAGGGTTGAAACGATGCTTGTTTTTCTGTCTTGAATTTTCTTACAGCTAGGGTTTTCTTCTTAAAGCTAGGGTGCCAATAGGAGGTTGGGCGATGTTTGTCCCTTGATCCCTGGTCTTCCTATCCTAAGTTTTGCCAATAGGACGTTGAGCGATGTGTGTCTCTTGATCCCTGGACTTGTTTTTATTTCCCAAATTTGGTTATTTCTTGAGTCACTCGCGTTTTCGGATGTCCAAATTAACCGTCGATACGGACACTATTCGCGATTTTTGTCGAAACGCTTTGGACAATCCTACCGACTGCGCCAGTTTTAGGTTTTACCTGTACGAATGACTTTTTAAAAAAACTCAAAATTTGAAAAATACGGACTTTAATTAACTGGTACGACAGTTAGTGGCTTAAAAGACGCCTTAACATGTTTACAGAAAGTATTTATATGTGAATAATTGTATGTCAGCGGTTTCCATCTTCCGTGGGAACATCTCATCGTTACAGTTTTCCATCATAAGGTGCTGTGTTGGCTGTTCCCATAACTTGCGAGGGCATTTCATAATGCTACTAACGCGCTTCAAATGTATCAAAATTTGAACCCAGAAAGAAGGATGCCCAATCGCAAAATATTTGCAAGATTAGAAAGAAGAATGCGAGAGCACGGATCCTTTAACAAACCTCAAAAGAGGATTTCCACTGTTACATTGGAAGGTGGAGAGGACGAGATCAACGTGCTAGGTATTTTTTTTTACTTTAATTATACAGAGTAACTATAAGTATACCTGCCGGCGGAGTTGCGTATTTAAGGCAAAAATTCCGCCATTCTGCGGAATTTAGACACCTATAACAATATTTCCGCCCTTAAACCGAATTAATTTTCTAGAAGCGGCGGAAAGAATATGTATATATTTTTAAGACTTTCGCCTTAAGGAGGACTTTCTCATTTTTACTTTACTAACGAAGCTTGTATGAGGGATTTTTGGCGTACTTTTTAACTAATAATAAAAAAATAAAGAAATAAGAGTGGGAGTTGAGAGAAATATTAAACTTATAAGAAGAATTTGGCGCTAAATATATTTGACAAATGAAAAATACAAAAAAATATAGGTACACATTTTAGGGGCGTTTGTAACTACATGGAACATTTTTAGCTTCATTAAATGTTTTGCTTCATAATAAAAAATTGTTTCATTAAAAATTATACCTACTTGTACATTGTAAAGGAAGGCGCAAATTTAAAATTAAAATCAACTGAGAGGTGGCCTTTTTTAGTTCATTTGTAAGAAAAGTATTGTTATCCTGAAAAAACTCGAGAGATCATTATGTTCACGTGTCTAGGTCCTCAAAATCCGAACATGTTTTGTATTTCTGTAGTTCTGTTGTTCCGTCTATCGGATTGATGGCACATATCACAATTCATTTGTTTGAAATATATACAGAATTTGCTTCTTGAAAAAATTAGGTTCATTTTTTTTCGTTTTTCTTTTCTTGGGTTCCGTTGACGAATATTCATCAGAGAAATGTATCTTCTATTTTATTCTGTTTTTAGAATGCAACCTATTTATTTCTCTGTGTGCTGATTTGCAAAAGATATGAGTAATACAGACCTAATTAAAAACGGGATGTTTTTAACAACAATGAATCAAGATATTCAGTTAGTGTAAAAATATTTCCTTTTTGTAGTAGTAATTAACGTTATACGGCAGGTATATGACTTCGTTTGTATTTCTCGTACTCTAATAACATCTAACGGGCTTTCATCTTATATTATTTTATTTCATACTGTCGTTATAATATTTTATTAATTAATAAAAACCTAATTCCCAGACGTTGTTTTATCTGTCAAAATGACGTTCGACTTTAAAAACCTAACGGCGCCGGCGCGCGACCAGGAGTTGCGAGACGACGTTTTAGTGGTGTAATAAGCTATTTACCGGCCATAAAGAGTCTAGCTTTTTACTGGAAAGTAAGAATTAAAAATAATAAATTATGGTAGTGTTATTTTGAATATACCTGTACAATGCAATGACTGTTGCAATCTAAAATAACATATTATGATATTTTTTGGCGCACTATAAAATAGACTTTTGAATTACCATAATCAGTCTAATTTTGACATAAAAATACTTTCCTCTTGCGAGGAAAGTAAAACATGTATCAAACTTTCCATATACTTAATAATACAAACACTCCTCATAAAGTTATCCCTCCGTTTTTTATTATTAATTTAATTGTTATTATGTTAGGTACGACATTATGGATTAAAGTACTTGAAGAAGTAAGACAATTGAAGGTCGGTATTTAAAAAATAATGAAATTGATGGTGCTGGCCCAAACACGAAACTTTAAATATAAAATATAAACCTTCTCATAGCTTACGAAAGGGGCCACAAAGATACTTTATTTGGCAACATCTTTAAAAATAAAACCAGAAAAAAAAACTATTTTCCAATTTTCCCTATCTTAGAAACAATTGTTTTACTGTCCCGCTTTTCTCAAGCACCCCCTAAATTTGATTTTTACTTTAAATAGGCAACACCGCCGACGGGGATACGGTTCCTTAGTTAATTATAATGTGAATTTTTATTAAATACCTACTCTGCAATATATTTTAGGATATGTACATTACAAAAATGTTAACAGCGGGGAAGTTTCCTTAAGGGAAATAGAAAGAGAAACTGGTGTATCAAAAGATTCAGCAAAAAAAAAAACTACACCGCAATAGATTTAGGCACTATCGCTGTAGAAAAGTGCAGCATTTAAGGCCAACTGACTACGCAAGGAGAAGGATATTTTGCCGTTGGCTTTTGAGGCGTCGAAGGCAAGACCCCGACATTTGTAAAAAAATCTTATGGTCGGATGAAAGTAGATTTTGCAACAATGGATGGTTCAATCGTAATATACATTACCGGTGGACTCAAAGCAATGAACATTTCCACCGTGAAACAGCTTTCCAGGAAAAGTTCGGTATCAATGTGTGGCTTGGGATTTTAGACAGAAAACTGGTGGGTCCATTCTTTTTTCAAGAAAATATGACTGGTTTTATTTACCTTGACTTTTTATCCACTTCTCTCCAAGATCTTCTAGATAACCTTCCATTAGATATTCTTCTTAATTTTAAATACTTCCAACAAGATGGTGCTCCCGCCCATCGAGACCGTCGATGTGTAAGATTTTTAAATAATTTTAAACCCAACAGATGGATTGGTAACAACGGGCCTATAAACTGGCCAGCGCGATCACCTGATATTACCCCAATGGATTTCTCCATATGGGGTATTATTAAAGACAAGGTGTATCGAACTACCCCACAGAATTTAGATGACCTGATTATAAGAATTCGACAGGCATGTAACGAAATTAATCCTAAGATGTTAGAAAATATTCAAAAAAAGGTTATTGTAAATGCACAAAAATGTTTACGAAATAATGGTGGTTATTTCCAACACATATAATAGTTTCGTTTAGCGTGAATAGTTTTTCCTTTATTTTCTTTAAATGTTTTAAAGTTTATGTTTAAATAGAAATTTGAATCGTTCCTGTTAATTTATTTGAAGATTTTAGAGTTTCCGTTTATTAAAACTGAATTTTGTAGTACTTTTGCTTTCACTATTTAACTATATTTTTCTTGTAAAAATGTCAAATATTTGAATTTAGAAAAAGTACAAGAAAAAAGACAGGACCGTACACAGGTAATTTTTTTATTTCCCGATGATGGATTTTCTGGATAGAAACGTAGTGAGCCATATCCGTGCAATACATGGTTGTATAGCAAATTCAATTTCCTTTCAAAACCGGAAACTAAAAATCCAGGTTCGTATTGAAAAAAATTAGGTTGATAGTGGTGGCCAGAAACTTCAGAATCAAAATTTAAAGATACCGCGTTGTAGATCGCAAACAAATATAAAACTTTCCAATTTAAACTTTATCTCTAAAATTAACAGTTTTTGAAATATTCCACTAAATTGATTTAGACGTTATTTACACATCACACTGTATCACATAAACTAACAGGATTTTGGCAACACGGTAAAAAGATCTTAAATGAGTACTAAAAAAGACAACTTTTCTCTAATTTAACCGAACTCGTAGCACTTACCGTTTCGAAGATAGCAATGGTGGCACACGCTATTTAAGACATCCTGTATATATATATATATATATATATATATATATATATATATATATATATATATATATATATATATATATATATATATATATATATATATATATATATATATATATATATATATATATATATATATATATATATATATATATATATATATATATATATATATATATATATATATATATATATATATATATATATATATATATATATATATATATATATATTAAAAAAATTTAAACTGTTAAATCATGATCTGTATTGTACAATTTTTTACTTCACTTACCTAGGAACAATCAATCTAGCAAAATGCATTGCTTCAGTCATAAACTATAATTCCCTGGATAATTTATCATAAAACACAAATTAGTTTTAGTCATTACACTTAAGTACAGTTAACACGACGTTTAGTATGACAATCCACAATAGTAAAATAAAAACAGTAAACATATATGGGACAGAGAAATTTTTAGACTGAATGTCGATGTGAGATTATTATTGTTATTGGTATGGGTGACTTCTGTAAATTTTTTTTCTAAGATTTAATTAGATTATAAGGTATCTGCTACACAAAACTGGAATTCCTTTTAAATATTATTATTTTAGGATGTTGTAATATATTTTACTAAGATGTTTTATTTCGGTTTTTGAGTTATAGCGTTCGGGTTATTTTTAATTTCAATCATTTCCAAAAACTCTCGCTTTTTATAAAGTATGATTTTTTTCTTGACAGTGGTCAGTAAGAGCGGTCTTATTTTTTTTGTCGTATTTGTGGCTGTGAATTCTATTTTTCAAATATTAACTGGTTTGACCGATGTACACGCCATTGCAATCTTGACATGGGATTTCGTAAACTACGTGAGATTTTTTATTTTTGGGAATTTTTGATTTTAGTTGACTGAAATTTTTGTTTAATAGTTGATATCCTTTATGTGCGTTTGTAATGTTATGAGGCTTGAATATATTATTAACTTTTCTGATAGACCCTTAACAAATGGCAAAGAAAGATACTTATTTTTTTGTTTTTGGTGTTCCGAAGGATTTGTTTTTTGTAGTTGATTGTAAAAAATATAAATACGTTTTTTGAAAATGGTGTTAATTAGACGATCAGGATAGTTGTTTAATTTGAGTGCATCATTTGCTTTTTTTATAGCATTTTGTCTAAATTCCGTGTCAGATAATTTAATTGCGCGATCACCAAGTCCTATGATAACTGAGTTTTTTGTGAAAGTGGATGTTGGGAGTTAAAATTTAGGTATCTAGAGGACCATGTTTCTTTAGTATACCATTCTGTTTGTATCAAATTGCTTTTTCGGTGCAACGTCTAAAAAATTAATTTTGTTATCTTTTTCTATTTCGATTGTGAATTTAAGTTTTTTATGGTAACTATTAAATTGTTCTAGCATATTTAGATGGTTGTTTTTTGGTATTGCTAATATACAATTATCCACGTATCTGTAGAAGAATGAGATTTTGCAACTTACGTTGCTCAATACAGATTCTTCGAGGTCTTCCATAACTAGCTGAGCAACTACGCTAGATATTGATGCACCCATTGCACATCCTTCTATTTGTTTATAGAAAGTCTCATTATACACAAAATATGTTGAATTCAAAGTCAATTCTACAGCTTCTAAGAAATCATTAAAAGGTATATCAGTATATGTTTTAAGTTTATTCCACTTTTTTGTAATAATTTCCTTTGCCAGTTGTACAGGTATGTTTGTGTATAAGGATATTACATCTAGAGATATTAGTATATAATTATCTGGCAAAACAACATTTTTTATTTTGTTTTTAAAATCTATAGAATCTTTGATATAGTAATTATTTTGAATTATAATTTTTTGAATTATGTTTTTAAGAAATTTTGAAAGGTTTTCTAAAGGTTATTGTATACATGACACGATGGGCCTAAGAGGAATATGTTGTTTATGGAGTTTTGGTAAACCATAAATTCTTGGGTTTTGTGCGTTTTGAATTTTAAGTTGTTTTGCTTGTGTAAACCTGGAACGAAAATTTAGGGAATGCATTTTAAGAAAATTTAAAAATGAAATTCTAAACTTGCTAATTACTGACACCACAAAAAATTTAAAATATTTCGTTTACCACCAAATGTTATTAATAATTTTATGCAAAAGGGAGAAAAACATACTGAATCTATTTTTCAAAAAATAAAACAAAAAAATATAAATAAAATTAATAAACTTAGTAATAAAGCCAATGCCAAAAAAATACTTACACAAGCTGGATTGAAAACCTTACAAATATCGATATTCCAGATTATGTTAACGAGGTTCTTAGCCTAGGGCTAAATTTCCCACCCCATTAAAAACATCAGATGAACTACCCATTTCTGAAATAATTACTAATGTTGAAGTAGCTATAACAAACCTTAACACCGAAACTAAAGATGACCTGCGATCACAATGTTGTAATATCATAACAAACCATAAAAATAATTTCAATAAGTCAAAATACACTTCTAATAAACAACACAAAACATTCTTAAATAAAATGGAAAAATCAAAAACATACCTTAAGAAAAACAAACAATTAAAAGTCTTAAAATCAGATAAGACAAACAAAACCGTAATAACGCTAGAAGATGAATATGACAAAAAAATCAAACTTTTATTGCAAGACAATAACACTTATAAACAACTTAAAAACGACCCTACAAACATCTATCAAAAAAAGAACAACGAATTAATATCACTCTGGGAAAACAAAATGTATATTTCCTCACAAACAGCAAAACAACTTAAAATTCCAAACGCACAACCCCCAAGAGTTTATGGTTTACCAAAACTTCATAAACAAGATATTCCTCTTAGGCCCATCATGTCATGTATACAATCACCTTTAGAAAACCTTTCAAAATTTCTTAAAAACATAATTCAAAAAAATTATAAATTAAAATAATTACTATATCAAAGATTCTACAGATTTTAAAAACAAAATAAAAAATGTTGTTTTGCCAGATAATTATATACTAATATCTCTAAATGTAATATTCTTATACACAAACATACCTGTACGACTGGTAAAGGAAATTATTACAAAAAAAGTGGAATAAACTTAAAACATATACAGAAGAAGTCACCCATAGCAATAACAATAATAATCTCACATCGACATTCAGTCTGAAAATTTCTCTGTCCCATATATGTTTATTGTTTTTATTTTACTATTGTGGATTGTCATACTAAACGTCGTGTTAAATGTACTTAAGTGTAATGACTAAAACTAATTTGTGTTTTATGATAAATTATCCAGGGAATTATAGTTTATGGCTGAAGCAATGCATTTTGCTAGATTGATTGTTCCTAGGTAAGTGAAAGTAAAAAATTGTATATACAGAACACGATTTAACAGTTAAATTTTTTTTAGTTTCTAACTTCAATGTATTCTGAAGAAGGTCAAAATAGACCGAAACGTGAATATGTGAATAAGAACATAAACACATCTTACTTTTACAAGGACCCTAAAAAAATCCCATGAAAATAAAAAACAAAAAAAAATATATATATATATATATATATATATATATATATATATATATATATATATATATATATATATATATATATATATAATATATATATATATATATATATATATATATATATATATATATATATAATATATATATATATATATATATATATATATATATACATATATATTATATATATATATATATATATATATATATATATATATATATAATATATATATATATATATATATATATATATATATATATATATATATATATATATATATATATATATATATATATATATATATATATATATATATATATATATATATATATATATACAGGGGGTTTCTTAATTGAGTGTCAATATTTAAGGAGGTGATTTTTGGGTCCATTTTAAGAAGAAAACTTCATATAAACATATGTCTTAAATGGTGTAAATTTTGAGATACAGGGTGTTAAACTTTCAATAATTTCATAATTTTTCGATAATATCTCGAATACCACTCTAGATATTGTAATGAAATTTGGTATAGAGGTACTATGCATCTAGTGGAATTTTTTGATGTAGAACATTTTTTGAATTTCCACCAGTGGCGTCCGTACGGAATCCGACCTGCATATTTTCCCAGACATTGATGGTACGCCACTGATTTTTTTTAAATAAAAATTATTTCTGAAATTCCCATTCATTTTTGAGCAAGTTTGATCCCTTGGTAATTTTGTGTTGGACGCATGGTTTTCGTTTTAAAAAATAAAAACCGTTTCGCTGCATAGTCCAAACAATCCTGCGGGAATATTATTGTATTAAACTCGAGAAATCAAATCTTGTCGAAAATAAATACTAAAAGTTTTCAAAAACAAACAAATAATTCAATAAAAATGCTTTATTTTAGAAAAATCAGTGGCGTGAAAGTAATTGCTATGTCCATTCTTATTAAAATCAGAAATCGCTTTATCTTAGTGAGAGATATTTGTAGATAATAGTATGTAGTCTTCAGCCACCAATCTAGGACCACCATGTCAATGTTTTTCAGAAGTCTGTTCCTTCATAAATACTTTTTATAAATTTTATTAAAATAATATGACATTCTTCAACAATAACAAGTTATTTACAAAACTATACTAATACAACTAGGTACATAATTAATAATTTCAACAAAAATAATTAGGTTTTAACAAATTGACAGCACACTTTGTGAAACAAAATAGAAGAAAAAAATTAGATAAGTTGTTGAAAATGCCCACCACCTTGGAGAATACACGCTTCAGCCCTTTTCCTCATATTGTCGCGAACTCTTTGAAGGATACCCTCGGTGTTTCTGATAATATGGCAAGAATCTCTTATACGATCCTTCAGCTCCTCTACAATGTTTACTGGGGTGCGGTGAACTAAAGATTTAAGATGTCCCCATAGAAAAAAATCCAAACTATTTAGGTCTGGGGACCTAGGGGGCCATGGTTGGGGTCCGCCACGACCTACCCATCTGTTGTTAAATGTGCGGTTCAAATATTCTCTGGCTTCAACACTAAAGTGAGCGGGCGCGCCATCGTGCATGAACCACATTCTGTTTCTAATCAGAATTGGTATATCTTCTAACAATATCGGCATATCGTTCTCAAGAAACCGGCGATAATTATGGCCATTTATCTTTCTGGGAGGAAAAAAGGTCCAATTAGGTGATTTTCGATAATGCCAGCCCAAACATTTACAGAGAATTGCTCTTGATGATGATGTTCTACAATGGCATGGGGGTTCTCGTCGGCCCAGATATAATTATTGTAGAAGTTTCTGATAGCGTTCCTGGAGAAGTTCGCTTCATCTGTGAACATTATTTCGCGATCAAACAAGGGATTACGCGCAATTTTTTTCCAAAAACCATTTACAAAAATTAACTCGGAAAGGAAGATCTCGGGGAAGTAAGGCTTGCACTCGTTGAATGTAATATGGGTATAAAAAAATCATGTACAATTCTCCAAACTCGGATATGCGAAATATTTAGGTTAATTCCAATTTTCCTAGTACTTAGTTCAGGATTTTCATCTATAGAATTTAATACTGCCTCTTCAATTTCTGGAGTTCTTACAGTCCGATGGGCCCCTTTTAATTGATTATTTGGCTTGAATGTACCTGTTTCAGTCAACCTTCTATGCACATTTGCAAATATTCGCCTATCTGGTATGACTCTACCAGGAAAGCGCTCTTGATATAATCGCCTAGCTTCCGGTGAACTGCCATCAGCCAAACCATACATGTAATGCATGTCTGCCAACTCTTCATTGGTAAACTCAACCATTTCTTTTCTCAGATATATCAGATATTTAGAACACAAAATTAATTAAACCCGACTGAATCTGAAAGCTGAACTGTCAAATTAAGTTACAAGATAAGTATTAATTCTGACAGCCAAAGCCTACTACAATAATAATTATTATTAGTAATATTTCTTTATTGATGAACTAATAGTATTTTATAGTTTCATGTTAAAAAATTATAAGCTCAAATAATAATTTTGAAATCTTTGGGTAAGAGATCAAACTTGCTCAAAAATGAATGGGAATTTCAAAAATAATTTTTATTTAAAAAAAATCAGTGGCGTACCATCAATGTCTGGGAAAATATGCAGGTCGGATTCCGTACGGACGCCACTGGTGGAAATAAAAAAAAATGTTCTACATCAAAAAATTCCACTAGATGCATAGTACCTCTATACCAAATTTCATTACAATATCTAGAGTGGTATTCGAGATATTATCGAAAAATTATGAAATTATTGAAAGTTTAACACCCTGTATCTCAAAATTTACACCGTTTAGGACATATGTTTATATGAAGTTTTCTTCTTAAAATGGACCCAAAAATCACCTCCTTAAATGTTGACACTCAATTAAGAAACACCCTGTAGATATATATATGTATATATATATATATATATATATATATATATATATATATATATATATGAGCCGTTGAATGCAAATGTGGTGTAAGTCAATTTTTCCTCATTTTTATTTTACACCAGAAATCAAAAGCAACATCTTCATTCTATCTTATACATAAGTGGGGTAAGTCTAGCTTTATTGGTTTTTTCATAGATGGCGCTAATGTCAAGAACCAGAAAACTGAATGACGTTTACAGTTTATACATTAGTGGTGTAAGTCATTATTTTGTATACGGTTTTGTTTAGTACGTTTATTGTTGTTCTAAACGGTATCAAAATGTGTTCAGACTCCGATTATTTAGATTCTGATGATGATGTTGCTGACAAAGACTTCGTGCCTAGTAGCAGTTCCTCGTCTGCAGATTCTGATAGAGGTAAATAAATGCTAATTTATTATTAATCGTTGAAAATACGTTATAATTGGAAACATAACCTAGAAACCCAGCTTTTTGAAAATGTTTGGCTATATATTATAATTATTTTCTAAAAAATAAGAAGATATTTACAAAATCACTGCATTTTTACCCCTATTTTTCTGAAGTATTTGCAAACGACAAAATGTATCAAGTGATTATTATGCAGGTCGTTTAACAAGTACTGATTTTATTTTTTCAGTTGACTCTCAGAATTATTCTATTGGTTCAAGTGAGCCTGCAATAGATGTGGAAAGTACTGCAACTCCTAATACGTCTAAAAGAAGGCGTAGAAACGAATCCGGATGGAAAAGAAATGTAAAAAAGGCTAGGAGAAATTCTGGTACTGACAAAATATCCCAAAATGTCGAGTGTAGCTGCAATAAGAGGTGTCATTCAAAAATAAATGAAGATCAACTAAGAATTATCTTTAACTCGTTTTGGAGAATGTGTAGCTTGACGCAACAAAATACATATATTTGCGGACTTATAAAAAAACAAGCAGTTATACAGAGACGGAGACGTGATGGAAGCAGGTCCGAAAAGGGCGTTTCAAATAAATATTTTCTGAATATTGATGGCCAGAGTGTAAAAGTTTGTAAGCAATATTTTTTAAAAACATTTCAAATATCAGATGGTAGAATGTCTAGAGCGCTGAAGAAAGAAAAAGAAGGACAAATTGGAAATGATTTAAGAAAGAAAGGACCTAGTGCGAACAAAATTGAAGAAAGCAGAATCGACGAAGTTATAAATCACATAAAAAGTTTTCCAGCTTACACAAGTCATTACACAAGAACACACAATCCCAATCGTAAATATTTAGACCCCAGTTTAAATTTGAGAAAAATGTACAATCTATACAAGGAACGTTGCACCGAAAATAAATCAGTGCCTGTTAGTGAGAGCGTGTACAGGATGAAATTTAAAGAAGAAAACTTACACTTCCATATGCCTCTAAAAGATACATGCCAACAGTGCGATAAGCTGAAGTTACTTATTGAGGCCACTCCTGAGCCTGAAAAAGAATCCATAGTAAGTCAACGAGATCTTCATTTGCGAAAAGCAGAGAAAGCGAGACAGTCCATGAAGAATGATTCTGAATTGGCGCTGACAAACCAGGAATTGCATGTCATTTCATTTGACCTAGAAAAAGCTTTAGCATTTCCTACCCTAACCACATCTGTAGCGTATTATAAGAGAAACTTATATTGCTATAATTTGGGAGTTCATGAACTAGCCACCAATAAAGCTTGGATGTGTGTTTGGGATGAGACTGTTGCCTCAAGAGGTTCCCAGGAAATAGCCACCTGCCTATCGCTGCATCTCAAGCATGAAGCAGTTGGAAAAAAGCACATAAGCATACAGCGACAGTTGCACTGGACAAAACCGCAATTTTAAATTAGCATTAACCTGGATGAAAATAGCAATGGACCACTCTAACAGCATTTCTGTGATTGATCATAAATTTCTTGTTTCTGGTCATTCATACATGAAAAACGATTCCGACTTCGGCAATATTGAATCTGCCGCTCGAAAAAAAGTTCATTATATTCCTTCAGATTGGTATGACACTATTCGCACTGCTCGCACGAAAAATAAGTTTCGGGTTCTAGTAATGGAGCAGGCAGATTTTAAATCAACGGGACAACTAGAAAAAGCAGTCACGAGAAGGAAAATGAATGAAGATACAAGTGGATCAGATTTACAAAGGAAAGCCCCCATGCTATGTTTTATAAAGAAACTCTTAACGAAAATATGCCGTTTTGCAAACTTTCGTTGCCACCAGCAAAAACCTCAATTAAACAACCATTTGAAAACATCAAGCAAAGGCGTCTTTTCAACGCACCAAGACCAATAACAGAAGCCAAGAAAAACGACATGCTTGATTTGCTCCCATATATTCCACCTATTCACCATGAGTTTTTTACTTCCCTAAAAACAGCAAAAGATATCGAAGATAATGGCCCTTTACTCTTCATGGAAGACCAAGAAAGTGATGATGATAAAAATGTTCCTTATTCTTGAAGTTCATTAATATTAGTTTTTGTAACAAGAAATTTAATTTTATTAATTTCATGTTACGTTTTGTTACGTGTTTTTTTAATGCAAAATGAATAAAAGTCTATTATTCGTATGATGATTATCATTTAGTCGATATTATTATGCTGTATTTCACGATACCCACTCACCTCTTAAAGTGTAAGTCAATAATTGCAAAAGGTTCGAACAAATGTTTATTGCAGAAGTGGTGTAAGTCAAAAAAAAGTACTATAAAAAAAAACTGTTTCGATCTTTCAGCTGCAAATTAGCCTTATTAGTTGATGACATATGTCACCAGTTGGCACTCCAAAAATTGTTCAGATATATTTTTCATATCGTGTTTAACAAACCTTTTACTTTAACCTTCATTATATGAAATTCAGAATTCTTGACTTACGCCACTTTAGCACTTAACGGCTCATATATTAACACATATCGAAAGATCAGCTAATGCGTAAAGGGACCAAAATATAATTAAAATTCAATTAATACTGAAAATAGTATAAAAACATAGAATGTATTTGATTATATGTGGTATATAGAAGGAATACAGTTAAAACATAGTTAAAACTATTAAAATTAAATTAAGTCAAAAAATATTATAAAATGTTCAGGCTCTACAAGGACCAAAAATATAAAATAAAAATATGGACAATATTTGATATGTGATTAAACGTGATAGAAGGAAAACAGATCTAAACTAAAAGATGTCATTTAAAAACTCGTTCATAGTATAGTAGGCTCTCGCACATAGCTGTTTTTTCACTTCTTTTCTGAACTTAACCTGAAGTGGTATCGACCTGATATTTGGGGACAGATGGTTAAATAATTTTTTACCACCATATATGATTGAGTTCTTAATTCGGGTTGATGTTTGGAATAGGAAGGGAAATCACATTTATATTTCTTATCATGCCCCGCAGATGCATTTTTATATTCTAATATAAATAAATAGTGTCAAAATATTATGCTCTAGGAACAGAGGCTTGCATGAATCTCGCACTTTACCTTTAAACATATACTCAATGGCCCTTTTTTTGTAAAACAAAAACATTTTGAAAAAGTTGTGCAGAACAAGTACCCCAGAAACAAACAGCGTACCGTAAGTGCGACTCAATTAATGCGAAATATGAGGATCTTACTATGCTACCATCCAGCTCATTTGATATAATTCTGATAGCATATCGATTTGATTTTAATAACTTAATATGACATTCAAACTTTAACCAACAGTCAATGTAAAGTAGGGCACCAGAAGCCAATGTACTCTGTTCCGACACAGTCACTAAAAGAAATACTCTGAACTCTATTGTTCAGATAAAAACCAAACCATTCCCGTGCTATACCTCTAAAACCGTACAACTCCAGCTTTTGTAACAGTATAGTGTGACTCACACAGTCAAAGGCTTTAGATAAGTCACAAAACACTGTCGCAGCTGCCTTTTTCGCATTTAGGCTGAAATAAAATTTTTTTAGAAATGAAAATATCGCATTATTTGTGCCCTTTGAAGCCTAAAAGCCAAACTGCTCCAGCCTCAAAACCTTATTCCTTTTAAGAAAAGCCGTCATTCTCTTCTTCACAAGTTTTTCTACAATTTTAGAAAGTGTTGGCAACAATGCTATGGGCCTGTAGTTTGAAGCCTGTTCTTGGTCACCTCCCTTGAACAAAGGCACAAGAGGGAAAGTCGCCACTATAAAAAGAAAGATTTATGCCGTCTGCCAAAACAACTAAAGACTCGTCAGGAAGCACCAAAAATCGAGTTTTCGTTTTATATAAAATCTTTTGGCCTGTTATGATATTGTCACTAAAAAACAATACTTTAGATCGAATTCCTAAAAACATGCATTGGACAAACATATTGTACAGCAGTAGTTAAACATAACTACAGGGTTTATGTGAGAATATAATGAAGGACTACAGTTCATGTAAGTATATTTGGCCCTAATCCCTGTAACCTATTGTTAGTTGCAACGTCACGAATAATTGAAAAGTACCGAGATTGGGTTTAACAAGTTGGTTTAGAAAACATCTTTATAATAACCTAAATCTCTTTTCAGAGGATATGAAACACTATCATGTTTACTGCTGTTGCATCAATGTCCCTAGATTCACAAACACCTTTATAATAATAATAGATCTTTCCAGAGGTTTTGAAACGGGAAGCGCGTTCCCTGATAAACTTATTGTGTATTTCTTAGGTAATGTTCTCCCTTTTTTAAGAATCTGATTTATGTGAGAGAGCAGACACACTATCGTCAGCTTAAGGGAAGTTTCCCTAACCGAAAATGGGCCTGAATAAGTTGATTATAAGAAGTGATTATAAGAACCCCTACAAAAAATTATATGAATAGAACTTGAAATGATGCGCTAGACTTATTTTTTTTACCAGGTATCTCCCATAATATAATATCATACTCTTAAGTAATTTAGCTTACTAATAACTTTTATTTTTAGAAGAATGTCTACAAGATATTGAAAAATCCTTGTTGTTAAATCATGTCGGGCAAGAAAATAATATGAATATTAAGAATATTTTAAAAAATGAGTGTGAACATATAAATTCAGTAGTAAATGGTAAATCAAGTGAAGCATTATTAACTGAATACAAAGAAAGTATAAATAGATTTAAGGAACACATTTACAAATTGCAATATGAAATCAAGACTTTGAAAAGGGAAAGTATACAAAAAGAGCAGTGTATTCGAACAGGGATTAAAGAAAAAGAAAGTGATCAAAAACTCGTTATTCAACTTAGGTAAATCCTAATTCTAAGCAAGAATTAATAAAGAATTTCTGAAAACAGTTAGTAAAAAAAGTTGAGAATAACTTGGTTTGTTAGTTAATTTAAAAATGTATATAATAATATATAATTTTTTCTACTTTCCAGAACATTTCTTAGAGACTTTGATCATAAAATACTTAGGCAATGTCAAGAACTAAGTACACAGAAAGAAAAATTAGACATGAATTTAACACACTTTTCCCGAGCAGAAAATAAATTTTCTGGATTGATTCAGTAAGTAAAAAATTGTCTTGGTCAAAAAATTGATTACTATTGTTTAAGGAATTCTGAACATATTAGGTAATAACAGTTTTGACTGTAAATCAAAGATCACTATTAATTTAAATAACCTGCTTTCTCTTATTTGTCTATTATAATACTTTTTTAGAGGTCTTTGTAAATATTGAAATTATTTCTTTAAAGAAAATTCTGTACCATTTTTTAATATGACAAGTGTTTTATGATTTGAATGAGTATTTGTCTTTATAAACTGTGGTACTATATCGGGAATGTTACACTACTTGAAAATATCAGTATCCCCTGCTTTGTAGGTTAATTAAAATATTAATGGTGTTCATGAATCACATTGCTTATCCATATTTTTGTGTTGCTATTTTTACTTCCTCAAATAACAGCCAATATTATTGTATTATAAATACACTATAAAGACTATATAGCGGAAGTATTTGAATCAGTGGCATATATAGACATTGCTTCTAGTGGGAGTTTTTTCTTTTTTTGTAACAATCTAGAAGAGAGAAGACGGTGAAAATTTTGAGCAAGCAACCAAAAAAAAATTATCCAAGGTTTCTGTTTTCTACCTACAGAATTGGATATTCTGAATTTTTAAACGAAAATAACATGGACAACCCAAAAAAAAGTTATTACTTTATATTATTTATAAGTAAAACTGGCTCCAGGAAAGAGGGGAAGTTTAACTGCCAATTCCGAAAAAAATCCTTGTCTTATACTATTTGTATTATTTTAGCTCAAATAAAAATAGCTCTACCCGCCATCCTCCTCCTCCCTTAAATACGGATTGGAATTATCCATTTTACTTCAAATTTTGCACAAAAATCAAGCATTATGTAGAAATCAACTGATAAAATTTTGGTAGGAATCCAAGGTGGGAAAAGAAAATGGTGGTACTTATTACTACATAGACCCGAACTGGTAACATTTTCTCACGAATCCAAGATAATAAAATAAAATGGCGGTCTAATAAAATATTTAAAAATCAGACTGAAAAAAATTGTTATTAGATTGATTTCAAATTTTGTGCAGGCATTAAGTGCGATATAAAGATAAACTGGTAATATTTTGGTATGAATTGAAGATGGTGGAACAAAATGGGAGTCAAATAAAATTGAAAAAAAATCAACCTAAAAAATATCTCCTTATTCAATAGACTTCAAACTTTGCACAAAAATTAAATGTGGTATAGGGATAAACTGGTACGAATTCACCAATAAAATGGTGTCCAATAAAAAAATGTTTGAGAAGACAGTACAGTATAACTTCGACAGACCGGATACACTATACACTGGACATTCCAGTAATTCAAACGCATCTAGAATCCGGAAGGTTAAAGAATTTTACATCTAATGTCCGGACAATATATCTATCTATATATTGCGCAACCGTTTTTAAACATTGCTTGACATTCGTGTTGCTGCGTGTTTCCGTCTTCATGGATTGTGCTTTTACGTACATGTATAGTACATACATACTTATAATCATGTCAAATAAGCGTCAGAGTCTTACATTGCCTCTTAGTCAAGAGTTTAAAATTGTAGATAGTATTGAACATGGTACTAACATAAGAGAAGTAGCTAGAAAATTTAAGGCAATGGAAGTATATAATATCAAAAGAAATCAGAAGAAAATTACATAATTTGTTGCCTGGTCGTTTCATGGATTAGAAAATAATCCAGAAATAGAGCAAACATACACATGGTTACTGCAGTCAACATCCCCAAACCACTTTAAAATCGGGAAATACGTTAAAAGCCTGACAAATACTAAGTCAAAGGATATCGACAAGAAAAAAGAATGCATTTACCAAATCCATTGTAAATATAGCGAATCGTACAATGGAGTGACAAAACGCTCTCTTAGTATAAGAGTCAAGGTCAGACCAACACCGGATGCAGTGGTCGAAGGCTAAAATTTTGTATAGGAGCAGCACTGGCGAAAATGAAAGTTTATAAAAGCATTTTTCACTGAAAGGAATCAAGATATTTTCATTAAGCCTAGCGGCGATATTTCAAACATATGGAAGTCGCTTCTAGCAGAAACTGACCTAAAATTTCACGGTTTGGGAAACCAGGGGCGGAGACTTCACACATCACCATACACGCAGGTTTGAGAAAAATCACTATTTTTTAAAAAAGAATCAGAAAACCTTGATTTAATTTAAAAAATCTTTATTTTTTTTAAATAACTTATTTGTTACCTTTTTTTTTCAAATAAAATACAAAAAATAAAAGCACGATTAGGAAATTTGTTTAATATGTTGACAAGAAAAGACCAGAAAGCCCGCCTGCTACACTATTAAAATTTTCAGAAACTTGCAGCAAGCGAACAGAAACCTTTTGCTCTGAAAGTTGACCCATGTCGCTCGCAAAGTTAATCATTATGGCTAGTCGAGACAGGAAAAAAGCTAGTATTTGACAACATTTTGTCTAATTAAAATTTAGACTTAAAAAAAATACGTATCATACTGATAGTGACTCGTGCACAGGGCGCCGCATCGTATGGTCTTGTTTTCTTTTACTGCATCCTTTCATCGTACGTTAAATTCAGTGGTATATTTTCTTACGTCATGGCGTCATGTTTGTACCATACTGTGACCATACATAAAGTATATTTTTAACAGAAGTTTGAAATGCCTCAGGGGGCTATGCCAAAGCATCTGGAGGCGGAATCAAAAGACTCGCAATATTGGGAAATAATCGTCACTATGCTTGTCTTGTGTGAATAATTACTTGTACAAATATTTAGTACTTGTCTACTTGTTATCGGTTGGCACAAGTCAAAAGGTAATTGTGTCATTGGCAAGTATTGCCATTGACTACATTTAAAGTTGTGTTTAATAGACTTGACAGATTATTGCGAATTAATTGTCGTTGTAGTATCGTTATATAAAAAAAAACGTTATATATATATATATATATATATATATATATATATATATATATATGCATCGATTGTGAAGATTCTTAAGCATAATATTAGTACGCACGCAACAATATTTGGCTCGGTGTTGCCAGAAGCGTGATTAAGGTCTACTTATTTAGAAAAACAAAACAAAAATTGTGCTTTAAAAGACAAATAGGGTGCCGGGTAATAGGGTAAAATTGATCTATAGATGAATTTAACGAGCACGGGGGCTGTGCGTCTCCAGGCAGTTCTGGTCGTTGTGCTATCCGAAAATTTCTCGATGGATTCCTACTATAGGGAATGTATTACAAAGTTGGGATTCATTTAGGGATGTTTTACATTGGATGGATCGTCTTTTCGTAGTATAATCGGTATTTGCTGATATTTTCATTGTAGCTATTTCTGGGCCGTATTATTAATTTTAAAAATTACACTTAATTTTCATAAATAATAATTTAATATTAAGTATTTATCTGTTCAAGAAGTTTTTAGCCTGAAATCAATATCTATGAAATTACTGGTCCCTTAAAAGTTTCATGGAATTTCGTATGTTCCCTGTTCCATTGCACCAGACGGTTTAAAATTTTACATGTTATTTCCCATGTCCCTCATCACCATGCACCACAAGCGTCCCCAGACCAAAAGGATATGAAGGAGAAGGAACATCTTGTTACTAAACCGGTGCTGATAAAATGTGTAAAGGTGTCTCACTCAGACAGTCCAATATAGAAATTAAAAAAAAACAAAATCCAGACAACAAAAAACAAGAGAAACTGCAAGGTACGTCTCACAATATACCATCAGTTTTTGGCAGAAAAAAATGCTTATGTATTTCGAAATTGGCTTCCCTGTTCCTGTTACCTAAATAAACTATGTATGGTTAAGGTAAATTAAGTCGGTATACAGTCAATGCTTAAACATAAAGGCAAAGGGTATCAGTACAAGAATCTTCTTAAATCTCATTCACAAAAATTTACGGATTTATTTGCAGAAAACAGTTCAAATATTTAGTACAAGAGTAGAAAATCAAAATAGAGTATAATGAGAATAGATTTAAAATCTGTCATTTTGTCTGGACGCGGCATAGCTCACAAACTACTTATCCGATTGACTTCTGATTTTGGTGAAAAATCAAACGTAATATGGGGATAAAATGATATTATTTTCGGAAAAATCTAATATGACAGATCTAAATGGCGGTCTCACAAAATGTAAAAAAATATTATTAAGAAACTGTTTATCGTTATGGACTTTAAAATTTGCTCGAAACTAATGAAATTTTAAAAATTTAGTACCAAAAAAACTATTTATGCAATTGACTTGAAATTTTGCTCGAAAAATATGTGTTAAAACTCAGAGGGACTGGTAAATTTTTAGTGCAAATCCTATATGACAAAACAAAATGGCGGCCTAATAAAATGTTTAAATATTCTGTTAAATTCCTGGCAAAAAGTAATAAAGGGAAAATAAATAAATAATAATAATAAATAAATTAAAAACTTTAAAAAATTGAATTAAATTACAGTTTATAGGATTTATATGGACTGTGTATAGTAAGTAGTGGAATCTGTATGAGTAGTACGAGGGAAGTTGTGGATAAAGGAGAGTTTACCTATTTTTTTACTTGTTTCTTTTGATTTTATTTTATTTTTTTGATCACTTGATTTTAATTGAGGTTATCGTGGCGAGATGTTCTGTTTTCATGAGGAGTACCATGAGGTCGTTTTTACCCCATAGTGTGAAATCTTGCAGTGCCTCCCGTTACCCTTGTCTGGTTATGCTACGTCCCTTGCCAAACAAAACTTACTAGCCTTCCGATGAAAACACGAATGTACTTTTCAATTAGCTAGTGATGATACGTCTTAATAAAATGATTTATATACGTGCAAAGTGGAGTATTTATTACCTTTGTATAGATATTAAATGCAATTTGTCTAAAAATTTCGGCTGCGAACGTTGCTCTTTCTCGGTAGACTCTCTTACGAAAAATCCGATGCTGTATGGATTTAAACTTTAGTTTAAACTCGAAAACTGATATTTACTGTAATTTCAAATTTTCTTTTCTCATTGTGGTTAAGTGTACACGCTAAAGGTTTTCTGCAAAATTAATAAATTTTAATATTTTTGTGAAAGAAATATAATAGCAGAATTTTGAGGGTTTTTCATCATCTTTAGGAAGGATCGGCTGTAGTTCCACTGTATGACCGTGGGAAAGTTAGTTGGAAGATCTTTCCCAAAGGTGGCGAAAAATCCAGAAAAGTATTTAGGTACTTGATGTATTATACGGAAGCGTAGAAGGGCCACAATTTTTTTTATTTTTTAATTCTGAGTTTAAAGTCGGAATTTAACAAAATTCTGAGTTTAAAGTCAGAATTTAACAAAATTCTGAGTTTAAAGTCAGAATTTAACAAAATTCTGAGTTTAAAGTCAGAATTTAACAAAATTCTGAGTTTAAAGTCAGAATTTAACAAAATTCTGAGTTTAAAGTCGGAATTTAACTAAATTCTGAGTTTAAAGTCAGAATTTAGCTAAATTCCGAGTTTAAAGTCAGAATTTAGCAAAATTCTGAGTTTAAAGTCAGAATCTAACAAAATTCTGAGTTTAAAGTCGGAATTTAACAAAATTCTGAGTTCAAAGTCAGAATTTAACACAATTCTGAGTTTAAAGTCGGAATTTAACTAAATTCTGAGTTTAAAGTCAGAATTTAGCTAAATTCCGAGTTTAAAGTCAGAATTTAACAAAATTCTGAGTTTAAAGTCGGAATTTAACTAAATTCTGTGTTTAAAATCAGAATTTAACAAAATTCTGAGTTTAAAGTCGGAATTTAACAAAATTCTGAGTTTAAAGTCAGAATTTAGTCCGTACGATTGTATAACAGACTGGAACCAAAAAAACAAGTTCAATATTCTTGTTTGAATAATGGCAAATGTGCTATGAATTGTTCCACCAAACTACAGATAATTAAAAAAATGATAAAAGGGGGAGGGTACAAAATAAAAGTTTCCTATTTTGATTTTTGAGTGTTAAATAAGTCCCTGATAAATTAAACATATGTTTAATTAGTTCATTTTATGTATTTTTATTTATTTCTATTGCTGAAAAAAAAAAGCCAAAATGTATACAAGAAAACATATACATTAAAAGGTTCACAAAATAAAAAAGGTAATACCAAACGATAAATAAGTCTTAAGAAATGGTTCATATATGTTTCAACGATTTAAGGGTGTCTAGCGAAACATACTGACAGAGCCCCCCTCTGTTTCAGGGTGATTCAAGTTGAGTGTCCTATTAGAAATATCTGGAGAATCAACGAATAGGATGTTTTGAGAATTTCGCTTTGGCCATAGATGAACATGATATACTCTCATTATAAAATATTTTAAATTGCGCGGTGTTGCCGCTTCTACCTCAAACCGGAGGCATCATCCGTTTTTTAAATGAAATGCCCTATATTTTATTAAATTTTTATATTTTTCTAAAAAATCCAAGTACTTATTGAGTTACTTTTCTCATGCCTAAATTTAACTGTTTTCGAGAAAATGGTGCTAGAACAATGACAATTTTGAACCTTTGAAGCTCGAGAAATCTCAAACGAGTTTACTTGCAACGAAATGGATTTCACTTATCTGTCTTAATATTTAATTGTCTATCTCCTGACACCAATTTCAGGTTTGGCAGGAGACGCGAAAAATGCATTTCGTTAATTTCTGACTTTAAACTCAGAATTTAGTTAAATTCCGACTTTAAACTCAGAATTTAGTTAATTTCTGACTTTAAACTAAGAATTTAGTTAAATTTCGACTTTGAACTCAGAATTTTGTTAAATTCTGACTTTAAACTCGGAATTTTGCTAAATTCTGACTTTAAACTCAGAATTTAGTTAAATTCCGACTTCAAACTCAGAATTTTGTTAAATTCTGACTTTAAACTCAGAATTTTATTAAATTCTGACTTTAAACTCAGAATTTTGTTAAATTCTGACTTTAAACTCAGAATTTTGTTAAATTCTGACTTTAAACTCAGAATTTTGTTAAATTCTGACTTTAAACTCAGAATTTTGTTAAATTCTGACTTTAAACTCAGAATTTTGTTAAATTCCGACTTTAAACTCAGAATTAAAAAATAAAAAAATTTGTGGCCCTTCTACGCTTCCGTAGTATTAGGTATTAGATATTAAATTTTAGTTAACATTGTTTACCCAGGTTATTTCGTTTGAAGTTTCATTGAAAATTATCTAATTTTTACGAAGTACGAACAAAGAATAATGATTCTAGAATTACATTATTGACAGTTTGGCTATTAATTTTGATGTTACTTTTAATCAACGTGTATCGTCACTTAATATTACCACTAAAGGGTCGAATTGTTGACACTTTCAGCCATTCGTTAATACAAATCAGGAAAATTAAACACAAGAACCTAAAAGCAAGTTGGTAATACGAATACACATTTGTTTGTCCTCAGAGAAAATGCCAAACCGGGAATGAAAACATTATACACGTGTATATATATATATATATATATATATATATATATATATTTTTTTTTTTTTCTTACAGGAAATACGAACAGGCCAAATGTAATATAGAAGCCTCTAGAAGATATGAAGAAAACATGCTTAAAAATTTAGAAGGTATTCAAAATAAATTGTCCACACTCAATAAAAAATATGATTCTATGAAAGACGAATGCAGTGAAGAAATAGTAAAGAAGTAAGTTAGACTGTCTCCTTAATCCCATAAAACCACAAGGTAGTTATAATAATTAAAATTTTCAAATTTCCTCTTTTTTTTAATTATATTTACAAAGGACAAGACAGGTCTTCACTTTTATTTCTATCCAGTGTTTTCGTTGGGGGTTTTAAACCCGTCCCCCTCAAATACACGCGTCCAGCATTCAAAGCCTTATAATTTTTAAGATGTTTATAGACAAAAAAACATTGGAATTTATAAAGCAAACTGAAAATGAAAAGGGGAAATTATCACCTATCTAAACTATTTTACACCCTACTATTTTACATTTCCACTATATATATATATATATATATATATATATATATATATATATATATATATATATATATATATATATATATATATATATATATATATATATATATATATATATATATATATATATATATATATATATATATATATATATATATATATATATATATATATATATATATATATATATATATATATATATATATATATATATATATATATATATATATATATATATATATATATATATATATATATATATATATATATATATATATATATATATATATATATATATATATATATATATATATATATAGGATGCATCAGAAAGTCGTAGCCAACTAAACGTATGTGTTTTTTTAAATGAGACATCCTGTATATTTTTACGGATTTCGGTAGGGCTTGATCAGCTGAATTCAAGGATATAAGGTTTGATGGATTTAGCATGAACGACTCTCTCAGAAATTATTAAAAACTTTCTCATAATCCCTAAATACTTAGTAGATCAGTAATTATTATTCACCTGCCTATTATGATAGGTAATTTTTAATAAAACCTGTTACCGTTGCCTTTGTCAAAAGTGTCAAAATCATCCTGAAAGAAATCTACATTTTATTTTGTTTGCCTAAGAAGCAAAAAAATACCCTTCTTCACATACAACGAATATGTGGACATGCTTTTGATATTCGGAGTGTGTCGAAAAAATAGTAGACAGGCTCAGATTTTATATTAAGAGCGATGTCCGGATCGTACATTGCTAAGCAAGAATACTTTTATTTATGTTGAAAAAAGTTAAAGGACACGGTTCTGTTCCACATGGGAAGAATTGAAGAAAATCAAAATCCATTAACATCTTAACCTAGCTGCAAGTCTACCCACATAGGTCGTTGCGTTCTATTACAAATAAGTTGACACTCCGAATATCGAAAGCATGTCTACATATTCGTTGTATGTGAAGAACATTTTTTGCTTCTGACACAAAATAAAACGTTAACTTCTTTCACGATGATTTTGACACTTTGACAAAGGCAAAAGGTAACAGGTCTCATTAAAAATGACCTCTCATAATAGGCAGGTGAATCTAATCTATGAAGTATGTAGGTATTATGAGAAAGTTTTTAACCTTTTCTGATAGAGCCGTTCATGATAAACCCATCCAATCTTATATCGTTGAATTCAGCTCACCATGCCCTATCGAAATCCGTAAAAATATACAGGTTGTCCCATTTAAAAAACATAAGTTTGGTTGGCTACGACTTTGTGATGCACCCGGTATATTGGGGTTGTGTTTAAATTATGCATCAAGAGTATATATATATATATATATATATATATATATATATATATATATATATATATATATATATATATATATATATATATATATATATATATATATATATATATATATATATATATATATATATATATATATATATATATATATATGGGTTTAAATTCGTTAAAATTGTATATTACATATATCTATACAAACTAATACAATAGTATCACTCCAAGAATGGAAAAAAAAGAACATTTTTCTTTGTATTATTAAAAAAAGGATATAAAATAATAAGATATTCGATATTGATATAAATGGTATAAACTTGTTTATAACGAGATTTCATATAGAATTTAAAAAGTTCTGCTAAAAGCTAATAGTAAAAAATTAATTTTGTGACGACCATTTTCTGGCTTGATCCAGTCAAAAGTTTTAATGATATTCAGCTTGGGTACGTCAAGAAAAATTCTTCTTGTAAACTGATCCTATTGTTACAAACAGTGTTACTATTAACAGACGTAGTAAAAAACTGTAGATTGGGAGTCGAAGCCGATTTAATGAGCTATCGGTTTTTCAAAGAGGTTTTAAAAAACAGCTGCATGAGCGCAAGATCTTATACAAAAAGTCGCTACTTGTATTCTGGTAAAAAAAATCGTATCTCTAAAACCGATTAACCTTTTGATCTAAAACGTTTGTAGTTTTAGCCAAAATGTAGACCGATAATGTGTCAAAGTTTGATTAATCTAGCAGGTGATGACGCGAGGCGAGATTAAGGCTTTATCTCGTTTCGTCTCGACTTACGCTAATCTCGTCTCGAGTCGATCTCCAAATTTTGTCGAGACGAGACGAGATCAGAGTTTCGTCTCGTCTCGATTTAAAGTACATTAATCTGTCCAGTTAAAAGTTAAATAAATGTCCACTACTGGAGATTACATTTTAGCGATAAATACTCATATTCAAGATTATGAATCAGCAAATCTCGCTACATAATTTATCAGTACTTAAAATTTTAGCTTTTGTCAAATAACTAAGAAAGTAAAGTGCAAAACTATTTTGCTTTAAGTGTTTGTGGAATGAGTCCCCATTCATACAACGTTCAAAGTTAAAACCGTTTAGGTTCTACAGAGCTCGTGATCGTGGCAACAAAAGAACATATTGGAAATTGTTAGTAGATTTTAAAAATAAAATTATATACACAAGTACTTCTTAATTCGCTTCTAAATATTGGTAAAGTGCTGAAATCTTTTTAATATAGGTAAATACCTAAACTTCTAAAAATTGTTTTAATTTTTTTCTTCTAAGTTTTATTTGCACAATGAATCCCTTTTAATACAATAGAGTTAAAGTAGTTTTTAAGATTTGGTGGAGTATTATATGAGGTAATTTTTAAGATTTAGTGGAATATTATATGACTTTTAAATTTCTCCAATTCGCAGTTTTTCTAGAAATTTAGAGGTAATTCGAAAATCAAGAATATTCAAGCAGTTCTATTAAAAACATTTATTATTATTCTTCATGTTCTTCTGAGGCCACCCTACATATAGAAAAATCAATATGCTAAAAATTACATGATACTCATTTATCGTGCGTCTGTACAGGGTTTCTGTTTATATTTTAAAAGGCAGATAAAAACAAAAGTTTTAAGTGTTTATATGAGACGCCAAGACATAAAAAGAAAATAAAGGAATGGTAATTGGAAAGTAAAAAATGTCCATCGAATTTGTTATTTTATATGGTTTCATTAAACTATTGATATTTCCATCGATTTTGTTATTTTATATTTAAATATTTATAAAGCTAATATATTTATGTATAGCAAGAACAAACCCAATTAGCAAAACCATAATATACAGGGTGTTCTATTTAAAATAACAAAGTTCTTGCCCATTATTTTTACTTTCCAATAGGTATTTGTTTTTTTTTTGCAATTCCTTGCGGTTTAGATAACAATATTAAATTTCTGTCTAACATTTTCTTCTATCTACAAGCTTGTAGACCCCGTTGAAAATATATTATGTTTATTATTAGTGTTAAAAATAATTTTAACGCCCAAAACCAATACCTACCTATTTAAATTTAAAATCATCAAAAAATATAAGAAAGGCATGTCATTTTCTGAAAAACACTGATGTATTTATTAGAAACAATTTTAAACTCGGTCAATTTTCGCAATGCAAGGTTTTAGTAAAGCAAATGCGAAAAATTTTGTTGTTGCAATAATATCCTGTGGCAGATATGAAAAAGTTATATAACTATATAAGCTGATGATTGTTTTTACTAAAAATTGAAATGAGACGTGAACCTCGTCTCGTCTCGACACCTTTATTCTCGTCTCGTCTCGAATGTCGAGATTGAATGGTGTCGAGACGAGATTGGGTCGAGGGGACGAGAGTAGAATTTGTATCTCGTCTCGCGGCATTACTAGGCTTAGCAAATATAAGTCCAGAGTAATTAATCGATAAGTAGAAATAGGTTAAAACTGTGTAGTACCTTTCGAAAGCCGCAGACTTTAAAAACGTTTCAAATTTGAAAAGTTAATCTGAAACCGTTCCGGTTCTTTAGCACCAAAACGTACCAACATTCACCCTACTTGCAACCGTTTCCAAAAACTGACGTTCCGAAGGTCAAAACACACCTTCTTAATTGAAATTTCGATCAACTGTGTGGATGACATAATAATAGACCAAGTCTATTATTGTAAGAGTATAGGCTGATGTAAAGTTACTTTTTTATTTACAAAATAATTGCGAGTTGCCAAAATTATAATTATATAAAAAATCGCAGTAGTATTTTAATAATTAATTTACGTTTTTATTTAAATTTTTTGTGGCATGTTTTTGTTTAATTTAGCAATGAGTGGCTTTTTCTAGTTTTTTTATCGGCTACATATTCCGGACTGCATTATTGACTAAAATTTTAAACTAAACTTGTTTTGTTTTTTTTTATTCGGTGAAAAAATGATCAAAAACATTTTATTATTTAGGATACAAGAACAAGGACAAGGTAATGAATCATATAAACGTGAAATTGTTAAATTGAAATCAATGGTGAAGAGACTGGAAATAAAAACAACATCTCTGGAGACCGCTCTCAAGCAAAAAGCAGATGAATGTCAAGCTCTTTCTGCATTGTATGATGATATTGCGGGAAGGCAATCGTCCTAGCTTTGGTTTTATTTTGTAACATTACTAAACGATTTTAACAATAATAAGTTATTCTAAAGTTCAATAGTCTATCGATTTTAACAATAATAAGTTTATCTAAAGTTCATTAGTTCAATTTCGATCCTCTCAATGATGATATCTTTGGTTATAACTTACAACCCTTGTAAGGACGTAAATTGCTCTGTTGAAATGAGGGTGTATCTGTAGTAATATGACTTAAGGCCCGGTAACCGCAAACTTTTCACGTATTCCGCAAAAAAAATAGTAAGAAGCAGATATTTTGCATAGAGGTAGGACTAGACATATAAGGTATATAAATGAAACATTCTCCTAAAAAAACTGTAATATGGGTGTAGATTATACCGCTTGCGGTTTTTCCCAAATAAACTGCCCAACAGATGAATGTAGCCACCTTAAAATTCGGTACATTTTTAAAACACAACTTCTAAAATTGACTTTTCACACAGATAGATCGATAATGTTGTCTTCAGTGATATAGCTATTTACAATTGTACAGTCAAATTCGGGTTTTAATATACAAAGTTGTAGATAAGCATCTTATAAAATCGGCAAAATATACAGGACTCCCATTTTTTATATTTAATTAAAACAACGTATTTAATATACACCTTATATGATTATCTCGAAACGTTTTTGAAATTTACATTCTACTGGGTTTTATACAAAAAATAACAAAAATGTGCATTTTATAGTAATTTTGAGTGTTGCTTTGTAGATATAGAAACATATTGAAGTTTTGGGCGATAACATAAATAATAAAGCAAGTCGGCACATTCTGACCAGATTAAAGTATACAGAGTTTTCAGTATCCATATCTTATTCATGTTAGCATATTGAAAAAAATATAACAAAAGTGGTCAAGGGCAATTGACTGAAAATATTTTTAAGTTTCTAAATTGACAGCAAGGAGACGCATGGTGAACAATAAATTTCAAAAATTCCACAAAAACTCCAAGGACTAGATATATCTTTCATTTCCTCATTGGAAAGCTGAGTTAATTTCATATCACTTTGGTTCTAAACTTATTGTCATATCACCCTTAATCAGGATGGGGGAAGCTGTTGACTTACGAAAATATTTAAATTGCTATATCTTCTGAACCCCTTATCTGAATTGAATGAGCTTAGGCTTATTTAAAAAGAAATTTTAACCTGTTTTAGGATTCGTATCGAGTGACACTCCCTAATTTTTCCAGAAATTGGTTAGATGGCGCTCTTTGTAACAGTTACCGTTTTCCCCAATGTTCTTACGCTAGTTATAAAGAGTAATTAAAAAAACCGATGTTTTGGCGAAAACTGCATATCGATATCTGTATTAGTTTTTAAGCAATTGCCAAATAAGTGAATTAACAAATATAGAGTAATATCCAGGATGTCGGAGTGAAATTAAAATCTCCAAGGGCGTCCCTAGAGCTTTTTTATTCAGGAAGGAAGCCAAAAATACCAACTTTAAAAAACGTATTGCAGTAATTTCGGTATAAATGCCGTTAAATGTGTCTCGTAATTTTCCAACTCAAGCACAATTTAGTTGCTTAATATATTGGGGAGCACAGCTGCACACAAGTTACATGATACCTGCGGTGTTACAGATCGATGCGTACCTCTGAGAGAAACTTCCTTAGTCTAGCAAACGAGCCAAAAGATCACCCAAATCAAATATATGGCGGTTGACCTTAAAATTGCATAGAAGTTTTATGGTCTTATTTTTCGATGAAGAAAAAATAGCACGAGCAAAAATATTTTGTTTTTCCGTTTACTGGAAAGTCTACAGTTTATCGATAAAAAAACAAACTTCTCTGAAATCAAACCAAAATAAAATATGAAAAAAAACTGACTTTCCGATAATCTTAATGAAAAAAACTTACTTGGGACGGAAAAGTTTTCTCTTCGTCGAAAAATAAGAACTTGAAACATGGATTCGTTTTAGAGTTACTACTAACTTTTCGTTTATAAAAACCTGGAACCGATGCTAGAACCTTGGTTTCCTTTACGTTTATGAAATGGCAAGTGTTATGCTGGTGTTCAGCTACAGCAGATTGAATAATTTGTTTCTTTTTAATATATCGTTTATGTTCCTTAAGTCTAGTTGATATTGAGTGTCCTGTTTCTCCCACATAAACTTCTCTACAGGAGCAAGGATTTTATATACTCCTTCTGTTTGGAAAGGTACAAGATCTTTCGGGGATCGCAAGCATTGTCCAATATGTGTATTGAAGATTGTACGTATGTTCGACCGCCGAAGTAATCGTCCTATTTTGTCTGTAGTGCCATGTATGTAGGGAAGAACAACACTACCTAATGGTGCCTCTTTATCATTCTCCTTTGGCGGAGTTGGTTAACTATGTCTTTTAATTGAACGCGTAATATCTTCAGTGCAATAGCCATTCCCTCTGAGAGCTTCGGTCAGTTTCGATGTTTCCGATGTTAAAGAATCTGGACCAGAAATCGAAATAGCTCTGAATACTAGTGAGTTAATAACCGATTTCTTTTGTGCTGGATGGTGATGAGAATTTGCGTTTAAGTATCTATTTGTATGCGTCGGTTTTCTATATACAGAATATTCTAATGTACCATTTTCCTTCCTTTGAACACATACATCTAGAAAGGGAATTGTTCCATTAGATTCAATTTCCATCGTGAATTTGATATTATGATGTTGCTGATTAAGGTGGTCCAGAAATATGATAAGATTATCCTGTCCATGAGGCCAAACAACAAAAGTATCATCTACATATCTAAACCAGTGCTTCGGTTTTAGTAGAGAGGATGTTAGAGCAATATCGTCAAAGGCTTACATAAAGATATTCGCTACCACAGGTGAGAGAGGAGATCCCATAGCTGCCCCTGAAGTTTGTTCATAAAATTAAAGTTCCTTGAAAAATGAAATAAGTAGATGTAAGACAAGCTTCCACTAGGCCTATTCTTATCAAGATTATTGTTATCCAGTATGTCTGATATAATGGAAATGTTCCTGTCAATTTCTGATCAAGATTCTTTAACATCGGAAACATCGAAACTGACCGAAGCTCTCAGAGGGAATGGCTATTGCACTGAAGATATTACGCGTTCAATTAAAAGTCATAGTAAACTAACTCCGCCAAAGGAGAATGATAAAGAGCCACCATTAGGTAGTGCTGTTCTTCCCTACATACATGACACTATAGACAGAATAGGACGATTAATTACTTCGGCGGTCCAACATACATACAATCTTCAATACACATAAGAAGATTGGACAATGCTTGCGATCCACGAAAGATCTTGTACCTTTCCAAACAGAAGGAGTATATAAAATTCCTTGCTCCTGTGGAGAAGTGTATGTGGGAGAAACAGGACGCTCAATATCAACTAGACTTAAGGAACATGACCGATGTATTTAAAAAGAAACAAATTGTTCAATCTGCTGTAGCTGAACACCAGCATAACACTGGCCATTTCATAAATGTAAAGGAAACCAAGGTTCTAGCATCGGTTCCAGGTTTTTATAAATGAAAAATTAGAGAATCTATTGAAATATTTAAACATACAAAAAATTTCAATAGAGATATGGGTTACGGTCTACATCACACGTGGAAACCGATCTTAACATAGGGTCACGGTTCGGCGAGCACAAGTCGGGTATAAAAGCCCACCTGAATCTCTTCGAGCTCATTCAGTGTTCAGATCTCGTGGAGTAAAGATCCCTGAAGATGCCTCGTGCAATGGAAGGCGAAACGTCGGATAGTAATTCCAATTTGACATGGTCTAATCCCAAGAACCATGATTTCATAATTGAACAAAGCCATGAAAGCTTCCGTTCTATGTTAATATTATTTTTGAATACTGAGCAGATTATTATTTACAGCTTTATTAAATTATTTAAATTTAATAATAATGCAATATAATTTGTTGTTTTTGGTTTTTCTCCCTTCACACTTTATCTAGGCTTAGAGCTGGTCCAAACTTGGTCAGAACCGAAGTTTGGAGCGTGTCTAGAGGCCAACGAGCCAAAGCAACGACATAACAGTAAAAGTAACGCGAAAATACAAGTAAACAATACAAACAGCACTTTGTAGGTAACTAGATTACACAGAAAACTAAAAATTTTAATCTTCAAAATATTTTCATTTAGGATGCATCGATTTAGCCTTCAGAGGATCAGTGAAACAGTACTTTCAATTTCTGTCTTTGATACAGTGTTTATGACAATTTCGATCCTCTCAATGATGTCTTTCGGGGTGGTTCGTCAATTTTTATAAACCAAACTTTTAATGTTTCCCCATGAATAAAAATCCAAACAAGTTAAATCCGGAAAAGTTCCGAAGATCATTATTAAAATGCGCGGGAACACCATCATGCTGATACCACATGTTCATTCTAGTAGCGATTGTAACGTCTATATAAATCTATATAATGAATAAATAATGAATAAATTTTTTGGCTCCAAACTAAATCGTTATAATGAATACATTTTTTGGCTCCAAACTTCGGTTCTGACAAAGTTTGGGGATCAGCTCTAAACCTAGGTAAATTACAAAAGGAGGAAAGCCAAAAGTAACAAATAATATTGCATTGCTGTTAATTTTAAATAATTTAATAAAGGAGTCAATAATAATCTGTCCAGTACTCGAAAATAATATTGTTTATCCGTTTGACCAAACCTAACAGTTGCTTAATACCGTTTTTAAAAGGATATAGGAGTAACTCAAAAACGTATCGACTTTCAAGTTTTTGCGTTAAGATTATCGGAAAGTCAGTATTTTTTTTTAAATTTTTGTTCTGTTTCAAAAAAGTTTGTTTTTGTTTATTGAAAAACTGTAGACTTTCCGATAATCTTACCGAAAATACCATATTTTTGCTCGAGCTATTTGTTCTTCGTCGAAAAATAAGACCTTGAAAATTCGATACGCTTTTAACGTCAGCCGCCATGGCTGAGTTTGGCTCGTTTGCTAAACTAATGAGGTTTCTCTCAGAGGCCCACATCGATCCATAACACCACAGATATCATGTGATTTGATTTGTGTACAGCAGGAAATTCGAGAGGCCTAAGATTTTACAACGCTGTATATACTTTAATCTGTAAGAATATTTTGATTTGCTTTATTATTATTTACATTTTGATCCAAAAACTTCAATATGTCCCTACATCTACAAAGCGACACTTAAAATTACTACAAAATTCTCATGTTTGTTATTTTTTATATAACTTTTTTAACAAAACCCCGTAGATTGAAAATTTCAAAAATACAAGAGCTGTTAATTTTGTTGATTTTATAAGATACTTCTTTAAAACCCTGTGTATTAAATGCGTGAATTTGCTTTTAAACTTTTAAATAGCTATATTATTGACGACAAAGTTATGTATCGATCTTTGTATAATATTTTGCCTTCGGTAAATTTTTTAAAGTGCATGTAATTTTAAACATATACAAAATGTATATGTGGCTACATTAGTCTGTTGCGCAGTTTATCTTGGAAGCATAAAACACCTCATGGCCAAGTTATGGTTTGAGATTTGAATGAAATGGGGAAAAGGAGAACAATTTTTGCAATACTTGTGTTTTAATTCAAAATGACGGAGTTTTTAAAGTGATTAGTTATTAGCCTAATAAAATTTTTGCTTTTTATATAAATGATATTGAGTATGAAGCAAAAAAAATCTAAAATTCTATAACACTTTGACATAGTAAAAATTCATAAAAAGGTGTTTGTCAAAATCAAACTGGCTTTTCAGTTTACCTATTGTTAATCTCAATTTTATATAATTATTTTAGACAAACCTACGAAAATATTGTCAACTATCTGTTGCATATTTTATTGTACGTTTTTTTATAATAAAATCTTAAGAGAGTTATTTTTTATTAGGAACATATCTAAGAATACAAAGCCATTGATTTTTGAAAATTTACATAATATGTTTGGATACTTCAGTTTGCAAACATATTATGTAAATTTTAAATGACAATAATAATATGTATTTATCAATATTCTGGCACATTCATCATCCGTATGATGTGTGAATTTAAATAGGTTTTTTCAACAAGAAACCTTAGACTTTTTTAAGGTGTTTTTTTTTGTTGGTCCAGTACTGATGACAAAACGTTATCATTGTACATTTTTTATATCCTTTTATCCTATTGAACAAATAACGGTGAAGTGTTTTTAACGCCGTATTTCTATCAGAAGCCCTTTTTTTAATTTAAAATATAACTGCATTAATTTTTTTCATGGTGTATAAATATATATATATATATATATATATATATATATATATATATATATATATATAAATAATGGCGCCTCATTAACCGTTTATATGTTTAACAATAATTTTTATTAAAAGGTTCTGAATTAAAATCTGAAGATCTGAAATAGTTCAACTCCCCATGTTCTATAGTTTTCTAAATGTACGGCATAGATTTTTTGGTGTTTCAGTTCAGGTTAGGTTAGAGTTACATTATAATAATTAGTCTGGACTCTAAATTTATGTGTATAAATGGTCACTCTGAGAAAATGACGTGCTTGGAACCTCTGCATTGAACAGTAGTCCCAAAGGCAGAGATGAGCACTTCATATATTGTCCGATTTGTTTACAAGTTTAAACAGCTGGTAATTATGTTATCACGATACTATCACGGCAGAAATAGTTTTAATTATTTGTTACGGTCAACTTAATACCATGGTTTTGCTTGAAATGCATTTTGTTTTTTTTTTCAACTTTCCCAAAATCTTTTAAATAAATTAATTGTTGTTTTTACACAGATTCGACGCCTCTACCTGGAGTATTTTCGTGGATGATATGATAAATGTATTAAAACAAAAGACAAAGGTGGTCATACTTTTTTGACAACATTGAAGCAGTGACAATAACACATTGATAATATGCTGTCAGAAGTCGTCAGTACCTATAGCAATAAAGTTTAAATTATATTAAAAATTCTCCTATGAAACCCCCATTAGAAGTATTAGATGTTATTGAAAGTATTTTGTTTTCCGAGATAGTTTTAAATTTTCATTAATGTATTTTGTTATAAAACAAATTAATTAAATAAGTAAGGATATTTAAGACCTTACTTTAACAGCCCTAGTTTTTTTATTTTTTTTGTTTGATTAGAAATATGCATAGATCATTTAACTGATATAGTCAATATTACCAATTTGGTAGAAATTAAGAATTTGAGGTATGGCAGAAAGATTTTGTGTAGGTTTAAATTTGGAAACAAAAAGCATAGGGCTTTGTTTAAGAACTAGTCGAAAGTCTAGGTAGAAAACAGGAACTTCTCTTATTTTTCTTGCAAATGGACAAAAATAGATAAAAAGTCTGATTTACAACATTCGGGAAATAAGGTTGATTTATATATTTTTTATTAATTTTTTTTACATCAACTGCCTTTACCTGTTGTTTATTCAATGCATTGCACCTTATTAAATATATTTATTTTTATGCCGAACACTTAATAAATGCTACTTTTAAATTCGCAGGTCAAACAATCGAATTGCTAATAACGTTGTAGAGATAAGTGTATAATTTTTCTTGTTTTTGGATTTCGAGATATTGGCCAAGAACTGTCGACAGGGGGATTTACTCTTTTCCCCATATTTCCCTAGATTTTAACGGAAAACTTTTTGTTTATTTAATTTTGTATACTCAAGGCTATCCTCATGCTAAATATCAACTTGTTACAATTTTTGGCGACTGACTATTAAGTAAAGCAGGCAGCAAAAAGTTCCTGTATTGTAAAACCTTATAGAAAATGTATTGTGTTTTTTTTTTCGTTTTGTTGTTCAACCTAGGTTTTTCCGACATATATATATATATATATATATATATATATATATATATATATATATATATATATATATATATATATATATAAAAGACATAGGTTGTACATGTGGTAACATTTATAACTCTGAAATTTTAAGATTCAATTTTCTGTTTATTAATATTTATTTGATACATTTTTCACTTTTATGTTTTATTTAAAGTTTTAAAAAGCAAATAAAGCATCTTGTCACATCAGTTTTTATCTATAGATGTTGCTGTTATGGCAACCAAAAATGACTGTTTACCTTTTATAAATAGAATTCTTAAAACAGATAGTTCTCGTTTGATTTACTTCCCTTATTAGAGAAAATATCTAATAGAAAGCTAGTGAACCAGTGATCTAAATCAATCGGTAAATATAGTTGAGTAACAACACAAACACTTGATCCTGGCAGCTGCCGGGCATTCACATAGCACATGTCTGGGTGTCTCATCATCCTCCATACATAGGCGGCACTCGGATTCGTTTTCAAGCCCCATCCTGTGCATGTGATGTCTTAGACCACAATGGCCAGTGTATAGGCCTACTGCTGTTTTGAGCTTAATTCTGTTCTTATTTAACAGACTTTCTGTTATCGTCTTCTTCATAGGAAGGGGGTTAATGCCTTTGCGTGGGACAGGCCTGGCAGTCCAAGCCAATAAAGATTAGCTTTTTCCTCAACCAGGTCCAAAATTGCGCGCTTGGCCGTTTTGTCGGATACTCCTAAAGCTGGTTCAGGTCCCACGAATCTCGTTTCTGCTCCTTTCTTTGCTAGAAGGTCCTCAGACTCATTTCCCTTCAAACCTGCCTGCATGTCCTGGTATCCAGATAAGAGCGATTTTATTGCCGCTCGCCAGGCCAGCAAGTGCTTTTTGGCAGTTCCAGACTGTTTTGGATGTACAATGACTCGCTTCAAGTGCTTTAAGGGCCACTTGACTATCCGGGAATATTTTTATCGTTTTATGTGTTTGTTGATCCTGCAACATTCTAACACATAATTCGATAGCATGGACTTCTGCTTGGAATATTGAGGTGTTATTTCCCAGGCTTACTGACAGATCAACCTGTGAAGAGGCACAGCTCTCCTTTAAGTAGATCAGATTTATTCTGATCTCACTCCTCTCCCTGGGAAGATCACGGAGTAGGGTTGTTGTAACAGTTTTTGGTAGCAGGTACGATGGCATTCCCAACGTGTCGTGGTTTTTCACAACTTTCAGCATGTTGGATAATTCCATGTGACTCGTGCTATCCACCATACTGTTGGTAACATGATGGAGTCTGTATGTTGTCCTCATTGCTTCCACTTCCACAAATAGGTGGAGTGGTGGGAGTTTCAAAAGGAGCTCCATGGTCGCTGTCGGAGTGAAGCGAATGGTTCCTGTAATTGACAGGCCTGTCTCTGCAGTCCACTCAGTTTGGCTTGGGCAACACTTTGTTGTCCCTTGCTCCACCAGGCTACAGAGCCATAGGCTATCATTGGTCTTATAACCGTTAGGTACAGCCAATATAGCTGTTTTGGTCTCATACCCCATAAATTCCCGCAGATTTTATGGCAGATCCACAGGGATAGTTTAGCTTTCTGAACTATTTTATTCAGATGAGCATTCCAGTTCAGCGTTTTATCCAGGATAATTCCCAAATATTTCACTTCAGCTGAAAATGGTATCACCTGTCCCCTTAAGGAAGGTGGTTGAAGTCTCTCCAGATTCCTTTTCTTTGTGAAGGGGACTAGTACCATTTTTTTAGGGTTGATAGACATCTCTTCCCTCTCACACCATGTTAGTGTGGTGTTCAGTACTTCCTGAAGGGTTGCTGAGATTTCCTCTTCAGCCTTTCCTTTTACTATGATGACTAGATCATCGGCATATGCCTGCAGGTCAACCTCCCACTGCCAGCAGATTGTCCACCAGTAGTGACTACAGCAAGATTGTTGGGAGCCAGTTCTGTTGATTTGCCCATTTGGTAAGCATACTGATGCTCACTCAGCGGATGTCGCCTAAGAGCTACGTCCCTGATGTGCTCATCGAGGATTCTCTCCAGGCTTTTCAACAGAAAGGAGGTTAGACTTATTGGTCTAAGCGAACTTGGTAGAGGATCATTTCGACCCACTTTAGGTATATATATTACCTTAGTTGCAGACCATCTGGCCGGTATCTAGTTCCAAACCAGACTTGCTCTGAATAGTCTTGTTATGAAAGGAAGGAGTGCGTCCAACCCGTTTTGTATCAGAGCTGGAAAGACTCCATCCTCTCCAGGCGATTTGAAGGGCCGAAAGAAGTTTACGGCCCTTCGGACCGCCCTTACTGTAATTATTTTGTTGGCAGTCCATTATCAGGCTACCTGGGAAGTGATTTAGTGCTAAAATCTCCAAGTTTCTTTCCTAGAGCCTGTAAAGGTTCCATCTGGCCGTTTTAGCGATCACAGTTCCTGGACAAAATCTAGTGGACTCTGGCACTGGTGGGTATATCTGATATATCCTCACAGAACCTTTTCCACGACTCTGTTGTGGCTTTCCTGATTGCTTTATTGTAGTTTGTTAAAGCAGTTCTATATTGGTCTCATTAACCTGATATTTTAGCTCGATTGAACAGTCTGCGAATTTCTTTCCTTAATTTATTCAGGTTGTTATTCCACCAAGGTGTATTTCTATTGTCTTTTTTAACCTTCAGTGGACAGTTTTCGTGATATGATGAGATTATGGCGGTTGTGATTTGGTCCGTCACAAACTCTAGTTGTTCATGATTATTGATTGAGATAGACGCGTGGCAGAGATTGGATTGCAGAGACATTTTATAGCCGTTCCAATCTGTGCTTCTTGCGTCACGATATTTAAACTCAGGCCTGGGGCCTACTATAATATCGAACCGGATATGTCTATGATCTGAGCACGATGGTTTAGGTGACACCTTCCAGTCAGAAATTTAATTGCTAATAAAGCTTGTACTAATTGTTAAATCGAGAACCTCTCTCCTAACTATAGTAACAAAAGTTGGTTCAGACCCCGAGTTATTTACGAGTCCCTCTCCCATTAAATAGTTAAAAAGTGACTCACCTTTTTGGTTGATGTCCGTGCTTCCCCATGCTCCATGGTGTGCGTTGGCATCACATCCAATCACTAGCTCTTGCGTTTGCAGTGCGCGATTAGATCGCGCACTGCTTTTGGAGGCGGTTCTTCTGCTTTCCTGTCGCCGGGGAAATAAGCAGAGCAGACGATTAACTCGGTCTTGCTCTCCCTATCCGGCAGTGAGATGTGCATAGCTGCCACGTCTCTTGTGCAGACCTCTGAAAATTGCATTACAATTTATGTTCTCGATAAGGATACATGCTCTGTCCAGGGTTCCTGGACAAGGGCAATGTCGATTTGCTCCTTATTAAATGCATTGCTCAGGACATGTGTAGCTGCCCTTACCTTTTTCCTTGTGGCTTCTTCCCTTTTGGGACCTTTCCGGTCCTTGGCGTTCCCATTGCCCTTTTTTGGGCCTTTCTTCTTGATAGCCTTCCTGCCCGAAAAGGATTTGCCTTTCGCAGACTGGGCAGCCCGTTTAGCGTCGCTGCTTTGACCTTTTGAGGATCTAGCTACAGATTCCTCGAGAGGCAGCTTTTTGCTGCCTCCTTTGGCTGCAGTCTGGTTCGCCTTCTTTGGTTCCTGCAGCCCTCTTTCTCTTGGGCGGAATGTGACCTGCCCAAAGCCAAAGTAGGGTCTGTAGTCCATACTTCGTAGTGCTTCCATGGAAGCGTCATCGATGGCGAAAGTCCAAGTTTGACCAGGGCCCTAATCTTCGCGGTGTAGGACAACCCACTCCCGAGTATCCAGGTCATGGTTCATCTTCCTCAGTCCGAGAAGCACATTCTCCGCCGACAACCTTATATCAGGCGAGTCGTCCGGAAGATATACCACGCATACACGAGGCTTAGGAAGGTTTTTCCTCTTCACAAACCTGACTTTTGCGCCCTCTGCTATTTGGAATCGCTTAGCAGCATCTTCCAGCCAGTTCAGACTATTTTCGTCTGCGCAGGTAAGTTGTAGCCAGCTAGGTCTTATTGTACAGGCGTGGAATTTTACCTGCGGACCTCCTGGGATTCGCCGAACAGCGCTCAGCACCTCCAGGCGCCGGGCGTTCAGCTCATCCCTGGTAAGGGTGTTCAGGATAGACCACACCGGCTCTAGACCCCCCGTAACAGCCCCATATGTAGGTGCAGATGGGCCCGCCCGAGCCGTCTTGTTAGAAGACTCAGGAGTGCTACCATCTGACCTTAGGCGTTTGCTGCCACCTGCAGCACCAGAAACGGTTTTTTCCGACTCTGGCTGCAGGTTTTGTTCGGAGCGTTTCACCTCTGCCTTCGGAGGTTTATCCTCTTTTTGCTGAGGTGCCTGCTTCATTTGCAGCACCTTCTCTAAAGCGGTGTGATATGGTACACCATTCTTTAGGACGTTGGATAACTCCCTTCGTAAACGTCGAGGAAGTCGTTTTCTTTTCAGTTTGAGGCTCCCCTCATCCTGAGCTTTGTTTCCATCTTATTCTGGGATGGGGATTTGTTATGCTTGTTATTTGGGTAATTATTAATTAAACTTCCGAGTTTAGTTTAGATTTTATTTACGCTGTACATTTTACAAATCTTAACCTAAACGACTACCCAACGATATTCTTGTATTTGTTTCTCTCTTCCCTCTTCGCGGTCCGTCAATTCTGGCGGGACGTCAGTCGTCACTCCAGCGCACTGTTGCCGGTTCATCCCTTAAGGTCTGTTCACACTACACCTCCCTTCTTTTATTAAAAAGCACAAATTTTTCATAAACAGTTATATTACAAAAACATTATTTACATATTTTTTTATTTAGCGGCTCTAATTAAAATAATCATCTAAATGCTAGGCTGATTTTTAGTACGTCTAGGTCTATCATTAGATTTATTTACATATGTCAATGTTGGTGGTGGTTTAACAATATTAGTCTTTTATAAGAAACTTGCGATTGCGTTCTAGCACACTACCATTATCAAGTTTGACATTATAAGCTCTTGGTTTATTTAACTTTTCAATGACACTACCAGATTGCCAAGCTGTCTTCTCTTGATTCTGGGCTCTTAACTTTTTCACCTACATTAAACTAAGATTTTTAGAACCTCTATCATAAAAGCTTTTCTGTTTTTCTTGCCTTTCTTTAAGACAATTTGTCACTTTATTTTCCTCTTTTTGGAACAAATTGACTTTTGGAAGTAAGCCATTTATTTCCCTATTAAAAAGTAAAAATGCTGGAAACGGAATATTATGATCGATTGGGGTAGATCGATATTCCAAAAGACAAAGGTAAGGATCTTTATTATCATAATCACATTTTTTCATGAGATTTTTAAAAGTTTGAATAGCACGCTCTTACATGCCATTAGATTGAGCAAAAGTTGGACTGGAAGTAATATGTTTGATTTCCCAATCATTAACAAATGTTTTAAAAGTCTCTGAACTAAAATTAGTACCCTGGTCTGATCTGATCAGAGAAGGTTTTCCATGGGTCGCAAAAATTGATTTTAGAGCATTGGTTGTATGAATACTGTCTAATTTATCTAGTGCTCTAGTTTCAATAAATTTGGAATAGTAATCTATAAGATAGTTTTTACCCCTAAATTGATAGACATCTGTCCCTGAACAGTCCCAAACTTTATCAGATACTTCGGAAGGAAGAAGTGGTTCCTTAAAATTTGAATTTCTAAAGTTTAAACCAGTGACAATTATTTACAAAATCTTCTATCTCGCAATTGATGTTTGGCCAAAACAAAGCCTCTCTTGCCGAAGCCCAAAGAGCTTTTTTTAAGTTGACATTTTAAAATACCTGAGTGATTATAATTACAGTGACTATATACAAGTCAGTGTGGCCATACGGCTTGTCACTTTTGATTGGCCGGCTGAAATACGACACAAATCCGCCATTTGTTTGCTAACATTTTGATTGTTTACGTTTTGTGCTTATGTAAGAAACCGAATAAATTGTGTTTTGTTAATTAAATAGCTATATATTTGCGTTATATATTTTCAGTGAAAAGATAGAACATAAACTTTCCTTATAACTCTTAAAACATTGATTGGTAAGTAAAATAAATATTATAACACCATTTAAAAATTGGCATTAAATGTTCATAGCTAGATTTATCATTTATATTCGCATTTCGTCAGATTTTTGCCTTGTCCTAAATTGAAATAAGCAATATAAGGTAAATTAATATTTTGTAGCAAAATTTATGCTTGTTTTTAGCATTATAAAGATGCAGTATATAAACTTATAACATTGTTTATGTTTCCATTCTTTTGTTGATTTTGTAAAGAAATCATAAATAATTTTAAAATGTACAATCATAAGTAGATCACAGTCTTATTGGAAGTTTATTATTATTACATGGCTAGCTAAACTAATCTTAAGAATAACAAAAATTAAAGGCTTCATTTTTGAGGTCTCACAATGAAGGATAATTGAGTTTTAATTTAGTGTGCAAGCATAAATCCATCTTTCTAGATATAAATATTTTTGGCAATAAAAAATTAAATAATTGACAAACATAATTTTCATATTAAAGGTCCTACATTTAAAATATCTGTTTTCAGATATGCCAGGGTGTGCTGTTATTGCCTGCACTAATTCCAGTGCGAAGGGCTTCCCTATGAAGCATTTTCCGACAGATAGGGAAAAAAGAATGGAATCTCCAATGGGCTCCAAGATTTGACATTTTCTAATAATTTTAATAGCTAGTTTACTTTTATGTGTGGCTATAACTTTTACAGTTTATTTAAGATTATTTGTTATCCAGTATTGTATTACTTATATACCCCTCAATTTTAACCATTATAAAATTCAAATATAAATTAAAGTCGTTAACAGCCAATCCTTAAGTTTCACTTGGTTAACAGCTTTGAATGTCTTTTTCTGGCTTGTTTATTTTTTATTTTTAGTTTTTATTTATATTTTTGTATTTGTTGACTGTCTTTATTTAATTCTGCTATATGTCTGGATTATTTTTCTCATTAAATATTTTTATTGTTTTCTCCATATTGAGTTTAGCTCTGTAGTGTATTATGGAATAAATAAAAAAATATTTCACAAGACAAAAAAAACAAGATACCTTGGTGAAAGTAATAACAAGAATAATAATACAATCGGACCCCACAGAATAGGTAAAATTCTTTTTTTTCTGCAGGTGCATTTTGGGCCGCATATGTGGGAAAAGAGCAGGGTTGATGGAACCCGTCGTTTAAAATAAAATGCTGTACCTACTCTGTTCTCCTTTAGTAAACCCAAAACACTTAGAAAACCACCTGCTAAACGTACTCCTATTTTTTTGGAAGTTTAAAATGAACTCCCAAATCAGGCTATCGCTTCTAATTCAGGAGCAACCTCATATTCACCAAGTTTTTCCGTAGAACATAAAAGTGACAGTTGAGGCTCATTAAGTGCTTTGAGTAATCGTCAAAATACAAATGTGAAATATTTGGAAGAAAAATTATCTAAATAAGATAAGCATTATAGAAGGGCACAGCTTCGAATGAAAAAATATAAAGAATTATTGATTAAGACAAAGCAAGCCTTAAAAAATGCAAACATGATAAAGAAAGAAAGCACAAAATTGTGTTTTGATTATGGATGAAATGGCTATAACGCCATCAATAAATTTTGACACATCTCTAAATAAATACTTTGGAAAAGTTACATTGCCAGGACATGAGGGAGATGCAACTCATGTTTTAGTTTTTATGTTTGGGGGAATAAACACTCGATGGAAACAAACCATCTCCTATTATTTTACTGGAAATTCAATAAAGGGTAATATATTTGAAGATATTATTGTAAGCATTGTAAAAGAAACAGAGGCCTTGGGGCTAAAAATAATCAGCCTTCTGACATGGGTTCCTCTAATCAGGCCATTTGGAAAATTTGGAGCATAACATCTGGACGTTACTCCCAAATACAAAACTACATTAAACACCCACTTGATAAAAATAGACTCATTTATATTCTAGCAGATGTGCCCCATTTATTCAAAAACATTAAAAATATGTTTATGTCAAACAGGATCATAAAAATATCATCTGAGATTCAGAATAAATATAAACTTCCTACTGACAAAATATGTGCAGATCACATAAATGATGTTATTAAATATGAAGTAAACTTTAATTTTAAATTGGCCCCTAAGCTTCTGGAAGATTTACTTCCAAGCCATTTTCAGAAGATGAAAGTTGGGAAATCTACAAATGTAATAAGCACAATCACCAAATAGTAATAATGGAGAATTTTTAGATTTTTTTGAAACTTGGTGCAATAATTCTTTCTGTGATACTAAGAGTCCTGTTTTTATTGTGGGTAATTTAAATTTAAATTGGTTTGCAAATAACACATATACAAATATATTAAAGTCCTTTAGTGCTGAGACTGGACTAGACCAACTGATCTCAGATATACCAAGACATGTATTGAAATACAGGGGGGTACTCTAATAGATTTGGTTTTTACAAGTACAACTGAAGTGGATTATAGAATATTGGAAGCACCTAGAATAAGTGATCATTTTATTATTAAACTAGATATACATATTTTTGACTCAGAAAAGCCCTTGCCATTTTTTGTAGAAACTCATGGTAAAAATGTTGATTTTAAATTATTTAGAGCTAAACTTTTGAGTGTTGACTGGACATTTAATATAATGAACATTGACAGTAAATGTGACATTTTGCTTGACAATATTTTTAAAATACTTAATGAGGTTGCGCCTAGAAAGCAAATTAAAATATCTAAATATAAGCCATGGTGGAATGAAAGAGTTCAGAATGCAGTGCAAGAGAGGGATGAGTACTATAGAATCCATAAAATGGAAAAAACAGATGAAAGTCATAGCATGTATAAACAAAAAAGAAATTCAGCTGTGAAAAAAAATATCAATAATGAAAAAAGGAAATATTTTGAAGAAAAAATTGATAATTGCAAAAACAATCCTAGGAAAATGTGGAGTGTTCTGAAAAGTGTGATGCCGAATAGCAATTTAAAAAACGATATTGACTTTATAGAGTTTGAAAATAATGAAACAGTAACAAATAAAGAGGAAATGTCTGGTAGGTTAAATACTTATTTTGTTGAAAGTATCACTGATATAATCAGTCAAATCAATTGAACTTCTAATGCGAATTTGAGCTTAAATAATACAGTAGCGCCTAGTGATCAAATCTTGTCGAATTTTAAATTAATCTCAAAAGACGACTTAAAGAAAAATGTGTTTTCTTTTAAAAACAAAAAAAGTCCTGATGATCTTGACATAGAAATTATAAAGAATATTTATGCTGCAATAGAAGATCCACTAATTAATCTTATAAATTGTTCACTAGAACAAGGTGTTTCCATAGCAGATTGAAGTTGTCCACAATAGTACCTATTCAAAAAAAAAAAAAATTGTTTTGAGGCCTCAAATTTTAGGCCTATTAATATGTTAACTGCTCTAGAAAAAGTCTTGTAGATAATAGTAATTTTATAACAGACAAACAATCTGGTTTCAGGAAAAGACATAGTTGTGAAACTGCTATTCAGTGTGTGTTGGATGAATGGAAAACCAGTATGGATAGTAATTACAGTACAAAGTCAAAGTTAAATCAAGCTTTATTGTTTAAAGAAATATTCCTGTTAACAAAGCTTTAAAAAAAAATAAATAAAATAAAATGTGTTAAATTTAGCCCAACATTAACAAAGTATAGTTAAAAATGATTCAAAAAAAAAAATATATATATATATATATATAAATGTAGGAAGGTAGGTAACACTTAAAATAGATTAAAGATATAAAGACAAACGATACAATATTTTTATAGTTTACTAACACTACATGTAAAATGTAAAACGTGCTAGAAATTACGATAAAAGGATTTTTAAATAATAAATATACAAGTAAAAAATTAAAACATGTCGCTAGTTAAGCCCGTCTCGAAAAAAATCGTCCAGGATATAAAAAGGTCGCCTGATAAGAATTGATTTTAATTTCGTTCTGAACACCCTCTAATTTTATTCCTGCCTTAAATCTATCTTACTTAAAGTTAATATCACAAAAACAAAATTTATGATTTTAGGAACTGAAACTGTTAGAAAAAAATTCATAGAAAATAAACATGTCATACAGTTTGGTAATTGTTCTATAGAACATGTTAAAAAAATAAAATATTTAGGAATAATTGTTGATGAACAGTTAAGCATTAAAGAACATGCCAAGTCTGTAATATCTAGAATTAGCTATAATATTAATCATTTATGAAGGTGTGCTTTGTATTTATCATTTTGGGCAAAACTCACTGTATACAATACAATGGTTCTTCCACACTTTAACTTCTGCACAAGTATTCTGTGTTTACTAAACAAAAATGAAATTAGTGTTTTACAAAAACTACAAAACAGAGCCATGAGAATAATTTTATCATGTAACAGATATACACCAATTAAATTAATGCAGGAATGTTTACAGTGGTTACCAGTGTCTGAATACATAACTTTAAATATGTTAACCCTAATTTTTAAAATTAAGATTGGTTGTGCCCCTCCTTATCTGTGCAATAAGGTTATGTATAATAATGACGTGCATAGCTATAACATTAGGCAGCAGAATAACTTCTTTATTGCGCATAGAAATAGAATATATAAATATATATATATATATATATATATATATATATATATATATATATATATATATATATATATATATATATATATATATATATATATATATATATATATATATATATATTTAATAAGCTACTAGATTTCATACAACATTGTCAATCTGTTTATTGTTTTAAGAAACAGCTTAAAGCATATACTTTGGAGAAATGTAATTTATGTGTTATGCCTTGAGTGGCATTTATTGTTAGTTTGGATTTTATTTTATATTTGTTGTCCGTAATACAAATTGGTATAAACATTGGAGTTCCTGGCTAGGCTTGGCATCGTCGTACGATCGACCTTATACTGTGAGGTAATCTTGGCAGTGACTAAATATGTAAATAGTGAACTCTATTTTTATTCTTACTCTAAGGTACCTACGATGAAGAAGAAAGGCAATTTTTATCAGGATTCTTAGATGTTTTGCCATCAAAGCATCTTGAAATATTGCATAAAGAAGTTTCATTACCAGAAAGTGTACCTGATCCTGTGATTAATATGAATTTTGGAGAACTTAATTCTTTATATAATGTTTGTGGCTACCTCATAAATAGCATTAATAAGATATGTAAGACTTACCTGCAATGTATTGATGCTATAGGGTCAAAAAATGTATTAATTATAAGTTTTCAAAACTAACAGAAATCAAAAGATTTAAAAAAGACTTTATTTTTTGGCAATGAAAATACTTTCATACATTTTATTGAACTAGTATCAGTTTTCCAGAAATATTATAACATTGTTACAGGACAAAATATTAATCTAAAAAGCTTTTTTATATCTAAGACAAATGAGTTAGATGTATTTTCATTTGTTCCAAACTGTCATAATTTAAAAACTAACATTATTAAACCAATGTTTAGACTGAAAATATCTGGGAAAAGAAAACTCTCTTTGAGCAGAAAATATGGTAGTAGAAGTATATTTTCTACTGCTACATAACTAAATAATGATGTCTTATAAGTTCGTTTATTTCGTTTTATTAATCACTAGTTTTACGTCTTAACGTCTTGTGCCCCATATTTAGCATTAGTTTCATTTTCAGAATTAGCTTTGTGAATACAATGAGAGATGTGGCCCTATATTTTTTTTCTTTTTATCTGTTTTTTGTTGGTTTAATTCAAAGTTACAAGTGTTGAGGATGTATATATTCGATATGTAACAAAAAAATAAATTTGCTTAAGGAATACTTTATTGTGGTTTGTTTTTATACTTTTTTATTAACGGCAATGCAGTAAAATGTGAATGTTGGTCAAGCCCGAGTTTCCATCATTTCATATAGTTTTTTGTTAAAAAATATGTCGTTAACCTTACGAAGATACAAACTTAATTATGGAATGATATAGAACTTATTACCATTTGTTAGAAAGATATATCTATCCCTCCATTTTTATGAGGAAAGTAAGTACTTTTCAAAGGTTTTAGATTAAAATTTACAGAAAATACCTTTATTCAAAACAGTTTCATGACCAAAAGTGCACACATTGCATTAAATTTACAAAGTGAGCAGCTGGTAGTAACATTGTCTTAGCTTCAGATGACAGTAGACACTAGATGGAAGGAAACTAATAAATTTTATGTTTAGTTCAAATCATATAGTATACTTTCAATGACTCGGTCTTACTTGTTTTTGCTTTTATTCAGCTCTATATATTAAATCAAAATATTCAATGCTGCTGCTCACTCACATATTTTGATAAAACTTCTATAAGTGGTTATTTACTATACAAATTCTAACAATATTTTTACTTGGCAGGGTCGATAATATGTAATATACAAAAATAAAACAAGATGTCAAAATGTGACAATTATATTATGATTTTAAATACAATATTTTTACATAGTCTTAGCTCAATTCAGTTCACACTATTCTTGTTTGGGAGGGTCGATATGTTATTATACAAAAATAAAATGGCAAGTTGATTGTGATACTTAATAATTATATAATGATTTTAAACAATGTAATTTATAAAATTACAAATTGAAGTTGCCTAAAGTTTATTCTCAAGAAAACCTGCATGTAAACAAAAGTTTGTGGAGGCAAAAAGCCTTTAAATAAGGGTGTCCAATTGAAAATAAATAGACTAGATCAGAACACAATAAATGGATTAAGTTCATAAAAACCGTTAGGAAAACATAAGAGTAAATAGATATAGCACACATAAGGAAAATGCAAATACAAAATAACATATATTTTCACCACAGATATTTAAAATTTAAAAAAATTAAACAAAACGAGACACTATAATAATTTTGTTAAAATGTTTACTAATATATCCAACATATAACCTAATTTAGACACTTTGAATTGAAACTTGCATACCAAGTTTTTCATTTTCTAGAATTAATAACCGCATAACAAACACTTCTGAGGATCTCGGTAGGTATTACATTTTCCTGAACCAAAACAATAAATACAGTACACTTTTCTGAATATCACACTTTTCCAACCCGTAACACTCCCAACAATAACAAAAATAAAGCACTTTGGAACGCCCAGAGGTGGTAAATAACATTAAAAAAATAAAAACTTGTTAATACTATTAACACTCTCGTACCATTTTTTTTAGAATAAAAGCTTTACATTTAATTTTAACGCGATATTTATTGCATTCTCCCATATAAGCCTCCACAAAATTTGCAAACAAATGGCGGCTGGTATTGTATGTCCACACTGTCTTGTATAAAGTCACTAATTATATTAAATTAACTAAGCATTTCATTTCTCAAAGAAGTTGGCACAATAACTGTATTGCCTTTAAATAACACATCATTAACACTAATAATTTTATCTCTATAAGTCCAATATTTTTGTAATTCGTCACTTAATTTATCTTTATTTTCAGGCCAACCCGGTTTAACCAATTTTAAAAGATCAACTAAAACTTTATCTTACAAGGTCTCTGCTTGAAAAACTTTAAAATTTTCACTTAACATTGGGAGAATTTTTTCAATTAAGTTAACCTGTGCCTCAATTTCATTTATAGTCAACTTGTCAACCATGGTAATTTTGTCATTTAAAAAGTTACGGAATAAATAATCAGCAATTATTAAATCAGTGCCTTTTTTATAAACAATTTCGATATCATACAACTGTAATTTTATTAACATTCTTTGGAGACGTAAAGGAGAGTTAGTTACCTAAGGGTTTTCTATGAATAGATATAAGAGGCTTATGGTTACTTTCTACAGTAACTTTGCTACCATAAATATATTGATGGAACCTGGTACATCGAAAAACAACCGCGGCCATGTCCTTTTCAATTTGAGCATAACCTTTCTCCGTTTCGGTTAAAGCTCTAGAGCTATAAGTTACTGGTAAATTATCCTGTAAAAGAGTAACACCGAGACCGTTTTGGGATGCATCTACAGATACCACTATAGGTTTATTTGGATCAAAATATTTTAGCACTGGGGTTGATGTTAAAGCTTGCTTTATTTTATTAAAAGCTAAAGTATGGTTTTTATCCCACTGAAACAAAGATTTTTTATTTAAAAGTTGCCTCAAAACTGCAGTTTTTTCGGACAATCCCTGTACAAATTGTGATACATAAGTTACTAAGCCTAAAAATTTTTCCACATCTTTTTTAGAATTAGGAATGGGTATCTCTAAAATACTTTTAACTTTATCTTGATCTACTTGGACGCCAGAATTAGTTATTATATGTCCTACAAACTTCACTTCAGATAAATTAAATTTATACTTATTCTTGTTACATTTAATATTAGCTTCTCGAGCTCTTTCTAACACTTTTCTCAAGTTAAAATCATGGACTCTTGGTCTTTACCAAACACAAGCAAGTCGTCGATATAACATAAATTTCCAGGTGTTTTCAAAAATTTGTTTAAAATTTTTATAAAAAATTTCAGGTGCCGAACTGATACCAAAAGGTAGTCTTTTGAAAACATATCTGCCAAAGGGGCTTGAAAAAGTACGTAATTTACATTTTTCATCATCATTTGGTATTTGGTAAAAACCCATGTTAGCAACTAGTATGCTAAATACTGTGGTACCTGCTAGTTCAGCTAACAGGTCCTCGATTGTAGGCATTTCAAAATACTCTCTTTTAATTACTTTATTTAATTTCTGTGGGTCTAGACAAACGCGAATTTTACCTGTGGGTTTTTTAACAACTACCAAAGGATTGCAGCAGTCAGTTGGTTCATCTATTTTTTTAATTATTCCTTACTGCTCTAACTTATCTAGCTCAGATTTGAGATCATTTTTAATATGAGAGGAATATTTCTGGCAAAATAACTTATAGGTACAGAATTTTCTTTAAGTAATATTTTGTATTTTACATTTTTAATACACCCTATACCTTCAAAACAGTCTTTAAATTCAAACAATAAATTATGAGTTTTTACTTCATTTAGTCTCTTAATTAAACATAACTTTTTACACGCAGCTAAGCCCAATACAGCTGAGCTATTCTCACTGTCAACTATATAAAACTCCAGAACATATTCCTCGAGTTTGTTTTGAATTGTACGCATGCCTGATGGTCTAATTTTAGAGCCATTATAGTTTACTAGTTTAATATTTGATTTTTCTAATGTGACATTAGTAATGTTTTTAAACAAATGATAAGGAATGATGTTTGCTTGTGCACCTGTGTCTAATTTAAAATTAAAAAATACCTGTTGATTTATTTGTAGTGTTTCTACCCAGTCTTGCTCATTCGTATCACCTGCACACACAGTTTCCGATTAATTTGCTTAAACTTACACATTTTTCCAAAGTGATTCTTATTTTTGCACTTAAAACACTCTGCCCCATACGCTGGACACTCATTTACTTTGTGGTTCCTGCCACACCGAGTACATTTATTTTTGTAAATTGTGTTTTTACTTTTATTATTTTGACCGCCATGCTTACTTCTTTCATTTGTGTAACTTGTTCCAGCTCTGTTTAAACTATTAGTAGTGGAACTGGCTGTATTTGACTTCAAAACCCTTGCAACTGCTTGGGTACACTCCGTATTGAGCCCCTGAAGTTGTGACTTTGTACATTCTGTTGAACGACATATCTCTAAGCACTTGTTTAGGTCTAATTTAGTTTCAGTCAGTAGCCTTTCTCTTAATTTACTGTTTTCTATGCCACAAACTATCCTGTCTTTAATTAGAGAGTCTTTTAATTTGCTAAACTCACATGTTGCTGCCAGGGCCTTGAGTTCCGTGACATAGGAGTCAATGTTTCCACCTGGTTTTTAATTTTTGGTGAAAAACTTGTGCCTTTCATAGGTAACATTAACTTTGGGTAAAAAATATTTGTTGAATTTATTTAGTGTCTCAAACTTATCCACGTCTGCTGCTTTTAACTCAAAAGTATTGTATAGATCTAGAGCTTCGGGACCCACACAATGTAAAAGCAGATTGCATTGTCGTTTTTCGTCTGCATCTGAAAGCCGACAGGTACACCTTGAAACTTTGCACAAACTTACTCCGATTTGCACCGTCAGACACACTAACAAAATTCTTGATACAATGGCGGATTCAAGTTCTACCTATTTTAATTTGAGGTTCTACTTTCTTCAAAAAAAGTTGTATATAATCTTTATAGGGTTTAAAAAGAATACTTTTTCATTTGGAGTGGCAGCAGATATGAAATGTTAATGTACATTTGTACAGTGACTAAGACATTTAACGATGTTTAAATTGAAGTTTATTGAGGGTTTAACTATATATTATTTTACCGGTTTTTTAAATGTTCTATATTTTCATTTTTTATAGTTTATTATTTCTGTAAAACTTACGTTTAATTTTTCCCATCGATTTGATTTTTACCTGTACCTGTTTTTAATATGATTTATGCTTGTTTTTAATTATTTTTAGTAGTTTATAGTCTACGAAAAACAAACGATACCTTGCGAAGGAACTCTCTGTATAAAATCTCACATTTTCTATTTATATAAATTAATTAAACAAGTGTTTTTATTTATATTTTTTAAAATTTCAGGTGAAGACTGGCAAGCCCCTCCTTCTTTCACTGCCTTATGGACAGGTATAAAAGTAGCAGAGCAGTAAATTAAAGTTAAGAAAAAAAGACTGTCAGTCAATATTAAAAAGCAATGAGCCAAATACAAGTTTTCAAGTGGTTGTTCATTTATTTCCTCTAACTCTGGTTTCTCAGGTTTTCAAGCTTAAAAATTTTATGTTTTTGTAATAAAAATATGTGCAAAGTGTGAGCAATATGAATATATTTTATAAATTTTTCCTAGTCTGGTGTATTATTTCCCCTGTAAAAGAAAAGCATTATTCATCAAGCATGTCCTACTCTAAAGCATAATTTGTTGGTCAGTTTCAATATAGAATATATTCTTGTACCTACCACTAGGAAAATAAATAGTTTCATACTTTGAGGAACATAAGGGAAAACAGTGACGTAGCTAGAATCAATTCTTATCAGATCTATTAACTGACAAAATCTTATTTCAAAATATAAATTCTTTTTATTTTGAGGCAAAAGTAATTTTTAAATATGAACATTACATTCCCCAACTGTATTTTATTAAGTGATTTTTTTTGTTAAAAAAACATTTTTTTTATTTCCGATCTAAATCAAATCTAAATGTAATACATTAATTATATTTGAATAAATAAATCATAGAGAAAACAACTGTTGACAATCAATTAGACTGTAAAGAAAATTATAGATTTAGCAAAGTCAAAAAGTAATTGTCTTCTCTCAAAAGTGCTCAATCCAAGTCTAACACACATGTCCACTCTATGATACTCCTGAATATTTAATGGAAGTTCAGAAGTATTGAGAGTGACAAGCCCAAGCATTTTTTGGAGCCCTGCAAGCTTATATTGGAAATTGCTCAAAGAAGCTCAATTTCTCATGAACCACATACTCCAAGGTCCTTCACTGATTCAGAGAAGCTGAGGTTGACACTGTGTAGCTTGTAATTTGAGTTAAACTTTAAGCCCCCTACGAAATCAGATAAAGCAGCATTTTCCTATGTTGAATTGTAAGTTATTTGTTTGCGACCACTCCCATAGAGCATCCAAATCATTCTGGAGCAACAAAATGTCATCAATATCATGGATCCTTTTATTGACTTTTAAATCATCACTAAAAATAATCACCGTGGAAAGTTTTATATCCTTGTAAACAACATATTTGTGAATGACTGTAAGGATCATAAAACCTTCCACGGTGATTATTTTTGGGGATGATTTAAAAGTGTATAAAAGTTTCAGGCAGCAGTTTTACTCTCTAAGAACACAGTATTAGGATAAACTATAATAAGAATTCAGTTTCACAAATATACACAGCATAACATATTTATGGGGATTCAGTTTCACAAATATACAAAGCATAACATATATCATGCTTCTCCCTACGCAATTACCTAAGGTTTGCGAATGATTCATAATCCCAGTGAATCGAGATGACATATACTTTCTGAGCATTCTTTTTTTCTTACAGATACAATTTTTCAATGTAGGACTAAACTGTTTCAAAAATGAAGAACTTTTAATGTGTTTTTAGGGAACAACCAGTTTATAGCCACCTAGATTATCTGACAGTCTTTCTGCAGCCAAGCTCGTACTCAGATCTCAACATTTTGCTCAATCAATATTGACTAAATAATCATTTATCATCATGAAATCAGCATTACTGAAGTCTCAATAGAATTCATCATATTCTAAATACTTAGATTCCTTTAAATAATTAACAAAATATGCTAAATGGTGCACATTATTTGGTAAATAAAAGCAGGATATACATAAATACTTGGTAAAACGGAAATACACTTATACACACACGCTGGGACCTGGGTAATCCTCGCAACATTGCACTGCTGTCTGCTAGTTCTTTAGAGTTATTAGGCCAGATTGCATTTGGGAGATTAAAAATAAAAACATGGCATGGATGTTTATAATGTATCTTAAAAACTGAAGAACAATTTAATTAATAATTAATTTAAATATAAAATAACGATTACAAAAAAAATGGTGTATGATACCCCTGAAAAGCAAGTTATGATATCGATCTATTTTCAGTTTGCGTCCCCGATACCTATTATGTCTACAAAATAAAAATGAGTATAATTCCACTTTTTTGAGAATATCCTGTACAAAAATAATCTAAAATAAAGCAAATATTCCTAAGAAATACACAATCAATACATGTAGCAATAAATATGATCAGTAATTAGTAATTACTAATTAGGTAGGTCATGTTTATATTGATAAAAACCCCTTCTTTCCCCACATAATTTATATTCTGTACGTCAGCACATTTGATTGTCCCAATGACCTTAAAACATATATATTATATATATATATGCCTTAAAACTTAGACAAGCAAAGAGAGAGGACACGTAATCTATGCATATGATTTGCTGCCAGCTGCCTCGCCCAATAGCGTAACGTTCGGGTTTAAGTAAAATGATGCCTGAAATGAACATTTAAATCTTACTAGTGGAAGACTGATCAAAGTGTGTTTATCGATATATTAGAGCCAATTGAAAGGTTCAGTAAATAATGGGGTTATATAACAAATTTTAAAAATGAAGGGAATTTGTTTAAAATTTCAAAAATTATGTCAAATTTCCTATTTTATTTAGGGTTTCATTTTATTTAAAGTTTGCAATTTTTTGACTAAAACGATGCATTTAGGTAATTTATTAATAATTATAATAAAAGTTAATCACATTTACAGAAAACTGAAATTTCAATAAAGAAATTGTTACATACCTCATTTAATCACTACACTCTTTTAATAGCTCTAATATACCTGCATTTTAAGATAACTTAGGAAAGATCTCTAAGACCAACAACCAATTATTGTTGATGAAATCAAATATGCAATCATTATAAATCCATATATTACCATAAAAATACATTACTAAAAATATATTACATAAAAAAGTACCTAAGTAGGTAAAAATGAAAAGTGATATCCAAGGAAAAAAATAAACTTGAACAATAAAAATTAACACTCATTTATTGTCCTCTAAATAAAATAAGTTTTGTATATTGATTTCTAACAGGATCTGTTATTGCAGACAATCTTTTAGTTATAAAATGTATGCGAATATTAAGATATTTTGATACAACAGATTCTGTTAAAAAGTATATATGGTTACAATTTGCATTAGAAATTAAAACATGTTGTTCCAAACTGCTAAAACATTGGGATTCAATGCATTCAAACATTATTCTCCTTTTTAAGACATTAATGCTAAAATTGGCTTTTACCAACTCATTTTCATTTATTCTTATAAAATGCTCGCAGATATTACAAATTTTTATCACATCCTCTGACGGATATGTCAATCCACCATGACTTTTTTTTGTTATCAGCGAATGCAAAAAGTTCTCTCGGTTACCACTTAATGCAGTCAAACAGCTTTCACATTTGACAACCTTAATAAGCTGACGGGCAACAAAACCAGCAATATAAATAATAATTTGTTTTGAACAATTGCTCAACATCTCACTATTTATAAGGTATTATGATCATGCCAAACACTTTCCAAAGGAAATGGTTCATTTTGACAGCTCCAATACATCCTATTTGAATTAATATTTTCTTCAGGTGAATCGAATCTACTTGATCCTATTAAAATAGGTATATCGTCTAAGGGTATACAATTTCCCATACCACCCTCCCTTACTTCTGCTCTTACTAATAATCTCTTATACAATGCCATAAACTGCCGTGCAGTAGGGTTATTATTGAAGCCACCTTTTGATCTTATTGAAGAAAAATATAATTCTAAATGATCTTGACTGACTTTATATAAAGGAAGATAAATTAATTGTTTGTTATTTATAACTAATTCATCATACATCAACAATGCACTTTTTAAAGAAATTATAAGACCCATAAAGCCTGTTTTTCTTTTGGATTGATCTACTAATTCCCCATCATGAAATTTTAATAAAGAAAGATAATCAATAGAGCTAGCAATAAAACTTTTTGTCTGTTCTATATTTCTTTCATAAACTGCCTTTTTAAAACCTGGAGGAATTAGTGATCTGGAGTTTAAAATATCAAATCAGTGGTTAATTATTCTAATAAAGTCAGAGGTTGCCTTACAACCCATAAATTCTTTTAACTGCAATTCTTCCTCACAATAATTAAGCGAATCAGCAACTGATTCACTTAATAATTGTACTGCTAATCTGACTTTCATGTTTTGTTTGAAAAAATTTGTGAGCTTTTCGTAGTTTATTCCCTAAATGCAAACCTTCTGAATCTTGCAATTTCTCTAAATTTTCCATATATTCCCACTTAATTAAATGTCCGTTGCCATCTATAAGAACCTTTTTTTCACCAAAAGCATTACGTATCAATTTAACCATATGATAAGGGTCATAAAAATTATAAATATTGTTTCCTCTTAAAGTAAAAAAAGTTTGTAAGGTTGGCATATTATTATCACAACCCCAAATATTTGACATTGTAATGTTGGATGGCGCACCATCAAATGTAAGTGATACTACACGTGCCCCTGTCTCAGTTAATAAACTTATGCATTGGGAGACAAGAGCACTTTTCTGTTGACCACTCAATCCATCAGTTAAAAAGTAACCTACTGGCAATTTCCACTGACCATTAATGCACACAACCATTAAAACAAAAACCTCTTTTGCCATAGGATTATTGTCATCTTGTAAGTCGATTATTTAAGTCCGTCCCAATCAATATGTTTTCTGATAGACATCTCATCTACAATGAGAGCAAGAAAAATAGGCTTATGAGAAAGGACTCACTTGTAAAGCCAGGATCCGCATTAATGTTTCTCAACCATTTACCTATAGTACTTCTGTGTGGTAAACATGTATCGAACACAGAACGAACATAATCGTAAGCTTTTGGAGAAAAAAAACTTAAAGTTATCGCAAATTTCTGGAGAGTACTTAATTTTCTTTCCTAATTTTCTTTTTTGCAGTTCTTTAGTTATTTCTGGCATATTTTTAAATAAATAAGAACTTTCTGATGACAATAGATTTTTTTGTTTTAAAGAAGTAATCAATTGTTTCAAAGAGGTAACCTTTTTTTTCAACCTTCTTACTTTCTCTCGCAAAACTTTAATTTTCTTAGACTTTGCACGACTTTTAGCAACTTGACTAAAAAGTTTTCGCTTCAGTTTTTGTTTTCTAGGAGTATCTAGAACTGCTGTGTCTGGAACTGAAGAAGTAGATGCTTCTTCCTGATGAGGTCTCTTTGTCCCCTGAAATAAAATACACAATATATCAAAAAAAAGTTAGACAAAAATTTCTATATTTATAAAAATACATCAATGGGTTTTTAAATAAATGGTGTCATAAAAAAACTTAACAACTAAGATAAAATACAAACAAATGCTAATATTAAATTTAAACAATACATTAAAAGCAAAATGAACATTAAAATCAGACAATATGTTGGAAAGTAAAAAATATTTTATGAAATAATAATAATCTTTATTAATAATAATAACAATTTACATAGATTGATTTACAGTCATTATTATGGTGTATACTAGCATAAACCTTTTTTTTTAAATATGGTACCTAAGTACTCGTATGTACCATTTGTTTAAATTTGGCTACAATATATTTTTTATTTTATACATAGGAGAATCAATTTACTGTCGAGACAATACACTAGAAATAAATAAATAGAAATTAATTAGTAACTAATTGAGAACATAATAATTATTTTTCTTAATATCATTATTATTACTTGAATAAATGTTCAAATATTTTAAATTCCTTTGCTATAAATGTCTTGCATTCTTTCTTAAACCTATTTACATTTTGAATGGTTCTTATATTAGCTGGGATTAGATTAAATATTTTAGGTCCTAAGAAGGTTATAGTTTTTAAGTGTATGTTATTAAAGTTTAAGGGAATAATCAGATTTTTGTTCAACCTTGCACGGGTGTGATAAAAATGACCAACATTGTTTTCTGATAATTTTCTGGTATAAATGAATTGTGCTACTGCCATTGTATATAATGTTCTAATGTAGCATACTTCGGCGGAGAACAGCAAGTCCGAGGGATATAATCGATTTTTGTTATGTATTACCCTTAGTAAATATTTCTGAACAATAATTAACTTGTATAATGCATTGTTATATAGGCCTCCCCAAACAACAATGCCATACTTGATCAACGACTCCACTAGGGCTTTGTAAATAATAATTAGTATATTTATATTTAAAAATTGTTTGAGAATATAAAATTTATGAATTAAACAACGTATTCTTTTTGAAAGATATTCTATATGCGGGTGCCATTTTAGATATTGATCAATCATTATCCCAAGGTACTTTATTTGAGGAACCTCATTTACTTTTTGATTATTTATATTAATGTATTTAAATTCAGGCCTATTTGCCTGTGTTAAAGAGAAAGCTATGTATTTTGTTTTATCAAGATTAAGAGATAATTTAAAACTGTCCAACCATGTTTTAGTAATTGTTAAACCATTTATCACTTTGGCCTTTACCTCTTCCCAGCTACTTCCATTGAACATCAACACAGTGTCATCCGCATAGGATATCACCAACCCATCCCAAGTCAAGTGACAATAAGCTGTTAAATATGTTATAAATAAAATCAGACCCAGGACCTTTCTCTGGGGCACTCCCATTTTAATAAGCCGTTTGTTACTTATGGTGTTATTAAGTTTTACCACTTGATATCTATCGGACAAATAACTTTGAAACAATTTCCATCCAGTCCCTCTGACACCATAATTCCACATTATGTCGAGAAGCCTATGGTGAGGGACTGTATCAAACGCTTTGGCCAGGTCAATGAATACCGCGGCGCATTTTTTCCCATTGTTCATATTCTTAGTAAGTTAAAATATTAATGTATGCATAGCATCATCTGTACTACATCCCTCGATGAAACTGTATTGACGATCAGAAAGAATATTATTATCTTTAAAATACTTAGCCAATCTCAATTTAATACATTTTTCTAATAGCTTTGCAAAGTTGCTTATTAAGCTTATGGGTCTATAATTTTCAATTTGGGTTTTTAGACCACTCTTATAAATAGGTGTTTCTGCTGAGTGTTTGAAATGAGAGGGCACGATTCCTGTTGCAAGGCTAGTATTAATTATGTGTAGTAAGGGTAAAGTAATTTCTTTGTGAGTTTGTTTAATTAATTTAGATGATATTCCATCTAGTCCCAGAGAACAAGAATTTTTTAACAAGTTAATATGGTTAATTAATTCGTTTTCAGACACAGGAACCACGTACATTGAATTTTGCAGATTAAATTGTATGTCAATAGGCCTTGCTGGTGTGGGAATCTTGCTTGCGATCTCTGTTCCAACGCTCACAAAGTAGTCATTACCGTGATTTGCCATTTCTATTTCATTTTCAAAGTCCAGGCCCTGATTATTTTTTATTTTAAAAGAATTAACGGATACTGTATTCTCATAGGTCGCATCTTTAATAATTTCATATATTTTTTTATGCTACTCTTATTCTTTTGAATTTGAAGTTTATAATACTCATTTTTGCGTTTGTTGATTAGATTATTTAAGGCATTTCGATATTGTTTATATTAAGTTTCTAGATCTAGCACTATATTTTCTTAACAAGATTCTTTTCATCTTGTCCCTTTGCTTAATAGATGTAATAGGCCCATTAGTTATCCATTTTTTAAGTTTTTTATGTTGTTTAATTGTTGCATAGGATTGGGCAGTTGCGTTAATTTTTAATTTATTGTATATAGTTATAAAATTATTTGTGGCTGATTCTGGATTTGTGTCATTCAAAACCAATGACCTGTCTTAATTTGAAGTTCCTTTTTACTATGTTGAACGTTTTCTTTTGAAATAACACTAAATAAAACTGGGCAATGATCATTTATATGAGCATCCAAAATATAAGATTCTAAGCTAATTCGATTTGTTTTCAGATTTTGTTTTACAAAAATATGGTTCAGGCATGTGCCGCTGTCAAACCTGGTAGTAGAGTTTATAAATAATTTAAATCCAAACTGTGACATTATTAATTATTGCTCTTATTTAAATTATCGAAGAATGTTTGGACATCACTGAGAACATCAGTTACTGGTATTGGAGGAGGTTTATATACAGCTGTTATCCCAAATTTAATATCTTTCATTGTACATACCAGTCGGCCCACTGTGGCTAATGAGTTAGGTAACTTCACAATTGAAAAATCCGCATTTATGTGATTTTTTACGAATATTATGACACCGTCATTTTTATTAAAGTCTGCATTATTATAAAATAATTGGTAGCCTGGAATATTACATTGATTTGTTGAAGATATTTTAAGTTTCGCTTAACACTATTATATCATTAAAGTCTAAGTGAAAAGTTTCCAACATTAATATTAAGTTATCAATATTTTTATGTACACTTCTAATATTAGCATGTAACAAATTAAAGAAGCTATTATTCTGGTTAATCTTAACCTGTAACGATTCACTATCTACCAATTGTGTCTTTGTATTATTTTCATTTTCTAGAGTCTGAAGTAGTATATCTTGGTTGTATATTACCATTATTCACCATAGTCTGTTCTACTTCTAATAAGGTCCAAATGTTAATTAGTCAATGGGCATGCTGGATCAGACGCTGTATGATCTGTTTTATATTCGGTTTTAAACTTGACGTTGGCATTAACACAGTTTATGCATTTTTTTCTTGTTTTCTACAATCACTGCTCGCATGATTATTAGCGCAATATTCACATATTTTACTGTCCCCGCATTCCGTACTCTTGTGATAAAAACCTTGGCATTTAAAACACCTGTTTACACTTAAATTTTCATATACACTAAGTCTTTCCCATTCTATAGATATTTTTTTATAGTCTATTAATTTCCAGTATAATCCTGGTGAACACTCAAAGAATACAATTGAGTTGTTCTTGTTTCTTTGCTTTTTAATGTGTTGTATTTTCATGATGTCATCATTGTTTATCCATTTATTTTGCTGTCTTATAAGAAATTCTAGCTCCTCAGAACTATGTTCTCCTCGATAGCCTACTATCTTCATTCTAGAAAGGTTTAATTTTGGCGTTTCTATGTTGTAGTTATCGCCAAGACTATTTTCTGTAGCCTCTTTTAATATATGAATATCTTCTTTATTCATACATTTAACAATTACATTTCCCTGTTTTGTTTCACTCAAATTTTTTATGCCTATTTTTAATTGATGTGGCTTTATTTTTTGCAGTAAGTCACGTTTCATTTTTTCTGATTTTTGCTTTAGTTTGGGTTTTATTATTACAGTAGGAGATTGTTGTTTCTTATCTGAATTCTTTTTATCAGCGCTATATTTTAGCACGGTTGCAAACGTTGGTGCTGTGTGATTTATTCCTTTGTTATTTTTTAAGTCAGTTTTCAGCTCATTGACTTCTTTTCTTAGAAATGTCAGTTCATTTTTCATTTCTTCTATTAATTCGATCATACATGGTATTTTAAGCATACATTTTTTGCAATCCTTACATAATAAATTTAATACCCTTTTCTGGAAAGGCATACATTTTATTTCTGATGCTGATAACAATATACAGTTTTTATGGAGTGGTTGCACACATAAATCACATTTATAATAAGATTCATCATTTTCAATTGTTTGTTTACAATTGGCACAGTCATTTTCATTCCCATCCATTGCAAAAAAGAATTAAAGTAAATATTTAGCACTTATTTTGACCAGAATAATGTACACAAAAGCATTGGAATGTGTTTTTTTCCCCATATAACTGAACTGTTCAGGAATTTAACTCGTTTTACTAATTGTTATAATTCACTTATATCACCAATTTTTTTCTATTTTCATAGGTACAGATTAAAATAACTGAAAAACTTGTCCACTATACAAAAAATGCAATTTATTTTCGATGTTTTACAGAGCTTTTATTCTGTTATTTACGGAGCGTGTAAATCGCGTGCAACCGACGTCGTGTCTCTTGAAATAATATGTGAATTATGAATGAAGATAAATAGATGGGATGAATTAATATTTTGTCATTTATATTTTACACAAAAATCAATATTGCTGATAAAACTTACCTTGCGATAATGACTACTTGGCTGCATATATTTTGGTACATCAGGGAACACTGTTGGTACTGCTTCATCTAGTAGACATTTTTTTTCGCCAACACGATAAAACAGTTTGGGGTCAAAATGTTTCGAGCATAGCCTATCTTTTTTTGTAGGTGTCCAGTCTGCAATATGCAGCTGCTTTACCCATAAAGCAGTTTTTTGCACATCTTTTAGAGGAAACCTAAAAAGAAAAATACATTTAATTGAATTACAATAGTATTCACCACACATGAAGGTTGAATAACTATTATTTCTTTATATCCATGAAGCATGGCCTACGCCACTGGAATAAATCGACCTTCACGCCTAATTAGATCATAAATTAGATAATTTTATAAGCTATTCTGAATGAAAGAGGACCAAAATGCTGAGTTACTTATTTGTCTACCAGTAAATATAAACTGTGTGGATAGAAATATGGGTATTAGGCCGCCTTTAATAATGAAAACTCGAATTATAGGGACACCTAAAATATACAATTTTCTTTTATTTACCTGTGAAAGGTTATTCCAGCTTCTTTTCTCTCGCTACGACTTTTGCAACCAAAAGCACAACAATTTACCATTTTAGTTCGATAATAATCACAATGTCTTTAATTCACTTTTCTCTAAAAATCACATTACAAAACCACGCTGCCACCAGGAAATGGCGTCTGATGGCGTCCATGGATAAATTGGCCTCACTTCTGAGACGGCGCATAAATTGTTGTTACGCGTCCTCTCTCTTTCCATGTCTAAGCCTTAAAAGAAGTTGTGCATAAATCCATCTCATCTTCTATTCTTGTCAGACAAAGCTCCATTCGGTGGCACGACAGATGAACATTAGGACAAATGCGACAATTCCGTCAGTCGTCACTCCAGCGCACTGTTGCCGGTTCATCCCATAAGGTCTGTTCACACTACAAGCTTGATTTTAATAAATGATAAATCGAAATTTTCTTATCATCTTTTTAATCTTCTGATTAAAATCATTGATTTATATAATAATAATCTAAGACATTAAAAAAAAACAAAAAAAATCTGGCTCGTTTAAAAAAAGGCCTAACCAGGGTAATGTGATTTTTAAAACAGAACTACATACAGAATTATCAGTTTTGTTAAAAAGAGAACTAAACAAAGTCATCGCCTGAGCTCTTCGAGCAACCTACCAGTGAGCTAGCAGGCTTCACATCAAAACGAAAAATTAACAAAGTTAGTAGGTTGGAATCTCTGACATATAAATAGAACAAGCAAAATTAATATTATTTTGTCATATAAAATTTTCTACTAAACTGCTCACCAACTGAGATATCCGTTTTTAAAATAGGGATCTGGAAAACAAATAATTTTGGTATAGTTTGACGTAACTTCATAATATTTGAGTGATTAATATAATATCCTAAGTTACTTAGGAAAATGTTAAGAGTCAAAGGTAGAGGAACTACTTTAAATTTCTTTACTACATAATTTTTATCTGCGTAAAAATATCTCATTAAATACATTTTTTTTGTCACTCAGACGTGTTTCAATTGACTTTGAAAAAACTATAAGTTAAATTGATTTACCTGAAAATTTACATTGACGTTAAAGTTCGGTGACTTCTGATTGAATTCGAATAGTGACAAATTTTGACAAAAATGCACTTATCAGTACAGACGGTTCGATGTATTAGGCCTTAAACTTCACTGGCCCAAACAGTTAATACCCCTAAAAGACATTTGCCCGAACCTACATTACACATAACCGTCACTGGCGCTAACAGTCGAAATCCCGACACATTGGAATGCATGGAATTTGTCCTTGGCCTTAAACGTCGAAATACATAAATATGTACGCCAATGACGTAAGAAACTTCTGTCACTGTTGCCAAAGTGCGTTATTGTTCAGATGAAGTACATATTTCCGAAAATATTAGTAAAATAATATGGTGTTTTTTTTAATTTATGGTTGATAACATGTTATTAATATTCCTAAATAATAAGTTTTAAATCGTTCTCAAAGAATTTTGTTTATAAAAATAGCAAATAGCTACGTATTAATTTTACTGCTTCGTATCAGTGTTAGAATACAATAAAATAAATTTTACTAACATGATGTAAATTGTTAGTTGGTTCGGTTGTGAAACATGCAGAAATAATATGCAAGAATGCAAGCTTTTACTGTGTTCCGGATACGTCCTGAATTCTCAGCTCTTCGCCCATTCAAATGCGATTTCAAGAAAGGGAGTACTAGAAAGTTAGATTCGGCAATTTAAAAGGACTATCAATATTAGGACATCAGAAAGTATATTGTAATGTACAAATTTCATATTGGTAAGTCACCTAGATTCTTTTTTTGTGTAGGTATACATTTTTTTCTTAAATGTTCCTCTTCGGATTTTCTACAATATATTGGGTTTTTAATGTATAGTGCACACTAAATGTTAGTTAAAAGAAAAACCTCAACAAAAACATTTGTATTTGGATGATAACATGATTTTGACATGTAGTTGTGTTTGCATTTTTACAAAACCATGTAAATTCATGGATGTATCATCCACAGTGGACTCCATTTTGGCAAATCGGGATATGAATCTTAGACAACAATAAAAAATGAAAATCAGCTTTTCATATAAAATTATGAGTAGACAGACATAGCAGTGAGGAATGGTTCTATGATCCATCTGAGAATAAATACAGAACTGCTGAGGTAATTCATATGTCAAAATAATTAGATATTTTAATAGAAATGAGGCATTTCTCCTTTTCAAAATATTTTCTTCTTACAAAGAAAACTTTGTTAAATAGGTTGCTAAATAAAGTGCTTAGAAGAAAAATAATATTTTATTTCCTCTTTAAAATTTTAGTTTGTGAAGTTAAAGCCAAAAGTGTTATTTCCTGATAACATGGTGAACGCGTTGCGTCAAATAAAATATTTAATCTAGCGTCATTCTGCTATTCTTTAACTTTTTTACAATAAACTTGCTGGGAGACCACTTCGGGAATATCCTGAAAATTTCATCCAAATTGTTGAAACCACCGCAGAGTAATCGATATACATACATAAAAAAATACATAGGGTCAAATTGATAACCTCCTTCTTTAGTCTTTTAAAAATTGCATTAATATTTGTGACATGGCCATCTAAACAAAATAAAGAAAATGCCTGCAGATCCGCCATTTTTTGTCCGATTTCAAACATTTAAAAACTGATATTCATAGAATTTAAAGTTTTATCGGAATGTAAAAATTAATAGATAATAATATATTTTTTTCCCATATATCTAGGTACCCATTATATAAATGTCTGTGATTAAGTTATTAAGAATAAGTTTGGAGACGACTTCATAAAGTCAAATTTTCAATGTGGAATAAAATATTATTTTTTACTTTTTAGTTTTGTTTTTTTTTTTGAAGTTTTTTTATTTTTTATAAATATTTATGTTTGGAGAACAAAGCTTTCTGAAGTAGATATTGTGAAGAAACGCCCCAGAAGTGAATCCCATACCTTGTGTCTGTGAAATCGAAACCAAACTTATTCTTAATTACCTAATCACAAAACTATATTTATGTAATGAGTGTTTTGATGTCTAATACCAAGAGTATAATGTTTTACTATCTGTATTAATTTGGTGCTGACTTCACAGAGTAAAATTTTCAAGATGGAATAAAATATTATTTTCCATTTTTAGGTGCATTTTTTGAAGTTTTATTTTTTTATACAGTTTTTTATTTCATCCTTTTTAGTTCAATTTATATGAGTTTTATTTTAAGTTATATTTAACAAATAACCATATATATCTATGTAAATTCCTAATAAAATGGTGTACGCTTTTATTGCGTCGAATAAATATTTAATATAGCGTCATTCCGCCTTATTTAACCTTTTTACAATATGCTGGCTGTGGGACCACTCGGGCAATATCCCGAATATTCCTTGAAAATTTCATCAAAATTGTTGAAACCATCGCAGAGTAATATATGTACATACATACAAAAAATTCATAGGGTCAAATCGATAACCTCCTTTTTTGAAGTCTGTTAAAATTTGCATTAATATTTGTGACATGGCCAGCTAAATAGATCCGCCATTTTTTGTCCGATTTCAAACATTTAAAAACTGACATTCATAGAATTTAAAGTTTTATCGGAATGTAAAAATGTATAGATGGTACAACTTCTGATTAAATCAAATGTATTTATAACATGCCTAAGATAAAACTAGAATAATACTTCCACAAATAAGCATTTAGTATGATCAGTTTATTTGAAATTATATGGGCTCATTATTTAAATATAATATGTAGTTTTTTTTTGTTTTATTTTTAAAATTCAAATAGCATAAGTTCACCAGGACCTGGTTATTTTTCTAAGTAGTGCAATATCTATTTCATTCATTTCTTTTTTTTTTTAATAAGAGTATTAATTTTTTTGAAAGTAATTAAGAAAATTCTTTATTTTTAGTATGCCTAGGGACGACCACTATGTAATAAGATCACCAACAAGATGTAAGCTCTAGAAAGTTAGTATGTATGTCATTGATTAAAATCTGGCCTTCTTACCAACTACACCAATTCAGTTATTGCCAGGGGCGAGGCAAGTGAAAACAATCCCTTTGTGAGTTGAGAAGACTGATTACATCATACGAAGAAAATATTTACTGTAATGTGTTTTAAATAAAGTTAATGTTTAATATAATCTTAGGTTTAGATTTATTCTAAAAATAAACTATATCTTCACCATTTTGTCAAGTACCATACAATGTGTCTGACCTACAATGAATAGACTTACTTCTTAAAACTTTTTATTATTTTTTATTGCTTTATTTACCAACAGTACACTCAAAGAATCTATGTTAATTTAATTAAAATTTGGATGATTAATTTATGCAATTGAATAAGTTAGTTTTCTTTACATTAAGGGTCAGTTATCCAAAAACTATTTAACCTTATTCATATCCTCAATTAATAAATACTGCAATTCTTCCCATGTATTACTGGGGAAAATCAAAGTGGAGTCATCAGCATAGGCAACCACTTTACCCCCTCGTGCCAAGATTACAAAGAATGTTGATATACATGTTAAAAAGCACAAGACGCAGCACTGTACCTTATGGTACTCCAATTTTGATTTCTTTAGGCTTACTCATAGCTCCTCCTCCTACTTTAACATAATTAAGTAGATACATTTTGAAATCATTCAACACGGATTCTCCACATCATATAGCTATCCACAATGTCCAGTAACAAAGACATATAACTTTTACAAATATTTGTGATTAAATACATAAAATGATTTAAAGTATCATTTTTTAAAATATAGCTATTATTATTACATCCAGGGTTAGGCTAACTCCAGACTGGACTGGAAAAATTCATAAACACTCTCAATACATAAACTTAATTAAAGTTATCATAACAAAAACACAGTTGTCTGTATTTTAAAAAGAAGGCAATCTATCTTGTTAATATTTTCAGAATTTGAAAGCTTGCTTCTTTAGCTTTAAGAAGCCAGTTATTTTGATAACTTCTTCAATTTGTTAAAAATAGTTCGTTCACACCTTAAACGTAGCTTCAAAATCCACCTAGCATATTTAGTCAAAAGTAAGGGTATCTGTAATTAATTTCTTATGAAATTATTTGTAATCACAGACTTAAATTATTCATATTGTTAACAAGTGATATGATTTGTAGAATTTTAATCAAAACCAATGCAAACTAAGCTTCAAAAATGATCATTGGAAATTGAATATCAGTATTTTTTTATTGTAAGGTTAAAAAACTCACAAAATTATACCTGGCTTCAAAACTGTTTTTGTAAAATTAATAATTTTAGTCTGTTGCATTTGGAGAAATTGAAAGAGCAAAACATAATTATAGGCTCTGTTTACTATATCCGAGCTAGGCCCTGAAGAATGTTGTCACACCAACCAAGTTATTTGTTTGAAATTGTTTTTAAATAGTTTTAATAAGAAAATTGGATTTTATTGTATTTAATAAATCAGTGGTTCACCTGCCCAGACAAATTGGCATTTTATCACCTTAACAAAAATATCGAACCTTATATTTTTTTTTTATTTGAATTAATCTGTGCAGGTAATTTTTACTCGACTTCCAAAAGGAGGTTATCAATTCAATCCTATTATTTTTTTTATGTAGGTACATTGAGTACTCCTGATTTGACCAATTGCGCCCAAGACAAAATATCTTACATTCACCATACTATCAGGAAAAAAAAAATATGCCTGTTAATATCATGATTTGAGTTAATGTCACAAAGTTCAATTTTACTGATCATTTTAAATTTTAACAGTGAATATAGCTAGTTTTCTATAAATGTGTAGAGATGGCACATTTTATACAATATTAATATGGTGATTGTGGTTAGCTACTTATTTATTTTGGATGGCTTTACCAAGTTTAGGTAGGTAGTAGTATATACCATATATATATATATATATATATATATATATATATATATATATATATATATATATATATATATATATATAAGGTAATTGTATGATTAGTATGCATCTGGGCACAAACAAATTAATCAGTAAAATTATGTTTTATTTAAAAAATTACAAAACTTATTCCTAGCTATTATATATTATATTTATTTTAGCACTTAATTTTTTCTTTTAGGGTTAAACTTACATTTTACTTCTTTTAGTATCTGAGTTTTATTACCTGACTGTATTAAATATTTTAAGATTCATTACTTAACTATTGTTCTATGTTTTGTTCTGTTTGTTACTATTAAGTGTATTTTCTTTTGTAAAATTATGCTTTTTTGTATAATAATATATTAAATAAATACAAACATTGTGAAATTTTAAACTATAACAATAAAATATATTAACAATGACAGGCAAATAAATAGTATTTTTATCATCTACAATGATCAATTATCATCTAATAATGTACGGGAATATTGATTATAAATAGAACCCTCAATTTTTTTATGGGACACCCTGACTATTATATGCCCATTAAATAGGCATCTTTTTGCTAATCTTAAATATGTTAGATTTGATACCTTTACCTTTAAAGACAATGGAGAAAAACCATGCCATAAGAGGCAAGTTATTAATATCGGTGTTATGTTTTCTCTGACATCTCTTATAATAGGTATATTGTCAATTTTCTCAGTTGTGATTCACGATAAATGTTTCAAACCTAGTATAATTATAATTAGCAAGAAGAGACCCATTTGATGGACATATACAGGGTGTACCAGTATAGATAGAAAATAATGGATTAAAAATCTATAACTTCTACATTTACCAATTTTTTTTACAAAAAAGTTAAATGAACGTTTAATTTATGATCAATCAAAATTCGTATGCAATCATGAAATGCTTACTTCATTTGGAAGTATTCAAGATTTTTGTTTAATTATATAATATGTTATATATTCTTGGCACCATTTATTATTAGTTTATTTTGACAAATAATGACATTATGTCAAAGTCAGTTAAATAATAAATAATAAATATTTAACATATAATGTTTAAACTAGATTTTTGTCAATTAAAAAATATTTTTCTTAGTCGGACATTAAACAAGGCACTACAGGTATTATATGGGATAATGCTTTCAGTCAATGTCTATCCTTCTTGAAACACTGTCTCAACCTTAAGTATTATTAATCTTATAATATAATACCTTAATGTACAGCTGATTTAATTGTGATATGACAGAATCTATGTATAAAGCTATTGTAGGATACCTTTTTTACTGGTTTGGAACTATTTATTTAAAATTAACATTTACTTGAATAAAGACTATACCATAATTTTTTCAACAATATGCAGTCTTATAAGTTTGACAGCCAGTTCCCAACATATGGTAAAATCAACGATAAGATCTAATATTTTTACGAAATTTTATAAGATTAGGCCATAAAAGTTTATATTTTAATAAGTTAATTGATAAAATAATTTACAAGATCTAAACTACTTTATACCAGTTAATAAACTTAAGAACCTGAAAGCATGAAATTAATTGAAGGTATCTTCGAAAGACTTTTGTTCTTTATAATTATATCATCTACCTAACTTTTTCTTAAGGTGAGATGTGCAATATCTTGCATACTTACTAAATTAACTTATTACTCAATTGTGTATATCAAGTGAAGAAAATATATAAATAGGCCACAGTTAATATTTTTAAAATATGGGGAAAAAATCTTCAAATTTCTAATCCACTTTAGCTATATATCTTTAATCAATATACAAAATATGTGATACACTTTAAAGTTGACCCTACATTTATCATATGGTGCATCTTTTTTAGTTCTTAAACTACACACTTTCTCAGCAACAGTAATTGTAAGTACTCAAGTATCACTATAATATACACGTCACTACTATCTGCAATGCACATATGAGCAGAACTAACTTCCTAAGCCTTGTCTACGATACCTATATCAAACATCAAGAAGACTAGGTCCTAAAACAAATTATAATTAATAAAGTACCTGCACGAATAACAAGCTTAGGGAAAATCATTAACAATCTTATAAAATACTAATCAATATGTGTCTGATAAAAACTGATTTTTAGATAGGTATTTGCTTGGGATCAGGATACAAAATTAAAAAACTTAAAAAAAAAGTTGAAATTATGTGTCTCAAAAAGCTCACAAAACATATTAGTTAAAAGATACATGTTCAAGCATCAAGGCTTTTGTGGATTTTTATATGGTCTTTAGTAGACAACTTTGTTTTATTTTTAGGTAGGGAACAATATCCACATTAATAACAGATGGGGACTCAATCCTATATACTAACAAATAAGATTATCTGAGTGTAAGAGTCCAAAAACTGAAATGGTTGCAACTTTATACCATATTCACACTATTCTAAAATAAACATACTCACTTTATATGTAGAAGCCTTGTTTATATATAGACAAGGGTAGAAGGTTTAAAATCATCTCAATGCAAACATGCAATAACCTCTTCCTGGGCTTTCCAACAATAATTTTTTTTCAATATTCAATCTCCATTAATTAGATATTATCCTGTGATAAACAAATGCTTTATAATAAACCAAAAAAAAACAGTCAATATACGGTTAACAACAAATATATTTATTTTTATCAATAAAACTTGACAACACAGCAGGCCTATTTAAAGAATTTTTAGCCAGTAGCGTAGCTCGCCAATTCGGTATTTAAAGTGTCGGGCTAGCGGCGCATTCCACACATTCCAATCTGTCGGGATTTCGACGGTTTGGGCCAGTGAAGTTTCGGTCCACTAACTGTTTGGGCCGGTGTGGTTTAGGGGAAAATACGCACTACCGTACAGACAACGTAATTATTATTCAAATTTATACAAAAGTATTGTTCCAAACATGTACGATGTATGCATTTTATATTATTTAGTTGACAAACCTATAGGTTAGTTGTACATGGGCACTTCCAAATCTGATACATTCTCTTACCCGCCGAACTGTGCACTGCGTTACTCTTAACACTAACACTGGATTATTTCTTATTTGTTCGAAGTGTAGGTTAATTCGAGCTACCAACTCGTCCCTGGTAGCAACCGGTTTAGCAAAAATTTTTACCCCAGTTTCTCTTAACCATCAATCTACCCGTTCGAAAGTCTTTCCATTACAGTAGATAATTGGTTAAAAAAATATTCTTCATGTTATTAGTCAATGATAATAACTAGACGTTAGTATTAAATCGTCACTGAACAGACATTATCCACAATGAACATTTTCAGATAAATCAATTTAACTTACTAAATGCAGTGTTTCATAAATGATCATTTTTCTCCAAAACAAGTCAATTTTTGGAAATTGATAAGATTTTATCTTTAAAAATGTCCGAGTGAGAAAAAAAAAGATGTTTTTAATGAAATATCTTTACGCAGATAAAAATTGTGTAGTAATTAGTAAAGAAACTTAAAAAAGTAGTTCCTTCCCATCTTCCAGATTCCAATTTTAAGAACGGATATCTCAATTGTTGAGCAGTTTAGGAGAAAAATGTATACGACACATTAACTTTATTTTTCCTTGTTCTATTTATATCTCATATTGTCCACCTATTCGGGGACACCCTATATATTAACGTTGTTTGATAACTTCTTCAAACAACGATATTAGAAAAGGCTAAATAACGGATGAATGAACGGATCGCAGGATACGTTATGATTGGCCAATTCGACACGTGACCCCATCAGGGATTTTGACTGGAGAGTTCTCTCTTGTCTTGTAATTGTAATATGAGCTCAAAAATCTATTAAGATTAGACATGTATGTGGATCTGTTCAAATGCTTTTTGAAAATCTATATAGGCGGCATCAAATAGCCGAGACTCTCTGAACTTGAAGATATAGTAATTGGGTCAAACATCAAACACGCTTAGATTTGTGTCATAATACCCCTTTTTTCATTAATCCATGTTGATATAAATGACTTTATTTGACGATAAATGTTACAAAATTTCAAAAAATAGATATGGAGAAATTGCAGAAAATTAAAAAAATATTTAAAAAATTAATATTCTTCTAATGTCACCGCACCTTTAGAACGATGCTTCTTGAAGTAAGGCAACATATAATTAGAAGATTTGAGTCATATCAACAAATACACAATAATACTTTAAAACACATGCAGTAGTGACGCTAAAAAAATATTTTTTAGCAAATTAATTTCTTTAATGTTAAAATTTATTGTAGTTCCACGACCCGCTATTAAGCCGCGCCGGTCACGTGACCCTGTAACAATGTTTACTGTAGGCTATTATACTTTTTTACTATAAGGATCCCTTGTCAATGAAAGTGGGATGGTCTAATACCACAGTGGGATGGTCTAATACGTGGAGTTGTCGATCGGGTTTGCCATAACTAACTAAAACTTTTGTTACTGGTGAAATCTGATCTGAGACTTTGGGTATTTTAGTTTGTATTTTACTATTTTACAATAAAAGTAATTTCTTTATACTGCTTAGAAACTAATACTGGAAATACATTACTATTATTTGTATGAAAATTTTATTGCATCATGTTCAAACCAATTCACCGTAATATAAATTGGTATAAACATTGGTGTTCCTGGCTAGGTTTAACATCGTCGTACTATCGACCTTATACTGTGAGGTAATCTTGGCAGTGGCTAAATATGTAAATAATGAACTCTATTTTTATTCTTCCTCTAAGTCTATAACTAAATCTTGTAGTATAGAAACTACATCACGATAACCCCTATCTAAAAGAAATATATCATTTTCACAAAACCAATTTCGAAATCATATCTAAGTCATGCTGAAACCTATTTCGTAACATAGCTGCATCGTTATTTCTAGATTTTGAAAAATATGGTCCTTAAATAGTCAAAGTACTAATTGTGTGTTATAACATTAATAATAATAATTTTATTTCTTTAGTTAAAAAGTAATATACATATAATACAGCACAATAACTGGTGACAAGGTCAAAAGATGCGGTTTTAGGCAGGTCAAAGCAGCGCAAAGAATACTCGGCTCTCCTTAATATTTATTTAGCCCCCGCAAGTCATGTTACACCACCTTTGACAAACAAAACTGCATGGACACACTAACCAATTGTTTAACAATCTAAGTGTTATGCAGAAAAAAAATCATGAAAACTATAGCAGTTCTCCAATAGTAATTTTTTAAGCTTGTTTTTAAATATACTGACAGTAGATGAGTCATTAATACTTTTCTCAAGAACATTATAAAATCTACATTCTCTAAACAATATGCTTTTCTGATAAAAACTAGTTCTGTGCATATTTGGCAAGAGTAGATGTTTCCTACGAGTGTCATGATGATGAGATGCCCTAGTAGACTGCAAAAAACCTTCATTTTTATATGCATATAGTCATATTTTAAGTATGTATAGATACAAAAATGTCAAAATTTCTAAAGATTTGAAAATGGGTTTTCATGAATCTCTGAGACAGGCCACTCATTATTCTTATTGCAAACTTTTGCAAGGCAGATAGAGCAGTCTCAGTTCTTTTAAGTTTGGTAAATCCATGTTGTGATAAGGATGTTATACTTTCCAAAAAAGGAAGAGAGCTGATCTCCCAAACTCATCTCATATAGCTTGGAGATAGCCGACAGTAAGCTTATTAGTCGATAATTACCATAATCATTGGATTGGAGCCACCCTTTTTAAACATTGGAATCACTAATGCCCAGTGGCGGCTCGTCAGGGTAGGCAAGGTAGGCGCCGCCTACCCTTGAATAATCGTGCCTAAATACTGCCCAAAAAATCTAATATCTCATATCAATTAAACAATATTTAACCGTTTAACATCACAAAATATACAAAACTTTCGAAAAAACCCGTGCGTTTCCCTTAGAAATTCCTAACATTTAAATAAACATCGATTACATGCGAAACCTATGTACGTTTAGAGGCGATATATCCCAACCGCCTAAATTTAGATGTTCTCTACGGCAGCCAGCCAGCCCACGAAAACGCACATCGCCGACGACCAGCGACCGACATACAGAGAAAATCACGCGAAATAAACTACTACAGTAGGCGAAACGATCGTCCGCCTTCGGCAAATATTTGACGTCTTCGCATTGGATTCCAATATTGTTCATCTGGCAGTGTTGCCAAATTCTCGAATTTTCACCTGAACTGCTTTACGTTTTTAGAAAATATGCATATGCATAAGGCTACCAACTTTTTCATTTACGAATGCGGGACACAACAAATTTTAGTATGCGTTGTAGGCGCATTAACCATATTCTAAAATTCTTTATTTTCAGCATTAATTTTTTAATTAATTAAATTGATTATCCGAACATTCTGTTATATACTAAAGCAAAAAAATTAAAGACATTAAACATAAATGTTAGGTTAGGTGAGGTTTTTTTAATAATAATAAAATGAAACATGTTTCTACACTTTGGTATTTTTTTTAATTAAGGCTTATTTATAACACATAATTTAGTTTAATCAAATCTTCTTAAAATGGTACTTCTCTGTATTATTAAACCGATAAACATGGGAACTTAGAATATGATTTGTTGCAATTCGGGACTTGCGGGACATAATTAGAGAATGCGGGACGATTTCTAACCTTATTTGTAACGCGAGACCTTAAAAGATAATCCGGGACTGTCCCGCAGAATGCGGGACGGTTGGCAGCCTTACATATGCAAACATTGCAAACCATAAAAAAAATAAAATAAGCAGTTTCAATGTTGTTAGGGTGGTTTTGAAAGGGTTTTTTAAACAAAATCTAGGTACATCTCAAGAAAAATAAAGAAATTCTTCTCAGGCTTGCGAAACCGTATTTACAAATTTTGCGTTTGGCAACGTTGGCCACCTGCCACTATTCTCATTAATCTCATTTATAATTCGTAAAAATCGTAAATAGTATGCATGATGCAATATTATCGTTCGTTCGGATTTCCGGTCAAGTGATTTGAAATTTTGTCAATTGCATTCTGACCGCTCTGGTTTTCTGATATCGATCAATAAATAAAAACATTGGACGGTGATACGTGTGTGTTTTTTTGACTATTATTTTACGACCGCGTCTAGTTTTTCTGTGCTTTAATTTGTGATTTTGGTTGTTTATCGGCATCGGCCAGAAGAAAAACGAAGAAATCCTGATAAACGGATAAGTATTTTTGTTTTATTTGTTTCTAATAGACATATTTAGGTATTAAATATTTTGCTTTTAAGTGTAGTTTCGCTAGTTTTAGGGGTTGGACGGTTCATATTCGATGAATTTACCGTCGCGTCGACCGTAGGTTAAGTGCGTTTTTTCCGGTTTGTTCTATTTTATATAGGTACATTACGTTGCTTTGTTTTTTTTTAATGGATTTTTAAAAAGTCATGGCGAATAATCCGGTGCATGATATTGTTTGCTCTTTGTGCGAGACACCATTTTCGCGTCTAAACGAAAACGATCGAAAAGATGTTATTTATTTTGGCCGCCCCACGCCACTTCTCAATATTTTAAAGCCTGATAAAAAACAGGGCCAAACTTTTTCACGATCGTTTAAAGCTCAATGGTACGAAAGTCATCAGTGGATATGTGGTAGCTATTTTAAACGAAATTTGTTTTGTTGGCCATGTTTACTTTTGGCAAAAGGCAGAAACAATACTTGGGTGCGTCAGGGATTTTCTGATTTGAAAAATTTATCTGCGGCCATAAAAAAACACGAATCATCGAAAGAACATTTAAGCAGTTATCTTAGTTTAAAGCGGTTAGAAAAAAACAGTAGCACTATACAGGATGCGCTACAATTACAATCTTCTTTGTCTCTTAAATTATATAATGAGGAGGTGAGAAAAAACAGACTTCTAATGAGCTATTTGGTCGATGTTACGTGTCACCTAGCAAAGCAAGAATTATCTTTCAGAGGCCATAATGAAAAAAGCGATTCCGTTAGTGCGGGAAATTTTCGGGAAACTTTTAATCTGTTAATTAAACGTGATAACGAAATACAACAACATTTAAAAAAAATTGGAAATATTTTTTCTGGTTTATCAAAAACTATCCAGAATGATTTGATATCCTGTATTTCCGATTACCTTGCAGATACAATTCATAGGGAGATAAAAGAGTCGTTGTTTTTTGCAGTGCAAGCTGACGATACTACGGATATTTCTGAGAAGTCCCAATGTGCGATTTCAATTCGGTACGTTAATAAATACGGTGAAATCAAAGAAAGTTTCTTGGGTTTTCATGACGTTAGCGAAGACAGAACAGCGGACGCAATGTATGGATTAATTGTTACAGTCATAGGCAATTTCGATTATAAAACAAAATTAGTTGGGCAATGCTACGATGGTGCTAGTGTGATGGCAGGTTCATTGAATGGTTTGCAAAAAAAAGTTAAAGATGATGCTCCTTTTGCTTTGTTTACGCATTGTAGTGCGCACAGATTGAATTTGGTTTTACAAACTGGTTCAAAAAATATAAAAAATTGCAGAATTTTTTTCGCAAGTGCGTCCTCGATTCCCGGATTTTTTCATCAGTCTGCAAAACGGACATTTACTTTAGATTTGACGATAGGAAAGAGGATTTCTTCCAGTTCAGACACCAGGTGGGCTTCCCGTTCTAAAATCATTCAAATCTTGCACTCTGAATGGGAAGGCCTAAAATTAGTTTTTTCTAAAATTATTGACGACCAATCATCATCGGCTGAGTCAATAAACGGGGCCAAGGGATATCTTAAATTTATGAACGATTTAGAATTTTCGTTTCTTACCGCTGTGTATAAACATATTTTTGACATAACTGACCCCCTTTTCAACATTCTACAGAAAAAATCATTGGACATCACCTATTGTAAAAAGCAAATATTTAAGGCAAGAGATCGTATCAAGTTATTGAGAAATGAGACAATGTTTAATACAATATTTGAACAAGCCCAAACAAGGATTTTTAATAATAGGGACTCAGGGCAATTGTCAAAAAGAATTAAGTTATCGGACACCATTAAAGGCGATGAGCAAAGTTCTTTACGCATTTTATTTTATGAGATAATTGACAATATTGTGACTCAAATAGAAGTTAGGTTTGCAGATATATCTCAGTTATTATATTTTTCTTTAGCGGATTCCTCAAAATTCGAAGAATATAGCAAAAATTTTCCGCTTGAATTTGTGACGAATGTGACCAACTTTTATAAAAATTTCTTTGACAAACAAAAATTAATTAATGAGCTTAGTGTAATATATCTCGATGAACAATTTGCATTGCTGAGCGTCGAGGCAATTTTAAAACATTTCGTAAAAAATGAACTTCAAGAATTTCCTGAAGGTTACAAACTTTTTGCGTTAATTGCTACCATACCTATTACAAGTACCTCAGTGGAAAGACATTTCTCTTGTTTAAAGCGAATAAAAACGTATTCTCGCAATACAATAAAAAATGAACGTTTATCGTCACTTGCGCTAATTTCAATAGAAAAAGAGTTGTTCTGCTCCTTACAGAAGGCTGATAACTTTACGGATGTCATAATAAGTAAATTCGCCCTTTTAAAAGATAGGCGGATAAATTTAATTTATAAAACTTAGTTGTCAGCTAAGTGTGTACGCGGCTTAACGTTTTCTTATAACGTCATTATTCTTGAAATTATTGTGGTTGTCGCCTACCCTAGCCTAAACACCACGAGCCGCCACTGCTAATGCCAAGTTTAGCTTAGCAGGAAACATCACAGGCATATTTATGACATTTTTGAAGTAGGTAAATTATTAGATACACCATCGGAGACACAAGAGTTTTTTAGTCTTTTTATTAAGGTTATTACTTCAGAGGTGCAACCTGGGTATAAAAAGAAACAACTGGCATTAAAAGGGATAGCAAGTCAATAGTCAATAGAAAATCAACATTAGCTTCTTTGCTGGAGCCTCCAATTGTGAAACATTCCAAAAAATGATTTGCTCATTGCATTTGTATCAATCTTTATTCCATCAATGACGATTTCTGTGCCTTTATTGGTAATATCCATGGACTCCTTTTTCGTTTCCAACAAGAAGTAGCTGTCTTCGTTTTGATGATCGGGGTTTTTTGCGTTGGCCGTTTAACTTGGCAGTTTGTGCTGAAGGAGTTAACTCATTCCTGAGATCTGTTTGTGTACCAACTCTTGTGAGATTAACTTACGGCGAGTTAACATTTTTCCTTATCGGTGAAGTCTGCGTAGCTCTGACGATTCTTCTGGGAATTGCAGATTCATCCGTTTGAGTGCTTGTTGCCTTGTTTAGATGTAGGGTTTGAGTTTCGGAGGTCCGGAGTAGTATTAACTATTTGAGTTTCCAAATCCTTGACCTCAATGCCCTCAAAACGATCTATAATCTTATTTTGTTTGTCAAAGGTTTGCTGTAATTCCATTACCCGGGCTCTGTAGGACTCGATGTGACCCAGTAATTTTATTTGTCATGTCAGCTCCGCCCTTGCAAGCCACCGAATTTCTGTTTATGTTTTGTATATGTCGATCTTTCAATTCTATTTCAGCCCTAAGTTCTTAAATAGTGTTATCCAAAATTGTAATTCCATAGCCTTCAGAGCTGTTTAAGATTATTTTAGAAAATATTCAAATCAAAGATTGTAGATACTTTTTATTTGGACAAATGATTTAAATAAAAGATCATTTTGTGCATAAAAATAGATTTAAATAGCAAATCTTTTTAAACATTTAAATCGTTTTCGGAAATATTTAAATCTTTTCAAAAGATTTAAATCATTTCAAAAGATTTAAATCATTTCAAAAGAATTAAATCATTTAATTTTATTTAATATTTAAATAAGAAGCATCACTAAAAATAAATGGGTTTTATATTTTTTAAAATTAAGTTTTCCTTAAAAATATTATCTATAGCTAAAAAAATTAGTTAGTTTAGTTATGTATAGGGTTTTCTTTCTTTATTTATTTCAGATTGAGTATTCTCTGAAGTGTTTTTCATAGTTTATGAATTCGTAATATATAACAGTTACCATAAAATATAGGTATAGCATTTCCATGTGGTCAACACACTTCATGGCGAATACTGTTACTACTTAAGCCAAGTCAAATTTCCGACCGTATCTGCATCGGCATCATGTTAAGCTCGGTACGTTCACAGATTTATGTTACGGACATAACTACATCAGATACAGATCTGTCAAGAGTCAAAAATATTTACGTCAAAAAAAGTTTTTTTACCTAACAAAAGATGGGATATAAAACTGTCACTTTCAAAATATAAACATGACATTTGAAAGTTCCGTATTCGTATGCGTATCGTCGGTGGCCTTAAGGGATTATTCCACCGGTTACGTAACTCGATACGTTATGTATACGAATATACGGATACCGAAAAAATTTATAATTAGCTTCAAGTGTCTACTATATAAATTATAAAGAACAAACATGCGGTTTTAAGCAATTTTATTGAAAAATATAAAAGAAAATATAATATTTAAATACTATAATTTTTGATAAAGATTTCAATTTAACGTAATAACAATATAAGGTTCAAAATAATATGTAAAACTTTTATTTTAATATTTATAATTGTAAGTAATGTTAGGAGGCAAACTATAGTCTGCATTGACTAAACAGACTATAGGTTGGTTCACAAAGAAATATTTTACCATATTTGCCAAGACTCTTATCGGTGATTAATTTTATGGTGTTATAAAAATAGAAAGCTCTCTTTGGGTAACGAAAGGATAAAACAATTTGTATTTTGGGTGGTTAGTTGCTATTAGACGAGAACGGAATAAAGTTTGATTTGTAGGGAAAGGCATGGTTTATTTTATCTTTTTTCTTTATTTTTTTATTTTTCTGACTTTTTGGTGGCGCTTCGCTTTTAAGGAAAACACGGATTAGGATTTAAGGACATTTTTAATAGGAAACTGTTCGGAATGATACTCTATTATGTCATATTTATTAACAAAGGTTAAATTTCTACTTTTGTGATTAGTATTTTCATTTTATTTTACAGTGAACTATTATGATATTTTTCTAATTGAATTTAAATATTATTGTGTCACTGTAGTCTTATGTTGTTGAAAATATCGAGCCGTCCCAAGAATATGGTTTGCCATTACCATATAAGGCAGTGCGAGAAGATGTTAAGCTTCTAAAGAAGCCTTTCATTACTTTATTAAGTTCTTGTATCTATAATGACCCCATGGTTGTAGATTGTTTTATTATTTTAAATGAGAGCCTGTGGTGTACAGAGTTGATTAAAAGTAAAAAATTGTAACATTTCTCACTATATATATATATATATATATATATATATATATATATATATATATATATATATATATATATATATATATTTAAATATACGCCTAAAATTTCGTATACCTTTGAATGGAAATTTCTCGAGAATGGTTGATCCGATTTTGATGAAGTTTTTATCGAAATTTAGGTTAATTCCTCGTGAATATTCTTTTGACATTAAAATTTAATGTTACTTTGTTCTAGGCAATAATACAGGGTAAAAAGAAAGACATATTTTATTTACCAAAGTTTAAAACACCCTGTAGAATAAATCAGAAGGATTCAAGAGATCTAACCAAAAGAATGTTGTAGCCCAGTATGTTTCCAACAAATCGTTTTTTTATTCGCTTCAATAGCACAATTTTTGCCTGAGTTACAGGACTTATTGAAAAGTACTGCATTTACTGTGTTTTAAATGAATTTACCAGTTCATGTTTGAATTGATTCTGTTGAAGACGTTGCCCGGTAACAAGAGAACACAACTTATACCAGATTGACATTTAGGGGTCAGTTTCAGTTCGGTTTTACATTTTTCTTCTTATTGTGTACAGTCATGCCAAGACAAACTAGAAATTTGACCCACGACGAGTGTGTAATTCCAAGAACTCTTAGAGATGAAGGCTGGAGCTATAGCAGGATAGCGGAACGATTGAATGTTGATAAATCAACTGTACATAGAGTCATACAGAGACACATGGATACCGATGATCATTTCAGACGGATTGGACAAGGTCGACAGCGTGTTACCAGTGAGCGTGAAGACCGGTATCTGGGGTTGTCTGCCTTACGACAACGTTTCGTGACGGCAAGGTTTCTAAGGCAGGAAATTCAACACGCGAATGGTCCTCAAGTAAGCACTCGAACAGCGCGGAATCGTTTGAGGGAAGGAAATTTGAGACCACGTGTTCCTGCACGAGGTCCTGCGTTAACAGCAACACATCGGAGAGCCAGGCTAGAATGGGCTAACGAACGTATGAACTGGGCGGAAGCTGATTGGTCGAGAGTGCTGTGGACAAATGAATCGGGATTCTGTCTTTTTAATTGCGATAGACGGGTCCGTGTGTATCGTAGACCAAATGAACGCTATGTACAGGGGAATTTTGTTAATACCGTAATGTTTGGTGGGGGATCAGTAATGGTTTGGGGAGGGGTATCTTTGAGGAGTCCTGGTCGTACGGAGTTAGTTATTGTGGATGGGAATTTGAATGCGGATCGATATATCAACGAAATACTGGATAATCATGTGAGGCCATTTGCACATAATGTTGGAGCGGAGTTTTTATTAATGCATGACAACGCTCGTCCCCATACAGCACGTGTAGTGCAAAATTACGTTAATAATGTTGGGATCGATATTATGCAATGGCACGTAGTCCGGACCTGAACCCAATTGAACATGTTTGGGATTTATTGGGCAGGAGATTAGGGGCTAATGAAAGACAGCCAAATAACGTGGAAAAGCTGGGTGAGCTACTCATCGATACTTGGAATGGGCTGGATGAGGTACTCATACGAAATTTGATATTAAGCATGAATATAAGGTGCGAAGCAGTCATAAGAAACAGAGGGGGAAATAGGAAATATTAGTTCAATAGTTATAAAGTTTATTTTTGTTCGTTTTAGTTCTTAGTGTTTTGTTTTTTTGACTGTCGTGTTCATATCTTAAACTTACCTATTAAAACATGTTTTTCTAACTCCCTGTATTATTGACAAAACTAAACCGATCCTGGCCCTTGATATCACGAAGAAATTTTCGTATAACTAAACTAAAATGTAGAATAGCGCCATGTTCAAATATCCGGTAACCGATGCGTTCGTAATTTAAAAACAGTATAATTTATTTTTCGTTGCACCCTGTATTATTGACTGAACAAAACTAATATTGAATTTTAGTGATTTAAAAAAAAAATCTTCACAACCAAGCTACAAATTACAAACGTCTTCAACAGAATCAATTCAAACATGAACTGGCAAATTCATTTAAAACACAGTAAATGCAGTACTTTTCAATAAGTCCTGTAACTCAGGCAAAAATTGTGCTATTGAAGCGAATAAAAAAACGATTTGTTGGAAACATACTGGGCTACAACATTCTTTTGATTAGATCTCTTGAATCCATCTAATTTATTCTACAGGGTGTTTTAAACTTTGGTAAATAAAACATGTCTTTCTTTTTCACCCTGTATTATTGCCTAGAACAAAGTAACATTGAATTTTAATATCAAAAGAATATTCACGAGGAATTAACCTAAATTTCGATAAAAACTTTATCAAAATCGGATCAACCATTCTCGAGAAATTTCCATTCAAAGTTAGACGAAATTTTAGGCGTTGCGTTAATTGTTTTGCGCAGTGTATATATATATATATATATATATATATATATATATATATATATATATACATATATATATTTATATATATATATATATATATATATATATATATATATATATATATAGGAGGTAGGATCATAGATTTTAAGAAAGATTCGGATACCTCATATGATTATGGATCTCATTGATTCTAACCCAACAACAGGAATAATGATAGGATAAGTACTTTGTAAAAAGAATAAAGTAATACCACTCAAAATTACGAATGCGACAGGGAAACCTGGTCATATAAACATAATATAATCACAGGACGGATATTTTAGAAAAAATTACAGTTACAAGATACTAGCACCAAAATTTAAAAAACTCATTTTAGAATACAGAGATATTTAAGACACCCAACCAAAAATTAGCCTGTCCTAGTAATGCCAAGCATATGACTATCACCGAAAATACCCCTCCAAATTGTAAGAAACCTTATAGAGTACCTCATAGACAAAAGATGTTACAAGGAGAAATCGGCAACGTATTATCAAATGGCATCATAAAAGAAAATCAAAGTCCTTTGGTTTTCTAGCCCTACTAGTGGGAAACATCTTCACCCTGGAAATAAGCCTAAATACTATTTGGTATATTGGTATACCTTAACCTTAACAAAATTACGATAACAGGCCTACCCATTACCTCACTGAAACCATCGACAAACTTGGAGATTCCCTATTTTACACAATGGACCTAGTTAGCGGATACTTTCAAATTAAATTGGACGGACCGTGACCCGGAAAAACTGCTTTTATAACTCCAAATAACACTTACCAGTTGACTAGGATGGATATGAGATTCAAGAATGCACCCAGTACATATATGCGATTTATGAACAACATTTTTACAGGACTAATAGGAAAAGAACCATTTGTTTAATATATAATCGTGTACTCAAGAGACGATTTAAATAAACATTTTCAGACATTATGAGAAAAAATAATTTGCAATTTATGATACACAAAGACGAAATAAATAAGAGCTTTTTTAGGACTGAGTGCAATTTACTGCCGGTTTTTTCCTCGTTTTTCAGAGATAGCATGACCTCTCACCCATTCAGCCAAACAGAATGTTCCATTTGTGTAGACAAGGTTTTGAAATCTTAAAGAAAACTTTAGTAAAACCTCAAGTTCTCAAATACCCAGCATTCGACAGGCCCTTTATACTAACTTCAGATGCAAGCACTACTACTATATCTATGATTCTGAGTCGTCAAGACTGTGACGGAATCGAACACCCATCTATTATAAGTAGTGGATTACTTTCAGGCGAATGCAATATTCTACCATAGAGAGAGAGAGAAGCCTTAGCAATCGTTGAAGGAGTAAGAAAATTTAGGTACTCCCTAACTGGAACACATTTTTATATTTACACCGGCTATAGACCCTTAAAGTACTTATTGAGCATGAATTAGCAAATGAGCTTAATTTTTAATGGAGTACAGCTTTGCCATCGAATACCGACCAGGAAAAAAGAATCAAAATGCTGACGCACTGATAAGTCTAAACCAACCTAAAGAACCAGATATCTAGTAGGAATTTCGTGTGTCCAGAAATATGACACATGTATTATGGAATAGAAAAGAAATATAAGACAAATAGTAGGAAGATACCGAAATATAAATTATATTACGCAATCTAGACGATGCACAAGGAGCATATTACCTTGACAGTGACGGAATATTGTATACAACACGCAGGGAGAATAGAAAAAATGAAGCACCACGAAGTACAATACCTCTTGTACAATCTTGAACCTGTACTACAATTTATCTGGCATACCATGGAGGACAACAAAAGACACTGGGTGTTGTCGGAAAGGACTTCGTATGAAAAGAAATAACTAAGGATATTTAGAAGTTTTGTGATGCATCAGTGGTATATTTAAGGGAGGGGGTTGGCTGTTAAAATCATCCCAGAGCTAGATTTATTTAAGCTAAAATGATACAAATATTATAAATTAAAGACTTAAGCCCGAAGCATAATGCAATTTACGTCAAACTTAATTTTTGTATGTGTTTTATTTAACAAGATTAAATATATTTTTAAGATATAAATAATAAACGGTTATATTTAGTTCCAACGTCAAAATTATTATCTATTTTTGTAGCACAAATGTGTACTTTCTTTTTTGTTGGTTAGTTTTTTGATTAAACGTTTACGGGAGTACCATTGTGTTTTAAGAGTTAATAGCAGCGTTGGCGGATACCATGGTGAGTTCCCACTATAGCCTTTAATAACTTAAAAAACGGCACCAGTATTCCCGATCGCTCGTGACTTGTCTCCGGATTCTCCGGTATTAAAATAACGCTCATCCCAAATGTCATGTAATGTGTGTTGCCGCACCTAGTACATTTGTACTAGATCTAGTACTTTTTGTTCGGATCTAGTGATCTAGTACGCACTGCTCGGAATCTAGTACTTTTCTTAAAGGGGGGTTTACATTTGATGCTGTGCAATCAAAAATATGTCACGGAAAGTATTGCACAGGCAAACAGTTTCATTACACAATCATTTACATATCTTGCAAACAATTGAACGCAATGTTTTGAAGAGCAGGTGAGCCAACTAAAATGAATTTAATATTAAACAGCTGATTAATTTAATTTTGCCTGATAGGTGGATCAGCTTGATGCTTCGTGTTAAAAAAAGTCTTGAAAAATTAATTTTGATTCTGAATGTGAAAATGTAGTGGATATGCAAATTGTCCTCTGAATAATAGTAATGACTACTTTTATATGTTGGTACTTCCCAGTTCATCCTAAAATTGCGTGCTATTTGCAATAAAATTAGCGAAGGTTCTAATTCGACGCCATGCAAATAAAATTGCATCAGCTGATCTCAAAATCACCGATGCGCATTCCTGCAGCCAATTTTTTATTACAGTGCCTGTGCAATATCCTAATGTAATCCCCCTTTAATAAAAACGAATAAATAAGCAACGTAAGGCTTTAGAAGGATGAACAAATAATAAAATTCTATTAGAATATGCCTTCCAATGGCGTAATCTTAATAATAAAGCATATAAAATGATAATTGGAACGAAATTTAGTATAAAAAATAACATCAATCTGAATATTCATCATTATTCATGTCCTCATCTTGTTGTTTTCATGTTACAAATTGCGTATTTGGTCCATAGAGATGATTTATCTTGGGGTTTATACGTGGATGCAGGTATACAAATAAAATTTTGGACGATGTGTTGAAAATTAAATTACAGAGCTAATGCTTAGCTGTTACATCCATCATTAAAGTTATAACAGATGAGATAGTTTGCCATATTACAGCGGTATTCCGCCTTGCGCAACTGTATTACAACCCCATTTTGATATAACCGCTATTTTGCTATAGCGCTGTTTTATTATAAGATGCTACTTTGATACAGCGAATTTTTAATTAGAGTTCATTTGGAGAGTGCTGTTTTATTACAGAGAAATCTACTGCAGTGCTATAAGTTGGCCAGCGAAAGCTTCAAAAATGCATTAATACTTAATTTTATATTTTCAGTACATTTGTACTAAAACAAAATTTAGTACGTTTAGTAATTTTATTATCATGAACTAGTACATTTCTCAAAACCATGGTGGCAACACTGCCGAGTTTTGGTCACATAAGGGTCAAAACAAAATGGATAATGGATGTCATATTAAACAATTAGTATAAATATTTATAAAAATATTATTAGTTTATTAGGTAAGTTTGCAGTTTTTACTTTCTTTCCTATAAACGTTGGTTGTTCAGCAGTAATATTGCTTCTTCCTTTCGATTATTCTTCAGGTTTGGGCAAAATCATTTACATTTGACCTCTTCTAAATTAAGGCAATTTAATGTCTTTCTTTTATCTCATCAAGGTGGTCTCTAGATCAATCCAGAATGGTTCTAGATAGGACAGACATTTTTGATTTTTTAAAAAATACAATTTTCAAAAATAAGCTAGGTTCATAGTTTTAATGACCGCGTCAGAGATATGTCTTAATTATTGCTTAGGGGTTTTATATTTTTTTCAGTATTGGCAATCCTGATAAGGTACCGTTTTTCAGAAATCCCACGGTCGGCACGGTCAGCAATTTTCATTGTGATATTTAGTACAAGCAAGAGGTTACAATCAGGTAAAATTTGACCACTTCCAATATAAAATAAGACAAAAGTGGGTCTTAGGGTAGTTGCATGCATTTATCTCCTTATTTTATTTTATTTTATTTTATTTCCTGTATAAACCCACAATAAGATCAACTAGTTTTAACCTAATAATTTATTATTTATTTCAGGTTGAAAGTGAAGCTATCAAAACATTGATTATTTTAGCTGAGGATTAAATTATTTATCAAAGTAAAAACTACTGTATACTCACTTTTATTTTAAGACTACTTCAAATATGATTCAGTTACGACTACTTTTGTTGGGGCTAACCGTAATAGGCAGCATAGGTTATGCAGTTTATCAACATTATAAAAGTCATGAAGAACCACATCAATATGGCCCAAGGCGTAGAAGAAGGTCATCTTCTGGGGACTCTGATATGCCAGGTGGAACATATGCTCCTCTGTAAGTAATTACCAGTTAATTTGAATATGCCATCTGTGAAATGATAAACATGAGTTTAGATTAATGTATTTGGTAAATTTTCAGTTAAGCCATTTCCTTTACCAAGAACTTCCCTCGTTATTGTTTTTCCATTTGTTAGTGATAGTGAAGTCTGGCCCAATTTAGTTCAGTACATAGTCACAGTATATATGTGTTATATATACTGTCTTTTCATTTTTATTGGGCATCATTTTGATCCATCATATATCATTTCTATCAATATTTTACCATTTTCTTTCTACCTATGCCACACTTGACTTTTGGGCATAATTTAAAATAAATTCAATAAGTCATTTTTATATTAACACATACCGCCATTTTAAGGTCATGTTGAATTCGTACCAGTTTATCCCATTCTCACATTAAATTTTCAAGTCAATTGAACAAGATTTTTTTACGTTTTTTTTTTTATTTTATTTGGCCACAATTTTGCCATCTTAAATTGAAATCCATGGTTGATTTAAAGATTTTTAGCAAGCTAGTCATCTCTGATCCACTGATGTATTTGAAGTCTAATTTTTTGGGTGAAGTTTTGTTTTTGAGTTACTCTTAATCACCTAACATAAAGTTTTTGTCCTGGATAGTATAAGATTCTTTAAAAAATAGAAAATATATTTCATAGACTTTGATGATTAGTATGGAAAAACAAAATGTTGCTGAAAAAGCTTTGGTGTCGTAATCATAACAACAGCATTTACTAAACTCAAACTCTAACATGGCTTTATTATAATAGATATAAATTCATTGACAAAAGTTAAAAATACAACAGGTAATGTGAAATATAACATAGCTACACACAAAAAATAAATTCAACCATTCAGTAAACATTTTTGGATATAAATTTATAGCCAATGTATAATGAACATTTATTTGCAATTAAAAAAAAAGTAAATTTGTAGCATTCTATTTTCATTGACATATACCACCATTTTGCTGTGTCGTGTTGAATTCGTACCAGTTTATCCCATTTTCACATTAAATTTTCTGCAAAATTTAAAGTCAATTGAACAAGATTTTTTTTATGTAAATTTTTTAAAAATTTTATTTGGCTACAATTTTGCCGTCTTAAATTGAAATCCATATTATCAGTCTTTACCTACTCCGTTAGTCCCCAGATATTTTCCAGATATTAAATTCCTTTCTAAATGGTTTTCGTTAACGTTCCTCTTGTTATGTTTAAAAAAAACAAAAGCTCTTTTTTAAATTGTCGACGTTTCGCAACTTTATTGTTGCATCTTCAAAACACATAGATTTTATATCCTGCATAAAAACCATATTATCAGTCTTTACCTACTGCTAGGTCCGCAGATGTTTACTAGCCGCAAATAATGTACCACTCTAACAATAAGAAGATCGTTAACAAAAACATTTAGAAACTTAATGTCTGGGAAACATCTATGATCCAACAGAGTGTGTAAAGACTGATAATATGGGTTTCAGGTAGGATATAAGTCTATATGTGTATGTGTCCTGAGAATGCAACAATAAAGTTGAAAAAAATTGACAATTTAAAAAAAGACTGGTTTTTATTTTACTAGATCCTAACCCCAAATAAATACACCACTCTAACATAACAACAAGAGGATTATTAACATAAACCATTTAGAAACTTAATATCTGGGAAATATAGGCGGACCAACGGAGTAGGTAAAGCCTGATAATATAGGTTTTATGCAGGATATAGGATCTATGTGTCCCGAGAATGCAACTGCAACAACAAAAATTTAAAAGACCTCTTTTTTTATTGGATCTTTACCCCAAATAATACACCACTCTAACAAAATTTTTTTAAGAATATTGGATTTTTACCAAAATATTACCAGGTCATCTCCATATGACTCTTAATTTTTGGTCAAAATTTGAAGTCAATTGAGTAAGTAGTACTTAAGCTATGTCGCGAACTGACAGATAGACAGACCGACAGACTGACTGACGGAATTGATAAAACGTGTGATTTTTTCACGACTACAAACATTTTATTTGTCCACAATTTTGTTCCGCCATCTTGAATTAGTAACACAGTTTTACTAGTTGAGCCCTATACCAAAATTAGTTATGGCACACAAATTGAAATCAATGCATTAAGTAGTTTATTGAGGTTGAATTTTTAAATATTTTATTATTCTGCTATCGTTTTCATACCAAAATTTTACCAATTGATTTCAACATAATACTTGATGAAAAAGCTGCTTATCCAATGTATTTAAAGTTTTGCATAAAATTTGAAGTCAATCAGATTAGTTTTTAAGCTATGCCGCGAACTGACAGACCGGCAGTCGGGCCGACGGAATTAATAAAACATATTTTTTGGCGTCTAGCGACGCTAAAACGTAAAGATGTGTAGAACCTGAGACGGTGATTTTTCACGATTAGAAATATTTTATTTGGCCGCCATTTTGTTCGGCCATCTTGAATTAGTACCATTATTTTACTAGTTGATCCCTATACCACAATTAGTTGTGACACACAATTTGAAATCAAGCAATTAAGCAGTTTTTTCGGGCTGAATTTTTATATATTTGATTAAGCTACCATTTTGTTCCCCTATCTTGGATTTGTACCAAAATGTTACCAATTGATTCCAACATAATACTTGATGTTTTTGCAAAATCTGAGATAAATTGGATGAGTAGCTTTTTAATAATAATTTTTTTTAACATTACATTGGATTTTTACCAAAATGTTACCAGGTCCTCCCCATATGGTCCTTAATTTTTAGCCAAAATTGGAAGTCAATGGGGTGAGTAGTTTTTTAGCTACACGGTGAATAAACAGACAGACCGATGGAATTGAGAAAACATGTTTTTCCTCATCTAGGGACCCTGAAACGTGAAGATCTGAAAAAATATTGGATAGTGATTTTTTACAATTACATTACTTCCTTTTTACGAGGAAAGTAAAAATAGATATTTTGCAAGTACAGGTAGAAAAACTACATTAATTTCAAATTTTAATTAGGAGCACATGAATCATATACAATGTTCTTTTCATCCTCATCCTTTGATCCTTTTTTGTTGCTGTCAGCCTCCAAGCCTCACTATTAATTCTCATTTTCATAGTACTTAGGAGGGGTTGAGGAGGGAATAAGTGGTTATCTAAGATTGCTTGCAAATGTTGAAGTTTGAGTTTTACCCAACCAGTATCTTTTTTTATTATTGTTGACTATTAATTTTTTTAATTAGGGTCTCCTAATTTTGACAGTGGTACACTAGTTCCCCAATTTGAATTAAACTTTCGTTCCCTTCTTGAAAATTTTTTACACATTTTGAGAAATCAATAGTATTTGGGTTTAGATGATATATGCTCTTTCATGTTATTGTTTCATAAGATTTCATTAAATAGCTTACAAATATTGTCAGGTCGACTTGCCATTTTCTAATAGTTTCAACACGACTAGGATTCTCTAGAACTTCATTAAAATTATTTTCCTTCAAATATGTTTCTTCTTCTTTGTTAACAACAGCTCAAACTATTAATAACCTTTGCTTCTCTAATATATCTGGGATATCTGTAGATTTCTTTTCATTCATCGTCCATCTTTAAAAAATTTGGCTTTATAAGTTTCATTAGCAATTTTTTGCTCAGGATTGAGATCTGTTTTTTTTTTCAGAGAACTGCATTTGGCTATTTTATTTATTCAACAATAAATTTTTTTTCAGCATCAGTGGTCAAAATCGGACCAGGTCCGGTCTTTCTTCGCTCTACTAGTACTCTATTCTGACGTTAGTCAATGAGGTTGGTTATAGGTATATCAAACTGCCTACTAGCTTCTCTTATTTTTAGCCTTTTGTTTCTCAAGCACATTTTCTAATTTTTCTGGAGTGTATTGAAATATTTTCCATTTATTGTTGTTAATTTTCTGAAGCTTTGATTCATGTTTCTTTGGTTGCCTCCTATGGTTCTTAATTATTGCCAGTATCTGTAAACGTAAGAAAATATTTTAATATCTTTGTATACACAAAAAATTTAAAGAACAGTTGTCGATCGATTAAAATCATTTGATTTAAAGATTTAGTGAAATAAAAATGGGAATCATTGTTTCATCTAAGTTGTGTAGAGAGGACCAATAAGCACGCTACTTTAAACTTAAATTTGACATGGTGTTTTGCAAATAAGGCAGTTGATGTTGATAATAAACCCTAAACTGTAGAACTTAGGAAATTGGTAGCTGAGCTATCAGGCTACTAGATATAGAAGTATAACAGAAGGAATGGCTTTTCAAGAGCAGGACGCGAATGATGTAAACGAGGTTATAGGGAAAGATTGCTAGAAAAAAACAAACAAAAAATTATAAGAGAAATATGTTAATTTATATATTTAAAACAGCAAGCCAGATTTTTCAGGAAATTCGTGATAGAGTTGTACTGCACCAATTTATATGATTTTTTTTTTAAATGATTATCTGGTTACCGAGACCTTTCAACACCATTTTTTGTGTGTTGTTTTATTCCGTCTCTTTTCTATAAAACTAATATGTTTTTCTTTAATAAAATGTCTGGACAATGTGAATATACCGGGTGTCAACGGATATCGGGTACCCCAAAATTCTTATATTTTTTGAGTTAAAAAATTGAAAATTTGAAATTATTAGTAAGAGCAAACGCAACTAGATGCGTTTAAAAAATAGCTTTGTCCCACTTCCGGTTTGACCGGAAATAACACAAATTTTATATTTTGAAGTGGAACACCTTGTATATGTTTACATATTTCGATTCGCGCTTCAGTACTGTACACGCTTACTTAAGTTTTGTCAGTTCTTGACAACCATGTTAATTTTTAATTGAATTTTATCTTTGCGTCTAGAGCGACATTAAGTAGTTAAAAACGCGGAATATACGTGCCGTAATCATGGAAATTGTTTAATGTAAACTCCGCGTTTTTAAAAACTTCATGGCGTTTTAAATGCAAAATATAAAATTGACATGGTGGTTAAAAATTGACAAAGCTTAGTAGGGGTGTACGGTATTGAACCGCGAATCGAAATTCGTAACAGAGAGAATATACAGAGTGCTTCATTTAAAAATAGGAACTTTGTACCATTTCTGGTCAAACTGGAAGTGGGAAAAACTATCTTTAGACACAATAACTCATTTTATTTTAGCCATTTATAATATAATATATACATTGGTTTTTAGAACCAAAGAATGTTGCTAATTTTTAGTTTTTATTTTGTTATAAGAGAAACTATATTTATGGGATACTTATTTAAGTACTGGGTCATTCACCGAGGACAATGTGAGAAAAACAAAAATAAACATTTTACTTATTTTTTGCCATAAAATGTTAATAAAACTCAAATGAGAACAAACACTATGACACAGAAAATATATTTTTTAAATTAAACTGATTGTTTCTTATTTCATATATGAACTTGTCCTTATTTCATATTTGAAATTGTTGTATGTCTTTACATATATTTTAATCAATCGAATAGACATTTATAATTATTTTAAAATGTGTTTTACGTTTCCATCATTATATAGGCAGTTTCAAATTCCTTTGACTATTTTGGTTTTCTCATATAAAAAAGTTAAACTGAGAAAATAGCCCTGCTTAGTTCTCATTGTATGACCCCATACAAGAATATTTTAGCTTTAATTATTATTTTGTTTTATACACAATATAGTATTCAATCAATCAATCAAAATATGCTTTTTTGTCATTAAAATATAAGAAACATTACAAAGCTAAATTTCTAAAACTATATGCTAAGTAAGTCCGTCAAAAATAAAGTAAAATAATAATTATAAATTGACAAACGATTACCTTAGAGAACCCAAGACTAGCTTAAAAACAGGGAATGTCAACAATAAATAAAACAATGAATATAAAGATTTCATTTCATTTCATTTATTTCATGTCAATCACACAAAAGGCTTACACATGTCATGATCTTAAAAAATAACAATAAACAATTCAAAATACAGTAAAAAAATAGGTAACTGTAAAAGTAAAAAAACAAAAAACAACGCAGAATGGAGAGAGTTCCTAAAAAGTATCATTATAGAATTCCCCCAACTTATAATATCTCTTTTCAGCAAGCAAAATTCTTACAGAATTTCGAAAAGTTTTTGTGCCCAGCGACTTGATAGAAATCGGGAGATGGTTATAGATTTTCTTGCTTTCATAAAGAATGGAGCTACAAGTTAGAGCTGAAGTACGCAAATGCAAACCTTGAGCACCTCAGGTGTTGTGCCCATGCTGATGCACAGGAAAACTTCCCCTCTACTTGTGAACCATGCAGACCGTCTCAAGAATAAAATGCACAAGCATCTGATAGCTCGTTTCTGCAGCACAAATAGTGTGGTCAAGAGGTAATTGCTGGAGTTTCCCCAGAATGCAATTTCATACCGTAAATGTGACTCCACTAGAGAGTGATAAACCATCCTGGCAGCACTGAATCCGACCTCGGAAGCAACCCTACGGACAGCGAAGCATCCGGCAGCGACTTTTTTGCTAATAGACGTAATGTGCTGAATAAATTTTAGGTCACCGTTTATGTTTACGCGGAGAAACTTTGACACTGACAGGTTGCTCAGTGGCACAGAACCCACAACAACATCAGCCACTACGCATCTAAATCCGACAAGGCAGTTTTTACTAGTGTTCAGGGTTAAGAAGTTGGAGTCACACCACTCCCATCAGATCCCATGATATGGTCTCTCTTAAGGAGTCCAAATTAGGATGGTTCCAAGTTATTGAGGTGTCATCGGCAAATAAGATGATTCGGCCATGAGTATCAACAAAAGCTAAATCATTGATGTCAAGCAGGAAAAGCCAAGGACCCAACACAGATCCCTGCGGAACTCCCCACTCAACATCAAGAGATATGGACGCCGAGTTAACCAGGACTCTCTGATAGCAGCCAGTAAGAAACGATCCAAACCTCTCCAGAACCCTGCCACTGAAGCCATACACGGCAAGCTTTTGAAGGAGCAAACTGTGACTTACACAGTCAAACGCTGTTGACAAGTCACAAAAAAACTGCGACAAGTGAGTGGTGCACATTGATTCCCTGATAAATACCCTCCAAGAACCTGAATATAGCATCAGCAATGCTCCTGCTGGATTAAAAGCCAAATTGACTAGGATGGAGGATTTTATTACGCTCCAAAAAGAGCATCATGCGAGCTTTGACAAGTCGCTCAATAATCTTAGGAAAGAGAGGAAAGGAGTGCTATAGGTCTAAAATTGCTAGTATCGTCAAGCTCACCCCCCTTATGATGCGGAATGACTGTGGCTCCCTTTAGACTGGTTGGAAAGTAACTGTGGATCCACGAGTGATTAATAGTATCAGCAAGGGCTTGAATTGCCGAAAGAGGAAGAGATAAAAACACTTTAACTGAAATCCCGTCTTCACCCTATGACGTTTTGTTCTTGATTGAACAGGGTGTGTGAGAAAGCTCCTCAGAATTGGTAGGACAAAGGAAGAAAGATTGCTCAACAGAAATCCTCCTCATATAGCTCATGGGGTCAATAGCCCGATCAATTTATATCTGGGGAGTTATTATGGGATGTGCTGGTAGCCCTTCTGAGTTCATTGATGATGGCCCAGGTCTCGCTCTGTCAGTTAGCTGCTCCAGCCAAACGATCCCTGTAATGGTTTTCTTTAGCCATTTTAATAAGTTTTCTATATAAAGCCCGATATTTGCAAAAATATCTTCTTAAGATTGTGAAGACATCGCATATTTTTAGACGACATTCATAGACCCTTAGTTGTCCAGGGTTTACAGTTTCTCTTTTATTTTTTGAACAGGAAAGGCTCTGTTGAAACACTGCTGTAAAAGAGAATAAAACGTTTCTAGGGGAACATCAGAGCAACCTGGCCCAATCAACATCTGAACACCCCTTTTAATCTTCTTTTCACCCCTTGAAGGTGCACACGGAACACTTGCTAGTATGGCCTCATGATAAGATAACCCCTCCACTACGGAACACAAGACACTTACAGGGTTGAAAGTTGAACAGAAATAATCAATGATAGTGGCAGAATGTCGAGTTATTTGAGTGGGGGAATCTACGTGTATAGCTAAATTAAAAGATTTAAGTAAAATATTTAGGTTAATATTGCACGGAGTAGCAGAATTGCCAAGATCACGATTCAAATCACCCACCAATATAATATCACAGTCGCTGGGTAAGCTGTACAGTAGTTGTTCTAAACTTGATAAAAAATCCAAAAAATTAGAAGAAGGACTACGGCATTGTTAAACATTAGTGTACATGAATTTGGCTAGTGGTCTGCCCCTCGTGACTATGGAATGTTAAACAAGAGACTATTGAATGTCCTGGAAAGAAAAACTGATGACGTGTTGTAATTTCTGTCATATTTGAAACAGCAGTGATATTGCTTGCTATGCAGAAGTTTGTTAGCGGTAGTAATTCTGCAGAAAAATTGAAATATCAACCTACGGTTTCAGAGGATGTACCTAGCTTGAATTATAACATGAATAAAAAATTGTTGTATCGCCAAACTCAAAAGAATGTTAAGGGGGAAAAACACTCATCTTAGTGAATTCCATCTAATTAGGCAGAGCTTGCAAAATAAAGTTCTGGAGAGTATCTTTGTCATATACATAAACCCTCATCTTTGAATTTACTAAAAAGGTTTAAGATTCAGACTAGATCTATTTAGCATGACAGTTAAACACGCTTTTTACTCGAAAGGAAAACTTGGAGAACCAAGAAAAGTTAAGGCATTTCCAGTTTTTCAAAAATTCAATGGCAGGTCAGGGAACATGGTAAAATTAGGAAAAAGTTTCGGTTCTTTCTGCAAGAAAATATGTAATTTTTTTCATATGCGTTTTTGGCCTTTTTACTATTTAGTACTCCTTTTATAATTCATGTTTGCTCGTCATACCTTGGGTGGGTGTGTGCATTGCTGTTTTTGTTTCCTTTTTTACTATAACAAATTAGTAAGACATAGAATAGAATGATGACATTCTAATACAGGTTGATTGTATATTTTGTTCCAGATTCACTTCATGTTGTGTTAACCGTTCGTATAAACATTTTTAAAATGTGAGACAAAATAAAATTTCTTGTAGGTTTACAATAAAATGTTTAAGTTAATTTTTTTGCATATGCTTGTTTCTCTTCATCTGACTAGTTTTTATAAAATATATTTGTCACAACTTGACTTTTTATTTAATTTAGTAAAACCTGAGAGGGTGATTTTTTCACGATTACAAACATTTTATTTGGCCGTTATTTTGTTCCGCCATCTTGAATTAGTACCACACTTTTACTAGTTTATCTCTATACCACAATTAGTTATGCCTCACAATTTTTAATCAATTCATTAAGTAGTTGTTTCAGGCTGAATTTTTAAAGATTTTATTATGCCGCCATTTTGTGCACCCATCTTGGATTCGTACTAAAATTTTACCAGTTCATTTCAACATAATACTTTGATGTTTGTGCACAATTTGAGATAAATTGGATATGTAGTGTTTTTATAATCATTTTTTTAATATTCCACTAGGCCGTCATTTTGTTTCGCCATACTGGATTTTTACCAAAATATTACCAGGTCATACCCAAATGACTATTAATTTTTTGTCAGTGTTTGAAGTCAATCGGGTAAGTAGTCTTTAAGCTATGCCGCGACCTGACAGACAAACAGAGCTACAAACGAACCTACGGAATTGATAAAATATGTAGTCTGGCATGTAGGGACGCTTAAACGTGAAGATATGTTCTGCCATCTTGAACTAGTACCATTTGAAATTAATCCATTAAGGAGTTTTACAGGGTGAATTTTTAAATATTATCAATTGTAAACCTTTAACACCTTGTATCTCGAAAAATAAACGTCTGCGTATTTATTGAACTTGTCTTAATTTCTTACAAAGAATCTCGATTTAAATATTGGAGCATTTTTGAAACACCCTCTAGATTACATTAACATTTTTAAACTGCAAAAAAATATAATGAATAATGAAATTTAAAAAATATATGTATAAACTAAGTGCTTATTCTTAAAAATATTATTTACATACTATATTTAAAGGGCGCCTAAATATTTCCTGCACGCGGGCGCCGATGTTAACCCTTGCGGAGGTCCCGTTCATATAACAGCAGAAACAAAAATAATTTTCTACTGCCTCAGAGTATATTACTTAGGAAAAGTTGTCAAGTAATTAGAATTTAGAAATTTAAATTTTAAACAAATCAATCAAATATTTATTAGTGTCATTGTACAATTATTGTGCACTTACACAAGTCAATCACTTAAATAATAACAATTATAAATAATCTTCATCTCAGTATTATTCATAATACAAAATAGAGAATCAGTAAAACCTTTACACACCACAAACCTAAAAAAACATATGAAACGACAAAGGTAATTATCAAATAAAAGTAATTTAGGTACAATATAATATAATAGATATAAATAATCAGGTAACCAATAGTATAAGATATTAAACATAAAATCAAATACAGGCGTATATGTATAAATATAAAAAATAGTAACACAATAATCACATGTACAGTTTGATTTAGATGTGTGCAGAATTGCATGTATATATTTCATCTAGCGAATAAAAGGCATTTTGTTGAAGATAAACTTTAAGTCTACACTTAATAAACCCTAATTGACCGAGGCAACATATTGAATAATTTGATGCCATAGTAAGATGTCACGTTACGGGATCGGTTTACGACTTAGTATGGTTTTTATACATATTTAAATTTGCTCTAAAAAAAGTTAAGCATTCGAGGCAGGAAAGAGAAGAAGTTAAAATTCCTAGTTCTTTGAAAGCATACCTAGAATCGTCACGGTAGCCAAGCCCCATAATTATTCTAACACCAAGCCGTTGTAAGGTGAACATTTTTTTAGCATGGTAGAATGCTCCCAATTCAAATGCCTTAGGCCATATTTGCATGAAATGTTCCATAATAGGAGGTCTTAAGGTATCTAAGGAAAAGAGAATTTTTTAAATTTCACAAAGATATGATTTTGTTAATTTTTTGCATAAATAATCGACATAAGCTTCCCAAGTTAAAGACAATTTTACCTGAAAATCCTTTATATAACTATATTGAGTACTACTCACTCATAAAAGACAGATGCTTTCTACGATTATTTATAAGATAGAATATGTATATTATGATTTAAATGTTTTTTTGTAAACTTATTTTTGTTAGTAACTTCATTGGTTGTTTATATTGGTAATTCATTTTATTGTAATTAGTTTAAATGACCTGCCTAAAAAAACGGTGTATTTTTTGGGAAAATTTGAATTTGAATAGGTCGACAAACTCACGATTTTGATTTTTACGGTATTAAAAATATTTTAAACTATGTACCTGGTTTCAAGTTACAAAAGTCTTTTTTGTAAATTGAAATTGTAAATATTTGGTACTTGTACTTCAAATACTTTTTGTCAGTACTTGTGGCAGTTCTGTGTACATACAATTAAAATTTTATGAAAAAGCCCAAAATAGGAAAAAAATGCAGGAAATAATTATAAAATCAAATTGTTTAAAAGAAACATATATAATTTTAATAAAACAGCACAAACTGTAACAAGCTTAAAAACATAACATCACATCGAAATAATGATCTTATCTTAAATTACAATGAATGGATTTATATGATACAATATTTGAATACAAAATAATAAGGATAAAAAAGATAAATGAACTGCAATAGTAGCAATAAACATAAATTATCAGTTAAAGCAAACCTGGTTAACACCTCAAAAAAAACAGCAGATTCACCTTTACCCACGACTTCCCCCATGCAGAATTTCACTACTTACAATAAAAGTCTATACATGCATATAATTTGGTAATCATTTTATACAAATTCCATAATCTGTCATTTGTTTAAATTTTGTAAGTTTTTACACACCTGATTTGTGTGCAAAATTTCAGGTCAATTAGATAAGTAGTTTTTTGGTATTGAATTTTTAAACATTTCATTATGCTGCCAATTTGTTCTTCCATAATGGATTTACAGAAAAATGTTTCCAGTTTATCCCTATATTACACTTCATTTTTGCGCTAATTTTGTCATTCGATAATTAGTTTCTTAATAATGGTTTTTTTTACATTTTGAAACGCCGCCATACTGGATTTTTACCAAAATGTAACCATTTCACACCGTCAATCAAGTCAATCAGATAAGTAGTTGCCGAGTACAGACAGATCGACAGACTGATGGAAATGGGAGAACATGTTTTCTAGATCCCATGACCCGAAAACGGAAAGATGTGCAAAAATCTTGGAGTGTGTTTTTTCAAGATTACAATACTTCTCTCTCACGAAATAATCTTGTAGAGCTAAAAATGAATATAGTTCTCATACTAAAAATTCATAGAATTTTCTAATTAAGAGTTCAATTACACGGATCCCATTAGACCATTTATACAGGCAAATAAGATAAAATAACATAACATAACCTTGTAAATGGCCAAATTCCATCTTTTATTTTTATTTTATTAGTAAATCGAACTGCGCAAGTAGTTATACGCATGTGGCCGACAGCGGTAAGATTGATTGATCAAAATGACAGCAAGCGCGCGTTTAAAGATGTCTTATTGGTCAGAGTTATTCTTTTTTTATTTGCTTATAAAAGGCCAAAATCAACAGATCTTATTTTAGCAGCTTAAGGACGTTAAACGGAAGAGTCAGTGAATTGACATTTTATGTTATTGCTTATTTTATTTTTCTTTTATGTTATTTATCTGTATAAATCCTGCGTAAATAAGTATTATTGTTGCAATGAAAATTACCCATAATTATTGGCAAAACTTACTCATTCAAGAAAAAAAGCATATATGCATTTTCTCATATTGAATTGCATTACTAGTATTTGTTACTATTGTAAATCCGTGTAACAAAATCATATTTTACCTTTTTTATTTTTATATTTTAGCTATATAAATGCAAATGGAAGAAAATAACCTCTCTTTCTTTTTTAGAAATCAAAATACAACTAGGAGGATTAAGACTGATGTTACATGCAGTATCTGCTTGAGAAATGTTGTAAAAAATATCAGACATTTGACGTGCGGACATGGCTTTCACCAGGAGTGTATTGATCTTTGGCTAAATAGTAATAAGAAGACTTGCCCTAACTGTAGGGCTAATGTATTATGAATGGCTTTAATACGAATTCTTGTGTGATGAAATAAGAACTTGACAAACAAGATATGTTTTACTATTATTTTTAAAACTATTTCAGTTGTTTGAAATTTAAGGTATTTTATTTTTTGCGGGTGGACGTGATATTCTGACCTGTTATTTATGATAATTGAACAGTAATTTTGACTTTATTAATGAAGTAAGAAAAGAAGAACCGAATTAAATTGCTATTCAAAAAGAACGGCAAAACGTTTTTCACATGATATTTAAATGTCAGTCGTTCCGACATTTCTTAACCGATTTGAATTAACTTTTCGGATTCTAAAAGCAGGGGCGGGGTATGCTTTTCCTTTCCAAAACTTTTCTTTAAGAAAATACACTTCGTTGAAAATTTTATCTTTTGACGAACAGTTTATAATAGTTGTTTAGGAAAACTTACAGAAAATTATTGCTGGTGAGATGTTCAACATGTACAAAATGTAAAGGATCTCACAAATTTCTTATGGATTTTTGGATTTTGCTGAAATGTTAATGTCATTTAGGACATTTATCATTGACACAAAGTTGTTAAGTTACACAAGCTTGAGATCATTTAAGTTAATTTAAGTTTTGAAGCCACTGATTTTTTGCAATCTCTGTTCAGTTTCAAAACATCTCAAAATTTTGGTCTATGAAAGAATAAAATTTAAGTTGTATTTTTTTTGTAGAAATATAAATATTTTTTGTCATATTTTTTTTTATTTAACTTATAACATTTTTCCACAATAAAGCCTACCTGAATAGGACATAAGCTTAACGTGGGTTCCGAATCATGGTAAATGTTATTTTAATTAGTTGGATCCTTTAGGAGCATTCTGTCTCCAAAATTTTCATATAAAAAACCATAAGTGACCAAACTATAAATGTCATAAGTGACCAATCTAAAAATTGCCAATACTACTTAACTACTTTCAAAAAGGGAATCTCCTCTCAGTGGGCTCCTTAATTATTTAACACCCTGTATAGAAGTGTATAAATCACCCTGTAATTTGATATTAGATATTCAGGGTTCCGTCCGACCTGGAATAAATAGAATTTGAAATTCGAACGAAAAAACTAGAATGGTCATGGAATATACTAGTTTTTGGCAAAATATTGGCAAATAAAACATTATCCTGGAAAAACGTTCTTCATATTTATTTGTCAATTTTTTGTTGGATAATATTTTTTATTCCAGGCGGTTCGTACTTTTGAATTGAAAAAATTAAACACTAATATTTTTGTTTAATAGCTAGATTTGGTGGTCATGAGGAACATCTTAAAAATTCTGCGACCTAACAAGACAAGAGACACAAGGAACTTTTTTGTTTGTTTGTTTGTTTTTTTAATTCGGTTCAACTCAAATTTCAGTATTTGAGACAGTGGCGTATCTAAAATACTTTTTGGGGGGGGGGGGCAAACAACTACATAATTTGGCGACTTTGTTAACATAACATCTATCAAAATCAGTGATGTCTAAAAAAAGGATTCTACTTTAAAATCGTGAAAATAATTTTTAGTTTCAAACATTTTGCTTCGAAGCTCTGGGGGGGGGGCATTTGCTGTTTCCACCTATTGAAGAATACAATTCCTAATTCGGAAAGGTATGTTCGTGCTCGGTACAAAATAATAATAGTTTTCAGAAAATGGTATCTAATAGTATCATGATACTATTATTCTTAATTCAAAATATTTACGCTTTACGAAGATATCCGTAATAAATATTTTGCAAAAATGAAAAGAAATTTTACTTCACAGTGTTATTTTTTCATCCCGGTAAAATAGGATTTTTAGATTTTATATCCAATATTGGTGACATCCAAAGATGCTATTTTCCAGGAAAAGATGGTGACAATATGAACATAAAATGTATGTTTATTTATAAACATACATTTTATTTTCCAGGAAAAAATTAAAGGAAATTTACAAATATTTAGATCTTCGTAGATATTTCTGTGAGTTCTCGAAATAAAATTTTAACCCATGAAAATATTGGGTACTAAAATATCTTTGTAACGCTAAAGACAGGGTGCTATATAAATCATGTATTCAAGTTGAAACTGAATAAATTATATTTTAAAAAAAATAGCTTATTTAAAACAAAATGAAAAATTGGGAAAAGCCATGAAATTTGCATCAATATGAAAGTCCAAACCCTGATGTTTTGGTAGCTGGTACATTCGTGTATTCTAAACTATGTTTTCCCTTAATCTTTAAATATACAACATGTATCTGTAGATAAATTATTGAAAATTAATTGTGGCTTGCTTTTCGTCTAACTTTCCATATTTGTCCCAATGGTAAAAGTGTTGGTTTTAATTTCCCAATTTAACAAGATAATAATCAGCTACCGAAAATCCATAAGAAGTGTTTTTGGGGCTACCTTGAGGAGGAGTAGGTTTTAAATAATAATTTTCTATTATAGGAATACCGATATAGCCCCAAACCAGGGCTTAGACAACATAGTGTACTCTAAATATTTGTACTTATACTGTGGTGATACTTTTTTATTACGAAAAATAGGATAAAAGTTTTAGTTATATTTTATCTTTTTATTTTAATCCCGCGAATTTTCCCAGCATGGTCAACTATATGTCTGGTTATATTTTAATTAGGGTTCACTTTACTTTTGGAGTTATTATCTTTAAGACAACCGAGAAAATGGAGAAGAACCCTTCCATAAGACGCAGTGTATTACTTTCTAATGACTTTAAGTAAATTTTCGCTACGTGGGTTTAGAGCAGTAGATCAACTGTTTGTGCGTTTTTCTACTACTCTACTGATTCCAGTTTAAAAATCTGCTATTTGAAAGACAAATAATATATAAAAAATGTTTTTAATTATTGATATATACAGTTTTTAAAAAATTAAAAACTGCCTATAACCCGACCTAGCAGAATGATATTCAATATCTTTGTCACCGTTCTAGTCTTTGCATTTTCTTTAGTTCCGAGATACCATCACAATGGAAGCACATCCTTAAACATTCCACACATCTTCGGTATTGCCCCGTATTGCCGTATTACAACTTCCCTGACGCAAAACGTTTACGTTTAGACGTTGTATGAACGGGCCGCTTATCAAGCACGTAGCTAGAAACTCAGTTCGGGGGGAGGGGGTTCCAAATCAGAAATTCATTTTGGAGGAGGGGTCCAAACGGTCAAATTTTAGGAAAAGTAGTTAAAAGCATGTCTATACCAACAAGTTTTCAATGTTTCGGGAGGGGGTCCAGACCCCAGGACCTCCCCTGGCTACGTGCTTACTTCTCATACATCGGTATAGCTTTAGAGATAGACTTTTACGAGTGGAATACACACAAATTACGTTAAACGTTTTTTTTTCTTTATGTATTTTTAAATGTTTTATTCGATACTTTTTGAAATATAGGTTATATTTAGTTCTTTTTTCAGTTTCGTTTATGTTTTATGTTAATCGTTTACGAGATTTGCATTGAGTTCCAGGCTTTAGAGATATTACGTGTCGAGTTTGCGTCGTTTATGGTTTATTGTAACAACATTATTGTTGTTACGCTTAAAACACAATAGACCTCCCGTAAATTTTTAACGTAAAAACTAAACTACAAAAACAAAACTTAAAAAGGAAGTACACATTTGTGGTACAAAAATGGGTGATAATTTTGACGTTGGAACTAAATATAACAGTTTATAACCTATATTTCAAAAAAGTATCTAACAAAACACCGAAAAATACGCAACGAAAAATAAAGTTTGATGTAAATGGACTTAAACGATTGATGTAATTTCCATTCCACGCTTTCGGGCTACCAACCCTCCAACTTTAGGAGGGAGACTCCCACATTTTATGTACACTACCCACTTGCCACCAATCGTTTTAAAACTCCATCAAAATAATTATTTAATCAATTTTTTAACATTTAACATTTTTAAATGTGTTCAGATTATTTGTTGCGTTTAGATTGACAAACAAAAATCTTTTTTGGCTTTTTCGCAACTGAATAAAAATATTTAACTTTAAATTAATTGAAGCAGATATTTAATATAATTACATACCTCAACATGTAGACTAGTCTGTCTACGGAATGTTTCGATACATAATATAAATAATATTATTTAAGCAAGCATAAGAAATTATATCATTTACCTTAAGTTTTTATAGACACATAGTAGTTGTACAAATACTTTCATCCTATCGGGACTCATCAGTGCGCCGATCGTAAGAGAAAAACATTAAATAATAGAAAAGAATTGATTTTAAAATTTTAAAATGTGTCAGTTTGTTTGACATGTAACCTAGATATGAAAAAAATGATAGTTTGCAGCCATCTATAACGTTATTTTTAAATGTGTTCAGATTATTTGTTGCGTTTAGATTGACAAACAAAAATCTTTTTTGGCTTTTTCGCAACTGAATAAAAATATTTAACTTTAAATTAATTGAAGCAGATATTTAATATAATTACATACCTCAACATGTAGACTAGTCTGTCTACGGAATGTTTCGATACATAATATAAATAATATTATTTAAGCAAGCATAAGAAATTATATCATTTACCTTAAGTTTTTATAGACACATAGTAGTTGTACAAATACTTTCATCCTATCGGGACTCATCAGTGCGCCGATCGTAAGAGAAAAACATTAAATAATAGAAAAGAATTGATTTTAAAATGTGTCAGTTTGTTTGACATGTAACCTAGATATGAAAAAAATGATAGTTTGCAGCCATCTATAACGTTATTTTTAAATGTGTTCAGATTATTTGTTGCGTTTAGATTGACAAACAAAAATCTTTTTTGGCTTTTTCGCAACTGAATAAAAATATTTAACTTTAAATTAATTGAAGCAGATATTTAATATAATTACATACCTCGACATGTAGACTAGTCTGTCTACGGAATGTCTCGATACATAATATAAATAATATTATTTAAGCAAGCATAAGAAATTATATCATTTACCTTAAGTTTTGGCTCAAGTTTCGTTTACCTGAAATTGGTTATAAGGAAAGTATCTAGTTTTACATATTCTAGGAGCTTTTCTAAATAACGGAAAATAAGAATTTTGCTGCGGAAATGCGTCATTTCCGTTCTGCACAGTTTAGTATACCTGAAATCAGTTACATGAAAACTTTGCATTGCATCTCATCCCAAACTCTTTCCCAAGCACGAAAATGTTAAAATGTGTCTGCGGAAATTTGTCATTTTCATTTTCTGCGGAAATTTTGTATAGTTTAGAATATCTAAAATCAGTTACACAAAAAAAAAACTTTGATTTACATTCTAAATTCTTCTACATTTTTTAAGTAACGAAAACGAAGGCATGATTGCGGATGGAGGCAAAATAATCGATGGCATTATTGCGGAATGCTCGTATATATTTGTTCGATTGCCTGACTCAAGAAAGGATCATCCTTCTTTGTTTATATTCCTTGAAGTTCTCAAAGATATGCAGACAGATACTTATATGAAACTTCGTGACTCAGACAAATTATTGAGATTATCTAAAAAAAATTTCGGGCTGTCACGTATACGGGTATAAAATGTCGCTGACAATACGATGCGTTCAGCCGTTATTTTTACATTCCGCAATCGTGCCCTCACTTCATTTTGTGAAAAACTGAATACTAATGTTTCGTCCGCAATCGTGCCGCGCCCTGGAAAAGCGCTCAAAATTTCCGTGAAAAATGTAAATGACAAATTTCCGCAGACAAATTTTTACATTTTTATCTTGAGGAAAAAGTTTAGAATATAAATCAAAGCTTCTTTTTTATGTAACTGATTTCAGGTAAACTAAACTATACAAAATTTTGTCGGAAAATTAAAACGACAAATTTCCGCAGTAACATTTTGGCATTTTGGTGCTTGGGAAAGCATTTGGGATGAGATGCCAAGCAAAGTTTTCATGTAACTGATTTCAGGTATACTAAACTGTGTATGAAAATGAAAATAACGCGTTTCTGCAATAAATTTTTTCATTTCCGTTGTTAAGAAACACTTCTAGAAAAGATTTCTTTTCCCTTTAAAGTATTTTTACCCCACCCAGCACCCCTATTCGCTCCAAGATCCCGCAAGCTTCTAAATTAAAAAAAAAAAAAAGGGGTGTACAATGGAAATGACGCATTTCCGCAGGAAAATTTTTCATTTCCGTTGTTAAGAAGGGCTTCTAGAAGGCAATCAAATATTTTTTTTCCAAATAACCCATTTCAGGTAAACAAAACTTGCCCCTAAGTTTTTATAGACACATAGTAGTTGTACAAATACTTTCATCCTATCGGGACTCATCAGTGCGCCGATCGTAAGAGAAAAACATTAAATAATAGAAAAGAATATATAAATATCTGCTTCAATTAATTTAAAGTTAAATATTTTTATTCAGTTGCGAAAAAGCCAAAAAAGATTTTTGTTTGTCAATCTAAACGCAACAAATAATCTGAACACATTTAAAAATAACGTTATAGATGGCTGCAAACTATCATTTTTTTCATATCTAGGTTACATGTCAAACAAACTGACACATTTTAAAATTTTAAAATCAATTCTTTTCTATTATTTAATGTTTTTCTCTTACGATCGGCGCACTGATGAGTCCCGATAGCATGAAAGTATTTGTACAACTACTATGTGTCTATAAAAACTTAAGGTAAATGATATAATTTCTTATGCTTGCTTAAATAATATTATTTATATTATGTATCGAAACATTCCGTAGACAGACTAGTCTACATGTTGAGGTATGTAATTATGTTAAATATCTGCTTCAATTAATTTAAAGTTAAATATTTTTATTCAGTTGCGAAAAAGCCAAAAAAGATTTTTGTTTGTCAACATTTAACATTATTATATCTTCCAAAAATGATAGGTTTTTTAAATGCTTCTTTATGGAACAAATCTACTGCTTTTTTGACATCGTTCTACTGCTAACCTAAAATTTCATCTGGCACCACTGGTTTAAAGTAAGCAGGATTAAGCTCGCTTAAGCTCACTGGCGTCAACTTGTTACTCCCTCTAACCTAATCAGTGGGTTTTAGTTGTGAAAACGTCGGTTTAAGTAAAAGTTGACTAGATTTATAAACTTTTCTTTTTGCTAATAATATGAAACTGTCTCTTTTTTTTGTATATAATGGGAAACGAAAATAGACACCTATTGATATTTCAATTTTTTTTAGCAAATCTTGACGGTTCAGAGAAAAACATGAAAGTTTTGTATACGATATTTTTTGATATCTCTAAAAGTTAGGCTTGCACACCCCGTTTAAAATATGACCAGACACTCTATACATATTTGCACAAGTTTAGTAAGAAAAGTGGTGACAGTAAATCCTTCCAACAAAAAGTTTTCTTATACTAACATTAAAAAAATAAAAAGTTCCAAAATGATTAGTAATTTAATAAATTCAGTACAAAATTTAAAGAAAATTATAATAATTTCTATTTTTATGTTCAAGTTTAAACAATATGTCGTATTATTTTTTTATATGTTGGTCCAAAATATTCTAAATAGGTAATAGCCCCATCAACTGAGAGAGAGAGAGAGAGATAAATAAAAAGCCCTACCTTGCCAAAAGGTCTTGAAAAGTTTATTTTATACGGCAGTTGTTCGCTTTGGTATACTAATTAATATTCTGAGTTTTTGACCTTCAGGTGTTATCGCTTCCGCAGCCATCTTCGATTAAAGGAGCTGAAAATATATTTTTTTCTGAGTTATGTAAGGGAATATTTACTCCAATTTGTGAAATTATATATATATATATATATATATATATATATATATATATATATATATTACCTACCTCGAAGATGTGGAGATGGAAAAACCAAAAAAATATAATAAACCAAAATTAAAAATTCAAGAGACAAAAGAAGTAAATTAAAGAAAATTTTGCTTTTCTTCCCTGTCTAGTCTGAGAGAAAAAAGTTTGAGGATGGTAGAAAATGTGGGATGTTCACTCAAATGGTTCTGTTGGACTTGTATTGTCTTTATTGTTTCTGTTTTACAACGTTTCGAATGGTAACTATCTCCAATCGTTTTGAAGTATTAACTAAATGTTAATTCTAAAGCTACGCGCTTGTATACTAGTCGTGTGCGGTGATGCATGAAGTCTCCGCCCTCTTGTTACGTGAACCGCGAAGTTTTAGGTCATTTTGAGCTAGAAGCAGCTCCCATATATTTGGAATATCGACGCTAGGCTTGCTGAAAATGCCTCGATTCCTTTTTATGAAAGCTGCTTCTATAAACTTTTGTTTTCGCCAGTGTTGCTTTCTGTGCAAAATTTTAGCCTCCGACCACTACATCCTGTGTTGGTTTGACCAAACGTGATCTGCTGTGCCCGATTTTGACGTCATTCCTTTTTGAGTATGATTAAAATACTCCTTGACCTTACACTAATAGGGCGTTTTGTATCTCCAATGTACGATTTACCACACTCACACCGGATTTGCAAATGCTTTTTTTTTCTTGTCGATGTCCTTTGGGTTTGTTTTTATCAGAAGGCTTCTTAACGTATTTCCCGATTTAAAAGCGGATTTGATGTTGAAATCCCTGGCTATTCTTCGAATCTTTTCAGATGTATCCTTAGGGTATTGTGAGAAAGGGTGAAGCTTTTCATGGATTGGAAATACTATGATGATCATTTTTTAATTTTGATATTGTATTACTTATTAACCTCTCAGAGTAACCATTCTGCAGTAGATCTTTTTTTATGTTTTTAATTTCTGCCTCAAGGTTCATCGTATTGTTACAAGTTGTAAAGCGTTCTTATGATGCACTCTTTTGTTGCTCCAGAATGGTTAGAACCCTGGTTGAGATATTGTCCAGTGTGTGTGTGTGGGTTTTCGGTACACTGTAGTTCTAATGCCCTCTGCATATCGTCTAACGAGAACGTCAAGAAAAGGTAAAGAAAAAATTTTCCTCTGTCTCCAATGTAAATTAAAGTCACGTTCTAAAGCTTTTTAAGTGATTGAACAATTCTGTCAAATGATTGTCATTTGCAGTCCAAATAATAAGCCACATACCTAAGCCAAAAGTTAGGCTTGATTTGAGCATGCATTGCATGCTCTTCGAACCATTCCATATAAATGTTGGCTACCCCCGGAGAGAGGGATGACTGCATCGGACTACCATCATCTTGTGAGTAAAACCTATCTTTCACTTGAAAGTAGGAGTTACGGAGACCGCATTCCAATAGATACATCATACCCTCCAGGGGCAACAAAGAGTGTATCGTCCACCTTCAACTTTTGCCTAATTATGTCTAACGATTCACATATAGGAACATTTGTATATAAGCTTTCTACATCAAAACGTAACAGATCTATCTTCTTGCCCTAATGTGAGATGCCCTTAAGAATATTAACAAAATGGTTAGCACCATCGCACACGACTCGTATATAAGCCCGTAGAATTAGAGTTAGCATTTAGTTTACACTTGAAAACGTTTGGAGATAGTTATCATTCGAAATATTGTAAAACCTCAACAATAAAGTCAATGCAAGTCCGACAAAACGATTTCAAAGAAATTGGTTTGTAGGGAATTTTATGCTGTACCCCTATGATAATATAATTATTTTTCAAGTAACGCACCGGAATTCACATTCGCGAAAAAGTTATTTTCAGCCCGATTAATCCAATATGGCGGACGGATGATTTTAAAAACTTTTCTTATTGAAAGGGAGCTTCACGGTCACTTACAGTTATATCTTGTATTTTTCTCTGTTTAATCTGCTTTCAAAAGGGGAAATTAATCTGTAAAATACAAAGTAATATTAAGTTTCAATCAAAATTGGACATATAATGGTTATAAACATTGCTTTCTGCCCCTTAAGTGTGTATTGGTACTATTTTGAAATTATCAGCCATACAGTGATATTAGATAATTGTAAGTTACGTAAGTAAATTAGATTTAATTGCAGCACAGAAGTTCGTACACGGATAATTAAAGAGATAGGTATTTTTTCTTAGCAGTTAGCATTGTCATCGTTCTTAATATCTTGTCACCTTCTGATGCTATTCACTTTTTAGGAAAATATTAAATTTATAAGAGTTGTGTTTAAGCGTTAAATATTTAGATTGTGATTATCAAATTTTGGTAGTAATTTGTGTTTATTTTTGGTTAACGTTTGATGGGATATTGACTATGTATCAGTGGCGTAGTTAGTACTTGCTTTTGGTTTTTTTTACAAGGGGAGGATAGCGAATTTCAACAACTAAAAAAAAACGTGTTTTATATTCAAATGGTGCGTATTTATTGCGGTGGGTATGAATTTTTGTGAGCGGTTTCACCCAATCTCCCCTTAAATACGCCACTGCTATGTATCGTAGTGTGTAATATAGTGTGCACAATCTAGGTTATTAAGTACTTACTGATTTTATGAACTCTTTCAATAGTTTTTGGGCATAACAGTTCTAACAAACAGTTAAAATATAATTCCTAAAAACCCAGCTTGACAAAATAGTTGAATATTTTTTATTATCGGACCCAAGAGAGTTTTTAGCGCATGTTGATCTTCCTGGTTGGTAACTCGCTAATAGACAGGAAAGTCTGTTATTTTAGTCAATTCCATTAAAAGTGTTAGTTATCACTTTTAATGGGATTAATATAGGAAATCAAATCATCTATATATTTAAAACAATAACGGCCGGTTGCAGAAAGCTCAATTAAAGTTTAGAATGTTTAACGGAACGTAAAACTTGACAGCGAGTTCCTAGATTTCTACAAGCAATTAAGGTTTATGCAACCGGCTGTTAGCTTAATTTTTCACCAAGTTCGTGAGAGAGTTGTACTGCATGGATTTTTTTTAAATGATCATCTGGTGAACCTTTCAACATTATTGTAAATTTTGGTGTTTCAAACATATATATTTAAAACACTACACCAAATTTTTCAGTAAGTTCGTGAGAGAGTTGTACTGTACCGATTTATATGATTTTTTTTAAATGATTCTCTGGTGACCGAGATCTATCAACACTATTTGTTGTATTGTACATTTTTATAAGGTGTTTCAAAAAATCGGATCACTGATTAATCACGATTCTGCTCACACCGTTTGACGTAAAAAGCTTTTGGCACACAGATTGATAGTAGGATGTAGAAGTTCGATAAGAAGGGATTTTTCAAAACTGAAATTTCAAGGGGGTGAATATCACATTTTTTATTTACAAAACGGTTGGTTTTTTGGAAAAACGCTTAAACTCCTGTATGTTATTTGATTATTTTACATATATTATAATTTCTTTAAAATGTATACAGGGTGTTTCTAAAAGTCGGGTCACTGATTAATCACGATTCTGCTCAGACTGCTTGACGTAAAAAGCTGAATTTTGGCGTATAGGTTGATTGTAGGATGTAGAGGTTCGATAAGAAGGAATTAAAAAATATTATTACAATATTTTATATTGAAAAAACGGTTAGTATTTCAAAAAAATCTGTTTGAACAGGTTAATTTTATTATTTTTTACATATTTGTTAAAAATTTATACATTTTTCAAAAAATCGGAAATAATTTATAAACATTAAATTGAAAGAAAATGTAAAACGTTATAAAAACGTATTTAAATAAGGCGATTTAAGTACCTCATTATCCCTTTCGTTATCGCCATACACGAAGTCGCGGGTACTCGCTAGTTATTTATGATTCTAATGGTCGTCATATTTTGTTATTTTTTAAATGTAGGTATAAAATAATCTAAATAGGTAAAAAAACTATCGTACTCCCGTTCCTGTATTCATTGCCTTTTTATATTCCGATAGCCGACCGTCATTTTACAGTTGGGCTGCTGGATTTTTACCCATGCACCATCGATGAAAATATCAAAAACCTGGTTTTAAAACATGGTATTTCTCTTATCGATTAGTATTCCGTAAATCAATAATAAAAGGATGAAATTAATATGAATACAATCAAGAAATATGTTAAGAGATTAAATCACCAAAACGAACTTCCCAGACAAAGACATCACCGTAAGTAGGCTTTTCAGGTCAAAACCTTAACCGTCAATGATTTATTTGGATGTTATTTTTATTATCATTTTATATTGTTTGTATTTGCGTATTTATGTATTAATAAAGCTTTGTGCCGTTGTATCTTCACATCAGTCCTTTTAAGTTATCCTACTAAGTTATTTATCTTTACATAATATATTATCTCGGGAACAATTTGGCTTTCATTCCTCAAAAAGTACCAATGATGCCATCTTTTCTTTTATGTAATCTTTGTATTTGGGACTAAATGATGGAGATGTCGCTGCAGCAGCTTTCTGCGATTTGTTAAAGGGTTTTGACTGTGTTGTGCACAAGACCTTGATGTATAAACTTGAACGTTACGGATTTAGGGGAAAATGTTTGGAGTGGTTTGGTTCTTATCTATCTGGGAGACAACAGTCTGTGGTTTTCAGGGATCAAGTCTCTGAACCACACCAAATAAATATTGGAATACCTCAGGGGTCGGTTCTAGTACCAATATTATTCCTCAAATGCATTAAGAATTTGGCTTTTTTAAACCTGCACGGTATAATTACTCTTTTCGCTGACGATCTTACTGTTTTATGGTGTAATAAAAAATTAGATTTAGATTAGAATCCAGTCAAAAATACAGATAGATTCGCCTGTAATTAACAAATGGTACCATGCTAACTGTTTGACTTTAAATATCTCAAAGACATGCATTGTTCCATTTAAGTGTAATGTAAGTGGCATAAGTTTGAATTAAAACATGATTAATCAACAAAATCATAAGAAATTCTTAGGTCTCACTGTTGATAATAACCTTAAATTTGAATTTCATATAAAACAACTCAGAGCAAACTGTTTTGCCCTCAGAGTTATATCAAACAATTTAGATATTCAAACAGCAGGTAGCGCATATTTTTTGTTGATAGAATCACACCTGCGTTATGGTATTTCTTTTTCGGGAACCTGTTCAGCCACACTGTTCCAAAGTATCTTTGTAATTCAGAAACGAGCACTGAGGTACATGACTAAGACTCTACCAAGAGAATCATGTAAACCATTGTTTAAAAAAAACAGGAGTTTTGACTTTGGTTTGTATTTTTATATTGGAAACTGTATGTCTGATAAAGTAAAGACTAGAAATATCTGCTTATAACACTCGCCAAATATATAATGCTAAAAAATTCTATGATTTATTGCAGTAAAAAAATATATAATCATCTACCTTTACATCAGAGAGAAATACAGGAAGAAAAAATATTTAGAAGGCAAGTTACACACCAAATGAATTTTTCGAAGATCGATTTTAACTGTATTTACGTGTATATGTATATATCTTTTATTTTGTATTATATTTTTACTATAGTATTTTTTGACTAATGCAAGTAAATGTTTGTTTTAAATCGTGGAAATTCTATATTTACTTGTGTATTGGTTACCTGACAATTTATTGGGTTTTTATGTATTTGTTTCCGTTATTGTAATTTTATATTATGTTCTTTATATATTTTTTGTTTCACCTTTAAGACGTAACTTTTTATATTTAATTTAAATTTTAATTTTAGCAATTATTTTGATTTGATTTATGAAGCTATTTTTGATATATCTTTTTGTTTCTGGTAAGTACACCAATAATTAATGTAGACTTTTTTTTGATTATTTAAAACTCGTAATTTTGACTTGATTCGTATGAATATGAATTACGCATGAGTAAACATCCAACAGATCAATTCTACCTCATGTCATTGTTCTTATATGCAAACCTGGTTTTAAAAGAAAATTTTGTATGTGTGTCGTGTATAGTTGATTTTCATACTAACAATTAACGAATGAGCACCGCTTACCACTTAGCTTTTGTCGGGATTTGTGATCTGATGTATAATGTTTCTGACCCAAGTTAAAGTAGGCCTTGGAGCACTAAAGCAAAATATATACATCTTCGGTACCCGTGTACACAAATTATTAAATATCTTGAACTTCTGAACAGTGGTCGTGTGACAGGTGTTTAGATATATCTATCGGCTTTTATTAAAGGATACATATCCTGGGATTTCGATCTAAATCGACAGTATCTCTTCTAAAGTAGTTGAGACTCGTCTTTTTGTAAAGTAGTTATCGTTTATTTTTGTGATCGGCCTAATTAACTGACACTAGAAGTGAATTTTGTTATGTCTAATAACTTTTTAATGTTACGAGTTCAAAAAAGTTGTAATGACATTTGTCTTAACTGTACTTCTTTGCAATAAACATTTATAAACTTGGGTTTGTGTATTTTTATTTATCACGGTATTTTCCAACATTAATATGATGCTCACTCAGTTAATTTTTATGTAATAAATTATATCCAAGGTCGGCAAGTTTTAATTTAGATCTCAGATATTTAGAGTTAATGTGAAGATAATCTATTTTTCAAAATTCTTAATAGTTTAAAACAGTTTTTGCTTTCTGTCTCTCTGGTATAATTACTGTTTTTATTAGTTTGGCGCCGCCAACACAGATTTTGTAAACATTTTTAGTTCTGTTTATACAGTTTTTTAAAAGTCAAGTGTAACATGTGTCATGTCTGGGAATTATATATATATATATATATATATCTATATATATATATATATATATAGATATATATATGTTGATTTTTAGTCCTTCACTCATGACATAATCATCGCTCTTACAGGTATTACCTCTGAGTATCAGACAGGGTATTTTATTTTTAATTAAACTTGCATTTATTATTGTTTTTTAGAAATGGACCAAGATGATAATTTGAAATTTTCAGAATCTCCTAAAAATATGACATTTTTACATGCATATGATTATTTTATTAAAACCTCCTTGTGCCCAGTTTTATACTTTTTGCCTCTCATCATTTTTTGTCTTCTTTCATTTTGAATACCTATTTTTTACTTGACTTACAAATTTGGGGACGCCAATCAGAAGCCAGTATTTCCGGGCCCCTCCTCCAGCTAATCAGAAGCAAGCTCCACTTACTGGTTAGGCTCTCCCCCAGCTAATCAGGAGTAAGCTCCGCCTAATGGTTCCCATCTCTGGATTACTTTCTAGGATGTCCCCGGCCAATCAGGTGTACGCTCTTATAGCTTAATGCAGTATTCCTAGCCTTGCTCTCCCATTATGGTCTTTGCAGAAATTTGCTTTCATGTCGACCCATTTTGTTGCCAGGGTCGTGTTCCTTTTTTCCCCCATAGCCCATTTTTACGCTACATCTAAGCGCCATTTTGTCGGGGTCGAAACTGTATTGACATTGGGTCTAACTTATGATAGTGACCCTGGAGGATTTTTTATGAATACTTAAGTTTTATATGTAATTTGGGTGTTTAAAAAGCTGGGGCGTTTTATGTTAACATGTAAGCGCCATTTTGTAGGGGTAAAAATTATATAGGCATTGGGCCTAATCTGTAGTTTGTAGTTAATTTATAATATATTTTTTATTAACGCTAAAAAAGTTTTATATATAATTTGTGTGTTTAAAACAGCTCGGGCGTTTTATGCGACCAGCTAAGCGCCATTTTGTCCGGGGTTCCTAAATTACTGCTTTTTATAAATTTTATTATCAAATGTTATATGAAACAGAAATTTGTATTATCGGATGATGCATTTATACCTCTCTTGAGGGATTGAAAACAGTAGACAATATTAATAAATTGATTACTATAAAGGGCCATTACAAACAGGGTACCATTTAAAAGATACCAACAACTGCAATAAGATTCGTGATTTTTATTGAATAATGTACCTATTTAAAGGTCTTGTATTGCGAAATATATATTTTTCAGGCTACTAAGCAAGGGGTGGGGGTTATACGAAGATGTCCTTCAAAACTAAATTTAACGAATCCACAGCACAAAGAACGAAATCGGAATTTGGTGTATGACCTTTATAAATGTTTTCGCCTCAACATATGCGCTTGACAATCCAGTGACGGCTCGCCGCTGAAAAAGTAAGTGAAGTACAAATGAAGCAAGAAAAAATCGCCAGAATTTTTTTTATATGTGGAAGGGGTAGAATATTTTTTACGACTTACCTAAACTTTGTATACTGAATCAATTCTCCTATCCTTCATAGCAGCAAGACAATGGACAAATACAGCCTGCGGCGCTTTTTCTTTTGAGGGCCATTTAGATGGCCTGACATTACACTTACGCAATCGTAACATTGCCCTATTAATTTATGTTTATAGTCAAATTGGTCCAAAATTTGATCCAATAGAGAATATAAATTCTCCGACGTTCTATCGGAGCTGACATTATAAAATCCTAAGAATCTCTCGACTACTGAACCTTCTGAATTAACGTATCTTAAAATTATGGAGCACTGGGAGGTCTGCGTGATATAAGTGGTGTCATCCACTTGCACAAAAAAAAAACTGCGTTGATTATTTCATTTTTTACATGATCATTTAAATAATCAGAAATGCATTCAATTATTTCGTTTTGAATAGTTTTCGAGTCATCAGTAAAAACATTTCTAATTTTTTCTTGATGATCTTTTAGTTCTTGGGAACTTCTCGATATTAATAAACCTAAAAGCTTTTTAAAATCCCCCCTATTTATTGACTCGCTGCTCTCATCATGGCCGCGAAATACTAACTCTTGTTTTGTAAGGTACAAAACTGCGTCAATTACCAAGTACATAAATAGTCTATTTAATCGATTGTTTTCGTTAAAATGTATTTTATATAGTCTAGCATTTTCTTTTAAGTGTCAGCTAGAGTGCTTTGATTTTTTACAAATGTTTTTAGCATTAATGCTCCGCCGAATCTTCATGTTTATATAAAAACGTTCATATATTTAACATACCTGCAAATCCTTCCTTATTCCACACTGAATATTTATTGGAAACTAGTAAACAAAGCCAGCAAAACAATTTTTGTAATATTTGACTACTACATAACCATGTGTACGCCGAAAACCAGGATGACGATTAAAACTCTAATCTTGTTCCTTCCATCGATTAAATGGAGTTTCCAACAAGATGCAAACCACATCCGTGATTCATCAATAATGTGAATTAATAAACCCGACATCAAATAAAGTTGTAACAACACCATAAATAAATATAACACAAAACAGTTAAGCAAACTGCGAAATTCGCGAAAATAAAAGTAAACAACCACCCCAAACTGAACGACACGTGGGTGTAGTTTACTGCGTTAGCAATTCACCGACTGCCAATTTAACAACAAACTGGTGACTCATTAAAATACATTGTCTTAACACCTACACCAGATACGAAACCTAGACAAGTAGCGCGTCAATTTTCTTTGGCCTCGGCGCGGGAGAGATGTATGGCCCGCACCAAAAATGTTGTTGGATATTAAAAAATATTAATACAATTTTAACTTTCAGAAAAATATTTATTTATACACAAAATTATAAAAAATATCTGAACATTAGTTATGTAACTACTTGATTAAGAATATTCTGTCTTTTTAAGGAAATATATGACATCATTTTATGATTTTTTTTAAGTAAAACCAATATTATCGGCATTCAATTAACAAACAAGAGTTTTGGGTAATATCTAAAACAAAGATAAAATAAATAATCTAATGACAAAAAAAGATGCATTGGTAAAGTGCGGGACATAAAAGAAAATCGGGCGGTCCTTAAAATAAAGGTTCATAGTCTTAAGCAAGCGGAAAAGTAAAATTTGTGTACGCAAATAAATTTTATGTTATTTTATTTATTGTAATAGTTTGCCGCTTCACCTATAAAGTGCGTCAGCTAAGCGGTACGGAAAATTAATCGAGGATTTAGTAAATTTCGCACTGGTCCACTTGTAATTGGGATGTGCCTAGAGTCTCCATGCACTTGCTGCTAGGAGGTTCTAGCTATTTCCAGTGGCGCTTATACATTTCGAGCATTTGTTTTCATTTCTATATAAATGCGTTGCGTTGAATTTGAACTATTTCGAAGTAACGATGGCGAGCAAAAGAGGAAAAACAATTCGAAGCGGTGCACGTAAAGTTATTGCGAGCGTTATAGAGGCCTGTACTAGAGAAGCTGAAAATAATAGTATCACTATTCCAATTCAAAATCGAAAAGAACGCGCTGCATTTTACACTGGTGTGGAAAGTAGTGTAAGAAAAATTCAAAGAGAACATAATGATCGCTCATGTTCTACTTCACCTTTAAAATCTCCTGGTAAAAAAGATCCCGATTATCACACAAAGATAAAATTGACGATGGTGATTTTCAAGTAATTCGACGAACAATAGAGGATTTTTAAATAAACTTGAAGAAGGTTCCGACCTGCAAACCCCTACTTCGTGCTGTAAAGAACAAAATAGATTTTCCGTGCATAAAACCTTAAATCGGCTTTTACGATCAAATGGTTTTCTTTGGCGCCAAAATAGTGCAAAAATAAAAGAAAATTGCTCATTGAGAGACCAAATATTTTTCACTAGCGGGTGAAATATCTATCAACTGTAAGGCAATATAGGCAAGAAGGACGCAATATTGTGTATCTAGACGAAATTTGGGTAGATAATGATATGACAGTGAACAAATGCTGGCAAAGTGAAAGTGTTACAGGTGTTGTTCAGAGAATCCGCTCTAGTAGTCGCTTTATTATAGTTCATGCTGGTTCAGAAGCCGGATTTGTTCCAGGTATTGCTTCAGTTTTTCGCTCGGGACTAACAACATGGACAGATGAATAGAGATAATTTTGAAAAGTGGTTGCTCGAGAAGCTTCTACCTAACATTCCTCCCAAATCAGTCGTGGTAATGGATAATGCGTCTTAAAATTCTCACGTAGAAGATAAAGTGCCAACTAAATACTCTACAAAAGCTCATATGATATCGTGGCTTAAATTGAACAATCTTGTATGTGATACAACACGGAGAAAATATCAATTATATAAAGTAATATCAGCCAACAAGCCTAGAGAAAAAAGTATAAAATTGACGGTCTGTTACGTAACCTCGGTCATACACCTTTAAGGCTGCCTCCATACATGTGCGACCTCAACCCTATTGAACTTGCATGGACAGGAGTAAAAAAATATATTCGAGAGCGCAACACCGGTGAACTTTCAATTAAAGACTAGAACAACATTAGAAGCGATTGACTCAATATCGGCTGAAAATTGGAAATCGTATGTTAAACATGTTCGTTCTATTCAAGATAAATACTGGGAAGTAGATGACAAAATTGAAACGGTTATTGATGATTTAGTTATCACACTGGGATCTTCAAGTAGTGCCGACGAAACCTCATCATTTTCAGATGAAGACAACGATTGAGAAGGAATCGAACCATTAGAATCACAGCCGTCAACCTCAAAAATGGCTTAGTTTTTTTCATATATTTTGTAAAATTGTTCATAAAGTAGCTGTCAATAAACTGCTTCAAAATAATTAATTTTCTGTTCAACACCGGGTGTCAAAAAATATCTAATATTGCAATTAATATTTGAAAAACTACAGAACTCATAGTTTTCCAAAATTAATCCATCAATGTAGTTATAGTAGGGGAGCCAACACTGATTCCAGTGAACAAGATTTATCAAAATTTTAACTTATGCAGTTCGACTTTGGCCTATTCGGGTATGCCAAAAGTGACCGTTTGTCTCCGTCTGTCATATTACTTTTTACAGGGGGGTGATTCTTGGATCTTTTTAAGAAAAAAGTTTAATATGAACCTAAAAGTCTTAACTTTGGAAACACAGGGTTTTAAAAAACATATTTTTAAATCCTAATTCTGATGCTATTATAGATAAATAACTGTGTGAAATTTGATACACGTCTTTTATACATAACAGGGCATTTTTTATTAACAATCAATTTTTGAAATTTCTACCAGTGGCGTGCATATGTAATTAACCTGGGTAAATCCGTCGTATGCTCCTTAATGCACAGAAGAAGTGTATCAAATTACATGCACTTATCTACAATACCATCAGAATTGGAATAAAGAAAAATTATTCCTTTTTAAACTTTACCATCCTGTATCTCAAAAGTTAAGACTTTTAGGGCATAAAAACACCCTCTTTAATATCAGCACGCAATTAGAAAACGCCCTGTATAGTACTTCACAATGACGGCCCCTGTATAAAGTAATATGACAAACGGAAACAGACGGCCACTTTTGGCATACCCGAGTAGCCCAAAGTCGAACTGCATAAATTAAAATTTTGATAAATCTCGTTCTCGTTCACTGGATCTGATACCGGCTGCCCTTGTAAAATCTGGACTGGTAAATCGTATATCACTATACTGGGTGGTCCAATAATAGTCGACGTAGGCAGTAGCCCGGGAACCGTTAATGACAGAACTCAAGAAACAATATATTTATAGGTAAATCGATCAAGAAAAATCGAAAATTAAATTATTTTAAAATTCGAAAGTTCGTCGTTTTTGCAACACCAAAGAGATATAGAAGTGCTGTACACGAAAGAAAACACACAAATATAGATAAATGTTCATTAAGCATAGTTACATTTTTTAATTATCTGAAGTGCGTATAGTCAAAAAGGAGTGCCATATTATTTAAAGAACGACGGGACACCACTGGTTTAAAGAGATTTCTTGGCCGAACTTCCTAAACCGATTGACTCCGCCCGGTTTTCTTTCTTGTCCCGCTTTTTATAACGTGTGCTATAATGGAGAAAATCAAATCATAGACAAAAATAAATGTTCTCATTCAATTTGTTGAGCGGATTTATTTAATTATTGAGTGTTATGGAGTTGGTAAGAGCATATATATTGTTAAAAAATGCTAATTTTTTTTGTGTATACCGTGGCTGCTCCTCCAACACAAACGTATTATATAAACTGTTTTATTACTTGTTTTATTTTATCAATTAATTTATTTTATATGTAATATTTGCTTTACGTTAATACGAAATTTTTAGACTAGATTATAGCAGATCGTTTCGTTAACGGTATTTTAAAATTACTTTTTATTATTGATAAAAACCAATTATTTCCATGTCTTTCAAGACCATTACTAGCATAATTAAAAATTTTGGCGGTTCAAGTTTGGTTTATGTAACGTTTGCATTTTCAATGCAAATTAAATCCGTAGCTATAGTAATACACTTTTTACGTAATGGATGACCGTGTTCACCTTCAGAACGTCTAAGATTTGATTTTCTCTGTCCCTGAGCTACGGCAGTTGGATTATTTCAATGTTACAGGGATTAATATGATTATCGGTATCGGTATTTTAACAATGCTGTCTTTAACAATAAAATTACCTATCTGATAAAATTATGACCTTTTGCGGAATAAAAAATCAGATCTGCGCTTTGGTCCAGAAAAATTGTCGGTATAGTGGTATCATAAAGGCGCTTTACACAGCTTGTAGTACTGCAAAACATTTACTTTCAAAATGATCTTCGCATAACTTGTAATTACAATAACTTTTTTTTGAAAGATCTTCCCTTCCAGCCGCTTTAAGCAAACTGTTAAATCTAAAATTATTATATTTTTATACTATAAAAAACTATAAATTAGGCTACTTATAAAGTACTTGTTTGTTAAAACATGTTTTGCTATTAAACTTACTATCAGGTGTAAAAAATTATAAATGTTAATAATACAACCAGCATACCTTACGGGATCTTGAGGTAATTTAAACTGTGATGTATTGCTCCCACTTCTATTTGAACAATGTAAATAAAGGTCCTTATAACCAGGCATTTTTACAACAACAAAAATAAAACTGTATAAAAAATCATTGTTTGAAAAATTAAATAATAACATAAAGTCTCGCACTATCGACATCGCCGTTCGAGCAAGCACATTTCCGTGCGGTTAGTTTACGCTTACAGAATCCAGATTTTTATTGTTAGTATTTTTGGGATATCTTAAACGATGTAAGGTGAGATAAGGTTAGTTTTTTTTCTGATTTAAATTCATTTTGGGTTAGACTTAAAAATATATTACACTAAGAATAGCTCATGAAAGCACAAATGTTTGGGCTACTTAGGGTTAGATTTTGGTTACGTGCAATAAATAAATAAATTAATAAATACAAAAAAATACTATATTTTTGCAAAAAATAAAATATTTTAGGCGTTTATAGAAATTAAAAAAAATGTATGTACATATAGGTATAAGTATATTTTATTTTTCCCAAAAAAAAAACATGAAATAAAATCTACAAGATGATTTCATATTTTTTTATTTGCCTTTACTGTCTGTTAAAAAATAACATTTGTTGAGAAATATAATTAAACTGTTTCCACTTCAGCACAGTATCAGACCCAAAAAAGAGGAGAATATAATGTTAGATATTAAAACTTATTTTGTCCCATAAAATTGTTTCTAGAAACTCATAACTTCCAACTTTTTTTTTCCGTTGTAAAACATACTTAAGGTAATTCAAATGTTTTGACCTAACAAAATATTATATGAAGTGTTACGCTACTGCGTTTTTTATATACCACTTGGTTCCTAACCTAACCGTTTGACACTTTAAGAATTATGATTTTCATTATAATAATAATTATTTTTGCCCTTAAATCAGATTTAAAAGTGTCTAGTTAATTTTTTCACTTACGAAAATACAAATCACTTACCGCTGGAACGAAATTCCTTTCTTCCTTGTACTTTTAATATGGGTACGACCGCATGCCACACAACTGACCATTTTTTGTATTTAGGATAATGCAAACGACCAAAAATGTGTTTGTTACGTTTTATAACACACAACACAAGTTATTAATCAACTTTTATATTAATTCGATTTGTGTATTATTTATAAACTGCTAAAACTTAAGCTTAAATTTGTAAAGACGACGGTTTAACAACACACGTCAACAAACTAAAACGTAAACATCAGAAAAATAAGGTCCCAAAAATGACGTAGTTCCGTCAAAAGCCTGCTAATTTAAAATAATGCATGGGGCTCTTTCCTGTTGTATATTTATTCAAAGGTTACAACCCGTCCGAAATAAAACTGAGCCTGTTGTGGCATTAGTTGTAACAATTATCATTTAGTTCACTTAGAAGTATACAAAAATAAAATTAGTATTAGTTTATATTGTCACTACAAATAAACAAGTACATTAAATAGCATTCATTCTCTTGTAATGCTTCGTTATTAACAATAACGCAAATGTTTTAAATACATTTCCTAAGTGTATTGACAAATGGGTCAAAGGAAATGGCTTCAACCCATAATCGTATAAAGGCTAGTTTAAAGTATGTTTTTACGACTCTATATATTACTTTCTATGTTTTATTTTTTGATTATTTATTATTCGACAACAACAACACCGCTTGAATTTGAACCTTTGCGACAAATACCCTAAGATGTCGCGAGAAAAACCTCGCGCAGCCGTTGAATTACTTAAATTCTGTAATTCTTTCAGTTTTTTTTTGGAGAGCGAAGCTAACCTTACAATATTTAAAACCGATTTCCCTGGAATTTTACCGTTTTTTATTGCATTTTTTTGCGCTAGACAACCCCCCTCCCCCCAAACCCAAATTTTGGATACGTCAAGCTTAAACCAAAACAAATGCATTCTATTATTTCAGTAGATATAGCTAAAAATTTTGTAATGCCTCTATGAATAGAGGAACTCCATTAGAGTAGAACAGTATTAGGCAGATATAGCATAGTTTTCCAATAAATCACCTGAATAAATCACTATTATACAAACATAATTAAGTATTTCCTTAGAAATGAAAATAGTTCATTTGTTTATTTTTAAATAAACAAGGAGAAGAAAAAGATTACTTAATTTCTGTATTTAAATATGGAATATTAGGTAATTATTCTATCTATGATTAAACTATAGTTAAAATACTTCCATTTTTCACAATGTGCGTAATTTTTTTTTTGTTGAGATTGAGAAGTTATATACAGTAGGTCCAATTGTTTCTAATACCTTTAAGTTTATTTACATTCAAATTCAAACCGAAGTTTTTACGGAATTGGCCTGTCAGTATAGTATCATTTACATTAAGAATAAATTGACTCTCTTTTATTTTGAATGGGCGTATCTAGGAGAGAAAATTACGAAATGCCTTTATGTTTAAAAAATGTTAGGAAATTACAGTTATCGAGGATTGTTTCAAAAAAAGCCGATTGGTATATTTCTTTCGATTTTCTAGCTGTAAGTGAAGTAAAAAATAGCTATTCAAAATGAAAGAAGACAAAAATGATAAGGGGGCAAAAAGTATAAAACTGAGTACAAGGAGGTTTAATAAAATATTTTTTGGAGTTATATTAAGGATAATGCGAGGAATAAATTGGGCTTAAAAATACATTATTTGATTTAAAAAAAAAAATAGGATAGTCTGGTGAAAAACTGACAACATTGCGGTATGCACGTAGCAAAATAGGTAGGTATCCATATTATCGTTGCTTGACTATACAAATAACGCCATTAACAGCAGTCCGTGGGCCACCTTCCACAGATATTCTAATATATTTCTTATAGACGGTGGCTCGGACAGCCGATTCCATCATCTCACATGCTAGACTTCAGCTACTAATTCACACGGTACTTAGTACGTTTGCATACATCCTCATGCTATAACATTCGTCGTAGCTTATATCACCCAACACCCGTCTCTAATTGGCCGTATCGCCGGCATTTTTCTCAATTGAATACTACCAATTTTCAGGTATTGTAATTAAAATGATACTACTTATTTTTAAATTAATTTGTTAGTTCTTTACATTAGTCATGACTAATATTATATTAGTAATTTTCACTCCATGTTACATGTTTAAATGTGGTGACGAAATGTGAAGTGAATATTTTAAAATATGATTTACAATTTGGTTTATAAGTCGGTCAGCCGTATCGTGGTTCTTGCTGGAAAATATACTTTTTTGGTTGTGTATGTAGCTTTCACTTTGGTATCTATTTTATTTTCTTCTTGAGGCAAGATACATTAAATTATCAAAAAATTAAATTGACTGACTAGTTCGTTTTACTAACATGTTTTTCTTATTTATTAAATTTATACTCTAGCCTAGATCTGCTATATATAGGTTGGTGCCTACCTAATTATCAATGAAGAAATGAATGGAAAATAATATTAGTATGTGATCATATTTGGACGCGGCACCAGTTAACACCACATTGGCCTCAAGGGCGATTTTAGGAAACCTTTCTGGGGGGGGGGGAGGTTAATTAAAAAAAGGTTCTTAATATTTTCTATAGCACCCCCTTGGGCTGCATATATTTTTCGCGAAAATGTTAATTTCGTCGAGAGTTACGTGAAAAATAGTTATATCAGTAGACTGAAAAATCCACTACATTTCTTGTAAAAAACTTCTTCAGACACATATATTACGTTATTGTATTTTTTTGGCTTTTGCCCATTTGCACAGCACCATGGAAATAGAGTAAGGAACGCACTATATAACCTTTTGCTTAACTTTATTTCAGCCAGGTCAAAGCTTGTAAGCCAATTTTGAACCACTTCCTCTTGACCGATTGATTTGACATTTTGTAAATATATAAACGCTCGATGGCAGTACAATAATTTGATTACTTTGACTGTTACTTTCATTTTTTCATGTCAATTTTGAATCACTTCCCCTTGACGTATCTGTTAACAATATTTCGTGAAATCCGTGACAAAAACGAAATTTAATATAGCATATTTAACACCGATAAGCGATTTCGCACAATTCCATTCACTTCGGACCTACCAAGTTTAATTATGGTATAATTCAATAAATCCACAACGTTGGGGATGGAAAAAACTAAAAATGGTCTTACATCATTAAAGAAGCCGACAAAGCTGAATACGGATAAGAGGTGGGTCTCTTATCGGTATTCAGTTGTGTGGTAATACCCTCTCTCGAGGGATCCGATAGGTTAATATCTTAATAGGTTTTAAAAATTAAAATATTTCTTTCAGTTGTATAATGTTCTACTCGAAAATGGTAGACATACACATCTGTATTCACTAAAATGAAATAAGCAACTATGAAACAAATCATTTTTGTGTCACAGATACAAGAAAAATGACATAAGCAAAACAATTGGCGAACTTAATGTTTTAACTGCCACCACAAATCAAGGCGAAGTCAGTTAAAGATACTGTTGTCGGCCACGGAAGGCGGCCTATTGTGGCACCCTCCGTGGTAAGCTTTTTAAAATATCGGAATATCAATAAGGACAATGCTTATTTGTTTTCAGCTGTCAATTGTTTGATTTGATTAATGAAAAAAATTAAATTTTTTTCCATCCTGTGGCCGTCAGTAAAATCAATTCTCGCAACCAACAAATCCTGGAATGTCTTAAGTGCCATTTTATTTCCTTTGAACAAGAACATCTGATTGACTTTCCACTGTAAATTTCATATTAGAAGGTTGTTAACGTAGGTTAAATATTAAATTTCTTATAATATAGTACACGGGCTTCATTGGTTTCTAAGGTTTTGTTTCCCATAACGCGTGTTTGAAGTTAAATTACCTTGGATATTTACATAGAACGTTTTATATCAAATTTGCCTAGTTTTTTTTCGTAATTCTAAAAATTTAGTGACAAATAGGTCCTTCTAAAAATTCCAGTAATTATGAATTTAACTTTTTTCTTTAAAAACGGAGATATAAAGCATATATCTTATAACAACGGAGATATAAAGCATCTTCTTTAGATCACTTTGTATACAACATATTCAGGTTAATATTCCTTTACTTACACAAGCGTCTTTTTTGTAAAAATTCAACAACCTTTATATTACTTATGGGTCCGCTGTAAATGAGGCTGTCCTTAATAAATAATCTTTGTGTCACCGTAGGACTGCATATACTAACAAGCCCTGAGGGCACCAAATAATTTAAATATAAAAAAAGTTACAATTTCTTGGTAACGTTATAATGAATAATCTCAATTATGTATGGGTTTTTATTGACAATGACATTGAAGAAAACATCAAGTTACAGAAAAAATAAATTTATTCATAAAAAAACAAAAAGCAATACTTTTTAAATATAACTTTATAATAAGAAATATCTTAACATTATTTAAACATACTTTGTTTGACTAGTAAAGCTTAACTTTAAGTGTAGTGTACACGACGTAAAATAGTTCCTTATTTGCGCGTGTCTGGCCTATACAACAACCCCCCAATGTCCAAATTCTCATAAGTCCCCAGTTTAAAATAACCTAACACGCGCTTCTAATGTTTTTCTCCTTAAAAGGTATTCTACTTCCCGCTTTTAGCGGGAATATAAAAAAAAACCGAATACTTTTATGTAATAACAGTCAACAATTCTCGTTTGTTTTAAAGCAGAGTTCTGTATGTGGTTTGATGCAATATTAAAATTATCATAAAATCATTGTATAGAAGGTAAAGGTTAAAAAATATAAATCCATTTAGATTCTTCGATATATTAAAAACTGTATAAAGTCGATATAGTTCGGTATGATAACTGCTTTATTCAAATGTACTCAAAATTGAATATTAGCAAAATATTAGCTCCAATTTTTAGATAAATGACTATATATTTTTTATGTTTTAAACATAGTAAAGTGCTACCTGTCTCAGGAGAGCAAACTAATTTGAAGCTACTATCAAAACATAAAAAAAGTTGTAACAAGGTAACTTATCTTTTGTATTCTCAACGCGATACTAAACAATTTATATATGAGGAACTAGTATAACATTTTATATACCAAAAATTAAAACGTATAGTTGTACAAATACAAAGAAGAAAACGAATCTCTCTTTCCAAAAGTATACATTAATATTAATTAAATATTAACTTTATAGCCACCATACAAATGTATCTTTTTACCCGACTGCGCATCTAAGGAGGGTATGTATATACCGATTTTATCTTACTTTTATGAATATACTAAGCCTTACCTATTACTTAGACTTTGGATTGTGAGTGTACGTAACATCTAGATTGTGATAATATTAATAAAGCATAAGCAGTGATACTACAATATGCCTCATATCTATTTGTATATAACGTATAAAATAAATTTCCTGAGTGGGTGAAAGCTCATAATAGCCAGTATCGGCTCCATTAACCTATCTGCTACAAGGGTGAGTACATGGGTCAATCTGTATATTTAATTTTGTCTAAACATATTTTTCAACGTATATTCAAATTAAAATATATTAAATTCATTTTCATATTCATTCTTAAAACAAAAGAATTTACTTTAATTCTGCTCTTAAAACTTCTCGTGCCGGCAGTAGGTAATTGTGATTCCATTTAAAAGTTTTGAATATTGACGATATCAATTTTGCATTAAAATCAGAGAAGCACGGGATGTCGATACAAATCACTGATAAAAAACACATTTATTTATAAATCCATAAGGAGCCTAATTAACTTATTTCCCATTATTCTTAACATGGTAGAGTAAATCTGTATAGTTCTATAAAAACAATTCAATTCTATTTATCAATATGGGTTGTTTTAAGATTTTTTGGAACTGATTTTTGACACATTAGTAGAGATTAGTATTTATACTTTCTAGAATAATAAAATTTGAAAACGCGTATACACTTATATTAGTCATATTTATAAATTTAAGAGTTTTTAAAATCAAAGACAATGAATAAATCATGTATATATCATATACAGTTAATCCGTTTGATGTTTACCCATGCGTCATCATTCATATTTATACGAATCAAATCAAATTTTCGTGAATTAAATTGTCAAAAAAATCCACATTCATTAAAGAGGTAGATATAAATAAAAATAATAATTACAAATTAAATTAACTATTTTATTAACAGTACTTACCAGCAACAAAAATATCTTCCTAAAAGGACTGATTTGAAGATTAAACGATACAAGATTTTATAAAAACATAAATACGAACAATACAAAATGATAATAATAATAATAACCTCCAAAGAAATCCTTGACGTGAAAAGGCTATGTTGATGTCTTTGTATAGAAAGTTCGTTTTGATATTTTCATTGATGGATGACACATGGGTAATGTTCCAGCGGCATCATTATACATATATGGTATATATATAATCTCATATATCTGTTGTTTTTTTAAGATCAACATGTTTTTAAACAATGGAGAAATCGTCAGGACTGACATCAGCCACACTAGTTTAGTTAAAGTCAACATTAGTTGTTTAAACACCGAAATAAACATGCAGCCACGTTTATTCAGATATTAGCTTACTTGTTAACAGCGAGTTTAATCAGATATTAAAATTAACTGATTTTGGCCTTTAGTCGTAACATATATATACTAGGCCCATAAAAAATGTTTCACCATAATGCTGTTTTCCTAAAATAAAAGGTAAAGTTGAAAGGTACTTGTAAAAATTTTTTTTTGAGCCTTGCAAAAAAGAAAACATGATGAGGATACAGTAATATTTCAAGTTAATGAAAAAGAATGGGGGATAATGGAGTCCGATCCTTTTCAAACAAGTTCTACAGTTTCAAATATACGAAAATTAATACTTCTTTTCGATCGAAATTTAGCAATTCTTTGAGGGTTTATTTTTCATTTCAATATGAGTATACTTCTGTTTCGTAATATTAAGTATAATAATAATTAATTTGTATGAAATTATGTCAGCAATATATAACAATGCAAATTCCTTTAAAGAAACATTTTAACAAATTTGTGAACCCTTTTCTGGTATTAAAAAAAAACGAAGAGTCAAAATGGAAGTGTTTCAAATTTTAAAACATTAAAAATATCTTTTGCAGTCTCAATCAATAAACATACAGAACCTATGCTTAACCTTGTGATGGTTGTTTTACAGCCAATCATAAGTCAGATAGTTAACGAGATAAATAATTAAAAAAAAATACTGTCATGACCTTTTGCTTAAAACTTCAAACCTAAAATTCCATTACTATCACAAGTTGATGGTGTCTAAGTCTTGTATGGGCGCCCTGCCTCCGCTACTACTGCTGCTACCATCTTGCGAGTTTAAAGCTGCAGAGTTAGGTGGATTCCTGTGAGACTCCTTTGTCGAATTTGAGATGTTCAGTTTGTTGATTATATTCGGGATCGTGAACTCGGAGTTGGGCAGTTTGCGCATGATTTTGCCAGACGTAATTAATCGGCCAAAACCTTCTTGATGTGCGAAAGCGTAACCCGAGCGGATGGAGCGTCTTGCCCTGCGTGCGGACGGCGTTCGAAGTACGTCTTGGCTCTGTCTTGATCGGACCTGAAAAAAAATATTTAAATTAAATGAACAGAAAAAAATAGTTAAACGTGAACAAGATTTTATCGGTAATATAGACACTACTTAAGACCAAAGAAAGATAGATTTTATGACACTTGTAAGCAAACTCCTTTAACTTAGTACTTAATCACGCATAAACCTTATGGGAAACGGAATGGTGTTAATAAGAGGCCAAGTTCAGTGCATTTTCGAGAAAGTTATTCTTCATAAAGAAATGGTTTTTGTTAAACGTAACATTTATTTTTATTTATGCAGGATGTCCGAAAAGTATAGGGTGCAACCATAGATAAACAACAACCAGATAGAATTGTTTTGATTTGAAGGCAATCATACTTTGACAAAATTATTACTTGTTTGGAATATCATCTTGATTTGGTTGTTTCGAAAGGCTGTTGTAAACTAACTTACATAGAATAAAATCATTTACATAATAAAGGACTATGAACAAAATTTATACTTCCCAATAATACTACATTTTTGTGAATCACAGAGTATACGAACTAGCAAAATAGTAAATCGAACAAAGCTGTGTTGTTTTGCATTAAAGCATTGTTTTTTGGCAATTTTGTGAGATTTTTGGTCATTTTTGTTCCAGTTCTTGGAGATTATGTACCAAGTGTACAACATTTTGGACTATTTAACTCCTAACGTCTCTTTTCTCGGGTAAGTCAAAATGTTGTTTTTTCTGTATTCACTGGCGTACGCGATACGAGATAAAAACGAAAAATATTTAAAAATATTACTATTACTGCATATTAAGCTCATAACTTTACAGCGTTGCCAGCTGTGGAATCCATGCAATCATTGCATCAAAACATACACGATTTTATGAATAAAAAAGCACAAGATGTTTGATGTCTCCCTGTTATTATGTCTATGTTTTTCTTAGGTTCCTAGAAAGTTTACGTTTTCTTTTCACTGACATTGACAAGTCTCATTAAATTTTCTAAATACTCTGTAAGATTTCGCTATCAAATATTTAATCTGAACTCTTATCATACAGAACAGGAAGAACGGCATAGTTACGTGTTTTATAAACCGATCACTTAGTGATTTTTTCATTGAAGTGTAAAAACAAAAAGAAATGTCAAAAGTTTTCATTGAACCTCTGTAGAAATTTCGAAATTAAAACCACCAAATTAGTCATAATTGGAAGCAGAAAAGACTATACTGACCAAGAATTAAAAGAACGTATACATATAGCTACTTAACATTTAGGCAATGATGATAAATTACATATTTTATGAAGAAGAAAATCTAACAACTCGAAAAAAGTTTATAAAATATTTACAAACACGTGGCAGAACATTTGAAAAGTTGGTAAAGATAGAACTACTGCAAAATTAAAAAAATATTTGGACGATTTAACAAATATGCGCGCTCTGTTCTGGAAACCATTCTTATTGGATTTGTAATGAAAAAAATCCAAAATGTAATAACTGTAAAATACCAAATGGTAAATATCGAACAAGTCCTAATCAGGAACATCAAGCAAACAGCAACTAATGCAAAATCCACTTGTTTAGGGAATCAAAAGAAAAAAATAAATCATTTTCTTCAATAAAAATATGAAAGTATTATATATAAATGGACGATCAATGAAAATTAAAATGGATGATATTGAAATATTAATCAATGCAGAAAAGGCAGATGTAGTTGTTATATCAGAAACTTGGATTAAGAAAAGTAGTACAATTTTAGAAATTACAATTCAGTTTTTGCATCAAGAGAAAAGAGAGAAGACAGAATAATTATATTTATTTATTTCTTTGAAACTAAATATGTTGAATATTATTATATGTGGTTTTTATAAGCCTCCTGTCTAGAAAAATGATGTATTCTTAGAATATTTGGAAGAAAAACTTCAACATTTTAATTAAATTGCATGCAATGTTTGTTTATGTGGAGATATGAAGATTAATATTCTTCAAAAAAATTAGTAGACTTTTTGAGATATTTTCAACAAATTAAATTATGTACAGTGAAGTGAGTAGAACTAATAGTTTAATAGACTATAACTAATCTGGAAGATAATATAAATTTAAAGTGATCATGTTATTCAAGTTATTGACATTGCTCTAGAACAAAAAGAAATTTCTAATAGATTCGAACATATAACTATATATAAATTTGAGGTAGAATATTTGAAAACCAAATTAAAAAAAATAAGCACGATTAAAAATTCAATAAAAAATGCAGATTAATTGTATAATTTGGAATATACCATTAAAATTTATGAAAAATACTTATTTTGCATTAATATATTCAAAATTAATTCAATAATATTTGATTTCAGTTTGGAGATCTGCTAACTCAAAAATATTGAAACCTTTTATGTTGTATACAAAATAAAGTTATTAAATGTATACATCAGTGACGGCTCCTCAGGGCGGCAGGTACCAGAAAATATGCAGGAAAAATTATCTTTTTAAAAAAGTTGGTACATATTTTTCAAAAATAATTTTGCAAACATCCTAAAAACGAACTAAACCAAAATGTAGTTTATTATTTCCTGGGCACATAGCAAAATAGGTACGTATCCCTATTATCGTTGCTTGACTAACATACAAATAACGCCATTAACAGCAGTCCGTGGGCCACCGTCCACAGATATTCTAATATATTTATTATAGCCGGTGGAACGGCCAGCCGATTCCATCATCTCACATGCTAGACTTCATCTACTAATTCACGCGGTACGTAGTACGTTTGCATACATCGACATGCTGTAACGTTTGTTGTAGCTTATATCACCCAACACCGTATCCCCGGAACTTTTCCCAATTGAATACTGTCATTTTTCAGGTATTAATTGTAATTATTATAAAATGATACTACTTATTTTTAAATGAATTTGTTAGTTATTTACATTAATCATAACTAATGATGGTTAATATATTATATTAGTAATTTTCACTTCATGTTACATGTTTAAATGTAGTGACGAAATGTGAAGTGAATATTTCAAAATATCATTTGCAATTTGTTTTATAAGTCGGTCAGCCGCATCGTGGTTCTTGCTGGACAATATACTTTTTTGGTTGTGTATGTAGCTTTTACTTCGGCATCTATTTTATTTTCCTCTTGAGGCAAGATACATTAAAATGTCAAAAAATTAAATTGACTGACTAGAGCTAGATCTGCTATATATGGGTTAGTGCCTACCTAATTATCATTGAAGAAATAAACCGAAAATAATAAGACTAGTATTTGACCATATTTGGAGGCGGCACCAATTAATACCACATTGGCCTCAAGGGCGATTTTAGGAAAACCTTTCTGGGTAGGGGGTTAATTTAAAAATAAGTTTGTTAATATATTTTATTGTAAATGGTATTAGAACAGCATAAATACCCATATTTTGTATCATACTTGTTGTGGCATAAGTGAAAAAAAAAACAGCCTCTAATAAATAGTAATAGACTAACGTCCAATTTTTTTCCTGCAGCAAATTTATTAATTACATTGTTTCTATTTACATCAAAACTCTATCTATGAATATGCAAAAGACCCCAATCCAAAAGGCCACTCTTGTGCTATAGTGTTTCCTAGCCAATCGTAATTTTCACGCAAAAATACGTAAATTACACATGATGCTTGACCGGTCTGGGAGGAGGGCGGTGAGGGGGTAATTACCTCATTACCCTCTTACCGTAAAACCGCCCTTCATTGGCCGTAAGCCTCGGCCGACCCTAAATTTTAGAGTACGAGCCGTCACTGGTATACATAAACTTTCTTTCCTAGAACCAATAATACATTTATATTCAAAATTTGGCTATTTAGATACTAACCATATTTATAAGTTAAAAACATGTATTTTCATTCATTCAATACTTACAAAAGATAAATTATCCAATATAGATTTAGAAAAAAGACATATTATACATAATCATGCCACCCGACAAACAGATTTATTAAATAGAGATATATTAATATACAATGAATTACCATTCATTACATTCGGGACTTTAAAAATTGCGACCTCTATGCGTTTTCGAAACTTTAACTTTTCCAAGAGCAACAAAAATCTACGTTCAATCTATTTCTTCATTTATTTCATTAGATGACGTAATGAACAAGTCGAATGACGACAAAAACAAAGGAAAATTGCGTCTAGGAGACTTTACGTTTGTGATACTTTTTAATAAGCGTTTAGTGCAACCTTCCAAACACTCAGATTTGAAAATCGCGACCATTCACGTCAACATGACAAGTTTTAAAAAAAACTCTCTCTTATAGGCTGTAACCAAGAATCATAAACCACACAGGATAGTTACTTCTCGTAACTGATATATTTACTTCTGGAGAAGTCTACATAACAAAAAACAATGTCTGGGAATATATGTGCTGTGTATAATTGCAAAAATAGTTACAAAAATCACTTGCCAGGTGTAACTTTTCATAGGTTTCCAAAATTAATTATTATGGAGAAACAGTGGGTACACCGGTGCAGTAGAAAAATGTTAGCCATAGATATATTTGGATTCTTTATTTTTTTTATTAATTTTTCAGCCAAGTTGTGTTTTCTTTTAACATATAGCACATTTTTGCTCTGGATTGTTTCTTTTTAGTATTAATGCAAATCTCAACCTGGTTAATTAATCTAAAAGTTATTTATACTTAGGTATCAGAAGCCTTTGTAGTTATTGGGTTTTTTGTTTGCATTTTCGTTGTAAAAGTAGTTATATTAAGTTATTTTTTGTAATCTATAGAATACATTATTTTTTAATTTTGGAAAAAAATATGTAATAATAACAATTATTAAAAAATCGTAATATCATGTATTTACTTTCCTTTTTGAGAATCACTTTACCTATTTGCTTTTTAAATTAATACATTCTATGTACCTAAATTACGGAAAAGTGCTTATTTCTATGTAACGATTTGGGGCCACCTGTCATGAAAGTACATAATATAACAAAATTCATGATTAAGAAGGCACACATAATAATATATTTTTGTCTTGACATAATGTTTAAATTATTACCTGATCATTTATTTTTATGTCCAAATATCAATTTCTAAAACACTTTGATGAGCAAATGACCATTGCTTATTGACCGAAATTCATATGGTAATGTTGCTCTATTAGTTTAACATAAAAGTTGTGGCAATTGATTGCATCAAAATTCAAAATAACAGCATCAAAAGGCTAAACCATATTATCCTCGTATAGAAATAACGCATGAAACTTGTTTCGAGCGGGCCAGGCGACGTCACTGCAGCAAGTCTCGCTCGCGCTAAACGGACGGAAATAAATCGCCGATGTAACTATTCTGTGTCGTTTAAAGTTCTTGGGCTGAAACGACTGATTTTGCAACGACGCCAAATGGGATGCGATATTTTTTCAATTAAGCCAAAAGCGTAATTTGAAATATTACCGTTGCAATTTTTTTACCGATAAATTACACGGGTGATATTTCCTCAATTTCCAAATCTCGTCAACGAGATTTCGAAAATTGCACTATCGGCTTACCTGAATATCACAGATGTAATTTTAAATCTCGTCGACGCAATTTTTATTTTTTATTGGAACACAAAAAGAATGAAATTTACGTCATCTATAATAGAGCTAAGATCAAAAATGTATTTTTCTTAAAACGAAATCAAGTTGAAATATCGAAATAGTAGTTTGTAATACTACTTGCTACCACCGAACATTAACAAGACAAGAAGAAGCACTCGAAGCTCCTCCCCTTGATATGCCTATCTCACTCGAATATCCGATGCTATGCTTTTTCGATCCCTCGAAGTCGCTGCCGAGCGAGATGCTAATACCGGTTGTCCGTCGTAGAATAAAGTATTGAAATATACCACCGAACATTCATGTATACAAATTGTCTTTATATTTGCCGGCGCGACTAATTTTTTAATTTTTAAAAATTAAAATAAGCATTTACCAATTTACTTAGTGTTTTGCGCTTGGTAAATGGCTGGAAAATTACGATTGACTCCGTTCTATTTTTATGGGAAACTTTAAAAGCCAAAAATTATTCATAGCTTTTAGCAAGAAACCTTAATCAGGAATGCCTGGAATTTTTTTTGTCCTGATAAGATATTGTGGCGAAAATTCGAGAAATCCAACACCAATACAATTTTGTAAGGCATTCAAGAAATTATTGACCTAATATTATCTTAATGAGGTTGAAGGTGCAAAATGTATCCAAGATATTAATAAAGTTTTGGTTAATGTAACTCCTGATATGATCGAAGAATATAAAAATATTTATGTACCAATAGTGACAAAAAAGTTCTTTATAAGTGTTTGCATGCGACTATATATATCTTTCAAGTACGGACGACAATGCTGTAGTGTTTACATTACTGGCTATCTAATAAAAAATCGGTAAATTTTGTTTAGCCGGAACTTTCCTCGTTATGAATCTTTTCTTTTAATATGAATAGTGAAGAGTGGCCCAATCTAGTTCAGTATAATAGTTATTACAATCTTTTAAACATTTTTGTTGGGTGCCATTTTTTCCATCATATTGGATTCCTACCAATATTTTACTAGTTTCTACATATCCCACACTTGATTTTAATTAAAAATAAATTCAATAAGTACTTTTTACATTGACAAACACAATTTTGTTACGAATTCAGCCAGTTTTTACCGAGGTTTATCCCTATATCACATTTAATTTTTCTATAAAATTTAATGTCAATTGAATTTTTAAAAAATTATTGGCCGCCATTTTGTTCCACCATATTGAATTCGTGCCACAATTTTATCAGTTTATCTGTATATCACATTTATTGCTTGCACAAAATTTGAAATTAATCTAATAAGTAGTTTTTTCAGGCCGATTTTTTAAATATTTTATTAGGCCATCATTTTTTTTGCTATCTTTTATTCATACCAAAATGTTACCAGTTTATTCCTAACACTTGATTTTTGTGCAAAATTTGAGGAAATTGGATAATTAGTTTTTTAGTAATAAGTTTTTTAACGTTTCATTAGTCCGCCATCTTGTTCCATCATATTGGATATTTACCAAAATATTACCAGGTCATCTCCATAAGGTTCTTAATTGTTGCCTAAAATGGAAGTTAATCTGATGAAGCTACTACAAGCTATGTCGCGAACTGACAGACCGACAGACAAAGTGGCAGACGGACCGACGGAATTGATTAAACATATTTTTTTAGCATCTAGGAACCTAAAACCTAAGAAGGTAATTTTTTTCACGATTACAAATATTTTATTTGTCCGCCGTTTTGTTCCGACATCTTGAATTAGTACCACAGGTTTACTAGTTTATCTCTATACCACAACTAGTTTTTAGGTTTATTTTTTAAATACTTTATTAAACCTCCATTTTGTACTTCCATCTTGGGTTAAAATTTTCAACAATTAATTACCTTTTTTACTTAATTTTTACAAACAGTAATTTTTATAATTATATTAAGATCTATTTATTAAACAACTTGACGTTTTCCTCGTTTTTCTTTTAATACATATAAAGCAAAATAGGTCACAATAACAATTATGGATAGATATTTTTAAACCCGTTTTTAAATTACCCCGGTAAGTGAACTTTATTCTTTTTAATCACTAAGGGTTTGCATCAACCTCGTAGAAGCATAGGCACCTGCACAGCTATATGAATTTCTAGGAATGGTCGGCGCGTTACTGTAAGCACAACATTAAAAGTTCCGACGGACTGTGCCCCTTCTTGTCTTGTTAATGTTCGGTGTTGCTACTGTGCTAATAGTAGGAGAGCTGACAGACAATTCTGACCTGTGGAGAAAGCTGTCTCGTAAAGCGTTAAACTTGTTTTTAGTCGTATGTGACAAAAAGTTACTAAAATAACAAAGTCGATGCTCAATTTTTTACTTTCCAATTGTTATTTGTTTATTTTATTGACAAATTCTGATGGTTCAGGTAAAACCAAATAACTTTTATATTCAACATTTTCTTCTATCATGAATAACAAACTCTCTAGTTGGGGTGTCAAAATATAAGGGAAAGCCCTGTATAGATTCCCACGTGGCATTAGCAGAAATAAGTTATTTCGTGAAATACTTAATAAAAAAAGCAAAGGCAATTCCTGTTATATCAAATCCGGTAAAATATCTATAGCTAACTATATAATAAACATTGTTGTCAATACTGACCTGATTATTTTCCTATTTATCAAGATCAATTCTTGCATACAAATATGACGGAATGGTTAAAGCGTATTATTAGAGGGATTCTAAAAACAATATTTATCAAAAATGATGACGGACCGAGATATAACATTTTTGAGCAGGAGACAGAAAATCATACGAAGGATAATTATTAGGTCCTATCGCCAATAAATAAACCCTGCTATGGTTTCTATCATCTACATTTAAGTATCAAATTTGAAGTTCCAAATTAAATTATCTTATTTACTTCCCTGGTAAGGGGATCTGAAAGCTTAGGTATGAAAAAATAAGTTACCTGCTGAAGATGATCATCAATAAGTATAAAACGGTGAGTCATAACCCCTAATTGTGACATATCGTTGAAGGTTTTATTTTTGTATTTAAAAAGAAATTTAAGAAATATGATACGCGAAACAAGGCAAATTATAGTAGATAATTATTTATCTATTATGGTTCTCGAGATAAGGTATCCCCGGGGAGAAAGCTATCGCTTTCTCCCCGGATATTGGCTGCCACATTTGCGTGGGCATTTTGTACATCTCACAATCTACCGATTTTATGAATTCAGCCGTAATTATTGTAAGGGCAAAATTGTCAGTCAGCTCCTCCCGTAGTATAAAAATTTTATACACAGAAAAGTTCAATTAATTGCTTTTTCGGAAATATCTTACGTGGTTTCCGCTATAGACATGATCCACGCTCTAATATGATTAAACATAGCATAGTTGTATAACCTAAAATAATTTGATTGATTATTGTTTTTTTTAATTGCGTTTAATATTATCCAATATATTTCAGTTATATGTTCCCTTCTCTTTTCGTCTTCTTTCTCTTGTTTCTGGATCTCTTTGATATCACACATCAGTGATTACTATTTCATTTACTATTCAAATGAATAATAAAATACTTGAAGTTAAAGATTCCTAGTATATATATATATATATATATATATATATATATATATATATATATATATATATATATATATATATATATATATATATATATATATATATATATATATATATATATATATATATATATATATATATATATATATATATATATATATATATATATATACATATACAGGATGTTCCTTAATGACATGCTAATATTTAAGGGGGTGATTCTTGGACCCATTTTAAGAAAAAATCTTCATTTGAACTTATGTCCTAAACGTCTTAACTTTTGAGATACAGGGTGCTAAAGTTTTCAGAAAAAAAATTATTTTTTTTAATAACTGTGATACTACTGTAGATATCTTTATGAAATTTGGTACACGTGTTCTATGCATCAAGATGCATTTTCTAATGTACAAGCAATTTTATTCTTTTTACCAGTGGCGTCCGTACGCGTTTTGCTTAGAATATTTTTGGAGAAAAAAATGGTACGCCACTGCTTTATCTTAAAATAAAAATTATTTTTGGAATTCTCATTCATTTCTGAGCAAAGTCGATCTCTTGATTTTCTTTCGGCCGACGCATAGTTTTCGCTTAAAAAAATAAAAATCGTTTTACTTCAGGGTCAAATCCTTAAAAATCTGATGTGGTGACTGTTGTGTGGAAAGCGTTTTTTTTCTTTTTTCGTGCTATTCAGTTCATTTAATAATAAATATTAATTAATTTAGAAATAAGTAATTGATTTACTTTACTTTAGGATTGATTACTTTAGGAAACAATTTTTAAAAAACTTTCATGTGCCAATAAATTACAGCGGGGATTTCAGCTTGCAGAAAACAAAGTTTACAGAAACGGCTTAATTTTATTAATTATTAACAATACTAACATTAATTATAAAAATTGTTGGAAGTGGCCACCTTCACTTAATATGCATGCTTCCGCCCGTCTACGCATGGAATTGCGCACTCGTTCAAATATTCCCGGCATATTCCGTATAGTTTCACACGAGGCAACTATTCGCTCTCTTAAATCTTCTACAGTGTTAACGGGAGTTTTGTACACTAGAGTTTTAAGGTGCCCCCATAAAAAGAAATCCAAACTATTGAGATCGGGGGATCTTGCTGGCCATTGCTGAGGTCCTCCGCGACCTATCCAACGATCAGGATAAACTGTATCTAAATGATTTCGGACAATTACGCTGAAATGAGCCGGTGCTCCATCGTGCATGTACCATATGCGATGCCTTAACGCAACTGGTACATCTTCAAGCAACCCAGGTAGTTCTTCTTCGAGAAAATGCAAATAAGACCGTCCATCAAGACGTCCTGGTAGGAAAAATGGGCCTATGAGATGATTACTAATAATTCCTGCCCAAACATTAAGCGAAAATTGTTCTTGAAAATGGGTTTCGGTTATGGCATGCGGGTTTTCTTCCGCCCACACATGATTGTTATGGAAATTTTGAATAGCATTCCTAGAAAAAGTTGCTTCGTCTGTGAACAAAATTTGTGACTCAAACTGCGGATTTAGTGTAATACTCTGAAGATACCACTGAGAGAAGTTCACACGCTGTGGGAAATCCCTGGGGAGTAATGCCTGTACTCTTAGAATATGATATGGATATAACAAAAAGTCAACTAAAATACGCCAAACAATTTGGTGACAAATATTCAAAGCTCTAGCGATCTTCCTCGCACTCGTTTCAGGATGTTCGTCGATTTCTTGCAGCACCGCTTCCTCAACTTCAGGTGTTCTGACAGTTCGAGGTCTGCCTTCCGAAGTACCTTTATTGAAACTACCTGTTTCGCTAAGTCGGCGATGAATATTCGAAAAGGTTCGGCTATCTGGCAAGGCACGATTAGGATATCTTTCCTGATAAATGCGTCTGGCTTCTGTTGCATTACCATCTGCGAGGCCATATGCGTAATGCATTGCCGCCATTTCCGCATTCGTATAATTTACCATATTTAATGATATTATTCGAAAAAACGGCGAAAATAACTTCAATGAAACACTAAAAACCAAAGAGATGACACACTGAGATGGTTTTGAACACCAACAGCTTACTTTAAGTCATTTGACATCGACGTTTGTAAAAACGTAATTTATTCCAGGACTACTAGATTTATGGGTTTAAAAATTATTATTAGTTGGTATTGAGATATTATGAAGCAATTTTAACTCAATTATTTAATCAAGAACGGACCATCAGACGAGAAAACTTTTTCGTTTATGAACACATTCGATGTCATAATTTTCTTTCACCCGATAAATAAGCGATTTCCACACAACAGTCACCCTATCAGATTTTTAACGATAAGCGAAAACTATGCGTCGGCCGAAAGAAAATCAAGAGATCGAATTTGCTCAGAAATGAATGAGAATTCCAAAAATAATTTTTATTTTAAGATAAAGCAGTGGCGTACCATTTTTTTCTCCAAAAATATTCTAAGCAAAACGCGTACGGACGCCACTGGTAAAAAGAATAAAATTGCTTGTACATTAGAAAATGCATCTTGATGCATAGAACACGTGTACCAAAATTCATAAAGATATCTACAGTAGTATCACAGTTATTAAAAAAATAATTTTTTTTCTGAAAACTTTAGAACCCTGTATCTCAAAAGTTAAGACGTTTAGGACATAAGTTCATATGAAGATTTTTTCTTAAAATGGGTCCAAGAATCACCCCCTTAAATATTAGCATGCCATTAAGGAACACCCTGTATATATACATATACAGTGTGTATCAGCCAAATGGAATAAATTCGATAATAAATAAATGGGGGCGTGTTCGGAAAAACGCTTGGACCCGTTGATTGGTATTTTTAGTTGCTAATTTTCTCCAATAAAAACTTTTTATACAGGGTGTGTTCTGTAACAGTGGTCAATGCCAACTTTCTTATTTCAAATGCAACACCCCGGATATTATTTAATTTTTGGATTCTTTAGGAGATTCTAAAGATATTTTATGTTCAATGTCCTATACCTATCTTCAACTATTTCGGCAATATTAAATGTTTTCAAATTTATTTTTATTTTATTTATTTCGAATTTATTATTATTCATGAAAGTGGCATTCTTAATATGAAGATCTAAATGGTAAATAAGTATTGAGTGTGTTGTAGCGAATTTTTGTAATCAAATAAATAGTTCAGTAACCAGAGCCAGAATTTAGAATTATAAAAAAATAAAAAATAAAAAAAAAATAATAATCCAGTTCTCAACTTAATTCAAAAATGTAATGTGTCTTGCCCAAAATTGGCAGAAAATTATCTATATTTCTTTAAAATTGTAATTTGTTTACTTGATATTTTACATTAGTATTAATTCTTCACAATGGTAATACAATTATTTTGTGTTATAAGAAACGTTATACAAAGATTCTGTTTCTTTCTGGGCTGTATACGATAAAAACATTCTATAAGGTTGTTTAATATACGCATAATAAAACTGTTTTTGAATGACTGGGGACGTTTGATTCTTGATCACTTTTGGACGTTGCCAGATTTCATAATACACATAAAAATTATCTCCTCACGTATTTTATTTTTTACAGCACAAAATAACTAGTATGTACATTTAGGGAATCTTAAGAACTACAAGATGTAACATTATTTTTTATTATGTTAGTCTTCTAGCGTACATTATTGATCTGCAGGGCACACAAAGAAAAAAACTTAAAAGTAAACATTGTGGTTGTATTTTATTGTGAGAAAATTCGACATCTCCGATATCATTCACAATAGAGAAAAATTATTAAGATAAAAATTGTTTCTTGTTAAGTACGCACCTTCGAAAATTATGTTTTCTACAAGCGTGCGGAAAACATCACTTTTCCGCACTAGTGCAGAAAAGTAAATATCTCCAATTTAAAAAAAATATAGGTACTTACTTAACACGTGCTGCGTAAACTGCACGTTTACTATTCATGTTGTTAATAATAATTAATTTGTTATTATGTATTTGATATAAATAAACGATTCCTTTAAACTTCTGGGTTTTTTCGCACGCTTGTAGAAAAAATAGTGTACCTTACACGTGCGTAAAGCGTATTTTCCTCACGCGATTGATTCGGCTTCAATTGCGTGCGAAAAAGAAGCACTTTCTGCATTTCTTAGGTAAACTACCATTTATTTTAGGGTACGTTAAAAATGTGTATAGCAAAGAGAAACATTTTTGAAATGGAACTTCGTTTTTTTGACATGGTATTTCGATCCGATTTGAAAAATTAAGTATTTTTTTTGCCATACATATATGCCTAAATATGTAAAACTGTTTTTGTAATATTAAAATTTGAAAATTCAAATTATACCGGTAAACATAGAGCAAAATGGGTTGCTCATTCCTAATGTAGGTATAAAACTTCAGTTTAATGAGCCAAAAATAAATTTCGATAATTAAAACAATCATTTTTATTTACGCTTAAAATACAAACTACTGAAATGACCATTAAAAAGTAAGACAGGAATGTGCCATACGTTTTTTTTCTAGGTTAAACGGTATAGATCTTACACGTTCTCAAAATATTGAAATTTTAATTTTCAAATTTAAATAGCTAATTTAAAATAAGTTAAATTTTGTCATATGGTCTATTAAATAAAAAATGCTTGCTAGTGGAATCGAAATATCTTGTTACATATAGGACGTTCCATTTAAGAACATGTTTCTTTTTGATTTTCAATTTTTTGACGCACTCTACAATAAAAAATAATTTTCGGAGGTGCATTACTTATTAAGAAATATATTTTGATATTACATTTACAATTTCCTCTGAAGGGAAGCGAATCGGACCTATTGATCTTTTTCGTACTAAAAAACATCCTGTAGTGTTTATCGATCATATATCCAACTCTATCTCAGTTTATTATTAATTTATTTTAAGTCTTTTTAGCACCCAATGAGCTGAAATGACGAGATCGTAGAATTATTTTAAATATACATGAAGGGAATGCATTAACCGCATTTCTCTTTTTAATCGCCATTTTAAAAACTACCCGAACCTATGCTGATTTTCTAGAAACAGTTTCTAGGGTTAAACGTATGACTGCCCAAGCTAACAACACTGTACCTTAAACTTCTGTGTTATTGTATAGCGCGTATGGAAACTACATAATAGAAAAGAAGTACCGCTTAAGGTAAGTGTTGTACGGCAGTAAGCAATATATTTATTGTACTGTCTTTCTATTAACGGCTGTATAGCGTTCCTTCTTCCTTCCATGCGTGCCTTTTTCCCGGTGCCGCTATAGATTCCGATTACAACTGGCTTAACCTCTGGTATTTCATGAATGTTACATAAAATTGGTCAAAATTCGCACTTTGAACTTTTATATATTGGAAGGCCATCCATGTTTATATTTAGCGAAATGGAATCTATATCCGGAAATTTTTCTAAAGCAATTATTAAATTGGATTCAAGACCATTGTGTCAATAAGTACCATTCTCAAGTGCTACCAGATTAACTGGGAGTATTTAGAAATGTCCTTGGATCTGTAGGAAGAAGATTAGGTAAAGCCAGGTTCCATATTACGAAGAGCTCTCTTAATGCAGAATGATTAATATTGCAAGACGTTGCCTACATCTTTAGTTGTTCTTTTATTTTAATCTTTTTCTCAATTTCGGAAAGAGAATGCGACAAATTTTCGTCTTCGGTATCCATGTCCATGTATTCTTCATTAGAACTACTAGTGTCGTTATCTTACTGGTTTTCGTTTGCTTTAGTTTCTTCTTCAATATCACTACCGTCAGTTGGGGCTAAAATTGTTGTTTCTTCTAAATTATTTTCGTCGTAACACTTAGAATTACATGCAGTTTCAACTATAGCAGGTGGGTCAGAACTGAAGTATTCTAAGGTACTTTTTCTTAACTGCTCTTTTAAAATGGCCACTCTTTTTTGTTTGTTTCCATTGAGATACTGCCGACTTCATTTTGTAAACAAAACTGATGGACGAGCTTTGCTTTTTTTAAGCCAGAATTATTGGGTTATGTTGTACAGGCAGAACTTGGGATAATTTTATTTCTAGGAACATTTTTATCCTATATGCTCTTTGTAATAGAGAATATACTGTTATAGCTATAGGACGATTATAAAATCCTATCCTACTTATTGTGTAATGCTTTTATTTCTGCGTAAATTAACAATCTTATTACTTTTCTTATGGAACTTCAATACAACCATTTATAAAACTTCCATTAGAACTAACTTTTAACGTCGCTATTAAAAATAATACAATAGCTATGCAACTGTATTACAATTTGTATACAATTATCTTAAAATTATTTTATAAAGATTCTATAAGATATTATGCAACTGTTATAAAATGTGTACACATACAGTATTTATTTGTACTATGAGTTGTAAGAACGTCTATATAACATCATTACTGAAACCACTCTATTTTATGATAAAATTGTCGTATTGAGAGGCTTTACAAAATAAAGTCGTTCTTTAAGCGGTGCTATACGATAGTTACGAAATAATTTCGTTCTTTTAGGAATTTATTTTGCCAGTTGGGCCATAAATGCATGAATGTAAAACTCTCTGTATATCACCAAGAAGATCGTTTATTTCCAATCACTCGAATTATAAGAGTATTATTTTTAAAACTAGTTTACGAAACATAAAATAAATTTTTATATTTAAAATGTGGGGAACATGTTTTCATGGTATTTTTTACTTATTTTTCTTTTTTTATGCTTGCTGGCTTCTGTTCCTTCGAGGTACGATTTGAAACATCTATAAATCCTGTGTTCCATAGGAAAAAACAGAATAATAAACAGTTTGACACTTTAACCTAGGGAATTAACCAATGGAAAATACTATAAGTTTCACAGTATATTATTAAATGATGGACTGGAAAGTTTAAGTATTATAATAATATTCAAGAGAGTTCAAAATCTTAAACAAACTTATATACAATTTTAGACCTCTTTCCTTTTGTTATTCTCTGAAATTAAGCTCTTCAAGGAGGGTGAATATTTTTATGCCAATTTGAATCTTTTGCTAAATTTACTAAGTAATTATATATTAAAACTATTCACTCTTATCTCCTCTCATATATAAAATAATTGTTCTACTTGAACGTAACATGTTAAGTTTTGTATAATTGGCAACAATGGATTGTCGTTGTTGGCAATTGTCACATGCAGATAAGTAAGGTTAAAAAAAAGAAACTTGTAAGAAGAAAAATGTACACATGTAATAAGTATTTTCCCTCAATTTCATTTTGAACTTTGTTAGTTTTTACTGTTTCCATCAATACAAATATATTATCCAAAGTCTGTGTTCCGAGTTTACTTCCACAATAAAATATAACTGTAACATAACATACTTTTTCTATCTGCCTTTCCAAAACTCACCTGTGCCAGTCTCTGTTTCAATCTAACTCTATCCGATAAGGTGGGGAACACGTCTACGAAATAAAATCTGTATGCGAGTACTGGCAAAACACACATAATGACCACCAGTACTGTCGTGAACCAAAAATTCGCGCCAGCCATCGCTTTAGTGAGGGAGCCGACATACGGACCACTACATACATAGTTATAAAAGTTGTCAGCTATAAAATAGAATGCTAGAGAGCCCCAGATCATAATGTGGTTGAAGACCGTCCAATACTGAGTGTCCATGGCGATCTAAAACAAAATTTTGTATCAAATATTTTTTTGTAATGAATTGTTATTTTTATAGTAATTTAAAGTATTACAACTTCTTTAAATTATGGTATTTATTATTTTTTGACCAATAGCTTACGTTTCGATAAAAAAAAGTTGCAAGGTTGCATCTGAGGCAACATTAAATATAAACTTTTGATAATATATATATATATATATATATATATATATATATATATATATATATATATATATATATGTAGAGGTAGTGAAAGTTTAATTGAGTTCAGCATCGGAAATGAAACGTATTCATGTCAAATACCTGTGACAGTTGACAAAGACAACTTATTGTTTTTGTGTACGTTTTGAATTATACCATTCCTAAAGTTTAGCAATTCTTCAGTTTTATCCCAACCAACAGGTATAAATCCACGACTGATTCCGTCTTTCACCTGGTTCGGGGTCGGATTGCTGTGTGTTAATAGACATTGAAGGTTCTTTTGCCAAAAACAACTTTCTTCAAAATTGCCAATTGTTTGAAGAAAGTTGAAAATTGTTAAGGAAACAACTTTACAGGATGAAGCTAAGCTACATGTCCCTTTGCAAAGGTTGCGAACAAGAACAATTCTCTATGAATGTTTCGCTAACTCATCAATCAGACAATCCATTCTATGAAAGCGCTGACCTACAATCGCCAGCTTGCGACATTATCATCTATTTTATAGAAATAAGCTTGATGGCCAAGCATGAGCGATGATCCGAGGGGACAATGTGTAAAAGGTCCAACAGATGCCTTAACTCTAATGAGGCACTCCCCCTCCATTTCTGAATATAGAATATAATTAACATTAAAAATAAAAAAATTTACTTTAAAAAAAGGCATTTGCTCTTTATCTAAAATTTGTGTTTAATTTAAACAAATACAAAAACATGAAAGGACGGCTCCGCGAAATGCAATTAACATAGAGAAAATAAATTCGAGAGGACTACTACAACAAAAGGAGTGCTGATGAAGACTTTTAGTCAGAAACACGTATCTACGGTTGGCTAAACTTTATAATTATTTGAGCAGCCGTTGTATTAAAATTATTAGGTTTTGCGTTAAATAAACTTACTATAACTTTATCTTCTGTTTTCAAGCAGCAATTGATCGGAAAAGATTTTTTGACATTTTTATCGAACAAAATAAAATAATTAATAAATAGAATTTATTAAAGATTTTTTTAAATTCTTTATATTAAAATTTTTATTTTTGCGGTTATGAAGATACAAGTGTACCGGGGTAGTGAAATTGTTGTCTGAAGCACATAAAAACATTCCAAATACTCTTTGAGCAGTTCTGATTCGCCGTTGTCGTGCTTGTGTAAATATTTATGGTGCCCATTTTCAATACTTACTTTAAAAATGTTGTCGTGTTGTGACTGGTGTAAAATTACAGCAATGTGTTTGTAATAATATTTTTTATTTCAAGTTATTGGTTTCTTAAAAAAAAAGTCGAGCCGGATAAACAATAATAATTATGCATAGACATTTAGAATAACTAGATCACACAAAATTGAAATCTAATTTCTAAATCTGCCTAGCGTTCTAAAAAAACGTAACTTTTAAAATAGCCATAACTCTAAAGTCCTCGAATGTCGACCCCTTGTTTTATATAATTCTGAACTACCTGTACTTTTAAGTGTTAAAATATTTGCAATTTCCCTTTCATCCTGAAGTTGTATTTAACTTAATGTTTGACTAGTTATTATACATGTTAAATTTATCTTGGTAATGTTAACTAAAAATACTTAACAAGCCTAATGATGCCATATTAGTGACGCAAAGTAGGCTATTGGTTAAAAATTAATAACAAAGCTTTATTCAAAGAAACTGTGATGATTTTAATCACTATATGTCTTTTTTTTTAAGTACGCCATCAAACTTTTATGGAATATTCTCTGAAGACTACTTATTGTATAGATTACATTCGATAAAATTCACAACCTTTTCATTTCAATTTTTTATACTCCAAATGTTCGAAGTTTTTCTATGTTGATACTTATTAAATTTATTTTAAACATTTACCTGAGCAGAATTAACAATCACTAAAATAGCGGCTGTAACACTGCAAAAAAGCATGTAGTCTGAAAGACCTTGCCCATTGGGTGCGACGGCATCATAGTAAGTACCTGAAAATAACACAATTTTTACTCGATGATTTATCATAATTTTACCCAATGACTCAACACAGTTCAAAAAAACATATTAGGTAAATATAAAAATGATAAAGCAGATGATTATAGCTGCCAAAAAAAACTATTGTGTTCGATACTGGCAGGATAAATGCTACTGGAGTTGCCATTGAAGGCAACGAGAAACATCTCCATTCCCTGTCCTGAAATTCAGGAAAGGTTTCTCAATCTAAACAATGAATTGAAAAAAAAAATTGTTAAGTTGGAGTGACTCTTGTTTTTAAAATGTCATATCGTAGTACATATCACCACTACTTAATTACTACTAAATAACTCACAGTTATCTTTTTTTAGTTATCCTCTATATATTATATTTGTTAGAATTCTGGGAAAAATATAATATAGATCATCTTCATTCACGGAGTCAATTCTGTAAATATGAATCCAAAGAGGTATGTGCAGTTTGGGAAACTAACGGTATAAGTATAAAATATCAATTTCCCTAAAAGGATTGATTTGAAGATTAAATGGCACTGGCAAGACTTTATAAAAATACAAATGCTAACTATATAAAATGACAATAATAATAACCTCCCACAAATCCTTGAGGTTTGGGGCTAAAAAGCCTGTTTATCTTGATGTCTTTGTCTAGCCAGTTCGATTTCATAATTTAATCTTTTAACATATTTCATAAATGTATTCATATTCGGAATACAATATTTCATGTTTCATGCTTTTCTTTTATTATTAATTTATAGAATACTAATCGATAAGAGAAATACAGTGTTTAAAAAGCACGTCATTGATTTTTTCATTGATCGATGAGGCATTGGGTAAACATTCAGCGTCCAAATTTTAAACAAATTTAAAATGTATTATGTTAGAAATAGACAAGTTTTTTAATTCAGAAAACGGTTCTAGACAATTGCGACAAAAATAAAAGAAATGAAAAGTAGACACGTAGATATGATATCCAAGAATATGAGGTACAATAATCTTACATTTCATGGAAAGGCAAAGAATAGTGAATTGTCTAAAGCATACAACACGAAGATGCCTAATGAAATCGAAGATGAAACGTCGTTAAGTGACTCCACTTTGATACGATGGAAGCTTCTAATCAAATTTACAATATTTTTGGAAAGAGAAACAGAAAAAAATATTTTTACTACAACCTCCTAAGAATGTGCGTCTTATCCACCAAATACATACAAAAATACATCCAATAGTTAATCCACATCACTTCCTATCCTGACTTAATGTTTAAATTTTATTGAAAATTAAAACATTTGCTAATTTAATAATATACTGAATTTGAATGTAAAATGCCTCTATCTTTCTTTTATTGTTAAACACAATTACTAATAAGGTTCCCTGATCATCTCAACATATTTTTCTAAATTAAGATCTCTACTTACCAAATGCTATGAAGAACAATGCTATAGACACAAAGCAACCCTGAAGAGCGCTTCGAAAAAATTCCTTTTTATTGAAGAACAAATTCAGATGTCCTGGCTTGTAAAGTTGAGGATATAAGATAGAGTTCTTATCGTTTACATCTTGATCAAAAACTCCTACTGCTAATACTGGTAAGGAGGTGTAGAAAAGGTTGTAGATCGATATGTACATCGGATCAAATACTGTCTGAAAATAAGAAAAAAAAAACGTTCAAATGAAATAAGATTAACCAATTTATTTAATTACATAAAATATATGTTCCAATTTACAACAAAACATTTTATTTAGTACTTACTTGGGCACTGAATCCACAAAAAAATGCGTACCAAAAATGGCACAAGGTAAATGCAAAGTTCTTGTTAAAGAAGTACCGTAAAAAACTGCACATCCTATAGTAGGACCATCGTCCATGGACCAAGAGAAGCCGCTCTAAAAATCGGAATTGGGCAATAGAGTAGTCAGAGGCGAGAACAGCTTGCATACCTTCTTCCCCAGATATTCCTACTCCAATGTGGGCGGCTGTAATAAAAAAAGAAAGTTCAGACATCTAGAGATATTACTAAAATAGCAGCTTTAATTAATAATGACGAGTTTATTAATGTTCGTGAGATATGGAAGTCAAACTGTCGTGTATAGTTCTTATGTTTGTTTGAAAAAAACACAAGAAATAAGTTCAGAGAGAAATACTTTCTCACTAAAAGAAAAACTACATATTATAACAGACAAGAAACAGTTGGCAGAACAAAACATTTATTTACAATTTAAAAAGTATATTAATATGAATCTGATATAATTAGATTTCAAATTTAAGTTGCTAAGTATGTTTTCTTTTTATTGCCACGTTATAAAATACCTATAATGAGATTTTCAAGATTGTAGATAACCTTCGTAATAATTTATCTTACCTTTGATCATTGACACATCATTAGCTCCATCGCCAATTGCCAAAGTGACTGCATGCTTACTTTTCTTAACCAGCTCTACCACCAATGCCTTTTGTAAAGGCGTAACCCGGCAACATATTACAGCCTTGCATTGCATCACGAGATCTAGAAATAGGCGTTCCATTTGGGGATGCAAACAATGAACTAATGAGTGGCCGTTTACCACTATAGCAAAACCAGCTGTGGTTTCTTCTACCTGTGGATCTTCTACGCCACCTAGATACTCCAATTCGGTACTAAAGAAAATTAATATAAATATAAGCTGATAACAGTGAATATTCATATTCTTATAGAGGATAAAGTCAATAGAAACTGAATCCTGCCCAGGTGAGTTAAACTACTATATATGCTTAAAACTAGATATTACGATTGAATTCCTAACTGATCATGTCAATTAACGACAGGCAGATTTTCGTAGTTTAACGACTTTATTGAATTTTGCAGATTCTTCTAATTTTTTTTAATTTATGATTTAAAATCCATTTGGCGTCAACCGTTTAAGCTATTAATTTTAGATTTAACCAGTCGAACCTATTTTCGCGGGATCCCAGAAGTGTAATACTACCTCCTTGTCTTTGTAAGATCATAAGGAAATTTTACTAGATCCAGTGTGGTTCCCATCTTCAAAGCAACGAAAAAAAATTGTTCAATATCAAGTTTTGATATTGCGTTGAAATGGAATTAACTGTCGACGTTTCCGTTTCGATTAGAAAACAGTTACTATCCGATGTTTCACCTTCGAAGAAAACGAGGTACCTCTTCAAGGATCTTTACTCCACGAGATCTGAACACTCCTTTTTTTAGTCTCATGAAAGAAAAAATATTGACTCTACAGTGGTATTACAAAGTTCGTAAAATTTATTTATTTTCTTGTTATAATTTGAAGATCTGGAAATATCAACTATAGGACAGGTTCCTCTGAATAGACTGAAATATGGCAAAATTTTTAATTTTCTAGAATTATCTGTTACTAATTTAGATTTCCTTTACTTTTTCTATAATAAAGTGTACAGACGGCCAAATCGTATTGCCAGTTGCACTTGCTTGCCGAATAATTGTGACTGCGTTGAGTGCTGCGTTTTCAGTAATACCTCTGTCTTTTTAAATGTTAAGACATTTTAATTTGTAGTTTAGTTCGTTTATTTCATCTTAGATTTAAAGTTTTTGTGGATTTTATTTAATAAAATGTTTAAAAAGCAGTTTATTAACTTGTGTTACATTACAAAATGTTTAAAATATTTAACCTTTTATAATTTAGGACCAACGATTGATAATATATTATATTTTCGAAAAAAAAGTTATTTTCGTGTAAAATTTAATTTGACCCTAAATAAAATGCCCCTACCCCATACTAATTTAGATTTCCTTTACTTTTTCTATAATAAAGTGTACAGACGGCCAAATCGTATTGCCAGTTGCACTTGCTTGCCGAATAATTGTGACTGCGTTGAGTGCTGCGTTTTCAGTAATACCTCTGTCTTTTTAAATGTTAAGACATTTTAATTTGTAGTTTAGTTCGTTTATTTCATCTTAGATTTAAAGTTTTTGTGGATTTTATTTAATAAAATGTTTAAAAAGCAGTTTATTAACTTGTGTTATATTACAAAATGTTTAAAATATTTAACCTTTTATAATTTAGGACCAACGATTGATAATATATTATATTTTCGAAAAAAAAGTTATTTTCGTGTAAAATTTAATTTGACCTTAAATAAAATGCCCTTAAGGCTCGTAAAGTTTAGCACCTCTTATTTTTTTTTTAGATTAAGAGCAATGGATTCTATCTAAGCAACCCTATACCTGAACTATGGAGAAGTGTGTTCTTTTAACAGCACTACAGCCATTAGCTCGTATATATATATATACATATATATATATATATATATATATATATATATATATATATATATATATATATATATATATATATATATATATATATATATATATATATATATATATACATATATATATAAACTTAAAGTTCCCAAAGTTTGAGCTCTTATAGGAATATCTTTATTTCTTAGTATTAATTGATGCAGCAGAATTGATGCTAAAATTTAACTGTGCACATAGCACCTATAAATACAAAACTTGGTATAGGTAATATAAATTATATAATAGTCAGATATAAACTATCTATGATCATAGAGTTGCAATAATCTATTGTCTTCATGTCTGTCAACATCTCAAAATCGGTTACTATGGCTACTTAGTATTCATTTCGATATCCATATTTAAGGTATGTAGGCGTTGTTATCAACAATTGTCTGCTGGGTCAATGATTTTCCCTTAGGTCTATATAAGCACTCTTTCTGAAATCATTTTGTTAATAAGCAGGGTGTTCATTGGTACCTTTTTGCATTTTTTTTTGCTCTCTACCTTTTTAAAATTCTTTAGAAAGAAAAAATATTTCTATGAATGTAGCATTCCATAAGTATAAACTGAATAATTTCTGAATTATGGCCACTTATAACTGAGAATTATTAGGATTAATTTTTAAAGACGAATCTACAATTTTTAATACTAACGATATAAGTGGTCATTAGTCATTATGACGCAATTTAGTTGTTATTTCAAATTAAGCAGTGCTACTGAAGAAAAACACAAAATTAAATGTTAAAAACAATTACACATGATCCATCCTTTGTAAAATTACAGAACATGTATAAATCTATACTAACATATAACTAAACTAGACTAAACAAGCATATACTACAGAATTAGAGAGCAGAGGTAGATTAATTATAAGTGTAAGAGAGGCTGCGTTAGCCTAGTCTACCATCTATGTGACTGTGACGCGATTCGCTCACTATCGACTAATTTGGTTAGTAACTGAATTTAGGAATTTTAGCCACCACATGAACATGAAAATAATAGACAAATGCATATCTTAGTATATATGCTGAGGTAGTTTATATGTGAAAGTCTGGACCAAGAACTATTCTCGCAGAAAGTATATAAGTTGGATACGCATTTTATAATATATTTATAATTATTATTATTAAAAAGACGAAATCACGGTCGCTCGCTGCATCTCTTGCTCATTTATTACAGTCCCCTATGGGACTTTAGGGAGTGGCACTGACTTTTTGGATATACCATCTTAAATCACAGCCTATCTAACGTTTGATATTCACAATAAACTTACATTAAACTGTCCTCGCTCACCTGATTTTCGTCTACTAAGTTCATTCATTAAGCCCTTCCACTATTCACTATGGGTGATGGGATACGTTAGTTCAATTCGACAATTCATTTGCATCAATGAAATGGCGCATATATCATTCACAAAGAGTATCAATATTGTTGTAAATGTATCTGCATGTGTGCACCAAATCATTGGTTCAAATCTCAAAATTAATTGTGAACATCCACATTATGAAAATATCTGTAAATCTTCGGATAGTGAATAGCTTGCTTTAGCGGCTATATAAGCTAGTCATATTTATATCTCTACAATTCCTTTATTTTATAATAAAACGTTTTGCATTGCACACCTACAATGTCCGGTATTTTTTAGTGAACTATATCTTAGAGTGTCCATGATTGTAGTTTCATCAATCAGACAGATTTAGGTGGTTTGAATCTTTTGTGAGCTATGTACGAGCATCCAATCCAGTATTAGTTTAAACAGAGTTATCTGTTACCTATGGAAATCTAATTTAACTAAGTGAATAAGCACTTGTTGAAAATTAGAGCTTTATCCACTGAAAAAACTCAAATAAAAGCACGAGACAAAAATCTATATAATACCTGAACCATTTTCTAGAATTATTGCCAATATTATACGAGTAAAATAGTTTCCGATCTTAACTAATAAAGATTTAACAATGGGGAACTATTTAAACCTAAAAATCACATTACATTATTAAATTATCAACTGGACCTAAATAGCCTCCATTGTTAAACATTAGTATAGTTTATAATGGGAAAAATTCCAATCATTTTACCTGTATAATCGCAGTAATTCTAAGAAAGAATTCAGATGTTTATTGTCTACAAGCCTACATTTTGTGTCTCATTGTCACTTTCATTAAGATTTTTCATCTGAAGAAGCTACAGTGTTAGCGAAACAATTGTCATGTGTATTTTTTAAAATTCAGTGGAATGAATAAATGAAGTGTTTCCATTTACTCAGTATTAGTTTATTGCCTTTTTTCCTACAATGGCATATATTCTCTTCGAAATCAACGTAGAAGAAATCTACGGTTTGAAAACATCTTTACATGTGAAGCTAAAGGATATAATTCCTTCCTGTAGGATATAAACAGGAACATGACAATTTCGCATTTACTGTACTACGTGATTGTCCTAAGAGAGGTGTCACTTAGCTTCATATTAAGAAAGCTGGGAGTGTTCAATTCGCAAGCTCGACAGATATTGCTGTATTCGACAGGGATATCCCTAGCATATCCACAGTTAGCAATTTTATTCCAAAAGATTTAAAATTAGTTATGGGTGTTTTCTTTAACGAAGTGTAACAGTGCAGCAACTGGAATAGGTTATGACAGCTAAGTTCAAAATCTGTTACTATCTCTTTCTTCTGTCTGCTTTATTGCCTTTGCCCTGTAAGTATCCTTTAATCCAGTTTAAACCTCAGCCGAACTTTAGAGGAATGTTGTCAGATCTCTTTCTTAAGAAAGCCATTTGACGAATTGCGTCATTCCACAAGTGGTGTCGACTGTTTTAACATCTTTCCTTTAATTCTATACTAGGGATGGGCGAGTAATCGATAGTTATCGATAAGTGCCGAAAAGTGTGCAATAATGCCGATAGGTATCCAATGACATCGATAGGTAGCAGATAACATCGATAGTTATGAATAAAAGAATAAAAACTAAATTCTATTATCGTCCATTCCTACTATATATTAATGGATTTGATATCATAGGGCCACTCTACTCAAGGTAAATATCTAGTGTTGGGAAACTTCCCAATGCATTTTACAAAAGCACACTATTTCTTCTTTCTTCACAGAATTGAATTATTATATAGAGTTCTATTAACAGATTTTATCAATAAAGCAAATTGTAACTAGCACGAGAAATTTTTTAAATTATTAGATTTACCACTGTAGGAGTAACAGTGCTTGGCCCATCCTTTAAAATTATTAAGAATCAAACAAAAAAAAAAGGATTGTAGCAGCCCGACGTCAATAATCGGGTGGCGTTCCAAAGTAGAACATAAAAAAGTAAGAATAATCAAGACAGAAAAGGTGAGTGGCCTTTGTCCTCTACCTTGCTCTCTTGCGCTTGTTTGTTTCCGTTCCCGCCCACCTGAACGTCACCACGCTGACGGCGGGTGGTCCCGAGCCGGTGTTTTCGTTGGATACACCACGTACTCGAGTGCCATTCGCGCCACCGCCTACTCCATTCTCCGTGTTGTTAGCAGTGTGGATTGCGTTCAAGTCATTGTCTACGATGGCCGGAGAGGCAGGCGTCTTGTAAGTATTCACTATCTTTATGCTGTCCCTAAATTTCAGGAGTTGCTGTTGTACTTCATCATAACTGGAGGCGTCTACGATGAATACGTCCACGAGCTCATCAGAGAGTAGTTGACAAGAATAGCCGATATTGATAGCAGTCTCTGAAATTATTGAGGGAATTATTATTGAACAATACCTACACATTTAACGATATCGCAGCGGACACTTTTCAACACTTACAATTGATTTTTGTTAAGTTCAAAACCAGTACAAATCAGATTAAACACGATTTCTCGAAATAAATCTTCAAATTATGATTTATTTGAAAAGCTGGAAATTTAAATCTACCTAGGTTTAAACCTACGTTGTTTTATATCCTTTAAGGCAAAAAAAAAACAACAATATAAAATCGGTATCCGTGCCTAATATAGGAATTCGACCGATTATTGTCGGTATTGGTAAAAAAATCATAAATATCAAAATAAAAGTCTCATCACATTTGGTGTTTGCTCCTACGGCTCTTACCTTGTTTGTCCCCAGTAAGTACCCATATTTTAATGCCGGCCATTATTAGGTTAGCAATAGTGCTAGGAACGCCATCTTGCAGCTTGTCCTCAATCGCTGAAGCTCCTATAAGTAACATGTCCCTCTCAATCTCCTCATAAATTGAGTCAAGTTTTTCATCTCTACTCTCCAGGGCTATGGCGGCCTCCTGATGCCTTTGTTTCCAGTCATTAAAGAAGTTTTCGTCGAGATCACAATATGCTAGACAGAGCGTTCTCAAGCCATCTCCAGCAAATTTCTACAAAATAGACTCGATTAATCCCAAGCCAATTAATTATAGTTTCAAATAAGAAAGAAAAAAGTTTTATACAATTTTAGAATGGCGATTTCTAAAATACCCTCAAATATTTTAGAAATAGCAACAACGAAGGCTTTTTTTTTCGTTGACGTTCTTTTACCACCTTCTAGTTATATAATCTTATTTTCACACTACAGAAAGTCCGATAAACCTACATTGAGATGGTCTTGCGTCTTTGCTTTAATTTCTTCTTGGCCGTTTTTTAACCGCTCATATATCACATTATCTGCTCCTTTACAGTACAATGTCAGTTTCCCGTCTTTCCTCAATATAACAGACATCCTTTTACGAATATTATTAAAATCTAAAATGCATAGGAGTTCATACACTTCTCTAGTTCCCATGACCTAAAACATATTTAACAGTACATTGAAATGTCATTTTCACAAGTTTTACATAGAAGTCACAGATTTAGATAAAATTAGCAAACGCCTTTTTTACAATTTCAGTGTACGCCCCCCGAATGTTACTGAATACTGAATGTTGTGTCTCACAATGTTAAATTTTATAAAATGTATGCTATATTTATTCTGTTAGATACAAAACAAACTTTATATAAGACAATAGAGTCCATATAAGGTTTTAAGAAAAATTGTATGCCACAAATTTTACGAAAGATTAGGTATTCGATTCCTACTATTTGGTTTTCCGATGCCAGAAAATAATAAGTGAAGCAAGTGCAATGTTACTGAACCAATTGTCCTCCTGCTCGGATTGTATGAATTTTACAAAAAATAAATGTTAAACATATTAACGAACGTCAAAAGATATATAAGTCTAATAGCAAAAGCAATATCATTTAACAGAGAAATTTTAAAATAAACGAATAAGAACAAAAAACTAAAAATAGGCTGTAAAGTGAACCGGGCATAATCTTACAAAAAAATCTGAGGTAAACCAAACAAGGCGGATCCGTGTATTTGGCTGTACATGCAAATCCAAATTCTACAGAATCCTATAGGTATATACAAAAAATCTTTACCTCTATTGTAATACTGTTTGGTGTTCTTTCTTTGAACACAAAACCAAAATTTCTCGCCGCCGATACGAGAGCTGCCTCATCCGGAGATTGTGCTTGATATTCCAATTTCCCATCCCTCTCCTAAAAATAGAGAAAAAATAACTAATAATTAAGCTGTTATTCTAGAAACTTCTATCGTTAGAGTCGGCAGCATATTCAGTAACAGCAGACGCGCTAGAAATATGTTTGCCTCCTGATCCTAACATTGCCTTAATTAATCCAATGTTAGCAACTGAAATTGATTTGTGAAGCAGTTTAGCGCGATCAGGTTCCAGAGACTACCCTGGTGCTAATTTGGTACCGATCCACCTAATAATATATTTTACTAAAAACTGATCCTACTTTGTTATACAAATTTAAATTGATGAAAAAAAAAATTTTTTTTTGATAATGGATATTTTTTACCCATTCTGCGTATATAAAACATTCTATAAGCTACGTAATAAACCCTATCATTCTTATATTTAACAGTTTTATTTATCTTTTGAAATTAAACCAATAGTTAGCGTGGCGAATTATGAAGAAAGACTACTACATAGAATTTAACTAAGAATTACTACAGACTAAATTATTTGGTTTTAAAAATTTAAAAACTCATAAATATATGGAAACTTTTGCTGATGTTGAAAATCAGATTAAAAAATATTTTAATAAAAGGTTAGATTTAATGTTCAAAACGAAGCTTAATTTTGTATTTTAATTTTCCCATCTAAGGTGAGTTCTGAGTAGTTATTTCCTGGGCTGTGATTAACCCATATTATAATAATAATTTTTATAATATAACAATATGAGAGTTGTAAGCAAATTTATATATGAATAATACAGAGACGTAATAACAGAGTCTAAATGATTCTCGCAAGAGCATTTTAGTGGATAAAACATATCTTACCTCTGACATTACAGTATGGCAAAGGGCTAGTAATCGAAAAAACAGAAATGTTTCCTTTTCTCTTCTTCTTACAGATTCTAATAAATTTTTATCGTAAAACTTAAATTCCGGTTCGTAGTTGGAATTGAAAGAGAAATCTAAAGGTTCAGTTTCGTCGGTCACTTCTATGACGTCTCCCGACCTCGGATCTAGTAGGTCTCCATAACTTTTACCACCGATGGAACATTTATTAAAAGTCATGATGTTTTGAGTCAAGGTACCCGTTTTATCGGAGAATATATATTCTATTTGACCTAAAATGAATGTTCAAATTACTATTGCTTTTTAGTTTGAATAATATTCAGATGCTATAATAATAATAATATAAATATTTACATCTCGTCTCGTTCATACAACTTGGGCTATCCTATTAATAAATCAACATTTATTACAATAAATTATTTTCCTGAATAAAAGTCACACAAATTCACGATGGAGTACATTTCCGCTTTTCAGATGAAATAGTTAAGTATCACTAAGAAACGCCTAGTTCAAATTACGACCTGTTTATAAAACATGGCACAATTTGATGGTAGAAAATAATCTGTACTTAAAGTTTTAAAATGTTTTTTTTTTAGTTTGCTGGTTATTCAAAAGAATACTGTTTTTCTCTAATAATCTTTACAAACAGAAATTTGCCTTTTCAATTTAACACACCCCGACAAAGAAAATGTATATGACACCATCGCGCACTTAGTAAACAAAAATGTATACACTCCTAATAGAGATAGAAATAAGGTATAAGAAATGCATGAACAACTTCTGTCAAATAGATGACGTAAGATAAGTAAGCAATGTCATGTTGAATATTTTTTCACTCTACGAACCACATAATTTTAAACCCTTAAAAGTTTTCAACCTTGAGCTGTTGCCGTTCCGACCGCCATTTTGGACAAAAAGCGTTGAAAACAATTTTTTTCGCAAATTTGTCAATTCCAGAGTAAGTTACGTAAAAAATAATTATTAGCACAATAGTAAATAGTTTTTTCTCTCAAAATGTTTCCCAGATACAAGAAAATAAGATGCGAGTATTTACTTCAATTTGTAAAATTAAGTCATTGTTTCTTGGAAAAAAAAAAAAAAAATATATATATATATATATATATATATATGTTGATTCTTAGTCCTTCACGGATGGAAAAATACAATGTCTTTTCTTTCCAGGTGTACAACCGTTCACTACTGTCGTTCTATTCGGACGCAACAAAGAAAGCTTCTAAAATGCCAAATGTGATTTTGGCGAAACGTCAGCAAAACTATTCTTTTCAGAACGACAGTAGTGAACGAATGTACACCCGGAATAAAAACACACACACACACACACACACATATATATATATATATATATATATATATATATATATATATATATATATATATATATATACATTGTTATATATATATATATATATATATATATATATATGTATGTATATTTATATGTATATATATATATATATATATATATATATATATATATATATATATATATAAATATATATCCCCCTTTCCATAAATCCACCCTTATATATCCGTTATTAGCAACGCAATTTTCTTCAAATTTAGAATGTAGGTAGTTGTGAAGAAACTTACCCTAATATAAAAAAGTTTTTATCATTGGCGTGCAGTTACTGGGACGGAAAAATGTCGATTTGTCAAAAAAGTATATTAAGGCCTAACTTTTTTTTCAAAATTTTCTTTCAAATTTGGATTTAGCATGGAGTATTATTAGATTGGGATCATCTGGAGGCAAGGCAACAACAAAGAGAAGGTCATATATATCTATAGTCAGGTGTAGTATCACCCTGTCATTTATTAATATTAATTTTACTTGAATCTTATCATAAGTCACACCCATTTTCATTTAATAAACCAAAAAGAAAAATTATCAACGCTCGCATAATGAAAGCCTATTTTATTATGCGCGGAACTTTAGACAGTAGCAGCATATACATATAAGTCACTTCTATCCCTAGTAAGTGTGGAATTAAGCTTAGTAGATATTAACAAGAATGATAGAAAGATTAGCGCTGATGATCCAGAAAACTCCGATCACTTATGGTGACATTTCTTTAGAGAGATTATTGCCTTAGCCTCAGTGGACGGCTGAAGATCGCAAGGCATAGGAATGGCAAAGAAAAAAAAGAAAAAGTATGAGTACATAAAATGGAATGTGCAACAGTGAATATCATACTTAAATCGTTAGGAATTTTACAGGAACGGCCTGATCACCCGAAAATGTATCAATGTCTTGGACGCGTCTAGATATTAGCTGGTCTGCATAGAAAGTATTAAGATTGAGTTAAAGAGAAAAAAAGAAATAAGAGCACCTTCCTATTCATTAATGATAAGGGGGGCGTTAGCGCCATTATCTAAGCTATATGGGTTGATGGAAGGGAGCGTTGCTTAATAAATGAGAAATAATGACGAAAATAGCAATTATTGCACAAATCACATGGAGTATCCGCAGGCGAATAACGGTTTTTTTATATGAACGCATTACATACCTGAAATGTATAATAGAAACCGTTGAGGTAGACTGTAAAATAAAAATAAAATGGAAATATATTGATAAAATGCATGCAAAATATGAAATATATATAAAGTGGAAATTAGACAAGGGAAGTAAAGTATAAAGTAAGTAGTTAAGAAGATATTACAGATCCGTAGAGAAAGGAATTAAAATGCGCTAAAATAAAATTTAAAAAAAAAATGAAAAAGCTACCTATGATGCAATAAAAATCAACATCTGATGGTCCTAATCTAATAATACATCTAATAATCCATATCTAATGATATGAAACTAATAGTACATAATAAATTTTGTTTTAATTAAAATAAAACACAAATTTTTGTTATATTTAGCGTACATCCGACTATATGTATAAAGTCCGAAAAAACGCCACGACTTTAATTTTTGGTGTATATGAGGCTTGATTATTTGAAATTGATATTATTTTATTTGTTTAATTAATTTTATATTTTATTAATTGGTCGATAAAACTATAAAATGAGCACTTAAATATATAAATATTTCAAAAACAAATAATTCAGTTAAGCATTTACTAAACTCTATCCACACAGCAGTGTCTTTCACAAGTGGCCATAGTGAAAGCCATTAACTTGTATGTCAATTGCATGAGTTCTGCCGACAGTTACTATTAGTTTTATAACAGGCTAGTATTTAAATTGTTTGTTGCTATAAGAATGATTCAACAGATAGTTAAATCATTTTTCTAAAAGGGGGAAGGTGTAGTATCACCATGTATAGCAATTTGTTATTGCTAATATATTGGCAATTGTTTAATATATATAAGCGGGATGAGCACGCTGACGAGGCATAGTTCTTAAGGTGTGGTATATTAGATTAGTCCGCACTAGATAATATAACTAGTGATAGACGATAGACGTAGTGAGGGCAAGGTCGGACCTTGTCGGTCCGGCCTTTGGGCTGTACCGTATCAATAGTCAATAGAAGTGTTCAGTTACCAACGACTTTCATTTCTTATCAATCTGGGCCTAAGAGTAAGATAAATCAACCCCAAATCATCAAGTATTACACAGGGTTATGACAGATGAAATTCCTATTCTCTTCTAGGGCAAACAAGGCGTATGGACGTGTAAGGTTACATAATTCATTTGAAGTAATGATCCCAACCCGGGATCGATGGATCAAGCAGCATGTTTTTGGATTAAGGGAATCCAAAAATCCATGATAAGCTCGTTAACAAGACAAGGCTACCTCGGATTAAATAAGAACCAAAATTCCCAGACTCTAAACAAGTGGGCCTGGGATAAAGCAAACTTTAATTGGAGGACAGAAGGCTGCATGCAGTCCAAGAACGTGCTTCCAGAACTGTCACAAACCAAGGCGACATGGTTGCTGTCAAGGAGCCGCCAGACCATCGCGGATGTAGTAGGAATACTTACCGGTCATTGCAGACTAAATAGGGACCTACATTTAATAGGAATAAAGGACAGTCCACTTTGTCCTAGCTTTAGGCAGGGGAAGAAATCGCATATCACTTAATAAGTATTTATGATAGGTGGGGAAGACAAACGGAAAACCTTCGGATCAGTCGCCCTACCTAGGGAGGAGTTAAGGGCCACTGATTGGGATAAGCTTTCAAATGAAGAGAAGTTTTTCGGGATACCTTAAAAAATAACGGAGATAAGAGGGGTGAAACTTCTATTTGGGACACCCTGTATACAAAATATCAAATCAATTGGTCAAGTGAAAATGCTTTAAAATCAGCTCAAAGATTTGACTCAGACACACAAACAGAATTTTTAAAAATATCGTAATAACGCGCCATGCGCCATTTACTCGACCTGCATGGTGGTGTACATATTAGTAATAACCAAATAACTAAAATTTTTACAGACAAAAAAAGGACTAATTCGCTTTTATCTGAAAAACTGTGAAAACGAGAAAGTTTTCTACAAAAAATAAAGGGATTCTACTATTATGATAAGTATTTCCAAGTAACTCGCACCGGAATTGACATTCGCGAAACAATGATTTTCAGCGCCTTTTATCCAAGATCGTGGTGGGAGTGGCGACACCTCAAAGTCGAAAATTTAGGATAATATTATGCCAAAATTACCTATCAATAATAACAATAATAATAATAATGGTAAAACCAATTTCCAGCATCAAATTTTAATTATATTTTAATTTAATAAATATATTCTTTACTAGACATAGCTCACTCTTTTCTTCATGTAGTTGTACGAAATATAATCGTTGCTCTGAGCAAGCTAGTTTCAACTAATCTTTACAAACGTTTACCTATTATCAAAATGCCATTTAAATCTTAACTATTATAGCGGCATAGATTATTTGGTAATTCATTCTATTATTTGTACCTTGATTATTAATATACAACAAAGTTTTCAAAAAAGTATAAATACTTCAAAACTTTTTCAAATATGATTGATTTCCTCTTGATAATAATAAGAAACAAATTTAAAATCTACACAAAGAACCAAGAGAAGACACGGGACAGTAGAAGTTTTGATGTCATTTATTCTAATTTTATATAGCCACAACAACTTTATCAAATCATTATCATCATGTATGTTTTTCCTTTTTCATGCTGCAAGATTTGTATTTATTATTAATTTATTTACTGAACACATTTAAAACATATAGTATAGTATAACTTACCTAATTCCTCATTAAGGGTCGTGGTCCTAGCTTTGGCATAAGTATTGTATTTCTTATAGTACATTTGTTCATCCCAGTTTATTTGAAAACTCTGCACAAAACGAATTACTTCCACCGAAACGTATAGTGAAATCGGCACTACCGTGTTTAATACAATGGCGTATGAGAAAAACACAAGTAGGGCTGCAAAAAATAATACATTTCAAACACAACCAATAAAATCAAACTATTTAAATATTTATTGTTTTGCTTTAACCATCAGTTAATATTTATTACTAGTTTGAACAATGATCGCAAGATTCACTAAAATAATTAAGAATTAAAGATATAATTGTCACAGCAATTAAAGCTTTCAATTTGCCAGTTATTACTGTGGCATTTAATAAAAAAATTATTTGTCCCATTATTACATAAGATGCCATCTTAATATGTGAGTGTCAAGTTAGGTCTGATCTAAATTTAAACCTATTTAGTGAATACAGCTAATCCGATCGTGTTTTAAGCTTTTCTACCATTTATAACTTTCATTATGAGCGCATACTTTGCTTTGGTTTTTATTATCATCTAATTTTTTATTTGAAAATTTAATATGAATGATGTCGTATAAGTAAAGACATAACAAAAAATAATGTTCACATTTGTTAAAACTCTACATCATCGAAAATAGTTTTACTGAAAAATGACTTGTTAATTTATAGCAGAGTGGCATTTATTACAGAAAGTTTTAATGACTTTTTAATTTTCAAATCTGATATAGAGTATAAGAATTTCAATTGTTTGAAAATATTACCTATGATTGTGGCGCCTCCTAGTGGTTCAGAGGGAACCAGAGTATCCCAAGGAAGGAAAGTCTGGAAATAACGGCCTACAAGTGATTCCCAAATTCCGCAGGCTACCATGCAGAAAAGGCACATCGATAATAGAAAAAATACTATCTGCAATGTAAACATAAAATCTTTAATATGTTACTATATACTACTTACTATATACTATAACTCTCAAAATTTAAATACATATGCCACCTATTGGAAACACAACACAAAGTTTTGAGGAACATTCAATTCTACACATTTACACTCGTATTCACTAAAGAGGTTTAAATTTAGACCAGGTCTAACTTGACAGTTGTAGGTTTAAGATGACATTTTAAAGAGTTGAACAAATAATTTTTCTCTAAATGTCACAATTAAAAAATGACAGTGATATAAGCGAAACATAAGTGGTGAACTGCGAAACATAAGTGGTGAACTAAGAGTTTTAAGTACCATGGCAACTAGACCTGGTCTAACTCCTAAACCTTTTTAGTGAATTCGGGGGTTAAACTCGGAAATATCGGCTCAATCTCTGATAGGTATGAGCTTAAAATGCTATTAAAGTTGGAGGTTGATTGATTATAATGACTTTTAAAACTTTCTCTATAAATAATTGCTGTAACAAAATAAATAAAAACGTTAAGAATTCCAAGTTTTTATTATTTTAGGAATTATTTCGTACTCTCCTGAACTATAAATAAGAACTCTGGTTTTGAGGTAGGGATTTTTTAAACTCTTGCCGTTCGATTGCTTGACATGACTCCATGACTCAAATGAGGTAATCAGAAATTAAGTAGTAGAAGTAGTATTGTTAGTAACACTATGGACCCCTGAGACCTACCCCAAATGCTTACAGCAACCATCTACTCAACCTCTGGCTATTCCCTAAACTTAGGACACACATATTCACGTAAGATCTGAAAATCCTTCCAAAGGTGATCTTTAACTTCGTGTCTCTGCAGGATTGCACCTCAAATTAGCGAGCCGAGCAAAATTCAGTCCCTAACGGCAGGTAACATAAAATAAATACATATCTGTCTGTGAAATAATGTGGTGTAACTGATATCGAGAGAGGAAAAAATCGGTTTGGTTAGGTTAGGTGGAGCAGTATCGAGTTAGAATCAGGTTAAGCGCCAGAGCGCCACAACGCGAAGGCATCATCGTTAAAGCTATGTCACTCTTATACTCCAAGAGCTGGTGACCAGTTTGGGGTAGTTATTTTAAGCACTTTGAAATCATAAAAAAGTACCCCTTCAATGTTAGTGAATTGAGAATCAGAGGTCTGGAAGGACTTTTACGGTTATTTTGCTACTGTGCAGCATATGAGATTTGTAAAAAAATTAATCCATAAAAATATTCTTTAGGTACTTTGTAATTGTGTTTAGCATTTATATAATCTATAAATAAAAATCCCCTACCTTTTAGACGGTTTTGAAGTTTGACCCGACTGCCCAAAATTTGTTTTATTAATATACTCAAAAAATATTATTTAGTCACATTTTTATAGCAAATTTATTAATTAAAATTAAAAATATGTGCAAAAAAAGCCAGACGAATACGGCGGTTTTAAATGATTACCAGACGCAAATAAATATTTTAAATGAATGCGACAAAATGGTCTTATGCGGCGACTACTAGGCTTGTGAAAATCAAAGTTCAGGAATCGGTCATGTGATAAAACTGTGTTAATATTTATTTTTTTATTATAGATACATTTTTTTACATCAACCCAAAAAAAACACCAAACTTAGGCTAACCAAAAATGAAATCCGATATTTAAAATACATTTCATATTACGCGTAAATTACAGCCAAACTAGACATTATCACAAAATAAACAAACCTTAGTGAAAGACTGATGGGCCTTCTTCAGTTTACAAAATACCTTGTAATGAGTGTGAGTTCTAGAAGCCTTAAAGGCAGAATCACCTGACATAAGAGTGACCATTGGAGAGGGGTTTCGTTATGTGCATTGAGCGAACATTTCATTAAAGAAAACCACTTTCTTAGAAATGTATATATTTTTACAAATTAGTTTGAATTGGGTTGAGCATCGTATACACACCACTGTAAGATATGCAACCTGTCATCCTTCTGTGTTGTGCCTGCATACTATTAATCAGTATAGACTCCCTATTTCTATCTTTATGTTAAAAATAATATTTCTATCTTTTTCACTCACGCCCCCTCCACTTTCATATTCAAAATTTCTCGAAAAACGTGTTTTGCCACTAAACAAAATGAAGTCCCATCATGCACATTTTTTAAAAGCTTTTAATTTTCATTTTCGTTATAAAGTATGTAATTTTAAGAATTTTAAATAAACCGAATAATGGTTCCGTGCAACTAAATGTATATCTCCTTCATAGTATGTTTTTATTTTAATAGCAACCCACATTGTTGAGTTCAAACTTATTATAAATATTAGTTTGTTTCTTTTATAAATTATTTGTAGAAAAGTCCCGAGGAAGGGATAAAATTAATAGATATAACAAAAAGAAAATGGGAAATCAAATTTTCTAAGATAACCAAATTGGAGAGCATATAAATATGAGTTGTTAGTTAATTTAATGGTCAATAAATCGAAAATGAATAACATATGAGCAACTTTTTTATTTGTGATTTAAGGCGAAAAAAGTTTTGCTTATATGAAAAATAATATAGATTAAAGAAAATTTAACTTTGTATAAAGTAAATATAACAATAGCAGTTTGCAAAACAAAAAAAAATGAAATTTTAGCTTATAAGTCACCTGAATTAAAGAGCCTGCAAATACAAGTCAAAAAACTTTTGGAAGTTTTTTGACAATAGACTTATTTTTTTAGAAAATTAATGGAGAATTTGTAAAGTGCGTCATTTCATCATTTATATTCACAATTAATTTCCTTGAAACCTAAGTCAATTATCAAAAAAATTATACACGCTTTTTGACTTGTAAGATATTTAATTATCAAAAAAAAAAATTATAAACTTCTCTTTTAATATTTCGTACCTTGTATAAAAAAATGCCATTCTTTTTTTAGATGAATCTTATTATTCAGATAAGCAAAACTTTTTATTAAGAATAACTTTTTCGCCTAAAATCACAAATAAAAAAGTTGCCCATATGTTGCCCAAATCCACGCACACGGTGTATGTTAAAAAATATAGTAAAATAATTAAATATTAACAGAAAAAAATTATTTTGTTCACAAAGAGAAATTTTTTTGAATGATTTTCATTAACACATTTATTTATTATTATTTTTTAGAGAAAAAATGATGAAATAAATTAATTCAAATTTGTTATTACAACAATTATTGTTGCTCAAGAATAATACACTCCTGTAAACAGTCCGAACGTCACGTAGTCTTTCAGAAACCAATCACAATTTCACAAGCTCTGATAAACGTTCTCGCTCTTTTATTAATTAATGAAAATGTTATAAAAATCTCAGAGTGCTTACAGCATATTTTTTTGAGTATATTAATTAATAAAACAAATTGAGGGCAGTCGGGTCATATTCCAAAACTGTCTAAAAGGTCTGGGACTTTTATTTATAGATTCTATAAATGCTAAAGTATATTTTTTGGGGATTAATTTTTGCAAATCTCATATGCTGCGCAGTAGGGAAACAATCGCAAACGTCCTTCTAGACCTCCGATCCCTGATTCGCTAACACTAAAATAGCACCTTTTTTATGATTTCAATTTTTTTAAAATACATGCCACTTTAAGCTTATTCGGAGTGAACTTGGATCATACCTTTTTGACTCAATATAATCTACCCTAATAAAGGAGGGAACTCGTACCCGCCCAGTTAGTTAAAAATGCCCTTCATTTCTTGATTATCTCATTTCATTTCTTATATATTTCAAAACTAGTTCCTTGACATCATTTGGAATGGACACTAAAACTTGCCTATGCCTTCTAACACTAATGATTGTGTATTGGATATTGTTCGTGTAAATTTGCGGAGAGCTCCAAAAAACATATATTTAAAAAAAAATAACCCTCAAAAGTTACATACAAAATTTATTAAAACAAGATCAATGTTTCAACCAATTACATCCGAACTTTATTTCCTTCCATAAATTAAGCCTATGAAAGGGGAATCTTGGTTGTTTTTAATTTGTTTCCTTTTATCAAACATATTGCACTATTTCATTTCCTTAAAACACTAAATGATTAACTGCAATAAGGTTTTCATACTTACCCCTATAATTAAAAAGTTAAGCAACCGATCAATACTAGTTCGCTTGAATTTACTCTTCCCACTGTTTTGCATTAATTTGGTGTCTTTGCCTGCAAAGATTACCACACCATAACACCAAGCAGTATTCCGTAATACACAACCTCGCAAAATTATCTGCAAAAAAGACCACTAATTAGCTGTTTTAGAGTATATTACAAAAAGTAACTCAGCTTTTCTGAACAACCTCGTATACAATATAAAAACACCGTTGAAACTGAAAATATAAGCTATACAAGATATTGGAGCAATAATTATCAGCAGTCTACCTGTAATTTTAGAGTCATTAATTAGCACAAGAATCAATAGATGTGGATTTGTTGACGTTGATATATGTAAACTGTTATATTTACTATAAAAATCGTTCTAAAACCAGGTGATGAATCTTTAACTAGATTTTTTTGCGTGCGTTGGGATATCTAATCATAAGGACATTATTTCAGGACAGATGTTTGAAAACGGCGATCACTATTGACAGGTTAATTTGAAAGTTAATTATTTAACAAATAACAAGGTAATCTTCGAGAATTAACCAGGCATCACTATTCCCTAATTAACTGTTACTGTGAATGCTTAATCTTGACAAATATATCACAATCCATATTTATTTTATCGTTTCAGATTTTGTGAATAACTAAGTTGCCAAACTATTATACAAACAATATATAAAATGATATATAATGACTCATCGCGAATATATTTTTCTATAAAAGCCCGTTTAGGCGATGTTGAAATAAAATAAAGAAGAGATTGTGTTAATGATCCTCAAACCAATACTATGTCTTGCAGAGGATGTGAACAAGACAACAGTTTCACATATATTTTGTGACGACCAGGGGATTCACTTTCGAAGCATTTAGCTAGGTTAAAGTAAGTCTCTTTAGGAAGACGATGTTAACACCTACTTTTATGAATAGTCTGATGACATAGGTTGAGCTGTATCAGACACATTGGAGCATACAGTTGCACAGTTTGCCTCGAGATAAATCTGTCAAGTTCAACAACTTTTAATAGGTGCTATAAAAATATTTTTATGAAATACATACCTTATCGTTGTCCAGGGAGAATGTTCTTCCACGCCAAAGTAATATACCTTCAAATTTGTTTAAAATATTATTTGGTTGTTCACAGACTATTTCGCCATCGAATTCGCCGAGAAGAGCATCATCCTGGCCCATTTCCGCGGTTTCGACGAGACACTGTCGACACTTGAGGTTCGTTTCACTGAAAAGGATTTTTTTCTAATTTTTTTATTACAATAAATTGTTTTTCTACTTTCAGCAGTTTTTATCGCTAACGTTTATTTCTTTTTTATAGATGTAATTTTCACTCTAAATACCAATCAGCAAATCTATATGATTTATGTTGCATATGAACCTGCTTTAAATTTAAACCCTTGCTTGACTTTGATTTAGTATAATAATACATACATCAAGCTTATTCAGCAAATTATAAGATCTTGCTATAAAATCAAATTATTGAAGTTATTAGTTTGGAATCTAACCATTTTACAGGATAAATGAATTTGTAACACTGTGATTTTTAGTGGGTAATGTATTTGCTTCGTTTATCGTGAATTTTAAACTTTGATTTTAGTAAAAGAAATAATCTAACAATCTAGTATTAGGTACTGTTAATTGTATATTATTATTACTTAAATAAAAAATATAAATTATCCCTGAACAGAAATTTACTTGATAAGGATATTTGATTCAAAATTAATGAAAAAAACATTTCTAAATAAAATTACTCAAGCAGAACTTGTGTTGTGTATTTTAATTTGTACAGGGTGTCTTGAAAAATAGTGGTATATTTAAAGGGTGGATGGATATTAATTTTGGTTAGGTATATCTTATTAAAATTAAATTTTATTAATTTTAATTAGGTTCGTATTAATTACAAATTAACAAACAGAAAAATCAGATTTTCACTATTTAAACTACACAAACGTTTTGGTACACAGTGCTTAAAATGGAATGTTCTACAAATGCACTGCGTTCACTTATATCCAACATTTATACAGAATTAAATCATACAATATTTCGCTCATGTATATTTTTTAACAATATAAGTCATATCCAAAAATATACATACGCAAAAATGACAGAAATTTCGATAAAGGCACATAAAACGGGTGGCCTTTTTTAAAGATAAAACGGACAAAATTATGCATCTTGTTTATCCAAAGAGGGACATAGTTTTAACGACACGATAAAATGTTGAAGAAAACTAATCAATAAAACTTGTAAACTATTATAAAATATTGTATTTAAAGTATTTTTTAAATTGCAATTATTATGCATTTCTTGTAATAAAATAAATCTAACAAAAATCAGTAGTAATAACTATTAAGTGTATAGTGTTATTCGGTATATTTACACAGCGCCTACCGCATTTACTATAAGAAAAAAACCTACATATAAAAGTTGTAGGGATTGTCCTGAACCGCCAGTATTCGTTACCAAAAAAAATGAGCATCGGAAATTAACGAAATGAGCATCAACTTTGTTACTTTAAATGGAACACCCTGTATAATATATGTCCGTTAAATGGGAGTACAGAAAGACGGAAAAAGTTCTATCAGTGGACTCGATGCGGGAATACATTGCCTTTTATGGCAGGGTTGTTCTTACATAAAACAGCAGTTATACAAGGGGTTTTATTTATAAGTTCGAACGTATGATCGAAAAAAATGTAAATAAAATAGATTATACCATTAAGGTGTCTCTCGCCAAAGGGTGACATGTTAACCAGATAACCTTCATGTTAGATAAGCCTGAATTGGCAAGTTTTAAAAAAAGTACCTAAAATCTACTCACCCATCTAACTCAGAGGTCTCGATATAACAAAGACCATTAGGCTCGCTGGACGTTAAAAGGAGTAAATCGGCCGCAACGAAAGTATTATTGTCCATGCGAATTATATCGCCCACTTGCACAGCCGACCATTTTTCTTGGACGAGTTTCCCATTTCGCACCACCCGGGATTTTCTGTTGTTAACATGAGAGTCGGAGACATGACGTTGCTAAAAACGATAAATAAATTCATAATTTACCATTTTGTTAGATTACATAAACTATTTAATAACAAACTAAAACCGCCACAAGAATTTTACACAATATGTTGATTGTAGTAAAATTTCTATATAAGAATAAGCAAAAAAACAAAATGCATAGTTTCCTTGATGCACTTATAGTTTCTGAATTCTCAAAAACAAAGTTGTTTAATCTCTAAATTTTACTAAAAAGTTCAAATTAATAAGTATTAGCTCGATAAGAGTCTGTAAGAAACAATTTGTGAACACCAAGAACAGAGTTATCCTTATCTGAAACAATTTCGTAATTATTAAAACTTAAAGTATGTTTGTGTTTCTTGTTGTGCAACTTATTGAATGTATGAGTAAACTGGTCGCTTGTTGCAGACTATGATCAAAATAAGCAATATACTTACAATATCGTCATAAGCATCTTTGATAGCAGTCAGACCTAATACACCGATGAGGGGCAGTGCAGTCGTGACAGGCGTCAAACTACTGATGGCCGGGATTAGTTGCAACACCAGAAGGCACAAGAAATAGAAGTTGGCAAGTCGTTGGAATTGCTCAAAAAGGTTCAAGGGCAAAAAGGTGAGGATAGAGTATTTTGAAGTTTTGATGAAATTGCTCTGAAAAACAATAGCTGCGTTAGAACACATAAAAGATATTCTTCACTTTAATAATCACAATATCATAATACAATTTACAAGTTTAGTCAACATAGACTTGAGGTAGACTATCCGTTTACTAAGTGCACCCCTACTGGGAAAGATCCTACGCTAACTTGTACTTATTTTTCAGTATACCGAATGGTTACATTAACAATATTTCAAGTGTAAAATTTCACATTTAAATAGAGGTTTAATTTTAATAATAATTATTAGCGATTTTTTAGTTTATTTTTACATTTTTGAATTCTACTGTAAATTTTAGACATCTCTTATGTATTAAATTAAATTGTTTTGGAGTAATTGATATCTGAAAAAATACTTGCTACTTTAACGCCTGCATAAACGGTTTAACTTCGAGCAAAATGATGTGCACTTTCCTTATCTTAAATCTCTGATATCAACTTCCAGTTAAATCAGGATTTGGTATCAGTATCACTTGTTATATCAATTATCAAAATCGAAACTTTCGGTCATACCGGGAAGTTGATATTAGGTGATAGATCTTTTAAAACTAAGAAGGGCAAGTTATTTTGTTCTTGTCCAGCAGTTTAGATTCTACACGGCGTTAAAGTAGCAAATATTGCCATTTTCAGATAGGATATAAAAAAGAATAGAATTTGCAGTACACTTTAGGTGTGCCATTTAAGAAATAGGTTTCAACGCACTTTTGTTCCACTCTGTATAGGTATAAACTACATATTTAAAAAATTCATGCTCCTATCTATTAATTTTATATTAAACATTTTTTTGTAAAACGAAAACTTAAAAAAAGTTAAGGGTGGACTCCATTTATAACCAATCACTATGTACTTTACGATACGCTGGTAATGTATTTTACCTGTTATTGAATGGGACAAAAGTCTGCTAATTTTCGATGTTCTTTGACAGCTACATACTCCATACCGTACGACGCTATATTCGTGACAATATATAATACAAACAAAATATGAATAAGGCTTGTTTTATTTGAGGTCTTGGGGTTCAGTTAAGTTAAGCAAACTTTTCCCAAATTTAATCTTTATTAACTACGTTATTTATATTTGACCGAGGAGAAAATTTATTTAATTTCATATCAAGCTATATTACGGTTTTCTATATGTCAGCATAACTCTTCTAGTTTTTCTGCTAATAAAATTTTTAAACTTTAAATACTCCTTTGTATACAGAGTGTAGGGAATAATAATAATAATAATACCAGTAAATTAATAGCTGGTAGCACTACGCTTAATATGAAACATAGACATTTCCAAAAAAACTGTTGTATTTAAGTATCCAGAACGCTAACATAGTTTGGTAGGGAAATAAACATAGTTTCTCCTAGTTTAAAAACATAGCAGGGGTATCATTTAAAAAAAAAGCGAAGCTACTTTCGATTAAATTTGTGGAAACCCCGTATATTCTGAATGAGCGAATATCCAAATACTGACAATTTAAAGCACTATCAACTTGTTTATTATTCAGTTGATTACGATGATTATTATCGATGTCATTCACTTTTTTAAAAAAATGGATATTTTGAAAAGTTGAAATATTTCCAAACCCTATAACATTCTCATAATGAATTTGGTGTTTACTTTTAAAAGAGAGTTCAAATATGCATAAAATTGTTTTTCATTTTAAATAATGTTACTTTTATATGCCACGTTTTTTTACGTACCCTGTGTATCTCAAAATAATTTTAAATTTTAGCCTTATCAGGCTTATCGGCAAATTATTATTTATTATATATTACTAACAGCTTAAAGAATTATTTTTTGTCTTATAATTTAATCAATTAATTTATTTTGTTAATAAACACTGACATATGTTACATATTACATCTACATATTCATACAAAAAAATGAAGCTAACATGAAATAATACTTACAGCGTATCTAAATTGGGAATTAAATGCTCTGTCATTGGCATGAATTCTTCTTTGATTATCTGGAACAAAAAATTCAGATCAATATGGTATAATGTATATTAAATTAAATTTAAAGAATTTGTTTAAATACATTTTCAGCTGAAGCTGAATATTTAAAATTATTTGGTTTTTATAATAGCGCTCAATATATTTAGGCGAAGTCTACGGATATTATAACAATAATAAATTTCCGTATGCTTCGTAGTCGCACATTTTGTCTGTAACTTAAGACTTGTTGGTTATCCAGGTTTAAAAGGACGACTGCTAGCCGAACTACAACTATGATATATATATATATATATATATAATAATATATAACTATATATATATATATATATATATATATACTATATATATATATATATATATATATATATATATATATATATATATATATATATATATATATATATATATATATATATATATATATATATATATATATATATATATATATATATATATATATATATATATATATATATATATATATATATATATATATATATATATATATATATATATATATATATATATATATATATATATATATATATATATATATATATATATATATATATATATATATATATATATATATATATATATATATATATATATATATATATATATATATATATATATATATATATATATATATATATATATATATATATATATATATATATATATATATATATATATATATATATATATATATATATATATATATATATATATATATATATATATATATATATATATATATATATATATATATATATATATATATATATATATATATATATTTATAGTCTCACCTAGCATACCAGTTTCCACATTCATTCCTCTTCCTCAATTACATGATCTACAAATTCACTCCACTTTTGAGACTCGCCTTTCTTTAATAACCCTCGAAAAATATTTTCAACGCAGTTCATTTTAAAAGCGCTGTTATGCCTTGTCATAAAGCCTTTAACTTTAGCCCACAACAATTATATCGCATTTACTTCACAATGGTAAAGAGGAAATCGAAGTACTATAATATTTTGCTTTAGAACCATTTCATTAACAACATAATTTGGGCTAGGAGTTCACAAAATTAACAATTTCAAGAAACTCCTTTTTAATCAAATTATCTTTATATGGTATTTTTTAAAAGTAAGTAATAAGATAATAAGACACCATTTTTTCTTCAAAGAATTTGGTGGTTTTTAAGCTCCCTTATAGTAACGAACTAGCGTTGTCCATAACGGAATGAAGAGGAATAAGGTCTATCATCTGCTCAAAATATTCCTCATCTACAATCATGTCTTTGTGATAATCATCAGTTTTTCTTGAGTAGGCACTATGCCTATGGAACACTCCTAACCAGGCTAAAAATAGGTACATGATTTAGAGCTCTCTTTATTCAAGATAGAAGAAAATGTTGAATATAAAATTTATTTGGTTTAACCTGAACCATCAGAATCTGTAAATAAAAAATAATTGGAAGTAAAAAATATTTCATTAAATGCCCCTGTTCTTACCGATTAAAAAAAAGTAACAGAGATAGAGAGCTTTCTCTTCCAACAATCCATAGGACCAATAGGAATACATTGTGTCCTATGGCCGGATTTTTGCCAATTTTCTCGGTGTCTTTAAAGATAAAAGTACCAAACGTGGTATTTTTGTAATCGGCAAGAAGATGCACATTTAATGAAATAGTATTATATAGGGTGTTCCATTTAAAATAACAAAGTCGATGTTCAATTTTTAATTTCCAATTGTTTTTTGCTTATTTTGTTGAAAGATTCTGAAGGTACAGGTAAAACCAAATAGCTTTTATTGTCAACATTTTATTCTAATTCTTTAGTGGGGGGGGTGTCAATATATGCTTGAGGAAAAACCCTGTACTTCAGGTGTTTGGGCTTCTTCTCCCCATTAAGATTTGAGGGGTGTTAGTATACAAAAGAATTCACGTGAGAGCTTGTCAAATATACAACTTTTTTATTCAATGAGCAAATGGCCTCGACCATCCTTAATTTTTACGAGCCGGCGTCGCGCCATAGTCTCATAGTTTAAAGCGCCAGTTTATGATTCTTTCAGGTTTAAAAAAAATATATGTCTTATTTAAAATTAAGTTTTGAAAACAAATATTTTAAATTGGTATCCAATATTTTTACTAGATATTAATGTCAGGAATTTACATAATGTGTAATTATATAGGTTAACATGTATATTCTAGACAATTCAACAAAACAAAAAGATACTGAACACCTACATAGTGCGTATACACACGACCAACCTCAGATGTATAAACTGTAACAATTGAAACTTGATCATAAAAGCAAAAATAGAACTGGCTTTAATTAGCATCTCGAAAATAATTTACTTTCCGTATGTAATTATTTGATTTTTTCGGAGATATACGAAAATAACATACAAGATTTGTTTTCAGCACTGTTATTTTATAAAGCAGCACGGTCGCGGTGAGACAGGCCTAACCCAGACCTAGTTATAATTCCAATTAAGCTTGAAAAACTTTTATATCTTATGATAAGCATATAGTTCTAAGGTAGTCAACTTGCAGTTAGAAGTACGAATTAAATAATTTTAGATCCGTGAATGTTGTGAACAGTTCCGGCATGTAAAACAAAGATATTGTGAACAGTTCCGGCATGTAAAAACAAAGAATAACATTCACAATTTTATTTTCGGCTGTTGCCTCTGCTCATTCCTTGCAATGTTGAAATGACCTATTCGTATTCCTCTCATTGACATCGACATACCTCTTGGATCTATTATACGTGTTATCAATAAATACATTATATTTTATAGAAACATGTTTTAATAAGCTTTCTTCTTGTTATATTTAACCTATATGTAGTATAAAGAAAATCTTACACTCTATCTGCAGTAGAGAGAGACAATCCAATATGTATATCTGCGGTTTTTTTTTAACAGGGTTCCTAATAAACCGCTCACGGAATTAGCCGGTACAGCTACTTTTATCATCATTTGTAGAAGACTGTATCACGGAAACGCATTAAACTTAGGTGATTCTGAAAGTTCGTTATGTTTTTAAATGACCTAGACTGATCTAGGTCATTTAAAATGTAATGCAAAATTTTAACCCTCTGCACCTGTTACATTAGTAATTCAAAAACTGTCATCGTAATGATATATAGACGATTTAGTTCATATCTCGGGAAGAATTTAGCGGTTTTGTATTTTTTTTTAGAAAAGAAGTAACATGGCATTTCCAGAAAGCCCATAGTTTTTAAAATTACAATTTCAGTTTAAATAAATTTTAAAATTTCAAGCTTCAATAAAACGGCAAGTATAAATTTAAAACAACTGGTATATATTTCCAAGCTAATAACTGGCAATTAATTGTTCAAAAAGAAAGGTAGACAGTATTAATTAATAATTTAGTATCAAGAAGGCCCACCTCGTACCCGCAAAAGTTCCACTGTCCTCAACCTACTGACCAATTCCTAATAAACTCTTGAGGAATAGACTTTCATAACTTCCTATCTGCAATTTCCAATGTTTCCAAATTTCGAAATTCTTGCTCTTTGATTCCGTTTTAATTTTATTCTGTTCCATATGTGCTCTTTTACATTCACCATTCATATCCGGCGACCAAGCAGGCTAGTCCATTCGATCAATGCCATTGTTTCTCAGAATTTCTTGGAAAATTCGCATTGTCGTCCCCAGAATTATCGCATTATCGTCCACCAGATAAAACCTCGCCAAAGTTCTGAGCAAAATGAACGACAATTTCATTCACACACAAGTCACCATACCTAACGCCATTTATACCTTGTCCAATCAAAATTATCAAATCAGTTTTTCTATTTCACATCACTCTACAAATGAGCTCAAGTCAAATAGCTCTCCTATTTTCTTCGTTTATTCCTTTCTCTCCACACTAACATGCCTATCCGATACATACAGTGCAAAATCAGTAAACATGCGACATCTCCATTCTGCTATTCCCCAGTTCAAATGTGTTTGAAACACTCGGTAGTAAGGCTGAACAGACGGACACGCGTCACGTTTTAGCATCTAAACCTGGCTCTTGCAATTTAAACCTCGCAAACGGTCTCTGATAGTAGTAGTCGATACTATCGTTCCTACTGTTTTTGTCGCATTTAGAGTTCTTTTCCGTCAGACATATAGGTTAACCAGATCATCTTCCCTGCAGATTACATCTTTTGCGACCGCTTTGTTGAACTTTTTTATAAACAGGAGTCCCATGATTTTGGCTTCTTTCCATCGTCCTTTGAACCGTGGATCTTCATGTTCCCACTAAGTCAACGATATAGTGTAAAGTTATCCCTCGTTGACGGAATCTGTTTGAAATACATTTTTTAATGAGTTCCTTTTAAATGACATACCGAATAATGTTTCGTAATTCATTTTTAAGATAAACTAAGTAATAGAAAATATTGTGAAGTTACACTATTCAGATGCGAATTACTTACATTATTTTAAACTTTGTTTTCATGGTTTTTGTACATTTGCTTTTTCTTCCACCCCCAAGCAAATAAGTTTTAAATGAATGTCAAATACAACCAGATGCAGTTGTCTTAACAGAGACATCAACATCACATTTCGAAGAGTAATTGACAGGAGCTAAAACTATGGTACTCCTGCAGTTCAAAGAGTTCCATATGAAATAAAATGACTTCTAGAAATTGGTGTTTCTTTTGTAATTTAAAAAGAATGCGAACCTTCTAAAAATACACTATAACTAAAAAAAATACGAAACCACCATATACGTCCCAAGATATCGACCAAATCCTCTTATGTCATTACGAATAAAGTTCTGTAATTTTTATTGCAACATTAAAATATTACCTTGAATTCTTCCACACACACCCTGTAGAATATTAAAAACATTTTTTATTGAAAAGCAGATATTTAAAAAATAACGAACTTTTAGAATCTTCTTCATTTTTAAAAATCGGCTAAGGCGTTTTCGAGATACAGTCTCCTATAAATAACGATAAAATTAGCTGTACCAACTAATTCCGTGGGCAATTTATTCAAATATTTTGAAGCTAATTTGCAAATTTACCACAATTGCGAATCTTGAGCTAATAGAGTTGTAAACTCAAGCTCAATAAATATGTTTTTATTATTACATGTACTGTCGAATTTACCAAATAATTACATCTAGTGAAAAAGCACGTCGGATTATATTGTTAATTTCAAATATTATCTTCAAATTCAATGTGTGTGAAGTCAAAAACCGTAATTGTTATGCGTGTTTTTATCATTTCGAACATACACAATAAATGATAAAAATGACTGTTGGAAAAAGATGGAACACAATGCAAATCACGCAAAACGTTTACTTCAAGGATTATTTTTCCTTGCGTGTTTTTGAGAGTTTTGTTGAATAATTTTTTGAAATATAGGTATTTTTATTTTAAACGACAAAACTATAATCAGTTGTGTATCACAATGTGTACCTCCTTTTTTACATTTTGTTTTTGTTGCTTGGCTTTTACGTTAAACATTTAAAATCATAAGTACTATGGGTTCTTTTTTCTTTGTCAAAATTTCAAAATGAATCTTGGTTACTTAAATGCGAAAATAGAAGGGCAACGCTCTTATAGTAAAAAAGCTAACTTCCATTCTAGGAAAGTAAAATGTAATTCTAATATCTTTATAAAGAAAAAGGGTGAGCCAAAACTACTTGATGAGTCCTTCATTTTTTGTGTATAAACTCCGTGGAATAGACACTTTTTTGATGAAGAAACTAATTTCCGCGATTTTTAAGTGTTTAGGCATTTTCTTGACAACAGTACAGAACACTTAAAAAAATAAAAAAATGATTAAACTACTCTTAAAAATCAACCTCCCAGAATGTTTCAGATCTTCATGTTTCTGGGTCCGAAAATGTAATTTTTCTATTCCGATGGTCTACCTGTTCCTTACAACGATACAAGTAAGCTTGTTTCTGTAATACAGTAAACAATGCATGGCGTTTAACGTTTTAAAAAGTCAAGCGTTGTTTACTAAATATATACGCGCGTTAATGAAGAGCTGACTTTATTATGGTTTAGCTGACGCAGGCATAAGATTATTCTTGAAAGACTCATTTTTACATTATGGTGTAGAATGAGTGGTATTTCAGTGTAGAAAAGTGGAGTTTCCGTGTAGAAAGATAAATTACCGCGTAGAAAGTAGAAATATGGTGTACATATTTTCAGCTTCGTTTACCCCTCGGATTGCCCTCCATTTTATGGAACGTAACAATTTTTTTTTATTAACCGACGTCAAAACAAGGTTTTGTTTTCGACTTTCTGTATGTATGTGTTTGACCGAGTTTTTCTTTAGAACTACTAAAGGATTTAAATGCGTTTTTCACCATGTGGTAGGTAGTATCAAGGGTATACCCAAGTATATTACGCAAATGAGCAGTAATACAAAATGTATAAGAAAAAACGGGGAAATATTTGGGGCCAACGGACCATTTGGTAAACGTTTAAACTTTCCACGAAAGCAATTTTTGCATGTGGAGATTGTATCTATTTCTCTAACAATTACCGTCTTTATGTAATATAACTTGCGATTTCGAGAAACCAGAAGAGGTGAAAACTTCTAAAAAAATTTTTTTTTGTGTTGACAGTACTTGCATATACGAAGTTGACGTAGGGTGTTTCTGTAATTTCTTTTTCATATTTAAATGCCAATATCGTCCAGTTTTGTTTTACAGGTTTTTAATTATGTTGTATTAGCATATTTAAATCAAGGATTCGATTTTGTCCAGACGCCAGGCCTATAAATTAAATTCGATAGTGTCTGCTTCTGAAAATGACGTCAATACTTTAACCTCGTTTGCGTTATTCGTGTACTTTATTGTCAGGCAAAATTTATTGTTTATTAATTCATGTTAATGTTACATAGAGTTTACATTCGCTGTTTTTTAAGGCATTAAGTAGTATTCTAATAGAAATATACAAATTTTAATTGATATTGGTTCTAAATACTGCACACAAAGAAAATTAATTGGTCAAATGAACGGGACATCTTTGAAAGCTATTTTTATCCGTTTAATAATCCCATCCCAAGAGGCTGTTTGCATACTTATGAAGTTTCCTAATCTCAGTTTAAAGTAATTATTCGAATTAGCGCTTTATTAGCACTAAGGATATTGCAAATGAAATGTCTAGTCATGATATACTACGAATTTGCATTTATATAGGCGAGAGTTTACTTTGTCAGTACTTATTTACGTTGAAAAATTTCGTGTCTACAGTATGAATCAGATTAGTTTACACAAGAATATAAAAGTATATTGTTAAGACCATTACAAAAATGTACGTTGTTCAACTTCAAATTAAACTTACACCATATCCTAAAATAGGTTTTCATATTTTGGAAGGAGAAAATAAATGAAAAAATGAAACCCATTTAAAAAATGTTACCGATAGACAAAGAAAAAGTATCCCAAGTGAAATTATGTTGATTTTTCGATTTTAAGACTATCTTAAACTCAGTATTTTGTATATTCTAAAATTTAAAATAAATTTGACTTTCACTTTTTCAAAAAAAAACGCAATGGTTTTTTTCTAACGAAGACGAGTTTGTAAGCAAAACGGCCATATTTTATATTTAGTTGAACATCCGGCTAGTTTGCTAAGCTAATGACGATTCTGCCGGTGACTTATCGCGACGTGTCACACTGGATTTTTAATTTTTACATTTATAAAACTGCTTTTCTACCAGTTTTGACAAAGTACCTGAAAACATCCTTTTGCTAATAACAATCTGTAATTCCATTCCACAGAATGCATATATACAACGCATCCGAAGGGTATGCAACAAATGGGAAACTCTTTTATTATTAATTTCTTACAAATTATTTATTATTTTTTTTAATGATTTATTTGTGCCAGGTAATTGAAATACATATAAATAAAAATAAAAATATTAAAATTCAATATTATCTATGTAAAAGAAACTAACTAAAACTAAATAAAAGGTAACCTAATAGATGGCACAAAAGGGGATTTTGATTACTGAGTAAATCCTACCCCACAATTAATGGTTTTGATATGTTTTTTTAAATGATTCATATTTGAGATTTTTTATTTCATAAGAAATATTATTATAAATTATAAAACACATAAATTTGAAAGAAGATTTATAATCTTCTGTTTGATGAACAGGAATTTCCAAGTTATTTTGATTTCTAGTATTTAAATTATGAATATTATTTCGAAATTGAATTTTCGGATATAAATAGTTAGGCAATTTGTTTAAAATTATTTTATGAATAAAACGAGATAAGTGGTTTTCGTGTCTAAATTCTAATTTAGTTAATTTAAATCTATTAAAAATTGGATATATATGATCATATTTTGTAAAACCAGTTGCATACCTGATACAATTAATATGTAAAATTTGTAATTTCTATTTATCATTACAACTGATACTTATATGAAAAATGTTATCACAATAATCAAACTGTATAAAAATTCTTAGTTTAAAAAATGTATTTTAACGATTTTTTTTACATGTTCATTCAAATGTAAATTTTGATCAAAAAACAACACCAATATTTCTTATTGAAGTAACTAAAGGAATAGTATAGTTTTCATGAGTAATTTTAAAATTAGAATTGGTTTTTATTTTAACAAGCAAATTTTTTGTACCAATTAATAATAATTTAGATTTATTTACATTTTAATCCATGATTTTTAATGTTTTTACATATATTAAAAAGTTCTTTATTTATTAAATTAACAAAATGTATTACATTTTCAAAATTAATTTTATGATAAATTTGAGTGTCTCTGCAAATGCTAAAATGTTACCATGTTTAATTGATAAATAACAATCCAATGTGTAAATAATAAAAAGCAGTGGGCCAAATACACACCCTAGAGGTACTCCTTTATGTATAGACAGCATATTAGAAGTGTCAAAAGTGTATTAGTTAGAAATCCTAGTAAACTGATTATGGTTAGAAAGGTAATTATTAAACCATTGACGTGTTTTGTCACTGAAATTTATGTATTTATGTTTGGCTAAAATCATCTAATGATTTAAGTAATATTACATTAGTAGCAAATCCAGTATCCCAATTTTCTAAGGATTATCGTTTAATTTAGTATGTAATACAGTGCTGCTACATTCTTAAAGGAACTAAATGTAAATATTTTAACAGTATATCGAAGTCATCAGGATCTTTTGACACGTTTTTGGACTCTATGAATGAAATTTTAGATAATTTAGGTACAGATAAGCAATTGGTTCTCGTGGGTGACTTTAATATTAACTTTTGTTCAGACAACAACACACTTAACTCTGGGTTTCAGGATGTTCTTGGTAGTTTCAACCTTTGTCAGACAATATTCCAGCCAACACGGGGAGAAAATTGTCTTGATAATGTCTTTCTGGATTCTGATCTCAGGCTCTGCTCTGTGACAGTTATCGAACTAGGGTTCTCAGATCATAGTGGTCAGATAGTTTTTTTTACCCCCGAGAAGAATAAATATTTTGCAGAAAAGAAATCTACTTGCAGGTCCATAGCACAAAGAGGTATGTTTTTACTTTATAACAAAGTTTCTGAAATTAACTGAGATTTTGTGAATGGAAATAATGTCAATGTCGATACTAAGTTTTCAGTGTTTATTGATGTTTTCGAAAAAGCCTACTTAGAGTCCTTTCCTGAAAAAACTTATAGTATAAGGTCAAATCAGTCAGGTAATATTAATATTAACAGGTTTAATCAAGAACTAAAACAGATGCGTGAACATCTTCATCTTCTGGAAGCTTTAAGCAGGAAGTACAGACATCCTAATATTTCTGATATGTGTAAAAATTAGGGCCAACGACAATTTTATTGAAAATTCAAATAATCCTATGAAATCTATGTGGAATATAATAAATTACCATCGGGGTATTAATAGGCTAACTCCAGAGAAAAATAATATATCCCCTAATACCTTTAATAATTATTTTTCCAACATCGCAAATAATTTAATAAAACAAATTTCAGCTTTAGATCTGAATTTAAGTGCAGTTGATATGATCACTTGTGCAAGCCCACTCACTGAATTTTCATTTTCTGAAGTGAGCTTTAACATGACACGTGATACGATACATGGCTTTAAAAATAAAAATAGTCGAGATATATAATACGGTTTAAGCATTAAATTAATAAAATCTATAAAAAATCTCATAATATCTCCCCTTACTAAGCTAATCAATTTATGTTTTAAAGAGAGCAGTTTTCCATCAGTTCTAAAGAAAGTTCTAGTGTGCCCTATTTTCAAAAATGGAAATAAACAACAGCCAGAAAACTATAGACCAATTTCGTTACTACCCATAATTTCAAAAATAATAGAGAAATGTATGTCCACACAAATAGTGAATTTTTTAGAATATAATAAATGCTTCTCGGATTGTCAATTTGGATTTAGAAGGAATAAAAACACAATCCTAGGTATTTTAGATCTTGTCTCACAAATAGCCGAATCATTTCATAAGCTGCAATACACATCAGTACTTTATTGTGATTTGAGTAAGTAATTTCGATTGTGTCGACAATGGGATCCTTATAGAAAAACTCAGTAGGTACAACTTCTCCGGTGGGAGTGTCAGACTCATTGAGTCATACCTAAAAGATAGAGTACAAGCTGTGAGAGTAGCTGGGGTGAAGTCGGCAGAGAGTGTTATCGATATCGGAGCCCCTCAAGGTTCTGTGCTGGGCCCAATACTATTTTTACTGTACATTAATGATCTTCCTGACATTGATCAAACACCTAAATATACAGTCTTTGCCCACGACACCACAATTGCATGTACGGCTGATACTCTTGATGGAGCGATTAGTGATTCTTCAGCATTGCAGGAGAAGGCTGCGCAATGGTTCCAAAGAAATAAACTGCTTTTAAATAGTACAAAGACCAAGCAATTAGTATTTTCTATGAGAGATCTAGGAGATGTGAATGATAATGTAGATGAGGTAACACCTATTTATCCTTAGAAATCTTTCTAAGTGTGTGTCTCAAAAGGTTTTAAAAATTTCATATTTCTCAGTATTTCACTCACATATTTCATATGCCATCTGTTTGGGGACACTCTGCAGAAATGCATAGAGTATTTAGCTTACAATGTAAAGCTATTAGAATTTTGGCTGGTCTTGATTACAGAGACGACTGCAGACAGGCATATATTTCATTGAAAATTTTAACAGTTTCCTCTCAATACATATTAGAAAATCTGAGGTTCCTAAAACAAAATGTTGAATCCTACAGTAGCCACAAGAATATTCATAATTAAAACACCAGGCATAAGGAGTATTTGATTCCAACTTATTGGAGGCTAAAGAGGTGTCAAACGGGTCTGGGATATTGGGCAATTCAGTTTTATAATGCTTTGTCTGATAATATAAAAGAACTACCTGATAGAGAGCATTTGATTGTAAAATAAGAACCATTCTAATAGAGAGTACATTTTATTCTGTTAATGAATATTTGTCATTTAGATTTTAACGTTTTATACAGTTTGTACTTACAATGTTTCTGTTATTTTTTATGTGTATAATCTTTAGGGTATTTTAAATCCTACTTAAAATTTTATATTTAAAAAAAAATAATTTTATATTTTCTAGTATGTATTTATTGCATTTTTTATATTTATCATTCATTGCGTTTGTTAGATATTATTTATACATTAACAAGAATAAAGAGTATGAGTACTTACTATTCTAAAACCAGATTGATTATCTGGTAAAATATTATAGGTATAAATGTAATCTATAATTTGGTTAAATATAACTATTTCAAGAATTTTACACCCGTATTCACTAGAGGTTTAAATTTAGACCAGGTCTAACTTGACAGTTATCGGTTTAAGATGACATTTTTAACAATTGAACAAATAATTTTTCTAACAATCACTTAAACAAAGAGATAACATGTTCAATGATTTGGTTTTAATGTCAGATATAATTTTTACAATTTATAATTTGATACCAAACTTAAAGTGAAACGTTTTTTATTTATAATTTGAGTTAATTTTTGAGTTACGTAAAATATAATTAGGGGTTGATCAGGCAATAGATTGCAAAAGTGACGACCAAAAAAAACGTTTATATTCACACAGGCTTATACCACTCTTTTTCATACAATGTAATATTATGTGACTTTAATGTTCAAAATCCGCGAAGGTAAATCATTTTCTCATATGAGGGGGGGGGGTAATTACCTCCATCACCCCCCGTTGTATACGCGCCTGTCAAAGGGCTCAACCTAGGAGGAACAGTATGCATTTCACTTCGAGAGAGAAAGTTGAGATTTTTAATACGCTGAGGTCGACGTTTTCAACAATTTAAACCAGTAATAAGTATCTAAACAGACTGTTCCTATTTAACCCACTGATTTTAATCAAAATTAATCTTTTAAAATATATGGTCATTTTTCTTTAAGCAAGAATCAAATCTACAGCAATTATTTTGAATCTTTTGCAGGCGCTGTTTATCGCCCTGGATTAAACACGGATAATACATTATAATGCAATAAGAGTGCTGAAACAATATAAGATTCACATAATTTTTTTCGAACTTAAGTTAAACTTGTGCGTGTATATTTGCATATAAAACTTTTAATGTTATATTAGATTTTTAATTCAGATTTGATATAATATATTATGCTGAATAAATCTTAACTTATTGTCGGATTTGACTGCTAATTTGTAAATCGACTTAACTTTGAACAACCTTTGGGCAACTATCAGGGGCATATAGTATTACCTGAGATTTTTTCGCGTTCAGTTTTAAATTGTGTTTTAAACTATAATTGTAAATATCATTCAAATCTGAGTTGATTTCAGCCGTTGTAGTAAGATGGGTCAAAGAATACAGAAGCTGGGTGTCGTCCGCGTAGGAATGAATTTCGGGAAATTTTACATTACTCATATCAAAGGTGTACCATATAAAGAGAAGTGAGCCCAAAACTGAGTCCTGTGATACCCCCAAGATCATGTCACCGACATCCATCACCCCAGATCGAACCCTTACAAGCTGCAGCTTGCCCACCAGGTAGCTTCGAAAAAAGGTGTCAAGCCAAAGTAGTGTAATTTGGCACCCAATAAATCATAATCTACACAGTCGAACGCTCTCGAATAATCAAGTAGTATCCATACAGTAGCCATACCATAATCCAAACACCCAACAATAAGGTCACTCACGCCGTCGTTGTGCTGTCGCAGTACTAGGCCTCGACGAAATCCAGACTGATGGGCCGGCAGTATACGGTTCTCTACAGTACCTCGCCTAAGAGTGAATAGTCTCAAGTCATTGAAAGTAGATGGATCCAACATTCATCTTGGGTACAGGACGAATATCCGCTGTCTTCTACAAACAACAGAAGAAATTTGAAACTGAGCAGCAAACGCCAGCCAGTACATCCACTACAAAACACGGTAATCAATTTATCATCTATTTCATTAAGAAAAGCAGATGAATTGGTTGTATCTAAAATAGATATCTTCGCAACTGCTCCATCATACAGGACGTGACAGCGAACAGGCAGATTCAGTTAAAAAAAATGTTAAAATAATTCGCAGCTCTAATCCAACAAAATCTGACTTGGACAAGAAAAACTATGTACAGAAAATTGAGACATTCTCAGGAAGTCTACGGTCGCCTTTAGAAACGATCGTTTTTAGATTTGTGCTCCGAAAATTTCGAGTGAATAAATTGTGTTAAGGGTAAATTAAAATGTGGAAAACATCACAATGAACCATCTGCTATGTTAAACTATGCCACAATAATAAAAGTCTCAAAAAACTTAGGTAAAATTACGTTTATTCTAACATTTAATAACCTCATTGAAAACAATAACATTTGTAACCAGGAAATTTGGACTTTGACCAAACAAGTAAAGGAGACCATACACTATAGAACTTTAATTCTTTAATTTTTCAAATTGTGTTTTTTAAAATATATTAAATTGTTTGGATTGGTAAGGAGCTGCTGAACTGAGTAGGTGGTTACCTTCTACTGTTCCTAACTTTATAAGAATATGCAACGTCATTTTAAATGCTGCAAGAACAAGGAGTTCCAGAACTACTGCTGCATCAGGTGTCATGCCATTTTCCATCCCAGCTGTATGGACAGATATCCTGAGGTAGTGAAAATGGGCGGTTACAGGATTCTCTGCTCTGATTCTTGCCAGAAATTGCACAACAACGAAGCTGAATTAACTCTAGAACACAAGAATGAAATTAAACAGCTACAAACTCAACTGGATGAAAAAACTAAACACATTGATAGACTAAAGAGATCCAGCCTAGCTTTCGAAGACGAGGTTTCCGAAGCCGAAAACGCATTTTCGTCACAAATAGAACGTCTGAACCAACGTAACTCCAAGCTGGAAAAAGATCTTCAAGTGTCTACAAGTAGAGAGAGTGAATTAATTGCTAAGTTTGACTCCCTAAATGAGACGAAAGCGAAACTGAAGGACGAACTACAACAACTAACGGACTTAAATAGAAATATGATCACTACTATAAGAACCTTGGAGAAGGATAACGAAATGTACTGCACGGACGTTGAACTTCTGAAACAGAAACTAGCAGCCTTACAGGACAAGAACGATGAAGGAAGTGATAATCTCCTTAAAGTGTTGGTAAAGGAGCTTCAGGAAAAAAACAGAGTGATAGAGGAAAATGCCGTTCTTCTAAGGGATAAAATCAGGTACCTAGAAGAAAATCCCAATTCAACAAAAAACACAAAGAAAAATGATGTCATCAGTGCGGGAAATCCAAAAACCAATCAAAAAAGCAAAGGTAAACAAAAACAACAATCCTTTGCTCCGCCCCCCTCCAATGATCGGCTTGTGAAACAAAATTGTACACAGCAACAAGAGGAAGAGAATGTCGAGTCTTTCTTTTCTACCTGTTGCTCACCTAAAATCATCAGAAGATTCAATAGCAACAGCAGTAGTTGAAAATCAAAACGTGGTTTCTCAGTCAGTAGCAACACAAAACACGCCCATGACTAATCAAAATCAAGACGATTGGATTGAGGTTAGGGGACGGCGAGGGAAAACATTTTCCCACCATAAACAAACATTGGAACAACAAAAAACAGTCAAAAAAGCCGTAACAACGATGAGACCGATCTGACAACAGCTCGTTACAAAAATAAAGAAGCGAAAATCGACCCCAAATTGCGTCCAACTGCTGTAAAGGGGAAAAAGGAGAATGTGACTGGGCTGAAAGTCATGCAGGTGAAAAATTATTCATGGCTTTTTTTATCCCGACTGTCTATAGATACCATACCCTCAGATATTGGTGACTACCTGAAATCATGTGGATGGGAGTTGAAATATGGTTGTTTTAAGGTTGGTGTCCCTGCAGATATTAAGCATACCATACTTGATGCAAATTTCTGGCCTCAACGAATACTAATAAACAATTTTTTAAACCTGAGGAGTCTAGTGTTCCAAAGAGAACCAAACAGTCTACTAACACAGAGGACATAAAATTTCTCCACTATAATGTCAGATAGGTCCGAAACAAAATCAATGAACTAGAAGCAGCTTTAGTGGATAAGGAGATTGATGTTCTATGCCTAACAGAAACATGGTTAACGGACAATGAAATTAATGTCTTCAATCTAGAGAACTACTTGACAGCTGGACATTCATCTCGATCAGCATCCAAAGGTGGTGGTACAGCAATACTTGTTAGGGATAAAGTTGACTTCTCTGAAATCGATACCCTAGAAGCTTTTAATATAGCAAAATGTATAGAAATTTGTGCAGTTTTACTTAATAAACTTACAATTGTTGTAGTCTGTATTTATAGGTCACCTACAGCTGGCAACTTTGACACTTTCTTATCTACATTGGAAGGAGTAATTAATCATTTAGGCCACGACAGGCGAATTGTTCTGGCAGGCGACTTCAATGTGGCCTTTGGAGCGGGTAACCGTGAGTCTATGGATGTCATTGACCTCCTTGATACTTACGGATTTGTGGGGCGCCTGTTTGGACAATGTATTTGTTAACTTTGATCACAACTGTTTTTCTGCAGATAATGTGGAATACAGTCTTTCTGACCATCTTGGACAAGTTGTCAATTTCAGATCTACATCTCAGCCCAAGAATCCAAGTATAAACATATTTAGGCCGATTACGCAACAGGGCTTACATAATTTCTACCATATATTGGAGTCTCCTCGGGATTTTGTGGAAGACGTTAGTGTGGGAGCTGCTGGGAGGTTTGAACGTTTTATGGAGTTGCTGGATGAGGCATACCAGCAGTCGTTTCCTGAGAAGACGTACAGGACAAGACCTAATCAGCCAAATAGGGTAAGTTGGTTTGGTGAGGATTTAGGGAGAATGAGAGAGAGCAAGTGAATCTTTTGAATGAAGTGTGTAAGAGGTATCATAGAGTGAATGACTTGAATGAATATAGAACAGAAAAAACCAACTGTAAAAAAGCCATAAAAAAGGCTAAAAAAGCAGCAAATGATAGAGCTATAGGTAGTTCAAGCAATCCAGTAAAGTGTATGTGGAATATCATAAACTGTAAAAGAGGCGGAGGTAGAAAAGAAAGTAACTGTCAGCCTGCTCCACAAGAATTTAACGATTTTTTTTTTTTAGTAAGGTCGCTAAAAATCTAATTAAAAACATACCTACAAGTAATATAGATCCACTAATTTATCTGGAGAATCTTCCAAAATGCAGTAAATTGTTTGAATTCAGGGAAGTAACTTATATTGAAGTGAGAGATATTATCAATGGCTTAAAAAATAAAAAAAGTTCTGACATATATGGCCTAACAGTTAATATATTAAAGTCAGTAAAAAACTTAATTATTGTCCCTCTGATAAAACTGATAAATAGATGTATCCAGGAGGGTATTTTCCCGGATAAGCTAAAAAAAGCCTTAGTAACTCCTGTCTGATGCCAATCTTGTCACAAACTATAGACCCATTTCATTATTGCCTATTGTCTCTAAAGTATTTGAGAAAGCACTATCTACTCAAATAATTCACTTCCTTGAGAATAACAACCTATTCTCTAGCTCCCAATTGGGATTTAGGCAAGGCAAGGCTACTGTGGATGGTGTTTTGCGGTTTCTGGGGGATGTCATGGATGCTTTTGAGGACAGTCAATATCTCTCAGCCCTTTTCTGTGACCTAAGCAAAGCCTTTGACTGCGTCTCCTCATCAAACTAAAATACTATAACTTTAGTTTAAACAGCCTAAATTTAATACAGTCCTATCTGGAAAATCGGTACCAGACTGTTCGACTAGGTGGAGTGTCATCAGCAACTACATTGCTAGATATTGGTGTTCTCCAGATCAATTATGGGCCCGGTGTTGTTCCTAATATATATAAATGATTTGCCTGCAAGTCAGCCATTGGCAAATGTGTGCTGTTTGCTGATGTCACAACACTCTACATAAAGGGAGACATTGAGCGAATTGCTGAGGAGGAGCTGGCTGAGGCACGGTCTGGGGCAGAGCAGTGGTTTAACTCCAATGAGCTACTAAATCAAGATAAGACCTGTAAAATTATGTTCACATTAAGGCAAAATAACACCACAAATGCCAATGTGGATTAAGTTAAGTTTCTTGGAGTTTGCTTGGACCCCAAACTTAAATGGGATACTCACGTAGAAAGTGTGTGTGGTAGACTTAAGAGTAGTGTGTTTGTGATTCACAATCTGTATGAATGTGTATCCAACAAAACCATTAAAACAGCATACTATGCATTGTTCCGCAGCGTCATGACTTATAGAATAATTGCCTGGGGCAACTCAGCACATGCCTCCAGGATTTTTGGGTTGCAGTGGAAGGCTATAAGGATCATGACAGGATTAGGATATAGGGATGATTGTAGGGGTGCCTTTGCTCATCTGGAGATTCTTACTCATCCATGTTCCTACATACTCGAAAGCCTGTTGTTTGTAAAGAAACGTGATGGATTTACCACCCATGGAGATCTCCATAACTATGGTACTAGACAAAAAAAAGACTTGGTTCCTGCACACTGTAGGCTGGGAAAGTGTCAAAGTAGGCCAGAATATATGGCAATTAAGCTCTATAATAAATTGCCACTGTATTTAAAAGAGATGTCATTAAATGGGTTTAAAAGTGAAATTAAACTAATATTGACAAAAAATGTATTCTATAGCACTGACGAATATTTTAAACATAATTTTAACGCTGTCTAGATCTTGATATTTTAATTGTATGTGTATTATATGTTTTTTACAGTAAACTGTACATTTTAATGTTATCTGTTTGGTGTACTGTCTATAATACTTTGTCTTAAATGATGATTTGTAGGTTTTAATTATTTTTACTAATTTTAGTTCAGTGTTAATTTATATATATATATATATATATATATATATATATATATATATATATATATATATATATATATATATAAATAGCATAGTGTTTTATTATAATTGTTATTATCTTATTTTTGACGTGTGTAAATGTATTTAAAATATGTATTGACACAAATAAAATTAATATGAATATGAATATGAATGACAGCTATAGGACAATATGATCAGATCCATCTAAAAAAAATGAAAGGAGGAATTGCAACCTTATTGGATTTGCCAGACCTGGAGAATAAATTGAAGCCAAGCATTTCAATGCCAATATCTTAAACCCCTTTACAAGATTATCCAATTCTTATATCAAAACCTATAACCATTTCATAGAAAAAAATTTCATGTTGAATCTCTGTATACAAATGTGCCTATTGACGATTCAATTTCTATAATTTCTGACATATTTGAACATAAAATCTTAATCCGACTGGATTGATTTAGAGAATGCTTAACGTCCACATATTTCATTTTTCAAGAGGATTTTTTGTGAGGGAACCTTGGACGCCGCTATGGGACCTGTGCTATCTCCTGTGACAGCGAACGTCTTTATAAATGCTTTCGAGGAAAGGCACTTTACCAATATGTGAATGAAACAAAAAACTGACTGAAGCTTTAAAATCAAACTGGTATTGCACTGAAGATATTAGACTTCAATTAAGGTATTGTAATATTCTCAAACCTCAATCAGTATTGGAGACTCAACAATCAAGTAGTGCACTTTTACCATTTATCCAGGATACCACAGATAAAACTGCAAGAATTCTGCAGAGATCTAACATTCACACAATTTTCAATACATCCCAAAAGAAGTAATTTTTTTGCAACCTGAAGAACTTTATAAAATTCCTTGGTCCTGCCATAAAGTGTACATAGGTGAAACTGGACGGTCTATGTCTACTAGACTTAAGAAACAGAAAGATGGACAAGTAAAAAACAAATTGTTCAATCTGCAGTCGCTGAACACCAGTGTTCAATAGGACGCATAATTAACGTAAGGTTCTTGCATTGGTCTCGAGTTACTATAAACAGAAAATTAGAGAATCTATTGAAATCATGAAGCACCCTGAAAATTTCAAGAGGCGCGGGCTAGGTGCGGTGAAGATCCCTGAAGGTGACACGGTCTAAATCCAAGAAACGTGATTTCTATAAGGTGACTTTAAAATTTGTTTCATAGAAAAAAATTTCATACCAAAAGTACTAAACATCTGTTTTCCAATAAAAACTCTTTATTTTTAGAAACTACATGAAAGGGAATAAAATAATATATCAATATGTTTAAAAATTAAGAAGAAACATTTTCCATTTTTTCTTTTTGCTACAATCAAAATGGGTTGATTTAATTATAGTGCCACACAATGTATATATAGGGTGTTCTAGCCAACAGGAAATTATATAGATTGTTTTTATATAACACACTAAAGAAATACTATAAAATTATATACAAACTACCAAATTTTACTCTTAAAGATCTATAGAAGGTAAATTACTCCATTTTCTTTACCCATTAGTAAAAAAACGTAAAAACTAAAAACTATGTATTAAACGTCTTTTATATGTATATTTTGATATAAAGAAAATTTGGAGTAAAAAACACTCTAATACTTGGAGTCTAGAGTAAATACATATACATTTATGCTGCTTCTATGAATTTTTTTTAACAACTTTTAAAACATTAGTAACACCGTTTTATTGTAAATATAATATTTTGTACTATTTATCTAGAAATTTAAATTGATTTCCACACTTCAAATATCTTCAATGTCACGAATAAAACAGCATGCATTGTTCACAACAAACCTATACTTAACTCTAAATCATAGTACACAGTTAGGCTTCAAGGTCTAATCACTTAATTTAAATTCATTATGATCGATTTAAGAAAAAAATGAAGTATTTACCACCTTTCACATTAATAAAGCCATTGCCTAGATTATGGAGGAAACAAAAGATTGAATACATAGATAAACAACAATATTAAAATAGTAAATATAGTTTATTTAATAATGCAAAGTAAAGCAATTTGAAAATAATCTCACTTGAAAATTTAATTCCTCTTTTGAGTGTAGTGGCTATGAGGTTATATGCGGTTCTTCGTGACTTACTTAGTTAAACCAGTCCCCCAGACCACCACGTTCGTGCTTATGCCACGTATGGCAACCCTTGTTGGATGATGGGTACCTATGGGTAAAGCAAAACGCATATCACCACTTTAATCCAGAGTTTGATCCAATCAGTTGCATTGTTTTGTCAGAACGTCGATAGGGTGAATGTTCAGAATGAAATAAGCGCGTATAGAGCCCTGAGGACCTTAGTGCCTTTCTGCATTCAGGGAGGCACAATGTTTTTATCAAGGTGTCTGTTTCAAGAGTATTGGCAATTGTAGTAATTTCCTTGAGATAACACCAAATGAGACTTCAAGACAGGTGGGCTTAATGGCTGAAGGAAAAAACCTTATTAATGAAAAGCGATAAGATCATCACAACAACTGAACTTTTTGTTTTGGTTTTCAGGGGGCTGCCTCATCTTTTTCGGGTGCAGTGGACAAAAATTATTTTTCATATAAAAAAAATTATTTTATGTGTTTCGCAATTTTTTCAAATATTTAAAAAAAATATATATATATATATATATATTACGAAAAATATCGAAACAGGTAATTTATTTTTTATATACAAAATAATTTTTGTCCATTGTACAGGTTAGTCTAAAAAAATGAGGCAGCTCCCTGAAAAAAAAAATAAATTCGGTTGTTGTGGAGAACAAAGAATCTTTTAGCAAGCTTTGTCACTATTAAAGGTATGATCTTATTGGTATTCATGCATAAGGTTTTTTTCGATTGTTCCACATTGGGAAATTAACGGTAAAACAACTTTCTCCAATAACACTTTTATACCTCTATGCATTTACTGTACCTTCAGTAAGTTGTAATTTACCCACACATCTTTAGAACATACAGTTCCAGTTCATAACTGATGCTGTGAACTTTAGTTTTTTAACTAAACAATCGTTATGAAAAACCTCTAGGGATGTTTGGAATACCCGTTCGCACATATCGTCTTTGCAAACATCAAATTTAGCCTCGTCACTCCAGTTTGCCATTGTCTCAAGAGTTTAACATGTCGCACTGTAGCCAATATAGACTTTTGCTTTGGTTGATGGAAAAAGGAACTAACAGAATTGATAAAAAAGGCAAATAATGATTACCTTATAAAACTTGTATCCTGTTTTTCGAATAGTTCTTTTTGTTACAGACAACTCGCAATTATACATAGGGCTCTCATTTGCTTCTGTTATTTTTTGATGGTCGACCAGTTTTAGCTTTTGTTTAACTCTAACTGTTTTTTTAAATAAACTAACAAGATCTTGCACAATGCAATGCTTAACTGAATGCGAATTGCTGTTCGCCTTGCTGAAATGTTATTTTTATGGGCATTCATGATTGATAAGTGTAAATCTTTACTCAATGGTTTACCAGAAGTCATCGTTATTGAAAACTAAAAAATAACTTACATATAACTAAGTAACTAGACACAGTAATAACTAATTAATGCATGTTGACACATTTTGAATATTTGTTAAATATGTGCCTTGTTTTAGCAGTCTGTCAGCAGCTGAACTATTATTATGACCTGCAAATACCTATTTTTAATATTTATATATGTGAATTTCAAAACATGGTAAAGAATTTAGTTAAAACTTGGACTCGTATAATAAAAAAAATCAAATATCTACGCCAATGACCCACAATTTTTGGCAGAATATTTACCAAAATTATTTCTGATTTCAATTTGGACTATTTTTGGTGCAAATTTGAAACAAACCGCTTTGACCATTCTTAAGTTATTGTTGGACAAAATTTTGTTTACATACACTTACACACATACACAACATTCGTATAGACATAATTTTTCTAAAAATATGTTTTTCCTATTTTAGGGACTCCGAAACGTCAATTAAACCTAAGTTATTCCAAAATTTTTGTGTTTCCAATACTTCCTCTATAAAACCTAAGTCTATTAATAATACAAGATATTGGCTGTTATATCAGGAAATAAAAAGGGCATGACATATTACATACAGTATTTACATGTGAATAATTTTTGTTATTGTAAAAAAATTTAAATGTAAGTATAAATCCTTCTACAATGTTCGTTGACTATAATAAAAAAAGAGAACAAAAGATATCTTCATCTTCATGATTCCACTATATAAAACAGATAGCCCTAAGGAAGGGCAAGAGCACAGTTCAGGGTATTCTTGACTTAATCTCAGTTATCACAGATCCATTCCACAACATGCAACACACAAGGTTCTGGCTGTTCAGTATTCAAGGGCGTTCAAGAATCATAGTTCAGTAAAAAAGGGTATGAATTAGTTTTCAAAAGCTAATTATGGCAGACAGAGGTAGAATAGCTGTCAACATAATGTTATTGCTAATTTCATTAAAATTTCGAATACAATGGTTTAAAGTCAGGTATGGCAAATTTAAATATGGCCAAAACATATTTTTTTTCCTTATCTTAATAAAATGTTTGCATGCTTTTCTTTAAGGTTATCAAATGAACATAATTTTAATTATCAAAAATTAAGTAAGGCAATAAAAATATGTATAGTTACTAAAATTATATTATTCTTTATTTTACACCAACTAAAGTATTAAAAATAGTGCTATTATTCATTTAAAAAGTAACAAAATTTTATAAGTACTCATACTTTTATAATGCAATCCTAAAAATTGAGGGTTGAAGTTCCAACTGCATGACGAGATACAAAGCAGGTTAAATCAGAAAGAAGTTAGCTCTTTAATTAAAACTAAATTTTGAAATGAATTGTAGAATAATACCGAGTACCCAACAAATTGCAAAATATTACTTTGTGATAAGTGTATATTTTTAAAATTGACTTTTTTGAGATAACCAGTTTAAGTATAACAAATAAAGATGTTAACAATTTTTATTAAGTGTTTTCCACAAGGTGTTGTTATAAAGTAAAGCAATGTCAAATATAGAAAGTTTCGATTTTTAAGTTTAATTTTCTAAATAACAACAAATTGTAGAAAAAAAATTATAAAAGTGTTTTACATCTTTGTTCTGATATTTGGACTGGCTATCTGAAAAAAATCAATTTAAAAAAATTATAGTTTCAAAAAGTAACATTTTCCAATGATTTAGAAAACCCCCGGTATGTATTACCTTAATTTCTTTCATTCCAAAACTTACATTTTAACTGTAACTAACTTTTTTCTAATTTAACCTACTTTGTGTCTCACAGTTGCCAATGTTCCCGTGTATCTAATCTTATTCTGGATATCCTGTATATATCTGTATGTATATCTACAGTTAAGATGCTGAAAATATAATTAAAATAATATATATGACTTTAAACAGTTAGGCATCTTTCATTATCACCTCAATTTTAATAATTTTAGAAATATTCTCTTATACCTTACGAATTCCAGCAATAAATAATAATAGAATTTTCTTAAAAACACATCAATCCTTTATTATTATAATTAGAAAATAAAATAAGAAAAGATTTGGAAAATAGCTAATATTGCCTAGCAAACTTGGCAACACTGAATTGGTAATTATTGACACACATTTTTTCCACTGCTAGCTAGCAGTGGAAAAAAGAGGGACTTGGCTGGATTTTTCTCTCTTTCTGACTCTCCCTCTATATAGATCTCTTGGCATGTGCCCATTTTAAGATTCCGGTATTTTCGTACAGGTAAAAGTCTATGACATAGCGTTTGAAATATTTAAGGAACGCATTCCTCGCGAAAAAAACGTTCTTACTTGTGCTACCTTAAGCAGTATTTGAAATAAACTGGATATTCATGAACTACGCGTTTGTGTACCAGTTAATCTTGAACATTTGGTGTCGAAAGTGGAATCAGAATCCAGTTGAAGCTAAAGTACAAAAAATTTTATACTAGTGGGTAGTTGGGATTTGGAGTCCTTGATGAACTTGATAATTGCAATGCACAACTACATGTAAAGGAACCAAGAAGAAGTGAAGAAAAAACAAGAAGATGTACTACAAAGCATGAAGAAGATCCAAGATGTCGTAAAGCACGATCTTAAAGAAGACATGAAACAAGAAATATGAGCCACGAAAAAGAACCAAGAAAATGTGAAGCAAGAAATGCGAGACATGGATAACAACCAAGAGGACTTGAAGCGTGAACTTAAGGAAGACATGAAAAGAAGTCAAAAATATATAAAGCATGAACTTGGGAAAAATATAACAAAAATAAATAGCAAAATGTTGCTTGAATTGACAATGATCAAGCCGTGTAAAGACCAATGCAAAAGAAGAACGTACAGAAACAATTCGAAGAGATCAGTAGGAAATCCAAAGCTTACAATACCAGAAGCAGAAGTTAGGCGATCCAAGTTCATTACATACTGAGGGTGTGTAACAGTTAGCTTTGTCATATATGTCAGTCAGTACATATGACACTGAAATTCATTAAAACAAGTCATTGTGATATCTAAGTCACTTTTTTCTAAATTATGGTTTAAAACACTCTTTTATACGGTGTTATGTTATCTTACACTTAACCGTTGATATCTAAGTAAGAGCATATTACTAGTTTTAAAAATTTCTTGTCACTAACAGCCGGAAGCTATGGTGCAAAATTAGAATCTTACCTGAGTTACTGTATTTTTGATAGAGCAAATTACATATACTTTTAAATTATACTGTATTATCATACGGTTACTGTTTTATACAAAAAATTCACTTTACGATATACTAGTTAATATGAAACATTTTTAGTATTCTGTGACTGGAGACTGGGTCAGCAAACGTATAAGGCAGCTAAATAAAGGAAAGACTAAATGACATTTGCTTCTGAGATAATTCCATTTGCTTATATGAATTAAATACTTCCAAAGACCGTTCCAAAGCTTGCAAGCAAGTATAGCACCCTATACAGAATTTCTCTAAAGTTAAAAACAGCCCGCTTTGTAGTACTACATCTGTACTGCAATTTTATAGATAATATTTAAGGTATTCAAGAGTAATTGTCATTCTGTAGATATTGTTCTACCACTCAGTGTGTTGGTTAATCAAAATTTAATTTATCTTTAGATAAATTAAAATAAATTAATTAATTATTCATTTTAAGTATAATCAATATTTGGAATTTTAATAATAATTTGACTGTCATGTCTCTTATCTTATATATTACCTTAACTGATGTTACTTGAGGTTTTTCTAGACAGAGATATTAATTCATTGGAATTTGACTTTATTAACTGACAAGGAGTCCTGGGAGCAAATTTTATCTGGGGAAATGAGTGAATTTCATTACTTGACTTCCAACTATGATGGTTCATTTTATGTAAACTTGCAACCTGGATTAAATATAATTACACTTAATCATTTTAGGTAAGGAGAATAAACTAAATATTTAATTCGCAATTCTTATATCTTGTAGTCTATCTGATAATATTCCAGATTCTTAATATTTGATTCACAATTCTTATATCTTGTAGTCTATCTGATAATATTCCAGATTCTTAATCTTACAGATAAAGAATAACCTTCTGTATGTTGTACTTACCTACCCCAAGTCAAATATTTTAAACTCAATAAAAATAATTTTTTTAACTTTTTATTTATGATAAATTAAAACCTGGTGGCGCTCAACTTAAATATTATATCTAAAGTATGATATATGTATAATTATAAGAGAATAATGAGAAAGAAATATTCAAATCTGCTCGACTAGTGCTAGGAGTAGTTATCATTAGGAAAAAATAATTGGTCATTATAAGGTTAGTTTATTGAGTCTGGTGACTCACATAATTATTTACCACCGTTTATCATACTGGTAAACCATAATGTTTCAAGAGGCATAATACAAAATACCTAGGATCCGATAAGCGCTATGGAGCAGCATACCAGCAGGAAGTCTATATAGCTAAGCTTTAATGTCGAAGACAAATATATATTGAGTCTTCAAGAGTATGCTGCAGACATTGTACGTCTAATCCATCTCATTTATCGATCGTAACCCCGGAGAAAATTATACAGAAATTGACAGTTAGCTGTTCCATTGAAGATCTTCATGGAGAATAATAGCTTCAGTTTGGTAGTACCAGGGAGGTTTTTGCAGTCGGGAATGTGAAATGGTATTAGATAAGTAATTGTAAAGTCCAATGTCACTGCTACCTGTAAAGTAGAAAACCTCTACAAGAACAGTGGCGTAACTACAATGGTGCGAGTGGTGCAGTTGCACTAGGGCCCGGCGGCCAGGTTAAAGTCTACAGAAAAAACTATAGATATTAGAACTCTCAATAGAACTAAAACTATCGATTTATAAAAGCGCACATTTAATTAAGGAAATTGCACCTACAAACCTATGACTTTTATCGATAGGCGACAAAAACCGTGTCACCGTGTGTATAGACCTTAACGCGCAACAAACAGGCGGCTTGGCCTTCGCCAGCAAGTTCATTTCTGTTGCGGCGGTGCGCTTTACATCGGTAAACATTAATCGAACCAAATTTCTACGGGGAATAGGGAGCGAAGATGCAAAATAATTACTGAACTGATAGTTTATTTTAAGTTTTTTGGTTTTTTACTTTGGGCAGGGACGCATTACCCATTAGGCCCGTGAGGCCCGGGCCTAAGATACGTCGAAAAAAAGGTCCACCACTGCCTCGCTGCAACAAAAATCGTTTATATAATTTTCCTTGTTTCATTTTATCAGTAAGTCATTTTTATTTATCATTACATTGAAGGAGGGGATAAGTTTCTGCTATATGGAAGAGAGGACTTTTTTTTTTGTCGACACTTTTTCACACGAGCTTGAGGCCCGTAAATACGTTTGGGCGAAAATAATTAATCCGGCTTTTAGGGGATACGGCCAAAGCCTCACGTTGTCTTGTTACGCCACTGTACAAGTATTATGTTTTAGAAACACCAACTACTGTGAAATTCTATCTGTAGAAGCCGATGTAGAAGAAACACAATGTATATCAAAATGATTAATGAAAAAGATTACCCTCCAACAGGTCAAAAAAGATATCAAGATCAAAACCCATCAACCTGTCAATAAATTATTTAACTGTACAGTCTTACCATCTCAGGACCTACAAGCGAGAATAAAGGATTACCAATAGAGCAAGGCAGAATATCCAAGGGATATGAGAAAGGAATAAATAGTTCTATGTACCATTCACATAATAATAGTGTATCGAAAACTCGAGAGATTAGTCTGATCCGTTTTGAGGGGGGGCACGTGCCCCCGTGCCCGCCCCGTAAATCTGATTTTGCCTACAAATACTCTACCTAAGGTACTTAGACCTGGTCATATCATCAAAACATTTACTGAACCAAGTGCAGGTGACAAAATTGGGATTCCTATCTTTCTGTCAAGAATTCCTTTGACAAGGTGGCATGAAGTTGAAAATTCAAAAAAATTCAAATTCAAAACTATTTTATTAGTCAGTTAAATATAATAATTTGTAAATATTATTGTATTAAAATATTAGTTCTGACGAATAAAGCCAACACTGAGATTACAAACCCGATCGCCCGATATAAGGTTATATGTCAGAGGAGAGTTGCCCTAGAGCCCCTAGAAAGATAAATTTCCTAATTTTAATATTAATAATACAACTTAAATGCGAGCATATACACATATTTAAAAATACGAGCAGTGCAGAACAGGCGCAAAACAAGGAACAATAAAAAAAGATTTAAAAAATGATATTTTAATTAGAAAGTCAGCACACCAGCGGATTAAATTAAAAATTTATTTATATACAGATTTAATAAACTGACTGTAGAAGTTTTGTTTAAAAACAGATCGAGATGGAAAAGGAAAAAAAATAACCAGCTATTGTTAAAGTGTAGTTGCCCTTTTAAAAGTAGTCTTAATGTATTCATTAAATTTAAAAACTGAAAAATCCTTAATGTGATCAGGAAGATTGTTGCATAATTGGATTGCCAAAATATTAAAATATTTTTGAAAATTTGCTGTTTTATGGGGTGGTATAGTACAATTATTTACATTTCTAATAAGATGAGAGTGATGATTACGTGTATTAAATAGGGCTCTTAAATATGGGGGTTGACAAGTTTTCAAGACTATAAATTAGAGGCAGTAAATAACATTTACATCGGTTTAGCATTGATAAAATTGAATTATTGTTAAGATATTGAGTAATGTGATTTCTAAAGGGAATATTAAAGGAAAAGTTATTATGATGCTCGAAGATATAAAAAAAACAACACATAGAACCATCCCAAAGACCATGGTCATCACTAGTAGTCCTGGTTAATTAGAAGGAGGCTGGCTCCACGAGATTTTCCGTTGACTTCCACAGAAAGATAGTTTGCGAAAGTTCAACAAAAAGTTGTTTTTTATAGGTTGAAGTAAATGTGAAAAATGGATTTGTTTAAGTTGTTCAAAATTAACAAAAACCAAATCGTCGAAAATGAAAAGAGAACTGATACAAAATTATTCAGTAAATATATCAAAAATGATATTACCAAGATTAGAGCTAATACATCTGAGAAAAAACATAACCATACAAAAATATTCATTATATATTAAGAAACACCCGGACAAACTAAAAAAAGAGTATGTTATAACTGCTGTGGATTTTTTTTTAAAACAAAATAAAAGCATGAAAAATTTAATGTTCTTTTTGTTCTGGAAACCATCTATATTTTAATTACTTAATAACTAAATAACTAGTAACGACTGTCCAGTGCGCCAAATGAAATTAAAAGAAGAGAGGAAAAACATTAGTTATTCTGAATAATGACATTGACTGCAATATCTGAAAGTGTAAACAATTCAATAAATGTACTGTAAATAAATACCCGATCTATGAAATTGAATGTATTCTTTCCATCATCCATTGACCTTTGGAAAAGTATTTTCAATGGATATATGAGTGATGAGTAGAAGCGTTTCAACAATACAGGTGGTATTCCACCAGGTCCAGCTTTGTTTGAGATGGCCAAAATGCAACAATTTCTTACCTATTTCAGTTTCAGTAAAACAATGGTAAGATAAAGTAGCGTAAAGTTCGATAGGCTTGAAATTATCTATATTTACATTGGTGTAATTAAAATAACAGGATTGAAAATGCGTAGCAGACCATGGTGTTGCATCACGCCAGGTTGGATGGAGGAATACTTCAGAGGTTTTTGACATAACACCAGAAGTATCAATATTTTCATGAATAAGATGTTCTGTGTTACTAACAAACATTAAATAACACATGTTGCTTCCCAACTTAACCTCCCGCCTGATGCTGGAGTAGGCGTCAAAGTCATACCGCAAACCAGACCTTTTGTACTTTATTTTAGTTTATATTTTGTGCTATAAGCTTACATAATTATCTGTCAAATCAACACGGACACTTCTGCCCCTTCACAGTTTTCTTAGGTACACATACCAATACCCTCAAAAATAACTTCATAAAACTTCACAATCACCATATCAACGTCTGAAAGAGATGTTAAAAAAGACTAGTGAGTGTTAGTGTAAAAAGTATTTAGATGCATAAAATTACCCTATCAAACTGATAGAAAGTAGACTGGTTATTATTTTTAAGTTGGGGGATATGGTGAAGATCAAAGTAACATTTAATAGCAGGATGGTAAGATTCTATGTCAATTAAAGGATGAGGGCAGAGCAAAACCGAAGTTCCTACGAATTTTTCAGTAAAAATCAAATAAAAAATTTGGCCGATACTGTTTAGGTGTGGATTAATCTGATGTAACTCTAGGAAAAACATAGATTCAAATAAGGTTTCTGCAGTTGGTGAATGCAGTTTGATAGGTATCAATGTGTCATCCTCAGAAGGCCACTGAATATATGATGGTTGAAGCCACCATACAAAAAAATTGATACCTATCATATCTATTTCTTAAGTATTCACTTCAAAATGACTGAAAACATTCTAGAGAAGAATTATGTGGAATATATACACAACTGATAATCAGCCTTGCTTGACCAATGCTTGAACCCGGACATCAACGTGATATGTACATAAAGGTGGGCAAATGGGAGAAGCTTGAAGATTGTTAGAGGTTGCAATCAAAACGTCACCGGGATGCTGAGGGTTAAATTCATCATAGTTTCTGGCTTTACAAAAAATACTGTATTGGGCGTCAAATATCTCAGAGTAAGAAAATATACTATTAAAGTTTCAGATAGGATTGTTATATCAAAGTCAGATGAGTGGGAGGTTGTCAAAAGTTGGTCAGTTTTTGGTCAAAGATCCCTGACATTTTGGTAATATATCGCTAATTTGCTTCATTCAAAAATCATTGAAAATTTAGAGGATTTACACCCATATTATCCAAAGTGCTGTCAGACTGAGCCAAATTAAATACTGGAGGTGCAGAGTTGGTACAGTTCATTTCCAAGTTATCTGCCTTATCTTAATCTTATCCTTGAAAGGTTGAGAGGATATTTGGTTACAGATATGATGTAGCAAGTTATATTTGTCATTAAACTTTAATAGTCCTGAAGAGGTTATGCATAATAAAGGTAGAAAGTATTATCCTGTTGTTCCTTCTCTCTCAGTTGTCTGATTATTACTGAATCTTGTTCCTGAACCATTTTATTAAGGACCGGCCTATTGAGGTGTAAATGTGGACCTATAAGTATAATGTTGGTATGAGAGCAGAGACTTAAAAGATCATTGATAGTTTGTTATTTGGGAGGAGCTCACTTTAGAGGGTTGTGTGAACCACAAAGCATGATATGGTAGTCATTTTTTGTAAAGTTTTTCGATAGAGCCATATGAAGCAGAGGAGGAAAATTAAAGCTTTGTTTACTGAACCACTAACAGTTAATATCGATTTTGGCGATTTATAAGGGTGAAAAAAAGGCGAGCGTTTTCATCTCTGACAACTAACAGTTGTTGATTTTTCTTTTGGATAAAATTTGTTTGAGCACCTTGCGAAATTGCTGTTCCCTTGGTACGTTAGCGACTTCAAATTTCTTTTTTAGTTCATCATTAAGCCTCTGCAAATCTTTGGAAGACTTCGTTGTCGCTTTTCAGTGCTCTAATTGACGTAATCATGTTTTGATTTATTGTTCTTAATGCTAAAATTTCATTTTTAAGCATAACAGACTAGTCCTAGCAGTTTTTCTCCATGGTGATACACCTCATCAGTAAACTTCGTTCACTTACAAAGTGTGAACAGTCCGCCTTAACTCGGTCCAATTCGACTTCTAATTCACGAATCAATTGATTTTTTTTATCGATTTCTATAAGATAACGTATTAAGTTGTCTCTCTTTATGTCGGCCTCATCACTCTCAAGAGGACAATATACTCTATAACCCTTGTTGACGTGTTTCCCCAGTGATTAAAGTAAAGAATAGACTATGAACATCAGTATAGTATGATACTAATGTCAAACTTGAAAGTTGAAAAAAGAGATAGAGCTTATGATGATTTTAAGAACTCCACATAGGATAATGGTCAAAAAATTAAAAGGAACTCAGTAGTCAATATTATAAAAAATAAAAAGTGAGAGTTTTATGAAAATAGAATATATGCAAATATAGGCAATAGTAGGCTATGTGTAGCACTTTGAAGGACCTAATTAAAGGTAAAAATCAATCTTTGATTTATCAATTAATCAATCAAAATGTACTTTATTGTCACGAATACAAAGAATTTCTATCGACAAAGCATGTTAAAGCTAATGTTTTTTTTCTTTCCTTTTCCTTTGTTTAATAGCAAGTAAAAAAAAACTAACAAAGAAGTAAAACCATATATAGGTAAACATCTATGTTAAAGTATACAATTCATAGATCTGTCTAGTAATAAAAATATAATAAAGAAAAGGAAAAAAAAACACTCAAAAAGCAAAAAAAAAATCTAAGCAAAAGACCTGTTAAAGTACATAATAAAACTAACAAATACAATAAAAAATCAAAGGCAAAATAATACATAACTGACACCAGACAAAAGAAAAAACAATGTACAATTAGAGTAAGTTGTCTGTGCAAAACTCACCCAGACTTTGCAGTGCGCACTTTAGGGTCCGTCTAAAAATCTTAAGTGAATCAGAATTCTTAATGTGAATTGGCAGATGGTGAAATATTTTTCTGCCCTCATAGATAAAAGACGTTTAGTAAATTCCTTAGTGGGGATAGGTAGAGGTAGATGAGATGCTTGTCTAGTACTGTGTCTAGGTGATGGAATTCGAGTTATTGCTATATTTCTAAAGCAGAGAAGCAGTCTCAAGAATAAATAGACAGGTGAGAGTGAGAAATCTCAGTGACTTAAGATGAGATCTGCAGGACTCTCTTTGGGTGACCTTAGCGATAAAACGAACAGCCTTCTTTTGCAATAAAAAAACAATGTTTAAAAGATTCTGACTACTGGCACCCCAGAATGGAATACCATTCCTAAGATGTGATTCAAATAATGCAAAATAGACTGATCGTGCCAACGCTGGGCCAAGTTCACTCCTAGCAATCTTAATTGCAAAACAACCAGAGGAAAGTCTCCCACTTTAAAATATGATCTTCAAAGCGAAGATCACCATCTATGAAAACCCCCAAAAATTTTGAAACGCCCTCCTCCCTAAGGGGATCGTCGCCCACAATTATACCCTGCATGTCACACCTAAATTCAAGCACATTTGTCTTTGCTACATTAAAGGAAAGTCGGTTCGCGTCGCACCATAGTTTTATACTGTTAATGTCAGATGATATATTACTTTTCGATTGCATAGAATCTTTGTGTTGCCATACAATGGAGGTATCGTCCGCAAATTTATATACAACAAAAAAAGGACAGGTCCAAGCACCGATCCCTGTGGAACGCCACAGTCGATGTGGCAGCATGCTGATTGCATACCAGAAACAACAACTGACTGCAACCAGAGAGGTAGGACTCGAACCAGGCCAGAGCATTACCTCTAAAACCGTAACGTTCAAGTTTTAGCAGCAACACTCTGTGATCAACACAGTCAAAGACTTTTGACAGATCACAGAATACCGCTGCCGCCAACTCACCCCGATTCAGACAAGGATAAACAGTTTCTAGAAAGCCAAAAATGGCATCGTGAGTTCCCTTAGAGCTCTGAAACCCATACTGCTTTGGAGTAATTAAGTTGAAAGATTCCAAATAGTTCCATTCTCTCCTTTATACAACTTTTTCGAAGACCTTGGAAAAAGTCGAGAGCAAGGAAATGGGGCGAAAGTTTGACGGTTCAGTCAGTTCACCCCCTTGTGTAATCGAATAACCACAGCTGACTTCAAAAAAGTTGGGAATTCTCCTCTGGCCCAAGAATTTTTTGTGAATAGTGGCATAGACATTGGCCTCTGTATTTACTAAGAAGGTTTAAGAGTTAGACCAGGTCTAGTTGCCATGGTACTTAAAACTTTTAGTTCGCCAGTTATATTTCACTTATGTCACTGTCATTTTGAAATTGTGACATTTAGTAAAATTATTTGTTCAATTATTAAAAATGTCATCTTAAACCTATAACTGTCAGACCTGGTTGAAATTTAAAACTGTTTAGTGAATACGAGTGTATACGTCCAAGTATTCGTACTAAGTCAAAGTCAAATATGCTTTATTGTCTAAAGAATTAAATCTTATTGACAAAGCTGGAAAAAAAAATCTTAAAACCTAAAAATTCAAAAGCATGATAACAAACACACAACTAACTGTGAGGTAGATATATGTTTCTGATTCATATCAGTGATATAAAAACAATTATAAACAAAACATTTCAAGAAAAAAGAAAATATATGCATACATGCAATTAAAATATGTCACATTTAAAACAATTCCAATAGGAAAAAAAAATTAGAAAAAAAAAATAAAAAATAAAAAAAAAAACAGACAACACTTCAATTAAAAATTAAAAGTAAGGTTAAATGATTACCAGTTAAAGGTGATCTGCATTGTATTCTGATAAATTATAATATGCTTTTTTAAGTAATATGTTTGATACATCTTTTTTAAACTTTTTCGGGTCAACTTGATTTCGAACAGTTACAGGTAAATGGTTATAAATTTTTATGCCTTTATAGATGAGCAAATTCTTGGTCAAGGAGAACCGATATATGGGCAACGGAAGATTGATATGGTAAGACCGACGAGTGCGGTACTGAGAGATAAAACCAACATCTCGTTCGCTGCACCTTTTGTGAATAATGCACACAGTTTCTATAATGAACAGGCATGTCAATGTGAGAATCCTTGAGGAAATACAAAGTGGCTTACAATGATCCCTTGGCTTAGCCTTATTAAGGTATCAAACTGCTCTCTTCTGATATGTGAACACTGATTCGCATAAATGTTGAGAGCTCAACCCCCAAAGAGTTATACCATATCTCAACTGAGAGTTGACCAGAGAGAAATATACCAGTCTGGCAGAAGACCAACCAAGCTCCCTGGAAATTATCCTCATTACAAAGCATGTTGAAACTAGCCTTGCATTTAAATTACTGATGTGCTCAGCGAACCTTAGTCTATCATCCAATGCCATTCCCAAAAATTTAATTTTTGGGAATGGCATTGGAATTTGGCTCTTAATGATCTGGTCATTAAACTCAAGAAAACCAAGTGCAAATTTAAAAGATAAAATAATAGTTTTTTTAATATTGAAGCAAAGGGAATTCGACTTACACCATTCTTTAACACTTTCAATCTTCTTCTGACATAATGGTGCTCAAATCCTTCTCACAGACTGACCCTTGTGGAACACGTCTTATAATTTGCTGGCTGTCCGAAGTGAATCCACCACATCTGACAACCTGTGACCTATCTGATAGATAAGATTCTCTCCACTGCAAAGACCGACTACGAAAACCATAAATTTGTAGCTTTTGTAGCAGAGTCCTGTGACATACACAATCAAATGCTTTTGAAAAGTCACAGAACACGGCCGCCACCGCATCTCCCTCTTTCAAACCTAAGTACACCTGTTCCAAGAAGACAAAAATTGCATCGTTAGTGTTTTTAGAAGGCTGAAAACCGAACTGCACATGCAATTATATTCAAGCATAAACGGTGGGATGAAATCTGTAGTTTAACCACTTTTTCCATAATTTTGGAGATAGATGAAAGTAATGCAATGGGTCTGAAGTTGGAAGGGTCGTCGAGATCTCCACCCTTGTGCAAAGGAATAACTAAAGCACTTTTTAGGCAACTGGGAAAGACACCCTTTAAGAAAGATATATTTATTAGTTCAACCAATGCGTATATAGCCTCATCTGGAAGATTCATCCATATGCGAGCAGACAACCTGTCTGATCCAGCAGAGTTCTTATTGCCAATTTCTGAGAGAACCTTTTTAACCTCTATATATATAAAGATATAAAAATTATTTAAATAGCTTAAGGGTTCATTCTTAGGGTCTAAGTTAGCTGGTCTGCAACTGAACAATAAAACAAATTAATATCATTAGATTTAATAGAAGGATTTGGTCCAGTTAAATTATATTTTCCACACAAATTGTTAATAATTTTCCAATTTTCTTTGGTTTTTATTATTGGACTCCTGTAACCTTTTTTATACTTCAGTCCTTTTGCTAATTTTATAATGCGCCTATAGCGGCTCCTATATTTACTAACGTAACTAATAATAAAATCATTAAAACAATATTTTCTAAGTAAACATAAGAATCTCAGGATTTTTTCCGATGCACGAATTCCCTTTGTGACCCAAGGTTTTTTATTCTTAGGCTTAATTTTCTGTTCAGGAAAAGCTCTGTAAAAAGAGTGACTAGAAGAGAATGAAAGTGAGAGAAAGAGTCAGGTTTACGCAATGCATTGACACAGTCAGTGTGAGCACAATACATGGCATTGGTTTCAAAAATATCTGCAAAACCATGCACAAGTAACAAAGTGTGTGAGTTCTTTCTCTAATAGTGTTGAATAATATAGGAATGCTGAAAGGCAGTATATTAGGACCCATCATTTTTATTATCTATAACTTAAAAACTGTGGCAATGATTTTGAATCTCTTTGCGGACAATATACTTGTAGCATGTAAAGGAGGTAATTTGGACAGCATAATAGAAAATGTGCATCTGGAAAGCTGGAAAGTTTTTTTAAACTAATAAACTTAAATTTAATGTCCTTAAAACCAAAGCAATGATATTTAGTACATTTAAAATTTCTAGCATAAGCTTTGACAACTTTTTCTCCTCGGAGATAGATCGTGAATAATTTCAAGTGGATTGCCAAAGTGAAATATCTAATTTTTGTTTGTTTTGGATATGTTAATTTGTCGATGTATGCTAGGATTACAATATATAAAACAATTTAGCCACATTTTGATTACTGCAGTACATTATTGTACCTTATGAGCAGTAACAAAAAAAAAAGAGTCACTCCAAAAATTATTGAATAGAGGTATAACAATTACTCTTAATTGCTTGGTTAATTAATAAACGCAACACCTTTATTATTTAAGCTTGGTTTTTTTATCCGAGATTAGTAAGGGACTTTTGTCTAAATATTTTAATCAATAATTCTTAACATTAAATAATGACATTCACAACCATAATACAAGGAGAAATAATGATTTTTGAGAAGTTAGAACTAAATTATCACTTTTGATGGTATTACTGTTTGTGAGGTATCTCTGAATTTAACAGGTTACAAGTAGATATACAGGGAACAATAGTATTCTTATTTTTAAACTGTTTATTAAAAAATTTGAAAAATAATACTTAGCTAACTACTATTAGGATTAATTTAACTATAGTCAATTAATATTGTAAACCAAAAATCTTTTTGTATTAGGTTTGTCATATCTAAATAAAATTATTATAGTTGCTTGACTGTACTAAAATAAAATCATGATAATGTTTTTGGTAAGGTTGTTTAATTATACAATTTCTATCATTTAGTGCATCAAATAAATTCTTAAATATGCGACAACATTATGCGGTCTGCTGGGAACCCTGAAAATCTTCTAGCTTTAAATAGAAATAAACATATGTAGTCTAATGCAACTGCTACACTATTGCTTAATACCTGTAGGGCCAATTTCACCTTTATGACTTCTTTATTATAATTTATATGATTTTTTTATATTTATATTGGCAACATGCAAACCAAATTCGTAAATTAACCAGTAATTTAAAAAATTCCCATCTAACTGAATTGCCATCCTTATTAAAGATAAAACCTCAAACACCCCAAGCAGTATAGATCAACTTTATCACGTGACACATGCTAAAAATTAAAAATACTTTTATTCACCATTAAATATGTTACAAAGGTACAAATCATAAGGCTAGTCAAATATTTGCCAACATTTAAACTATCTCTAAATAAACAACAAATAAAACAACATAATTTGATGCAAACATGAAATTAACATTTGTAATTTAGAAAATCGTCTAAAGTATAAAATACATTGTTCAGTAAAAACGGTTTCACATGTTTAAAATTTTTTGATCCTTTAACTACCTGTGCTATTTTATTAAAACATTTTATTCCAAGGTAAGCTGGAGAATTTTGAGATACAGTTATTCTAGAGTAAGGTTGACGGAGGTTATCACATGAGCATGTTTTGTATGAGTGCACCTCACTGATTTTTGTAAAAGAGAAGTAATTAGTCTTAATATATGGTTATCAATTGAAAAATATATAAAACTCAAAACTCAAACTCAAATATAATTTATTGTTAAAAGAACATATAGGGTAAAGTTAAAATATAATGTTTCAAAAATAACTGCCTGCATATACAACACCCTCTATGCACCTCAGTATTTTCTACCATTCTGACAAAGGCTTTACAAAAGTGACTGGGGAACCCCAGTATGACAGACCATACTGCAAGTGTGAATGAACGGCACCAAAATATAACATTCTTAGTATTTCATTAGAAACAGTACCTTTTAGTATTTCTTATTATATAGCATGCTGTACTTAGTTTCTTCCATAGAACGTTAGCTTGTGATTCAAATGTTAAATAGGGATCGATATATAATCCCAAAAACTTAAAAATATCAGAACTTTTGTTTGATTTTCATTTATGAACTAATACGTGACATTCCTGGAGCCGAACCACATGTATAATGGTTTACCTGTATTTATGTTAAGTCTGTTTGATTGGTAATATGTTTGAAATTCTTTTGAAACCAAGTTGCTGATGCGTAATTGACTAGCATATTCTTATCATCAGCATACAACACTGTGTGATCTGCTGTGGGGCAACGTTTATGTATATCATTAATGAAGATTATGAATATCAATGGTTCAAGGATGGACCCTTGAGGTACCACAATCCTATTCATTATTTTCTTTGATTTAACACCATTGAAAACAACCACCTGATAACAATTTTCCAGAAAGAATCTCACCCACTCATGAGCACTCCCAAGATATTATTCTTGGTATTCAGGGAGTCATAAATAAAATTCAACCAGTAATCAATAGTTGTTATTGTTGATTTCAGTTGCCTAAAACCATTTTGAAAATTATTTAGTAAATTAAACCTTCCCAAAAACTTGCTATGTTATTCTTACAGTGTAAGCCGCCTCAAACACATTCCTAATCTGACTCTGGATACATATGCCTATAGCTTGATATGCCTAGCGCAGATCCCTTATTCTTAAAGTCTGGGATACACTCCAAGACCTTAAGAGGTTCGGGAAATTTTCCATTTGTGAAAGATTTATTTATGAAATATCTAAATGGTTTTCACATTTGCCGATAAACATATCTTAAAACGTTCCAGATATTTCATCCATATCGGGCGCAGGCTTGTTGGTTGTTTTTAGCAATAGGTGTCCACAAAAGGCTTGGTGATGTCATGGTACCTTTTATATCAAGTTGAGGTTTGTGAGTTCTGATATCAGCAAAAATTTCATTAAAAAGATTGGATAGAGTTTCACTGTCATCAATTCTTATACCATCATTCACTTTTATGTTTATATTTTGGATTTCATTTTTTTGGTTTTCTATATGAATTAATTATTTGCCAACTTTCGCTTACAAATGATTAATTTTCGCTAGTACATGTGATTTCTAGTCTAGGACACCTCTTCCTAACACTATTCATTCCGCATAAGAAGTTGTGCATTTCTTTGAGAACCATTTTTTCTTTTTATTCTCGTTGACTTTAACTTTGGTGATATGAAGTTATATTGTAATAATAAAAGTATCATAAAGTGACGAGAACTTCCTGTCAGAGTTAATCCAAGTAAACATTCCAGTCCATTCCACACATGAAAATCTGCTACTGAAAGAATCCAAATTAACATTACTCAAGATTCTCTTGTATACATATTTAGTTTAGCTTTTATTTGATGGTAATACAACTGACCTGTTTTTACATTACATTCTGTTATATTTGAAAAAAATATTATCTATTAGATTTGCAGAATTACAAGCTACTGACACACTGAAGAACAGTGGTTTAATTCCGTATTCCAAAAAAAGATTAGTTAGATTTATTTTGAGTACTGTCTGTTAATAAATTAATGTTTAAATCACCACATAGTATGTACCAGTCATGACAATTGTATATTTGGTTCAGAAGTTTGGAGATTTCATTATAAATTACTTTAATATCACTGTCAGTTGTACAATAGATGGTCACTATGAACCACTTATATTTTAACTGTTTAAAAGTCTAAATACTCATGCAAACCTTGAAATCTTTCTCTATTAGATTATTATATTTACAGGGGCCTCTATCTAGATTTTGCTTAGTGTAAATACAAACTCTTCCTTTCCGATATTTTTCTCCACAAAAGTAAGATACTAACTAAATTTTTTTTACAAAAGATACATTCATTTTTTCTACATTTCGCTAGTGTTCACACATACAGAGTATGTCTATTTTTGTTTTTTTTTCAAGATTATATCTAGATCATTGAGCTTACCAGCAAGTCCAGTTATTTTGAAATGCATAACATTCAACTAATTTTCCCATGACAGTTTACTGCAAACAACAAAAAATTATTATCTCTTCAGCTTCAGGAAGAGTATCATTCTCATGAGATTTCCATAGTCAAGGTAGCCTACTTTTTTTTTCAAATGTATTTTTTAATAGCCACTTCAGCAATAATGAGAGCAAAATTTAGGGGTTTATTTTCTTTTCTTCACTCTTTAACCTTTATTTCTATAGCTTGTAAATATTCTTGGGTATAGCCTGAAGATCTGTCTACACCACAATAAAAATTAAGAAATGTATATAATTATAAGCAAAACTTGAATAAAAATTTTAAGTCAATCCATAAAATGCTCAACTTCTTTCCTTTTACTAGAAATCTTCATTTGTTTTAGAAGCATTTTTTGAATAGATACAAAAGAAATATTTAAGCAATTGTTTTATTGTGTGTTGTGTGTGTTTTTATTGTGTGACTGTGATATTTATTTATTTAATTTATTATCCATAACATCAAACAATTGATGTGTTGTCGTTTAGTAGTACTATAAAAAGAAAATGCAAAACTAAGACTAAGGTAATACAAAAATAACTACCTTACACTTTAAATTAAAAATCAAATGAATAAAGGCTACTTTCCCTCATGAATTTAATAACCAGTGTTTTATTTTTTTAAATTTATTCCTTTTGAATCTTTTTAGGCAATCCCAAAAAAGCCTTGACAGCTGTATATTCAAATTCAAATTCAAAAAATATTTATTGTGTAAAATTCAGCTTAAGAAACATACAATAAGAAAGCACAAATATACACAAAAGGACAAGGTACACTGTCTCCAGTGATCTCTATAACCTAGCCCTGCTTTTAAACTCACCACCTATAAACTAGATATATATAGATAAAATCACGATTTATTATCACAGGCAACAGAATTTCTTGCTTCAATCTTGCTTTTAAAGTAGCGTTTGTTACATTCAGTATATTTTTCAATGCATTAGTGATAAACGGAGCCAGAAATGAAAAACTGGATTGAAAAGCCATGGTTTTATGAGATGGAGTATTAAGAGTTTCCCGTACCCTTCTCAGTTCTCTTTGATGAATATCAGACCGAAGTGTAAATTTAGCAAAAAGATACTTAAGTGTTTGAGTATTCAGTATTTGACGTACAAAACAGGCCAAGTGAACAAATCTGATCTCATTCAATTTATAAAAGTTCAGACCGCGAATATATGGAGAAATATGTGCAAAGCGTGAAACATGAACTATAAAACGTTACACACTGATTCTGCATCTTTTGCAGTCTCGAGCAACTTTCATTTGTTAAACATGGGCTATAAACCACATTAGCATAATGAAAATGAGAAAAAACAAGGGATCTAACAAGCATTTTTTTAGTGTCTCTATCCAGCAAGTTCTTAAAAGGATAAAGCCTCTTCAAGGTTAGATAGACCTTGCGACAAACATCCGAGACATGACTCTCAAATTCCAATCTTGAATCAATCGTCAGCCCTAGATTCTTAATAGACTGGCTGAACTCAATCACCTGTCCATCCACCAGAAGCTCAAGCTATCACCTCGAAAAGGTCAGTGATCTATCAACATGTGCTGACTCTTCGATGCATTCAACACAAGTCCATTATCTCTTATCCATTGTTTAACGTTGTGAAAATCGTCATTAATTATATTTCTTGCCCGATCCTTTCCATTAGGTGAAAAATCAAATAAGAGCTAAATATCATCAGCATAAAGATGGATGTAGCAGGATTTAGGAACAGACTGTATGTCAGCAATGCAAAGAGAAAAAAGTAAAGGACCCAGGACTGAGCCCTGCGGAACACCAGAGTCAATTGACCTTACATTACATTCAGCTATAGTAGTATGTGAATTAAATATAACTTTTTGTTGGCGACCAAAAAGATAACCTCGCAACCACGTACAACCACGAATTCCATAATAACTCAGCTTAGCAATAGTACCAGAAGATGCCTTAGGAATTGGTTTAACAAGCGCGAGTTTCCACTGGCCTGGAACAATCCCAGTTAAGAAGGATACATTGATGATATGTGTCAGTAGAGCCGCTACATAGTTTAGCGACAACTGAAGCATCTTAGCAGAAATACCGTCAGCACCAATGGTACGTGGCTTTTGCTTTAGAATAAGTGATTTGATCACATCGATAGTCAGGAGAAAAATCAAACTGAGAATCTGAGAATGTCCCACACTTAAGACTGTTCATGTACGTCGGGTCAGCAGGAAAACGTTTTACTGATTCAATAAAAAAAGTTATTAATTTTATTAGGGTCACAAAAAAGGGAAGGTCTGAAGGTTGGCCAGCTCCGTGAATATCCCACTTACGCAAATAGGACCATAGTAATTTGGGACTGTTTCTACATGCCCTGAGAGTTTGAGAAAAATGTTCTTTGTTCTGTTCTAAGAGCGGTGTTATAACATTTCCTCAAAGAACAGAAATATACCTTGTGACTGGCCAATCCAGATCTTTTATACCTAAGCCATGCTCTTTCCTTAAGGGTCTTTATCCTGGCCAGGGTATCAGTAAACCAGGGCTTTTTACGCTTCCTAGGGTTGTCCCTTATGCAAATAAGGGGAGCGTACTTTCGAAAAGGTCAAGTATATGCGTTTGAAAGTATAAAAATTTTTTATTGATATCCCTCATTTTGTACATTTCAGACCAGTCAATCAAACCAATCTCATGATAGAATTCAGTTTCATTAAAATTTTTAAAATCACGGACAAACTTAGCTACATTTTTAGGTTTTTCAAAAGACATATCTATAGTGCATTGGACCATGGTATGGTCAGCGAGAAAAAAGCAAGACACGTCTGCGCTAACAACTTTAAAAGAAGCATTTGTAACAATCACATCAATAGGGACATTCCATGAAAATGCGGACATGATCAAAAAATTATCAAGTTATTGTAAATGGCTTAGTAGGCTGTGTATCTTGTTGCTAAGGAACGACTTTACTTTATTCATTTGTTTTTACAAATAAAATTTAAGAACTGTCACTTTGACGGGAGTTAAAATTTAAACTAAAAAATAAGATCCTAAATCATATTAAATTCTCGTGGTGTGGTAAACTGTTTATGTGGAACCAGCAAGCAAACCGTGAGTATTTTTGATTTTAAGTATTAATTTAGCATTTGACTACTTATCTTGCGATTTTGCTGACCGAGCTTTAACAGTATTAAGTAAAAAAGTAAATAATAGATTGTATTGGAAATAATTGTAGCGCGAGTTACCTAAAAGTATAATTAAAAGGAATATACCGTTTTAATACTTTTTTATCGTGTTTTAAGATTTTATATTTCTGTTGCCTAGATTCATTTCAAAGCATGGTTCAGTAACATTGAAGATAAATTTTCCGCAAATGATATATTTTTTTGGGTTTTCATTGAAACGCGAGTTACTGATTTGAACCTATAAATAAAAAAAGTGCCATATTCAGCGAATTTACCGCACACGTATATTAAAACTTGTTAAGCGTGATATAAGTAACGTTGGGCAAGTAAAAAAGTCGAACAATTTTCTTTTAGAAAGTATGGGCTTATCCGGTGCTGAAAAAATGAAAAGACGACGGTATGATGAATATAAAAAAAAGCATGCAGAAATATGCAGAAAAAGTAGGGCAAAAAAGAAAGTCGCCCTTTCCAATTTGCCGTCTTCAAAAAGAAAGCAGTTACAAAACGAAATAAGGAAAAAAGTTAACGAAAGAGTAAAAAAATGTCGGTCTATGAAAAAATCTAAACTTGAAAGTGATACAAGTAAAAAAGTTTCTCCTCCTTATACATCAGTTCAATCTTTGGGAAAAGCAGCAGCACGAGCCCGCAGATCGTTACCTACCTGTCCTAATAAACGCCAGATTGTTTTAAAGAAACTATTGTTAGAAGTTGAAGAAAAAGATGAAGCGTCCGATTCTTCAAACCTCATTAACCAACATCGCAGATCACTCAGTAACGAGGTCGTCACAGCCATAAAAGATTTTTATACAAGAGAGGACATAAGTCGCCAAGCCCCTGGACTAAAAGACTTTATTACAGTTCGCGAACAAGGCAAACCCAAAGAAAAAATCCAAATCAGACATCTATGTACTTCCATTTCTGAAACACATGCTTTGTTTGTTAAGGAATACGGGGAAGTTGTGGGTAAGAGCAAGTTTGCTGAATATAGACCAAAAAATGTTTTCCTAAGTAGCCAACTTCCTCATAACGTGTGCCTATGTAGATACCACGAAAACTTCATTTTAGCTTTAAATGCCATGCATATCATTTCACCGGAATGTCCTCGCTATAACCAGGATTTTCTCAAGTCCGTCATGTGTGAAAACCCTACTAAAGAGTGTTGGAAATTTACTTGTGGTGCTTGTAAAGACACTTTAGATACAAACTTAGGACAGTATGTAGGTGCTTGCAATAATTCCGAAGTCACATGGTTGGTATGGCAAGACAGTGAAGGAAAATTGTGTAAAGTTTTACATTCAGGATCAGCTTCAGAATTGCGAAAACACATCATCGATATGTCTAAAACGTTTTTTGAACATTTTTATGTGAAAAGGCATCAAGCTGATTCATATCAGAATGACAGGAAGAATATAGCGGCTACTAACTTCGATCCATCAGCTGCTTTGGTGCAAGTGGATTTTTCTGAAAATTTCACATGTGTAGCACAAGACGAAATTCAAAGCTTTCATTGGGCTCAACCACAAGTAACTTTGTTTACGATATCGGCTTGGTATCTGGCCACACAGCATCCAATGGTTATTGTATCTGATAATCGAAACCACAATAAAGAAACGGTAGCAGTTTACATGGATCGGGTAATAAGAGAATTGCCAGCATCCGTTACTAAAGTCTACATTTGGTCAGATGGACCTGCATCACAATTTAAGAACAGGTACATTGTGGAAACTATTAAAATCATTCAGCAACGAAATGAAAAGAACATATTTTGGAACTATTTTGCTACATCACATGGAAAAGGTCCCGTTGATGGTATAGGTGGCGCGTTGAAAAGATTGGTGCGAAACAAGGTTATGCGAAGAGAGGCAGTTGTGTTTAATGCAGAACAATTTGCCAAAGCTGCTGAGGGTTCCAAAGTGAAGGTTATTAAAGTCACTCCAAAAGAAATAGAAGATGTTGCTAAAGAAATGAATCTCCATGCCATTTTTGATCAAGCTGCTTTAATTCCAGGCATATCTAAGGCTCATATAATTTATTATCAAAACGGTACTTTAAAAACAAGCAACATTACGTCAGACTTGAAGATCGGCATTAGAGTATTAGATGAAAATGTTGTTTATAGTGATGAGGATGATGATATTCCTCTGTGTGCAAGCTTTGCTTGCCAATAGCTTTGCTCAGCTTCGGCTTGAGATGAGCAGCGGGACGATGTAGGACGTAGTAGGTATTTGTTCGTAGTAAATGAGTAACAATTATCGTGGTTAATAACGTACTGATTTATTCTAAGATTTACATTCCATTTATACAACTATCAATTAAACAATGCGTGCGATCTCAATGTTGCAAAATAGTAAAATTTAATAACATTATATTATGTATAGTCATCAGAACGTGCAAGGTTCAACTGACGTGACTGTAAGAAGGTCAGTGTAGACACTGTACATACCATCTAAGTAAATATTAAATATGCATAGAATTGTCTTATTAAATTATAGAAATTTTATGTGTAATTGTGAGAATTATACATTCTGCGGCCTGTCTCCGATGGATGAAGTGAAAGATCTTAACTCAAATTCCTCGTTTTGAGTGGTCCTGTGATCTGGTTTCCTGTTGCGTTTCTTCTGTTGATGCTGTGCTACAATGATTTTGGCTGTATACCATCCTGCAATTATAAGAATGGCTATGATAATTGTAGTGATGCTGCTAATTGCTATGGAATGATGGTGAATGTTTCGCCAAAGAATGTTCTGTAGTTGCTCTTGTTGGTGTTCTTGATCGTTTATCAATTCATGAAGGCTGTCTGTCAGTTCGAACACTGGCTCGGTTGGTAAAATGTCTGGGACCGCTTTGGAATAACTATTTAACACTGGAACGGTGGTGCTTCGTTTAGGCGTGAGTATGTTTTGTTTTGTTTGAATTATACACTCTTGAGATATTTGAATTATCCCTGTTGCGTTTATTGCAACATCTTCCCGCGCACCATTGCAGATTACAGATATTACCGTTGGAGAGCTGGATATGGACATCCAAGTATTGGCTGCGCACAGCTGTTTCCATAGTATGCCTTTTATGCTGCTTTTTTCAATGGCGCAATGTCTTGGAGCGGCTCGTTCATATATTTCATCTATAATACATGAAGGATTTGTTTCTATGTTTCTGACTGAACTTGGTGAACAGATAAACTGATGTGGATCATTGGGGTATGGTTTAATGCATCGTTTTCATGAAGTTGGAAGTACAGTTGCGTGTCGTAGTCGACGGCTATGTAGTCATTAGTGACGTGGAGGTTCCAATACGATCCGTTTTCGATTTTCACCGGAACTGGCGTCAACAGTCAACAAGTCCAAACTTGGCAACATCTGCTATTGGAAAGTACCCATACACTTGGAGACTTGTCTTATTAGCTGTCTGCTTCGTGGATAACATTGTCGGTACAATCCTTAAGTTATTCGGAAATTTTTTAGTTGTTTCTTTTATGATATTGTTGATATATGCCGGTGATACTAGTTCGTATATTGTGCCCCTATTGAAGCGGATGTTCAATAGTTTGTCATAGTATTCATTTATTTCGCTGATAAAGTTTTGTGCTACTTGGTAGGCGCTTAGCAGTTGAATATTTAGGGCATTGGTATCTATTTGCTTGTACCAAGTCTGCATGTTGTTGATTGCTTCTAGTCCTTGGTTGAGTTTTTCTTGAAAATGTTTAAGTCTATTGGTGATCCTCGATTCTGTCTCATTGAACTCCGTGAGCGCGGACACCATAAATTTAGTTTGGTGATTGGACGCTCGAATCAATTGCTCTTGATTTTTGTTGAGCGAGTCGATATCTTGATACACTTCATCGTTGACTCCAAATACAGTTGTTAAAAATTTTCCAAGATAGCCTCTTTTCCGTCTTGTATGATGGACGTCGTTAAGATTCATCAGCATCCACTGGGTTGATTACTGCCTTCACATCATTTTCACTCCTGTTTCTGGAATGTGCTATTTCTATTCTAAAGACTCCTTTGTCAATTTGAGTTGTCCCTAGATGTTCTATGTAAAGGCCATGTTGGGGTTGGTGAATTTTGTAAGAGTTTTCTGCTGTCGTTGCAGAAATTAGCAAGAATAGAATTGTCAAAACATAAAGAAGTGCTGATTTTGAAGTTGTATGCTTCAGTCTTTTCTCTTTTGTGGTTCTTTCTTCTTTCTGTGCAACATGACTATTGATTTCTATTGTGGACTGGGTAGCGGCTTGTGTATCTTGGTCTGTAGGCAAAGGAATTAACTTGTGAACTGGTCTCTTTTGAGTGACACCTCCTGGCCTTTTTATTGTTACGACTCGAACTGCTCCATCTTGACCTGGATGAATTTCCATTATTCTCGCCAAAGGCCATTTGTTCGGATTTATATTTTCTTCTTTAATTAGAACCATTGTGCCCACTGGCAAATTTTCAATAGGCTTGTTCCACTTATATCGTTGTTGAAGTCTGGAAAGATACTCAGTAGTTCAGGCTTCCCAGAAGTCTTTCTTCATTTTTTTTGAATGAGTCTCCACCTTTGCGATAGATTACAGTTCGGGAAGGATTTAAATTCGGTGGGAGCTAATAATTCTCTCCCTATTAAGAAATGTCCAGGGGTCAATGTATTGGTGTCATCAATATCTTCCGTTAGGAGGCAAAGCGGTCTCGAATTTAAACACGCTTCAATTTGGTGCACCAAGGTTGTCATTTCTTCATAGGTCAAAGTGCATGCTCCAATGACTCGCTTTAGATGATGTTTCATGGATTTGACACCTGCTTCCCAGATTCCTCCAAAATGTGGGGCTGCGGGTGGGATGAAGTGCCATTGTGTTCCTGAGCTGATAATTGCATTTTGCAGGTGAGGCTCTTCGATAATTTCCTTCACTTCTTCTTCAAATTGTTTTGATGCTCCCAAAAAAGTAGTGCCGTTGTCACTATACATATTTTCACAATGACCTCTTCTTGCAGTGAACCGTCTGAATGCAGCTAAAAATGCTTCGGTTGACATATCGCTGACCACTTCTAAATGAATCGCTTTGGTGGCAAGGCATACGAATACTGAAATGTAGCCCTTGTACGACTTATGTCCTCTCCCTTTGGTGGTTCTAATTTGAATTGGACCAGCATAGTCCACCCCTGAGTTGGTGAATGGTGGTGCTGGAGTTACTCTTGGTTTCGGGAGTTGTCCCATAAATTGTTCTGCGGTTTTGGCTTTATAACGAATGCAACTGATGCATTTTTTTAATTGGGTTCTGACGGTTCGTTTCCCGTTAATAATCCAAAATTTGCTCCTAATATATGCAAGAGTTGCTTGGTTTCCGCCATGGAGAGTTCTCTTGTGAGCTTCTAGTATAACTAGCTTGGAAAATTGGCTGTGGTACGGAAGAATCATTGGATGTTTCTTCTGGTAAGTTATTGGTGCGTTTTCTAGTCTCCCTCCGACTCTAATGAGATCTTCGCTGTCTAGGAATGGACTTAGATTCCGCAGTTTGCTGTTGTTTCCAACTGTCTTGGTAGTACGTAGTGATTTGTAGTCTGCACTAAATTCTTGTTTTTGAATCAATGCGACGACTTTTTTAAGGGTGACCTGTATTTCCTTAACAGAGAGAATAGGGCTTTCCTCTCTATTGGTAACTCGGTAGCAGTATGATAAAACTCGTAGCATTCTTGTAAGGTCAGAGAATTTTTCGCATATGTCACTTTTTACTACAATTTCAGCTTTGTAACAATTTGCTCTGATTTCCTCGTTTACTTCGGGGATTATCTTGGTCAGAGGAAGGTTATTGGATGAGTTGAGCCAGTGAGGACCTTTCCACCAGAACTCGGTAGCTTCCAGCTTATCAGGATCCAGACCCCTGGAGATAATATCTGCTGGATTTTCCTGAGACTTGACGTGATTCCAAGAAACTCCTGTTGCAATTCTGTGTATTTCACATACTCTATTGGCGACGAAGGTTTGCCACTTTGAAGGATCTCCTTTTATCCACCCTAGAGTGATCATGGAGTCAGTCCATGCGAATGTTTGGGTGTTGTCTAGTTGCAAGGCGGTTCTGGTTTTCTGTATTAACTTAGACAGAAGTACGGCAGCGCATAGTTCTAGCCGAGGTAGAGTTGTTCTATTCTTGGCTGGGGCAACTTTTGATTTTGCTTGTAGAAGTGTGACAGTATGTTCGTTTCCTTCTACTATTCGGCTGTAAATTACAGCACCATACGCCTTTTCTGACGCGTCACAAAACCCATGTAGTTCTGTTTTGGAGTTTCGGTAACGCATCCACCTAGGAATTCTAATTTTCTCTAGTTCCTTTACTTTACTTTGAAATTGCAACCATCTTGTAGATATTTCTTCGTCGACGGGCTGATCCCAGTTTAGTAACCATAGATCTTGGATAATGAGTTTGGCTTGAATGACAACTGGAGCTAGCCATCCCAACGGATCGAATAGTTTGGAGATTTCGGATAAAATGTTTCTTTTTGTTAGTTTTTTGATTTGTGAGATTTCTACTTTGAACTTAAATATATCGTCTCCTGGGGACCACAAGACCCCTAAGGACTTTTTTTCTTCGTCTTGCGGCACCTCATGAGTTTTTTGATCTCTAAGTTCTTCCGGAATGGACTTTAGTAGTGCAGGAGAATTGCTTGACCATTTTCTTAAATTGAATTTTGCTGACCCAAGCATTTGCAACAGTTGTTTTTGAAGCTCTAGGGCTGTTTGAACGTTTGTTGCTCCTGATAAAATGTCATCAACATAGAAATCTTGCAATGTTGCTTCACTTGCTGCCGGAAAATTGTTTGCTTCTTTCTTTGCTAGCGTTTGAAGTGTTTTCATAGCTAGGTACGGAGCTGACGTGGTACCGTAGGTTACGGTGGTAAGTTCATGTTCAAACATTGGTTGATTAGGATGTTCTCTCCATAATATTCTCTGGAAAGGATGGTCTTCTGGGTGTACTTTGATTTGGCGGTACATTTTCTCTATGTCTGCGCAGAAGACAATTTCATGTTTCCTCCAACGAATAATTATATCTGCGATATTTTGTTGTAACCTCGGACCGACGTGCGTGATCTGGTTGAGGCTAATATTTGTGGAAGTTTTACAGGATGCGTCAAAGACTGTTCTTAAGCGAGTGGTTGTACTTGCTTCTCTGATGACAGCTTGATGCGGAATGTAATATTTTCCTTGATTGATTTCTTGTCGTCCAACTTTCCGCATATGACCTAATTCTAGATATTCCTTCATAAAATCTATGTACTGGTCCCGTAGTTCTGGATCGTGTTGAAATTTTTTCTCAACGTTTACAAGTCTTGCTGCTGCTCGTGGCTTTGAGTGGCCTAGAGTTTCTGGCGATTGCTTGAACGGAATTCGAACTACAAATCTTCCTTCTTTGTCTTGTTGTGTGGTTTTTTCGTAAAATTCTTCGCACGCTTGTTCTTCCTGTGTTAATTGGTGACATGGCATTATTTCTTCAATCTCCCAGAATTTTGTTAGCTGATTATCTTCTTCATATTGAGAAATCATACTAATTACTTCAATACTTTGAGGCTCAGATAATATAGAACCAGACACAATCCAACCCAGTTCCGTGTTTTGTTTCAGAAGACCCTCTTTAGTTTTCTGAAGGTCGTTCAGGATTATGGTTGCATATTCCTTGGCTCCTAAAATTCCATCTATTGGTCCAGGAGTCATAAAGGTAGTGTCTGCTAAAACTTCATTTTTCCAGTTGTCTATGTTATGTATTTGGAGTTTTTGTTTCGGCATGGAACGTGTTAACTTTGGGAGGATTATCATGTTAACTTCCATAGAAAATGTACTTTTGAATCTTGGTCTAATCTGGGCATTAGTGGACCATTTGGAAATTTTAGGGTCTCCCCCGCCAACACCAGATATTTCAGCTCTGATGTGGCGGTCGATTGATCGATCAGAAGTCGTAATGGCTGCGATGAACTTGAAGTGGAAACTTCAACAAGGGCTGTTGCGAGAAGAACGTTCTCTTCTTGTTTGCTAGTATGGTGTGTTGAAGTATTTCTATTGGTGTTAGGTTGATTATTTGACCTTCCTGCATCGGCGTTGTATTGGGAATTTCTTGGTGGATTGTTAGAACTTTTTTGAAAACCTCTGGGTTGGTAGTCTGTTGACCGTTGTTGGTTTTGTTGATATCTTTCAAGGTATAGAAGTGTATGATGCTGGCGACTGCATATATTGCACCTTGTTTGGCTGAAACACCTTTTGCCAACATCATGACTTAAGCAATTATAGCACATGTGTTTTTCTTGGACTTGTTTGTTTCTTTCTTCTGCTGAAAGCGTTTTGAACTTTTGGCAGTGGTACGTCATGTGTTGTTTATCTTTGCAGAATAGACAACCAGCGTTACTGTGTTTTTTGTTATTGTCTGATGCGACGTTAACGGCAATGGTTTCTAATGACTGGAATCGTCTTTCTAAGAAGTTCATAAATTCTTCGAACTCTGGGATATCATGCGGCTTCTGAAGATTTTGTTCGTATAGACGGTTGGTTTCAGAATCCCATTTTCTGAGGATTATTCGAATTACCATTGGACCCCATGTATCGATTTCTACATCTTGGTTTTTCAACGCCTGTAGACATTCTCTTGTAGTGTCGTGTAGTTGTTTTAGTTTCAGTGCGTCTTCTTTTGTAACCGTTGGTACGTCTAATATCTTATCAATTAGTTGGAATGTTAGTAGCCTTTTGTTTTCATATCGCTTTTGCAATAACTCCCATGCTGTTTCGTAATTAGCTTCAGTTGACTCAAGGTGTTGAATCAATTTGCCTGCTTCTCCCCGTGTGTGGGTTTTCAGATAGTGCATCTTTTCGGCCTTGGTCAGTGCTTGGTTTTCATGAATTACTCTTTTGAATATATCGAAGAAATTAGACCAGTTTTCATATCCTCCATAAAAGATCGGGATAACGACTTTTGGAATTGCTAACTTTTGCTGTGGCTGGTTCACCACGATTTGTTGAGTTTGGGCCCTGATATTTTCTTGAGCTTCTAAAGTTAGTTTTTCCAGAATTTCTTCGTACTGGCCAGAGTGTCTGCATAAGTATTATTGACAAAATAGTTGTTTTGAAACTTTGTTTCATTTATCATTATTTCTTCATGCAGTTGATGAATAGCATCCCATTGTTTTTTAATTTTTTCCATGTGAAGCTTATAGCGAGATTTGGACTTTCCTTGGCTTAGTTCCGTTTCAATTTGGTTTAGGTCGGTTTGTAGTTGTTGCAGCCTGAAGTTTTGTTTTTTCAGACGGTGTTCTTGTTCTTTTTCCGCCAAGGGATCGGCGGAACTTGCTGAAGGTGTTTCTGCTTTTGGACAGGTTTTTAGGTAGTTTAGTACTTCTTCGTATTTTTCTTTTAATTGGTTGTCATATTTTTTGGTAAAATATGCATGTTCGGTGAGGTTTAGGTTTTTTATTTCCTTGTCGTTTTTCTGGATACTTTTCCATATTTTTTCTAAGGTGGCGATGCGGTCTTTTATATATGTTTTAGTTTTTCTCAAAGAAGAGTCCTTCTTGCTATTGCTGATAAGCTGGATTATTTGTTTTCCTAGTTCTTCTTGTTCTTGAACAAGCTCATTCATTTTGCTTTCCGCAGACATGATGAATTTTTGAACAGACGGGACGGGATATTTTGTTTGTTTATTTGTTTTTTGTTTACTTTCGGCTAGTTTGCAAGTAGTGTCTGTTTGTGTTGTATGTTAAGCTGAGTTCAATAATATATGCCCGCCAGCGTGAACTTGGCACAGGAATACCTTATTAAACCCTTAAAGTATTTTCCTCGCCAGCGTTAACTGGTCACGGGGAAAAGCCTTTGCTTGTGTGTGATACTCAATCGTGGAAACGATAATATATGCCCGCCAGCGTGAACTGGCACAGGTATATCTTATTTATTCCTTTTAGTATTCCCCTCGCCAGCGGTAACTAGGCAACAAGGAAAATACCAATTATTAAGTAACGTGTATATTTGTGTGTGCGAGTGAAGCTAACGGCACTTTGCTTTTTCCCACCACTTAGTTTTTTCGAGTGCTTCTTCACGTTACCCTACTCAGTTCAGGCAACGACACCCTAAAACAGGTTTTGGTGGTAAGCTATTCGCCGAAAAGCTCTTTAAATCTTGCTTCTAGCCTGGTTACGAATTCAAACGGTTTTTTATCTATGGTTGGCGTGACTGGCAAACCTGAATTGTGCGTTTTGATGTCAACTTCGTCTAACGAAGCTATAACGATTTCTTCTAATTTGTCTTGACGTTTCTTAGCTCTTTGGTTTCTGTTCAGCTTTTTTCTTGCCATGTACGACAGAATTCCTGACAACTGTGATTATATGGTTGGTTTTGGTTGCTTGTAGATGGACGGACGATAAAGTTGATGGACGGATACACGGTTGTGTATATTGGACGGATGTTCTTCGGTTGAAGAACGGCTTTAAGGCTCGAAGGACCAATGTGCAAGCTTTGCTCAGCTTCGGCTTGAGATGAGCAGCGGGACGATGTAGGACGTAGTAGGTATTTGTTCGTAGTAAATGAGTAACAATTATCGTGGTTAATAACGTACTGATTTATTCTAAGATTTACATTCCATTTATACAACTATCAATTAAACAATGCGTGCGATCTCAATGTTGCAAAATAGTAAAATTTAATAACATTATATTATGTATAGTCATCAGAGCGTGCAAGGTTCAACTGACGTGACTGTAAGGTCAGTGTAGACACTGTACATACCATCTAAGTAAATATTAAATATGCATAGAATTGTCTTATTAAATTATAGACATTTTATGTGTAATTGTGAGAATTATACACCCTGACTGTTCTCAAGAGGAGAATACAAACAATTTAAAATTGATCCACACTATACTTTTTGTTCGAAATGTATTCATTATTTAATTTAAACACGAGTTACCAATTTAATGTAACGCGAGTTACCACATTTTTTGCCGTTTGCTCTTGAAAGCAAAGATTTGAAAAATTACAAATTGTACTATAATTTTGTTTATATCTCATCTTACTAATGTTGTTTTCTAATAGAAGTTTAACTGTTATATTCGTAGAAAAATTGAAAAGATTATGAAAAGATAAACCTTATGTCCTTAAGATGTAACGTGAGTGACTGATGAGTTTTAATTAATAAAAATGAAGAAGAATCTCAAAACATTTCCTTTATTGGAGTAATAAAGTAACTGTATGGCAACAATATAGGTTTTTAATTTAAAATGTTGGCGTTAATTGAACGGTTAGAGTAAAGAATTGTCATTTTATTGCCAAATAATAAATCTGATTGTATCTCGAGTTACCATGGAATGTCCCATTAAGAGATTCAGAAAAAGCAGTAATACGTGTAGGAAAACGAATATACTGTATACAAAGGTGAGAATACATCAGAAAATTAAAATATTTTGACATAGGTGTGTCAATAAAAAGATTAATATTTACATCGCCCAGAAGGACAAAGTTCTCAATACCTATGCTGGCCAAATAGACTACGATATCGAATAAAGTTGATACATTAGTATAATTTTGATCAGGAGGCCTGTAGAACACTCCCAAGGCACAAGTTATAACATTTAATTTAACCTTTAAGACAAGGAAGGTGATTGCCACCATCAACTGGCACATTCAGTACTGAGAACCCTATACCTCTGTGAATGTACAGGCAGTCGCCACCCACCCCTTGCAGCACGATCCTCACGAACCAGAGAATAACCCGGGATATCTACCATAAAATCTGGGATATCCGAATTAAGCCAGGTCTCACTAAAAGCCAATGCCGCAAGGGGCACTGACGACTGCGTCACATGAGCTCTTAAGTCGCTAATCTTACTACACAAAGAAAAAACATTAATATGACCACACAAAACAACCCAGATGATCTGATACAGTTAGATTGCGCTTGACTGCCACCGACGTGCACGGAGAAACTTCCTCTTATTGTTGGCCATCACTGAACCACCAGCAGTCAAAGAAACTCCGGGATTAACATTCACAATAGCCCCCACTAAACTGCCATTAATCACTGGAGTGGAAACATTTGATGATTTCAATATCCAGTGGCATCCCGATCATTCCGCTCTTATCAGTTTGGAGATCAGAAAGTGATTTTTCATCAGGGCAAGGTTTGGGTGTAGGGTCTAGTGACATTTGATTGCTAGCTATATCGCAATTTAACAGATTGTCAATTCTTTGTTGATAATGCATGGAGATTTCATTATCAATATTCTTACATTCTATTTTGGAACTTGCCAGACCAACCAACCTCATAACACCAGTATGACCTACCTTAAGCATTCCCCGATGTGACACATATAAGTCAGATATCCTAAGCTTCCTGCTCAGATCTATAACACCAATTTGATAGGAACACAAACTGTTAGAAGGTACTATTCTTAATATCCGTTGATTTATCTCTTCCACAAATTTATTCAGAACTGGTCTATTATTCCACTTTGGAACCGTCATTAATATGAGATTTGTAAGAATTCCAGTACATAAAAGTTGGGTAATTAAACTTTCAGATGGGTAAGAACCGTTCAAAGCATTCATGAGACCTCCATGTACAATAACGAAGTCTTCTTTTGTAAAGTCATAGCTTAAGCTAGAAATGTCACGAACCACGTCATCAAAAAGTGCATTAGGTTTTGAGAAATCCATTACCTGAAATTTATCAACCAAAGTATCTTGTAATTTTTGAGTAAAACGACCTATCATACCATCACTCAATACAAGCACCCCGGGTTTGTTACTCAAAAAAGATTCTGAAGTGGGCTCCACCACAACACAAGGGCACTCAGTTTGGGAACTAACAGAGCTAGTCTGAACTTCGATCTGAGAAGACACATCATTGTTCAGCTTTTGCAACTCGTTATCCCTGTTAGGGTTCGAATTATTTTGATTTTTTATTTTAGAAACTTGTTCCTTCAGCAGCTTTATAGTGGCACTCTGCTCATTAATTTGCTTAATAAAATTCTCCTCAGACTCATAAGCATCCAGCTCAAAAACTTTTATTCGATTTTTAAGTTTATTAATATATTCATCCCTTAAGACAACATCCTTGACTTATCGGAACAGTCACTTGAACAGAAAATCTGATGACGATTAACCACACGACACGCTCGAATTCTGTCCTGACAGCTTCTGTGGAATACGTCATAACAGCCAACACAAAAGTAATTTTTAGTCTTTTTTGTTTTCCCACAACACTTAAAGATAGTAGCCATAATGAGGAAAAAAGTATATATAAGTACTTAATATAATACTTCAATATTACATATTAGTTAACCATTACGTCAATGGGAAATTTATAAACGTGAATCGGTAATTTTGGTAATTTAGCGCATGGTTATGCTAAAACTCTCTTTGTCGTTTCACTCCGAAATTCAAAGTTTAAAACCGTATTTAAGATTCCAACAAAAGAAATGAACAAAAAAATTGTTTTCATGAGATCTATTGTTCCTCTTTTAGTTTAAAGTTTATAGTAGACCGGGTAGTTTCTTTGTTTTTACAATATTGTTTGCTTATTTCTCGGCGGATTTTGATGAAATATAGATTAAAATATTCTTGATAATTTTACACACACGACAGTACTATACAGAACATTAATATCACATATTTACTCGAGAAAAACGTGCAAAAAGCGGAGCAATTTACGATAACACTTCAAAATTCGACGACTCATTCATTACTTCAAAATTTTAATCCCTTTTTAAAAAAGATGTTTGATGATCACGAATAGTCAGGCGATTCTACTTTTAATGGGTATATTGAGATTGTTCTTCTATATCTGTCACAAAAAGATAAGGGATTTTCTTAACAAATAAAAACAGTAAATATAAAATATAGAGAAAAAAGTCAAAAAGTCTAACTGGCTAAAATAGGACTTACACGACTTACGAGAATGCAACCTCCTTCTCTGCAATAAAGATCTTATTAGTTGCCAAAGATGATCCCTAAAACATGATTTCATAGATAATAATAGATTGTACGAATAAGAAGTAAAAAATATACAGACTGCCGTCAATATAAATTCCTAAGAACTTCTCGGTTTCAAGAATTGGGACAGATATGTGATTAAATAGAAGTAAAGAGAGGAAGTCCTCAGTTCCAATGTTAGCGAATTCGATAAGCCCAATTTTATGGGTGTTAAAAACACTATTAGTATAACTTCTATTGGACATTTTTTTGAGCAGTTTCAGTTCCAATCCTCGATAAATTATGAGTACCGCCGAGTGAATCACAGAGGTATCATCTGCAAATTGGCAAGTCCTTTCATGAGTTAAACGTCAATGAGGGACAGTAAAAATAGTATGGGCCGAAAAGGAATCCCTGAGGAACACCTCGTGAGACACAGACACACTCCGATACAGAGGCACCTGCTTCTCCATCAACACATACCTGTTGAGTAAATATAACTAGAAGTTTAGCCTTAACTCCTTTTACACCATATACCTCCAATTTTCCTAGTAGTTGCTCATATTCAAGAGTCTGCAATGCTCTGGCAGTTTTACTTATTTGATCTAATTGATGACAAATGTGATCAATTTAGTTAAATATTGCTCCCTTTGTAGACCTGTTTAGTCTAAACCCTAACTGATTTGGAACCAGGATATTATATCGGGTAAAAGATTTAGTGTTTTGCAAGTTATCTGCTGAGACAGATGGCAACACAGACACTGGCCTGTAAATGTCAATGCTGAATCAGCCTCTTTTTCAAGTGCATATCACTTTTTTCTCTTTCAATGCATATAGAAAAATGCCTCCAAAAAAGTTAATCAGATATGCAAACAGGAATTTCATCCATAGGGCACAAACATTTCACAAACAGAAACATTTCTACCTTTGTTTAATAATTGTACATCTTGTGTGTGTGCATTTTCAACCTGCTCATTAATATCCATACTATAAATAACCAGGGTGCAAAAAAGCAAGATTAAAAAAAATCAATAAAGCCGGTTTGTTTGATTTAAATCCGATTTTTTTTATTTTAATCAGATTTTTTTATTTAAATCGAATTTCCTTATTTTAGTCCCCCAAAAAGTATTAAAAATTTTTACACCACATTTACATTACACCTAAAATTTAACACACGCCCCATAGTCATCCTTCTAACCCATTAATGCTGTAAATTAGAAATAAAGTAGGCATTCCCAAGGTATAGTTAGTTAAATTTTTTTCATTTCAGTTATTAATCTTTTTATAAAAAAAAAACGAGTGTGCTAAACACACAAACAATATAGATATTAAATCAACGACCTATTTCCAGCCAAATTCAATAATGCCGAATTCGCCGGGTAAATTATCTGAAATGGCTAAGTCTTCGGAACTCTGCCTGATAACCATAACAAACATTTCCACGGCGCGTATAGTTTTTTTCACGTCGGTCGCCTATGCCGCCATTTCTACAAAAAGTGCAGCGCTTTTTTGACTAAAAAATAACGACGGTTGCCCAGTCGGCCAGATCAAAGAGATTTTGTTTGAAAATTAAATATGGAAATTAGTTACCATCTGAGTTTAAAGTGCAAAGGAGAGTCTGTAGATCGAAATGTCGGGGCGAAAAAGTGACGAAATTTGGCGGTATTTCCTAAAGAAAAATGTGTCCAGGAAACCAGGAAGTAGGGCAATTTGAAAAGTGTACAGGTGTCATGGACACAGACAAAAGTACCTGGCTGTGACCTTAGAAGACGCCAACAAAGATACAGAGACTGAGAACGTCGAGACTGATAATGGTGATGATGATAACTAGAATGAATCAGTTTCTTTTGAAGGTAAGGATGCTGTGTTTTTTTAGTTTTATTATTTCATTTAACAACTTGTATGATATTTTATACTCTACTTTCACATCTGACATTTTCAAATGGGAAAATATAACAGTGATGGTAAGAAATATTTAAGTTGAAGGGGGTGGTATATATCGACAATGTTGAGTGAATCATATGACATAATACGATATATTGATGTATCAGTTTTTCTTTGTTTTTGGGGGTGGGGAACGGGGAATCCAATTTTTGCATTATTTTCTGTCGTTTGTCTTTTTTTAAGGGCTAAGGGGCCTAAGGAACGGTGTAAAGAGGCTAAAGGGAGTTGTATCGAAAATGTATTATTTTCCCACTCGTTTTCAGGACAAAAATAAAGGGTTGGAATAATTTTACATTTACAATGGCAGTGTTAGGAGGTGGGGGGTATTTCACTATTGGAGCTTAGATGTGAAAGTATTGGTAGCAGTATTTAATATTCTAATCCAGGTGTATTTCATTCTTGCAGATTTCCCAATGATTTCTGAAGCAGAAGGGGAAAAATCCAGCAAAACAAATGCAACTGGAATGGCTACATTGTCCACTTGTACCACACATCCGTCCACATTAAAAGCAGCATCATCACCGATATCAACTAGTTCAAATAGCAATAAAGAGAAACGTAAATGTATTGAAAATAAAAGTGGAAGTGGAAGCAGCAGCATTGCTAGTTTTTTTGTCAAAACATCCCAGAAGCTAAAGGACGATTTAGATAAACAAATTGCAAAGGCTGTATACCAAACAAACAGTAGTTTTCGGTAAGGTTTTAAAAGCAATTGAAATGCTCAGACGTGGTTATGTGCCACCTACCCCATACGTCATTGGCAACCCGCATTTAGAAGAAAGTTATAAAGACAAAAAACAAGAATGTTTCAAAAACTTAGCAAATGCTTGCGTATGTAGGTCAATAGAAGGTTAGTCTAATGTTCACAACAAACCAGTGGTATGTGTAACAGTTACCACAGAAGTTAAGTATTTTCAAAATAACCATTTCGCCAATGCAAAATGTAAACAAGAGGGATGTAGAGTATTAGCTTTGCCTAGCGATGTCAGATGGAACACAATGGCACAACTTCAAAATAAATCCCTGCTGTTTAGAAGTCTAATGTATTCACATGAAATTTTCTTTCTTTCTGACTGTGTAGTTATCTTAGGTGGCATGAAAAATATTGAAATAAATCCTATGGTAATTAAAACTTTGGCAAGACATTTCTTCTACAAATTTAATTTTATGTACTATTCCTACAAAATTTTATGGTGCATCAAAAAAAAAACATTTTAAATAATATCTTAAGAATTAAACATAATTTTAGACACCTAATTAATGTGTTGAAATGTAGTATAATTAATAATGTTGATTTACTAGACTCGTACAATAATAACTTACTGAATTGCGATTATATTAGAAATAGTGTTTATTTAAGCAAAACTGGTAGTTTTAAGATTTCTAACTCAATTAAAAATGCCATTATCATTTGATTCTATTTGTTCAATACCCCACTGGTGTACCTTTGCTGGCACCGAAAATTTCGGGAATTTGAATGGTCCCTTGGCAGGACAGACAGATGCATCTGAAGCCTTGACTAATGTTTCAATCAATCGCGAGTCAGAGGCGTTTCAAACTTTCACAAATTCAATACCTAATATTCAAGATCTTAGTATCCAGCACGGACAATACTGGGGGGACAATAGTCTCTAAAAGTCCATCAAAAAACCTTTTTATTGCACATGTAAATATTAGCTCCCTCATTCCATCATTTGCTGATATAAAGGAGTTGCTTTTGCTTGAAAAATTTGATATCTTAGCAGTTACAGAAACATGGCTATCTCCTGATTATCCAGATTCCCTTTTACATGTACCTGGTTACCAGATTTTTCGCAATGACAGAATAACTAGGGGAGGGGAAGTTGGTGTATTTATAGCTGACTGTGTTAGATGCAAAGTCCTTGATATCACCTATGCAAGTGATGAAATGGGTCAGGTCAAAGTACTATGGAAACAATTGTCCTTTAAAAAAAAAATTCTAATGGGGGCACTGTATAAACCCCCCTCGGTCAGATTCAGGCATTTATATTGTATAGAAAACGTATTGTCCTCCCTGTTGCCTTCTTATGATCATACCCTTCTGATGGGCAACTTAAATGTAAATTTTTTAACTGAGACGGTAGAGAGCAATCAATTAAGATTTCTGTTACATGTGTTTAACTTAAAACAAACTATTACCGATCCTACAAGATTAACAAGAAATGCATGTGCACTAATCGATATTCTCTGCATAGACAGTACTGTTAATGTTATTAGTTCAACAATGAAAGAGTTACTTAACCTCACAGATCACAGACTCATTTACTCTGTTTTAGAAATCGATGTACCCAAGAGGAGCGCAAAACTGATAACATACAGAGATTTTCGTTTTTTTAATCAACAACAATTTGATCTCGAGATGCAAAGGTTTAATTTTGATTTTGATGATACTTTTTGGCAACAGGCAACCTGTTACAGGAACAGAAGTGCAAATATCACACCAATCTTATCTCAAATACTAAAAATAAACCTCGGTCAGATTCAGGCATTTATATTGTATAGAAAACGTATTGTCCTCCCTGTTGCCTTCTTATGATCATACCCTTCTGATGGGCAACTTAAATGTTAATTTTTTAACTGAGACGGTAGAGAGCAATCAATTAAGATTTCTGTTACATGTGTCTAACTTAAAACAAACTATTACCGATCCTACAAGATTAACAAGAAATGCATGTGCACTAATCGATATTCTCTGCATAGACAGTACTGTTAATGTTATTAGTTCAACAATGAAAGAGTTACTTAACCTCACAGATCACAGACTCATTTACTCTGTTTTAGAAATCGATGTACCCAAGAGGAGCGCAAAACTGATAACATACAGAGATTTTCGTTTTTTTAATCAACAACAATTTGATCTCGAGATGCAAAGGTTTAATTTTGATTTTGATGATACTTTTTGGCAACAGGCAACCTGTTACAGGAACAGAAGTGCAAATATCACACCAATCTTATCTCAAATACTAAAAATAAACCTAAAATGATTTGGAAGATTGTTAATGAGGCAGGTGAGTCGCGGGATTTCAGTGAATCTGAAATTAATGCGGATAATTTTAAAGATTACTTTTGAAATGTGTGGAAGAGTATTGTTGAGTCTCTTCTGACCACTAATATTAGCCCTATCCAGATCGCCTCTTTTTGGTCTTGCAACTCTTTCTATTTGTTGCCAACCAGTGCACAGGAACTTAAAAATATATTTAACTCTATGTCAAATAGTACAGCTCTTGATGTATTTTTTTTTATTTTATTTTATTTATTTTCCATTTACAATTAACAATCTTTATTAACAAAACTTTAATTATCATAACATGGTTCCTAAGTATACTTACAATTATTATGGTAATGTATAACAATTTTGAAAAAAGCACCTAGACAACTGAATGTCCGTATATGCTCGAATATCTACTACTATCCTTATATGAATGAATGAATGAATATATTACAAATCTTGTTTACAATAGATTTACATGTATATTTCGATATAATGTTTTGTAGAGAAAAAAAAATTTTTTTTTTTGCACCTAGGAGACTGAACTCCAGTATGTACAAACGTATATACACAAATATTACAAAACTAAGTGTTATAAATTAAATGCTAAGGTTAGAAATTTATATTTATATAGTCTAAATATATATACAAATATTATTCAGCAACAAATAGAGCTAGCAAGTTACATACAATTAAAAAAATTTTTGTAATTTATTTTTATTTAACTTAGTAGAGTAAACTTAAAATATCAGTCAGAATCTAAACCAACATGGGAAGCTTTCCTATAAATAATGTCCAAACTGATTAATTAATCAGGTTCTTAAATTTATCAAAGTTGTACACAATAAAATGTCTGCATTCTGTTTTAAATGATCTCAATGTAGCATCCTTGATTTGCCTAGGCAAGGTGTTATAGAATTTAGGCGCCAAGTATTCTACAGATTTTAAGTTTATAGTTTTATAATTGCTTGGAATCATTAAATGTCTAACATTTGCCCTAGTCTGGTGTTGATGGTTCACAAATTTCTTTAAATATCCTTTTTTATGAATATAAATACAAACGGTGAGTATATATGACATTTATGTTACATATTTCCTCGCTGTATAAGGCACTAGTTGGATATAGCCTATTTTTTTGAAAATTATTTTCAGAATAGTATTTTGTATGACTCTGAGAGGTCGCAAATTACTTTTATAAATTCCTCCCCATATCAACAACCCATACCTTATCAAAGACTCGATTAGAGATTTATAAATCAGTATAACCAATTTGGTACCAAGGAACTCTCTTAACTGGTAGAATTTGTATATTAAGTTGCGGATTTTTGTTGTAAGGTAAGTAACATGTTCTGTTCATTTCAAATGTTGGTCAATAATGATTCCAAGGTACTTCGTATGTCTTACGTCCTTAATTATATTCTCATTATTAAGTATGATATTGTGGAAGGATGGTCTGTTTGCATTTGTAAGTGAGAAAGCTATGTAGTTAGTTTTGGTAAAATTTAGTGACAATTTGAATGAATCCAACCAGTGTTTGACAATGTTTAGCCCACAGTTACTTTCATTTTGGTCTCATCCCATGTACTTCCCCTGAAAATTAGGACCGTGTCATCAGCGTAAGAAATAATCTTGCCATCAATTCCCAACTCGAGTAAAAGTTCATATATGAAATAAAAAGTATAGGCCCCAATATGGTTCCCTGTGGAACACCAATTTCTATTTTAGACGGTTGGCTAAGGGTGTCATTTATTCTGAGATATTGGTCTCGATCAGATAAATAATTTCCAAAAAGTTCCAGCACTTTACCTCGAATTCCGTAGTGTGATAAAACATCCAGTAGTTTCTTGTGTGATACTGTGTCGAAGGCCTTTGCAAGATCTAAGAACACTGCAACTGTTTTATCATTGTTAAGATTACTTGTGATTTCTGATGTTAAAGAATACATTGCATCTACTGTGCTTGAACCCTCTGTAAAACCAAACAGGTCTCCCGAAATAACATTATTATTTTTGTAAAATTTCATTAATCTGTCCTTCAGGCATTTTTCAAAAATCTTTGCAAAATTATTTATCAAGCTAATTGGTCGATAATTCTGAATTTGGTTCTTTTCACTTGCTTTAAAAATAGGAGTAATTATTGATTCTTTAAAAAGTTTAGGTATTTTACTACTTTTGAAAATCCAATTAATGATATAGGACAAAGGTTTAACTATATGCTGGTGGACGTTCTTTATTAACTTTACTGAAACTTTATCTTTCCCTGAAGCACTATCATTTTTTAATGTGTTATATTGTACAATTGTAGATTGCAATTTTGACTTGATTCTGGAACATTGGTATGTTTATCGATATATTAACTTTGATAAATTATGTTTTTTTAGAGATTGCTTATTTTTTATAATTTTACTCTTTTACATTCATCTGCGTGGAGTAAGATATATTTTTTGTTCGTAAAAGAAAGACTGACATATTTATTATATTAGTGTTTGTACATGAATAATGAATACGATTGATTTTTATACAGAATTGCATTCTTTCGCTAACATTGAAACCTTAAATATTTGTCCGACTGAGTTGCGCTCCAATGAAAATGATTTAATAAATATTGTACATATTAACATACGAAGCGCTAGAAAAAACTTCAAAGAATTTGTGTTGTTTGTTGAGAGTTTAGACTGCACTTTTGATGTCATAATTTTGAGTGAAACTTGGCAGGTTAACTGTTTGGATATATTTAAGCTTACAAATTACAACACTTTTTATTCAAACGGGAATTTCAACCAAAATGATGGTGTACTAGTTTTGGGCAGGAAGGTTATACATGTTGACGGTTTTGAGAATATAAGGTATAATGATGTGACTTACTCAATTTTAAACTTCAAATATAGTGAAATTACTTATCAAATTTTTGGGCTGTATAGACCACCATCATCCGATGTTACTATCTTTCTTACTGACCTTAACGAAATACTATTAAATAAAAACAACAATGCAGTGTGTATTTTTGGTGGAGACATTAATATAAATTTAATGCGTCCAAATGGAGCTGTAAATGATTATGAAAATACTCTGACTAAGAACGGGTTTTTGAGTTATATAAATAAACCAACCAGGATAACCACAGAATGTGAATCTTGTATCGATAATTTTTTTCTTCACTGCCCCCTGAAAATAACTGATACATTTCGGTTTATTCCATATATTATTACATCTGATATAACAGATCATCTTCCTATTGTTTTAAAAATACAGTCCCTTATTAAAATTAATAAAAATTATAAAAACGAAGAAAGATACTACATGCATCTCAACTATAATAAATTAAAGCAAATATTAGAGGAAACTCGATGGGATGATGTGTATGACAAAAACCAAAGCGAATCTGCATATGAATTTTTTAGTAATAAATTAAACTACGCCATTAAATCTTCACATGAAAAAATCACAATAACTGCAAGGACAAAAAAACTAAACCCTTGGATAACTTCGGGCCTAGTAAAATCTATTAGACATAGGGACATATTAAAAAAACAAATTCTAAAAAATAAAAATAATGCAACACTTATAAGTGAGTACAAAAGTTATAGAAATACTCTAAATAAACTAACAAAAGAAACTAAAGCAAACTACTTTAAAAACAAATTTGAGGAAACCAAGCAAAATCCCAAAAAAATGTGGCAAATAATAAATGAAGAACTACAGTATAAAAATACTACCCAAAATAACCAAAATCTCTCGCTAAAAGATGATAACAATGTTTTACAACAAAATAAGAAAATAGTTGCAGACATATTTAATAAATACTTCATAAATATTGGTAAAACAATGGCAGACAAACTCCCTTCTGAGAAAAAATATAATAATAACCAAATAAATTATCCGAGTATATTTTTAATGCCAGTATATGAGTAGGAGGTCAAAAAAATTATAAACGGATTAAAAAATAACTCTGCACCTGGATTAGACGGAATTACTAGTAAAATGCTGAAAGAAATACGAAATTTTATTGCTAAGCCTCTAACACATATTTTTAACTGTTCCATTTCGACGGGTATAATTCCTTGTGAATTGAAGAAGTCGGTTGTCATACCTATTCATAAAGGTAAAGGGACTTATTTACCGGGCAATTACCGGCCGATATCTCTAATTAATAATATTGCAAAAGTATTGGAAGTTTGTATAAGGGACAGAATTATAAGCCACATAGAAAAACATAACATTCTTTCTCCAAGTCAATTTGGATTTCGTCATGGAAGATCAACGGAAGACCCCTTGCAATCTTCTTGGATTTGGCCAAAGCCTTCGATACCGTACTGCATGATATTCTTCTAAACAAGCTAAGCAACTACGGATTAAGAGGATTATGCCATAACTTAATAACGAGTTATCTTGAAGATCGGAAACAATGTGTAAGGGTACAAAATGATTACAGCAGTTTTGAATTAGTACAGTGTGGTGTTACGCAAGGAACCGTAATTGGACCACTCCTATTTTCCTTATATATTAATGACGTCCTTTGCTTCACTACATCCAGCAAATTGGTCTCGTATGTAGATGATACTGTTCTTCTTGTACAGGGGGATACCTGGAATGCTACAGTGGAGCACACCATATCTGAATTTGCAAAGGTACGTCAATGGTTGGGTGAAAACCGATTGACAATTAACATGGAAAAAACAAAATTTATGTGTTTCAGTATCCTTGACTCTCACCAATTTGATGCTAATCAGATAAAAATGCATACGCTCCAGTGTTTATCAAATGAGACACCATGCCACTGCACTGATTTTCTGAATAAAACTGAATGTATCAGATATCTCGGCGTTGTAATTGATCAGAATATTAAGTGGGATAAACATATAGAAAGTACAAATTCAAAACTACGTAAACTAATTTATAAATTCTATCAAATCAGAAATATCATGCCAATCAATATCCTCAAATTATTATATATCACACTAGCTGAATCAGTCATTAGATACGGTCTGTCAATATGGGGAGGGGCATTTAATACAACACTAAATATTTCAAATGTAACTCAAAGATATCTCCTTAAAGTAATTTACAAAAAAAAAACCCAGATACTCTACCGAACTTCTGTATTAAAAAGCCCAAGTTTTAACCTTGCAACAGTTGTATGTAAAATCTGTACTTTTGATACAAACATCCCGAACTAAAGCTGCAACCTATTCTCAATAATTATCATACCAGAAGCAGATCGGTGGAGTCCGTATGTGTTCCTTTCCTGTCCAGAACAAGAAACCAGAAATATCTGACATACTTTGGTCCTACACTTTATAACTTGCTTCCGCTTAATATCCGACGTATACAGAACAAAAACCTTTTTAGTAAAAAAATCTCAATTGTCTTGAAACAAAACTTCGAGGTATTTACTGGCACCTTAAGTAGATAGCAAATTTTTACTTCAAATAAGTATTATTTAAATTCTATAATTTTTAAAATTATTCTATCGCTTATGTTAGTGTGAAGTTATATGATTTTAGGTTAGCCACATACTTAGTTTATACGCAGTATCATTTATTTAGTATAGGTTATAATTTAAGAATTTAGCAATAGGTAATTACAAACAAATTTCTTTTCTTTTGTATACACACAGACGATACATCTAGGTGTGCAATCATCTTTCAAGTAATATTGTAAACATTTTCTACGTAATATATTTGATTTGATTTGATTTTTTAAGGATAAAATATGTTTTATAATTTCATTTTCCGATGTTGGTATTAAGAATAAGGAGAGAATGTTTCTATTTATCCCTGCTTGATTTTCTGGATTTTGTATACGTTTCTCCATATTTGTACCAATTTCAATAAAATATTTATTACAATAATTTGCCATATCAATATCAATACATAATTATATTAGACAATCAGAGGCAATTTGCATCCTGAAAGTTTTATAGGTACAGAAAACAGAGCCCAGGATACACTTGCTATTCTAGTATATGTAAATAATAAACCGGTACACTTATTAACTATAGCCTAACCGATATATAATACATTTAGACTATCTAGATAAATAGAAATAATATGAATTAAACATTAGTTTATATAAATTCAGCAATATCAGAGGACATGAATACATTTTTAATTTTTTCCTTCAAGCAATTTAGGCTAATATTATCTTCGGCGAAGAGACTTCGTAAACTGGCAGGTAATTTATTAAAAATCTTTGGTCCCAGAATGTAGGAAGATTTTTGAATACTAGTTCTTTCAGTAAACTCGACCTTCAAGGTTAGTTCTTGCCCAAATCTGGTCGAATTTTGATTATTAGATCTCAGATCTAATATATGTTTATGTTTAAAAATAAACAACGATATCATTGAAGCATACTGCTTTCGAAGTGACAGAAGGTTCGACTGTCGGAAGAGCTCCTCAGAGGGATGCTGTCTAGGTACGTGATTGATTACCCTTAGAAACATCTTCTGCAGTTTAATTAACGGTAATAGATTTGTCTCATAAGTGCCACCCCACACGCATATTTTATATGTTAAAATTGAGTGTGCTAAAGCATTGTAAAGGAGCAATAATGCATGTTTGGGTAGAAGACGTGAAGTGTATCTTATTTTCGCAAGGACATACAATAGTTTTTTCCTAGTATTTTCTGTGTACCTTCCAGGACATGTTCATGTCAAAATGGACACCAAGATAACGTATATCAGAGCACTGTTCAATAACATTACAATCACATGCATACATATTCCCACAGTTCAACCTACCTACGATACCTTACTGCATGCTCGAAAGCCCACGGGCCCCTGAAGGTGAAATTTAGAAATTTAGTCTTTTTTGTATTTAATAGCATTTTGTTAAAATGAAACCATTTCTTCAGGAACCTGAGGTCTTCAGTTATATCCAAATACACATCGTTTGCAGAATTACCAGTGTATAAAAGCGCTGTGTCGTCAGCAAAGGTGAAGATTTTCGCTTTTAGGTTTGATTTACAGAGATCATTTATATACATGATAAAAAGAATAGGTCCCAGGGCTTCGGTAATTACTAACACTATCATTCACCTTTACTGCCTGTGCTCTACCTGTAAGGTAGCTCAGAAACCACACATGAATAGGGCCTCTCACACCAGCACTCTCTAGTTTAGACATCAGCACCTCATGAGACAGAGTATCGAAGGCCTTGCTGATATCTATAAAAAGCGCTGACACTTTCAAGTTTTTATTTAGCCCAGAATATATTTCGTTGCTGAATTTAGCTAAGTCAGTACCGCGGTTTTTGATAAATCCGTATTGATCTTCTGAAAAGAATTTTTGTTTCTGAAGAAACTTTACCAAAAACTGAATCATAATTTTTTCAAAAACCTTTGAAAGTGTCATAAGAAGGGCGATTGGACGGTAATTACTCACGCTGTTTTTTCCACCTCCCTTAAATACTGGAATCAGCAAAGCCTTTTTAAACCGTAAGGGAAAAATTCTCTGAGAAATCGAGATATTAAACAATGGAATGAGTAATAAGTTACTAAGAAGTATTCAAGAGGGTTTGTTGACCCCACTCTCAATTATAATTACTAAATCCTTCCAATCGGGCAAGTTTCTGAAAAAAATTAAAATTAGCAAGGTTATTCCAGTACATAACGCTGGTGATCCTAATTTAGCTGGTAACTATAGACCTATATCAATAGTTCTAGCGATATCTAAGCCCTTTGAATTGGCTATTAATAAGCGTCTCACAAAATTTCTTGAGTTTAATAATCTACTGTCACCAATACAGTTTGGATTTCGCAAAAATATGTCTACAGGCCGGGCAATAAGAGAACTTATCACATCCATAGTGGACGTCTTTGAGAGGGGGGAGGAGGCTAGTGCAGCATTCTGCGACCTCTCAAAGGCGTCCCATTCCTTACTCTTTGAGAAGCTTCAATGTTATGGTGTGAGGGGTTTGGCTTATGACTTGGTTGTCTTATTTAGAAAACAGATATCAATTGGTCCGATACGCTGGAAACAAATCACGCACAATGTGTAACTGCAGGGGTACCCCAGGGTTCAATCAGTAGTGATACAGTATGCGGATGACATGACAATTTTATCCAACAATTCTGAACAACAACAGGGTTTCATGAGCAAGGCGGAGACTTGGTTCTCGGCCAATCAATTATGTTTAAACATAGCAAAAATGAAATCACTCTGGTAGTGAATCACTGGCGAGTGCCAAGTTCCTTGCAGTAAATTTGGATGGAAGGCTGAACTGGAAATCTGAAATCCAACGCCTTTGTAGTAAGCTGTCGTCTGTAGGTTTTCTTCTGCGTAGATTATCTAAAACAGTACCCTTGGAAGTCATGAGAACTGCCTACTTTGGTCTTTTCCACAGTCAGATGAGTTATAGTATTCTATTTTGGGGTAACTCCGCCGACTGGTCAAGAGTATTTAAAATCCAAAAACAAACTTTGAGAATTATGCTTGGACTAAACTACAATGAAACCCGCAGACCTCATTTTAAAAGGCTCAATATATTAACGACTCCAGGTTTATTTATCTACCAATGTCATCTCTATGTTAAAGACCATCAACATATTCTGGTTAGACACTTCGATCTCCATGGGTATGACACCAGATCCTGAGACAATTTTATCCTACCACAATATAGGTTAACATTAACACACAAAAGTTTTCTCAATATATCTATTTCTTTATTTAATCATTTATCTGACACAATAAAAAGTATGCCAATTAGTAAGTTCAAACTAACTGCAAGAAATCTATTAATTGATATGTCCTTATGATGTTGCTGAGTACCTGAAAAGGACTATATAACCTTCGTTTTAAACTTATTGTAAGAGTGGTGTGATTGTGCCATATCAATTAGTCTTTGTCTATTAGTAATGTATTTTAAGTGTAATATTTTTACTGCTCTTTTGTAATGCAAGCTATTTTATTTGGATGTATCGACTTTATATTTTATTTACTGTACAATTTTTGACGATGCTAAGACATGTGTTATATGGGCAAATACAAAATTATTATTATTATTATTATAACCTATATTATTAACAAACTTTTAATCAGCGGCTAACCGACGTATTTGATAGACACGCACCCCGTAACTGTCAAAATAAAACGCAAGTAGCAACCATACATTACAACACAATAAAAGAAATTATTCAATTAAAGAAGAAAGCATTTAATAGATATAAATATACTCGCAATATCGAGCACAAGAGCTTCTATCTGGATATTAAAAATTACCTTTCTCTTGCAATACTTTTATTTATTTATTTATTTATTCCAATAAGTACTTACAGAGATTAAAAATAACTCTAAATTGTACATAAACCCTAAGATTAAAATCTAAAGTTAAGTTATAATCAACACAATTGATATAAATTAAAGCGGGAATAAAGATATTAGTTGCACTTAATCACATTACATTGTGCAGAAACATACACACCATAACAATGAATGAAAGAAAAGAATGCAACAAGAGTAACCTGGGTTTGTTGCCTCATTCTAACTGTATTTTTCAGACTATTCAGACTGAGATTGAATAAGTCGGTATGAGTAAAATTTTCATTGCAGTTTTTCATGAGCCTATCGGAGAAGCGCTGGATACCATAGTTAGTGCGATGGAAGATAACTTGGAAAGGCTGTTTATTCCTGGTGGGTCCTGGGTAGATGCGGAAGGAGACCTCGGACACCAGTCAGTTGCAGGCCATTTTACCATTTAGGTGCTTGTGCAGAAAGATGATTCTGCCTTCTCTGTTCCAGACTGCTGATGCCTGCTATCTGGATGTCAGTAGAATAGGTCAGGTTCTTGTAAGGAAATCTCAGTTTGTACAGAAAAACTTGACAAATTTGTTTTGGACGGATTCCAGATGTTTAATGTGACAGTTGTGGAAAGGACACCTTACAACTGAGTTGTATTACAGAACATTAAGAACGAGACAATTAAACAGACATTTAATAGCTTTAGTGTCACAAATATCAGTGCAGGTACGCCGCAGAAAACCCAGCATTCTGGATGCCTTCAAAATTATGTTGTCGATATGTAGTGAAAGAGAGTCAATAAAAACTCCAAAATACTTTGGTCTCGTCTTAATACATGGAATGTTCATTCAAAAAAAAAAAAACACAGAAATTCCTAATCATTTAAAACATTTAGAAGAAATTAGTAATCAATTTGCAGTTGTTAGTCGGTTGACCGCTCCAGTTAGTGAAGAAGTCCTTGACTTTTAAAATAATAATAGGCTTGAGGGTTTAGATAATAAAAATCTCTCTTTTAAAATTATATCTGAGTACAACGTTTTCCAGGCTTGCTCCAGCATTAAATCAAAAAGTTCTGGTGTTGATGGAATAAGTTACTACATGCTTCTATTTGGCCTCGAACACGTAGGCTTGAAGGCAATGAATGTCTTCGGGAAGGAGTATTTCCAGAAATCTGGAAAACCTCTAGAAATATACCACTTCCCAAAACTTCTAAAATTGAGTCACTATCTGAATTAAGACCCATCAGCCTATTACCAATCCTGGAGAAAATGTCGGAACTGCTGGTTGGCGATATGATAAATGAATATATATTTAGTATTAACCTGCTTCCCAAAGTTCAGTCTGGGTTCTGGAGGCACCACAGTATGGCTACTGCCCTCTCCAAGGTAACTACAAACCTAGTAACGAATATTGATGCAGGAATGGCCTCTTGTCTCATACTGCTGGATTATGGCAAGGCCATCGATTTAATTAACCACTCTATGCTGGTTGCTATAGCACGTTATTTACGTTTCTCTTGACCTAGTTTGTCAATGGCTTGTTAGTTACCTGCATCAGCGTGTGCAAATAGTTGAATTGGATGGAGCTAGATCTGAGCCTGCAATACTACAATATGGGGTTCCACAGGCCAGCATTCTTGGACCCCTGTTATTTAATATATATACTTCAGATCTGCCCAAGCAGGTTCGTTTCTGCTCTATCCATCTCTATGCGGATGACACAGAGTTGGTTGCTGGCCTTAAACCCAAAAATGCCTTTTGGGCTTTTCAGCAGATAAATTGCGACTTGAAATCCATTCTAGAATGGTCCATTGGGCATGGTCTATTACTTAATGCCAAATATAAATAGAGTTAACATGCATAACTTTGTGTCTTTGCATTTGGGTGATGATCTTTTACCCTCTGGAACTTGTTTTAAAAATTTGGGCATCATATTTGATGTAAATCTTAACTTTAAATCTCATGTTAATTTAAATTTCTATTCCCAGAAAAGGTTAAGTTATTGCTTGTGGAGTCTCTTGTTCTTTCTCAATTAGACTACTGTTGCATTGTCTATTACAATTATTTAAACTTGGAATATCGTAACAAAATGCAACTCACCCAAAATGCTTGCATTCGATTTGTTTATTGTGTGATTAAATTTTCTCATATCTTATGTGCAAAACAACTTACTTAAATATGAATATCGAGTAATGCTTCTTTTTGGTGTATTTGTATACAAACTGTATAAAACAAGATGCCTCATTTATTTATGGAAATATATTATAGCCAGACAGGTATTTCATTTTGTTTTGTGTGTAATTTTGACGCCACTTCATTCAATTGTATGGTATATTTTTGTATTGTGCAATTTTTTGAATAGAGATTGATTGATTGATTGATTGAACTTCATAACTTAAACCTTAGAAATGTTATTAGATTTAACCTACACCAACATCGAACCTCTACATTTAGAAACTCATTTGCCTTCCTGGTGATAAAATTGCTCAACTCGTGTGTATTTAACTTGATTATTCAAACTTCTATAAAAACTTTTAAGATGAAATACAGGAATAAGTTACTAAATTTAATGTCTTAACATTATATTAAATTGCTGTTAATTATAGTTAGGCTAGTTAGTATGTATTTACTGCATTATATCTTAAGCTGTTTTCTTTTAGATACCATGGAAGAACACTCTGTGAATGATACCTTTTGTGTAATAACTTCTGTATATTGCATAATAAATGTTTTTTCTATTCTATTCTAATTACTTCAAATATCAGTCCAATTGAATGTTGGCTATCTCACAAGGATGTATTTAGAAACAAAGAAGATGTGATTATCAAAATTGCTAAGCAACTTCTGGAAGCTGGGGTAAGAAGAAAAACATTAAATTATTTAAAAATATATTTGTTCAACAGAAAATAATTAGTAATGGTTAATGGAATTGAAAGTCAATGTACTGCAACTAAAAAGGGTGTACAACAGGGATCGATTTTGGGACCTTTTCTATTTTTGATTTTTGCAAACGATCCGCTAACTTTTATTTTAAATACATCACAGAATGTTTTTGTAGTTTTATATGCAGATGACACTAATATTTTAATAGGGAATAAGAAATTGGATTCATTAAAGGCAATAGCAGAGGTATACAATAGAGTATAACTCTGGTCTCATAAAAATAAACTTACATTAAACAAAGAAAAACTACATTATTACATTTTTCTTTGCATCCTAATGATACTAACTTAGATTTATTTGAAGAGCAGGACATGCCTTTGAAACCAGCAGATAAAACCAGATTATTGGGTGTAACTTTTGATTCTAATCTTAAATGGCTACCACAGAGGGAGGAAGTTTGCTCTAAATTATGCAGTGGTTGTTATGTACTCAAATTTATGTGTATGCATTGAAGTCGAGAGGTAGTTTTGACTTTCTATTATGCAAATATTCATTCGAGAATTCGATATGGCATATTGAATTGGTGTAGGAGTGCATATGTTAATAGAGTTTTCCTTTTGCAAAAGTATGCTGTCAGACTGATTGCTGGGTTGGGGTATAGGAACTCAGGTCGGTACACGTTTAAGGTACTTAAAATACTAACTGTGACAGGAATATACATTTACGAAGTTTGCTGTTTTGTGTATAAGAACAAAACATTGTTTCAAAGTGTTAGATCTGGTCATAGTTATGAAACACGACACAAAATACTTTTATTACTGGAACATCATAGATCTGCGGCCTATCAAAAATATATTTTTTTTACAGGTTGTGATTTATATAACAAGTTTAATGATCATATTAAAAATGCTATTAATATTAACATATTCAAAAATCATCTAAAGAAATATCTCCTTGAAAAGAATTGTTATTCGTTGCAGGAGTTTTAGTTAAAGGAACGTGAATGTTATTTTTTCCTTTTATATATTTTTATGTTTAAGTGTATATGTATAGATTAGTGTTATTTTTATCATTGACTTTTTCTTCACTTATTGTACTATAGTTTTAAATTGAAGAAACAAATGATTTTAATCTAAATTGATGTGGCAGGTTTTTCAGGTTATTTGATTTTTTTGCTTTCCTACTAACTAATTGTTCTTGTGGGTGTTTAGGGAAATCAAATATGGGAGCCACAGTATTTTCTTTCAATCCAATTTTTACAAGCGGTTATCATTATGTGTGCACTTAAAATGCTTGCTACAAATTCCAGTTGAAGTAGAAGATATAAATTGTTCTCTCCTTGTAGCTACAATCCAAATTTTCTCATTTCTTTATTTACTGGAATTCTAAAAATTACACAATATAATCATATTCCTAGAAAAATAACAAATAGTACTTTTTAAGTATGGGATATAAATAAAATAAAAATAATGCAAGTAAAAATACTTACATATGAAATAAAATTGAGGTTTCTTTAATTTGCTGTTCAGTGTACGTGTAGGTGCATCAGGATGATTCCAAAACTGTTTTATAACACATGGTAATAAACAATACCTACTAGTATATATTTTCTATTTCTCTGACTACCTACGTCCAATACAACTGACAAATTTACTACATAAAATAAAATTTCCTGAATTCACTCAATAATATACAGGCTACAACATAACATTATTATGATTGTATTATATCATTATTTGAATATATAATAATTTTTTTAAACTATTTTCTATGGAACTGAAATGTAAAAGCATGCCCGAACAAAGATGTTTTGCCAGTCATCGCCTGCTTGTATATATACAGATATAGTCTACAATATGATCGGCCCACAAGGACCACTTAAAGTAAAATAAAATTGCTCCAGGCATATAAAATAAAATTGTTTTGAAAGTGTTTTAAGTTCTGCCAGTTTTTTGTGTATCAGACCAATGTTATGTTATGCCATGTCAAAAACAGTGACGCAAAACATTTTTATTTACTATACGGATGCAACTCTCTGAAAATGAATAGAATCTATAATATCTACTTAATATAAACTTACCACAAGAACTATAACTTCTACGATAATCCTTTGAAGTATGTGGAGAATCCAGTTTTTCAAGAATAGGAGCTTGATACCGAGAGCTTCCTCTCCATACAACCAATTTACTAAAAACGTTCAGGATAGACTCTCTGAGGCTTAAATGTCTCCTATCACCACTTAGTACACTTGTCTTAGATCTCATAACATCATTTTCATTAAACTCTACGTTGGTAAAGGTTTTACCAGATTTCCCTTTTTGTTTACATTTCTTCCGGGTATGCTTTGTGTGTTTTTTAGACGTATGGGGCTCTTTCTCGTCATACACTTCAAAAACTTCAAGTTCAAAATCCATGTTCTTCGTTTTTCTCTTATCATTTGTGTGTTTATTTATTTTTCCGCTCTTAATTGTAAATGCTACTTAAAACTAAGCAAATACTGCTTGATTATGAGGTAAGTATTGTTTGCAAAGTAAAATATAATATCAAAATAATAATACTCAACATAAATCTGGCCAAATAAAAATCACAGGCTACACATAACTGCTGTTGTTCAAGCACTCAGCGATTGTATTGCTCCTTTAATCACACCCTCATATTTTTTACGAAAAATCAGCAAGAAGCTTCATGCAATTTCGGGAAATAAAAACGAAAGATCATTTTCCGATGTCGATTCCAATCGTCATCTAAAAATTTTGGTTTCCCCACTAATCCCCACTCACAAATCACGTCGATTTAGACATGATGACATTTTAAGTTAAACAGCTGGTTCAAAGATGGCGCAAAAGATTTAAATCCGAAAATAAAATATAATATTGGTTGCATATATACTATTTTAAGTTATTTTTCCAATCTTACATCATCTATATACTATTCTATCATTAATTAATTTCCGAGTTTAAATCAAAGCTCCAGCTATTTCCACACCGCGAAGACGCGGTTTATGTTTTTGGGGACTCAACGCGACGCACGTACTCGAACCGGCACTAATCTACCGCATGCGATGCGGTAACCCCTAACTAAAAACCTTGATAATTATAAAACATAATTAATACACAATTTCGCATATGAAAATTAACGAATGCTTAGTCTTCATTGAGATCTAGACGCATTATGCAAATACAAGACGCGTGATGATCATACCAATCACGTTACTTTGGAGTGCGCGCTTATTTCAGATCTGATTTTCGATGATTTGAGTTGTGATATTATAGCGTTAATGGTGGTTTCATCATAGTTTCATCGACGAACCTGGGCTAACCTAACTCTAACGTGACCAATGAATAAAGAAAACAAAAGAGGGTGCTCTTTGACTGTTGTCCGAGACGGCTGTTGCATATGGTGGGTGTTAGTAAGTTAGTTCCTGTTGGCAGTGATTTCTTTTTTATAGAATTTTAGTTATAGTTAAACAAAACGGTGAGTCATATTTGGTTAGTGCAGATGGCCGACTTCCGTCTCATGTATCCCCTTATCGTCATGCTCCTTACTTTGTTTTCTTTATTCATTGAACGTATAGGTTAGTTTAAAAATCTTTGTTTTAATATAGACTGAAAATTTAATGAGCCTGCAGGGTGCGTCCTGTCTTTGCAGCAAACGTAACCAATCCTAACCTAATCCGCAATTTTATTAATTATAAATTGTTGTGTTACAGCATGGGCTTCCTGACTTGGTGGTAGGATACTCGGCTTTAAATGCAGCGCATATGCTTTCGAATCCCCGTTCAGGCGGATTTTAAGATTTTTTTTTAACAAAATACAAATAACAGAAATGAGGATTAGGTTAGGTTAGAGTTGGCTAGGATTCGAGACAAAAAAACCCGCCCTCGCGGCCAGCAAAGTTCCGAGTCTCTATCATTGGGGTCTGGCTAGACTTGTTTCCTTCCCACCATGGCTAGACTCTTGTCAAAACTTGTTTATACTCGGAAATAAACGACGGACCAACAAAAAAAACATTGAATAATCTGGGCCGTGACCAGATTTTTTATCCTTAAACATTCGCACGAGCATGTCTTGGTTGTTGTTTTTTATTGTTGGTATGATGTAAAAAAAGCGTATCTATAAAATTAAAGACTCGGCAACCAGCGACACTCATGCGAATGTTTACGAAAAAAAAATGTACGTGCCGTAATTGGTACGATCCGCACGCGATATAAGGTCTTGTGACGTCAACGGATCTTTAAAAATCTGAACTGGGTCCTAAACCTTACACTGCTCTATAAATATGTTTAATGGTCCTTCAATATTGGGTGCTTTAATATTGGTTCTTTTCAAGAAATTTGGAAGTTTTCTTCTCTCATGCCAATATTTAAATCCGGTTACAAATGCGACTTAAAAAACTCTAGAGGTATTTCTTTGTTTTTGCACAACTATTTAGACGTTTGCAGTGTTTTACAGTACTACTTTACTATATGGAGTCCTTGATATCGTCACATCGACCTGATCGGAAAATTTCAAAATATATTTGTTAAATAAGTTTTATGTAAATTTCATTTCCAATATCAAGGTCGTTTGGTATCGTTGATTGAAGGAAACTTTCAATCAACGATACCACTGAGAAAAGGCACTTCTGGTTTTCTTCCACAGATTAAGTAAATGGAAGGATTGACTATGAAATACCGCTGCAGCCGGGCCCGTTTTTTAGTTCCATTTGTAAGAACAAAACAATCGCAGCTATTTTTTGAAAGATATCAGCGTACAAATTATAGGTTTTATGCATTTGTTGACCGAATACTATACAATTACACGCGTCATTGTTCGGATTACATTTTCAAGGTATCTTTTTTGTCTTTTGCAAATTCGGTCCATATGGTCATTTTATCATGTCATGTCAGCCCTAATTTGTTTAGAGACATATTATTTGTATTTGTTTTTTTTAGGTAAGTCTTGCATATTTTGTGTTAGGTACAATATAATACTTTTTCGTATTGTGATATGTATACGCATTAATGCTATGATTATGAAACAAAATGTATGCCACTGTAAGTTTACATCGGCACAACGGGCATACCATTGTGACTCTGGCAGTGTCACATTTTACATTTATAGGTCAATGTGAACTTACAGTGGCGTACATTTTGTTACGGAATCGGAGCAACAGTTTTCAATTATTAAGATAATTCAATTAAATGATCTCATTGATTATATATTTAATAATATATAATATACTAATATAAGTAAGAACTTAATAAAACGTCTTTACTCCTTTTTTGTTTATTAAAACTTTAAATAAAACAGCTTATAATAAGTATACATTTATTTTTAGGAAGTTAATTTGTAGGGTTCTTTTATTAAGCCAAGACACCTGATTTTAGCAGAGCTCTGCCTCAGTGACATATATAAGGGGGGGTTTGGGGGTTAACCTCCCCCCAGAGCCAGTTTTATTAAAGCTGAAATGATAGAAATAGTATAAAGGACCTTTTTTTTGGAATTGGAAGGTAAAACTCCACCAGATACAGTATTATGCACAATAATTAAGTAAAGAACTGAAGACCTTTTTTTTATTGGTCGTTGAAAATTTTGATCGTCCCACCCGCCCTCAAAAGTTTTTTTGTATATACGCCTCTGCTGTCTGTCAATAATTTCGTCTGCAACTGTGGTATGTTAAATATAAAATATTTCGCTGTTTTTCGGAATATTGTGTTTTTTAAAATATATTTCCACAAAACATCAAGTATCTACGCAAATAATTTCTATTTTTTTTTAATGTCAGACTTCCGGGTTCTCCAAATATGATTCTTTTTACGTTTTATTCCCCTTAAAAAAATCGAGGATATATGGTCATGGCACCCAAAATCTAATCTCTCGAGACACTGACCTAGTCTATTTTTAATACAAAGTTAAACACACATTAATTACAGGCATTTTTTTTTTAAATATGTTTTTGTGAAAATGTTTGGGATTCTAATATCACTTTTTAATCAAAACAAAACTGAAATTTTTTTTGTTAGTTCTATATCGCTATATCGCCTTCTCTAAAAAAATAGAATATTTTTGTTAAAGGATTGAAATAACCAAATAAAGCCTAAATTATAAAGTAGTTTATGTACATGAGTAACTTTTTTTATTGTCATTTTGCATTATTTTTCAAGCAAAGTTTTCTGTAAACTCAGTTTTTGGTTTGGTCAAATTTAAAAAAAATCTTTTATGATGAAGTCTTTACTGGTTGCACTCGATATTCAGAAGGATGGGAGTGCTCTCCCCAACTGAAAGCTTATCCCGTTTTTCAGAAAATATAGTAACTGAGAAGAACTACGAAAAATATAAAATCTAGCGATTAAAACAAAAAAATCGGAGATCATCTTACCGGCCATCTGTCTGGGCCAGAATTCACGAGTTCCTCCTACATAAGCACAACTCCAAGACAACTCCAATAGATTTTTTATTTTAAGTTTTAAGAAAACATAAATTTATAGTTCAAATTTTTTTATGTACGTCTGGTGTATTTGTAGGTCCGAATGGAGACTACAAGGAATGAAAATATATAGTATTTTTCTATACTTACAAAATTCAAAATCAAACATCGAAAGCGACACCACAGAAGAATCTGTTTTGACTTATTTTGATTAGGTGTGTTTCTGGCAATGTGAAAATATTAAAAATATGCAATTAATGATGTTCTTATGAGAATTACGTTGATCCTCTGGTTATAGATGCAAAATAGATATTGGTTACTACTTCACTAGAGTACTTTATACCAAAATCCCTAGATGACGAGCTGTTTTCTACTGGCAAAATGACACACCTTGGCACTTTTCTCTAAAGTCACGAGAGACGAGACGAGAGAAGGCCTTCTCTATACAACGATTCTTAAAAAAACGTTTTCTTAAAACTTAAAATAAAAAATCTAATGGAGTTAAAATATTATAAGCAATTATCGCAATACTTACACACAAATGAAAACCATAAAAAATATATTAGATACAAAAGCCTTAGAGATGTGTTTATGTAGAGGCAACTCTTGAAATCTGGCCCAGACAGATCGCCCGTAAGATGATCTCCAATTTTTTTGTTTTAATCGCTAGATTTTATATTTTTCGCAGTTCTTCTCAGTTACCATATTTCCTGAAAAACGGAATAAGCTTTCAGTTGGGAGAGCACTTCCATCCTTCTCGATATAGAGTGCAACCAGTAAAGTCTTTATCATAAAACCAAACCAAAAACTGAGTTTACAGAAAAGTTTGCTTGAAAAATAATGCAAAATCACAATAAAAAAGTTACTTACGTGAGTTATTTTAAGTTTTAAATTTGACCTTTGAAAGAAGCTCTTTAATTTTGAAAGATGGTAGAGGAAAATGCTGTTTCTTTTTTAATTTTATACCTTTATGCCAAAATTCAACTGTAACTGTTAGCATACATTTTTCTCATTTTTTTTTATTTATGGTTTTTCACCTAGAGATAACTAAATGTAAGTAAACATAAATTAATGTATCACTGCTCTTTTAGTAACAGAATGAGGGATTTATTCAGCTGTTTACATAAACTACTTTATAATTTAGGCTTTATTTGGTTATTTCAATCCTTTAACAAAAATATTCAATTTTTTTAGAGAATGCGATATAGCGATATAGAACTAACAAAAAAAAAATCAGTTTTGTTTTGATTAAAAAGTGGTATTAGAATCCCAAACATTTTCGAAAAAACATATTTTTAGAAAAAAAAAATGTCTGTAAGGATGTGTGTGTAAGTGAACAAAATTTGCGCGAACGATAATTTGAGAACGGTCTAACCAAATATTTTTAACTTTGCATTAAAAATAGACTAGGTCAGTGTCTCGCGAGTTTAGATTTTGGGTGCCATGAGCATATATCCTCGAGGGGCATAAAAAGTAAAAGAATAATATTTTTAAGAACCCGGAAGTCTGACTTTAAAAAAAATAGAAATTATTTGCGTAGTTACTTGATGTTTTGTGGTAATATATTTTAAAAAACACAATATTCCGAAAAAGAGTGAAATATTTTATATTTAACATACCACAGATGCAGACGAAATTATTGACAAACGGCAGTGGCGTATATACAAAAAACTTTTAAGTGGGGGGGGGGGGGGGGGGTTGAGACGGTCAACATTTTCAAAAACCAATAAAAAAAGGTCTTCAGTTCTTTACCTAATTATTGTGCATAATACTGTCTCTGCTGCGGAGTTTTACCTTCCAATTCCGGAAAAAACGTCCTACTATTTCTATCATTTTAGCTTTAATAAAACTGGCTCTGGGGGGGGGGTTTAACCTCCGAACCCCCCCTTATATACGCCACTGAGACAGAGCTCTGCTAAAATCAGTCAAGTGTCTTGTCTTAATAACAGAACCCTAAAAATTAACTTCTTAAAAATAAACGTATACTTATTATAAGTTGTTTTAATTAAAGTTTCTCCTATTTAAGTTTTAATAAACATAAAACGAGTAACAACGTTTTATTAATTTCTTAATTATATTAGTATATTATAATTAGGAATAGGTTTTCTAATTTTTATATCACTAGGGAAACAAGAGACGAGACGAGAGATGGTCTCTTTCGTCTCGTCTCAGGGCATTCTTGGCGAGACGAGAGGACACTTTTCTCTCAAGTTACGAGAGACGAGTCTCTCTCTCTTCTCGCGGACTAGTTTACATGCTCTATTTTGGGAGGTTACATGTGTTTTTACTATTAACCTGCCGGTTGCATAAAGTCCAATTAAAGTTTAGAATGTTTAACGGAATGTCAAATTTCTCAGCGAGTTCCTAGATTTCTGTAAGCAGCTAGTCAAATCGGAAAGCTTGATTAACTATTCTAAACAGCAATTAAGTTTTGTGCAACAGGGGGTTAGGTATTTCTTTAACTAAATGAGATTTTAAGACGATTTTATGGTCATTGGCTTTCAAAAATAATTATTTAAAAATCAATTTCTGATTTTTCAAAATTCCACTCTTAAGAGGGAAAATGTGTTTTTACCTTTTCAAAATATCCCCCCAACTAAATGAAATTTTAAGACGATTTATGGTCATTGGCTTTCAAAAATAATCATCTAAAAACCAATTTCTGAAATTTAGAAATCCCACCCTTAAAGGGATAAAAAATACTATAAATAATATTAATCTACTTTTCTGGAATATTTCTTTACCTAGATAATATTTTAAGATGGGTTTTCAAAAGTAATTATCTAAAAATAAATTTAAATTGGTGGTTTATCGAAATTCCGCCCTAAAGGAAGTATAAAATGTTTTTTTTAAATTTATTTTTGCAATATAACTGCAACTAAATGTGATTTTAAGATGTCAGTGGCTTTTCTTGATTTAAAAAAAATTTACCCTTAATAATAATAATAATAGCATTTATTTCCAACAGGTAAATACCCACTTAAAGGAAATTCAGAAACAATTGTGAGACTAATTACTTGTAGCTAACTAACTAAAAATTAAATTATAATAACATAAAACAACAAAAATTATTTAGATAAATGAACTAATGAAATCTAGAATGATTAATTAAGAACTCAATAAAAAGAAACGCATTATAACTAAGAATTAAAACTAGGAGAAAACAACAAAAAAAAAATTAAATGAATAACATTATCAGCTACTGAGCCAGTGGAGACCGCAGAGCCGCTCTCATGAGGAACGAGACCACTAAAATGCTATCATAGTGTAGGTCACAACAATCAGAAATGAGGTTAAGGTTTATGCACATAATGTTAATGGGGTTTTGCCGAAATATGAAATATATTTGTTCTTGCGGGATATATTGCAAAATCGGGACGCTGGCGAGCACCAAAACGTGGAATGTGGAACTTTAGTTTATCCAGTATGAAAGGACAGTCGATATTATTATGTATCAATTTATATAGTAATAGAAAACTGATTGCACATCTCTTAAGGGGTTAAAAGGAGTGGAGTGGGTTTTAACTTTCTTTTATTTACTTATCTATTTTATTCAATTTAGTTCTTTCGTTAAAGATTTAAAAATAACACTGGCCGACAAGATTTTTCTAACACAGGCCAGCTCATTATTTTCACAATGGAAATACCCTCCCAATAATAAAAAAAATATTCGGAAAGCCCGAAGAAGAAGCGAATTTCAACTGGGATCTCAAAATGTTAAATTTATACCTCTTGTTGATCCCAAAAATTGCCTCCTCTTCACATTAAACTTGGGCTGATGAAAAATTTGTGAAGGCTTTGAATAAAGATGATGATGGATTTAAATACCTAAGACAAGTCTTTCCCCAGTTAAGTGATGCCAAATTAAAAGAAGGCATTTTTATTGGGCCACAAATCAGAAAATTGCTGGTCGATGTCAATTCTACGGAAAAGCTTACCAGGCAGGAACTCAGAGCATGGAATTCATTTGTTAATGTGGTAAGCGGATTTTTAGGCAACAATATGGATGAAAATTATGAACAATTAGTTAATGAACTCTTAGATGCCTATAAAGCGCTTGGTGCCAGAACGTCATTAAAAATTCACTTTCTCCATTCACATCTGTCATTTTTTTCTAAAAATTTGGGAGCTGTTAGTGACGAGCAGGGTGAAAGGTTTCACCAAGATATCAGAACAATGGAAATTCGGTACCAAGGACGATGGGATCCAGCCATGATGGGTGACTACTGTTGGTTTTTGAAGTGAGAAGATAGGACACCTCATAAACGGAAAAAATAAAGTTTAATTAGTGTTTTAAGTTAATATTTTTCACGTTTGCTTTTCTCTTAGATGTATGGTATGTTTAATACGCGAAAACTGTAAACCTAGTCAATAAACAGGGTTAAGAATTTTCTGAAATCATTTTTTCTATAGATATTAAGTATCGTAACATTCGATATGGTTCTACAACTCTAACAAGAAAACCCTACGTGCTACAACTTTATGTTTGTCATTTTCGTATTTGGATAGGTCCATCTATTAGATTATGCTATTCTGATTTGTTACAACAAAAAAATTTTTTTTTGTCGCCTAATGTCATTATCAAAAAACTAATTTTCGGATCTTTCAAAATTCTACCCTTCAAGGGATTAAAGGAAGTAAAATATGTGTTCAGGTATTTTTAAATATATTTTGCAATAAATAATATTTTCTGTTAAAATTAAAAACTTTTTAAATAGTTACTGAAAACCACATTTTAGAACTATTTAAAATTGTATCTGTCAAACTTGAATTCCTTTGACAAATACATAACTGTAAAAATCAAGACGGAATGTTATAGCGGGTGACGCCGCCATTGGGTGTGCAGGTATAATTAATAATATTTTATACTATAAAAAACAATTTTTCCACATATTGCGAGTAGCCGGAAATATGCTTATATTCTTGTATTTTTTTTACATGTCATCATCCAAATGCCAAGTTTGATTCAGTAAAAAATGTATTAGAAATATCAAAGTTTATAATATTATCGCATCATTTTTCGTGTTTTCCAGAAAAATTTTACCAGGGTGGCAAGCTTTAAATTACGAAATTAAAAATAATTTCGCATTTAAAATATAATCACAGCATTGCAAAATTTGACGAAAATAATGTTTCAGAAACAAATTAGTTTGGGGAATATAAATATACTTTGACAGGAATTTATAAATCTCCATCAATAAACAAAAAAATATTTAACTCTAATTTGCTAAATTACCTAAAAAATGAAATTACGAATGCATATCACATAATAGTAGGAGACATTATCATCAATTTATTAAGCGATGCTGAATACGTAGAGGAGTATACAAATATTTTAGCTCAATACGAATTTACGTCTTTTATAAACAAAAGTATGGACGGGTACTACTAAATCAGGCACCTGCTTGGATCACTTTTTTGGACGAGGAGAAAATAATTTTAAAAATAATACAAATCCTTTTATATTTAACGGACATAATAGATCATTTTCCAAATGCTTTGGTCACTTCCTTCCAATAATCCATAAATGATATAGCACTTCGAAATGATCTGGAAAAAGAGAGAGCTGGGAAGGAGTATACAACCTGTCTAACGTTAACGATGCTATGAAACTTTTTATAGAAACAATAAATTTCCACATACATAAAAATACTAAAATAAATAGAAAAAAAATTAAAATCTACTCAGGAAAAAAAAACAAACTATACAAGGACCTGTTGAAAGATCCACAAAATATAGCTCTAAAAAACAGGTATAATGTGTACAAAAACAAGTTACTTTGGATAATAAAAACAGCAAAAAAATACAACACAATCTCAATTTGATAAATGCCTCCTCCGCATTATAGAAATGTGTTAATAAAATACGCAATAAAAGTAACAGATCAAAAACAAGTATAGAACCATTTAGTAACGATAACAATCAAACAATTTCTAATAAAAAATATTTCAAATGCATTTAACAATCACTATAGTGAGTTGGGAGAAACCCTAGCAGAAAAAATTAAATCCCCGACAAATTATTCCCTTCAAATTGTAACTTGGAGAACACGTGGTGTTAGCCGATTTTACAATCGATGAAATAGAAAAAATAATAAAACATTTAAAAATAAACAAATCACCTGATTGGGATGGAATAAAAAGGGAAGCTATTAAAGAAATTACGTGTCAAATATCTAAAACGTTAACATTTTTAATAAAAAAAGCTCTGAAATCGGATGTTTTCCACAATGTCAAGACTGGAATAATAAAACCACTATATAAAAGATGAGAAAAAGACAGGATTAGTAATTATAGGCCGATTACTTTCTCTTTTTTCGAAAATATTTGAGAGGGTTATTACATTTTAAATTTTCCAATTTTTAAATAAGTATAAAATACTTTCTGAAAACCAATACGGTTTCAGAGAGAGAAAATCAACAGACGATGCCATGATATACCTTAATATCTAACATATATAACGCCCTTGACTCGAGTGACCCTTGTGAGTGTATATCTGTGGCCCTTTCAAAGGCGTTCGATATGGTATGTCATCAGAGGTTGCTTGAAAAGATACAATAGTGTGTACTAAGGGGAAAAGTTTTTAATTTGGCCCAAAATCTGGACAACAGATTTGCTGTTTAGGGAGAGTAAACTTCTAGATATTCGACAGATATATAGTCTAAATATCCTTAAAAAACAAAAGAGGGCTTTATTAAAATTAGCAATAGTGATAATATAAATAAATAGAATAAAACTCGAAATAAGGCTGCGTATCTTACATCTACCCTTAAAACACATGGAGAAAAATCGTGTAAATATTTTTCCCCTCGACTGTACAATATGTTACCCGATAATATACTATCTGTCTCAATATAATACATATTCTCGATTTGGACTCTGTGTTAAAAGAAATTATATAATTTACCTGTTATTTGTTTATTTATTTTACTATTATATATTATGTCCACCATTCATGAGCATTGTTAAGACATACTTATGTGGTTGTACAACGTTTACTATTTTTGTTAATTAATTCTATTTGTGCTATATATTTAAATTTTTGCTGTTATATTATAGTATTCTATTTTGTTTCATATATTTTATATATCTTTTGTATTGATTTAATAAATATAAATTATTATTAAGAAAAAAGGTTTTATACAACAGAATAGTATATTTCTTCAAAACTATTTGTGAAATATAATTTAAGTTTTGCCCTGAAAAAGGCAATAATTTGTTAAAATATGATTAGTTTTATATTTTTTGATAATGCGGGTATGCTTTAGTAATTTCAGATTATGTATTTTGAGGTTTTAAAGTTAATATTAGTGATGACGTAAATCCATAAAGAAAAATATTTTAAAAAGTGGGCCCCGTTCGTAAATTCTGTGGGGGCAAAATCTTTATATCCGTCACTGCTAAGTATAATACTGTCTCATGTTCTTGTTCGCAATCTCTATAAATGCAAGTGTTACTTGGCTTCTTATGTTAAAGGTCTTTTATAAGCGGACAGAGTTTGGTAAGAATTCATATTAGAAATCGCAGGTTTCGTCTCTACATTATCTTAGGATTTCCCTAGGAAATTCGCAGTTATTGGCTTGTTTCGTTAAATACCACAATTTTTTAAAATTATTGTGGCTGGTTTTTTTAACGACTCACACAAGTGCTGTAACTGACAGCTGTGGGAGGTACAAAAATGCTTCTTAGTAGGCAATGGATTTTTTTTCAATAAATAGTTATGGATATATCGGCGCGTACATGTATTATATATAATTCGTTTTATATAAAACGAAACTTTAGAACACATGGTATATCAAAAATCAGAGTTGGGATAAAAACTGAACTACGTACACGTGTCTACTTAACGTATACCATAATTATTACTGAACAGTCCAATATAGGGAATATTTCAACATTATTAAGAATTTAAGTGTTCATTTCGCGAAACTAATAGAGTTTCTATCTATTTTTTTCTAACCAAATGACAACTTTCTCACGGAAACTATCAATTATTCAATACTAAACGTGTACCAGCTGATGTATTTCTAAAACATTTTTGCTGTCTGTCAATAATTCAATTTATTTGGATACTTAGGAAGGAGAAGGTAAAAATGGCAGATTTCGCAGCTAATTTTAATTTAATCACTCACTTGCTTACGAAGGAGAGTAATACATATATCACTAGATATATCCTTACAGCCTAAATTCTGAAAGCATGTGTTCTCGAGCTAGTGTTGCCAGGTTCGGTATGGTAAATTTCGGGGCGGTAGGTTAAAAAATCGGGTACCGGGATAACCAATACAAATTAGGTTATTATTAAGTTAGTATTACTTTGTTTATTTCAGACGTCAAAACTATAATGGTTTGATGGCGAATTTGGATAATCTTCTCAAAATACTGTAAAATTAAACTGCATAAACTAAGTAAAATATTTTTTACTGTGGAAAGCATCATTAACAAAATTAAATATGATGTATGCATCTTTTACACCATCAAAGCAAATCACAAAAACTAATAGCAATAAAATAAGAAGAAGTTATGATTAAATGTTTATTTATTATAATAACAAGGAAAAGTAACAAAAGATTCGAAAAAATACATTATTCGTTTTATTTTACGTTATTTGTTATTTATATTAATAGTGTCAGTGTCTTGATCAGTTGTCTAAATTGTGGTTGATTTGGCTATTAGTAGTGCGCGCGGATTTGAAATGTGAATTTGGAACAGTCAAATTACGACTTTAATGATTTATGGCTTTAATGATGGTTTTATCGATTAACTTGCGCCAACCTAACGGGACAGATCCACATAACAGTATAGGTTTTGTTAAAAAAATATTTTTTTTAATATAGACGTACTTTTTTCCGTACCTAAAAAAAAGGTCTAATCAGGGCTAACTAAAACGCAATCCGATTTTTAAAACATAGCTACACACTAAAATTATGTATTGTTAAAAAAAAATGTTATCACCTGAACCGGGATTCGAACACACCGAAAATTCGACGAAACTTATTGATACTCCGCCGAAATAAACAATACGAAGCTCCCTAGACGTATCGACTATATTCGGCATAGTTCGTGGAGTCACCCCGTGTACGCGAGTACTATCTCCAAATGGAATATTATTATTTATACAATGCACAACATATGTGTGTGATTACGTTCAACAACAACAACAACGTTCTTGGATTGAAAGCAGATCTGCAGCAAGGATGCGACCGCGCGTTGTGAGAGAATGGGATAGCACAATGTCTTTATGGTGTTTTGTGGCAGGTGTGATGACTTTTTGTCACTTCGATCAAAAATCAGTCATTTGGCCCGATAAAGGGCATCGAGACGTAACCTCTAGGCACCAGTAAGAAATATCCGGAAAATGAGCCCAACTAGTTTAATTAAAATCGTTCTTACTAGATAATCTATTAATTTTATTATTCCATTTTCCAAAAGTAATTTACCATCTACTTACCGATATGTTGAGATCTTCGTGATGATCTAAAGGAACGGCGTTCACCCATTTTATGACAAATGATACATGTAAACGAGGAAGTAGGAAAAGGAGATAAGGTCAGGAAATTTTATACTAAACTATTTTTTTTTAAATAATGGTAGGTACTGTTTGAACGGAACCAGTCCGTTCACGCTTAATGTATAAAGGCACTTTAAGAGACAAAATATTCTCTATTTTTACTAAAAACTATCAGGTAAAAGATAAGGCCACTTACGGAGTACACTTATGCGCTAAATTAAGAAAAAAATTGTAAAATTTTTTTAAAATTTAAAAATTATATAAAATGCGAGAGGTAGAAGTCTTCAGTGTACCAAAAATAAATAATTAACTAAGAATTTATACAATTTATTACTTTATAACAAAATTTCTGTTTATTCTTATAAGCTTTCACTTGGTATTTTAAATCGTACGTTCGACGTTGTGATGTTAAAAAAGCTCGTTGTACAAAGTGCGGGTGGAGGTTGAAATGGAGGGGGACGTCGTTGAGGAATCAAGGGGGGACTGGGGGGTCGAACATGGGCGCCGACTAGCGGTGGGATCCCAGCCATTTACTACTCTGAAAAAAAAATATATTATTAAAAAAACTATATATACTTAATATTGCATTTTTAAATGTAAACTGTAAATGATGTTTATTTTGCGATGGAAAATTTTAAATAAGTGTACTACATAAAGCATTATACAAAATGGCACAGTTTTATTTATCATTGGATGGATCTTCTTTACGGAGTAATATCTGTTTTTGCTATTACCAAAGATCGCTTATACTTCGAATAGACAATTCTGAGGCAGTTTCATAAAATGGCTACATCAATCGCTCGTGTCACCGTTTAATCGTAATACTAGTTCGCTTGCAAAAAGATTTAGGATCGGTGTTGATAATAGCGTGACTTACGACTGCTTGCTTAGAAATAAAATACAAATATTACATTTTAAAGAGGCAAACGGGATTACAGAGAATTGCATAAAACCGATCTATAAACGAATTTAACTAACTCTCCGGCTGTTAAGTTCCGCAGAAATCTCTCTATAGATATACTGAAGGGAGCAGTTGGGATTCACTTAGGGGGTCTTTTATTTCCAAATTGTCAGATCATATATTCGGAATTACTAGGGAACACGAAAAAAGTTTCCGAGGCCAGAATAGCAGAATCTTACTTATTTTATTATAGCTATGTCTCCTTCCACGCTAACGGGAACAAACTTTCTAAATTTTGGTCCACGTGAAACATTCACACATTTTTTTTTATTTAACGTGATTACGTGAACCGACTTTCCGACGATTCGTTTACGTTAGCGTGGAAGAAGCAACGGCTTTTTATTATACTAATTAACAATCTGTCTTGCAAAAATCTCAGTTGGTCCCAGTTTTATAGATCCATGCTTATTAAGATAATATTACACCAGGTGTACTTTAATAAAAAAGGCTTACCACTTGTATTTTTGGTGCAAAGATGGATAAAAAGTGGGCTCCCCATAATTGCTGCAACAAATGGGCGTTCAACATTCACGGGCTGGCTAAGAAGAAAAAAGTGTAAGACGCAGCAAAAGCGTAAGGAAAGCAGAACTATTAAGTAAAAGTGTCTGTGTACCGAAGCCGTCAGAAAAACCTAACACCACTTTTCAACACGGAAAACAATTTGGTAGCCTGTAGGGACTTTGAAGGATTAATGGCAGCTTTAAATCTGGACTATGATAACTAAGTCTTAAAGCTGTGTTACTCCATAGTGGAAACAAATTGCTTTCAATCCCAATTGGCCAGGGAGTCCACATGAAAGATAAATGAAAATTTTGTGGGGAATTAAAATTTGTGGCAATTTTCCATGGAATGCAGCTAGGTTATATCAAACACTGCGCTTCCTATGCGAATGGGACAGTCGAGCACAATGGGATCACTACAGAAAAAAATGTAAGGCCGTGCATTTAGTTACTTAAAAGAAAAGTTCCCTTGAATCAGTGACGCTAAAATTAAAGAGGGAATATTTGTGGGTGCCCAGATTAGGAAACTTTTCGGATATGCGCCATTCGATTCCATACTGGAAGGCAAGGAAAAAGACACTTGGAATGCCTTTAAAATGATTGCAACACATTTTTTGGGAATCATAAAAGCAGAAAACTATAAAGACTTGATTGCCCAACTTCGTTTGTGTTGTCAAAACATAAGGTCTAATATGTTGTAGAAAATTCATTTCCCGGATTCTCATCTAGATTACTTTCCGGAAAATTGTGGTGCTGTAGGTGACGAGCATGGTAAGAGTTCCACCAGGATATTACAAACATGAAATATGGTATCAGGGAAATGTTCATTGTGTATGCATGCCTATTAATTGCAATTTTGTAGTAATTCAGATTTTTTTTGCAAGCCAATTAAATTTTTTAATAGGTCGCCATAGGAAGCGGGCATTTAAGTTGACTGAGCAGTAAAGAAACCATACGGTTATTTTTTACATTCTGACACCTACTTTCTATATAAAATATAAAAAAAAACTTTAAATGAAAAAATTAAATAACTTTTCCCATTTAGAATAATCAAACAGAAACAAAATCACATCGCAAAACTAAAAGAAGATTTTTTTAGTCCGGACCCCCTAGATGCACCCTGTCTTCGTTCTTGAGATATTAACATTTGAAAATTATTAAAATTTTACTTAACATCTTACGGACATCATACATCTTGTATTATTAAATAGGACTAAACCTTGTTTAGTACTTAAAACACATTTCTTGACTCACCCTGTATACAGGGTGTTTCACTTAAAACTCCAAACGCCGTTTTCTTCGGAATTATCGACTATGTCAAAATTTGGTAAAATGGATTTATTTGATGAGGTAAAACGTAATTCTTAATAGCTAAAATAAAATCGACGCCATCACCAGTATAGGCGTCGCGACGCCAAGAAGAAACGAATAAATTGCAAAAAATCTCACACTTCGATTTTTGTTCGAAATTTGTATTATTTACACTAACTTGATCACTATATTAGTTCTTGAGATATACAGGGTATTCCACTTAAATCTCAAACGCGAATGTCTCGGTAATGTCTAAAGCACCTAATCTCATAAATTATTTCACTGACAGAAAAACGCAAAACGCTGAAGTTGCATTATGAAACCACCATTAATTAAAAACGAGTACTAAACTAAGTAATGCCATTCCCAATTAATTCGACCGAGTTGAATCTTGCTTGATGAATATCCAAATTACAAATCAAAGCAATGTAGATGCTTAAATATCCACTTTTTTATTTAAAACACATTATTACAGGATAGCAATTGTTTCGGTACACACATGGACCCCTGAAGAAGGTACTGTGTACAGAAGAAATTATAATTTTTAAATAAATTAGTGGAAATCTAAATATTACACACTTGTAAATAATAGTTTGCATGACATACTCTCAACATTATCTAAGAAAACATTTATAAAAACTATTAGATATATAAAACTTCATATTCCAAATTATCCTCTTAAACAAAATTAGCAATATATTTTGTCTCCATTTTAAAAAGTATTGATGTAGCCAGAATTGAGATAATAAAGGAGATATAAAAAACATTAAAGAGTTGAAAAAAACAAACAAAAATTATAGCTAGAAAATATTAGCAAGAAAAAAAATAGCGAGAAACAGCTTGTGAAGCGTTAACAATCATATAGACCTAAGAGCTTCTAAAGAAGTATCAGAAAATTTAAACATTCACACCATTTACTCTATAAATAAGCGTGTTCATAAAAGTTCTTGGTAAAGAAGGGAGCGTATTTTCTAAGAATGTTTTCCAACGCATAAGCATAATGACATAGAAGCATAAATATTCGAAAAATCTTTCAGAAATAATTACACTGACGTTATTATAGTTTTGCAACAGCAACTGGAAATTACTTGATATAAGACTACTTTTTCATTTTTTGTCGAATTTTACATCACATAGGTAGTTAGTTATTTTTTTAATTTAGATCTTATATAACTACTTATTGGATTTATAATATGAACAATTTTATATTTTTAATCTATTATTCACTATTACAGATAACTTCCTAATGTATCTCACCTCGGGTAATTTACATTCAGCAGCTTGCACATATGTGAAGAAGATAAAATTATCCGTTTATAGGGACCAAATTTAATAAAGGTCAATATTTATTTAAACCGAAAAATGATTTTTTTAAATTTTCTTTATTTGACATTCATTTGAAGAGGTGTATTTGATAACTCGCACCTGGGTATATACAAAATATGACTACAAAAACTAGATTAGAGGAAATCGATATTATGGCTTATGAAAATGAAATCGACCTTGCTTATTTATTGTATGTTTAACTAACCAGCTAACAGTACACCAATGAATACAACTAAATGCTAATAAAGTAATATATTGAGAAAAAAAGTGACAGTAAATGTAAGTAAAAATTGAATCGTGGAAATTAAAGGCTTTGAAATTGCATGATGCAAAATGTTCTTGATTTAACGAAATTTAAAAAAAGGCCACTTCATAATTTTTCAAAATTACAAATTTTAAGAGGGAAGTATTGTAATCGTGATGAAATCACCTTCCGAGATTTTGGCAGATTTTTCCGTTTTTGGGTGTCTGGACCCCCAAAACCATCCATATTCTCCCATTTCTCATTTCTTTCAATTTGAAATAATTAGTTTGGTGTACAATTGTGGTAAAATTATCGGCGGAACCGAATTTTTATGTAATAGGTCCACATTTTCAATTCTACGTTAATTTTTATCTTTATGAAATTATTTTGAGCATATATCGAATGCGATTGAAAATTACCAAAAATTCGGTATCACATATGTTTTAATTGCCGCTTAGCTACAGTATATATTATAGAAATATGTATTTAGAAGAAAAATATTTTTCTATACAGGAAATCATCAAATATTTCAGGAATTTGAAATAAATAGTTTGTTGTACACCTGTGGTAAAATTACCGAGGAATATGAGTTTTTTTGTAATAGGTGTACATTTTCAACTATGTTGATCTTTTTATTTGTGAAATTATTTTTGTAATTTTTCACAGGGTTGAGGAATCATATATATGAACGTGTGGTCCACAATATTTCGTTTTCGAGCTAGAGGGTGCCAAAGTTTTATATTTATTTTTGTTTCTTCTTCATAATTTCCTAAATATTTCTGGATGAAAATTGATACATGGGGTTTTTTGACATTAGAAATTTGAATTTGATCTTAATTTAGCTCTTACTTTTAGGGGGCGCGACCTACATGTCTTTTCTCACTTTCAAAGGCTCGTAACTTTTTTGTACGACCTTGTATCACATTTTTGGTAAAAAAAAAGAATTCTCAATCAATTTTACGTGAGAATGATCTTTTCATTAGAAGTCGTTAGGAGCAACCGTTTTTGAGGTATTTGGATTTGAAATAATCGATGCATGTGACATTGAATGGCAAAATGTACGACTTTCTTTCCAAATCTAAAGAATTATTTTTCAAGATATTCATTATGGACCTCAATACCTTAATTTTTTTGTAAAATAGGTATTCTTATTAAAAATCTTTACTGCTTTATGATTTCTCTAAGAATTATATGAAAGAATATCATGGAGTAACAATTTTTTTAATCCTCATAAAACAGACAATGATGTATAATAAACATCATACAATAATAAAAAACAACAAACAATAAAACACTAGATTTTTTTATTCACAATTGTTGGAAATGCCCACCTCCTGCCAAAATGCATGCATCTCATCGATTCGTGCACTCTTTGAAAAACCCCCGGAGTATTTCTAATCGTATGACAGGATTCTATTATGCGATTTCTTAAGTACTAAATGCTAATAAAGTAAGAATAGTAAGAGCTAAATTAAGATCAAATTCAATTTATATATATATATATATATATATATATATATATATATATATATATACAGGGTGTTCAGCAAAGGGTGGCTCTCGGCCATATCTCAGAAAATATTTGCCCTAGGTTATCGGGGAAAAAAATTTAATAAGTAAATCGGCAAAAATAAAAAGCTGTAAATTATTTTCGACTTTGTAAGTCTGCCGCTAGAGGGCGCAACACCAACCGTAAAGTAGAAAACACGGTTTTATTCAAAAATACTCCCAATTAACCCTTATCGAAAATACTTTTTTTGTAATCTACTAATAATTCTAAAACTTTTTATTTCAACTTTTTTTTTCTCTAAATTTTCAAATAAAGGGAGGGGGGAGGGGTAAACATTGGATTCAAAGAAATTAAAAAACTTTTGTTTGGATTAATCGATTTCAACAATTTTTTTTTGTTTTAAGGACATTACGTGTAAGTTTCTTCGAGAATATTATTATTTAGATTTTATTTTTTTTCCTAGCCGCTAGATGGCATTTTATGACAAAGTCGCAAACTTTTGTTATTTTCTCTAAAATTTCAAATGGAATAGTATTTTTTCTTTACTTAGAAAGAACATGGAAAAATACATAAACTGGAGAAAACCGTGGGTTAATATCTTTATTCGTGTCTGAGTTATTTCGAAATAACTTTATTTTTTGACAAAATGTGATGTCACTCACTTTAAATTTGCTTTCCGCATTTATTAGGTATGCTGTCATCTCATTAAGACTTGGAATGAGCTACGCTGAGCATAAAATTATGCATCAAGTGTGTAAAATGACTATTTTTTAACTAATATGAATATTGTAGCACGAGTCTTAGCGAGTGTCTGAAGTAATTTGTTAATTTGTATTATAAATTTTTAGTTACTCTAGGCACTGCTTTAAAAATTGCTTTAAATTTAAGCGTCTCGAATAGTGCATAAGCGAGTACTTTACGCTCGGTTGTAGAAAAAAGTATTTTAAAATTTAATTTAAGCCATGAGTAGAACCGCGAAATCAATTACGTACCTTATTAAAAAATAAATTTAATTGCAATGAAACTATAAAAACTACATATTAAAACAAAATGTCCTATAATAAACTTCTAACATGTTCAAAATGTCTACCATCCATTTGAATACATTCACTGAGTCTATCAAAGGTTGAAAATACAGCGGCTTCCATTTCCGCCCTGGATATGCTGTTGATAGCGTTTTGGATTAAAAAATGTAAATAACTTTCACCGTTTAAACTTTATTCAAAAATAAACGGGCCTATGATTTTACCATCAATGATTCCGCACCAAACGTTGACAGTCCAACGGTGCTCATTATCCGCTTCTCGCATCCAATGTGGATTGGTATCCGTCCAGTAGTGCATATTATGCCAATTTAGTTTACCAGTATTAGTGAAGGTAGCTTCGTCGGTCCATAATATCCTAGATAAAAAATGCTCGTCTTCGTTTACCATATTACGAAGCCAATAGCAATGGTTCAGCCTATTGTCAAAATCCGTCTCTCATAACGCTTGATGTACAACAATATGGTTCGGATGCATTTTAAAATCACGTAAAATCTTGTGCACTGACCCGATAGATATTGGTAAGTCTCTCGAAATTTCATATACGTGAGGTAAAGCATGAATGTAAGCCAGGACATTTGTTATATTTTACTCATTTCTGGAGGAGCGATTTCTTCTTTGGACAGGAAGAGGCTGTACTTGATCTGTTTCCTTTAACAGTCTTGCTAAACGCCTAAAGACTTTCCAGGAATAATGACTTCGATCAGGATAACGCAGAGCGTATTGGCGCGAAGCAACTAATGCGTTTTCAAAATTTTGAAAGAAAATAGCTAACATATCATACGCCTCTTCATTAGAATATATATTTTAAACAATAACAATTCAAACTGATACTAAATAAAAACTGAAATGTTTATCTCTCAAAAATAGTAATTAGTAATGGCTGCCCTTATTGCTTTTGTTTATAAGTCATGGCCTACCAAGAGGACTGGGTCACTTAGATTTTAATAAAGTCGGTAATCGATTCAGAAAAAAAATTTTTTCGGGTTTTCTTTGATGGTTTTTTTACCAAAATGAAACAAAGAATACTTTTTAATGCTCGTCGTAGTCCATTCCAAGGCTTATTTAGACGAGAGCATATCTAAAAAAGCGGAAGGCAAATTTAAAGTGAGTGACATCACATTTTGTCAAAAAATAAAGTTATTTGAAAATAACTCAGACACGAATAAAGATATTAATCCGCGGTTTTCTCCAGTTTATGTATTTTTTCATGTTCTTTTTTTCTAAGTAAAGAAAAAAATACCATTGTATTTGAAATTTGAGAGAAAATAACAAAAGTTTGCGACTTTGTCATAAACTGCCATCTAGCGGCTAGGAAAAAAAAATCTGAATATTAATATTCTCGAAGAAACTTACACATAATCTCTTTAAAACAAAAAAAAATCGTTAAAATCGGTTAATCCAAACAAAAGTTATTTAATTTCTTTGAATCCAATGTTTACCCCTCCCCCCCTCCCTTTATTTGACAATTTAGAGAAAAAAAGTTCAAACGAAAAGTCTTGGAATTATTAGTAGATTACAAAAAAAGTATTTTGGATAAGGGTTGATTGGGAGTATTTTTGAATAAAACCGTGTTTTCTTCTTTACGGTTGGTGTTGCGCCCTCTAGCGGCAAACTTATAAAGTCGAAAATAATTTGCAGCTTTTTATTTTTGCCGATTCACTTATTAAATTTTTTTCCCCGATAACCTAGGGCAAATACTTTCTGTGATATGGCTGAGAGCCACCCTTAGTTGAACACCCTGTATATATATATATATATATATATATATATATATAATTTTGAATTGGAGTTTGGTAAACGAGGGTCTTAAGATGACCCCAAAGGGAATAAACCAGGTAGCTAAGGCCTGGTGACCTAGGGGGCCATGAATGAGGCCCTCCTCGACCTATCCAGCAATTATTGAAACTTTGATTTAAAAATTCTCGCAGTTGAATGTTAAAATGTGCTGGTGCATCATTCTCCATAAACCACATTTGATTTCGAAGTAAAAGTGGCACATTTTCAAGCAAAACGGGCAAATCTTCGAGAAATTAACGATACCTATCGCCGTTTAATCTTCCCGGAAGAAAGAATGGACCTATTAGAAAATTTCCCAAAACTCCAGCCCACACGTTAACCGCCGAGAACTGTTCTTGAAAATGGGATTCCTCTATTGCATGGGGATTTTCCTTTGACCATAAATTATTATTATGAAAATTGTGAATAGCATTGCGTGAAAAACTTGCTTCGTCCGTGGACAGGATACGATTACCAAACAGAGGGTTTAGAAGTAGGGAATGCAGAAACCTACGACAGAAGTCGATACGAATTGGAAAGTCACGAGGGAGAAGTGCCTGATCTCTATGAATGTGGTAGGGATAAAACAAATTATCGACTAAAATTCTCCAAACCAGAACATAAGAAATGTTTAATGTTAGAGATATTTTTCTGGTACTTGTTTCCGGATGTTCTCCTACCATATTAAAAACTGCTTCCTCGGTTTCGGGAGTTCTTACCGTCCGATGTGCATTAGAGCAGTGAGCGGCTTTCTTAAAAGTTTCTGTTTCCCTCAACGGCAGGTGGATCTTTGAAAATGTTTTTGAAGTAGGAGTTCTGCAGTTTAGATAACGCTCTTGATACAAACATCTAGCTTCATAAGCGTTCCAATTACAAGTCCGTATGTAAAATATATGTCGGCAAGCTCAGCATTGGTAAAGTTCTTAATTTTTTGACAAATCCTTTCTTTAAATGCTTCATAAAAGTACGCACAGTAAACGTCAAAATGCATGTTTTATTTTTGCCATGACGAGCAATAAACAAAAAACGGAATAAACTTACCAGCCTACTTGATCCCTTTTAATCCTTATGTCCGATCATCTACGATTTACTACTTGATCTGCAGGAGTGTTTGAATTGAATCTTACTATTTTTATAATGCATTATGGATATTTTAAAAAATAATACTTTAGATTTAGATTCAGAGAAAAAGTCCTAGGTTTTGCCATTCAATGTCACATGCATCGATTATTTTAAATCCAAATACCTCGAAAACGGTTGCTTCTAGCGACTTCTAATAAAAAAACCTTTTTCACGTAAAAACGGTTGAGAAATTCATTTTTTGACCAAAATGTAATACAAGTTCTTACAAAAAATTTATGTGCCTTTGACTTACAAGTAAGAGCTAAATTAAGATCAAATTCAAATGTCTAATGTCAAACAAACCTCAGGTACCAATTTTCATCCAGAAACCAGAATTACTTAGGAAATTATGCAGAACAACAAAAATAAAAATAAAACTTTGACACCCTGTATCTCGAAAACGAAACCCCACGTTTTATTAACTTTTTGCAAAACTAGAAAAGAAACAGAATATCAATTTCTATGCGGTTCTTGGTCATAAAAAGTTATACGAAACGAAAGAACTAAAGGTATGGAAATTTACTCCTTCACCATTGTGTCGAGATGCGACCAATATATGTACTATATATATATATATATATATATATATATATATATATATATATATATATATATATATATATATATATATATATATATATATATATATATATATATATATATATATATATATATATATATATATATATATATATATATATATAGAATTGGTTCATATAAAAAAAGAATAATACGCTGTTAATGACAAGCAAGATGTAAAAAATCTAAGTCAATTTTGCCATAATTTAATACATGCATTATAACAAAATATATATAATTTCTCCATCGCCTATATTTATTAATTTACAACAGTTTTAAATCGTTATCTCGAATTACTGATTCTACCTTGACTAAGCCTTATAAAAAAAAGGAAAAAAAATATATTCCTCAAGTGTTGAATTTTAAACAAATTAGTTGGCAAGCGGCAAGTAAACAATAAACATTTTTCGAGGTACGTACCAATTTCTGTTCCTGTTGTCCCATTTTCGTTTAAATTTTAAAATGTATTCTTATTTATTCTAGAAGATTTATATCAATGTTAACAATTTGTAAAATTTAAATTTTTTTTTGGTTTAACATGTATTTCAAAATGGGAAAAAAACTTAAATAATAAATAAGACCTTTTGAAAAACCCTACTATGACGGGCGAAACTTCAAGGAAATAGCAAGTTTCATTATAAAACATAAACCTATACCCAAGAAAACTAAACACTATATAATATATATATATATATATATATATATATATATATATATATACAGGGTGTTAATTAATGTCGTAGGGGGTGATAGTACTCGACAAAATAGGAAAAAAATGCCAATATATACATAGTCAAAAACGCAAATCGTGGATGGTAGTATACGGGGTGTTACATTTTTTTGCACCACCTACAAGTTTATCTTGCGGAACTTTTTTTTGGAGCACCCTGTATGAATTCTGATATAAAACTTAAAACTCTTTGTTCAATTCTTTAGCTCTTTCGTATTTTGCATTATTCTCGTATCTATCACAGTTTTCGACTTATTTGCAATAATCGATGCATCGATGGCATATAGGCGAAATAAAGCAAAAAATTAAGAAACGGGTTTTATTTTAATATATATATATATATAACCGACATGATAAGTTTTCGACTTATTTGCAATAATCGATGCATCGATGGCATGTAGGCGAAATAAAGCAAAAAATTAAGAAACGGGTTTTATTTTAATTCAACCGACATGATAATGAATAATCAGATAAAACTATTATAGTTAAATAAAAAAAAAACAAAATTATAAAAGTTGTTGAAAATGTCCGCCTCTTGCTAGAATGCAAGAATCAAGTTTTCGCCTCATGGACCGACAGACTCTGTCAAATATTCCAGAAGTATTGCAAATGATGTCGCATGAAGCTATTATTCTGTTTCTTAAATCTTCTTTTGTCTGGATTGGGGTCTGATACACCAATGTTTTCAGGTGTCCCCAGAAAAAGAAATCCAGGCTATTCAGATCTGGAGATCTAGGGGGCCATGGCTCAGGTCCCCCTCGCCCTATCCAACGGTTGTTAGAATTATTATTTAGGAACTCCCTCACCTCTATGCTGAAATGTGCTAGTGCACCATCGTGCATGAACCACATTTGATTTCTAAAAAGAATTGGCACGTCTTCTAGCAATACCGGGAGTTCGTCTTCGAGAAATTGCCGATAATATCGTCCTTTTACCCTTGCTGGCAAAAAATGGACCTATCAAATAATTTGTTGAATTGAAAATGAAATGAATTAATGAAAAATTGATTTGAAAATTGTTGCTGTAAATTATTTTCATGTATCGAATGCGGATTCTCTTGTGCCCAAAAATTATTGTTATGAAAATTACGTATGGCATTCCTAGAAAAATTTGCCTCATCGCTAAATAAAATCGTGTTTCCAAATAATGGAATTTGGGCTAGAATTTGTAAGAACCACTGGCAAAAATTTAAACGTAGTGGAAAGTCACGTGGGAGAAGAGCTTGAACCCTTTAGATGTGGTAAGGATACATTAAGTTGTCCAATAAAATTTTCCATACAAGCACAATGAAATGTTAAGTGTTGCTACAATTTTCCTCGTACTGGTAGCAGGATCATTTTCTACTACATTCCGGACTGCTTCCTTGACTTCAGGAGTCCTAACCGTTCTATTTGCTCCTGCTAAATGAGTGGATTTCTTGAATGATCCATTTTTACATAACCGATTATGTACCTTTGCAAATGTTTGTCTATTGAGCACCATGCGATTTGGATATTTCTGTTCATAGAGTCGTCTGGCTTCATAACAATTGCCGTTGGCAAGTCCATAAATGAAATGAATTTCTGCATATTCTTGATTTGTGAATTCAACCATCATTAAGCAACTCGAAACAACTACGGAAACGTCAAACAAAATATATTTCTTACAAAATCTCAGATTAAAGAACAGAATTAACAAATGACCTGCCTCAGCCCACTACCTTTTTTCCAGTTTCATTATTTAATTTGCATCTATGGCAATGATTGCAAATAATTCGAAAACTGTGATAGATACGAGAATAATGCAACATACGAAAGAGCTAAAGAAATGAACAAAGAGTTTAAATTTTATATCAGAATTCATACAGGGTGCTGCAAAAAAAGTTCCGCAAGATAAACTTGTAGGTTGTGCAAAAAATGTACTGTACATTTGAACTAATTGTCTCAGAAGGAACTGGAAAAAAACGCAAAAAACGAGAAAAAAATTGAAACTTTGACACCCTGTATATGAAACTAAATATTTTGAAATATTTATGTTTCATGTAAATATATATACACTAACAAACAAATTGGTATAACTCAAAAGTTAACTGAGTTGCGTTAAATTTGCCCAGTTTTAAGGACAGCTTTTAAAAATTGTACATTGGATGTTGCAAAAGGAAACCTCGAATGGATATTTTGTATAAATACTGTCAGCATGAGGGTAAAAAAAATCTTTTTTGCATTTATATTAAATAACGTAATAAAACTTTAAAATCTTATTATTCTAGCAAAACGTTTTTTGTCATTATAGCGCGGGGGCATTTTCCTTAACTGCCAACAAAATAAAAATCTATGACAGATTGAATATTAAAAAAAAACGTATTTTTTTAACAAGTCCCAGTTGTTTAATTTGGGTTTCGCTAAAAGCGGACTTTTTCTTAATTTTTTTTCCTTAATGAGTTGAAACATTTTTTTACGAGTGTTGTATGGTATTATATACTATGTTACGAAAAAGCATGAAGAAAACGGTTTATATTTTTAATGTCCGATTAGTTTATTATCGACAAATAATGACATTTTGTCAAAGTCAGTTAAATAAGAAATTATGCCCTGCGGCATTATTATAAAAAATTACAATCTATTATTACAGAAAAATAAAGGGGGGAATTAAAAATAATATTTTGGTAATTATTAAAACCAGATTTTCCTCAAAAAAAAATTACTTACTAGGACATTAAACGTTGAAGGCATCGCGGGTATTATAAGGGATAACGCTTTCGCTCGACATAACACTCTGTCGGCATTAAGAGTTATTAGCCTTATAATATACCTTAATAACTATAATAAGTAACCTTATTATATTTGAAGATTAAACAAAAATGAAAGAAAACGCAATTTATATATGTCTTACCAAATGACTATGTGCGGAACTAAATCCGGTTATACTTCACTATTTATAATAAAAGGAAATATTTATAATGGAGGAAGTTCCGGATACAGGAAATTTACCGATTTTTTATATTATTACCCTCCTAAGATAGCAATATATCCTTTAAGAAAATAGTCGTCCGACATCGAAGGTCAAGAGAAACCAAATGTTATATTGTCCAAAATTTTGTAAACTTACCTGATCGTGCAGGAATATTAAAGCATTCATTAGAATTAGGTGTAAAAATATCATTCCAGCACGACTGTGTTCCTTAGGTATATGTGACAAAACTGAATTTTGGGTAAAGAATATTTTATACGATAAAATACATAAATAGAAAATACTATAAATAAAAATAAAGTAATATTTTGGAGTCATGAATAAATGAATAATGAATGTCGACATTGTGCTTTTTTTTGTTATAGACTGCTTTTTGCAGCAATCTTAAAATAAATAATATAGTGTTCTTAAATCTTTAATTTTTAACACTCTATAATCTTCCGAACAAATAGAAAGTTATAATTTACACTTTCTGTAAGTTGATCTTAGAAGGCAGACCTCAATACGAGACGACGATATACTTTGTTCTAAGTTTAACCGTTTAGTAATTACACCACTTTAAAGCGTCGAAAATAGTATTTTTCAGTTACTATTTTCTTGAAAAAGGTAAAATTCACGCAAAGGATACTGAACATAAAATATGTCCAAAATGTTTTGATTAATTGGAAAATTTAACATATTTACTTATAAAAGGTAATTAGTGATTTTTGTACCGTGACACTTTTTTGGACCATTCTGTATAGTCGAATCTAATTTCATCTTATAGTCTTGAATAAATGTATCATTTTCATCTCTTAGTGTAAATAAAATATTGGACTTCGACCAACCGGTCACCTTGATATATTTTGCTATTATACATAGTATGTTGGATTCACCACTTCTGCAAACATGTTAACCTATATTTAACGTAAAAAGGTGAAGGCCCATACAATTTCAATTTTCTGTGGTATCAAAACTTCTTCCTCTAAACTAAACTACATGTCTACGCAAAAATGTTTACAAATAGTACCAAATACATTTTTTTAGGTCGCCATTTTCGTTTGCCATACGGGATTCAGACTAAAATTTTACCAGTCTATCCAGGTTCCACACTTGATTTTTATGGAAAATTTCCAAGACAATTGGATAGTAGTCTATTAGTACTGAATTTGTAAACATTTGATTAGGCGGCCATTTTATTCTGCCATAATGACGTCAAGCAAACATTTTACCAATTATCGACTTATCATATTATCGATTAGATATTTAAAATTGTTAATTAAAATTATAAACAGACCAAAATTAGTAGAAGCACTAACATTATTGAGAACACACATGTGAATCGAGATTTATAATCTCGATTACAATAAAATAAAGATAAATTAACTTTCATTAAGAGTCTGTTAATGGCGAAAAATTAAAATTAATTAAAAATATTGTTGAGGTTAATATAAGATACTTAACTTAAAAAAAAAACCCTGCCCAGAATCAAATCCTATATACGCCACTGATAGATTGTCCTAAGTAAAACTAATACAGAAAAGTGTAAATCGTTTTGCTACAATCATCAAATTAAATATTTTGATAAAAATAGTCAGGGTAGTTAAAAAATATATTTTGCATCTATGGCTGTATTGATTATTTTCGTTTTTGATACATCAACTTTATTATTGTTAAACAAATAACTGATTACTGATGATTTTCCTTCGTTTGTCCTTGATATAATTACTATGTCGTTTCCGAATAAACTTACTCATCAGCACGAACTGTTTACGTTTAAAATCCATGACTCACAGTTTTTTTCTTCTTGATCTGAGGCCTGAGTCGCCTGCTGCTTGTGTAATCATTCCGTTTTCGTGCTCATCAGCGTCGACTGTAAACAAAGTGCCGCGTGTGTGAAAAGTTTAAAAATGCCGAAAAGACCAGCTAAGGCGGACCAGCATCGTGAAATAAAAAGACTAAAAAAGTAATTTCGCGAGATGCAAGAAAACTTAAACAAGTTTTGTGAGTCTAGTGATTCATCTTCTGAAGATTATTCGACTTCAGGTAAGTTTTTCTTCAGGGATTGTCAGAAAATTAGGAGAAAATTGTAGATTGGGATATCGTGCGATAATCCCTAAAAGACATAAAAAGCGTGCGTTTTTTCATGTCTTTCCTACAAAATATATAGCAAAGGTTTTAGGGTAACGTGCGTTGCTCCTAAAGCTCAAATCGAGCGATTTTTTATCTAAATATAAACAATTATAAAATATGAGATCGGGCGATTTTATTTGAGTAGAATCTTAATCAGCCGACTTTAAGTGGCTATATTTTTTTAAAGTACGAGGCAACTTCTGACAATCCAGACATTTCAGACGTCACAGTATGTGATCGAGAGGTCACAGTAAGTGATACAAAAATACCAGCAAACAATGAACAATCTGAACAAGACTTTAACGCTTTAGGCTTAAGACCAGACTCGGGGGACAATGTAGGAAAAGACTTGCATGAAGAAATCGTTGTTCGCTGGAACTGCCTCTTAAAAAAAGGTTTAACTAAAGAACACCGAGAAAAATTTATGTTAAAGTATAAGATACCTGCAAATTGTAGGGCTCTACATTCTCCCCAGATAAATAATGAAGTACAACCATGCCTAGTAAAGTCGGTTCTTGAACATAATCGTTTTATAAGAGCGTTACAACAACAATTAGCTCACGGTTTATCAGCAGTAGGGACAGTTATCGAGGCTATGATGCCTAACAAAGAGCAAGTCGATAGCATGATATCATTGGCAGAAGCCTGCCAATTATTTACTAATATCCATCACCGACTATCAATTCACCGTAGATTTAAAATAATACCACATTTAAATCCGGAATGCAAGAAAGTCGTAGTCAACTTGGAAATTGATGACTTGTTATTTAATACAAAATTTGCTGAAACAAAGAAAAACGAACAAGTTATAAAAAAGGCCAGTGCTGACTTTAAGAAAAAGACTTGGCAACCCAGATCTTCAAGACCTCCAGGTTCGGGAATAGCAAGTAATTATCATTTAAACTACCGGCGCGCGCCTCCCAGGGAGAAAATGAAGGAGAAAAGGAGGAAGGAAGAAAGGAAACCATCAGTACGTCCGAAGTATTACTAGAAAGACAGCAGGAAATATCACCGCCAGGAATAGACAGGGAGGAAAATGTGAGTAACTACGCTAGTAGGCTATCGAGATTTCTACAGGGTTGGAAATATATCACGAAAGCCGAGTGGTCTTAGGTCACAGGAATTAAAATACCTTTTATTAAAAAGCCTGGCTTTCGCTTCGAAAATTGTCTACATCAGTTTAGTTGTTTACCATTTGGTCTTAATATTGCACCGTATATTTTGACCAAACTTCAGAAACCACTAACAAAAAAACTTCGTCTAATGGAAATAAGTACGATATTTTATTTAGATGATATCCTCATTATAGGTAATAATAAAAATGAATGTAAAAACACACTGAAATAGTACTTTCAGAGTTAACCAGATTAGGATTTATAATAAATGAGAAAAAAAGTATGCTAATTCCTCAGCAAAATATTAGATTCTTGGGGTTTATATATAATACTAATACCATCTCACTTCCTAGGAGAAATCTGAAGCCATTCAGAATTTGATTTTAAATTTACGAAAGAAAAAGAAATGCACCATTAGAGAATTTGCCCAATTAATAGGTAGACGTCTTGCCCTTCAACAAAATATGGATTTGTTCATATTAAATCGTTTGAAAAAATTTAATAGTTTTTGCTGCGGGGAGACTATTGTAATTATAATAAAAAAAATGTATATTCCAGATTCCTTAAATAACGAATTAGAGTGGTGGCACAATAATATAGGATCAGATCAGGACATAAAATCTAAAAATTTGTCCCTGGAAATTTTCTCGGACACCTCTAAGACTGGTTGGAGGGCGTTTTGTAACGTTTATAGATGTCACGGTTTCTGGAATTATAACGAACAACAAAAACATATCAATTTCTTAAAGATCAAAGCCGCCTATTTTGCTTTAAGATCACTTGCTAAAGGCAAAAAACATCTCGATTTAATTAAGAATTGACAACCAGACAGCTATATCTTGTATTAATAGAGGTGGGAGCGTTATGTACTCATATTTAGATAATATCACAAAGGTTTTTTGGCAGTCGTGTGAAAAAAAGTATTATAGTATTCGCTAGCTATTTTACTTCATCTGCTAATTTTGAGGCGGACAGATAATCCAGATCTCTCACGATTAATACTGAATATAAGCTAAATGATAGTGTATATAATCAGATTATAAAAAGGTTTGGTTCTCCTGAAATTGATTTATTTTCAACTAGAATTAACAAACAATGCCATAAATTTGTTTCATGGTTTCCAGACCAGATGGGCGGTTGATGCGCTTACGTTAAGGTGGTCAGAATTGTTCTTTTACGCGTATCCCCCTTTTTCAATAATTACAAAAGTCTTAAAAAAAAATTGTTCAGGAAAATGGCTTAGAAATTGTGGTAGTACCCGTTCAGTTTTGAAAGTTGTTTCATATTTAATTTCTTAATTTCTATTACTATCGGAACAACGTGGCAACCGCGCTAAAGTAGAGCAACCACTTTAATATAAAAAAAAAACGTAGGAGTAGTCAACGAGACTCTACGAAGCGTGTATGTTTTGGCAGCGTAAAAAGGTTGGCTTCGTTTAGGTTAGGTGAATCTTTTTGACGGGTTCGTCAGATGTAATCAGTTTTTTCACCATTAAACTATGGATATACAGTTCTTAACGTGGTTTTTGTTATGTAAGTTCCTATACACGAAGGTGATGTAAGATGGTCCTTCCCTATGATAATATAAGTATGAAGAAACGAACAAATCACGAAATCGACAACAATACCTTATTGGCTTACACAGGCGTGATATCCCCTACTCAATAAGCTATTATTAGAAAAACCTATTTATTTTAGATCAAACAAGTTTTTGCTTATCTCTCCTTTCAGAAACTCCCACCCATTATACAAGAATATTTCCCTGGTTCCAGTGATGGCAATAGTAATCGCCTCATCTATAATAAAAGGAACGCTTAAACAGTATACAGGTTGTTATAAAAAATTCTGGCAATTTTGTGCTGACAATAACAGGGATCCCCGTGTTTATAATCTAGAAACGTATCTGGCTTTTTTATCCGATACTTTAAACAAAGGATTTTCATTTTCTGTTATAAATTCCTATAGGTCAGCTCTTAACTTAATCTTTAGCCCTATAAGCAATAATGATTTAAAAGTAATTAATCGTTTTGTGAAGGGAGTGTCTAATATTCGACCGCCAGAGCCTAAATATAAATTTACTTGGAATCCGGACCCACTTTTAAAATACCTAGGTACACTATATCCTCTTGAAGCGTTAGTTTTAGAATACGCTACTTATAGACTAGTCACTCTTATGGCACCGACATCAGCCAGCAGAGTTCAGACTCTTTTTCTATTTAAAGTCTCAAACATATATATATATATATATATATATATATATATATATATATATATATATATATATATATATATATATATATATATATATATATATATATATATATATATATATATAATATATAAATAATATATAATATAAATATATCCGTAGAAAGAATTGAGATTAAAATACCAGATAGGATAAAAACATCTGCTCAAGGCAGGGTCCAACCACTACTTATTTTTCCATTATTTAAGTCTACACAAGAACTTTGCGTGGCGTCCACTATCGATAACTACATTAAAAGAACCAAACCATTTCGCAATAGTGAAGAAAAATTAATACTTACCCACAAAAAACCTTATCCTTCAGCATCATCACAGACAATAAGCAGATGGATTAAAAAGACGTTACACTTAGGTATCTATCAAAAAGCAGTACCGCTGAGATTAATTTGGTGTCCTACCAAAGTAGTATCATAAAAAATATAGGTAAGTTTTAGCTATATATGGAAACATGTAGATCAGGTCGTGTGCCGTAGTTATGAAAAGATGTGCAGATAAATAACTTTCTGTAAATTAAGATAATGCGCCTGTCTTTTAAACAGGCAAATTTCTCATTTATCCAGATCTTATCGTAAAAGTTCCGATTCCTTCTAGAAAGTGAAATTAATAGTTATTTTTCTATTGACATTACTGAGAGAGCTGTGAATTTACCTTGAGATATATTATTGCGAAGGCAGCTTTTAATTCGTTTAAAACCTGAAAAATCTCTGTAGCCTGTACATACAATGAAAATTAATATCGCAAGTCGACATACATACAAAAATATTAAAATGAATAGGTAAGCTATTAATTTGTTTAATGAGTTCTTGAATAAGTTGGATATAAGTAGAATATGTAGTAAACATGGTTTGCTGGGAAATTAGAAAAGGGGAAAAAAGCATTTTTATTTATAAAATTATTTTTCCAGTCTAAAAGATGAATATTTTAATTTCAAATTATAGCTTGCTGTAAATGGTCTCCAAAATTAATTTGTTGGAAATGTAGTTTATTACTTAACCTTAACTTATAACTTATCATTATTATTTGCTACACTATTTGAATATACACATTTTTTTAACTTGAATTTAGATTGTATATATGTGTAATTATCATAAAAATTTAAATATAAAATAATTTTCATTATATTCAAGGAAAATACATGTGCTTGATGCATTTTAAAATCTATATTTCCGCGAATATAATAAAAGTTGTTGTAAATAATAAACCTTTTGTTTCCCCTCGAATAAGTCGTTTTATTAAAACCGATGAATTAGTTTACCTTTCCGTTTTCAGTCATGCATGGCGCTAAAAATGTATAACCATAACAAAAACATAGTTTTTATTGGACATTATTTCCGTAGCGAAGACGTTTTGTAATCATAGATACAGACTGTGCTGTTAGTAGTAATGTAGAAACATGCTTGGTAAAAAACACGAATACAATAAAAAAACCAATCTCAACATAAAAGTGTATTGGATGCGAATGTTGCCGAAAAAATTCGTTCAGTGAAACCAAAATTTTTATAAGATTTAGAAGGTCTTTTGCTTTAGTAGCGCTAGAGTGAAAATTGACATTGAAGTCACCATTTATGACAGTATAACAGTTGGTATTTAATTTGGCAAAAACTACTGAAAGGGTATTTAGAAATATTTCAAAATTACCCCCTATATATTGTAATAGTAAGTAATTTTAGAGATTTTTTTAGTTCCACTGCCGCTATCTCGCAGTGATTTTCTAATGATTAGTTTACTAAGTCCTTCATTTCTAAGCACAGCAAGAGTGGTTTACTTAAAATTATTTTACCACCTTGTGCACTAGATTTTTCACAAAAGCTTGATATGACCATATTGTCGCTGATCTTAATACAATTTACTTCCTGTTCATTTAAGAAATGCTCAGTAAAACGTGATAGATCAAAGTTGTATTTATTATTAAAAAAAAGATTCAATTTAACCTGTTTTGTTCCTTATAGAACGTATATTTATATAGAAAATGTCACATGGTTTGTCCTTCATTGCATTCTCTCGTGAGTCTTAAGGGTTTGCTAAGGTTGATTGGGGTTTCGGAAGGGTCGTAAGATGGTGTACTCAGGCCATATCATGGGGTCAAAGATTTTCTTCATATCGGAAAATCTGGCTCTAAATGATGCAATGTCTATGATCGAGTTTCCAATTCCACCAAATTTAGAAGTTGTATGTTATTTTGTTCTAGGTGTTTTTTTAATTGGTCGACTGAGATATTTGTGTTCAAACATGATATGAGCACATGTCTTCTACTCTAGAAGCAGCTACGCCAAGTGTTTGAGTATTTACTCCAAATGTAGTGCCACCTGAATTATTGGGTCGTTTAGATAGTTTGGTGGAATGCTCCTAATTGAGTTTTGATCTGAATTTGATTCTGACTGGTCATTTCCAGCCAGATTAATAATATTATTCATAATTTGAAGTTGTGCGCTTTCAAGATCTTGTGTTTGAGATTTATTTCTCATTTTGGTTTTGTTTTTAGCATTTGTGAGAAAAGGAGAATTTGAGTTTATTGGATGGGGATTATCACTCATATTATCTATTGTGATATTAACACTGTTTTGTTGCGTATTAACAGTAGTTGTTTTTAAGTTTTATTGATGTTGGTTATAAAGTAGGTTCAAATTGTCTCTTATGGTTTTCATAGCACTTTGTAGCTTCTGAATTACTCCCATCAAGAGTCATATCGAATTTTCAGGTTGGTTTTCGCACTGAATACAGAAATATTTTAACTCATGGTTTTTTTTAGTTCCATCACTTTAGCTTCGGAACTTGTGAGATCTGCACATATTTTGCAAGTCTCCTTCCCACATTGACCACATATCCATAGCTGGGTATCGTCCTCGTCGGTTTTAGAGAAATAGCACTTTCCCATTTGGACAGATATTAAAAATAATTTGCGAAAATGTTTTTCGATTTTCACGTGTTTTTTTTTAAGAGATTATGTTGTGCCGAATTTGCTGATATTTATGGTATTTCCTTTTGTTGTAGAAGTTTTAGGCCGCACTTTTCATTTAGGACTGTGTAAACGTTATTTTGCGTGATATTTCGTTATTTTCTGTGATATTTCACGAATTGTCAAAGTGCGGAAAAACTAACACTTTTTGTAAAAATATTGGTCTGCCTTCACTTCTGCGGGTCACAATAATTATCTATTATTGTTTTTAAATTGATATTTGATTCAAAAACTCAGATGATTATACATTTTTAAAATTTTAGTTGGCGATCTCAAAATATAAACAAAAACATAGCCGACTTGTTTGAAACTAAAATAAGGTCTTTCACCCTCTCTGTATGTGGTAAATATACGACAGATATTTTTGTATTTCACAACTGGAACAAATCAATTAACCTGCGAAAGTTCTATCGTTAATCCTTGTATATACAAAATATTCAACCAGTTATGCACTCTTTATTGAACTCTCGGAATAGACTTGTGTTCCTGTAATTATTGAATTTGTTCCCACAAAATGCATGCTAAATTCCATATCAACCAATTGTACTTTCAAGCAACCAGGATATTTAGGCCTTTGAGCCCCTTTAAAATCTTCACCAACCCAACGAAACGATCAAGCCTGGTTCATTTCTCGCTCCGTGAACACATTCCGCTCATTTCAATCTTACCTTCATTTAGATGATCCGTCTCCTTTTCACACTTCCATCTACCCTATTCTGGTGAAATAATTTCTATTATGCCTTTTTCAGTTGTCTTTTAGGCAAACACAAGCTTAGATTCGCATGCACATATTTACTGTGCAGCTTTAGAGATTAAGGAATGTTTTCCTAAAATATCCCAACACGGATCTGTTACCAGCGAAGGACTCACATCTCCTGGTTTAATTTCCAAATCTGTAAATCCGGTAGTAACTTTTTCTATTTTGCAATCATAAAGACGTCTTTTCGATAGGCAAAGTAGTGTCGTAATGGCCTTCTTTTCGATACTACTTTTTTGGTCAACTTGAAAATCTTCAACACTAAATAATTTTTTTTAAAGAAATGCTTTTTTAAAATATAGTACACAAAATAGAAAATAAAAAGCATATTTTACAGCTAGACAGAGCGTTGTAAGTTATATACAATAATACATTTAAAAACATATTTAAACTACGTCTGTGCATTTCAAAACCAAAAAAGGTCATATGTAATACATTTTTCACCAAATTAAACTATTAATGTTAACCTTGTGTTATTATCATAGTGAGGAATTAGTCAACCTCCTAAATGAGATCATTATCTAACGAAAATAAAGTACGTTTTTATTTTCCTTTGGGATTCCTATACCATATTTTATTAACTCTTTAAGTTGACGTGTACGTAAGCATATTCGGGCCACACTATTTCTTTTTTTTATAATTTCCAGTTTAAAGGGGGAATTAAACCTAATTCCCAGATTAAAGGGGGAATTAAGACTAATTTCCAGTTTAAAGTGGGAATTAAGGCCTAATTCCCAGTTTAAAGTTAGAATTAAGACTAATTCCCAGTTTAAAGGGGGAATTAAGACTAAGGAATTTAACTTTTAGAACGAAGTCCTTATTCTGTTATGTAATTTTTCGGTTTATTTCATTTTTTTTTTACTTGTACCAAAGTGAAAGTTATATAGAAAAATCTGATTTTCCAAAAATATGAATTTTGCTGAATAATGTTCACATTGTTCAAAATATCGAAAAAAACCTAAGAGACCAAACAGTTACAGACCAAAATAAAGATTTTGACTTTGTTGCAAAAATGATCGCCATAGTAAAAAGTTCTGAAGGGTTAAAAGCGTTCCAATCCGGAAAAACACCTTGCAGATTTTTCCAAACATGTATTTAGTGGCTTTATTCATATTATTCATAAAAACCTCTAGAAATGTACGAAACATATAAAAAAAACCAAAAAAATATAAACATTTTATCACCCTGTATCTCGAATCCAATTTTTTTTTTGATAAATAAACTTAGATTTTTGGGCATTAATTAATTTACACCCACAATACTCATTAATTTGCAACAACCTTCAGATGCACCCTGTAGAATTAGGACAAAACGAAACATTTTCTTTACTTTTTCTATATTGTACTTAAACAATCTGTGGGAAGCACTTTGGAAGTAACTTTGCCATAACGTTTGGTATGTTAAATGCAATAGGTGCACTTAATTAACAAATGTTTGAAGTAAATGAAACGTCATTTGATAACTATCGACATCTCGATAAATATATCAATATGTCATGTGCCATCGATACGTAAAATCTAATACCGCCCATCCACTTTTAGTAAACAAACCCCTTCCTTGGCTACAATATGTAGGATTCAACTGGCAAAATTTTGGTCGAACAAAATGGCGGCTTAATAAAAGATTTAAAAATTCAGCCTGGAAAACTCCTTAATGAACTGATTTCAAACTGTGTGCCATAACTAATTGTAGTATAGAGATAAACTAGTAAGTGTGGTACTAATTCAAAATGGCGGAACAATATGGCGGCCAAATAAAATTTTTGTAATCTGAAAAAATCACCCTCTTAAGTTTTACGTATCTTCGCGTTTTAGCGTGCCTAGATGCCAAAAAATATGTTTTATAAATTCCGTTCGGTTCGTCTGCCGGTTTGTATGCCTGTTCGTCAGTTCGCGGTATAGCTTAAAAACTACCCATCACATTAACTTCAAATTTTAGTCAAAAATTAAGGCTCATATCGGCGTGACCTGGTAGTATTTTGGTAAAAATCCAATATGCCGGAACAAGATGGCGGCCTAATGAAACATTAAAAAAACTATTACTTAAAAAATGAATTATCCAATTTGCACAAAAATCAAGTATCATGTAGGAATCAATTGGTAAAATTTTGGGTGCCATAATTAATTGTAGTATAGAGCTGAAATCTAGTAAAACTATGGTACTAATTCAAGTCATTCAAGATGACGGCGAAATAAAATTTTTGTAATCCCAAAAAATCACCCTAGCAGGTTTTACATATCTTCGTGTTTTAGCGCCCCTAGATGCCCAAAAATATGCTCACAGACAGATCCACCTCGGTCTGGACTGTTGTTGGTAAAGGAAATTTACCGTTTTTATAATTATGTGTACAATTTTAATAATTTTCATTTAACATACATATAAAATTATTAGTTTCATTTGACATGAACGAATGAAAATCGATCTCTTTGGGCATTGTGAATCAATACAGAGTGTAAAAACGTGAGATGGTGAAAATAATTGAAATTTCCTAACTTTTAAAGATCTATTTGTTGATTCCTATCAACTTGCGTTTGAAACAGGTACTGCAGTTACCATCTGCTAGCTTTCTCATTACAAGAATCCAAAAAATATCTAAAGTGTTCTGTTCTATTTAAAAAAAATGTGAAAGTTTTTACCATTCCATTTCTTCACCATTCCATTCCTCTCTATATAATTAAAAATATTTGTAAAATGTATACATTCTTGTATTCCATAAGAAAGGAACTATTTGACTTAAACGTATAACTACCCTGTATGTTATGTATATATGTTAAAAAAATCATAAAGTTGTATATCGTAGACACGCATAGAGTTTTATAGCATTTAGACATTTTTTTAACGCATGAATATTCCCATGACCATAATGAAAGCCCAGGTTCTAATGTCGGGAGTCGGGGCTGACGACTTTAGAAATGATTTTCACATTTGTTGACGTTTAGGGCGAGGGCCACATTAACAACCACTAAAGTGGGCTGCACGCAATTCTCTGTACACACATATTAAGTATATTTGTTTTATTTGAACCGCGGTGAATTCGTTCGACCTTAACCCGGTAGTGCAAATCAATGTAAGAGTTCCCACAACGGACAATGAAATATGTATTAAAGGTCTAGTTGTTCGACGGGTCATGTATATAATTTTCATTCGATTTTGCAATAAATTCATTCAGCTCAATTTACAAAAATAGTTTGTTCTTGAAGACAAAACTAAAATATTCTGCAAATGGCTTTAATTATATGCTATTTATACTATATTTTGTATTTTTTTTAATTTAATACGAAATTATCTAATGATTCAAAAAAAAAAAATTGTATACTGCACTGTTTATAATACATGGTATTATAAACTGCTTATCATAGTATTATAAAAGGAAAACCTGTATATTTTTCATTCTCAAAATTATTACCAAATAGCAAATAAGTAAATTCTAATGCTCATCTTTTTTGTTAATATTTGATAATAATACTTCATGCGATCCAAAAACTAAGAATATTTTGAAAATAATCTACTTGTCGGACTTCCCCTGTACCTATTATTGTTGACGACTTAACGGTTGGCGTTTATCTCTTAGCGTTGTCAAGCGTAAACTACAATACTTTCTCAGAGTGTTCCTTATTGTTAAGAGATATGCAAAATTAGTACTTAGTTTTTTTTCTTAAGTTAGGAAAAATACAGTTAACGTATTTTAGCGATATCTAAAAATGATTAATATTTTTTTAAATAAAAAAATAATAATATCGTCTTTAAAAAGTTGTTTTAACCCCCTAGAATTACCCAGTATAGTTGAAAAAAATTATATTCAAAAAATTAAAGAAATAAAGCTTAAAATTTCAATTTTGGTTTTAGGGGACTGTAATATAGGGTATTACAGTCCCCTAAGGGTTTTAGGGGACTGTAATACCCTATATAGTGAGTATTTATGTACAAAACATGGACGTGTTTCATCGTTTGTTAAAAAAGCTAAGCGCTTGTGAATTACTTTTTTTATTTTCAGGGAGCTGCTTCATCTCCATAGGACTACCCTGTACAGAGAAAAAAAGTTTTTATATACCTACAAAATGATAAAAGAAATCTAACGCGTTTCACCATTAAAAAAAAAAGCTAACTGCTTTAGAAATGTACATTTTTTTTTTCATTTTTAGGAGGCTGTTTCTTCCCCTAAGACTACTCTGTATAGTGTACATTATTTTATATTTATATTTCAACTATTTCTCTTTTCAGTTTGACTAAAATCAGTTTGCGCGTTTCCACAATATGAATTTTTTTTTACATTTTTATAACCGTTAAAAATATCGAAGATCTAGGCCTGTGACATCCTGTGTCCCTTGAGTCATTAACCTAGACTATTTTTTGTGTAAATTTGAAACGAAATGGTTTGATCGTTCTCAAGTTATCATGCGGGCACACACCAAATTCATTGTTTTGATCTTGTCAAGCGAAGATCCCTGAAGATGTAATCGCAGGCGAAAAGTCGGAAAATAATTCCAATTCGACACGGTTCAAACCCAAGAACCATGAATTCTTCATTGACTCGAGCCGTGAAAGCTTTCGTACTATATCTACTTTTGTATTAATACAAAACGTGTAAATTGTAAAAAAGTTTTCGCCTAATTCAAAAATAAAAGTAAAACTTATATTTGGTACATATTTCAAGGAGTTTTTCTTTTTTAACTCAAATTTCCTTCCACGTAATTGATGGAAATGTCTTATATTTAAAGTTTTCTTTTTCGCATACATTTTAAAAAAGGTATTACGAATGTGATATAACATGCACGATTTAATTATGGCAGTTTTAACCGTAACGATGGAATTTTCAAAATATATTGTAATCGTCGCATATTTTGCGGCTTTGGAAGTTTTGTCCATACCTTTAAATCAAATATTGTTATCGTTTTGGAAATGCATTTTTTAATATAAATATTTCAGCTCGCTTTATATTATTTTCATTTTGATTTCAAACTCGTGACGACAAACCAAAGTCGCTATAGTCAAATTGACATAATGTCTTCTATTTCTTTTTTTATAGCACTTATTTTTTTCTAGAAATTTAAGATAGATAAAGAAAGATAAACTACTCGGATGGGGTAATAATTTTTCTATAAGTATAATTCACACCAAATGAATAAAGCAATTATTATTATTGAACTTTAACAAAAGCAAGGACAATGTTAATTAGTCAATAGAACATAATTAATTATGGAACATTTGAGAAAATTTCCCCACTAGATTCTGAATTGTGGTGGCATGTTGAAAAGTTGCCAAAGGGGAGGACACAAAAATGATTTCACGACATGCAATTTTCGTTTATGCAATTTCACATATTCACTATTATTACAACTTTTAGTACATTATGAGCTCATTTATTTTTAAGGTATACCGTTTAGTATAGGATACTAAATTTTAACGCTAAAAAGTGTTTTTTAAACAAGTACCTCGGTGGCATATCCGTTTAAGTGTTGACCTGATAAACGTCCATTAAACTCCCCAATAACTTCAAACGTCGCCCTTATGGTTCTGTTATTTTATTGTTATTTACTGAATTCTTAAGTAAGCTTTTAAAATATTTACACCAGACTGTAAAAAAACGCTCAGATAAGCATTTATTTGGCAAACATAAGACTTCCTCATAATATATATTGCATTTCCTAAACTATAACAATATATTTAAATATATATGAATTAATATCAATTCCAAATTGAATTATCTGATTCTATGTTCGCAGTAAAGTTGGAAAAATCTAAGCCAGTAACTTTCATAATTTAACACTCTATTCATTTTGATTGATACCATTTTAAACTTTTCAAATTATATTTTTAAAATTTGAAAATTTACGCCGACGCCCATTTTTAATGGAAGCATGACTAGGGATGGACATTTTTTTCGATATATGGAATAACATTAATAGGTAAATTAAGAAATATCAACATATCGATCTTATAGAATAAGAGTATCTATCGGTAGTTTTAACTGTTCACTTAAATTTCAAGGAGACCGAATTTTGGTCTATACGCTGGTAAAACATTTCCGAGGCTGGCTTATGTTTTTCTGGCATCACTCGCCGCATCAGTCTGTATTAGTGTGCATAAGTGATAAGTATTTATTTTATCGAATGAATATTATATTATAGACTATGAAATCAATGTTTAGCCTTTAAAAATATTTAAGTGAAACAAATCAAATCGAATTCATTTTTAACTCTACGTCTATGTTAACCTAGATTTAGACATGGTAAACTTGAGCCTGACCTTTTTAAGACTTTTTAATTAAATTAAAAGTACAATTCATGTGGTGAAAAAATTATTTAATTATAGAGGGAGTTCAAAAACATACAAAATATGTATTTTACTTAAGAATTACTTATCTCTATCTCTTATTTTCAGAGCAAATGCTATTTAATAAAAGTTGTTAAATATCGATGGTTATCGATAATAATCGATAACTATAATTATCGATATACCGACAGTTACCGTTAACTATTGACATATCTATATACAGAGATACCGAGATACGGGGTGTTTAAGTATTTGTTAAAATCTGACGATTTATTTATTGCTCTAAAACCGGTCGAGATATGCCAATGAAATTTGGTGGGTTTTAAGAGGTAGTTATTGTGCATTTTTTGACATGCAATTAAAAATTTTATATTCATCATTGGCGCGCATAAGGGTAACGATCTCAAATTTTTTAAATAAAAAAATAGTACGCCACTGAAACATTTCAAATTAAAAATCATTTTTTTAATTTCTCGTTCAATTTGTGACAAAAGATCTCTATTGCCTTTTTTGGTTAACGGGTATTTTTCATTTCTTTAATACATTATCAACAACTATCTAATACAATAATATTAAAAGAGAACAATAACAGTAGATAACACTAAAAAAATTTTAAATAGGCTTAAAATTACAACTCATTGATTGTGTATTCGCGCAAATATTCCTGTTGTATTTCTTATTGTCTCACAGCCGGCCATAATTTGATTCCTCAGGTCACCAACATACTAATGACTTAAGAAAACCCCAAGTGCAAAAATCTAGAGGATCGAGCAGCCGATTTTTCCGTATCTCCCTTTCCTATCCAACGATATGGATATACTGTATCTAAGTAATTACGTACATTAATACTAAAATGGACTGGTGCACCATCACGCATAAACCATAAATGTTGTCTCAGCTATAGAGGAATTTCTTCAAGAAGAACATTTAACTCTTCCTGTAAAAAATTAGGGTAAGATTCGCCTGTTAATCGTTGTGGGAGGAAATATGGACCGATTAAATGATCATCAATTACCCCAAGCCATACATTTATTGAAAACTGATGCTGAAAATTGAGCTTCAAAGATTCCATGCCGATTTCCCTCAGCCCATAAGTAAAAAGTAGAAAAGTAGCCTCGTCAGTAAAGAAAACGCCATTTAAAAAATTTGAAATTTGAAGTGAAGTTGCTTACATTCAATTTGTTGGCAATTTTTGGAGTACTTGTTTCATGTGACTTCGCAATTAACTCGAGAACTGCCTTTTCTAGTTGCAGTTGCAGTTTCTTAAATGTACCATTTTCGTGCAAACGTTGGTGAAGACAAGCAAATATTGTGTGATGGGGTACCTTTCGTCCTGGACACAACTCAGCATACAATCGTCGAGCTTGGCGAGCATTTCCATTACTTCGGCCATAAACAAAATGCATATCTGACAATTCCGCATTTGTAAAATTTTCCATTGTTTTATTAACGATAATTTTATTGCAAACTAAAAAGCTTAAGAATGAAAAACGCTAATTTGACATTTCGTTAAAATAATCGTATTTAACAGATAAATGCTGACAGTAGCCTACTAGATAATGTGTTAAAGAAATGAAAAATACGAATCAAGATATTTTATTTTTTTGCATAAAACCGCGTCCCATACGAAAAAAAGCAAGTGAAATTTTTGAAACGAGGACTTCAAAAATGATTTTTAATTTAAAATGTCTCAGTGGCGCACCATTTTTTTTTCTTTTAAAAAATTGAGATCATTACCCGTATGCGCGCCAATGATGAATATAAAATTCTTAATTGCATGTCGAAATATGCGCACTAACTACCTATTAAAACCCACCAAATTTCATTGGCATATCTCGGCCGGTTTTAGAGCAAAAAATGAATCGTCAGATTTTAACAAAAACTTTAACACCCCTTATTTGGGAAAACGAATCATTTGCAGACATACGTTTATATAGCAAACTGTCATTATTTTTTCATGCAGATGAAGTTTGTCGCATTATTTACTAACACCCTGTATAAAATGTACCGCCTATCGACAGGTAAAGCCGTATATTATTCGCCATCCCTATCATGACTATACAAACAAGTTTTTCTTTTGTTAAAATCTACGCGTATGTATTCAATATAAGTTTTACTTCACACTGGTAATCTTGAAACAATCACCCTCCGAGATTTGTGCAGATTTTTGTGTTTTCGAGTCCCTGTGCCCCGAAAAACATGTTGTCTCATTTCCGTCAGTCTTTCGTACTGTCAGTACTATGGCGTATATAAGGGGGGGTTTGAGGGTTAACCCTCTCCCAGAGCCACTCCTATTTAAGCTAAAATGATAGAAATAGTATAAAGTAAGTAACAAAATGTTGGCCTAACGAACTGTTAAAAAATTCAGTAACTCAAAACTACTTAACCAATTGACTTGAAATTTTACACAAAAATCAAGTGTTAAACAGCGATGGACTAATAAAGTGTTTGAAGATTCGATCAAATTTCATTTCCTGGAATAAAACCTTCTTTTTATAGAGAAAAATAACAAAAGCATAATCTATTTTTTGTAGACTAGTAAACAATGTCAAAAAAATAAATAACAATAATAATAAAAAACTTGAAATAAATGACAGTATATAGGATTTGTATAAAGTTATTACCAAATATGCACATATAGACGGTAAGTAGTGGAATTCTGTACGAGGGAAGTTGTGAATAAAGGTGAAATTAGCGGCTTTTTACTTCCTTCGTAAAAGTGAAGTATTGTAATCGTGAAAAAAATCGCCCTCCGAGATTTTTTCAGATCTTTTATTTTCAGGGACCCTATAGGTATAGGTAAATATGTTTTTTCAATTCCGTCGGTCTATTTGTTTGTTAGGGATATAACTTGATCGACTTCAAATTTTGGTAAAAAATTAAGGAATATATGGGGATGACCGAGGGGATGACCTGGTAACATTTTAGTAAAAATCTAATATATTGAAAGAAGATGCCTAGTGAATTATTATAAAAAAACATCTCTAAAAATTTACTTATCCAAATTATCTAAAATTTTCCACAAAAATCAAGTATTATGTAAAAATCAACGGGTAAAATTTTGGTACGTATTCAAGGTGGCGAAACAAAATGGCGGCTTAATAAAATATTTTAAAAAAACAGCCTGAAAAAACAATGCAATAATTAATTGTGGTATAGAAATGAACTGGTAAAATTGTGGTACGAATTCAAGATGGCAGAACAAAATGGCAGCCAAATAAAATGTTTGCAATCGTGAAAAAATCTAGGTTCAGAGTTTGTTTTATAAATTCCGTCTTTCTGTCTGTTTGTCAGTTCCCGGCATATCTTAAAAGTACTAACCGATTGACTTCAAATTTTAGTCAAAAATTAAGGGTCATATGGTGATGAACTGGTAATATTTCGGTAAAAATCCAATATGGTGGAACAAGATGGAGGCCTAGTGAAAAGTTTGTTATTTATTAGATTGATTTCAAATTTTTTAGTGTGATATAGAGATAGGTTGTTAAAGTTGTGGTACGAATTCAAGATAACGAAACAAAAAAGCGGCCAAAAAAAATGTTTCAAAAATCAATGTAAAAATTTTTCTTCTTCAATTTACTTCAAAATTTTTGCAGAAAAATTAAATGTGATATAGAGTTAAACTAGTACGAATTTAAGATGACAGAACAAAATGGCAAAATAATAGTGTAATCACTACTTATTTAATTTATTTTAAATTAGGCCCAAAAGTTAAGTGTGGTATAAGTAGAAACTATGGCAATCCGACGTGCAAACATTAAAACGTGATAAGATCTGTAAAAACTTAAAGGATGAGTTTTTCACGATTACAAACATTTATTTGGCCGCCATCTTAAATTCGCACTACAATTTTACTAGTTCATTCTATATCACACTTAAATTTTTGATTTTTTGATTTTTTAAATATTTTATTGAGCCGGCATTTTGTTTCGTCATCTTGGATTTGTACCAAATTTTTACGAGTTTATTCTTAAAAAATACTAGATGTTTATAAAAAATTTACGGCAAATTGAATAAGTAGTTTTTTAGTAATATTTCTTTTAACATTTCACTAAGCCGCTATTTTGTTCCACCATCGTATCTGTTCCTCCTGCAGAAAATTTAAAATCAATAAAATCAGTAGCTTTTCAAGCTGATTATTTAAATATTTTATTGAGCCGCCATTGTGTTTCGCCATCTTGGATTGGTGCCGAATCTCTACAAAATGGTTTTGCTGCCGTGTTTTTTCTCTAGTCATTCTGTATGCCCAAACCTAATAATGAATGATAGGAAAGTTTATATTTCGATTTCATTGGTTTATACTAGAATATCGGGGCGAGCTTAATTTAAAATAGCATTGCCGTGGATTTTTCCTAATAGCCCTGAAAAAAATCGTAATTTCTTTTTAAAGTTAGTTAAAAGATTGCCATTAGTTAAAAAATTGCCAGCAACTTGTCAACTCTGCTGCCAGGCAAAAACAATGTATAGTAGTATAATATAGTCTAGGTAGAACGACCGTTGTTGCTTGCCGTTCAAATAAAAAAAAATTAAAATTAACCTAGAAATTAAAGTATTACTTGAATCTGATTATACCGTACTCTATAAGCAGACATACTATGTGAGTCGTTTTATCAGTATTATTCAGGATTCAACGATAAAAATGAAATTGAAATGAATGAAAATGAACTAAGTAAATTACTTTATTTAGACAAGAATAGACGATGTTGCATCTGTGGAAAGTTTGTTTTTTTTTACAATAGAACTTCTAGCAATAAAATTGTCCGTTTCAACTGAAGCTCAATGATCTCAGTAAATATAGAAAGATCTAAAAAATTAATTTCTTAAACTAGAATATTTTTATTTTATTTTTGATTGAAATTTTGCTTTTTCAGAAATTTGAAAGGGGAAAAAGCGGTAAATTTCCTTTACCCAGAAGTTCTCTCGTTATGAATCTTTTCTTTTATTAGGAATAGTAATGTGTGACCCAATTTCGTTTCGCACATGTTTCACATCTAATGTTTGTAATTTGAAGTCAATTGAATAATAAAGTTTTCTATTTGACCGCTATCTTGAATTTGTACCACCATTTTACCATCTCTATATCACACTTAATTCTTGCACAAAATTTGAAATCAATCTAATAAGTAGTTTTATTATGGTGATTTTTTAAATAATTTATTAGACCGCATTTTCTTTTGCCATCTTGGATTTGTACCAAAATAATACCAGTTCATGCGTAGGTAAATTTGAAAATCAGTTTTTTAGTAATACTTTTTAACGCCATTTTGTTCTGCCTTATATTTGATTTTTACCAAAATGTTACCAGGTCATCCACATATGACCCTTAATTTTTGAATACACTTTCGACACAATCGGCAACGTATTTTCTTTAGCTAGATCTGTAAAAACTTGGGGGATGATTTTTTCACGATTACAAACATTTGTTTGGCCGCCATCTTAAATTAGCACTACAATTTTACCAGTTCATCTCTATATCACACTTAAATTTTCCTCAAAATTTAAAATCAAAGAAGTAGTTTTTTAAGCTGATTTTTTAAATATTTTATTGAGCCGGCATTTTGTTTCGCCATCTTGGATTCGTACCAAATTTTTTGTTGTTGTTGTTATTCTTAGGTAATACTACGGCAAATTTTTTAGTATAATATTCCTTTTAACATTTCACTAGGCCGCCATTTTGTTCCGCCATCTTATCTGTTTATCTTGCCGGAAATTTAAAATCATTCAAATCAGTAGTTTTTCAAACTGATTATTTAAATATTTTATTCAGCCGCCATTGTGTTTCGCCATCTTGGATTGTAACCAAAATTTTACTAGTTTATTCGTACGTAACACTCGATGTTGATGCAAAATTGGAGGTAATTTGGATAAGCAGTTTTTTAGTAATCATTTTTTAACATTTCACAAGGCCGCCATATTGGATTTTTACCAAAATGTTACCAGGTCATCTCCATATGACCCTTAATTTGTCTGCAAAAATCTGAAGTCAATCGGGTAAATAGTTTCAGTTGTAGTAATTTCTGAAGCTCATAATTACAAAGTGGCAATAGTCGGATAGGAAAGTCAATTTTAAAAAATAACAAGCACAAACATTTTTGAAATTAAAAAAAATCGATATTTAATTTAAAAAATATCAACATTTTTAAAATTAGCAAAATTTTACTCAATATGGTTTTATACTCAGTACAAGATTTGCAACAAATCTGCAAAAAGCACCTCTTAATTTCCCTTCTTATTACGAATAAGTATATTCCCTATAAAAATCTACTAAAACTTTTGATTTTCGTTCCACCTGTCTATCAGTTTAGAAAGCAATACTTTTTCGTTTATTAAAACGTATAATGGATTTCGACAAAAGCAATACAATGAAATGTAAACAAATTCTGCTAAACGTTAATTACTATACAAGATGATAATTATTATGTGCTATTATCTTAAGCAAACAAATAAAGTATAATATATTAGCAAATACTGTTTTTTTATTTATTTATAAAGATTTATTCCGAAATGTTTAACATTTTTTTATTTATAATACTGGGTAAATAATAAATACTATACAGAAACTACAATTCCAATTTTCCTGAAAATTTGCAACAGATAAAAGTTTGGTACGAATCCAAGAAGGTGAAACAAAATGGCGGCTTAATATTTAAAAAATCAGCCTGAAAAAACTACTTCTTAGATTGATTTAAAATTTTGTGCAAGAATTAAGTGCGACATATTGGTATAAATTCAAGACGGCCGGCGCGGTGGTACAAAATGGTTGCCAGTAAAAATATTTGTAATCGTGAAAAAATCACCCTCTAAGGTTTTACATATCTTCACGTTTTAATGTTTCTAGATGCCAAAAAAACGTGTTTTCTCAATTCTGTCGATCTATCTGTCACTTGCGGCATCGCTAAAAACCTACTTTGATTGACCGAATTTTGATAAAAAAATTAAGTGTCTTATGGGGATGACCTGGTAATATTGTGATAAATATGCAAAATGGCGGCTTGGTGAAATGTTATCAAAAAACTAATTATTCAATTTACCTCTAATTTTGCACAAAAAATCAAGTTTCTACTTATTAGATTAATTTCAAATTTTGTGCAAGTATTAAGTGGCATATAGAGATAAACTAGTAAAATTGTGATACGAAATCAAAATAGCCACCAGACAAAATGTTTGAAAAATCAACTTTAAAAAAAGTTTCTTATTCAATTGACTTCAAATTTTGCACAAAAATTAAATTTGATATAGGAATAAACTAGTACCAATTCAACATGACGGAACAAAATAGCGGTCTTAAAAAATCAGCGTAAAAACTGTTTATTCTCAAAATGGAAGTACCGAAATAACAACTCCGCTGGCTAATACCATTTCTTTCGTTGCAACAAATAATCTTAATGTATCCTTGTTGTGACGTTGGTGATCCCTGTCTATGACGGCTTGAGGGGCTCTAAAAAGAGCGAAATCCTGGACTGAAATGGATCATTGCGTCTGCGGCATTGCAGGAAATGTTCCAGATAGGGATCATAGTATCCATGTTGTGACGTTTGTGAAACGCGAAACAAAAACATGTTAAAATTATTTCTCCCAACGAAAGTCAGAAATCTACACTGTAGTTCAATGCCGGTCGTGGTATTAACCAGCGCTATAGTTGTTTCTGTGATTCCATCTTGTGCCTTTACCCTACACAAAGCTCGCTAGTCTATGGCGGCCTGATGAAACCAGGAATCAATAATGTAATTCAATGACATTCTTGGCATTAGCCAGCGTTGTAGTTGTTCCTGTGATTCTATTTTGTGCCTTTGCCCTACATGGCCTTATGAGCTCTAAAAATTGATGATTGCACCTGCGGCATTGCAGTACACGTTCCAGACAGGGATCATGCGGTATCCTTGTTGAGACGTTGGTGCGACGTGAAGGAAAAATACATTAAAACTATTTATTCAATTCATTTTAAATTACGCCCAAAAATCCAAGTGTGGCATATTTAGAAATTGATAAAATATTGGTAGAAAATAAATAAATATTCTTTAATTTCTTCTAAAATACGACCCATTTTCCAAGGTCAATTGGCACATTTTGTGTATTTGAATGAACTTTTGGCTCGTTCGTTAGATGAGAGGTTTCTTTTTCAAAAAATGTATCACATTTTTTTAGAAAATGTTCTTTTACCTATCAACCCGTAGCTTTATATCAGTTTACCTAACAAACATATTTTTTTAATAGAGTCTGATTGATCCTTCAGTTTTCTGAAGTTTTTGGAGTCTTCAGTATATAGGAATATATATAGGAATTATACAATTAATTTTAGACGAGTTAGTGTCATAGGAAAATTTTAGTAATATGAAATACAAATAACTGTATAAATAAAAAAAATGAGGTGTTTCTATTGAAGCCAAAAATGTCAATTCATAACTCACCATGTTTTAAAATTCACAAAAATAAGTAAAAAAGGCAGGTAAACAGGGGCCTGCAAATCTTTCATTTACAAGGCACAGGGGGAAAAATGTAAATATGTTTTTTATTTTTTTGCTACACCGTACATTTTGAGAGATTTTTTAAACAAATTTAGTACACGGTATACTATAACTAATATCAATAAAACGACTTAATAGGCTTTATGAAAATCTACATCTTTTTCCACCTTTTTCTACGAACTGTTTGCTACGACGTCACGGGCCGTTTTAACGTCAAATTCCTAACTCTGTTCTGTAACTTTTTAGTATCTTTTTTTTGCGATATTTTGCACCTCCAAGAGTTTTGGGAGTAAATTAATTAAACAGTTGAAATTTTTAAAAACTAGCAGTCTTATTTTACCACTACTATAAAAGCGTTCTTACCTGAAGTAAGCTTTACATTTAAACCGGTTAATTACCAACAACATTTACAAGAAAACTAAAAAAAAAGCAAATTAATCGTTGCAAAGATATTCCACTTTAAATTTTCCATAAAAACTTGGCTTGTCCTTCATTATATCCAGAAGTTTAGTTTAAAGAATGCTAAAAATTAAATATGGATATCTAACAAAAAGGTTGCGTCGGAGGGAAATGTCTGAACGAAATCGCTGACATAATTTGTACTACTAAATACGCGATATCTAGGACATGAATCGCCAGCTTACCGGTAGAGGGGACGGAATGGTCGTACCAGAGTGATAACCGTTCGACAAGACCAACATGTAAGGTTCCTGGTAGGTCGTCGCCGGGCACTTAACGCCCCCTAAATCAATCGTGGAATACGGACAGTTGCAGGTGTAGTAATTTCCAGTATTTCAACTTTCCTCAGAAGACCGCATGCATAAGGTCTACATGCAACAATGACTTATGTTCTTTGTTGCACAACTGCCCCGACCTGTAAGGAGATGGGATCGAGTTGGACTATAGCGAAGTGGAGTTAACTGATGGATGCAGATTCAGTTTGAATTCATGTGATGGAAAAATCTTAGTATGGAGGGGAAGTAATGAGCTTAGAGGAGAATATAGATGCGAAAGTACCATTTGGGGAAGGTGGTGTAACTGTATGAGGTGATGTTATGGCGAAGGGGAAGACTGATTTAGTAGTTTTGGTAGGGGAGAGCATGAACTCAAAAAGATACAGGGATTTATATGTAAATGAAGTCGGTATTCCCATTTACTTTTAATTTACACCTTGTATTATACTAAATTTTTTCACAAACAGAGCCATAACTTTCAAAACACTCTGCATAAAAAATATTTTTATTATCTGCAAAGCCTGATATGTAAATCTAAGTATAAAATAGACATAAGGTTCTCCTTTTAAAAAATCGTTTGGAGTGGTGTTCGTTTTTGGGACAATTTGTTCATTAAAAACCATTTCTACAGATTTTTTTGATTTGAAAAAAGTTAATTTTGCGAATTTTAAAGACTGGTAAGTTAAGAAAGTTAAGTATTGGCATTTTTGGTTCTAATAGAAACAAATACCTATTGAACATTTTAACAAACGAAAACACTTGTTTAACATTCCTACATAAAAAATATAACACAGCTTTGGAAAAAATGTTTTATATTACTAAAACATAAAAATTTAAATTGATGGCTATTCTACAGGACGTTGAATTTTACTGGAATAAATTTTAGCTTTAATATGACACTAATCTAAAATTAATTTCTGGACACCCTGTATAATTCACGCATACTGGAAAAATTTTTAGAGAAGTGAGGGGTCAATCAGGCGCTACTTAAAAAAGCGTGTTTTAGGTGGACTGTAAAAAAGTTACAGGATGAAATGAAAAAAAAAACAAAAATTTCTAGAAAACGTCATATTCGAAAAAGCCAAATTGTTTTTTTGCCAATTTACTAAGGATTGTATTTAGTGTATAGCAAACAAAAAAAGTGTTTTTGAAAATTTTCAGAATAGCTGAATTTTTAAATTATTTGCATAGTCTTCTCTTACACCCGGTATAAAAGAGTTCTTATCTCAAGTAAGCTTTACATTTAAATGTTTCTATGGCATTGTTTTTACTGCTATGGTAAGTTAGGTATCACTGTGTAAAGGATCCATGTTGGATTTTGTTGCCGGCCCATCCCGAATTTTTTTGTATACGGTTAAAGGAAAAAGGAAACCTTAATATAATTCTACTTGTGCCTTCCATTACCTACATTAAAAAGCTCTAAAATACGAAATCTCGCGTGATCGGACAAAATTTGTATTTAGTTAATTAAATTATTATGCAGTGTTAGAAAAATACCAAAAAGATTATCTGTTCTGTACATTCTACATATTCGTGACTAAAGCGCTACTATTTCATTCCAGTCTGAGGTAATTAAACGTTCCTATGAAGGTAATGCGGTAAATACCATCAAATAGTGATTTGATCATTTTCTATAAAGTTTAAAGATTAGTTCAATTATATTCGTACTTATTTTCGAACCAATGACATCAATCCCCGGATCCACTACAAAGGTTTACAAGTGAGACCAGATAAGGTTCTAACGTTGCAGATGTGTCATCTTAAACATATAACTGTCAAGTTACGACTGGTTTAAATTTAAACCTCTTAATGAATACGGGTGCTGAAATTTGGCTCCGGAGGTATAAAAATAATGCTAGTACGGATGAACACGATGCATTACTCATTGATGGTTACTTTTGCAAAGCCTCCCTCTTTTGTCGCGTCTTCAGATCCGTGAAGCGTCCTATATATGAAAACAATTCTAACGAACGACAATAAATACTACCATTTAGATGAAAAACCAAATCTCTGAAACCAAATATTTCCTCTTACGTACTTAATATTGCTATTAATAGGATCATTTTCGAATATACCCGATTAAGTTAGGGCTCTAATCTTCCCAAGAAAACACTAAAATTTAAGAATTTTTGGCAGGCCATTTGGCATTTAAATTATGACATGTCCTTTACCAATTACGAAATCTGATAGAAACTATTCCGGGTTACTGAAATTTAAAAAAAAAACAGGCAAATAAGAAACCAAATTATTTTTGGGTTTGGTTTGGGAGTGAATTCTTAAGGCCAGAAATTGAGGTCATTTATTTTTCTAAGAAAATTCCACAGAAATATATATTTAGTTTTTTGAAACGCTGCATTTGAAAGATACAAAAAAAAAGTTTTTTCGGATTTATTCGACATCATCGAGATATAGTATATAGTATCCTAATAGAGTACTAAGGACTCAACCACTTTTTTTACAAAGAACGCGCAGAACCAACTACGGTCAAAGAGCTTTTGTGCATACTCTGGTTAACGTTTACAATGTGCATTTTATTCACATAGATATTTTTGACATTTCCTTAATTGCTCTAAGAACAGCTCTCCAACAACGTCGTAATCTGTGAAATCTTTTCTTTTTACAGTTACATGGATAATTTTTTCCTAACTTACTAACCTATCTTTACGTTATAAAATGCTATAAATGCTAGAAGCTAGAATATTCAAGGAATTTAATTAAAAAACATGTCAAGTATTATTAATTTTGTACATAACCCTTTTTTTTATAAAAACTTTCCTCTGTCCAAACAAGGTCTCCCTTTTGAAATAATAACAAACTGGAATTCCTTTTTTTTTGTGAAAGTAATTAAACAAATCAGAGCAAAAAACAAAATTTTACCAAGAACTTTCCTAAGAACACGAAAACTTGCCGTCAGTAAATAAATTGAGTCCCTAGTTTCAAAGCACACAAGGCGCTTTTGGGTTCAAAATCCAAACGAAAAGAAAAAAGATACGATTGTCTTAAAATAAAATGAGCGGCGATTTAATTAATTTGTTTTTGTATCTAATAAAAAAAACACTCTCCAAGATATATGTGAGTCACGGAGTTATTTATAAATATTCTACGTACCGCATTAATTGATAAAAAAATCCATTACAATCAAGAGGCGTTTGGCACTTCGAAAAGATTATTTTCTAATGACTCACTCTAGTTAAAACGATACAAAAAATCACTTTTAAAGGACCCGCCAAAATTATTCAAAAGAAAAATATCGGTCCCGCCTGACGTAAAAAAAATAAAAGCCACTCGTCGTCCACTATGCGTCCTTGTCGCACACGGAATGACCAAAGATAATGGAAAACCGATTAGAGATACCTTGATTAGGGCGAGTTTTTGATGTGCGCATGGGTTTACCGGATATTTTACTTTCCCGCAATGTTTGAGAAGAACTCAACAATTATTTTATCATTAAATAATAAATATACACAATGTTTGTTTGTATTTCAATAAAATTTAATATTGAAGGAATATTTACACATTTCCAAAAACATGTGAATAGAAGGACAAAACACAAAACTGTTTTTTTTTTATAAAATTTTCGGTTAAACGATTTAAAAATTATTTTAAATTACTATTATTGCATATATGAATGAATTCAGTAATATAACACAATAGGCCTAGTTTATAATTTAGGAACTATATATAACTGAAAATTACTGGAAAATAAATTGTGGATGATTTTTTTATCAATACAAGAAAATGTATACGCCAGAGATTCGACGTAAAACCTACAGTCTAGGAGCTCACGACATAATTTCAGCTGCTCTTAATATTAATATCAACACCTCACCATATGAAACAAAATCACATTAATAGCTAAAACTTAAAAAGGAGACGTATTTCTTGCACTACTTCCGGATGCAAAAACTACCATAAAGTAAACCTCACTCCCTAAACTGAATTAAGCAAATAAATAAACCAGAAATAATAAAAAAATCGAGGTGCGTCATACGTTTATCTCGACTGTATAGTTACAACTGCAAATCTTTCCCAACTCGGTTTTTCCAGGAAACGTACTTATTTCAGAAACAGTGCAAAATATGTAGAATACGAAATTACTGATTTATCAGTAAAACGTAATTGTCGAAAGTTTGGCCTGCATATCGATTTCATACAGAATATCTTAAGGCAAAATAGTTTCTTCATCAGAGGCGTTAGAGAGGGCCGAATAGGAGTGGGACAGTTATCGATATTTGGCCAGTGTCCCCCGTATCAGCTTGGAAAAATAAAAAAATATCTAAAATAAATGATTTTAAACTGATTTTTCTGAGCTAGGAAAAGTCATACAAAGCTGAATATTCAGTTTTAGGGAGGTGGTTGGGAATTGGTTCTTAGAGCAAAAGATTATTTATAGGAAATCTACCAGATCCATATTAGACAAAAAAATAACAGGTGGCATCATAAGGCTTTGCACCACCGGTGGTCTTCGTTCGACGATAACTCGAGCACTTCTTAAAATGCCTATACCTACAATATAAACGCAAATAGTATTTGCATTTATATTGTATATTCGCATTCCTTTTAAATTTATAATATCAAAATAGATTTTGAATACGAGCGCAATCTAAAGTGTTATGATTGACGGACCCCATATGGGACTCAAAGTCTTGTCTCATCTTGTCCAACGTGACTAATACTATAAAATGCAATTCTTTACAGACAGCAAAATAAAAACGAAAAACGGGACAAAATGCATAATAATTTGTCTATAACTTCATCCTTCAAGGAGTAATAACTTTTAAATAAAAATATCTATAACTTTTTTAAGTTGATATATCTGGCATTTTTCCGAGTATTTAAAGAAAAAACTGATTGCGATTCGTGCATTGGGGTTGAGAGAGTTTTTTTTTAATTCACTGTCGCTTTGATTCCCACCGTTAAGAGTTGAAACGGCGCAGATATACCACTAAATACTTATGCTGTACAAAAAATGTCTGAATTTATATATTGTGAAATAACATTCATATCAATAACGTTTAAAGAGGAGGTTCAGGAGGTCAGCTGCGTGGTGGGAAAAGTAGTTGACAATGCGGCCGCACAGCGGATTTTAAACTTTATCGTCCCAATTGAAGAAATTGCACACATAAGTCTAGATATATGCACAAAAGTCAGTCCAATTTGTGTTAAGGCTGAATTTTACGAAACTTTTGAAATAAAACGTGCATGAAAATTATTTAACCAACTTTGAGCCTTCGTATCGATACCACCTGGGACAAAAACGATTAGGCGTTAAGTCGAGTTTACAAAAAAAGTGTCCAAGTTTTTCAAGGTTAGCCGTGCAGATGATATTTTGGCTAACATCAGGATAGGCACTTCGACAGGACAAACATTTTAACCCGACATATGTCCAGATAGTTTTATTAATTAGTAATATTTCTTCGAAAGCTTTCAAGGCAGGTAAAAATGAATGTGTCGAAAAGTGGAATAAATTTCACAGATCCTGCCCAAATATTGTAAAGTTCCATACGGTATTTTTTTGCCGAATTGTGCATACCAAATGAACATAAGTTTAATAATAAATGAGTCGTTTCAAAGTTAGCATTCAATTACCAATTATTATGCATGGATGCATTAAACGTTGAAATTATAATCAAATTAATATGTTTTGTGTGGGCATTTTTCACGTTTTTTTTTTAAATTTTCATACTGTAAACTATTGTATACTGTATATTATAATATCAGTCATTCATACTATAAACTATTGTAAGTTCCCTGGAGTTCTTTGTCTGCTTGTTCAAATTGGCAAGTAGAATCGATAGTTATTTTATTATTTATATACATAGATACATAATATATTTTAACGATCAAGAATTGAAAAACTTTTCGAATTATGAATTTTCTATAATTCTTATTGGCTTAAGAAAAACCATAGAGCCGTGATGAGTATATATCGATAGTAGACGATATATCTAATAACAATAGTTAAGTAAAAAATATGGATATTGTTATTATAGATCACTATTAATATAGTTGGTAACAAAAATATTTTTGGTATTGTAGTTCGAGTCCTTCGATAATCTCTTTTTTGGTAGTACGGTATAACATTTGTACTTATAAAGTATAATTACTTAACTATCTATAAATTGTATTGTATAAAAAGCGCGGTTTTCAATATAATTAACCATTTCTTAGGATTATTTTGTTTAAATAATTATAAAATTTGTAATAATAAAGAGCTATTAAGAAATCATGGTTCTTGTGATTTGAGCGTGTAAAATTGGAATTTCTATCCGACGTTTCGCCTTCGATTGCACGAGGCATCTTCAGGGATCTTTACTCCACGAGATCTGAACACTGAATTCAGGGTTCAACATATTTTTACAAATTTCATACAAGCATGTTTTCATAATTTAACAGTTACTTCAGGTACCTGTAACTAATAAAGAAAAACTATTGTTATTATATATTCGATTAAGATAACTTTTACTTGAAGAAAAAAATTTTATAACTGACAATAATAAGACACAAACTTGTATTTATTATTATATAACTAACTAAACAACTAACTAACTAACTGACCAACTGTCTAACTAACTACCCCAAACTGACAAATCTGTGTCCTATTATTGTCAGTTATTATTATACTCTTTATCCCCTTTATTAATATTAATAATATTTATTATTCAAGTTATTTATTTCTACAAAAGAAATTAATCTAAATATTGTTAAAAAACATCTAGTGTTATATGAATCTAAATGTTTCCCTTTTTATTAAATGCAATGTTGACACAGTTTTCTTATTTTGCCTAGCGCATTAAGTATAACGACGGGTTTGGCAAGTACATTTCGCAATTCTCTCTCAGTGACATTGCGCATATCTTTCGTCATATGTTGGATCCGAAAATTGTTATTTTCCAAATAACCCCATACAAAAATCGAGCTGGCAAGCGCATATGTACCAATCCAAGGAACAAGAAAATTACAGTCTAAATATGGTCTTACTATTTTGGGATCATACGCAGAAGCCCCGTCCTGATATTTTGTAATATCTATAGATATCTATTTCTTGTTACTTGGCTACCTTCGTAGATATAAAATTTCAGATTACTTCTTAGAATATAGCATGTTAGACTAAAATCAAACCGATTCTAACCTACCCTGGCGCTCCCTAGGAAATATTATATGTTTGTTTTCCTGAGACCAATACGGATTTTTATGCCTATTTAAATTTCCAGCATTGCTAATGTAATATTCATCAGAACATATAATTTTTCTGTAAAAATTCCTATTTTTCTTAATATTTTCTAAACATCAACGAGAAAGCTCTAGTCGTCGCTGTTAGTCACCGGGATGCACATTATGAACTAGCTTAAATTTATAAGGCTTAGATTTATATTTGTTTCGAAATTTCTTGAACTGTAGAGTTTGGAACGCCAATTCTTTCCTCAACATTTCTAGTAGAACTTGTATGTTGCCAAACGTTACCATGAAAATTAACCAGGTTGTTTTTAATTCGACTGAAAATTATGTTACTTAAATCACACACATGAAACATACCTTATAAAATTATATTAATACCTCTCCAAATACAGTTCTCCCCCTTCATCACTATTTTCATTACATTGTATAAAACAGGAGAGCATATTATATTTTTCATTATATTCAAATTTTTCGTTAGCAGCCAAATTTTAATAAAGCGGAATGACAAATAAAATATATTGGTAAATTAATATCAATATAACTTAATAAATAAGTTTGTAATAATATTGTAAAAAGATAAAATCAGTAATTTGTAATAACAACAATTTGACATTGATAGACAAGCTATTCCATAACCGACAACGAAAAAACTTCAAAGACAATTTATTTCATAGCCGACTATGAGAAAATTGATTTATAAACAGAAAATTGAATTTCTTGGGGCTCAAATAAAAAATAACTATAGAATGTTATATATATTTGGAAAGAAGTCAGCGAAAAAAATATACAGGGTGCCCCATTACCTACCAGAAAAAATATATGCACACCACTGAATTCAAAGCAAAAAAACACTACCAGAACGAAGGTAGCTATGAAAATTTCATTCACGGCATCTTTCGTTTTATCAAAAAGTAAAATAGCACTTCGCGAAAACCGCAAGACTTTATCTTTACAAATAAACAAGATGCCCTATAATGACAAAGGACACACTGTAGATATTATATTTTAGTCATCTAAAGTAATTTTATATTATTTCATTTCTCGCTTATTTGTATAAGAATTTGGTAATCAATTCATAAAAGACAATTATTATTATAATTAATAGTTTTGTGGTTTTCTAATCAAATAATTATATTCATTTTCCTATTACTGAAACCAGTGGCAAAACCGCCCACCTGGGCACGTGCCCCCTCCCTCCCCCTTGACGAGCTAAGGTTTCTATTTTTATAAGTCCTTAAAAGAGATACCAGTTTATTAGCTTGTTTTTACTATGTCATGCCCCTTTACTCGTGCTCTGGTTACGCTGCTGATTAACACAATCCAACATTACGCAACTATTAACACCACAATGTTTGAAAAGAAAAAAATCAGCTTTGCTCTTAGAATATTAAATTTATCTGTATTCATTTATCAAGTATTTTAATAAAACCGCAATGCAAAATTAATTATTAAAAAAAAAAAGCTGAACGTAATATCAACAGTTTATAAATTTTTGAAAACAGCATAAAACTCTCGTAACAAATACTTTTTGGTGTTAATTTATTTAATTTTAATAGTCTATAATACTATTTTTTAAATAGGTAATAATATATTCGAAGATAAATGAAAACCAAGCACTTGTTAGGATTGTTAGGAAAATACCAATATTTAATTGAACATAGGTTTTTGTTATCTTGTAAGCAAATTGCCATTAGAACGACTAAAAATTTCCCGTTTTTCTTTTTTCGATTATTGACGATAAAACTTAACTATTATTGACAGTAGTTTGATAAATTACGGAAATTTCTCTAACATAATTAACTGATTGAAAAAGTTTGAGAAAATATCTGGCTTATAAATCACATTTGCATGAAGTTATATGTTATGACTGAATAAGTCTGAATATAAATGTTAGTACACGTGTACATATTCCAATCACATAATTTTGGTATTATTTAGTATTTTTCATTTATAAAATTCAATTATTCACAATGATCACAAAAAATCCATCGTTTACTTTTTGATATTGATATTGTAGTTAACGAGCTCTCCTACTCTTAATCATAAAATTATCAGCTATTCAAGATTAAAGTATCGATATTAAAAGATATCGTAAAAAGTATCAATTGCACATCACTACACTGTATACGTTCTTTTATATAAGGAAAGCGTTTAAAAATAGCTGTTTTTTTACTTCACGAAAAGTTTAAATTTGAATAATAATTTTGCCTTAATTTTACAAAATATTAAATAAATCAGGTTGACAGTAGCGAAGCATGTTAAAGCGTTAAATTATTTAATACAGAAAACAGATAGTCAGCTAGCAATCTTATGTTGCAATAGTCACGACTGACGTCATAGAAGATGCAGGGCTGTGAGCGCTCTGGCGGTCGTGACCACACTGCACATTTGTTCACACTACACTTGACCAACCTTCGCAACACGAAATTTTCAAGTGACTATCGTTTTCGTGTATTAATTATTTAAACTATTAGTGTACCCAATTGCAACTTTGGATATAAACTGCTGCTCATAATAAATGGATCACTAGCTTTTATAGGGTAAATTTGAAGTCAAATATTTCGAAAACCAAAAGAGTTATCGGTATGCCTCTGTTACCATTATACTGAAAATTTCATTGTGAATAAACTAACGCAATATGTTTCCCAAATTATTTGGTGACTTTTTTATATAAGGTATATAAGAAAACTATCACTTATTCTCCAATCTACTTATTCATGCAGGTTTCTACAAACATAACTAATATATTTTGCGAGAGAGTAATTTTAAAAAAAATAGGTTTCTTAGTTTTTTAATGCATCTTTTCTTTTTTGAGTTATCCCGGTTTTTCCAAAAAATGTGCTATTTTTCAGAAATCCTTTTTAGAGAATTATTCATATTTGGCGTGAAGCAATAATTTTTACTAAAACCTATACTCTCTACATATTTAATTATTTTTAAGGAATGTTCTTAGATGCATCTGTAGTTTAAATATATATTCATACAGGGTGTTCGGTTTAGGAGAGAACTCTTTAAGTATGTAATAATATAGGGTGTATATTAATTTATATCTAAAACTCTGAATGATATGATGAAAATAAGAAAGAAAGTTTATATAAACAGAGGTCCGCAAAAGCCTTGTTTCCAAGTTAGTACGAGATACAGGGTGTTAAAATTAGTGCCTTCAAAGGTTACAATTAACTGGTTAAGGTTTGACGCGATTAACTTAGAAAACAGCATTTTAAATAACTGATGACGAGTTAACGATAGTTCGATTAAATGATCTGTCCGATTAAGACTATGGTCGATTTTTTTTTCAGTCACCACTTATTTTCTGGTCCGATTTTATAATATTATAACGGGATTATGCAAAACCTCTGAAGGATCTTTTTTTGTCATCAATTATTTTTTAATTAATCAGCCGGTGAACCGGTTAAACATTTTTTTTTTCGATTTCTTGCTACACCTCGTACATTTCTAGAGATTTTTAAATCAAATTTTGTACACGTCATATTATGACTAATGTCAATAAAGCGACTTTATAAGTACTAGAAAAATCTACATTCCTCACTCTGTTCTGTGAATTTTTGGTCCCTTCTTTAGAGATTTCACACCATTCCAAAGTTATTTAATGCATGAGGGAAATGACACAATGTACATCATGCTAAATGACTTCCCAACGGTACAAAATATCCAGGGACCAAGAAGTTCCAGAACACAATGAGGATATTGACTTTATTGTAAAAATGGTCAGTGATGTAGTAGAAATTTTTGTACCAAATTTGATTTAGAAATTTCTAGAAATGTACCAAGTATATCAGAAAAACTAAAACTATATCTACATTTTTACATCCTTTATTTTAAGGGGGTATGTTTGAGGGTCCTCGTTTATACGAACTTTCTTATTTTCATGAGATTAATCATCTTCCAGGTTTATAGACAAATTAATTTACACCCTATATTATTACAGACTTAAATGTTTCTGTCTTAAACCGAATAAAAAATTACATATATTAAATGTACAGGTGCATCTAAGAACCGTGTGTATTTAAATGTTTAGATAATTCTTAAATAAGATAGTCTTAAATGAACCACTATCGACATATTTAATTAAATAGAGATATCTACTCCTATGGTGAAGTTTTTGAAAAAGTTGGAAAACCGTTATAGCATAACTTATGTACATCCACTTCGTATTAAAAAACACCTCTAAACTTTATAGAGTACAGATATTGAGAAAACACGTATATATGAAGCTGGGTGGGGGGCTGGCCTCCAGACGCATTATTTTAATTACTTACTCTATCTGAATTTTAACCCAGATTTCTAGAGACCCTGAAGACCTGAAAAATCTCAAAGGATCATTTTTTTTTTCACTTTTACTTCCCTTTTATAACGGAAATAAAAATTACTACAATATCATTATTAACCTCGATCGGAATTTATATGGCACATACACAAAGTATGCTATTTTAAAGTTCTTTCTCTTGAACCTTGCAATTCCAAGTTGTTAAGGTTAAAAAATGTGTCACGAGTTTAAAAAACTATCAGTTTTTTGTAATAAATCGTATAAAATACCCCAATAATCGCGTTTTTGTCACAACAATAACCTACGACTTGGCTCCCAACCTACAACTTTTGGTAAAAATAAATAGTTGAACTGATAAAATGAAACCTATTTTCTCTTCCCACTCTGTATATAAAAGAGTTCCATTTAAAATTTACTTTTCCTTACTTCCTAAAATAGTATAATATAAACATTTGAGGAAAATCTGTCGTACTACGGTGTATAGTGGTTCTTAATAACTTATTTAAGCAGCGTGAACTGTGCGAAATTACCTTCTAGTAATCTGGTAAAATATAATTGTATGTACCAACAATACAAAACTCTAACCTAACACCCCACTTGCTATTAGCCGGTATTACTGCAAATACCGGTTGAGAGTCTACAAATAAGACGTCTTGCATCGTGACGTCAATGATTTCAATAATCAGCCGGAAGTGATATGAATACCGGAGCCGGGAGGCTAGTCATAGCGATAAAACTAAAACAAAAAACGCTGCCAGCCGCCAGTAACGCCTTCTATCGCCGATTCGAACAAGTTGTAACTTGTCTAAAGGAACTTTTATCGCAGTAACTTAGTTACTTTTTGGTAACTTAGATACTTTTCGATATTTAAGTTACTTTTCGGTAACTAAGATAGCTAAGATAGTTTTTTGAGTTACAAAATACAGTCTCTTTAAAAAGTATCTAAGATACTAGTTACTTTTTTCCAAAAACTAAAGGAACTAAGATACAGTAACTTAGATAGTTTAAAGTAACTAAGTTGCTCTAAAGTCACTATGATAATTTTTTCTGACAGCTCTGATCCTTAACTTTTAAGCCTCGAGCTGGTTCTTGCTATAATGGTAGAGAAGAAGTAGTAAGAATGTGGATTATTGACCCATCGCTACGTCTGATCTTAATATTCGAGATTTAAGAAATATAGCTAAATCCACAATATCAGACGCGTCTAGTTGCAGCGTGAATAAATCTCTTTTTTATGAAATTGATGCAAAAAAAGAGTCACTGCTAGGAGTCTGATATTTATTTAAGTTATTTGTCAGATCATAGCGATCAGTTTACATATACATTCAATTTCTTGCAACGTCTTCCTCAACCACTATCTACTATCTACCGACGAGGCGTACAAATCTAAAAGCGATATCAGAGGGTCATAATTAACCACGTATCAGTTTGCAAGATGTGCTTATATGGATAACATATTTTGGTCGTATGCTTCAGGACTATAAACTTTCGTTCTTTTTTTTATAAAAAGATGTTTTTTGTTTAAGAGCTGATATTATAATAAAGATCATACGAAACTAATATATAAATACGCGAAATAACTTCGATTTTACAGCCTTTCAAAATTTTCAAATGTCGATTTATATTTTTTTTATGAAAAACAGTAACAACTTGGTAAAGGATATGTTCCATGTGTAAAATAGTGTGTTGGGATTAAATTCATCAAATATCGATTCGAAGAAAAACACTCACTCTGTACCTACCAATTTCTCTAAAATTAATCAACCGTGTCTGCTTACATGGTTATTAAGCCTTATATATATAAATAAATATATAATTAGATAAATTTAACTGTCACCTATCATGTCTATGTTGATTAATGACGATGCACTTTTTAATTGGTTGATTGCAATTAATTCTGTGTTTGTAAAAATCTAGTATTACTACTAAATAATATTTGCGCTTACAATTCATGCATAAATCTTAAGTTCGAAACTATCACACATAATATCACTCGCACTATTTTCACAACCACAGATACCGATCCCGATTTTCAATGTCACAAATGATGTCCCGAGTGTAAATAGATCCCGATCTATGTCTATACAACACTAAATAAAACAAATGTTACAATTAGTATATAGCGGTCTTGAAGGTGCGTCATTCGTTTATCTCGAGAGAATTGCTACCATATAATGTTATCGGCATGTGAAACCACAATACTTTCCCGTAAAAATGATTTGTTCGAGGGTTTTTTGGTATCATAACTTGGCTTATCAGGATTAAACAAAAGCCAATAAACTAATTAGTTGGGCCCTGTTTAATATAAGAAAACTATCGCGTAAAAAAATTGTGAGTAAAAATGCAGACAATTAAACTATTGGTGCTGCAACATTTAGTACCTTCAATAACTTCAGGCCGTTGAGACATGCAAAGTTTTCTACTTTATATATTCATATTTGGGTATTTTATGGTAAAGTAATCCTAGATTGATTAACATTAAATTTTTCGAAAATTTGCTGATGTTTTCTTATTGCTATTGTGGGGTATCAAATATATATATTTCCTGGCTTATTTCTAATACTTAATTTTTAATAGTATTAGAATGAAACAAAATATCTTATCTTATCTTATACAAATTTTTTATCTTTTGAAAATGTTTTATTTATCAGTTATTTTATTAATTTATAGGTTCATTTAAATAAGAATCAATGAAACTCTTTACGATTAAGAAGCAACCCAAAAATGATTAAATTGTCTTTCTTATGCTTTAAATAAACATGTCGAATGTGAGACCTACGTTCAGGCATTGAAAAGAAAAATGACAAAATTTTCTTCGTTGCTAAGAAATAGACATACAAAAACCGAATTTCCGTAAGAAATATAGGAGCTGCTGTTAAAAATGAAGCTATATAAAATTAAATATAAACTCTATAAAGAAGATTTCGAGAAAAGGCTTTTGCTATATGGGACGTTATTGGATCTATTCAGAATTAAACCACAATACCTTTTAATGTCAGATGAAGCAACGGTACATTTAAATGGTAAAGTAAATAAGTATAATTGTCGATTTTTGGGAACAAAACCCCTAAGAGTTTTTAACGAGATTAGGAGACAGTCGCCGAAAGTAAACATTTGGAGTGGTATTTCCACCCAAAAATGTAGGGTCAATTTTGGGCTCTCCACTCCCCGGGCCTAACAATTTCAGATTTTTATCTATGTTAAACAGATACTATAATCCTCTTCCACGATCAATTGACGACCTGAAAGAAGGTATTGGACGAGACGTTTTGTTAAACACTTTTGAGCTTTTAAAATGTATACTTAATAAATGTTTCGAACACAATGGGCATTACATTCAACATGTTTTATAATTACTTACTGCGTAATACAGATATTTTAAAAGCGTTTTTGTAGCGTCTTAAATTTAAAGAGCTGCTTTGAATCTTATTTAAATGTCCCGATAAATTAATGTAAATGAAACACTTTTAGCGGGTAAAAATGTTTGTCTCATCCTGCTGTTTGTAGATTTTCACTGAAAATGTATTGGGTTGTATGTAACATACCGGGTGTCCCTTTTAAACAAATTAAGAATTAAAAAAATAAAAAAACGCCATTCTTTTTTGGGCCACTTGTAATATGATTTGAAGAAAAATAGTACAAATGAAAAAATTATGACGAAAAGCGCATCTTTAACACCCTGTTAAGGAAATAGGTATTCATTCTCTCTTACCAGGATCCTATAAAAATTATATGTCATTTTGCTAATTTATCAAAATAAACAATATAGTTTAATAATTGTACCCTTGATTCATCTTGTTATTTTAAAACTTTACTCCTTTAAAACAAAAATTATAAATAACTATAGACTCGATAACGAATATAAAATGCTAGAGTAACAGAATCTTTAGAAAGAATACACTTTTGCACGAATAATATCTTTTTTTTTGACATTTTAGATATAGACTATACTAATGACAAGAAGAGTAATTTAACCGAATAGCCGAATACCGGATATTCGGCTGACTTTGAACCGAATATTCGCCCGAATACCGAATAGTTATCAAGCTTCCGCGAATGATTACGTTCGGCGCCTCGTGTCACTCGCTGTGTGCTGAGCGGATTTGTTTTATCTTTGTTGTTGTCGTGGATAGAGCATCAACGATCAGCCTCAGGAGGTGCAAGAAACACTTATCAAGCTCATTATACGTTCTGGAACAATTATAACGAAATAGCCTCGACTAGTAAGGAAGTCGACCACTTCAACCCCAAAAACACTATTGTAATTAAGTTAGATGTTTATTTGTCGGGTGAAGTATTAAACACATATCATTGCCCATTTTCTTGGTGGAAGAAATACTGTTTGAAATATTCAAGGATGAGCCAGCTTGTAAAGGTCTATTTATCAGTTCCTTCAAGTACTGTACTTCAGAAGCTGAGAAGCTGTAAGAGAACAAAAGGAATCGGTTATTACCTGATTGAGCAGAGCATTTGGCATTTCTACATCACAACCTACTACTTATTGATTTTCAATATTGATTATTCTACTACTTAATGTTCTACTAATATCTTTTTATATTATATTCTTGGTTAAGTTGAAGTCATTAACGCCAGAAGTGTGTATTGTAGTTTATTTTTCGAATTGATAATTAACGATTTGTTAAAAAATTAAGTGTTTGCACATTTCACTACAACATTCAAACATGGAATATTCGGTAGTGGAAACCGAATATTAAGCCGAATACCGAACAGCAAAAAAAAGGCCGAATACCGAATATCCATCTCTCTGTATTCTGTAATAAGGAGAGCTTCACCTGCGCCCCAATGGACCCTTAGAACGCTCTCCCTGGCCATATCATTATATAACATATTTTCCTTTGCCCGACATTACCATATTATACAAATCCACATAAATGATTGTTATTCCAAATATTTAAATATTATTAATGTAAAACTAAAAGAAGTAAAAAATACCTATTTCTACGAGCGTGCGAAAAATTAGTACTTTATGCACTCATATCAGTGCTGAAAGTTCCACTTTTTCGCACTACTACTAAAAGTATTTTCAGGACTAGTGATGTAAATTTAATCGCAGCAACCAGCTACTGACGTCGAAAACTAGGCTATACTGTAATATTTAAAAGGCGGTTTCACCCCCTTGAAATTTGAGTTTGGAAAAAAATCCCTTCTTTGTCGAACCATTACATCCTACAATCAACCTGTATGCCAAAATTCAGCTTTTTACGTCAAGTGGTTTGAGCAGAAACAATGTGTTAATCAGTGACCCTATAAACACACTGTATACATTTTTAGGACATTTTTAAATATGTAAAATAATCAAATAAAATACACGAGTTTAAGCGTTTTTCCGAAAAACCAACAGTTTTTTAAATAAAAAGTATTGTAATATTGTAAGGGGCGGTTTCACCCCCTTGAAATTCGAGCTTTTAAAATGGAAGGAGGGCCTTCCATTAAGCTAGCAATGGTGGACCAACGTTATCTCATATTAATGTGAGAACGGGCCACTCAGTAAATGTTTTTTATTTTTTGTTCGAAACCTCTAAAAAAAGTGTCACCTTGTATTTTCTTAATTGATGGTGTCCAGTCAGAAATTCCGATTCATATCTCAGGTTTATCCTCGACATTGCTAGATATGAGATGGCTGTCTACTTTACTGGGTATCCCTCTAGTAAATTTTACATTCATTGTGGGTCTTTCAGAAGTTGCTGCAATTGACAATAGCTTAGGAAGACTAACGGCCGGTTGCAGAAAGCTCCATCAAAGTTTAGAATGTTTAACGGAATGTCAAATTTGACAGCGAGTTCTTAGATTTCTATAACCCGCTTGTCAAATCTGAAAGCTCGGTTAAATATTATAAACAGCAATTAAGTTTTGTACAACCGGCTGTAGTTCTAGAAAACAATATACTGACCATCGGCGGCGTCCTGGTCAATCAACGAACGATCGTGTACGATGCCGCATTATATTCTAAAATGGAATAAGTTATTTCAAAATATACTTAGTACCCCAAAAAAGTATGACTCAAATGGTAATGAATTTAGTTACTTGAAACAATACTATCCCTATCAGCAACAGTAAGAGTCAAGTTAAAAACAAGGACTTTAAGTTAGATGTCCATCATGGGGCATTTATACCTCGCATAACAGAAAACATTTAAGCATCGTAAATGCCCATATCTAACAACTATTTAATTAAATTATTCTATGCAAAGGATGCCGAACCTATGCAATGGAAAAATATAAAATTTAACAAAACTGATCACCCTCTACAAAGAAAGGCTTTAAGATAAAGTCTCTATTTGGCCTTATAGGAGGACACTTATTATGGCATATATTTTATAAATTATATATATTTTCTTTTTTTTTTAATTAGTTGTTGCATGTCTCATTATTTTCGGGTACAAATATGTCAGGCAAAGTCACGTTTATATCTGTAAGATCAGTAATATTTTTAACACACTATTAATGTGAATAATGTGAGTTTTATTTCTACATAATACATAAAAATTTCTATTTCAGCATAGGGCTGTAAACCGAAATTGCATATCACCATTACTCAACTGCATTATTATTGTAAAACAATTTATTTGTTTAAATACACATATAATCATAATGCTGAATAAATTGCCGTCATAAAAAGTCTTATCTTTTTGCCCGTATTTGATTAGAAAATAAAATAGCGAAAAATGGGGTTGAATTTCAAATCGGTATATAGCTTTAATAAATTGTACCAATTATTAAAAATACTTAAGTAGAACTAAAAATTGGTTCAAAAGAAATATTCTGAACGAAAAATGATAATTAGATTTGTTTTCATTCAATAAAATTTACAATTATTTATTTCTTCGGTCTTAAAATCCAGTTTAAAAATCCCCACCCAGTCAATAATAAAATTAATGATGCACAGTTATAAAAAGCCTCTTATAATTTATATATCAGAATACCAAAATATTTAAAAAAATCTGAATGATGTTTTACTAATTAGTTTTACAATATTTTATTTTTTGTCTACTGTTATAGATTTTGCGACATTTATTTTCTTGGTTTGATTATTTTGCCACTACAAGGGTGCTTTATTTGAAATATTACGCCGACGATATTGCCATGGTTTCGTCAAATATCAATATTTGGATCGTTGACATCACGCCTGGCTGCCATAATGAAACAAAAGAAAGCTCCTTGCCTTTTTAAAAGATGCAGTTACTGTAAAAAAAGTCATGAATAACCCAGAAACTTCGGTGAGGAAAAATGAAGAACAAAGAACAATTCCGAAATCTACTGCACATTCGGTTCTAAAAATGCATCGCTTTCATCCATATAAATCTCGTACATTTCAGGGTCTTTACGGAAATGATTTTATCAGACGACCAACATTTTCTGATTGGTTTATAAATAAATGACGAGAAATACCTAGACGAAACGCGATTCAAAAATTGTGGAATATTCAATAAACACAATTATCACTACTGGAGTACAAAAAATCCACATGTGTGGTGTATATAGCATTATAGTTAATTTTGAGTAAATCCTTAGAATACTAGTTTCATAAATAAATAAAACTAGGATTTTAATATTTTAGACAACCATTTGACAAAACCTTTCATTTTCGAAGAAGTGTGCAACCCCTGCATGCCATTCCACCTAATGAATTGTGCAACACTTGGTTGCAGAACGATGGCTGTCCACCTCACAATACTAGAGAGGTTACAGAGGTTCTTAGAGACACTTTTGGCAATACAATTGTTTTTACCATTATGATCCCTTTGTCTCCCGATTTTTATTTATGGGGATACGCAAAAATGAGATGTATACAATTTTTCCACCAGAAAATCGTGAAGAATTAGAACAGAGAAAACGAAATGTTCTTATTAGAATCAATGGAAATGCGTGGAAAAAGGAGGCAGACATGTGTCATGAGTTTTTAAACATTTCTTTATTAATTTTCAATTACCGTAGTTGCTTAATTAAATACAGTGGCCCGTAGTGGGGCACGGAGCCCGAGCCATTTAAATATTAAAAACAACGAATTTATACAAAACATCGGCAGTTGATAATTAAAACGCCACGCGTATATCATTAGGCTCTCGCAGTTATTTTTTTTTTGTTTAGATAACTTTTTATATTTTGAATTTTTTGTTTATTTTTCGGGGTTTTAGTTATATTTCAAATTCATAATAAGCTAAAATGTAGTACTGTCCTAGTGCCCCCACCAACCGTAATTTCTGGCTCCGCCACTGATTTAATAATTAGATCAATGTAAGAAAATACGCCTTAACTGTCTATTGTTTCATTATGGCGGCCAAACGTAGTCAAGGCTTACTATTAAAAAAAAACAGTAATTTTGATTTTTAGAGCTTAGAGAAAATAGTAATATATCATTTGAAAGCTCTTAAAGAGCTTATTCAAAAAATGCAAAAATCCAATATGGCGTCTATAAGAAATTCATCCAAATTAAATTTAAAATTATGTTATTTTATCGTAATTCATAACAGATGAATAGACCATTTACAAAAAAAGTCTAACTATTATATGCTAAAACGATTAGAGGGACCATTCTTATAAAAGGATTTTAAACCATTCTTAGGCACGCGATGGAGCTAACTTACTGCAATTTTTTACAGTTGCATGCTAGTATATGTTACATGTTTGTATTTTTGGTAAAGAAAGTGATTAGCATGCTTTCAGAATAAACGTTAAAAGAGGAGTTGCGAAATTGATATTGAATGGACCTTTTAGTGGCGTTAGCCCATTAATATTACTATATTTTAATTAAAGAAGATAATATTCTAAATAAATAAAAATATGCTCTAAAAGATTCTCAATAAAAAAATTTGGAACAAAAAATTTTTTTCCATGAAATTTTAAATTATTTTTATTTATGGGTGGTTTTTATCTGTACTAATTTGTATTCATCAAATGAAACAATAACAACTTTCTTGGACAAATTTTGTAAATTTTTATTACAAAGCCAACGTTTTGGCACCAATTTCGGCCATTATCGGGGCTAAAATACAAAAGAATATGTTAATAATTTAAATTCCTTCGGATATTTTTAGATTACAAGAATTATTAGAGTTATTTTTAATCTATTGTTGGTACGAAATCTCAGATATTGTTACTGACCTAGAAAATTCAAATTTGATAGGTACTCCACAGTAACATAAGTGGTATTGACAATCAACCCAAAAATTAGGTTTCATTTTAAAGTTAGCTACCAAATCTCCTATTCATAAGACGAGCGATCCGACAAATATATGGTGCTTTAGACATATTAATGTTGTAAGTAACTATTGCGCAAAATTTTGAAAAATTTCTTAAAAAGAGATTATAAAAATATATAAATGACAACCATATTCCATCTTCTAACCAATATAGTCTTGACAATAACAAAAAATGCCTGGCAGTATTTCTGGATCTTGCAAAGGCTTATGACACTGTGCCACAAAACTCTACTGGATGTCTTGAATATCTATGGGGTGTGTGGCATGGTGTTGGAGGTCTTTGCGAGTTAGGCACATTCATTTATAGCTATTTTTTTATATAAAAATACATATCCCTTTACTTCAGTCATTCCTTAGTTATTATCAGTTATATCAATGAGTAACTTGAAATTTTTTCTTCTACATATTTGTAAATCTATAGAAACAGCACAAACAAAATTTCAGCCCCCAAATTGCAATATTTAATTTACAATAAACAATTAAAGTTGTGACAGCAAGCTATTCATTTTAAACAACATGAAACTCGCGGGAATGATCGTGACATCACGCGGCTCATTGTTGAACATTGTTGTTCAATGACGTTCTAGGATTTTGACGACGGCGTGTTACAAAAATGATTTGAATTATGCAGTTTCCAATTAGATAAAAAAACATTTTTTTTGTGAACTGTGGTTCTTTAAATTATAACAGATTACGTTTCGATTTCGCTATGGAACTAGTAATATTTTGTTTTTTCAAATTTAATTTTTCAATAACAATCGCTATTTTCGGAACGCATTCAAAATAGAATCATATGCGCAAACTGATCGTGTAGTATGAAGAAACTTTCTTGAACGCGGATCGACTCCTCGAAAATGTCTAATGATGAAAGAAAGCAAGGAAGTAGCGCATTTAACACAACAAAAGATTTTATACAAAATTTAACTTATGATTTACAACTAGCTTAATTATTTATATTACATTGTTCTACATGTATTCCTTCATTTTCTATACACCTATTGTATACCCTTCTTACATACCCAGGTAGTTTTTCTAAAATATTAGGACCATTTCGAAGCACATTCACCGCCTTCTTTGTTCTTACTCTTAGCTCCTTAATATCATAGCACGGAGATTTATAAACTAAACCATTAATATACCCCCAGAAAAACAAGTCCATCACAGTTAAATCGGGGCTATTCGGTGGCCAATCAATTTTCCCAAACTTCCTGATCTATTCATTATAGCGAGCAAAATGTCTTACACCACTGACGTTATGAGGAGGTGCCCCATCTTGTTCCCAAATAACACTTCTATACACGTCCAGGGGTAAATCCTCCAGCACAACGTCAATATTGTTTCTTAATAAATAAAGGTATCTTTCACACGATAAAGCTCCATCATATATTATGGGACCTAATACATAGTTTTCGACCACAGCGCACTAAACAAAGATTGTCTTCCTTGATATTGGAATTTCTTCAATCTATCTTGGGTTCTGATTTGACCAAAAATGCGTGTTATCTCTGTGAAATCCCTTGCTCGTTGAAAACGACGATTCAACGGTCCACAATATGCGATTTATGGAATTTTCGTCCAGTTCATTCATTGTCATTATTCTACAGAACTCGAAACGTTTATTGAAGTCGTATTCTCTTAATATTTGAAACCTTTTGAATTTGTAAGAGTACCATTTATAGTTTCTTAACACTTTCTTAATATACCCTATACTAACTACTAAGCTACCCTGCATAGTGGAAAAAATGTTTATATACACAAAATTATAACATAAATTTGACGTGTTTCACCCTGTCTATCCTTCTATCAAAATATTTAGTTTATAATACGCCTTTAAGTATAAATAACATTCATATTAAATACCCCATATGTAAAACATCTGAAACCCCTAATCACTGATGATCATTAGCAGTCAGTATAAGCACAACAGCTCGCAAGAGCTTTAGAAATTACAAAAAGTGGCGTCTTCATATGCCCAGGAGGACTTAATGTCAAAAATTAAATTCAAGCTGCTGTTGAATCCCCCGGTGACTAGAAAATACCACTACTCTGAACCGAATTGCTTTAACACCCCGTACATAAATATATAACACGAAACCAGATAACATACTAAAGTCAGCCACACTTTAAATAACCAATACCGCGGGTGTATAAAGCAAAAAATAATAATATAATTAAAGGTCTGGGAATATCGAAGAAAGCAGTTATTTCGAAACTACTTTACTAGCCGTTACTAAACATACTAGAAGAAACAAACATTGCTTACTATTACCTACAAGGAAGAAATCTCTTCATAATTAAAACATAAATATACATACCTTTAAGTCTTCACACCATCTATGTTTTTATTATTGTGTATTACAACGATCTTCACTTCGTATATAAAATACTTGCTATAACTTTATTGGACAGGGGTCCTGATATTTCTATACTTTTCGGGATGTATATACATTTTCACCACGCCTTTACCTATTTACGACAGAGAGATCAACAGATATTTGCAAATTTTGAAGACATTTCCGATTAAAAACATCGCGCTGATAGAGTCTCTAGAGAAAATATAGACGTTTCTTTGTATATTTATTGGATTTACCTGTGATCAACCGTTCATATGCTACAGCGTCAAACGCAAAACCATAGCGAAATATATGGACAAAACATTGCTATTTTATTTGAGGTATAGGCATCCTATATTGATTTTAAATCTCCTTTATATTTCCCATCGAACCTCCTTTTAACCTTGACAAAGTACTGTCACATAACACTCACAATATAATGGAAACTGCCGTGCTTTAAGTTGTTGTAAAGTTTGCAGCGCCATACCTTGGGTCGTTGCAAAAGTTACGAGATGCCGAACTTTTTTTTACACTTAACTGTACAAACCGTAGGCAGCGATGGCGCCATCTATCGCAAATTTGTTAAAACTAAATGCTCGCGCCTAATTCAAATAATTTTTAGATTTGATGGACCTAAAGAGAAAACGGCCTTCATTTATGTATCACCCTCTTACTTTGTAGTGTATTAATTTATTAGCACTTTTTTGACAATACATAGCAAATAAAACAGACCAGACCTGGGAAATATATATATACTTTTTTTAATTGAAAGTTGTCTGTTTTCAAATACGACCTATAAAATGAAATCTATTTTTTAAAAATGGGATAATTCTTTAAAAATATTGTTCAAACACCGGTTTTTTTAATTTTTTAGATAAGGCATAAAATTCCTAGGGAAAAGAAATAGTCACATACAGTATTTTCGTCTCGACTTGATGCTGCATCGTGACTTATCTCTAAATTCAAAAAACTAATATAATCAAAAAACCATATAATCAAAAAATTATGGCATGATTTTCAAAATTTGTTTTTACTTTAAAATGCGCATTTATAAACAGAAAACATTCGAATTAAAAAAATATATTTATATCTTTCCTAAGTTTCGTCCTTTTTACTGACCCTGTATTAATAATCATTTGGTAATATAATAATACACTACAAAGATACAGGGTGATACATAAATGAAGGCTTTTTTCCTTTAGATCGACCAAATGTCTCACTGCAAATAAAAAAAATCACCTACTCCATAAAAAAATAAATACTCATTTTCTTGAACTCTTGACTGTTTTATTTCAAAATTATAATTTGATCTCACAATAAAAAAATTAAAGTCTTTTAAAATGTATATAAGTAGTGGTCATGTACTTCATTAATAAAACTGTTATCTGATACAATAACTTTAAATATAAGTCAATACATTATAAAAAATACCTTGTTGTGCACCATATGTTTGTGTTTTATTTACCATTGTATATTAACATGTCTCAGCTTTGTTTTGTTTTAACTCCAAAATTAATTATAATGCGCAATAACATAATGGTTAATTTTGAGAAATGTAAAGTAATTAAGAACAAAATTGCGTAACTTTTCTCTGAATTAATCCTTGCTAAATCTCTTATGGTTATAAGCTCCCTTAGAGTACCTTCCCTTATATACTATCATACACAATATAATTACAGATGTAATTTAAAATAAATGAGAAAATATAACAATATTTATAATAATACACCCTACTGGATGGATTTTAGATTTTCTACAGGGAAGGAGCTTCTAAGTTCAAATCAATAGTCGGAGAGCTATGATGTATCGAGTAGAGTACCCCAAGGCTCTGTCTTGAGACTACTGCTGTTCATAATATATATCTGAAAACATACAACACATAAACATACAATAAGATATATACGCTAACACATTTTTAATATTTTCAGGAAAGGCAAAAAGCAACTTTTTCACGTAAATGTATCTTACATACCCAAAAGAGGATTGTTTAAAAGAAATTCTGTTGCATTAAATATAGTATTTTGATCTAAAAAAGACCAGGACAGCCTTATTGTTACCCGAACCAACTCAACACACAATCAAAAAATTCTTATTCTTATTCTTAATTTTCCTATTAAATAAAGATCTAAGGCAAGAAGAAAGAGAATTTATCATTCTCAAGAGTTTTTGGCTCACCCTTTATATTCCATTTTAAAAAAGCTTTGTAGTATATACAAATAAATTTACTTTCCTTTGAGATGTCCAATAATCCCAAAAAAAATCTTTATTATAGCTCTAGCCGACTTCACAATCCCATGTATTATGTGCGATGTACCCTAAATGAATTGCATTGAACTGTGTCAAATAAACACTATATTTAAAAATAATGACTATTAGAAAAAAAGCTTCTTACATTCTTTGAGGGTAAGAGTTTTCGGCTAGCTGATGTATCTAAATGAATATTAAAGGCCAGTGTTAGTAAAATTATTTAGTTGTATAGAGTTTTATGCACATCACTCAGATGTACCTATTTTTTGTTATTAACTATTAGGTAATACCTACCTCCTACAACAACTCTTATTTCTTCGGGTAACACTACATTCTGGTTGTGGTTCTCCCCTTTTCTACTGGGTTTGTTGCTTATTGGACTAGATACATCTGTTTCTAAAAATAATTTACATGTATTGTTATTGTTTGATTTGATATGTTCCCTACGGCAAGCCTATAAACATGAGTTCATACTGAAAACCTCAAGCCCTCTAAATCAGTATAATTCAATAAAAGCATTAAGTTTTGATATCCTATATAAATCACAAAACTAATTCTTGAAAACTTTCTAACTTCTGTATGAAAAACAAGACTAGAACCATAAAAATTCTGCGGTATTGAAACAAAAAGTACCTTTTTGTTTCAATACCGCGTTTAATCAAATTGTATTAGTATTTAAGCATTTGTCCTTTATATAAACAGATAAATATTTTATATAAACGAATGAACTTACCAGTACGAAATAAATGAGGTAAACTTTCTGTTGGAAAACAGGTTGTTCTTAAACCTCTTTTCATTCCTGGCATGCGATTATATTCAGTAAAATGTAGATCACATACCCTGTGAGATTTATAGATTTCTTTCACATTACCAAAATTTGTGTCAACAAAATAACAATCACATACACCAATTTAAATTCAAAAACCACTGTTGGCACTGTTTACCTTTAGAATCAAAACTGGCCGTTTGGCGTCAAACGTCAACTCGCACAAAAGCGCAACTAGCGGCGACTGTAGATCGTTGCAGAACTAACAAAAATACGATAAACTGGTTGCATACACAAAACCTTTTCAAGGGTTCCATTTGAAGTTTCTTATATAGTTTTATTTATATATGAGTACTGTGGGAAATAAAAATAAATAAACTGCTCCCGGTTAGAACGCGTGGCCGTGATGGGAGTTCCTCTTGGTCATGCTTCGCGCAGGCCCTGCCGGACGCGTTTGGAACTTTCTTTTGACAGAAGAAGTCAGTGGTAGAACATTAACTATAGTTTCCGGTCGATTTATCTCGAGGGGTAATCTATTTGAAATATTGCTTCGGCGACATTTCCATGTTTCATCAAATAAAGTATCAACAGGTGACGTGAATATGACTTATGTGAGTTACAAAGCTCGCAGTCATGCAAATATCAGAAGTGGAATAATTTTCCGTGAGAGTCAAATAGAGCCACCATAAGAACCATTTTTGTACAGGATATTCTGACCTATATTTTTGCATTTGCCTATAATTGATCTATCTATACAATATTGTATAATTTAAAAGACTATGTACAGTATGTCAGTATTGGCCTTACACGACGATATCTAAATTTCCTGATTACATTAGCTTTAAAGCAAATGCCATTTTTTTTAAGCAATTATAAAAAATCAGGTAGTAGAGCAAAGACTCCATGTTTTAAAGTATTGTCAGAATTCGAAACTCCGGGTCCCATATGGCTTTTTATAAAGAAAAATTCCGTTTTCAACACTTAATTAGGGAAGAAGGGTTAACTAAAATAATGTATAAAACTCGAAAACAATCAATAAATGAAAGAATTTAATGCCCGTTTTAAAATGGCTGGAAATTTACTCAAATTAAAATACAATAAATGCCAGCATGCGAAAACTTTATGATGTATAGTTCGAAATGGACTAGCGTGTTAGCCTCGGTCATTTTCGACCAATAAAATAAACCTATGTAAAATGATAAATTAATCTATGCCAAACGGGAGTCTTCGATTTGGGATTTTGCGTGCACTATCATCCTATTTCTTTCAGCCTTAACTTTATTGAAGACGTGTTTTGGCTGCTCCACAAACTGAAATTTAAAAAAAATCACAATGTATTATCCAAAGTGATGACAGTGGAAATTTAGATAAAATTAATCCCACCATATGTTCCATTTCCGTTCCACATTAATCACATACGTTCCAAAAAATTCAACATTAATCTTCCGTATCCCTAAAAGGGCTTGTTATGCCTTCCCATTAAACACTAAACTTTTGAAATGTTAGTATTTGTACACCTATTTAGTTTAATTGCAATATTTCTATACCGGGTGTTTCAAAAACATCCGCCTAATAGGTAATAACTATCTCCTGAAAATGAGTTGAAAAGTGCATATGAACATGGGTCGGATATCCTTACTGAGATGAAGATGTTAAAATGATTGTTTTTCGTTTTTCTGATAAACCCGCTACATTTCTAGAGGTTTTTAACTTGGTGTACGCTACTAATGTCTGTAAAACGCCTAAGTAAGTTTTAGAAAAATCTTCAAAGTGTTATATTTTTGGCGTCGCACCCCTTTAGCCCCAACGATTTTTTACTACGACGCCGACGTCACTAGCAAATTTTACAACAAAGTTAAATACCGCGTTGGGTTCTATAACTTCCAGGGCTGTTAGATTTTTTCTATATTAATAATATATTCTATAATAATTAAAGTTATTTAAAAAAATGTCCATTCACGCGCAGCTAATATGACCAGGGAGGGTTTTAAAAGTTCGCCGATCCTAAGTAACACACTTTAATGGGTGCCCTATTCCACGTACCAGTTTTTTAAAGCTTATAATATATAGTTAAAAAAGAAATTCGTATTCTCTCAAACAGTATGAAGTAACAAAAAGACAAAATGAGTGAACATATAATTTTTTATAAGTCAATTTACAAAAAAAGCTTCTGCCTATTAAGAAAATACGATATACCTTACAAATTTTCTATTTTATCATAAGGGGTGGATAGAATACACAAAAATGTGAAATTATTTCGAGAGTAAACTAGGTATCTGTTAAACATTCAGAAACAATTAAAAATTCCGAAATCCTCATAATGTTGCATTGGCAATAAGAAAAATGTGTGGAATGTGGGCGCAAATAACCAAAGAAATACATATTAATAAACTAAGACATTAAAGGTAAAAATGTCCCATTATGAGATTTACTGATATCAGCCTTGTTCAATCTTGACAATACGGTACAGCTCCTTTAATTCGGACAATAATATGCAAGGGTCGACAAACCGCTTGCATATTAGCGATTTATCCGGATTACCGGATATTAGAAAAAAATGTTACATATTTATCGTTGTGGTTTCCTTAATCTATACGTCTTTACTAAAAATGTAATAACAAATAAAAAGTTTACATACGTGTTTTTCAAAAGTAATAGAACTTTATATATAGGAGATACAAAAAAATTTTAAATACAAAAGTAGGATTTGTTTTTTATTATCTTTTAAGACTCTCAAAAGTATTTAAAAATCACTAGAAAGTTGAAAATATATATACATTGTTTTTTAATAGGATACCCTGTATATTATTTTTAATTAAATGCGCCTCATCGATTTTATACCAGGTTTGATACTTTAAAAGGCAACCGAGAAAATGGACAAAAGGATTTCTTTTCTAACAACTCATAGGATCAATAGACAATTTGAACATTTTAAAATATATTCTTTAATTATATATTATTATGAATAATTCTTAAGGAGATAGTGATTATTTTATATTACAGCCTATTTATAACATTTAAAATTGAAATTATGGGAAAATAACCTTAAAATTCATAATTTGGGAAGCCGCGTCTTGGAATAAACATTTCTAGTTGAATACTAAAATTAATTTTCAATTTAAAAATAAACAGAGGAGAAAATAAAGTTTTATGATAATGTTCTTCAGTCTTATTACAGATAAATTGTTTGCAGTGATGCAAAACATTCTGCAACATATTTTTAAAAATTGATGACTTCAGGTTTAGCAAGATTCTTAATAAAAAATATGGATTAAACCAGAATAACTATAGTATCCAGATAATGTGATTTATTTAAGGGTCTACTGCACGCTATATTACGAATCATTTGCAAGCCTTCCGCGGCTGCCGTATTATGTAAAAACTATAAAAGGTATTAATTAGCTTCAATGTGATTTTAATAGGGAAACATGTATAGTTGGGCGCTAAATCCGTATTTTTTTGAATAAATCGAATTTAGAATGATAAAATTCGAAGTAAAGTTGTCCATTTTCGATCATTTTTTGACGGAAATGCCGCCACATATAAATTTCTTTCCTGCAAAATGGCTCTTTACCGCCTTACATTGATCCTTTGTCTACATAACTGCAAAATTTGAAATGTTAAATCGCACTCATGTCTTTGTATTTCTGCAGCGCGTAAACCCTTTTGGACAGGTTTTTAACCGAAAAGTATTTTAAGTTGAATACCCCCACAGCACAATTTTTCAAGTCTTGGCGTACAGGAAGCGTCTCGAATTATAGTTATTACGTTGCGTTCGATACACTGAAAGAACTGCGATAAAAATATATTTATGGGTAATGTGCAATAAAAGCAAATTTCTGTTGATTAAAAATAAAAATGTGGAGAAGTATTATAATCTTGTAAAATGTAAAACAGGTGGAATTTTAGGATAAAAAAAATTTGTATTTGCGATTCCAACTAGATTTTGTGTTTTTCATAAAATTGATTTTACTTCCCTCGTAAAAGAATCTGATTTACTTCAAATTTTGGTTAAAAATTAAGGATTAAATGGGGACGCCCTGGTAACATTTTGGTAAAAATTAAATATGGCGAAAGAAAATAACGCCCTAGTAAAAGGGTAAAGAAATTAATTCTAAAAAACTACTTATCCAGTTTATCTCACCTTTTGTACAAAAATCAGGTAATTTGTAGAAATCAACTGGTAAAATTTTGGTACGAATCAAGGATGGCGAAACAAAATGGCAACTTAATAAAATATTTTAAAATTCATCCTACCTAACGGATTGATTTGAAATTTTATGCAATAATTAATTATGGTATAGAGATGAACTGGTAAAATTGTGGTAGGAATTCAAGATGACAGAACGAAATGGCGGCCAAATTAAATGTTTGTAATCGTGAAAAAAAGTCACCAGGTTTTACATATATTCACGTTTAGGGCCCCTTGATGCCAAAAAGTATGTTTTGTTAATTCCGTCGGTTTTGCCTGTCTGTCTGCAAATTCGGGGCATGGCTTAAAAATTCCTTACCCGATTGACTTCAAATTTTGGTCAAACATTATGGGTCATATGGTGATAACCTGGTAATATTTTGGCAAAAAATGTGGCGAAAAAAGATGGTGGCCTAGTGATACGTTAAAAAATTATTACTAAAAAACTACTTACTAAATTTATTTAAAATTTTGTGCAAGCATTAAATGTGATAGAGAGATCTTTACAAATTCACGGTGACGAAACAAAATGGCGACCAATCAAAATAAAAAAAATCAACTTATTCAATGAACTTTTGCCGAACAATTAAATATTATATAGGGATACATATATATAGATCTCCAGCGTAGGCTCATTTTCCGACGAGCGCGACATTTAGCAAGCGAATGAGGATTTTTAGTAACAGCGTTCCAACTAAATAGAAGTTTTATATCTCTAGCTGTCTGGTATGGGTGTCGTTTCCAGTAAATTCGCGTAGCGCGGGTATTATTACTGACAATAATTTCAGTACAGCGAACGATTTCTGAAAATGACACGATGGATTGGTCGAGCGCCGCACGTGGCTTACTTAATACGGAGATTTATTGATGATTTGCAACTCCATGGCGAAAGAAGAAGAGTTGCTTTTTTTTTTATTTCGAATTACGCGCGCGGCCATATTTTGTTGAATCGTTCCCTCTCTTGGTTCTGTTTAGGTCGCATAGATATAAATTCAATCGAGTATTCACAAACTAATAGTTTTAACTCTTTGGCATATGAAGACAAGATTAAAATTAAAGAACTTGGTCGACCGACACGACAAATAAACACTGCAGTTAGTGGTTATATATATATATATATATATATATATATATATATATATATATATATATATATATATAATGTTACTAAATTTGGTCACGTTCCACCACTGTTCCTAATAAAAGAAAATATTCATAACGAGGGAATTTCAGGGTATAGGAAATTTACCGATTTTTACTTCCCTCGTAAAAGAGAAGTATTGTAACTATCACTCTCCGAGATTTTTTCAGATCTTCACGTTTCAGGGTCCCTAGATGACGAAAAACATGTTTTCTCAATTCCGTCGGTCTGCCTGCCTGTTCGCAGCGTAGCTAAAAAACTACTTATCCGATTGACTTCAAATTTTGGTCAAAAATTAAGGGTCATATGGAGATGATCTGGTAACATTTGGGTAAAAATCCAATATGGCGAAACAAAATGGCGGCTTAGCGAAATGTTAAAAAAATTATTATTAAAAAACTACTCATCCAATTTATCTCAAATTTTGCAAAAACAGCAAGTATTATGTTGAAATCAAGTGGTAAAATTTTGGTACGAATCCAAGATGGCGGAACAAAATGGCGGTATAATAAATTGTTTAAAAATTCAGCCTGAAAAAACTACTTAATTGATTGAATTGCGTGCCATAACTAATTGTGGCATAGGGCTCAACTAGTAAAAATGTGTTACTAATTCAAGATAGCAGAACAAAATTGCGACCAAATTTTTGTAATCGTGAAGAAAATCACCCTCTCAGGATTTACATATCTTCACGTTTTAGTGATGATGCCAAAAAAACATGTTTTATCAATTCCGTCGGTCTGTCTGTGTGTCAGTTCGCGACATAGCTTAAATACTACTTACCCGATTGACTTCAAATTTTGACCAAAAATTAAGGCTCATATTATGGGGATGACCTGATAACATTTTGGTAAAAATGCAGTATGGAGGAATAATGTTAACAAATGTTTGTTAGAGTGCTGTATTATTTGGGGTTAAGATCCAGTAAAAAAAAAACAAGTATTTTTTTGAATTGTCAACGTTTCGCAACTTAATTATTTGCATCCTCAGGACACATACATAGATCTTATATCCTGCATGAAACACATATTATCAGTACTTTTACTACGTTGTTCCGCATATATTACCCAGATATTAAGTTTGTAAATAGTTTTCGTTAACTATTCTTTCGTTGTTATAGTGTGGTGTATTATTTGGGGTTAGGATCCCGTATCAAAAACAAAAGACTATTTTTAAATAATCGACTTTATTGTTACATCTGCAGGACGCATGTAGATTCTATATCCAGCATGAAACCCATATTATCAGTCTTTACATATTTCGTTTGTCGCAGATATTTCCCAGATATTAAGTTTCTAAATGGTTTTCGTTACCGATCCTCTTGTTCTTATCTTAGAGTGGTGTATTATTTGGGGTTAGGATCCAGTAAAAAAACAAATGTCTTTTTTTAAATTGTCGACGTTTCGCAACTTTATTTTTGCAACCTCAGGACACATAAATATTATATCCTGCATGATACCCATATTATCAGTCTTTACCTACTCCGTTGGTTCGCAGATATTTCCTAGATATTGAATTTCTAAATGGTTTTCGTTAACGATTTTATTGTTGTTATTTTACAGAGGTGTATTATTTGGGGTTAGGAAATATCTGCGGATCAATGGAGTAGTTAAAGACTAATATGGGTTTCATGCAGGATATAAAATCTATGTGTCCCGATGATGCAACAGTAAATTGGCGAAACGTCGGCAATTTAAAACATGGCCTTTGGTTTTTTTACTGGATCCTATCCTCAACTAATACACCACTTTAACATAACAACAAGAGGATCGTTAATGTAAACCATTCAGAAACTTAATATCTGGGATATCTGCGGACCAACGGAGTAGGTAAAAACTGATAATATGGGTTTCAATTTGAGATGTCGAAACAAAATGACCAAATACATTTTTTAAAAAATCAACGTAAAAAAATTTTGTTCAATTAATTTTAAATTTTCCAGAAAATTTAAATGTGAGTTTGGGATAATTATTGAATTTATTGCTTTAACATTTTTGTATTTTTTATGGTCCCTGTATAAAAAATTGAATTTTTGATAACGCAAACCTTATTTATTTTTCAAGCGAAAACTTATATCGATAGACTTTTTTTCGTATCTTTCAAAATAAGACATTTTTATTCTAACGCAAAATTAAATTTTTGGTAACGCAAACCTTTTTTATTTTTCAAAAAAAAAAATGTATCGAAAGTGACTTTTTTTACCTATCTAGCAAAATGAGACATTTTTACTCTCAGGCAAAATAACATTTTTGTATTTTTCATGCCCCCTGTATAATAAATATAATTTTTGATAACGCGAACCTTATTTATTTTTCAAGCAAAACACTTATCAAGAGTGACTTTTCTTTCTATCTTTCAATTCTCAGTCCCCTAGACCTCTTGTAAAAGCCATCCTCGGACATATTGTATATACAGGGTTTTTCAAGCTCAGTGGCCTATTAGAAGTATTTGTTAAACCAATGAGTAGATGATTTAGAAAAGTTGGCTCTCACCATAGATGAACATGAACTCTGTTTTGAAAATATTTTAAATTATGCGGTGTAGCCGCCCTTATATCTAAAACCGGAGGCAACATCCTTTTTCTAAATGCAGTGACCTGTATATTATTATATTTTTGTATTGTCCTGAATATTCTAAACACTTTTTGGGGTATGTTTCCTATACCTAATTTCAACTGTTTTTGAGAAAATGGCGCTTTAAAATTGATTTTTGTGACCCATTCAGGCTCTGTACTCCCAAACAACTTAACTTGCAACGAAATGGATTGCAGTTTCTTATCTTGGTCATCTATATTCTGACATCAAATTCTTCTTTGACAGGAAATGTCAAATTTGACACCTCGTCTAAAACCAGAAATTGGTGTGACGAAATAGATAATTGAAAACTAGGATAGATAGGTATAGAAAACAACACAAAAAGGGTTAGAATGTTCAAGACAATACAAAAAAGCAATAATATACAAGACATGCCATTTAGAAATCGAATTATGTCACCAAGTAGAAGCGGCAATATCGCACAATTTAAAACATTTTAAAAAGAGAGTTTATGTCCAAGCCAGTGAGCGTGAGTAACCCTATTTTAGTGTTTAAATTCAATATATTAGTGCTTAAATTCAATTTATATACCAAAGGCCGAAGAAAATTTTTAACTAAATATAATTCATTAAGGTCTAAAAAACTCCAGATAAAATATATATATAAAGGGAGCACGGGAAAAACGATCTAAGTAACATAGGGGGCAGGAAGAGTTTAACAATGTTTAATATTCACTCTTATAAGTTTGAGATTGCTCTTTTACCACTAATATTATAATATAATTCTCAAACCAAATAATAAAGTTTTCCATTTTATGCATTTTTTTAAATAAATTTTCTTATTGCTTGCTTAAAGTCCGACATTCATTAAAAAAAATAGACTATTCCACTTCCTTCTCATACAAAAAAAAAACTAGAAAAGGTAGTAATTTCATATACGAGTAAAATTAACAGTATAACAAAATTACTCAAAAAAGTTCTTTAAATTACCCATACACAATACTTTTGTTGGCTTTTCAAAACATACCTACAAAAAAGTGAAACATCCCAGTTGAAAAAAAAAGTACATTTATCCCATGCATATTTATAAATGTATTAAAAAACGCTGGATTTTTGAGCAACTTTAACCTTTAACCCGCACTAAAAAGTTTCCCTGAAAACGACCAGACAAATAGATGTATTTTTACCTTCTCTTTTCTTTAGCGCTATTAATCTGACAAAAAAAGTGTGCATACTATTTCAATCGCATCGCAAAGCTTCTCAAGTTTACCCATAACTATGCCTATGGTTGAGTTTAATGTAGCTTATAAGAACTTACAAAATGCAATCCTTAAATATCTATTAAAATGCGCTATGTTTTAACTAAATAGCTTTTACCATATTGGAACAACAAATAAATCTAGAATTTTTCTAAAACAATAACACATTGTATCTCAAAAGCAAAGGCCTTGAAAGCTGACTACAACACTGGATTCTACGTAAGAAACTATTTAACCTAGTTTTTTTTTCGATAAGGTAAAGCATAGTCGAAATATGAGTGAGGTCTCACATTGCAATGATTTTAGTTTAGCCCCGTATCTGAGAAACGAAGAGAGCTATAAAAAATTTAAAACCTATTTGACCAGAGCTAAATATCTGCTCTCATAGTTCCTATTTAACACCAAAATATTACTAATAAATTTTCAATAAGACTGGCCGGGATATGTAACTTGGCAGCAATCAATTATTCACGAGGCCTAGCCCAGTCAAATCAATCTTTTTTGCTAAGAGCATAGCGTACAACTGAAAATCCACCGACCCAATTTATAAAGATTGTTTATGGCGTCTTTCATTTTACAAATAACTAGCATTGTGCCACGAAAATCGCATCTCTCTATCTTCACCAATAAGAGAGATACGCCGTAAAACTAGTCACCCTGTCACATTGTCTAATATTCTACCATAATATAATACTAATTACGTACTTACCAGTGACGGCTCCTCAGGGGCGGCAGGGTCGGAATATACAGGGAAAATTCTCTTTTTAAAAAAGTAAATATTTTTCAAAAATAATTTTGCAAACATCCCAAAAACGCACAAAACCAAAATATAGTTTATTATTTCATAGGCACATAGGAAAATAGATAGGTATCCCTATTATCGTTGCTTGACTAACATACAAACACGCCATTAACAGCAGTCCGCGGGCCACCGTCCGCAGATATTCTAATATATTTATTATAGAGGGTGGCTCAGCCAACCGATCCCGTCATCTCACACGCTAGACTTCATCTACTAATTGACGCGGTACGTAATGCGTTCGCAAACATATTTCCAATGCTATAACCTCGGCTATAACGTTCGTCATAGTTTATATCACCCAACACCGGACTGTCTCGATGTGGCCGTCTCCCCGGAATTTTTCCCAATTGAATATTACCATTTTACAGGTATTAACTGTAATTATAAAATGATACTACTTATTTTTAAATTAATTTGTTAGGTCTTTACATTAGTCATGACTAATGATGGTCAATATATTATATTAGTAATTTTCACTCCATGTTACATGTTTAAATGTGGTGAGGAAATGTGAAGTGAATGTTTTATTTGTAATATCATTTGCAATTTGTTTTATCGTGGTTCTGGCTGGACAATATACTTTTTTGGTTATGTATGTAGCTTAATATCCCTCTTGAGACAAGATACATTAAAATATCAAAAAATTAAATTGACTGACTAGAGCGTTTTACTAACATTTTTTCTTATTTATTAAATGTATACTCTAGCCTAAATCTGCTATATATAGGTTGGCGTCTACCTAATTATCATTGAAGAAATAAAGGAAAAAAAATAAGACTAGTATTTGACCATATTTAGACACGGCACCAATAAAAACGACATTGGTCTCAAGGGCTATTTTAGGAAACCCTTCTGGGGGGGTGTTAATTTAAAAAAAAGTTTGCTAATGTATTTTATTATAAATGGTATGAGAACAAAATAAATACTCATATTTTTTATCATACTTGTGGCATGCATAAGTGGAATAAAAACAGCCTCTAATAAATAGTTCTAGAATAACGTCCAATTTCTTTCCTGCAGCAATTTTTTTAATTACATGGTTTATATTTACATCAATACTCTATCTATGGATATGCAAGAGACCCAACCCAACAGATCGCTCTGGTGCTATAGTGTTTCATAGCCAAGTTTTTAACCGTAATTTTCATGTAAAAATACGTAAATTACACATGATATTGGACCGGTCTGGGAGGAGAATTACTTCATTACCCCCTCAACGTGAAACCGTCCTTGATTAGCTTTGAGCCTCGGCCGACCCTAAATTTTAGAGTAAGAGTCGTCACTGGTACTTACCTTACAATATTCATTTTTCGTTTTGAACTTTTTCGTCTGCTACCAGGCGTAAGTTTACGATTAGAATATTTACGTGGCATATTAATAGCAAAGTCAATAACAAATAACACAAAACGGATACAAGATAACTCAGTAAAATATACCATAACATTATTAAATAACATGTAAATTAAAAGAAAAAAATTATTTACTAATTTAATATATTACTTTTATAATGAAATATATATAATTTTGTAATAAAATTAATATTAGTTTCTTGTTTGTCTCCGTATAAGTCTTGTATCGTAAATCTGGTACTGTTTTACTTTATTTTTCTAAATGTGCTATTAAAAATGTGTTTACAGGTAGTATCAGTATCTAATTTTCAAATTTTTGTTGCAAAAGAAAATGTCCTTTATAGAATGTATGTATTCTGATGAAGATCACCAGATGATCGAAACATCCACAAACAATTCATAATGTGGGCTATCGACTCACAGTCGACTACAAAGAAATCATATCATTGGTGTCGCTGCCCAAATTTTTTTTATATATATACGAAATGTCAAACTGTATTGGCGTACCAACTGTGTATGCACGTCAAAGTTAATCAGTTAGGTGGTATTAAGGTAGTGGGTGAAAATTCATTAAGTATAAGATTTAAACTAGACAGAGTGTGGAAGATAATAAAACCGTGGCAAAAGTTTTAAAACCTGAACCCATTGTTTTGAAATTTTATACATACATCACAATACAATAATTTGATTACTTTAACCACTGGCTTATCCCTATAAAGGCAATGCTTTAACCGAGGCCTTAACCATTTTTCAAGCCAATTTAAACCATTTCCAGTCGATCTAATGTTTTGAAATTTTGTATTTGTAATAGATTATAAAACTATAAAAATAAGGTGACCTTTTACGTCCATTATAAACAACTGATATTGCTATAAACTAATTCCTTATGATTACAAAAATATCATGACGTTGATTACGACCGTGATCCATTTTTCATGTCAATTTTGAACCACTTCCACCTGACCTATTGCTTTGAAATTTTGCACACATATAGCTCCATTAGCAACCCAACAATGTTATTGTATTGTATTTGCCACATTGGGACACGTTAGATAGATAGAACCACCGTAAATAATAAAGTTCTTCTTCTAAAGGATATAAACATAGCAAAATTACCAGCCTAAATGCGACTAATGACTTAATTATAGGACCAAATAGAACACCGTAATATGTTTAGATATTTACCTATTATTGTCTATCACCCAATCAATTTTTTTGTAAGAAATCGATTAACATGTTTATGTTTAGTTCATATGCCATGTGTTCACAAATTATCTGTTCATGGTATTGTGTAGCTAACCTCTGCCGAAGGAAAAAAATTAAGGAATAAATCCTGGATAATTTTAAAATATAAATTGGTCCAGGGTGATGCAGGTATCAGTGAGTAATCCGGTCCCGCATTTTTGTTATTTTAATAGATACGAAAAAAAGTTAAATATAAAGGTTGTGGGGATTTTATTTTAATCCTAAAATCCAACAATTATCCGACTTGAAATATAAAACAAAACTAAAAAAAATTGTTAATTAACAATAGGCTCAATTTATGAAAAATCAGTGAAAACATTTTTTTCAGCGGAATATTGTTTCCTTAAGTGTCTAAATTATACAATATTTTTTAAAAAATTTTGAATTAATATTTAATAGTATAAACAAACAACTTGTTACGGCCGGCTCTGGGGCATGGTAACGGCTCGCCGCACGGAGCTCTATTTTCGACATTAAATTAAAATTATTAATAATAAAGATAGTTCCGCGAGTGAGGACTTTTTATTGAAAATGAAATATTTTATAAAATTAATAATTTTTTAACTAATTTATGTACGGGTTTGAAACTTTTACACGTTTTTCTATACGTTTCCAAACATAACTTTTTGAGCTTACACAACGCGGCATTTTTGTTTTATTTTTGAAAGATCACAAATGAAAGACAAGTACAATGTTCTAAGACAAGTCCAACAGAGTACGCTTACGAGAATACATACAATTGCTACAGTAATAATGTTAATAACATAGTTTTGCGGTAATTCCCCGAATTCATATTCCGCCAAATCTACCTTTTAGAGGGAGCGAGAGAGACACTCTTTCAGTTGACAGTAATAAAAGACAAACGATATCAGCTGTTGATCGGATTAAATCAATGTTTTCAAAAATGCCTTTAAACTACTTTCTGCGTTTCTGTGCTGTGCTGTGCGCCTAGAGCCATCTATTATTTAATATTAGAAAAAACTTTCTGCAATAGTTCTCTGTTTTATACCTTTGTGTCTACGTTTTTTATACTTTGTAATAGATGGCTCTAGGCGCATAGCATATAATCACCAATTATAATGGAGAAAATTCTTCTTAAGTGAATAAAAGACAGAGAAAGATCGAAAAATCGATTTTTGGGTTAAAGTTACGGTTCTTTTAAAAATCGTACCCCAAAGATCGATTTTAAAAAATCGATTTTTCGGTGTGAAAAATCGATTTTAAGAAAATATCGATATAGATCGTGAATCCCTATCGTTTATAAGATTTAATAACCACTGTTTACTGTACGTTTTGTTCCTTTATTAAAGTTTAGTAGAAAATTTTCTACTATTGACTGTTTTTGTTTATTTCTAAACCACTCATTCCCGGCACCGTCGACTTCTGACACCATTTCAAATCAACATGTAAAAGCATTGTAGTTTATTGACAGTTTAATTGACAATCATCCTCTGTTTGTGAAAAATAAAGAAAACAAAATTACTGGATGTGACACACCGTTTAGGAGAAATATGAATTGTGAGCAATTAATTGTTGTAAGTGTAATTACCCCCCAATTTATCAATATTACCAATGTTACCGAAAACTTACTGTATATTTTTAAAGTAAAATAAACTACCGGTAATTTGCCATCATTACCGTAGAGGGTCTAGTAACGTGAACTTTCCTAACGTTCGAGTTAAAAAATGACCCTATTGACTGTCCCGGGCTACGTCCCTGTCTCAAACTTTTTGCACACCAAACACTGAAGGACCATATTGATATTAAAAAACACAATTTTTATTAATCATAACACAAAAGAGAATCACTTGGAACGAACTAAAACAGAACTTTTAATCACTTACAACTACGAATGTCAAATATTTGCCGTTACAAACTCTTACTGCATTGTTTTCGTTAGGTTAGGTGGCGTGGTTCCATTCTGCTTGTATACATTCTCCGTTGAAACTCAAGTAAGTGGGTACTTATTTTTTGAAATATATTTTTTCTATTTCAGTTTTTGTGTAATAAAATTACTATTGACGAAATCTACGCGATATTATATTTTGACACAATATTTTTTTAGTTATTTATTTTATTTCCATTTTTCTATTATTGTTTTCGATAGCAACACTCAATAAAACACAGATCTGACAATGTTAAACCTTAGCACCAAACCCGGGAATAACGTGGTGGTTATTCTTGGATTAAACGCATTTATAATGTCAAGTATCTTGGCTTGCAAAATAATAATAATCTGTTTTATACTTTAAGATGCAAGTAACACAAAAGACATAGATATCGACATATTGTTGAAATTTGTGAGTTTAAACTTTTTGCAATTATTTTGTTTTTCTTGTCGTCGCGTCAGATCAAACCCAAGTTCTTCAAACAACGCTTTTAGCCTTGAATAATTCAATTTGATCCCATTTCATATGACTTTAGCAAATTTTAATATCTTGAGTAGTTCCCAGGACGACTTTTGCAGTTTTAAGTGCAACTTACTATATATCTACAATATTTCTAACTGTTACTATACAGCTTAATAAGTAATTTTAATGTAAGTTACTATTAATTAAATAACTCAGGTATGAGCTCGAGGCACGACATTTTTAACTACTATATTAATTAGCATTACGGTTTTTATAGGTTCAATTTAAATACATATCTGTTTTGTATGTTGAAGAAGCAGTTAGCACACAAATTCCAGTTACCCGTCATTTTTGCTGGAATTCCAATATTGAAAATCTGCATTGGCCTTTGGGTTGCACATTATTAAGAATCTGCAAAAATAAATGTTAATAATAATGTGTTTGTTATGAAAATTAATATTGTGTAACCTCTCATAAGCAAGTGTAAGATTATATTAATTAATAATATTAAGGTTAAAAATTGGATAAATAAATGTGTACATGAAGGTCCTTTTTCGGTTTAACAGTCTACTATGAATGCAGAAGTCAGTTCTAGTGTTGAATTCAGGGGGATTCTCGGAGGAGGGGATTTTGGTTCCAGCGGAGCAAGGAAATTCCCCCCGGGACACTTTATAAAATAGTACTAATCCTTTTGAAAACTGAATAAAGTAAATCTAAAATTTGACGTAATATATTTTTTATATGTATGTTTTAAACTCGTATTCGGTAAACTTAATATAGAATATGCAAAAAAAGTTAAGAATATTGAAATATATGTTTAAATTAAAACGTTCATAATTTTGTCTAAACATGACCAACCTTGATTTTAATAGGTACATTTTCGTGGATTTGGATTAGCCATCTTCAATAGTTTTCGTTTGATAACTACAAAGTTGCTGTGACTCAACCCTGCTATATGACAATATAAGATCTAAAATGTATCATCGCCGACCTTCCAGACTATTCTTGACTTAGTTCAAGGCACTAAAAAATCTCTTGAATGAGAAAGTCTTTTTAGCAATTTTTAGCAGCCATGTACATTGCCTACTAGAGAAATATGTATTTCATATTCTTTTCTTTTTACAGGCAAATCTTCTAGCCAGTCAGTGACAGATAACTCTTATCCTGTAAATATAATAAAAAAGTACTACACAGTCAATAATACAAATATTCCTCAAAATCTAGAAAAATTAAATAATATAAATAATTTTTTCTTTGGCCCAATTCCCTATATTCATAATTTAAGTCCAAAAATTTTTAAAACTTTTAAAAATGAAACAATTAAAATATCTCAAAAAAAAAAATATAAAAACTGGGAATACTTTATGGTAAATTAATAGACCACGATCCAGTTTCAAACAAATCGAATTTTGTCTACTGAATTCCTTGTAATAAAAAATATGTTGATCAAACTTCACACAAAATTACCGAAAGAAATGCATTACATAAAAGTGAAGCAAGATTAAACAAAAGATCTTGCGCACTATCAGAATACATAAATGATTAAAAAAAACAGATATCGAAAATTTAAGTTTAATTTACTCTTATATTGTATTTTTAGATCAAACAAAATTTTCCAATAATTATAATAGTAGTAATAATAACAACTATAATTAATTATATGAATGATTCTAAAGTTTGCTTTCCTATACATACTCTTACTATGTTACCTAACATTTAAAAAATAACCTCCTCATGCCATAATTTTTCAAATATGAATATTCCTTAACCTTTAAAATTGAAATTTTTTATCATAAAACAAATTCTTTATTGTCATTTGACGTTTGACATCAAAATTTTATGTAGAAATACCTGATCGAAAGAAACACTTTTCTCAAAATTCCTACAAGTATTTTTCGTTTGGTATATATTGGTCAAACAAAAATAAAACGTTAATAAAGACATTTCCTGCCCGAATTCCCCAAAGTATATATATATATATATATATATATATATATATATATATATATATATATATATATATATATATATATATATATATATTTATATTTTATTTATTTTTGTGGAATTGTTGAACTTTGATTCTTATTCTGCATCATCAATTTCAACAAAATATTTCATAGGCTTTCGGAAACAGGAGCTTTAAAAAGGGGTGTACTTATGAAAAGTGTGTATATTTAATTAATATGTGTATATTTATTATATATATATATATATATATATATATATATATATATATATATATATATTCTGATAACGCGCAAGATCTTTTGTTTAATCTTGCTTCACTTTTATGTAATGCATTTCTTTCGGTAATTTTGCGTGAAATTTGATCAACATATTTTTTGTTACAAGGAGTTCAGTAGACAAAATTCGATTTGTTTGAAACTGGATCTTGGTCTTTTAATTTACCATAAAGTATTCCCATAGTTTTTATATTTTTTTTTGAGATATTTTAATTGTTTCATTTTTAAAAGTTTTAATAATTTTTGGTCTTAAATTATGAATATAGGGAATTGGGCCAAAGAAAAAATTATTTATATTATTTAATTTTTCTAGATTTTGAGGAATATTTGTATTATTGACTGTGTAGTACTTTTTTATTATATTTACAGGATAAGAGTTATCTGTCACTGACTGGCTAGAAGATTTGCCTGTAAAAAGAAAAGAATATGAAATACATATTTCTCTAGTAGGCAATGTACATGACTGTTAACATTTGCTAAAAAGACTTTCTCATTCAAGAGATTTTTTAATGCCTTGAACTAAGTCAAGAATAGTCTGGAAGATCGGCGATGATACACTTTAGATCTTATATTGTCATATAGTAGGGTTGAGTCACAGCAACTTTGAAGTTATCAAACGAAAACTATTGAAGATGGCTAATCCAAATTCATGAAAATGTACCTATTAAAATCAAGGTTGGTCATGTTTAGAGAAAATTATAAACGTTTTAATTTAAACATATATTTCAATATTCTTAACTTTTTTGACTTATTTTATATTAAGTTTACCGAATACGAGTTTAAAACGTACATATAAAAAATATATTACGCCATATTTTAGATTTACTTTATTTAGTTTTTAAAAGGATTAGTACTATTTTATAAAGTGTCCCGGGGGAAATTTCCTTGCTTTGCTGGAACGAAAATCCCCTCCTTCGGGAATCCCCCTGAATTCAACACTGGAACTGACTTCTGCATTCATAGCAGGCTGTTAAACCGAAAAAGGACCTTTATGTACACATTTATTTATCCCATTTTTAACCTTTCAGAGATTCTAAGAATATAATCTTACACTTGCTTATGAGAGGTTACACAATATTAATTTTCATAACAAACACATTATTATTAACATTTATTTTTGCAGATTCTTAATAATGTGCAAACCAAAGGTCAATGCAGATTTTCAATATTGGAATTCCAGCAAAAATGACGGGTAACTGGAATTTGTGTGCTAACTGCTTCTTGAATGTACAGAACAGAAATGTATTTAAATTGAACCTATAAAAACCGTAATGCTAATTAATATAGTAGTTAAAAATGTCGTGCCTCGAGCTCATACCTGAGTTATTTAATTATATATATATTAATAGTAACTTACATTAAAATTACTTATTAAGCTGTATAGTAACAGTTAGAAATATTGTAGATATATAGTAAGTTGCACTTAAAACTGCAAAAGTCGTCCTGGGAACTACTCAAGATATTAAAATTTGCTAAAGTCATATGAAATGGGATCAAATTGAATTATTCAAGGCTAAAAGCGTTGTTTGAAGAACTTGGGTTTGATCTGACGCGACGAGAAGAAAAACAAAATAATTGCAAAAAGTTTAAACTCACAAATTTCAACAATATGTCGATATCTATGTCTTTTGTGTTACTTGCATCTTAAAGTATGAAAGAGATTATTATTATTTTGCAAGCCAAAATACTTGACATTATAAATGCGTTTAGTCCCAGAATAACCACCACGTTATTCCCGAGTTTGATGCTAACGTTTAACGTTGTCAGATCTGTGTTTTATCGAGTGTTGCTATAGAAAACAATAATAGAAAAATGGAAATAAAATAAATAACTAAAAAAATATTGTGTCAAAATATAATATCGCGTAGATTTCGTCAATAGTAATTTTATTACTCAAAAAACTGAAATAGAAAAATTATATTTCTAAAAATAAGTACCCACTTACTTGAGTATCAACGGAGAATGTATACAAGCAAAATGGGACCACGCCACCTAACCTAACGAAAACAATGTAGTAAGAGGCTGTAACGGCAAATATTTGTCATTCGTAGTTTCAAGTGACTAAAAGTTCTGTTTTAGTTCGTTCCAAGTGATTCTCTTTTGTGTTATGATTAATAAGAATTGTGTTTTTTAATATCATTATGGTCCTTCAGTGTTTGGTGTACAAAAAGCTTGAGTCAGGGACGTAGCCCGGGTCGATAAGGTCATTTTTTTAACTCGAACCTCAGGAAAGTTCACATTACTAGACCCTCTACGGTAATGATGGCAAATTACTGGTAGTTTACTTTTCTTTAAAAATATACAGTAATATATATATATATATATATATATATATATATAAATATATATATATATATATATATATATATATATATATATATATATATATATATATATATATATATATATATATATATATACATATATATATGTATATACATAAATATATGTATATAAATACATATATGTATATACATATATATATATATATATATATATATATATATATATATATATAAATATATATAATATATATATATATATATATATATATATATATATATTTATATATATATATATGTATTTATATTGTAATTAGGTACCTCTTTTCTTGGGATGCGTATTCATAAAATTAAAACGATTTTTTAATTATTTGTCATTTTTAATTCAATTTGACGTTTCGACAGGTAGTTCCATGTCTTTTTCAAATATGTTTTTATTTAATTTTTCCTAAAGCATATTGCAATAAATAAACAATCTAAGATTTTAAAAAATCAAAAATTATCTTACCATGAGACGTAAATCAAAAGGTCGATAACACCAATTAACATTTAAGCAAAATAAAATACACATAGCACATTGTCATTTTGTCAAACAAATACAAACACAGAACATCTATTGCAGACTAACTGAAATATATAGTGTAGGAATTCATTCTTATCATAATACTTTTTTAGTGGTTACCGGAGAGTTTTTATTATTTAAATATTTATTTATTTTAAACAGATTTGGGGAACTTAGATGATGTTGAAAAAAATTTTGTTTACTAAATTAACATCTTTTTTGTCATTAATGGCATTTTTATTTTTCCTGATTTCAATAGATTCATATATCTCTCTTTTCCGTTTATGTAATTCCGTTTTTGAAATTCTTACCTTGTTTGAAAAGGTTTTAATTTACTTAATAAAAATTTTAGCGTTCTAAAAAGCAAAACACCCAATTTAAAAAGAAGCAACGTTGTGTATGAGATCCCATGTAGTGACTGATGTGGAGTTTACATTGGCCAAACTACTCAGTATTTAAAATCAAGGCTAAATTCACATAAATACGACAAGGGAAACCCCACAGCGCTCACTAAGCACGAAAATCAAACCAACCATAAATTCAATTTTTCCATTTTAAAAACGGAATGTCATAAACGGAAAAGAGAGATATTGAAATCGGGAAAAATAAAAATGCCATTAATGACAAAAAAGATGTTAATTTAGTAAACAAAATTTTTTTCAACATCATCTAAGTTCCCCAAATCTATTTAAAATAAATAAATCTTTAAATAATAAAAACTCTCCGGTAACCACTAAAAAAAAGTATTATGATAAGAATGAATTCCTACACAATATATTTCAGTTAGTCTGCAATAGATGTTATGTGTTTGTATTTGTTTGACAAAATGACAATGTGCTATGTGTATTTTATTTTGCTTAAATGTTAATTGGTGTTATTGACCTTTTGATTTACGTCTCAGGGTAAGATAATATTTGATTTTTTAAAATAAATAATAGATTGTTTATTTTTTGCAATATGTTTTAGGAAAAATAAAATAAAAACATTTTTGAAAAAGACATGGAACTACCTGTCGAAACGTCAAATTGAATTAAATATGACAAATAATTAAAAAATCGTTTAATTTTATGAACACGCATCCCAAGAAAAGAAGTACCTAATTACAATATATATTTGAAGGTTGAAGAAAAATATTTGCGAAATATATATATATATATATATATATATATATATATATATATATATATATATATATATATATATATATATATATATATATATATATATATATATATATATATATATATATATATATATATATATATATATATATATATATATATATAGTTTCGCAAATATTTTTCTTCAACTTTCAAATATATATTGTAATTAGGTACTTCTTTTCTTGGGATGCGTGTTCATAAAATTAAAACGATTTTTTAATTATTTGTCATATTTAATTCAATTGACAAATTGAAATATATATATATATATATATATATATATATATATATATATATATATATATATAACTCTAATATTATAGAAAAGAGAATCTTTTTGGAATGAGTGCTAAAGCACAATGAAATCTGGCTAACTATAGACACGGGTTTCTATCTTAAGGTCTTCATCGATACAGTCAACTAGTTAAAAGACGAGGACAACTAGCGCCAAATTTAACACACAAAGTGACACCAGTCACCAACAGGACCACAACCGACATTTGTGGTTATCACAAAATGCAATTTTTCAAGTCTCCACAACTAACAGAATAGCAAACAGTTTTTTTGGAAATCTTAGTAAGTTTTAAATTTTTCGACGACATATTAATGACTCTCAAATTTCCTCCAAATTAACGCATTTTATAGATCGTGTAGATTCCGAGAATTTAGAGCATCCCGTACAGACAAGAAAAAACTCTTTTTGATGCCTATGAACTTATACTCGTAGCATCAGTTGGGGTTTTCGGTTGAACTACTGGAATTTGTGAATCTAATTTTTATGCATTAACGTCTTTTAGTTACCCGCAACCATACGCAATGAACCATTTAAGCAAGTTTTTGCGAAACTTTACTTTAGAAAAATAAACCTTTGCAACAATTTTAATATTACGGAACCAAATTATTTAACGGTTATTTTGTTATATCAGTTTGTTATTCTGTTTTTTTTTTAATAATCCATTATTATAACTTGATTTTTGCTATAGAAGCATTTTAGGTTTCTGCATCTTTGTTTTGTTACATTTTTATTAGTTTTATTTTAAGTTGTGTTAATTTTCAAAATAATTAACTTATTAAATGTTATTAAAAAATTCTTCAAAATTAAAAATAACAGTTTTTATTATATTTCCTCTCTTGCATACGATAACTTCACAAATCCTCAACATCAAAAATTCTATACAATAGAAAAATTTATGGTTGCCAAATATCAAACTTTTTTTTAATAATCATGCATATTAAAATGATGATAAAAACCACTTTTGTCCCGAATAACTTTTAATTATTATATTTGCTCGAATTTCGCTCCACCAGCATATTGCAAAACCCCTTATTTACCGAGAAAGTTTTTTGTGGGTAAAATCTATAACCTATTCATTTTTGATAAGACATTTCCGTCTAATCGAATCCGATTTAAAGAATACAGAGAGCATGCCTGAATTATTTATTAGAACTACTAGTCGATATAACAGTAGAGTTTTCGTGTTCTTAGAACGCTAGTGATTACTTAGTTATTAATGACAAGGTTAACTGGCGTTTTTATTTCTAAAAGGCTTGTTATTTTGAATACACATTTAAGTGACACTTAAACAAAATCATTAAGATAAGCTTACCAGTCACCATATGTGAAAGAATCTATTAATAATTCCATGTAAAAATCAGTATCAAAGACAGATAATACTCCGTATAGACGATCCATTCGGCCAATGTTAAATAAATCAACCCTTAAATGCATCCCAACTTTGAATTGCAGTCCCTGTAGTACTTAACCTGGAGATATGCGCGTAGCTAGGCACAATTTCACCGCCAGTATTGCCAGTATGTATGTCTCGTATCTTCGAATTGAATGACGCTACAAATATTTCTAAACAAATAGACCTAACTCCGGCTCTCGGCAACACCGCGCCTAATTCTGTTGCGCTCCAGCTAATATTTTAATTAAACGACCACACGAACGATTAAAATTGGTGAATTTATTGTGTATCTGAGGAACCGTCTATGCAATGTGCAAACGGTCTTTGCTTGCCGTTTATAATATTGGCTTTATTTATATGATAATAATAAACTTATTCTTAAAATAATTTTGTTGGTTTTTGTAGAATCTAGGTCATATATAAGATTAGTGAACTCTGCCAGATACAATCTCAATCAATCAGTCTCTAAGACATTCATACTATTTAGATATATCGCAAAAATTAGTATGTCTTATCCATAACCAAGTCATTTCAAAAAAACTTCTAAAAGCTTCCCGCCAGTTCATTTTCTGGTTTAACAATACCTCCCACTCCATATGTACTTCGGTTTAAAAGAGAACACATCGAGAGGAAAAGCCTCTGGCTGATTCACCTCTAGTCACTCTTATTCTTAACTGACTTCTCCAACTTGACTCTCTTCAGTGGGGTACATTCTGCACAATACTTCTCATGAACCATACGATTTTTGAAATATTCTTATAGGGAATGATTCTGCAGTTTTGTTAACCGCTTCTGACAATTTCAGATTTCTTACATTATACGTTAATAAACATAATGGATATTTTAACCAAAGTAATACTAATAATAATAATCCTTTAAGTTGTAATTTGTAACAGAAGGTGAAACAAAATATACCTATGTTGTGAATGATGTTGTAAATGTATACATTGCATGCAAACTGAATAAACTGATACTGCCCGTTAGTCTTGCCCGCATGGTCTAGAAGCGATCATTTTCAATTTTTATTTATTTAATTTTTTTTTTGTTTAATTTTATTTCTCTTTAATTTTATCTAATTTTGTTTTTCGTTAATTTTCTTTACTTTATTTTACTTACTTTTTATTTTTTCGTTAAAAAAGAGGGTGGTAGACTAGTTTTTCATTCCTAGGATTGTTAAAGTGTTTACTGACGTTTCTAGCCCTGTGTATGTGGGTCGGTTTTTTTTCACTTCTCTTTTCTTTAATTTCTTTCTTCTTCCTTATTTCACCCAAGTCCAACAATGTTATATGAATAATGATGATGGATGTTCTTCAAGTAAAATATGCCGGAGTCAAAATACTTCTCCGTTCAGATCTCCGAGTGAGAGGTACTTGTGGCGCTCCACTATCGAAACGTTATTTCTCATTCACCAATATTTGTAGCTTGTGTTAAAACCTCAACTCTGTTCACCACTATCTCCAATCCTGCAAGCCTCATATTCTCTACCTAACCGAAACCAAAATAAGCCGCAAAAATGCAACCAAGCGCCTTTTTTTTCTGAAAGGTGGAGTTTACGCTTACGTTCGTAGTAATCTATCATGGCCCAAACTAACCCTCAGAACTTTCACTAAATGTATTTTGTTGTATCTATCGCTATCCCTCAGATAATTCCTTCAAGGAGTTCTTCGATTTTCTTTCTGCTAAAGTAGATTTCCTAATCTCTGAATTTCCTTCCTCTGAAATTATTATCCTTGGCGATTTTTCGTTCATAATAAAGAATGGTTAGAGTCTAATAAAACCGATCCCCTAGTTAAGCAGCAGAGGCCTTGCAATCAGCCGATCTCTCACCAACTTCATCAGATAACCTAGTCACACATAGCCAAAATCCATTAGACCTTTTTCTCATCACTCATCCAGAGCCTTATCAGTGTTCCATTTTCGCTCTTCTGGGTTCCCCTGACCACGGTTTAATTACTGTTTCCTGTCCCATAAAGCAGGAACAATCCATGCCACCTCGTAATGTTTGGCACTATAATTCCTGGTATAGGTGACGGGATTTTTACTCTTCCTTCCCTTGGAATGATGGTTTCTCTACCAACGATTCTTCCGAGATCTGTTTTGAAATCTCGGATGTAATCCAATTAGGTATAGACACCTTTATACCACATTCCAAGACTCCAAAACCTCACAAAAATAAACCTAGAACACTAGTTCAGAAAATTCACAGGCAAAGAACGATGCACAAAATCATTACAATCGCATAATTCTCGCAGCCAAAATGCTTTCAATATACGCATAAAAAGCAAAGTTCTTTCTTGCCAAAATGGAAGCCAATCGTTTTGATCGCTTGCCAAAAATATTAATCAAAACTTCTGCACAAGCTCCTTTTTCCCCTAACTTCTGGCGATGAAATTAGTTCCTCGCCTAAAGTTTGCAAAATAATTCGCCGTAAATTCTACTTTAATCCCTCCTCTTCACTTTTACCTTCCATCATTACTATACAATATCCACGAAATTATCTTCAAGGTTAAAATGATACGACATATTGTCAAAATACTTAATACCAAAAAGTCCTCTGATTTTGATGATATTCCCGCAAGTCCTGAAAAAGTGCGCTTCTGAGTTGGCCCCTATCCTCACCAGGTTATACTAAATGTCCTATGACAAGGGCGTTTTTCTTAAATGCTGAAAGTCTGACTGTGTACCGCCTGTTCGCAAAAAGGGATCCAAAACTCTTCCTTCTAACTACAGACCCATATCCCTCCTCCCATTTATGAGTAAGGCAATGGAGAAGTATTATAAATCGTTTATTTAGTCCCAGCTAATTTATAATTACAATAGTCAGTCAATTTTTAATACATCAATATATATAAATAAAATAAATAAGAGTAAAAAAGTTAAAGTAACACTTACAAAGGCACATTAATTAAAACAATACACAAAATTATAGTAAATATGTACAGACTAGGATAAATAAGATAACAGGCCACAAGAACTAATAGTAAATCATAAATTACACTGTGTTTGTATTTTGGGAGAGTACATTTTTTTTTTAGTTTATTTTTAAAAAGTGGAAGAGATTGAATATTTTTTAAAAAAGGTGGTAATTGATTAAATTTTACTAACCCCTTATAAAATACCGACTACACTTGAGCATGTTTACTTGTTACTTGTTGGATATGAAAGTCATTACTCGATCTAGTGAACTAAAAATTAAAATTAACAAGTTCTTGCAAGTAGGGTGGAGCATTGCCTATTTTAATTTTAAACACAAAAATTAGGGCTCTACAAAGAAGAAAATCCCCAATACAGAGCCAGTTCAGGGCAACAAGCGTAGTTTTTGAAGACGACTTAGCTCATTTTGATTTAATAAAAACAAAATTGTAGAACGGTAATTAAAATGGGGTAATATTAATGTATTAAAAATTATTTGTTTACTTCACGAGTTTAAATACTTGCCACATCTACATAAATAAGTTAGCTTAAAAGAAATAGTCTTAATTAGGTTATTTGCATGACTTTTAAATTTTAATCCCCGATCGATAATAATTCTTAAATATATAAATGTTTGAACTTGTTCAGTTACATTATTATTAACTTGAATAAGATAGTTCCCAGAGCAAAAATTTCGATAACAACGTTCTTTTGATATTACCATAAATTTAGTTTTATTTGTAGTTTATTTTCAACGTATTTGTGTAGAACCACCTATAAATGTTTTCTAAAGTAATATTGATTACCTCCACTAATCGGTCATTATCTTAACAAGTAACTTAGGCGAGCATGTGATCTGCAACAAGTGTACAGAACATAAACCAGCTGTCCCCCCTATGTCATCAATATACAATAAAAATAGTAAGGGCCCCAAAATACTGCCCTAAGGAACTCCTCGCTCATTCTGCAGACACAATATTATTAATCTTTAATTTTTGGCTTAATTAATTTTCCAAATAATTGCTTAACCATTTAAAGTGCTGTCCCACTTATTCCAGGCTATTTAAATTTCTAGTTACCCTACCCCTGTCTACAGTTTAAAAGCTCTTCGTAGGTCCAAAAATACCGCTTTCGCTCATTTGTTTATCTAAACTACACTTCCAATCGTTTAAAACACACAGTATATTAATAATGATATTTTAAATTACCTTGAAAAGTATAAATTTATACAGAACAGGCTTCCGCCACCAAAGATCCACAGCGGGTCTTACCTTCGTAACTCACAACTGAAATAAATGAATCAAATTCCACGGAGAAGCCCAAATTATTGCCCTCGACATATGTAAAGGATTTGATCAAGTCTAGCATGACGCACTTCTTAACAAACTTCCTGCCTATAATTGTCATCCAAAAATTTGTACTGGATTGCCACTTTTCTTTCCAACAGAAGTGTTTCTGTAGTGGTTGACGGCCATTCAGCAAATTAACGCAGGCGGTTTACAGGGCTCAATGTTGCCACCTACTCCTGCACATCAATGACCTGCTTTCTTCTCAGCAATCCTATTCACAGCTATGTTAACGATAGCACACTTCACTCCAATACAGAATTTCCGAAACCTGTCTCTAAGTCTGAAATTGATGATAGGCGTAGAGTAATAACTATCCCTAAGCCAGGACCTCATTAAAATCGTAGAATAAGGAGCAAATAACCTAGTCCAGTTTAACGCCACTAAGATACAATCTTGTTTACTATCTCACAAATCCTCTCCTAGTACCGTCACCATTCAAATGAATAATCAAATGCTTGAAGCCCAAGATTACTTTAGTTTAGTCGGTATCAATTTTCAGAAAGATCTTCGCTGACATGATCACATCACCTCAATTGCCACAGCAGCCCCGAAGAAATTAGGTTTTCTTTTCCGAGCTCGAAAATACTTTTCTACTGCCAAACTGTTTACCTTTTACACATCAGACACTGCCCTGAGTGTTGCTCGCACATATGGGGAGCAGACTCTATCCAGAGAAGAGATATTCGTCTGATTGATGATCCAAACCTCACAAGGAAGCTTGTATCACTAGAACATCGTCGAATTGTGGGCGATCTATCTCTGCTTTACAGATACATCCACGTATTCTGTTCTGATGAAATATCATCCATTGTGCCCTCCTTAGCCATTCGTGCCAGGGAGACAAGAGCATCGATCCATGTGCATTCCTTCACGGTACAACTGCAAAGACCAAGGACCTCCCACTTTGTTCGCTCTTTTATTCCCGGAATGTCCAGATTATGGAATGTGTTACCAGCAAGTGTCTTTCTTCCTCCTAATGCAAGTCTTTAAATTCCGCATTTTTAATGCAATAAATTGGAAGGTTATTGACCATTTGTCCTGACGGATAAACCACCAACCACCTATATACATATGATACCAAAGATCTATCTGCATACACGCATTGTTATATTTCGCTTTTCTTAAGGAAAAGTGAAAATCATTCTGAGAAGGTAAGTACTGTAATAGTAAAAAGTCTCCCTCAAGGTTTTTACAGATTTTTTTTTCCAAAGTTAAGGTCATACGTTTCTCGAGGTTTAGTCAAGTAAGTTAACACATATAACCGGTAAAATTCTATACAATGTTATGTTAACCTCCAAAACACCCCCCTGTATACGCTACTGCCAGTCTATCTATGTGTTCGAAGCATAGTTTAAAACTACCTAATTATCCGATTAATTAATTATTTGTTGCTAAAAAAATCAAGGCTCATATGAGGACAAACCAGTAAGATTTAGTAAAAATTCGGTATGGCTGTCTGATAAATTGCCAAAAAAATCAGTATCAAAAACATAGAACGGAAGCTTTTATGGCTTTGGTTAATTAAGAAATCATGGTACTTGAGTTTAGACCGTGTCAAATTGGAATTAATATTCAACGTTTCGCCTTCGATTGCACGAGGCATCGTCAGGGATCTTTAATCCACGAGATCTGAACACTAAATGAGCTCGGAAAAATTCAGGCGGACTTTTAAAACCGACTTGTGCTCGCCGAACCGTGACCCTGAGTTAAGATCAGTTTCCACGTGTGATGTAGACCGTAACCCGTATCTATATGGAAGTTTCTTGTATGTTTGAAATTTTCAATAGATTCTCTAATCTTTTGTTTATAAAATGCTGGAACGCACCGAGTGGAACCGACTCTAGAACCTTGGCTTCTTTTACATTTATAATATGACCGATGGTATGCTGGTATTCAGCTACAGCAGATTGGAAAATGTTTCTTTTGGATATTGAGCGTCCCGTTTCTCCCACATACACTTCTCCACAGGCGCATGGAATTTTATATTCTTCTTCTGTTTGAAAAGGTACATCTTTCGGGGATCGCAATTTTCTTATGTGTATTGAAGGTTTTGTACGTATGTTGCACCGCCGAACTAATTGTCCTATTTTGTCTGTAGTGCCATGTATGTAGGGAATGTTGGATTACTATATCTTTCAATTGAACATGTAATATCTTCAGTACAATAGCCATTCCCATTTAATACACAGAAGGTCCTAATGTACCTTCCTTTGTACAAATACATCTAGAAAGGGAATTTAATATTTAGATGTTGTTGATTAAGGTGGTCCAGAAATGTGATAAGATTTTACTTTCCATGAGGCCAAACAACAAAAGTATTATCTACATACCTGAGTGATGTTAAAGCAGTATCCTCAAAGGCCTTCACAAAGATATTCGCTACTACAGGTGATAGTCTATATCCTATAGCTGCTCCTGAAGTTTGTTCATAAAAAGTTTCTTGACAAATGAAATAAGTAGATGTAGCACAAGCTTCCACTAGGTTTATTAAGTTATTATCAAGATTATTATGTTCCCATATGTCTGATATAATGAAAATTTAGTCGTTAACAGGAACATTTGTGTACTGTGATTCTACATCGAAACTGACCAAAATATCTTTGGGATCCAATTGGATTGCCCTAAGTTTTCCACGAAATATGCAGAATTTTTTTATAAACGGATCTGCTTTTCCAGTAAATATATTATAGAAATTTGAAAGATATTTACCTAATTTGTATGTGGGCAGATCTATTGCACTGACGATCGGTCGAAGTGGAACATTTTATTGCGTATCTTGGGAAGGCCGTAGAACCTAGGGATCATAGTGCTGCTTGGCTTTAATGATTTCTTCTCCGCTGGTGGTAGGTTGGATGCGTTAATTAGACTGGTGATGCGTTTTTCTATTCTATTGTAGGGTCTGCTTGCATAACCTAGGTATTGTTGTCCAAAAGTTGAGTTACCTTTTTCCACGTATTCCGTTCTGTCCATGACGATATTCGTTGTCTTATTCCTGACTTCATCGGCTTGCTTCACTGGCAATCTTCTGATTGCGGCTTCAACGGAGGATACTAAGTCTTCTGCAGGAATGCTTCTCGGTGCTATTGCGGAATTTTAACGTTTGAAGAGGACAGAATATTCTGCTTCGGTTAACGGCTTCGGTTATAAGTTGATAACTATATTCTGCAGAGGTTTCACTGGACTTTTTCTGTTCACGAGTGCTTCCAACTGTCTTTGTTGCTTAAGTGTAACTTCTTGAATCTTAATGTATTTTTTATGCCTGTGCATTGGTGCAAAAGCTAATTTCAGGTGAATTTGTAGTAGTTTACGGGCATTTGTATCTAAATCACGACATATTGTCTAATCCTTTCTCAAACTAATGCATCGATAGCACGCTAATAAGTATTCTTAGCGGTTCTAGAAGTAACGTGATATTTCACCTGTAGACTTAAGGAACATGAACGATGTATTCAAAAGAAACTGTAACTGAACATCAGCATACCACTGATCATATTATAAATGTAAAATATACCAAGATTCTAGCGTCGGTTCCAGGATTTCATAAATGAAACATTAGAGAATCTATTGAAGTTTTCAAATATACAAAAAACTTCAATAGAGATACGGCTTACGGTCTACATCACACGTGGAAACCAATCTTAACACAGGGTATAAAGTATAAAAGCCCGCTTGAAACTCTCCGAGCTCATTCAGAGTTCAGATTGTTCAGATCCCTCGGAGTAAAGATCCCTGAAGATACTTCGTGCAATCGAAGGTGAAAGGTCAAATAGTAATTCCAATTTCACACGGTCCAATCCCAAGAACCACGATTTCTTACTTACCTTAGTATTTAAATATTGAAGGAAAGTCACGCGTGATGTATGGGTGAACTGATAAAATTTTGACGCGAATACAAGATGGCCACCAAATGAAATATTAAAAAAAAAATGCAGAAAATATAAATGTGATATGTAGTGTTATAATTTTGGTATCAATCCAAGACGACGAAACCAAATAACGTACTAATTAATTAAAAAATATATATGGCCATCCTTAAAAAATTGCCATTGACTCTGATCAGTTATATTCACTGTCTTTTACTGGAAATTTTGCTTCCTATACCCAGAATTGGTAAAAAAACTCATATAGGTAAATACAAAATCGATCTTTTCATCACCTACTCCATAGCTCTGAAATATTATTCTCGAAAGAGATAAGGTTTTCAAAAGCATAGTAAATAATCGCAAAGCAAAATTATTATTTGTACTCAAATTAATGTCAGGGCTTCATGGAAATATTTGCATGTTTGTGACTGTAGTTTGTGTTGTACGAAAAACAGACAGTGAACCCTTTTACAGTCCAAATATTGACGCAGTTTTTAATAATATTATTTTGCCTCTTTAACGTAAACAAAATAAAATCATCTTTGTCATATCAAGGAGGAGTCACCCAAATTTCTTTTGCTATATAGAATCCGCACAAAAGTTTCAAGTTCATTACACTTGATTATTGTGTAGTTTTTTAATACTAATTTTTAATATTTTAAACATATTAGAAGGCCGTCATTTTGTACCGCCATGATAAGATTCGCAAATTTTCCAGGTAATCCCGATAGCATACTAGAAGTTTGTGTAAAATTAGTTGTCACTTTGTTTCGCTATATTGAATTTTATCCAAAAAGGCAATATTTCATCCCCATATGAAGGTTGATTTTTGAGCACATTTTGAAGATAATCGGGTGAGTAATTTTTAGCTGTGACGCGGAACAAAAATAAATTAATAAACAATAAATACCGTACCAATGTCATACTGGAGATTACTTCAGTTCAAAATAATGCAAGTTTTACATATGTTAAAATTTCCAAACAAAACAAAAATAAAAGAATAATAAATCAGTGATATTTTGGTTCTAAACGAAATATTACGTCACTTTACGAGGCACAAATTGCGTTTCTTTCGTAACTTTTATCCATAAACCTTGAGATAGTAGACGAAGATTAGTGCAAATAAAAGTAAAACTGAAAATACTACTGACCGCAGACTCGCAGTGAATGTTGTTCCCATTCATTTGCCACGAGATTTTCTGATTACTGGTTAAATTTATACCGAAATATCTTGATTACTTACATTATATAAAATGCTCCCTATTTGAAATGTTATAGTAAATATTAGATAATAAAAACTTCATTTACTTTGGCAATAGACCAAGTGAAAAAGTTAGTTTTTATCAGAAAACATATATCACCGATGAAAAAATATTTAAGTTTGCGTTTATGTTTCTCTGATGAACAGGAGTGTGAAAAACTGGATACTATTTTTTTATTATCGAGTATATTTAGATACCAAGCATATAAACTGTTATTAAATTACTTAATTTAATTTAGGAGAAGATAAGTAATTCCATATTCCATACACTTAGAGGTTAAAACGTCAACAAATTGGAAATAGTGGCTTGAAAGTGGCAAATAAAGAAAACATGATTTTGTTCCTTGTTTGGAGCTAAGGGCATGGAACTGGCTAAGGTCATTTAACGTTAGTATATGTTCTAAGATTGAATGTCGTGCATGGCATTTTTTTTAAATAGCAACTGATCGGGATTTTTGAAAAAAAAAATGGAGTGGTTTGGGTCATTAAAAAAATATTTGTGGGGAGGTTTAATTAAAAATATTGGATAAAATAAAAATTACTATTTGGGGAAGGTAGGCAGGTATGAAGTAAAGAGGGCTAAAAATATAATGTAAAATCAGATTTCATGACGTAAAGGAAAACAAATATTTCTAATAATTTTTTCCTATAGTAGGGCGTCATAGCACTGTAAAGAAGAAAAAAATATCCCAAAAGCGTCTAGCTTGTTTGAAAATTGGTAAAACACGTAAAATTTATTTGTATACAAAAACATTTTTTCACTAAGGGGAATGAAGGAGCCTGCTAAAAACAAAAAATCTATTTATTTCAAATAGGGTCTAATTTCTAAAGTAAACAACCCAAAAAAACAAAAATATTTTTTACTTCAATGAAAGTTACCAATTTTAAATTATGGTAAAACACGTTAAATTTCTTTTACCTTATTGTATATAAAAGCATCTTTTTTAAATAGTACTACAGAAGGAGGAGGGACCACCCCCTAAAACAAAAATAAAATTGTAAGTTTCTAGGCAGGGTAAAACATGCACAATTCTTTTTTTTTTGTTTAAGCCATAATCAAAAATATGCACAAGTTTCGGTGTTGGGATACCTACATAGCGTCCTTTTAACATCCTCCAATTCACAGATAAAAATATAATATGTTTTTCTTTATTCAAAATTATTTTTCCCAATTAAGTAGTAGAGAAACAAAAAAACTAAAATATGGAAAAAAATGGAAAATTAATAATTAAAAATGTATAACATTTATTAAAATTAATTGAAGGAAATATCAAATACAAAAATGTAGGTAATGTCACATGCAAAAAAAAACAAAGACTTTTGCCAGAACTAATTTAATTGACTTCAAATTTTGTAGAAAACCAAGAAAAAGTAGGTGGTAAAATGTTTGCACTAACCTACTGTACAAAATGGCGGCCTAATATAATGTTTAAAAAATTGGTGTAAGAAACTACTTATTTTTAACAGCTTTATTAGGATTGCAAATCAAATTTTGCACACGAATGAAGTAAGATTTATATTCCGTTTTCAATCTTAGTTTCAATTTCGTGTTCCGTATTTACCGGTTATCTGAAAAATATATGGAACATGGTTCCTGCAAATAACTGTCAACAGTGTCAAAACAACGACCGAAAAATGTTTTCGTTGTTTGGTAACCGATGTCTGAACTGTCAATTATTTGACGAGTGTTCCGTTTTCAAAATGTTTTTTTAACCGCTTCCAAACTTCTGTTAATTGGATGGGTTCACCAGGTTTGGAAACGGAATACGGCCTTAGTATTAGTGTACTCGTAAAGTCTTGGTACGAATACGAATCGAAAAACAGACTAAAAGGTTGGCCTAAAAAAAATTAAAAATCAATATAAAATGCTTTCTTCATGACTTTTGTGCAAAAATCATTTGTTAGCATAGAAACGAACCTTCAAGATTTTGGTACAAATCAATATGGAACGAATAAATACCAATTCAATAACCTTCAAATTTTAAGTAAGATGGCGAAACCATATAACTAACAAAAGGTTTCAAAAATCCGTGTAAGAAAACTAATTATTTTAATAAATTGAAATTTTTAACAAGAATCAAGGGTGGTATATGTAAAATTTTGCTACGATTTCAATTTGGCGAAACAAAACTAATTTGTCTTCAATTAATGCCTACGTTTCGGTAGTTAGATTTTCTACCTTCTTCAGACCTGGAGTGAGACATTAGCAGAGCCGAAAACATATTTCCTTAAAATTATAAATTATATGTACACCTTTTAGAAAACGATTGTCAGAAAATTAAGCGTAATGTTTCTTTCATAAGAAAAAGGAAAAAAATATTAAAAAAAAAGGTATAGAAAAGTTAAAAAAGATAAAAAAAATTCCTATTTAACTATGCCTCATAAAAGGCAGGATTCATAACAAGTGAGGTTCCGGGTAAAGCCATTTTATCGATCTTTAGAGTGAAGTAGAGGCTTCATCCCACCTCAATAGGCTTCATTCCACCTCAATAGGACGCTACTCTCGGAGATGCTTGCCACGGTATATTTCAATATGATACTTGTTATTGCCAAAACGCCGGTATAACTAAGTATTTATTATTATTTTGAAACCCTCTATTATATGTGCCCTATATAATGAAATAAAACTGAAGTTTTATCTTTTTTAAACTGGATTTTTAATCACTTTCTAGCTACTTTTCTTTTATAGAAAACATTTACTTCTTTGTGACAACACTATTTTATATAATGTTTCATTACAAAGTACATAATATATCCGTTTGTGGGACGCAATCTGTATAATTAAAACTTTTTAACTCATTTAAAAACTAAGATATTTTTATCTAAAGATACCGTAATGTTTAGGAAAACTATATTCATCTTGTTTTTTATATTATAGCAATTAATATTTTAAATTTATTGCTTAATATTGTTTGCGATATATGAAATGTACCTTAGTGTAATAAAATATGTCCTTAAACGGCTCTCTCCTATAGGTATAGAAATAGAAAAATCGGTAAATTTCCTTTATAGGGAACTTCCCTCGTTATGAATCTTTCCTTTTATTAGAAATAGTAAAGTGTAAGCCAATGTAGTTCCGCATATAGTCATTTAGTATACTGTCTTTTCAAACATTTGTGCCATTTTGTTCCACTGGATGGTAATCGTACCAATATTTTACCAGTTTCTACCTATGACACACTTATTTTTGGGGATGATTTAAACTAAATTGATTTTTTTACACTGATTTTTTAAAAGACCGTCATTTTGTATCTTATTCAGTTTTGCTGCAAGATATTTGAATAAGAATATTTTTTACATTGATTTTTTTAGACATTTTATTTGGCAGCCATTTTATTTGTCCGTCTTGAATTCGTACCACAATTTTACCAATATCACACCTAATAGATGTCCAAAATTTAAAATTTATATAAGAATATTTTTAGACTGATTTTTTTAAATAATTTATCAGCCCGCCATTTTGTTTTGCTGTCTTGGATTCATACCAAAATATTACAGGTTGATTTCTTGGTTTTTGTGCAAAATTTGAGATAAATTGGATAACATGGAGGGAGATTTTTTCACGATTACAATACTTCCCTTTCACGAGGGAAGTAATAAATTCAATAAGAAGTTTTTACAACGCACACCGCCTTTTTGTTACGTCATGTTGAATTCGGTTCCCGTTTGTCACTATATCATTTAATTTTTCTGCAAAATTTAAAGTCAATTGAATAGGATTTTTGAAAAAATTTGGCAGCCATTTTATTCCACCATCTTGAATTGGTACCACAACTTTACCAGTTTATCTCTATATCACACTTAAGGCTTGCACAAAATTTGAAGGTAATCTAATAAGTAGTGTTTTCAGGCTCATTTTTTAAATACTTTATTAGGGCGCCTTTTTGATTTGCTATCTTATATTCATATCAAAATGTTACCAATTCATTCATATATAACACTTAATTTGAGACAAATTTGGAAAATAGTTTTTCATGTAAAATTTTTTTTAAATTTCACTAAGTAGCGATTTTGCTTCAACATATTGGATTTTTACCAAAATATTATTTGGTCATCCCCTTATGACCTTTCATTTTTTTATTAAAATTTGAAGTTAATCTGATAAGTAGTTTTTAAGCTATGCCACGAACTGACAGCCAGGCAACCGACAGACGAACCGACGGACTTGATAAAACTTATTTTTGGCACCTAGGAACGCTAAAACGTGAAGATATGTAAAACCTGAAAGGGTGATTTTTTCACAATTACAAACACTCTATTAGGCTGCCATTCTGCTCCGCCATCTTGAGTACCACAATATTACTAGTTCATCTCTATACCACAGTTACTTATAGCATACAATTTGAAATCAATCCATAAGGTAGTTTTTTCAGGCTGAATTTTTAAATATTTTATTAAGACGTCATTTTGTTCCGCCGTCTTGGATTCGTACCAAAGTTTGATCAGTTGATTCCCACATAATACTTGATTTTTGTACAAAATTTGAGAAAAATTGGATAAATAGTTTTTTAGTATTTCACCAGGCCTCCGTTTTGTTTTGCCATATTGGATTTTTAGCATAATGTTAGGTCATTCCCATATGTCCCTTAATTTTTGACTCAAATTTGAAGACAATCAGATAAGTAGATTTGAAAAAACATGTTTTTTGACATCTAGGGACCCTGAAACGTAAAGATCTAAAAAAGGCTCAATTACAACACTTCTTTTTCACGAGGAAACTAAAAATTAGTTGTTTTCACTAACAGATTTAATTTATTTTTTCTTATAAAAACTTTTAGAATGCACTATTCCTCAGCAACACTTTAAGGGCAAGGACGGTTTTACCGTATAGACATGAATTTAGTTTTCCCAGTCTTAAAAAGTGGAAAAACAATGCAAACGACTGCAAAAAAAGGGAGCTCGCGTTTCCTGTTTAAATAGATTTATTTACAACAATACAGTCCACTTCTTTTCTACAATTTTCAGCGACTTTACATTTGGAATTTGTATGAAAATTAGCCACAAATATGGTTTACTTAGTAAAATATTTAATAATTAAAGTAACTTTGCGAATTTCTTATATTCTATTAAATTTATTAACCCAATTAGAATAAAAATAAATTTAAATTAATTCATTAATTAAGATAAATAAACTAGTAATATTGAGACTTGTTTTACTCTTTTGTAAAAACACGAATCTGGGCACAACTTGGCAACAGGAATTTGCGGTAAACTGAAAATATTTGCTCGCCCAAGTGGATCGTCACTTAGCTGAAAAAAAACTGTTCCGTTCAGTTGGCTTTCTGGTGCGTTTAGCTTTATTTTATGTACTTCTATGCCTTAATTTAGTATTATAAGTGGCTTAACTATTACCTATTACCTTAATAACCGAGTGTAACTTTAATCTTAAATATACAAATCAAAATAATCTACGGGTTATAAAATACTTAAGCAACAGAAAATCTATTTACAGAGGTAAAAATGGACCTCTGCTTTAACTTCGCATCGAAAAAATCCCATAAAATTGTCTCCTTTGAAATTACAAGAAAAAAAAGTTGGAAATTGCCACGAAATTAGAAAATTAACGAAACATATATTCCTACAAAAGCCTTTAAATAAGAAAAAACAAAACTTATTTCCGACAGTCCCAGTATAGGGTATAACTGTGTAACATCCACGGTTATTAATGATAGCCCTACATCCATATCCACAGATACTGTGTATTTTTCATAAATTAATGTTTTTATTTTGTTGACATATTGAGATGGTTCAGGGAGAAACAAATAACTTTTATATTCAACATTTTCTTCAATCTTGAATAATACTCTGTAAGTGGATGTCAAAATATACATGAATAACTTGTACATGAAAAAAGATCAATATTCATGTCTCTCAAGTGGAAAAGGAGGAAAAAACCCAGCTCGGACTAAATGGAAGTCCCTCTGGTTGAAATAAGTTTATTATTACTACTTCCCGTAAGACGAAAGTATTATAATCGTGAAAAAATCACCCTCCCAGATTTTTGCAGTTCTTTGCTTTTTAAGGCCCCTAGATCCCGAAAAACACGTTCTTTCAGTTCAGTCGGTCTATCGTTCTCTCTGTACGCATGGCTTACAAACTATTTATCCGATTAACTTCAAATTTTGGTTAAAAATCAAGAGTCATATGGAGACGGAATGGTAAAACTAATGGCAAAACAAAATGGCGTCCTCACAAAATGTTTTAAAAATCAATATTAAAAAACTACTGTGTGACATGGGGATAAACTGGTTAAATTTGGGTGTGAAGCCATTATGGTGGCCTCCTAAAAAATTGTTTAAAAATTCTATACCAAAAAACTACTTATCAAACGACTTGAAATTTTGTACAAAAATCAAGTAAGAAATCCCCCTTTCTTACTTGATTTTTGGTAAAATTTTAGTGCGAATCCTGGTATGACAAAACAAAATAGCGGTTTAATAAAATGTTTAAATATTAGATAAAATTCCACTTCCTGGAAGAAAGTAATAAACGACATAATTGATTTTTTATAGACTGTTATGTTATGTTTTTTTTTCGGTTTAGTTTTGAAACAATACACTTAAGACTGCTCATTTTGTGGCATGCATCTGTGCACAACATATTCACTTGCTGTTTCCATGTAAGAGCGTGAGGATATGCGCAGAAAATTTCGTAGGTCAAACTCTCTATGCATAAAACTGCTCGCCACTGAATTGTTGAAATCCGAGCTTTGATACCTATTACATACATTCCAACGATGAATAAATGTTTCCTCTTTTATCTTTTAAGAATATCAGACCGAGAAAATTGACAAAAACTCTGCCATAAAAGGCAATGTATTCCTATTGATTCCACATTCAGAGGACAATAGTACCTATCTCTCTAACGCTATGCGTTCTCGGGTTTTAGTCAATTATCTTGGTTGTCTTTAGAGATAAAAGTATTAAACCTGGTACATTTATAATCGGCATCAAAAGATACATTGAATTAAATCATATACAGGATGTCCCATTTAAAAAAATATAGGAAATGTAATTTTTTCAATAACTTTTAGAAACGCATGATATTCTTAAAAGATAATAGAAGAAAAATCCTACTTTTGTATTTAAAGTTTTTTTGTATCTCCTATAGTAAAGCTGTAACTAGATGTGAAAATATAAAAGAAAGCTCTGCACTTTCAACACTGGGCAAGTTCAAACTGATTTAAAGAGCAGGATTAAGAACCCAGTTATCTACTCTAGCTTTAGGGATAGTATGCATCAGTGCTCCCTCTACAATATTCTCCGAATTTTTACTGGAAATAAAAAATAATTTTTGAAAATTTTATTTTTAATCTGCGAAACTGTGCGTTAACGTCGGCGTCGTCCCCTTGCATTTCTCCGCAATGGCAAAACAAATGGCGTCCTCACAAAATGTTTCAAAAATCAATAAAAAAACTACTGTGTGATATGGGGATAAACTGGTTAAATTTTGATGTGAAGCCATTATGGTGGCCTCCTAAAAAATTGTTTAAAAATTCGATACCAAAAAACTACTTATCAAACGACTTGAAATTTTGTACAAAAATCAAGTAAGAAATCCCCCTTTCTTACTTGATTTTTGGTAAAATTTTAGTGCAAATCCTGGTATGACAAAAAAAAATAGCGGTTTAATAAAATGTTTAAATATTAGATAAAATTCAATTTCCTGGAAGAAAGTAATAAACGACATAATCGTCGTCCCCTTGCATTTCCCCGCAACATTAGTATTTCTTGTTATTTATATAGGAGGAATATGTTATTTAAAGCTTTTCGTTTAACTTCAATATCCCAGTGTTCCTGTATATCGATTTTTTAAATATTGGAATTATTGAAAATAAGTGTTTATTTTAATTTTTAAATTGGAACGGGTGCAATATAGTGTGAAAGTCAATGGCGTTACTTTGTCAGGATTTCAGGATGACTGACTATTAAATTCACAGGGTTACAAATTGACAATAACTTATAGTTCAAAAGATACATTGTCACTAACTAAAAGACTATTGCAGAACTATTGGAGTAATATCAGATAACTTAAACAATGTGACATCAAGAAATGCTGGGTGAGGTCTTTAAGATATATAGAGTTTTCGGAATTTATGTTTCAATATTTGGAGGGACATGGAAATATTTTTAAAAAATCCTATAAATAGTGATATTCTAACAGTGTGGTGTTTGCTACACTAAGAACTGTATTTTTATGCTAACTAATAAATATTTCAATATTAAAAAAAGTGGCATTTTTGTAAATCGACCCCAATTTTTCTCCCAGAGTATAGGTAATCTTGACCAAAATAGGCTGATACTGCAGAGTATGATAAGAACTGATAACACAAAAATAATGTACCTATTTTTGTGCGGATATCTTCAATTGCGTGACAAATACAATAAAGCAATAAATGACCCTTTTGCAGAGAATACCATAAACAATTATTAGTTGGTTTCTCTTACATTTGATTAGGTTTTGTATGTACTAGAAAATTGTGAAAAGAATACATATACTTATTTTTCCTACAACCGTTATATAAAGTATATAATCTTTCATTCATTACTATGCATAAAATACCTTTTATAAAAAGTGTGAAAAAACTAAAATTATTAAATAAAATGTTATAAGCGGGTCACAATGAACTAAAAATACTATTTAGTTCATTGGCGGGTCATTATTTTACGCTTTGCTGCTATTAAAAGGTAGACTTTAGATTTTGCGTTTTATTTCAGCGAATTAACATAGTTTATATAATAGTTTATTGAAATTATTACTAAAATCATATAAGTTTAAAAACCAATATCCACTAGATTGCATCGTATAAATTTCAGGACCCTTGACACGTATAATTAGTATTGTATCAAACCATTATTATTTTAAATAATACCCTTTAATAAAATGTTAATAATAGTTTTTGCGGAAATATTTTAAATGACATACATTTAAAATATGAATTTCAAAAATATATCTGAAATTTTGCTTATATGGTGAACTTATTACAAGAAAAATGCCTTCCTTCATAGACAGAAGTATTGAAAAACTAAGAAGTATCTAGTTTATATTTGAGGCTTTTGATTTATTGCCATGTTTCCGTAAAAATGGACCACTGTGCGGCGCTGGAAGTAGGCCGGCGATTATTACACATTTTTTTTGTAAAATAACATGATCGTAGAAGCAATATTACATATAACTCAAGAATAAAGGTATTTTTTTCACTCCTGCGATTGCGGTTCAAAATTTCCAAACTTGTTAGTGCACTTGTTACATAAATTATTATTATCAGGCTAGGTAGTAAGAATAAGATGGACATTAATATTGGCAAACATTTGAAATATTTTCGCTTGGTGCTAGATTTTTTTGTGATTTTTGAGAAGTATTTCTAATATTTTAAATAGGTAAGTACCGAAATTTCTTAAAATTGTTTAAAATATATGTTGTTAAATTTTAATTGTTTAAAATATATGTTGTTAAATTTTAATACAAAATGAATCTCATATAACCACTTTCTGTTTCAAGAGAAGAAATTTAAAAACAAATAATTAGAAGAATTATCAAGAGCATTTTAGATTATTAAGTAGAAGGGGTATCAAAAAGGAGATGTGATAAATTATTAACATTTGGTGAAGTATTTACGTATTTAAGTATTACTTTTAAATTTCTTCAGCTCTAAATTTAAGAATAATTCAAACATAAAACATATTCAAGCAATTCCATTTATATATTTTTTATTTTTGTGCTCTGTTTTTTTGAGAATCGTACACACAGAAACATTAAATTGAGCGCTTGTACTTCATGTAGTTAAAAAATTGGTACTACTATGATTATTATTATCATTAAAATATATTTAAAGGCTGCACAAAACCAAAATCTAATTTTAAAAACCATTAAAAAATATAAGAAAGACAATTTGTTCAATTTTTGCAATGCAACTTTTTAGTAAAACAAATCCGAAGAATTTTATTGATGGAGTAATATCCTTTGACAGAAATGGAAAGACGTATGGATTTATATCTATAAGGTGAGGGTGTCTTTTACTAAAAATCGAAACGAAACCAGAATCCCGTATCGCTTCGACGCCTTTTCTCTCGTCTCGTCTCCAGATATAATAGTGTCGAGACGAGACGAGATTAGGTCGAGACGAGAGTATAAATGTTTAACTCGCTTCGCGATATCACTACCTATGAACATTGTTCCGGAAACATTTCGTTTTCAAGATACAGGGTGTTGAAATTTTAAATATTTTTTTGTTTTTTTCTTATGTACCTCGATATTTGATTCAAATTTAGCACACGCCAGATGATAATTACTATGTTTAAACTGACCATAATATTTTAGAAAACAAAATATAGTGCAACTTTTCCACAGTTCCAAAAAATTTACTGTAACGACACTGGCCTTTTTGAGAAAATTTTAAACTGTATTTCAAATCGAGATTTGATGATTAAACCTAGAGAAGAATTTTTTAATATTTTTAAATTCCACTTCCAAAACTAAAAAAAAAATATTGGGTTAAAAATATTTCTTTTCAGCGACGTTTCCGACTAAACGGAATCTGTTATTTAATTAAAAACCAAATAATGTAAATTGTCTTCCTATAGGTTTACCACCAAATCTATTTAAGAAATATAAAGTGAATTTTTTTTTCAGTTCTGGAGTCATATTTTTGCTTCCCTCGTAAAGGGGAAGTATTGTAATCGTGAAAAAAATCACCTACCGAGATTTTTTCAGACCTTTACGTTTTAGGGTCACTAGATGCCGAAAAACATATGTTTTCTCAATTCCGTCGGTTTGTCTGCGTGTTCGTGGCATAGCTAAAAAACTAATTCCCAATTGACTTCAAATTTTGGTCAAAAAGTAAGGGTCATTTGGAGATGGCCAGGGAATATTTTGGTAAGCGAAACAAAATGGCGGCCTAGTTAAATGTTAAACAATTACTTCTCCAATTGATCTCAAATTTTGCACAAAAATCAAGTATTATGTTTGAAACCACTGCTAAAATTTTGGTAGGATCCAAGATGGCGGCTTAATAAAATTATTAAATATTCAGCCTGAAAAACTCCTAGTAGATTGATTTCAAATTGTGTGTCATAACTAATTGTAGTATAGAGAAGAAATAATAAACTGTGGGCCAAATAAAATGTTTGTAATCATAAGAAATCACCCCCTCATGTTTTAAACATATCTTCACGATTTAGCGTCCCTAGATGCCAAAAATATATAACTTACTTAAAAATAGAAATATTTTTAAAATATTAAGCATTTTATAATCAACATTTCTTTTATAAAAGTGAATTATGTTACATAAATTTACATTATTTACTTAATTGTACCATTCTTTTCTATCAAAACTAGTGCGTTATGTATTCAAAAAACAATAATGACTTAAAAACGTAGCGCGCTGAACTCCTTTTCATAAGAGCGACCCGTTGAGTAACGCCGGCTTTCGCGCTTAGATATGTTCACGGCCGTTGTTATGGCAACGCAATGGTGCATTTTATAATCAACATTTCTTTTATAAAAGTGAATTATGTTACATAAATTTACATTATTTACTTAATTGTACCATTCTTTTCTATCAAAACTAGTGCGTTATGTATTCAAAAAACAATAATGACTTAAAAACGTAGCGCGCTGAACACCTTTTCATAAGAGCGACCCGTTGAGTAACGCCGGCTTTCGCGCTTAGATATGTTCACGGCCGTTGTTATGGCAACGCAATGGTGAATATCCGTAAGCCAAATAGAGATGGGAGCGGTATAAAACTGCTGCTGCAGGCTACAAGCGCTTGTTCGCTTGTTATAGAATTAATGTAAATTAGTGCGTTCGGATCATCGGAGGCGGAAGCAGTTTTGCATCGTGACGTGTATTGTGGTATATAACTGTTTTCTAAGAACAAAAAAATATATTTAAAATCTTTTAAATTCCTATTATTTTCCCTAAGTATTAAAAAACTTTCCAAAGCTATGGATAATTAACATCATAAAAAGCTAAGAAAGTAGCCATTTTGGGCGTGGCACTCCGAAAATTTTTAGCCTGAGGCGCTATTTTTACCTACAGGGCGTTGCACCTAACTACGTTGCGCTTCACCCGTTCTTAAATCCACGAGCCGCCACTGCTTCTCAGGATCTACATATTTTCAGGTTTTAGCGTCCCTAGATAAATATTCAAAACATTTTTTTATCAATTCCGTTGGTCAGTCTGTCTATCAGTTCGCGGCATAGCTTACAAACTAGTCATCAGTGTGACCTCAATTTTATTCAAAAATTAAGCTTATATGGGGATGACCTGGTAATATTTTGGTAAAATCCAATGTGTCATAACAAGACGGCGGCATAGTGAATCGTTAAAAAAATTAATACTAAAAAAAACTACCTCAAATTTTGCACAAAATTCGAATGTTACATTGGAATGAACTGGTAAAATTTTAGTATGAACCCAATATAGCAAAACAAAATGGCGACCTAATAAAATATTTAAAAAACCAGCCCCAAAAAACTACTTGTTAGATTAATTTCAAATTTTGTGCAAGCATTAAGTGTGTGTTATTCAATTGACTTAAAACTCTGCAGAAATTTTAAATGTGATATAGGGTTAAACTGATACGAATTCACCATGACGAGTTTGTCAATATAAAAACTATTCATTGAATTTATTTTAAATTATGTTCAAAAATTAAGTGTGGCATAGGTAGAAACTGGTAAAATATTGGTAGGAATCCAATATTATGAAACAAAATGGCGCCCAATAAAAATTTTTAAAAATGCAGTATATATGCGTAACTTAATGACTTTGTACTAAACTAAATTGGGTCACACACACTTCATAATTCCTAATAAAAGGAAAGGCTCATAACGAGGTCAGTTCAGTGTAATAGAAATTTAAGGATTTTTTTAATTTGACGTTCGACTACCTGATTTGGGTTTTTGCATTTTTTATTCTACCTAATAAGGGAGTCAAAATAAGAGCTTCCTTCATCTGACACATTATACCAGTTTTTTTATATTACGTGCTTTTTTTTAATTATATTGTTTTTGTAAGCAAGACATAAGATTTCATATAAGGGAATCTCAGAAAATCCGTTGAGTTCAGTTGAATGTACATAGAGAATAATTTTATTGTTTTAGTTATGATCCAACAACTTACAACAATGCATATTATACAAATATTATTAATTTACATACAAGCTTGAAGTAGAGAGGCTAACAAACACCACAATCAGACAGCTTATTACAAGAAAACGAGAATATTGTAGAGGACCTCTATGTCACAGCAGAGATGCTGAGCAAACAGTTTTACAATGTTCCATCCAGAACAATAAATTTTCAATATTAATATTGCAATATTAATAATTAAATGACGGTTTCTAAGGACTCAAAAGAAAACAAACTAATAACCAGCACAATACAATTCTTCTTTAGGTATGCCACGACATTCAATTTAATTTACAGGATTTTTTAAACTCGTAACTTATATCTCATACTGCTTCTTTGCTTAAGTTCGTCATATCTGCCTTCTTACCTGAAAGAAAACCCAAAATATTATATAGGAAACGATATTTAAACTAAATAAACAACACTTTAGTTTGGTATTATGCTACCAATTTTATTTCAAGCAGTTTCAATCATTGTAGAAAACTTAATTAAACAAAGCATGAAAACTATAATTTCGCTTTTCGTAACCAGTACTAACGGTCTTTACATTTACAGAGTACTCACTCACAAGATTATAATATCCTACAGATATTTTAACATAAATATTCCTTTTTAAGTATTGGTTCTGAAAATTTAAAATAGTTCATAGTATAAGCTTTTTAACTGATTACTCAGATAAGCTTACCCTAACCACATTTTTCGAAGCCCTGATCGATTTGGACGATATATACATGAAGAAAAAAGTGAAAGATAGGTTTCTGCGTTATTTATTATTAAATAAATAGTTTTAGAAATATTGCATTAGAAATATTCCATAATTTCTTTAGCATGAACAGGCATAAGATAGAAGCAAAATGAATACAATAACATTTTTGTACAAATTTAACACGTTTTGTTTCAACCTTTTTAATTTCAATTTTTTTTTCTGATTAAGTTTATATAACGCATTCGGTATAAAAAACATGACCAAATTGAGAATCGTGTCACTTTAATAGCCAAAAAAATCCTACATTTGTGGGAATTGAAGCATGAGTCGTATTTCCGGTAAATTACCGGTCTCGAAAAATGTTTTCTGAAGAATATTATCAAGGACCATCACTAGAAACAGTATACTTAAGAATACAAATATATTACTATTTTTGAGAATGGTATATAGAATATTTATAGGCAGGTCCTTGAGAATTAAAGAGGAATGAGAATTTAGTACGACATCTATCAATTTACGGTCAGCCTGTAATTTGTATCTAATAAATAAATTTTTCATTGAAATAAAACAGGAATTTCTAATTATCTACTAATTTTAACTGACTATATAAAGTTATCTTATTTTGTTACTGACTAATAGTAGGTGCAACTGATAAAATCAACCTTGCCAATATTAATTTGTAAAATGATAAAACTTTATCTAATCCTACACAATCTGTAGTGCAATTCAAACAAGTTTAAAAGAAAATATTATCTTGAAAGGTCTTCCAAAAACAGATATATTTATTACGCAGTACATGAAAACAGAAAAGAAAAATGAAAACAATTATTGCATAAATATTAAATAGTATAACGAATCATACTAAAGTTCTGTTATAATAACAGTGGGAATAAAAATGTTTTTATATATTTTTTTATACAGTCTAATTATTTAGATGTTGAAATAGTTTGCAAAACAAATTAAAATATTCAGTCTATATTATATTATATCTCTTAAGATCTAGTGATTAAATTTAATGAATTTTTGGATACTTTCTAACCGACTTCAAAAAAAGAAGTTCTCAATTCGACCTGTATGTATTTTTTTATGTTTGTTTGAGTATATTGTAAAGGACGTTTCTCCGGTGGTCCATATATTTTGATTTGAAATCCGTTCACTCGTTTTTTTGAAATAATAGTATTAAAAAAAACACAGGTATTAAAGGGCGATAAACGCTGCGAGTTTTAAAATTAAATTTACATTTTTTAAATACCCTTTTCAAACTAAAGCATTGAGGTGTATAATAGATATACGACCCCATTTTTAAAGAGGTATCTCTTTTGCTATCCTTTTATGTAATTTTATTAATTTGACAGTTGAGTTCAAATTGTTAAATTAATAAATTAATATTTGGCGTCAAAAAAAATTACTTTTGTTTATTTTAATTTATTCTAAAATCTAATTTTAATAGTGCTGTTTACTTCTCTTTTCTCAATTTTTGTATTATGTTATATACAATTGGATATACATATACTACAAATTACAATATTCTTAAAAATGCAACTTGTGAAAAATCACTAAACAGTGACAAATAAAATAATTTTCAAAAAAAATAGAAAAATCACTAAAAATAAAAAATAATATTTTATAAAAAAATATACATACACGTATTACCTATACTCACTAGTATCCTAATTATTAAACTTACTAACCTAATACAGATTTTAATATATTATTCAAAGAAGGTCACGTTACCATTTTGAAATCGAACTGCCGAGTTAATTTAGTCGTTGCTGAGGCTGGAGTTGTTCTATAGTTTACATTTAGGTTACCTAGAAATCTTCATGCACTAACCTACTCTAGCCAACAGTTGCAAGTTCCCCAAAATATTTCTGCGCATGTCTCGAAATGCGAATTCGTTATTGGTCTGTTTGGACATTTATTTTTCCTATAGGAAGTCAATATTGCTATTTGACTTTGGGCTGATTCGATGGCAATAGCAGTTTTGCGTTTGCGCAGTTCCACAAAGGTCCCCTGAGAGCAAGTGATTCGGGCATCAGTTTTAAAAGATATAAGACCAGCTATATATTTGGTTTATATGTAATGTAATATAAAATACATCAACTGTATTTTGTAATGGCTGGGTCGGGCTGCTTTGGGCGTCGACTTCAAAATGTCTATATTTAAGGAATAAACAATATATTAATTTTTACTTTTTAGCGATTTTTTTTGAAGACGGTTCTATATTTTTTTTCAAATATATGTTATCCCTAAAAAATATCACATTAAATCACTGGACCACGAGTTGATTGGTTTCATAGGAATACTTGCACAATATTCTCTGGTGGATTATTTATGTACACCGGTTTTTTAGATACCGTCACAATTTGACCTTTTAAACATACACATCAACCTTCTAAATAACATAATAATTTAGTAACTATGATGCTATGAATATTTTATGACGAATGACGAATTAAACAAAAACGAAATCTAGCCGTTACAATTTAGCGTAAGCGACAAAAAGCAAATTTAATGTCTTTTCGATATGCAAAGTAGTGTCATACTGGCTCTCTTTTCGACACTACTTTTCCGTCCGTCATGGTCACCTCGAATTTGAAACCGGTCACGTCTCAAAACTGAAAAACAAAAGTGGTTCATATGTAATTGCCACTTTTTTCATGCGTTGTCAACAACATGGAAATGTTTAACAGTAAATATGCTTTTTTAAGGTAACGATTTCCAAAATATAAGGCACAAAATAGAAAAAGTAATATAAAATACTCGTGTCATAAGACATTTAACCTTACTCACTTTTTAGAAAACCCGCCTGCGGCCTCGTTTTCTAACCTACTCTCGTGCTATAGAATCATGTCTTATGAAACTAGTATTTTAATATACTTTATTAAATTTTTGTGTTCCAATAGTAGTATATTAAAACTAGAGATGTACCGAAGTTTCGGTTCTGCTTAGGTATTCGGCCAATTCGGCGTTTTTTTTAATATTCGGGGTTCGGCTAAAGCGGGAAGCGGATGCTGGCTAAGCCGAACCAGCGGTCGAAGCGGCTATTACAAATCCTGCGAGTTTGAGCCTGTTGGTTGTTCTTTAGTTTAAACGCGTGTGTGTTACGCATTTTTATTTCAGTTTTGCCTAAAGTATGCTAGTGAGTAGTAATTATTATTTAAAGTTGTGGTGGTGAAAAATTAGGGTTTAGCAGTTTTATAATTTATGCGAGGATAAGAAGTACGTAAAATGTAAAATATGTGATATCCATCAACTACATCCCTTATCAATCATTTGAGACGTAATCACGGAGAAGATTATGATGAATATAAAAGAGAAAAGTGTGTCAGTGAATACTAGTGAAAACAATTAACCAAAGCAACAAACTTGCAGACATTTATTGACAAATCAACTTAAACGATAAACGTGCCAAGCTAATTCACATTTTAATAGCAGAGATGATTGTGTTGGATAATTTGCCAGTATCATCAGTGCAATATATTGGGTTTAAAAGACTATGAAACCATATAATACCAAATTATGTGCCACTTTCAAGAAATTATTTTAGCGACAATGTAATACCCGAAATTCACAATCGTGTTGTTGCAAACTATAAAGAAAAAACTTTCTTTGGAAAGTGCTAAGTTTTTATCCTTTACAACAGATATATAGACCTGCTCAAGCACAAACAAAGTTTTATTAGTTTAACTGGTCACTGGATAACAGAAAACTTTCAACATAATAACATAGTTCTTAACTGCGTTTCCTCGGAGTCATAATTCGGAAGCTATTAAGGATATGATGCGTGAAATGTTACAAACTGGGGATCTAGATATTTCACGGACCCATGTAGTGGTTCGAGATAATGCAGCAAATATAACCAAAGGTTGTAAGATTGCAGGATTCGAAAGTGTTTCTTGTTTTATTCACACTATACAGTTGGTTGTCTTGGAAGGTATAAAAAGCGAAAGGTCGGTATCTGAGTTATTAGTGGCAAGTAGAAAAATAGTGGGACAATTTAGTCACTCCCCTAAAGCATGTTTCGCTTTAAAAAAATACAAGCTGAGTTTAACTTACCTGAAAAAAAATTAGTGCAAGACGTCCAAACGCGGTGGAACTCTACATTTTATATGCTTCAACGTATGCATGAACAGAAGAGGGCCTTGAACATTTACATTTCTGACAATAATTTGGACTCACTGTCAATAACTGCAAATCAGTGGGTATTAATAGAACTAATTAACCTGTTGAAGCCATTCGAGGAAATAACGAGGCTAATGAGTTCAGAAATGGCATTAATTTCAGAAGTTATTCCAACAATAACGGCTATAAACAAGTTTTTAGTTTCTGGTGAGAAACAAAGCAACCAAATTTTCGCCGGTGTTGAGACAATGAAAGACATTTTATATAAAGAAAGGTCAAAAAGATTTGACATTTTTTACGAAAACAAGTACTACGTAGTGTCCAGGGGCGTGCGGTGAAATTTTAAGAAAGGGAAGCAATTTTTAGAAACTTACCTATTTATGATGTAATTCGATTCTTCGATCATTTTTTGCAAATTCGTCAATGCTGTCATCATAAAAACGTCGATGCTCCGACATATTTTGGAGAAGTTTATTTTCAATGGACAACAGCGATGTATGCGAAAGTCTCTCTTGCCCCGTTGAATTTTTCACGAAATTTTTTATACGTTTAAGTGTTGAAAAATTGCGTTCTACTGATGAACTTGTGGCAGGTATTGTCAATACTAATTCACACAATTTCGACACTTTGGTGTAGGCATTTTCCAGCTCCCTGTCTTTTAAAAATTGCATTAGTTCCTTAGAGTTATTTTTTGCGCTAATGTCATCAGTTTCGTAAACCACTTTTAATTCAGATCGCAGTAACACTCGGTCGAAGAACTGGCCATAATGAAGAAGAAGAGATATAAACGCATCTTCTGGAAAAGTTTTTCCTTTAAATGCATCAAAATTGCACAGCTCGAGGAATTTAAAATCATTTAAACCGTTAAATCTATAGGTTATTTGTTGCTGAATTTGATCGATTTTTTCATAAAAGAGGCGTCTATATGATGTTTGAACATCTCCCACCTTGTCTGTTCAAAGACGCTTGGTTTGTAGCTCTACATTTAACGTCATCGTTTTCTCCCAAAATAGGTCAAAGTCATCTCTTTTTTGGCTTAACATGGACTTAAAATCATCCACTTTTTTTAGGCAAAAAGCAATATCATTTGTTTTAGTTTGTAATATATTAAAAACATTATCCGAGAATGGAAATATTTCTAAAAATATGTTCATCAAATAATTAAAATTAAAATCTCGTTTCAAACAGTCCAAAAACCCCCTCGAACTATTTATTACTTCTGAGTCCCACGTTTCATTATTTTCTATTATATTCTCAAATAGTTCAATCATTGATTCACGATTTTCAGATACTGATACCACAAGTAATCCATTATAGTTCCACCTAGTAGGAGCTACTTTGGGCAATCGTTTGTGGACAATGGAGTCCAAAGCTTGTGTACGTTTTGTTGACTTGGAAAAGCAGCCATGCCACTTAAAGTATCGAAAAATACTTTACACTCTTTAATGTGATTGATGGACTGGGATAAAACTAAATTTAATTCATGAGCAAAACAATGAACAAACACAGCACTTGGGAAAGTTTCCCGAACTTTTACTTGCAGACCCCCTAATTGGCCTGCCATCACTGCAGCTCCATCATAGCTTTGAGCAACCAATTTTTTTTCTCTCCATTAATTTCTTTAGTAACGTTTTAAACTACGGTATATAATGCATCTGCTGTACGATTTTCGGGCACATTCTTAAAACCTAAAAATACTTCCCTCTGTTTTAACGTAGCGTATTACTATAGATAATTGGCTAAAATTAGTGATATCAGTTGTTTCGTCCAGAACAATAGCAATGAACCGCGCCTCGCCAATCTCCTGCTTAATTATTTTTAAAATAATGGTTGCAACAGCGGAAATTAAATCATTCTGGATTCGATTCGACGTTCCGCGAAAAACGCTAGACTGTTCTAAATGATTTTTTTAAGCAATCATCATATTTAGACATTAAACTAAGTAAATCTTGAAAATTTCCTCTATTTGAAGAAACCCTCGTCATGACCTCTAAATCCCAATTCGTGCTATCCGAGAAAACAAACAACATCGATAAGTCTTCTTAATATTTGCCTATTTTTATGACTAGTTCATTGGGTTGGCGGTGACTAATTTCCAACTGTTTATTAAGGGCGTGTTCAATTCTGGTTTTGCCGAAGACTTTTTCTTTTATGACGGCCTGCAAATGCGCTTTGGACATAATGTGTCTTTTTACAGCTTTATGGAAATTGTTTAAATCGGAAAAACCAGTTTTATTCCAGAGACCATTTCATTTTCAAAAAGTAAACATGACCAACAAAATAATTTACATATATTTATATTTTGCACACCCTCTTAGCCATTTAAATTGTTGGTATTGTTTTTCCGGAAAAAAATGTCTAATACAGTTTTTCATTTACATTTTTCATAGGCGGTTTTGCCTTTTCTTTGGAAATTATTTGAAGCTTATCAGCGAAGTTTAATGTTGAAAATCCCTTTATTATTAAGACACATACCACACATTCACACACACTCTTCTTATTAAATTCTCCAACTTTTTCAACGTTATTACCGACAGCCGAAGTTGTATATATTAGTATTATTGTCTTCCATATCGCACCATGCACGACGCGAGGTACTTAGCACACAACACACGGATAGCCGTTCAAACAAAGAACCTACTCTAACGATAGCTAACAGCCGGTGGAAAGTTCAATAACCTCTGGCTCGATTCACAGGAAATCAAGCATACAGGACTTGGCTGCAGAGAAGCTAGCGGCCCGCATAGGTTCTATTCGATATTCTATTGTGGCTGGGTCGGAGTCAAGGCCGCATTTATTATGGGCTTGATAATTAAGATAATATTTTAGCATTTTTAATATAAACTAAATTAATGGTTTCCTATTTCAAAAATTACATTTTAGAAGATGTTTTGTAATTTTTTTTGGGGAAGCACTGCTTCCCTTGCTTCCACGGACTGCACGCCCCTGGTAGTGTAAACAATATTGGACCCTAGGTTTAAATTAGCATTTTTTGAAAAAAAACAAAATAGAAGAGTTGAAGATAATAAACACAACATAGAAACAGAAACTGAACGTTTTTCGAATGACAAATGTGACAGTAGTGATGATGTTGTGGTACTAGCAAAACTAATGGAACTAAATCCAGAACCGCCGGTTGACAAAAAGAAAAATATATGGGACTGTTTTGATGAAATAGCTAGTGCTTCAACATCTTCTGTTAACGAACATTCTAGGGCAAAAAATAGCAAAAAACAACAAATTGAAGAGGAACTGAAAACATGCTTGGACATGTCATTACTAAATGGAAAAGAAAATTCATTAATATGGTGGAACGACAGAAAATTGGCCTTTCCAGTGCTTTCTGAACTGGCTAGAAAATTCGTTTCTGCTCCAGCTAGTAGTGTTTACAGCGAGAGGCTATTTTCAGAGATGGGCACAATTTATGAAGAAACAAGAAACAGGCTGGAACCCAGAAATGCAGAGACAATGCTCTTCTTACATCATAATTTACAGAAACTACATTTTGATTACTAAACTGTTTTATTGTTTTTCTTTCTGTTTTATTAATTACGTTCATGTTTTTCTTATTATTAAAAAAATATATACATTTTACGTAATATATAGATTTGCAAACAAGGTATGAGTTGTAGGTTGTTTCTTAATCATACGAATAAATAATAAAAATACGTTTCCGAAAGTTATATTTTTAATGTCTTTAGTTAAAAAAAACCCGCTTTGGCCGAAGCACCGAAGTTTCGGCTTAATTTTATAGCAGGAGCCCTTTTCTAAAGCGCGAGTGAGATTAAATGTCTTACAAATCAGTATTATAGACTATTTTTTCTATTTTGTGCTTTATGTTTTTTTTAAACAAGTTATTGTTACGTGAATTAGTATTGCCAACGTTGAAGAGAAAAAGATCGGTAAATTTCCTTTACCCGGAACTTCCCTCGTTATGAATCTTTCCTTTTATTAGGAATAATAAAGTGAGACTCAATTTTTAGTACATAGTCATTTGGTAAAACATATATTTTGTCTTTTTAAACATTTTTATTTGGCGCCATTTTCTTCTATGGTATTGGATTCCTATCAATATTTTACCAGTTTTTACCCATGCGACAATTGATTTTTATACATAATTTAAATAAGTAGTTTTTCCATTGATGCATACCACCATATTAGGTTACGTCATGTTGAATTCGTGACAGTTTATCCCTATATCACATTTAAAATTTAAAGTCAATTGAATAAGTTTTTTTTAGGTTGATTTAAAAAATATTCGGCCGCCATTTTGTTCTGCCATTTTGAATTCGTACCACAACTTTATCAGTTTATCTCTGTAACACACTTAATGCTAACAAAATTTGAAGTTAATCTAATAAGCAGTTTTTCCAGGCTGATTTTTTCAAATTTTATTAAGTCGCCATTTTGTTTTGCTATCTTATATGCATACCAAAATGTTGCCTGTTGATTCCTATGATTTTTGTGCAAAATTTAAGATAAATTGGAAAATCACTTTTTTTGGTAATATTTTTTTAACGTCTCACTAGACCGCTATTTTGTTCCGGCATATCGGATTTTTACTAAAATATTACCAGGTCATCCCCAAATAAAGGTCATTTGGGAATTTCTGACAAAAAATTGAAGTCAATCTGATAAGTAGTTTTTAAGCTATGCCGCGAATGACAAACAGGCAGACAAACCTACAGACGGACCGACGGAATTGATAAAACGTATTTTTTGGCGTCTAGAGACGCTAAAACGTGAAGATATGTAAAACCTGAGAGGGCGATTTTTTCACGATTACAAACATTTATTTAGGCCGCCATCTTGAATTAGTACCACAATTTTAATAGTTCGTCCCTACTACAATTAGTTATGACACACAATTTCAACTCAGTCTATTAAATAGTTTCAGCCGAATTTTTAAATATTTTACTAAGCCGACATTTTGGATGCATACCAAAATTTTACCACTTGACTCCTACATAATACTTGATTTTTGTGCAAAATTTGAGTTAAATTGGAGACGTAGTTTTCTAGTAATATTTTTTTTAACATTCACTAGATTTGCAGTACTGACCTGACAAAATTTGAAGAACCGATCGCCCAAATATTAGCTCAAACATGTACATATTTTAAACTGTATTTATATTATTATATTATAATAATATTGGAGTGGTTTACTTTAAGATTTTAAAATGTGGCGACCGTGGCTATAATGAAATGGAGGCAAATCTTCAAAACGTAGTTGTGGAAAATAATAATACTCCGGGCAGATCAGGAGCAAACAACACATTAAACAAAGACGCACAGAAAATAATTTTAAACGTTTTTAAAGGACTTTCGAAGAAAAAATGTGTAAGACAGATGCTGTTAAAGGGACTATTTCTAACCAAAACATCCAGAACGACCATTTTTACCCTTATAAAAAATGGACCAAAAAAAGAAAATACCGGAACGATTGTGGTATTAGCTATGCTGTAGACTAACATAGTCTAGAAAATATAAGAAAAGTGCTATACAATATGTGGGTCGACAAAAATTATCTATGTTATTATATTAATTATATATCAAGAAATAATTAAGAGAAAAAAATTATCGACTGTGGAAATTCCTAAAAAACGTGGTTTTAAATATAAGGCAATTGTCAAACAACAAAGTATAATGGAAAGTAGCAGAGTAGTTAAATGGAGAAACGAATACATATTTGAAAATTTTTTCAAGATTCCGGGAAGATAGTAGTAATACGGATATCTGGAAGAAACTTGGTATCACACCCATGAAATTTTAAAAAAGGCTAAGTCGATGAAAACAAACAAAAATGGAGTTTTGGCGTGCTTTCTAACAGAGGTATATGACGATTGGGTAGAAGGAGTCTTATTTTGACTAGTAAAAAAAAGCATAAAAAGTGTCCGTTAGATCCCCGTTAATTCCTGAGAAAACACCGTTTAGATATTTAAGTGAAAGAGTCAGTATATTATTTGTTCTTCAAACTATAAAATTTGGTATAATCTTCAAAATAAATAGTTCGTAAAATTTAATTGAGTTAAACAAAAAACACACACAAAACAAAATATGTATATAGTGTACAAGTTGTAAACAGTTCGGATGTTAAGTAGTTTAAATAAAACGTTTATATTTCTTACCAATTCGCATTAATTTGAAATGCACTATACATATTTTATTTAGAGACGAATCTTGTTGCCGAACCAATGGTCTAGTTAATCGCGGCAAATAGCATTATTTACGATTGAAATTCCTACCTAAATTAAATAATCAAATACATATCTACTTTAAAAGCCGTAAACGTTCGATATCTGTCATGTTCAATATACATCCTTACAAGTAGTGGAATAGTTTTATGAAGACCTTTTCACTAGAAATAGATATTTGACCTTTTTCAACGAAACCCCGACAAAATTACTGACTTAGAATATCATGTTGTTCAAAAGAAAAAGACCATGCTCCACCAAACATAATAGTTTCTAAATTTCTAAATAAAATATTGGCCGATTTTATTGGATTGGTAACAGAGGTTCTATAGTATTATGCTTTTCTCTTTAAAGAGTATCTTTAGGAACGTATGTGTGTGCTTGATTAGCTATATATCCAATACATTCCTTTTTTATATGAACTGTGAGAGTTTATTGAAACACTGTTAAAACGAAATAAAATAAGTCTATTGAACTAGAACAACAAAATTCAAATCCGACTTCTTGCAAGTCCAAAAACAGAGTCCTCCTGTAATATTAATACAAATCTCAAGAAACATAAAGTTCCACCCCCTGTGCCAAAATTCCTCGCTTTGATTGGTCCTATTCGTTGGCAAAAGGGGTTTTTTTCTATCTTCGTAAACTTTCCCATGGTCAAAATAAAAACATTCATTACAGATAGTAAAATGGGAATTTGGAGAAAGCTTTACTAAGAAGGGTCGTTTCGGTATTTTCCTATCATAAACCCTAAATGCAATATACAGTTTACTATCGGTGATGGTTCCTACTATCGAACGTGGAACAACATATTTTAAAATCGTACAAAGAAGTGTTGTAAAAAAAAAAATTAACGGATAGCATACAAGAACCTTAAAACTAAATTAGACTCAAAATGCCGATGGAAATTCCCACAATTATGTACAGAAAACTAAGTACCTACAAATGGTTACATTTCTCAATAGCAATAGATAATTAGCCTAGATTAAAAAAGTAAATGTAAAATTAAATAAATATGTACAGTATGTTATGCAGTAACAATGAAAAGAACAGTGTGATATGCGCAAATTTTAACTTTGGCAGACAAATGTGAGAGACATTCAGTCGCCACAACACCCCCATGCCAGTGATTGAGATTCACGACAATCCAGCCTGGAAGCGGTTGGGAAACCGGACCTGTCGCTCTGGTGACCTGCTGATGGGTTCTGATGCGGGAGCATGGTTCCCATCTGGTGGCTGGTGTGCTTCTTCTTCTCGTTGCGAGACACATCTGGTTCTAGTAATTTCTGCGGGTTGCAGGGTGACTTGATCGTTTCTAGGGATTCCTGCTGGGTGAATGACGTATTCCGTCTCCATATCTTGTGACAGTGGCATGTCCTCTGGGTCCTTGTTCAAGATATACGCTGGCTTGAGTCGATCGATACTGACGGTGACGTGGCGTCCCCTTATGTCAACGACGAACGCCTTAATCTCCCGGCTAACGACGCGGTACGGGCCATCGTAAGGATGTTGCAGAGGCTTCTTCTGAGCGTCATGGCGAACAAAAACATGAGTGGCTGTTTGAAGATCTTTAAAAATAAACGTTTTTCTCTTTGCATGTTGGTTAGATCCATTGGTGGGGCGTAGCTCAAGAAAATGTGTACTTAGTTCAGTGGCGAAGTTGCTGCTGGAGCCATCATCTTGGATATTCAGTGAGCAGGATGCTATGAACTCTCCACGCAGGCGAATGGGTTGGCCGTATATCAGCTCTGCAGCTGTAGCGTCGAGGTCCTCTTTCCAAGCCATTCGGATACCGAACACAATTGTGGGTAGGCTCTCGGTCCAGCGGGACTTATGGCATCGAAGGGAAGCCTTAAGTTGGCGATGAAACGTTTCGATCATGCCATTAGCTGCGGGGTGGTATGCCGTTGTACGAATATGATTGGTGCCCATTAGACAATTAATTTGCTTGAACAGGCAAGACTCAAATTGCCGGCCCTGATCGGTGGTGACTTGTAGTGGAACGCCAAACCTGCACACTCAGTTGTCATAAAAGGCTCGTGCAATGGTGGTTGCTTCCTGATCTTTCAGTGGTATTACTTCAGGCCACCTGGAAAATCTGTCTATCATGCTCAGACAATATCTGTATCCCTCAGATAACGGCATTATCACTATGTCAAGGTAAACATGCTCAAAACGGCTAGAGGGCGGTGTAAACGTTCCGACTGGACTAATAACATGACGCGAGACCTTCGAACGCTGGCATTCAGGACAGGATTGGGCCCACTTCCTGCAGTCACCCTTCATAGATAGCCAAACATAGCGCTGAGTTGCTAGTTTCACTGTGGCTCTGACGCCGGGGTGGCTTAGTTGGTGTATGCTGTCAAAAACTGGTTTCCTGAATGGCTTCGTAATAAATGGTCTAGCTATCGAAGTTGACATATCGCACCAGATTGTGTTGTTAGTGCAAGGAATTTGGATTTGTCTCATTTTCAAGACCGAATCGTCTTGACAAAATCTGGTCAGTTCCTCGTCACTGTTCTGGGATGTTGCTAGAGCGTCGTAGTGGATTGACTTATGAACTTCATCAATCCTAGATAAGGCATCTGCAATCACATTATCGCTGCCTGCTATATGCCGAAAGTCTGTCGTGAATTGACCGATAAAATCCAGGTACCGGAACTGTCGAGGTGATACTTGGCTTTTCTTATGACGAAATGCATATATCAGTGGTTTATGGTCCGTGAAAATACTAAAGTTTCTTGCCTTCACCATGTGTCTGAAATATTTGACGAATAGGTATGCGGCCAGTAGCTCACGGTCATAAGCGCCATATTTGCACTCTGTAGGATTGAGCTTCTTGGAGAAAAAGCTAAGTGGTTGCCACTGATCATTTACCCACTGCTGCAAGGCAGCGCCAATGGCAGAGTCTGAAGAGTCACAGAATATAGCAAGGGGTGCGTTGACATTTGGGTGCGACAACAAGGTAGCCTGGGCTAGTGCTTTCTTGCTGGCTTCGAACGAGGCTAGACCTTCTGTGGTTCAGTGTAACGGGGATCTTCCTTTGATTTTTTTCTTGAGGAGTGTGTTCAGTGATGCTTGAATCTCGGCTGCTTTGGGTATGAATCTCCGGTAGAAATTCACCATACCCAGGAAGCGACGAAGTTGCTTGGCCGTTTCAGGTTTTGGGTAGGCCAGAATAGTTTCGACCTTTTCTGGCAGTGGTTGGGTGCCTGCGTTTGAGACGCAATATCCTAAGAATTTGACTTGGGACTGGCCAAAAACACATTAACTTGGGTTAATGACGATGCCGTATTGCTGAAGCCGCTGAAATAGTCTTTCCATGTGGCGGAGGTGTTCTTCGGGCGTCGTTGAGGCAACAAGGATGTCGTCTAGGTACACATAACAATAGTCCAACCCTCGAGTAAGTTCATCCATGAAACGCTGAAAAGATTGTGCTGCGTTTCGAAGTCCAAACGTCATAAATGGAAATTCGAACAATCCGAATGGTGTGGTGATGGCTGCCCTCCTCAGCTACTGGGATTTGGTTGAACGCACGGATTAAGTCGATGGTTGAAAAAATCGATTTTCCTTGGAGCTCTTGTGCGAAATCCTGGATATGGCGGACGCCATATTGGTCAGGACAGGTTCTGCTATTCAGAGCTCTATAATCCCCACAGGGCCTCCATTCGCCGTTGTTTTTTGGTACTAGGTGCAACGGCGAGGACCAAGGACTTCTAGATGGCCTGGCAAGTCCGAGTTTCACCATGGTGTCGAATTCCTTCCTTGCTGTTTTTAATTTGTCCGGAGCTAGGCGACGTGGTTTCTGGGTGACAGGCGGACCAGGCGTGGTAATAATATGATGATGAGTTTTGTGTTTAATGTGTTTGGGAGCATCGTTTGGTTTGGTGATTCCCGCGAACCTTTCCAGAAGCACATGGAAAGGGGAAGCACCATTAATTACTTTGACGGTCGGAGCGGTCCATTCCAAAACCTCACCACGTGAGGCCAGTTGTGTTGTGGAGTCCAAGAGTTTGCCTTGCTGCAGATCCGGGAGCAGTCCATAGTGTGCGAGAAAGTCTGCTCCTAGGATAGGTTGAGATACGTCAACTATGATGAATCTCCATGAAAAATCTCGGCGGAGTGCTAGGTTGAGGGTACGCGCTACTATTCCGTATGTGGTTATAGACGAACCATTGGCAGCTGAAAGTGCGTAGGTTGATTTGGTATGAGCACCATCCACTCGGAGTCTCGGGATTACGCTTAGATCGGCACCGGTGTCGATGAGAAATCGAAGTCTGGTTTCACGATCGTAGATAAATAGGCGGGGTGATTTATTAAGGCAGGTGTCATTTGCCGTCATCAGTGACTGCCAGGTTGGTTTCCCTGGTTCCATGAACGGGCATAGTGCATTTTTGGGCTTCCTGCTTGTTGTGCCAGTGGTACCAGCATAATCCGGCTGGGCGCGCTTCCCTAGGTGTAGATGGCGAGCGATGCCGCGACTGGGATCGGGATCGAAAATGCGTAAATATTTTTGCTCAGTGTTTGTTATTTTTGATTTATTAAAGCAAGCCTCTACAATTACAAACCAAAATTCTGGATCCGACGGGTCAAAGTCTGGAAGTCGCGGCGCGGAATTTATCGCGACAGCGTTCGCGATAGGGATGGCACTGTTGGTTTCTGCCGCAGAGTTAGGCATGGTATACCGCGAAATATTTGTTACAAATAAACTCACGATAGCTTAGGGACTGTTGTATTGACTAAAACACAACCCACCACAAAAGAAATGATAAAAAGTTCACTGTAATACTAGGTACTTACGTTGATTGTTCAATTTATCACTAAAACACTGAAGCACTAATTACACTACTTGCTCTCACAAAACAAATCACGTCGGGGTCACCACTTTAGGAACATATGTATGTGCTTAATTGGCTATATATCCAATACATTCCTTTTTTATATGAACTGTGAGAGTTTATTGAAACACTGTTAAAACGAAATAAAATAAGTCTATTGAACTAAAACAACAAAATTCACATCCGATTTCTTGCAAGTCCAAAAACAGAGTCCTCCTCTAATATTAATACAAATCTCAAGAAACATAAAGTTCCACCCCCTGTGCCAAAATTCCTCGCTTTGATTGGTCCTATTCGTTGGCAAAAGGGGTTTTTTTCTATCTTCGTAAACTTTCCCATGGTCAAAATAAAAACATTCATTACAGATAGTAAAATGGGAGCTGTACTAAGAAGGGTCGTTTCGGTATTTTCCTATCATAAACCCTAAATGCAATAAACAGTTTACTATCGGTGATGGTTCCTACTATCGAACGTGCAACAACATATTTTAAAATCGTACAAAGAAGTGTTGTAAAAATAAAAATTAACGGATAGCATACAAGAACCTTAAAACTAAATTAGACTCTAAATGCCGGTGGAAATTCCCACAATTATGTACAGAAAACTAAGTACCTACAAATTGTTACATTTCTCAATAGCAACAGATAACTAGCCTAGATTAAAAAAGTAAATGTAAAATAAAATAAATATGTACAGTATATATATAATATTATATAGTGATATGCGCAAGTTTTAACTTTGGCAGACAAATGTGGGAGACATTCAGTCGCCACATATCTAATTATTAGAATTAGTACATGCACTTATAGTTGGAACATATCTCAGGCTTATGCTAAAGGACAAGGTACTTATTTTGAAATTTTTTTAACCGACTTCAAAAAAGGAGGAGGTTCTCAATGCTAACCTATGTATTTTTTTATGTATGTACAGGGTATCCCATTTTCGGCACTTTTGCGGGGTACCTCCCTTATTTTTAAAGGTAGAGGGTTGTGGTTTTTGCGACAGTGAGCTACTTTGTATCGAAATTAAAGATTGCGCCAGCAGAATTTTTATAGCCCTTTTTATTTTTGAGATAGAGAGCGTTTTTGAAAATGCATCTTCAGGCACCCCTCGAATCCCAGCTAACTGATAACTTATCAAAAAGGCGAAAACTGTTCCTTATATGGCTTTTCCGTACAATTCAATGCCGCTTTCAGTATAAGTATACAACAACAGGTCAAAAAGTTATCCGACCCTACTTAATTTTTATAAATAGTACACCCTGCATATTATTCTTTATATTTATTAGAAATAATGTGAGTTTTTCAAATTATATATATATATATGCATGCAACTATTTTCTAAAACAAGTTCTAAATTCGCGATTTTCTAAAATTTTCTTTTGTGTATAATTAGTAGGTAGTAGGCTATCGCTAATTGGAACAAAAAGCAAAATGTCAAAAACTTGGCGGTTTTATGAGTTTTTGATTATTATTGAAATATTTTTGTTGGTTCATTGTTTCTATTTAACTATATAATCTATTAAATTTCCTTTTTTTTTACAATTATGGCGGTCCAAGAAATATATAAAACTCGACATCAGTCTGTAGAGAAGAATAACGAAAATGTGCCAATTTTGTATAAGGGAAAATGGCCGAAATTTTGAAAACTCTTTACTTTTTCAAAAATTTGTATTTCCTAACTTAAGTTTTAAGTAAGATAGGTAATTATTGTTTTGCTTTGAGTAAAATTTGATAATTTTATCATAATCAAGTTAAAACGCTATAATAAATAATTAAGAGTTGGGAATTCAAAAAGATCTTTTGAATTAAGTTTGAAAGTATTATATCTTTAGTATAATAATTACTTACATGAATTTTATTTTTAATACATTTTAGCCATAGCCTACCTACTAATTGGACACAAAAGAAAATTTTATAAAATTTCGAATTTTGTTTTTCAAAATAACTTTATACATGTATATATTTTTCGAAAGCCCACATTGTTCCTAATAATAAATATAAATAATAATATATAGGGTATCCCATTTAAAAAAAATAAGTAGGGTCTGACAACTTTTTAACCTGACGTATATTTATTCTGAAAGAGACACTGAATTCTACGGAAAAAATCATATAAGGAACAGTTTTCGCCTTTTCGATAAGTTACCAGATAGCTGGGATTCGAGGGGTTCTTGAAAATGCAACATTTTCAAAAACGCCCTGTAGCTCATAAACCTAATCCATGACTAATGGAAATTCTGCTAGCGCCATCTTTAATTTCACAAAAAAGTAGCACAGTGTCGCGAAAACCGCAACCTTCTATTTTTAAAAATAAAGTGCCGAAAATGGCATACTCGGTACGCCGATTACTCCGTGAGGGTTTGACCGATTTGGATGGACATTTCAAGAAGGCTTTAGGGTATTGCCGGGGTAGTCCCATAGTAAGCATATTTAAACAAAATAAAAATGGCAGAATGACGCCATTTTACAGACATTCTTCGAGATAACTTTGAAATATTTTAGGATATTGCCCAAAAACTAATTTGAGTGTACCATGAGCTACATCCCCCGACTTAGGTGGGTATTTATTAATTTATTTTCTATAAAGTGATTTCGGTTATTATAAATTTTAATGTATGTTAAAAATAATAAATAACCTTTTCTTGAAACAAAAAATAATCAATAAAGTAAATGAAGAGATTTAAAGGAGAAGGGGAGGGTGCAAAAAGGAGAAAAGAGGAGATAATTTAAAAAAAGGATTTTAGGGGGTTTAAAGGGTGCGTTCAATTTTACTAATCATTTTAATTTTAGACAACTTGTATTCCCAATTCTCTATGTATATGTAGAGATGGCGCTTCAAGAATTAACCAACTTCGATTATTAATTATAGTACTAGAAATGGCTTAATGGCTCCATTTTGAATCTTTTTCTGCGAAGGATTTTCCGTGATAACTCTGAAATGATTCAATATATATATATATATATAGTGCGTTAAAATTTAGCAATTTTTGTTAATCGATAGGCTATTTCGGTAGGTAATTATAACTCTTAATGAACCTTAATAATAATACATGATTTTATTTTGGACATAAAACATTTGTTGTGTTAAGGTGTGCGGGAGGCTGCGAAAGGAGTGGGTGATCCAAATCATCATGTTTCTTAGGGTTTTCGTGGTTTTTCAGGGCCCGAAATTCAATTCTACTAACCATTTTAATTTTTGACAATTGGTTCGGTTGTTGATACTTTATAAGTATGTATGAATGACACTTATTCTATAATATTAGTTACTGTGATTCTAGTAAAATTTTAAGGACAGTGCATCCAGTACTTGTTGATTCTATTAGGGACAACGTTTAAATCTTTAGATCTTGAAAACTTTAATCGTGACCTTTTCAATACAACTTCTCATAAATAAAACTAAAAAGCTTGGAATGAATTTTTTTTTATAAAAACAAATAAAATCGATCAAAAAACACTGAAAGTGAAAAATAATATTTTATTCTATTTTGAAAATTTGAATTTATAAAGTTGTCAAATTAATGAAAACAGTAAGAATTTGACGAATGTCTTTTTTATGATATCCTTACTAATTAGGTCTTAGTTAGAAGGCGACTTCCTAAAGTGAAATTCCCAAAATGGAATAAAATATTATTTATGCTGTTCAGTGTCTTTTTGCGGTCAGTTTTATTTTTTTATACATTTTTTTATTAAAATATATATTTACTAATTTTAGAATTTTACTTCACTTGAAATTATTTGTGCTACCTTAAGTTTACGTAGCAGTAAAATAGACGAGTGTATCTGAGAATATTGTTAAGTCACTCGGCTTATGCCATTGTAAAACTCTAGGCTACAAAAAAGAAACTAAACCAATCAATTAGCTTATAATAATAAAAACAACAATGTACTTTATTATATCTGTTACGCAACTGATACATATTTACGCTCAATTAAGATTTGGACGGTTACGAATATTATTTTTCAGGGACAATTAAATTTAAATTGTCTGGAAGCCTAGTATATTGAAAGATACAAATTATCTTAAATTCATAGCATTTGGAATTACGTTACCCACGTGATCTGCATGTAATATTAATTAAAATGTTAGCTTTAATGTAATAATTAGCAAAAGTCATGATAGGTTTGATACTTCTACATTTAAAAATTAATAATATGCATGCAAATATGCTTTGATTACGATGAAAATATGAATTTAAATATGCGGTTATTTTTAGAGCAATAAATAAATAAAACAAAAAATGTGTGGCAATAAAATAGTTTAATAAAAATGGATATTAAAAAATCTACACAATGCGCGTTGATTTTATACAAAAAGAACTAAAACAGAAAAATTTGTATACATTAAAAATGGTAAAGTAAAAACTAAACTATTTGAAATCTAAACAATTAAAGAAATTACGGTTACATTTGATAACAATATGTCGAAACATATTTTCAAAATTAAATGTTCTCTTACGTGATAGTAATAGTTTATATCCCGAAAATAGTTTATTACAGGAGAGAACAAGGCTAACACTAACAAACAATAATCAGAACGCACTAATATTTTTGGTAAATATTTTTTTACATTGCATTTAAAACATTAAAATATGTTCTACAATTTTTTGCAAAAAATGGCATCTTCACCATTAAATTCGTTTACAACATTATTTAATAGATCGAAGTTTTCCGCATAGTAAATAGCAGCAGAAGGGGAATATTCGTTGCAATTTATCTACATTTTCCACTTGAGATAGAGCTTAAAAAAACACTGACGAAATTAATGTATTAACTTGCAGATAAAGCGCTCCGACTTGTTCAGCAAGACGTTGAAGTCTAAAATTTCACTCTTTTCCATAAATTGTGCTACCAGGCCTCAAAAGAATAAGGGAGTCACTGAAAAATGCCGCAATACTTGATTGGTTCACTTAATTCATTAAAAGTCAGTAAATATGATTTGCTCCTTTCTTCGTCTGCTCCCAATACAATAAAAACAAAATTAGAGATACAGTTTGTTCTACATTAATTGTTACATCTACCAAAACACAGATAACTTTGGTCTGCCCTTTCTCTCGCAATGCATTAATAGTGTTGGTATCCAAATCAGGCACATAGTTTTTTCTTAAAGTAGATTTATGTGGAATTGACGTCATGATATACAATTTGCTCAATGGAGTATTTGCGCTGAAAAAGTCCTTGCACAAATTTTCATTGAACTTCGAATGTTTGGGTCTTGGTGGTGATTAAAAATTTGCTGTTTCTGAACAGACTTTTTATTCTTTTGGCTCTGATATTTCCCAGTTGCTAAATGTTGAGAACAGTGCACTCCCATCAGAAATAAAATCTTTCACAAACTGATTCAACATGGTATTTGTCGAACGCTTTTCTTTCGGCATTTTAATGGATGTTTAAATATTGAAAGTCCAAAAAAGCCGATAAGCGCAAAAAGATGTATTCGCCAATCGTGTTGTAAAAATGAATTTTAATGAACCATTTAAAATTAAAAGCCGAAATAGTTAATTTACGAAACAAATGGTGCCTAAAGTCTGATCTATGTTATTAAATTTAGTTTTTTTTGACAAAACTAAAGATATTATGCATTATTATCTCAATTATTGCCGAATATGCATTTATCTACCAAAATCGCTAAAATATGCATGTGCACCTGCAAATGTATAATTATCCTAAACGCAAAAAGGATGATCAGTGGAGGCATTAACCTCCCCCCCACCCGAAAATGTAACCACCCGGAAAGTCGCAAGCATTATAATTCAAATACCAGAACTGATGTTTATTTTAAAGGGAGGAAAACAAAGGTATTTATTTAAGTATTTTCGCATTCAAAGGCAAAATATGAAAGAAAGAGCAATGAAGAAATACATCAAGTTTGACCGTTTGTATTACTGAAATGACAAAAATAAATAACTACGTAATAGGCAGTACATCTTTGGTTACGAACAAAGGTCTAGAGGAATTCACTCTTAATATTCTAACAATATTTAGAAAAATAGTTATATAAAATTTTCCCACCTTAGTTTGTAAAAATCGAATGTCGAAACAAAATGGCGACCAAATGAAATGTTAAAAAATTATATTTAAAAAACTATTCAGTTGACGTTAAATGTTAAAAATAAAACCAGGACGGTATAACAAAATGTTTAAAAAAAATCAGTGTCAAAAAACTACTTTTCCTGTTGATTGAATTTTCTTTTTATGGAGGAAAATAATAAAGGATATAATTAGTTTTTTTTAATATATAAATAACTTTATGAAAAGCAAAAATTAATTAAATTTGAACAAATAAAAACAAAATAAATAATGGCATACTGAGTATCGAAGAAGAGATTTTATTTGAGTAGGTATGGTAGGCAAATGAATGTATGTATGTATCTATGTATGTATGTCAGCGAAAGATTTCTAGACAACAGAACTATAAATGTTATTTGTATTAGTATCAACGCTTACGAGAAACAGCAAGGAAATTCCAGCGAACTAATTTTCTTAAAAGTTTCTAAAAACCTTGATTCATCGTTGCCGTGCTTGTAGTTTTCGTTAGTGTGTTGTTAGTGATGCAAAATAAAAAAATTGTAAGTGCTTTTTTATTTTTCTGATTTAAAAAAATGCTTGATAAAACAATAATAAATGATTCATTAGTTTTTGAGAATAATTAGACCACAAACTAAACTAACTAGTGTTCAAAATGACTATTTGCGCACGTTCAGAGCGTATATTTAATCATGTTTGTAACGCCAGAGCAGAATGTTGACTTCATGTTATATAAACCTTTTTTGCTCTACATTACTTGTACTTTTACCTGGTAAAATATTTACAGCCATTTCCCTTTCTCCCTGTATATTATGCATAAAGGTATTACTGAATAGCTATATGCATATACAAACTATGTCATCTGCGTGTGGATGAATTCATTAGGAGGAAAGTTCCGAATTCCTGAATTTACACTTCACTTGACGTATATAATTCATATTTATTTATTCCCATACCAGTATTGGATAGACAGGACCTTTTTTCTGAAACAGGTTTTTGGTTTTAATACTAAACAGCCCACCTTCTCAACTTCTCTTTCCTGTTGTGAAGGATCAGTTGACTGGACCAAATTTTGCAATTTAATTTAGGCCCACTTCTCGTAGTGATATTGAGGTAAAATTTAAAGTGCACATTGATACAGTTTGAATAACAGTTAGTGTTTTCAATTTTACATAATATAAGTTAAGGAAAGCTGACCATTCGTCCTGTATTTTACAGGATTGTCCTTTCTTTTTAACTCTGTCCTGTATTGTAGGCGTCCTGCAAAATGTCCTGTATTTTATTCTTGATGATTAACTATTGATGTGGTATTGTTATTTTATCGCTTTGAATTTCGAGGCCGCCAAATATATTTTGATTGCGGCGTACCGACGTTGCCACATGATTTGTTTGATTAAAGCACAGGTTAAAATAATGTGAAAATAAATAGTAAAAATCTAAGGTCTTCGACCTCGGACCTGCTCAGCCGAGGCCAAAGACCTTAGATTTTTAGGGCTTAAATTAAACATAATTGAAGAACATAGATCTACCTCACTCCACCGCCTACCCATGCGCCACACCATGTGTCTGGCTTAAGTTTGTTCACAACTAGGCGAACCTTTTCTCTTCTTCTCTTACAGTGATACAAAATTACATTCCTAGAAGTTGCTAATGAGATTAATAATTTAAAAATAATATTGAATGGTTTTTGCCATTCGTTTTAAAAAACGATTTAACAACATTGGAATAAAATGAAGAAACACATAGAGAGTAGTGTCATGTCAGAATGTTTTACCTTTTAAAGGTTTAAAATGAGTTATGCTAAATAAAGAAATCACTTGGGATGAAATTCAGGACCGATAAATTTTTTTTATTGAATTTAAATAATTAAACAGTGATTCTATTAATGAAAATGAGCTTTTTGATGAAATTTTTGCAATTTTTGTCCAAGGAACAGGTATTTCAGTTGCGACAGTTAAAAATAAGTTCTGATCAAAGGTGGGTAGACATTTTTAATCACTTCGAATCTGAAAACATGGAAGCAATGCAACCACTAAAAGGATTTTTACTTTTATAAATAGGCTATGGACAAGTGACAAATCTCAATTGTCTATAGAAACAATTAGATCTATGTTGATTTTAACTTAATAGTGTAGTGAGTTTTTTGAGCTCTTATATTTATAAATTTTTATTTTATATTAAGTTACCAGTGAATCCCGGAATGGCAAGGTAAGCAACCATTTCGAACCTGTATAATTCCCTGTGAATTTTGAAAAATTCCTGATGTCCTGTATTGGTTTACAAAAATATGGTCACCTTAAGTTAAGGCGGAGTTATCAAAATGGCCGAATGATTTTACCATGTATAGTCTAAATCGACTCAAAATTAATATGGGAATTTTTGCGGATAGATTGGTTAAAAATTAAGATCAGATGGTGCCACCGATAAGAACGATTTAATTAATCGTTTCACTTCGACACCCTAATAGGTAGATCCATTACTAATTTTTTAATTTAACTATAAAACATACAAACAAAATGTTAAAAGTATTTCAAATTTATAACCAATAAGTAATTGAACATCAATTAAAAAATAATAGGAAAAAACTATAAATTTTTGCTTATTTTTAATGTAATGACCTGTACCGCTTGTCCGAAAATTCCGTCTCAATATCTGGAAAGGCTATTTTACATATAGAAAAATAAATAAAGTTCCTATGAACATCAACTGGAAACGCTTTGTTTTCAAGATACAGGGTGCTAAAACGTTAAATATTTTTTACATTTTTTTGATGTGCCTCGTAGAGAAATCTAATTCAAATTGGGCACACGATAAACAGAAATTCATATCTATAAAATGGTCGCAATACATTTTAAAACAATGTACAGTGTACAATGTACAGGTAACTTTATTGGGGTCACGACCCCTTTGACCGCCTTAAAAAAATTGTTTTTTACTAATTAAGTGTAAAATGTTACAATATATTGTATACTTAACTTGTAAAACAGCATCGGCTGTTTCACTGCCCTTTGGTCTTGGCCAGATGGTCTAGAAGCGATAATTTTTAATTTTTTTTGCCTTATCTTATTTTGTTTCTTTTTTTTTAATTTTATTCCGTTCATTTTCTTTACTTTACTTTATATTACTTTTTATTTTTTGGTTAAAAAAGTTGGTAGAGGAGTTTTTTCCTTGGCCAAGGAGGTACCACCATAGCACAATCCAAGGACTGCCGAAGTCTTTGCTGACGTTTCTAGTCCTGTGTATATAATTCTTCTTTCTTTCCTTTAATTTCTTTCTTCTTCCTTATCTTACCCAAGGCGAACAATGTTATATGAAATAATGATGATGGATGTTCTTCCAGTAAAATATTCCGGAGTTAAAATACCTCTTCGTTAGGATCTCCGGGTGAGAGGTACTTGTGGCGCTCCACCATTGCAACCGCATAATTCTCGAAAAAATGGCAGCCAATACTTTTGGTTGCTAAAAATACTAGTTAAAACTTCTGCAACGGCTCCTTTCCACCCCTAACTTCTGGTGATGAAATCATCTCCACGTCTAAAGCATAAGCTGAGCTTCTTGCAAAATAATTCGCCGCAAATTCTACTTTAATACCTCCTCTTCACTTCCTCCTTCCCAGTACCACACATTATCCACGAAATTACCTTCAAGGTTAAAAAGATACGAAGTATTCTCAAAATACTTAATACCAAAAAGTCTTCTGCCCCTGATGGTATTCCAGCCATAGCCCTAAAAAAGTGCGCATCTTCAGGTTATTCCAAATATCCTATAACAAGGGCATTTTTCCTAAAAGCTGGAAATCTGCTCGTGTACAGGGTGTCTGGATTTGGTTGCAAAAGCAGGGTATCTCGCTTATTTTTAAAGATAGAACCTTGCGGTTTTCACGAACCTGAGCTATTTTTTTGTGAAACTCGTGAAGCAGTAAACAAAATTTTCATAGCCTTCTTCGTTTATGAGATACAGGGCGAAATAGAAAATTTTGCATTTTGGGACCACCCTCGTATCTCGGTTATCCTTTAACTTAACGCAAAGGGAAAAATTGCTGCTTATGCAGTTTTTTACGCTGGATCCAGTGGCGTATTAGTCATATTTTTCATTTGAGTTGTTATTTTTTAGATATGACCCAAAGTTGTGTTTTTTTAAATGGGACACCCTGTATATTTGTCCAGAAATTGATTTGTCCTTTTAAAAGCTTCTCAAAAATATATACTCGTAATAGTGTAGGTCTATTTTAATAAACAACAACAAAAATCCTAATATTTATAATTATCATCCCAAATTTTGCAGTAGGTCATGCAAAACAATGCTGCCTTTTATTTAAAGTCATTAACAATATCTACATCCTAACAATAAATCAAAATAAATATGTAATTAAATCTATTTATCAAAATATGTATTGATAATTTCGCAACAAAAAGTACCACCTACCTAGATTTATGTAACACAAGAACAAAACAGTAATAAATTATTATGTAACAAGCCCTTCAGCAAAAATCAACTGTCGTATAAGAACTACAGTAACCAAGGAAATCAAAAGAACTGTTCAAACTGATTTCCATTTTGTTCTATGCATGCTTCGCACTATTTTCGTATTCGTTTTAGGGAATTAAGCAAAATAACGGGATGATTTTGTAAATAGCGAAAATTTTCTCTTATTGCATTTCCTAAATCTTGGATATTATCATAGTGATCTTTGTAAATTCTATTTTCCAGATCTCTAAAAGAAACAAATCTAAAATCGACAAATCTGGGGACCTAGGGGGCCATCTTATAGGTCCATTTGTTCCGATCCATTGATTGGTAAAATTATTATCCAGAAATAATCTCGTCATTCCAGAACTGTGTGCAGGAGCACCGTCCTGTTGAAAATAAATTTCGTTAATTTTGCGCTAGAGGAACATCGTCAAGTAATTCAGGTATAGCTGCCTCTAAAATTTCTATATAGCGATTGGCTGTTAGATTTCCCTCAAATATATAAAATTTTATATGTGTTCCTAATATGAAGCAGGACACATTTAGACCAAACCTGCCCTGCTGTCTTCTGGGAAATATTTGGTGTTGATTTTCCTGGGACCAGAATCTACTATTGTGCCTATTGAGTATACCAGAATTACTGAAATGTGCTTCGTCTGACCATATACCCTTCCTTTCAAAATCTCTAACCAAATCGCATCTTTCTCGAAACCAGTTGCAGAAGACTACCCGACGCTCTGTATCCCCTGGCTGTAAGTGCTGCACGAGCCTAAATTTGTATGGGTGGTATTCGTGCTTTTTTAGAATTTCTTGAATTCTAGTTTTTGGAATCCCTATGCTCTTTTCACTGGCCATACAAGAGTTTGTAGGGTAAGCTTCTGCATTAGCTAAAACCGTAATTTCCTCAGCCTCCCGATTTTCTTTATTATATGTTGTACGAGGTTTGATAAATGATCCGTGATTAAGTAAATTCTTTTTTATAAAAAGTGGATACATTAGGTTGCCTCCTTTCTGGATATCTAAATAAAAATTAAGTATAATAGTATTTCAATATACCTAAAAATTAACTATTTACCTGTTAAAATACATCTCAGAAGCAAAACGCAACATTTTCATTACATAATATAAAACAAGCTAACATATCATACTTTTCATAATGTTCGAAAGTTTGGTTTTAATACAATATATTTTTACACAATAAATAAATACAAAAAACTAGCGCTATATTTTATATACGCGTACAAAATTGGGAAATGTCATTTGCTTCCAAGAAAACAAAAGAAAACGGCATCGTTTTGCATGGCCTACTGCAAAATTTGGGATGATAATTATAAAAATTAGGATTTTTGTTGTTGTTTATTAAAATAGACCCATACTATTATATATTTTTGAGAAGCTTTTAAAAGGACAAATCAATTTCTGGACAAATATACAGGGTGTCCCATTTTAAAAAACACAACTTTGGGTCATATCTAAAAAATAACAACTCAAATGAAAAATATGACTACGCCACTGGATCCAGCGTAAAAAACTGCATAAGCAGCAATTTTTCACTTTGCGTTAAGTTAAAGGATAACCGAGATACGAGGGGGGTCCCAAAATGCAAAATTTTCTATTTCGCCCTGTATCTCATAAACGAAGAAGGCTATGAAAATTTTGTTTACGGCTTCATGAGTTTCACAAAAAATTAGCTCAGGTTCGTGAAAACCGCAAGGTTCTATCTTTAAAAATAAGCGAGATACCCTGCTTTTGCAACCAAATCCGGACACCCTGTGCAGGCTGTTCCCAAAAAGGGATCCAAAACGGTTCCCTCTAACTACAGACCCACATCCCTCCTCCATATTATGAGTAAGGCAATGGAGAAGTATATCAATAATGACCTTTTAAATTACCTTGAAAGTTATAAAGTTATACACGACAGGCAATACGGCATCCGCCACCAAAGACCCAGAGCACATCGCCTTACCTTCGTAACCCACAACTGGAATAAGTCCATGTCTGGCATTACGCACTTCTTAATAAACTTCCTACCTATGGGCTGCCTCTAAAGCTTTGTACTTGGATTGCCAGCTTTCTTTCCAACAGAAGTATTTCTGTAGTGGTTGACGGCTATTCATCAAACTTTCACCAAATCAACGCAGGCGTTCCACAGGGTTCAGTGCTGGCACCTATCGTATTCTAGCTATGCTGACGATAGCACACTCCACTCCAATATACAGTTTCCCAAACCTGTCTCCAAGACTGAATTATCCCTAACCGAGGACCTCATTTAAATCGTAGAATAGGGAGCAGAGAACCTTGTCTAGTTTAACGCCACAGACACACTCTTGTTCTATCTCAGAAATTATCTCCCAATACCCACAACATTTAAATGAATAATCAAATGCTTGAACCCGATTCCTTTAGTCTAGTCGGTATCACCAAAAGCAATTTCAAAAGCGACCCGTTTATTTCAGGACTAGTGCAGCTAGCACTAAAACCAAAAATGCTTTTCGACAAAAGGGCCCTCTCTATCCAATACTGGTACTAGCCCAGTAATTTTCTCTTTTGGTGTAAATAAAAACGATATTTTATAAACAATAAATAGATAGCAACTAAAATACGAGATTCTGCGAAACCCTTTTATTTGCAAATATATATTTTATTTACGTAAAGGAGCAAAGACTTATTTTTTTAGGATGACTTCACTAAATATCGTGGAATAATATACGATCCTTTAAATGTACACTAATAATTTTAATTAAGCTAACGCTCATTTTACTTAACAGAACTTCTTGTACCGTCATATTAAATTAACAAATATTTTCGAGTACATACAGGGCGCATAAAAAAGGAGTTAGTTTCTTAGATAATATTTCCTTAATAGTGTAAACACAAATAACATTAATTAGTGGTTACTCTGTGGGTAGCTCTACCTGCTTGTAGCCTAAAGTTCATAAATACATTATTAACAATTTTCTGTGTATACGCAAAAAGTAATTTGTTCTTGATAAAAGATAGAGATTTATTTAGAATCGCCTAATGTAGCAGCATCAACGAAATAATTTTGCAAAAAAACATTGAATGAATAAATACTTTTTGATATAGGCTTTAATACGTTTTTGAGAAAGGATTTAAATACAATGAGAGGCAGGAAAACCTATTATTTGGGATGCAACATGCAGTGACACTTTAGCTATGTCATACTTGGATTATGCGTCAAAAAAAGCATGGGAAAGTGCTAGAATAGCAGAAAATCGTGAAAGAAAAAATATTCGGAAATTTCTAAAAATTACATTTTTGTGCCATGGACCTTGGGCAAGTAAGGCAAAATCATTTATTAAAGACATTGGTACCAAAATCTACCAAATTTCTAATGAACCTAGACCTACCTACTTCATTTTTGGTACAGAAAATTAGCTTAGCAATCCAGAAAGGAATTGCTGCTTCTGTTTTAAGCACCATTCCAGAAATACATCAATTGGATGACATTTTATTACTTTTGAATTAGTATTGTTGTTATTGTTTTTATATTAGTATATTATATATATTCTATATTAATAATTATTAAATCTATAGAAATAAAAAATAAATAAATAAAAGGTCATTTAAAAAATAATAATAACAGAAATATTTCCCACATGCCGCACACCTTCTGTCTATCACTGCCACATAAATTCATTTAGAAATAAGAGAAAATAAGTTACACAAAGAGTTCGATACAAAATATTTGAGACAAGATCGTAACAATTATGTAATATACAATTATGACGGTTTATACCTAATAACCTCAACTTCTGTTAAGTATATCCTATTTTAAGTGTTTTTTTCTTAGATTTTTGATAACTTCAGTTTTTTCTGTGTGGATATTTTGCGTAGATCAGGATTTTCCAAAACAAAAACACATTTAATATTTTATCATAATGTCACTGTAAGTGACAAACAAGTTTGTTGTTTATATTTCAGGTTAGTCAAGCAGTTCGCTTTCATTATAAACCAGATGTATTTTTACCCTTTACCTTTAACTGATAATAAAATTAGATTGATGCTGACATGTGATAATAATCATTCTACCACATGTACTCATGAAAATTACTCCTTTGCAAGTTTTCTCTGACATGGTATGCAAGTACATTTTTGTATTTATTTATGATTTAACTTTCCTAGCAATGTCGTCTACTACGATTAACTAACAATGGGCGCTCCTAAACTAATTTCTAGAAACTGAACTAGCCCTTAAAACCATTACCGGTTAGACCAACCCTTAAAGTTCGATTTTAGGATCACTCTTATCTGGGTGATAAGTTTATACTGGGCCGGAGCGAGCGTTTAATTATCTAATTCTTCTTTCAAACCTTGATAAATATTATTTTGGGAAGCATATAAACATTCCTTACAGAGCTACACAAACGGGACGAAAATATTAGTCGCGACATAATATTTTATTATAGATACACTCTTTTGCCAAACCAAAAAAGGCCTAACCAGGGCTAACCAAAAACACGGTCCGATATTTAAAACACGTTTACATACAAAATTATAGGTTTTGATAAAAAGAAAAAACTAGAAAAACATCGCTTAACGGGGATTGACCTTTGTAATGTAATTCAAGCGCACTACCCATTGCGCTACGAGTATTCACGCCAAAAATATTGCTTTATTTATACTCCTACTATTTACTATTTTCAATAACGTCAGCAAGATAACTTTAATGAAAATTCAGAAGTAACATCTCTGTTACTAAGCACACGCACAAGGCAGAATAGCTTTAAAGATAATCAACACATAGCATTCAGTTTAAAACCAAATTAATTTAAAAATCGATTTATTATTTGCACTAACATCTGCGTACACTACAGGGGCATACAAGGGCAACTCATCCCCTCAACTTAAGAATGCATGCGTATTTCAAATCTGAATTTCGATGAGTCAAATTACGGCTTTAATGATAGTTTTATCGACGAAACTGTCCTTCTTTTAAAAAAAAATCCTTGTTTAAAAAAGTTGTATCTCACATTTTACATTACCTCAAAAAAAGGGCTTAACCATGGCTATCCAAAACGCAATCCGATTTTTAAACAAAACTACATACATAATTATTTTTAATATTAAGTTTTGTTAAAAAGAAAACTAAAAAAAGCATCGCCTGAACCGGGATTCGAACCATAGAACCTTACCACCAGGAATGAGGAGTGGGGGTGATGCGTACGTTTTCTACGAAGATATCATGGATACTCTGACAAAATAAGATCTTTAGCTTCCCAGTGAAGAAAACATGATGAATCGATGTTTACACCCCATCCCCTTCAAAGTACAACTTCAGAGAGCAAGAACATTAATTCGTGTCAAAATTTTTAATATTTCTCGTTACTTAAGGTAACCAGAAACCAACATGTCTATAGTAACTTCACTTAGCTCTTAATATTGGTAGCTTGTCCATAAAAAATAAAAGGGAATATTATAAATAACTGAGCATGCAGCATTTTGAACTCGTTTTTGTAACAAATTAACTTAATTTTACACAATTTAAGATTATAGCTTCTTGAGTACCTACCCGCTTTTCAAAACAAACTGAGAACGATTGAAAAAATTATAACCACTGATATGAAGAACTTAAAAAAAAATCAAAATTAATTCTGATATTTGGAAATCAACGACAGGAAAAAGTGGTTTGTCTTTTGATGAACATAGACTCGAAAAATATCCCAGAGTAGTATGTTAGTCCGTAATTTTTTTATCTACGAGAAGACCACGAAGGCTGAAAGCATAAGTACTAGTTACCGTGGTTGCTTTAAGTCAAGAGAAAGTATATTGACGCGAGATTTAAAGAATTGGAGATTAGGGGAAGAGGGAAAGACTTTTGCAGACATTTCATAACCGGGACACTCTGGGGATAAAGAAGCGAACAAAGTGGAAGGTCTTTGTAGTGAGGGTGAAGGGACGCATGTGGGTTGATGCTCGTATCTTATTCACTCGGCATAATGACGGATAATTCGTCAGAACAAAACCTACGGTAGTATCTGTAAAACAAAAACAGATCGCATTCAACGATGCACGATTGAAGGAGAGGCTGCTCCCCATATATGCGGGCAATACTCAAGACTGGGTCTGATTTGTGATGTGTAAAGGGTATACAAGTTGGTAGAAGAAAAGTATTTTCGGACTCGAAAAAGGAAACCGAATTTCTTAGCAGCCCTCGTGGCAATTGATATGAAGAATTTAAATTCATTTGAATGGTGTGGGTACTGGGAGATAATCTGTGAGATAGTAAACATGATTTTATCTTAGATGCGTTAAACTGGGCAAGGTTCTTTGCTACCCATTCTACGATTTTATGGAGGTCCACGGTTAAGAATAAAGTCATTACTTTATGCATATCTATGTCAATGTTGGAAAAAGGTTTGGGAAATTGTTTGTTGGAGTGGAATGTTTACAGCATAGCTGCGAACAGGACTGCTTGTAGAAGAAAGCAGATCACTGATGTGCCGGAAGAATAGGGTAGGTGCCAACACTAATCCCTGTGGAAAGCGTGCGATTCTGTGAAAGTCGGATGAATGACCATTAATCACTACAGAAATACTTCTCTTGCATGGAAAGAAAACTGGCAATCCAGATACAAAGTTTTGGAGAAAGACCATAGGCACGAAGTTTGGTAAGAAGTTCGTTATGCCAGACTTTATAGAATGCTTTGGATATGTCGAGGGCAATAACCTGGGCTTCCTCAACGAATTGGTGTATGGATATGGGTCTGTAGTTAGAGGGAAAAGTTTTGGACTCCGTTTTGGATCCCTTTTTGGAAACACTGTATACGAGCAGAGTTCTAGCTTTTGGCAAAATGTCCGTGTCATAGAACATTTGAAACAACGTGGTAAAGATAGGGGCCAGTTCAGAGGCGCACTTATTAGAATTTTGGCCGGAATACTATCAAGGCCTGACTTTTTGGAATTAAGTGTTTTGAGAATACGTCAAACTTTTTTCACTCCGAAGATAATTTCGTGCATAACAAAGATGATTCGAAGGGAAGGAAGAGTAAAAATCCCAACCCATCCCAATCAGCGGAATTGTAGTGCCAAATAGTAGAAATAGTAGATGTCATAAAACAATATTAAGTGGCTGTACCTAACTATGAAAGCTAAAATTGACATCTACCATGAAGAATAAAACCAACCAATCAATAGAAAAAGAAAAAACAAACAAAGCAAATACAGGTTTACTAGATTTTTGCCATTCTACGAATACGCATTCGTTAATGCATATTCATACAATGTCAAAAACATTCTAGTCTTGTTTGAGGAAGTTTTTACAATCCACGAATTAATCTAATACGCACCTGGATCCAGAGCTCAACCTAATATTAGCGCGATTCAAATGACTGATGACACAAATGGATTCACTGCCTATTTCTGATTACTTTTGTTCTTGGATAATTTATTTTCTTTCGTTGAATTACCTTTCTTTTTGGGTGACTTATATAGAAAATAATTTTGATATTTAGGCGTTCATTAAAACTAACAGAGAGAAAAACAAACTAAACAAATACTACAATGCCGATTGCTTATTTCCTTTCCTTTATTTAACGTTGCTGCTAGTCGTTATTTTATAACACATGTCGCGTCGAATTAAAATTAATTTGATTTGGATTTCGATAGTCCATTTATGCATTACTTTACGTGCGATTATGTTTACCAAATTAATTTATATGTCTTTCGAAAACGAAAGTAAATTAATTATTTATGTTTTGTTTAGTGAATGCCTCCCAATATACAAATGGTTGCGTAAGTAATCGACTATAGAACAACTGGAAATAATATGAAATTTTATTTCTGAAAATAAACTGGAAGAAATATAAAAAACCCCAATTTAAATATTGCATGCGTACTAAACCTAGCCTAAACTAAAACAATGTTTATCAACCAACCAGGACCTAGCGCACAAAAATAATAAAAAATCGCATCACTAATTTAGGTGTCTTCACCTACCTTAATTTCAGGTCAGACTCTTACACTGTAACTTTCGATTTCTTCTTTGTAATAGACCGCTACTCTCATAATTAATTTTTAACCAAAAAAATATACGGACACCTAAGGATGTATATGCGTAACGTTGCCAAGGCAATGATTTAGTACCGATACCGCCGAGGACTAATCTGTGTATACCGCCATAAAAAAACTACTCTAGGAAAAAGTGACAACAAAAAAACTTTTTTGTTTTATGTTGCTATTATTAATGTATTTTAGTACATACTTAAAGGGAAATTAAACATTGTCATTTTGTTTTGCCATATAGGATTTGCATTCAAATTTTACCAGTCTATCCTTGTTTCATACTTGATTTGTGTGCAGAATTTAAAGTCAACTATTTTTTGATACTGAGTTTTTAAAAAAATTAAGCGCCTATTTTGCTGCGCTATAATAGCTTTGCACAACAATTTTGACAGTTTATGAACATACAACTCTTATTTTTATGCAAAATTTGAGATCCATGCGATAAGAAGTTTCTTAATGCTTTTTACATTTTGTAAGGCCACCATTTTGTTCTGCCACATTGAATTTTTACCAAAATGTAGCCATTCTATCCTCATATGACCCTTATATTTCGGCCAAAATTTGAAGTCAATCGGGGAAGTAGTTTTTGAGCTATTCCGCGTACAGACAAGGACAGACTGACGGAAATCGGAAAACGTGCTTTCTCCACTTTCTTAAATTTCCTTTAAAAAAATGTAAGACTCTTGCCCCTCTAATCTATATATTTTCCATTGTGGAATCCATCTTGCTGGACAATTGATACTGACAATTATTTTGAACTTGAGGTATATAGTGAAAAATTTGTATAGGCTTAGCCTCGGATGAAGTTATCGTATAACTACTCATTCATCGGTTAATATTTGTCTCAATATGTTTTTATATAAATCGTATTGATACTCTCCAACGTTAAGGCAATAAGAAAAAAGGGTAATGTAATATAGGTGCTCGATTCGAGTCCGATAAACTGTTTTTGTTATTTTGTTCATTGCTTTTCTAAATATCAAGTTTAGCAATTATACTCTTTGCAATAATAAGTAAATAAATACCACATTCTAAATTTACCAGTAATAAGTATAAAGCCTTAAAGGTTCATAATAATGTATTCTTTGTTTAGGTCATGCAGTCCAGCCCTGTACAGCAGGATTATTTGCACTTACACTAAATTATCACTAAGTACACAGTTATTTAAAATTAATTAAGTTTTTTTTACATAAACTTTACAGGGTGTACAGTGTTAAATAATATTTTAGAATCACTTGGTTGTTTAAAAAAACAGATCATTATTTATTTTTCCAAGGGCAAAAATACGGAAGTCTACAAAATTTTAATTTTAACATCAAAATTTTGATGCAAAAATTTAGCATATTTACTTTGCATAAAAAGAATTGTATAAACATGAAGAAGAAGGAATGGTAATATTTTAAATAAACTTAATTTTAAAGTTTCTTTCCTAAATTTTTAGTCTGCTACATCTGATAAAACGGAATCCATAGAATCCACAAGTAACGACACAATAACTCTGCCAACCTCATCATCAGAACCAGAGCCTGTTCTAATCGCAAATTCCAAATAGGGGAACTAATGGCTATACCGTACAGATCCAAAGCTACTGTCGGGTTGCTGTTTTCGACGGTTATTGCCCACTATCATGAATCCTGTATATATATTTTAACTAATTTTCTCCAGATTTGTAAAAAGCTACTGCAAGAAACCAACTATTTCTGAATAATATAGATTCCTCTCCTGTAGATAATCTAAAATACTCGATATTAAAATAAATAAATATTGTAAACTTAAACTGTAACAGTTATGTATTTACTAAATTATGATATATAAAGAACTTTTTTTAGAAGTTTTACTGCATTATGTTTATAATAAAATATTATATAATATTTTTTGCCATATTGAATTTTTTTCAGACTCATCAAATATTCCTTTTAATTCCTAAAATACTAAAATTTTATGACAACGAAATTTCTTCAGATCCTGTATCATATTTTGAATATTTGGGAAATTTCTTCCTCGCAAATAGTTAGGTAACGGATTTTTAAAATACAAGTTTAGGTTTTTATTTTTTAATTTCAGTTTTAAATTCTAGTAGAGGGGCTTTAAAAATGCGTTCAATAATGTTATGAAGCGGGCCCCCAAACTGACGAGTGAGTTGTTACAATTTTGTTCAAAGGTTCTTTACATAATTGCAGGCGAAATTGTGTGGTAAATGCTTTACAAATTGTAAGATCGCTAATTCCTTTACATATAGATAAGCTCTCTGAATTGCGTGACAAGTCCTTGTATCTTTTTATAAAGTACCGTACAGATAGCGAAACCAATTAATTATTTACAACTACAGGACTTGTAATTAATAGAAAAATTGCTTACCATGTTCTTACATAATATTTACAAATCGGAATGCATTAATGACAGGTCCCTCTATATTTTTGTAAATTACTTTGCAAATTATAAGTTCACTATATCGATTGTAATTATAAACCCCGCAAGTTGTTAATCGGGTCCTAGCATATTTTTGTAAAATATTTTATAGAATGCCAGATCATTATATTTTTTTGTAAATATAGGCCCTTTTAATTGTAGAATATGACCTTACAATTTTCCTGGAGAATAATTTCAATATATGTTACTACCTTACAAATATTTTAAGTAGGTTTATAGCAGTTTGCCCAAGAAATTTCTATTATTTGGTAATATTTTCCTAACAACCAACCAAGTCTCAGGACAGCAGCTTTGTATGATGTACTTCAATTTCTTGTTACCGTCCCTATATCTCCCCTTTTTTTGTAGAGTTCAGCCTTATAATTTTCGAGCTCAGGCTTGCAATTTTTTTTCTGTATGGATGATCCGATTTGAGTTCTGCATAACCATATTGGAAGTAGAAGTATCATATTATAAAACGTATATTCTCATTTCGCGCAAAAATTCTGTGAAATACGCGAAAATGCTCCCAAACATGACCAGAAACGGCCGCACGCGGAATCGTAGTGTAGTAATAGCACAGTTTAAGGAAAGATAATATATAGACTCTGGTAATAGAGACGCACGGCAGCCGATTGGAACGGTAGTAATAAAAACAACTGAAAGTGGGTTGTTCAGACTACAACTTTGTCCGATCCTGATAGTTGTCAAAAATAATTTGAAAAATAGGAATTTATTCAGTACTTTTGTATTTATAGAGTGTAATGTTCAACAGTATTGGCAGTTTTGGGTTTAAAATAGGACCTGCCTGCAGTAATTCTTATAGGCAAAAGCAGCATTCCCGTTTATTCTTCGTGAAATTTGAGTAAAGAATCGGTTTTTTCGGGTTCCCTTACGCCGTCTCCTGCTTACCGGCTGTCGGCTAGTGTGAATTTACAACCTATTTTCTGTTCGGTGATGGTGCGGAGACGTGACGGTGACGTTACGTATAGTGGGAATCGCGCTTTACTTCTACTTTCTATATGACTGCATCGGATGATCCACGACGCATTCAGGCAGGCTGAAAGACAGTGTATTAAAAAATTCAAAACGGAATTATGCAAAAACTTATAAACCCACAGAGGTTGGTTTTGGTATGCATAAAATACATATCAATAACTATTATTTCGCAAAAGGCCTTCGGTACAACTTAAGAAATAACGGAGATCTAAATTTTTCGGTTTATTCTCCTGTTATAATGATCAAGATTGCTTCATTAGTTTCGATTTTATAAGCCAAAAACGAAAGAAAACGAGATTTTTTTGCATTTAATTGTCTATAAGAAATAAACAAATGATAGTTCCGTGTGGAAAACATAATGGAATATTACTATGGACTATCTTGAGTGTGATGGCGCACTCGGTTTCTGGTTACTATTGTTGGCAACAAATTACTGGTTTTTTTATCAGAAATGCGAGGTTGTTCTACACATACCAGGCACGCGAAGTAGAGTGTGCACATTCGAACAATACTATAAAATGTCAAAAGTGCGGAATGTTAATAAAAAAAAACTCAATCGTACCATGAATTATATGTTTTAAATTCGGGTTTAATCAAAAAGTTAATATTCATATTTGATAACCTCAAATTTCATCTTTAAGAACGAACGAAATTAATAATCGAGCACGGAATTGTATGTTCTTTTTTAAGTACACAGATTATTGGTTATTAGGTTCAAGCATACACTCGATGATTCAATGGTTTATTTGCTTTTTACACGACTGCGCATGCCAAGGACAATAATGTTGTACGTACATATGTATTCATTGTTTCTAATCATAACCACCTACTGGCTAAACGCCGATTTTCATTAGGGAAGTATCAAAAGATGCGTCTGTAACCCGCGGATATTTTAAATAGGTTTAACTAAGTAACAAAAACACTTGTTTAAAATTTCCACTTAATTTATTTTACAAAGAATACAATACATGACAATTGTTTCACCAACACTGTGGCTTCATCATATATCTTAAATAAAAGTGTAACACAAACTGTAAGTATTAAATATCTGAAACCGTTTTGCGGATATTAACAGGTAAATATTCTGGATTTTCCGTTATAGCCTAATGAAGATTTAACAACAGGGAACTATTTAGGTCCAATTGATTGTTTTTATAATATTATATATTTTTATGTTTGTTTATTTCCATACTTTCTAGTAAATTAATTTTTTTACTTTTTCGTTCTACATGTAAAATTTCAACGTTCTCATGGAAAGAATGGTTTTCCCGAATTAAATGTCTAAAGTAACCTTGAATTATCTTTAAGCTTTCTGTAACTAAATTTATGCTCATTAATTATTTTTTTAAAAGTTCTTCCTATTTGTCGAATATAAAATTTTGAATAGGTTCCACAATTTGACTTGTAAACACCGGATTTATTCTGTTTTTGGATTCGGTCTTATTGTTTTTGATATATCTATCAAGATTGTTGTTAGTCCTAAAAGCAATACTTGCACCTTTATTTTTAAGAATTAAACAACATTTTATGTTATTTTTCCTGTATAAGTAAAATTATAAAATTGAGTATTTCCTTTGAACTTATTTGTAGGATAAACTAACAGTAATGCTTTTTAAATTGTTTATGTTTATTTTTTACTATTTTGTCTATGAGATTCTCATGATAACCGTTATTCACTGCTTTCATTGTTTAGAGGTATGTTGATCAGTCTATAAACAAAACTATTATATGCTGATATTTTAGGTCTAAAATGATGATTAGAAGTATTGTGTATTGTAATGTCTGTATGAGAGGGCTTATGGAAATTTTGAAACTCGTGTTTATTATTTTTAATAGTTATTGTTAAGTCTAGGAAATTAATTTCTTTATTATTTTGTAATCCAGTTGTAAAATTTACATTTTTGTGTAACTTATATTTATAGTCAAAAAATGATTTTTATTATCTGTCACTACCATTAAAACATGCCAATATATCATCAACATACCTGTACCAATAAGTAAAATTTTTACTAACGGAATATTCATAAATTTTAGTTTCTAAATGGTCCATAAATATCTCGGCTAAAATTGGACTTAAAGGGTTTTCCCATTATTAAACCTTCCTTACTTATATACATAGTCTCGTCAAATTCAATATAATTATGATCCAAACAGGTCAACATGGACTATAAGATATCCTGTTTATCAACTGGATTAACATTATTTTTGGTAAGAAGTTCTTCAACTAATAATATAACATCAGATGGTGGTATACTCGGGAATAAATTTTGAACATCAAAGGTTATCAGTTTGGCGTTACTTGGAATAGTCAAATTATTGATTTTACTTATTAATTGAAAGCTATTTTTTACACTGTATTTAATATTTATGTTTAAACTAAAATAACTACTGCTGGTGCTGAGATATAGGATACAACTGGTCTTCATCATTTTTATGTAATTTAATAAAAGAGTATAATTTAGAGGCTTGAGGATTCATTAATGATATTTGATATTTCTTTTGTTCGGTAAATATGCTAAGATCTCTAACTACAACTCTAACTAATTTTTTCGAACTTGTCGGAACTTGATTGTTTTAGAAATATATTCATCTTTAGTCATAGCTATAATAGTTTTTCCTTTATCTGATCTTATATTATTATATATATTAATTATATTTCGTATTTTACTTTTATTATCTATTGATTTTAGTACAGAGTGATCACTAGAGAAATGAGAAATTATGGAATTTTTGGTTAACTATTGTATTTGATAATAGGTGTTTTTCAGTGTTCGAAAGTTGTATATTTTGTACTGCTAATTCACACTCAACTCCTAGTTGTTCCCTATTGTTTTTATTATCTTTTATATTAAGATTATAATTAAAACCTTTCTTTAACAAATTAGATTCTTCTTTTGTAAATTTAACATCAAAAAAATTAACAAATCTATGGTGGAATTTATGATCTGAGAATACCACGTTTTTATTATTATTAATATTAATATAATCTTTATTAGTTTTTAATTTATTTAGTTTTTATGAATGAACTTTTTATGAATAATACAGTCTACGTGACCTATTGTCGACTTATCGAAAATGTCAAATTCTAAACTAGAGAGCCTGTAACTAAGTTGATTATGTATTACCTTAATAGAAACGTTGTAAATGTCTCTGTTATTGTAATGAATTTTTCGGTCTTGACAAATCCACTTCCTTAGTCCTGCTTAGAGCTGCTATAGCTGACTGGCTTTTGTTGTCAGTTTTTAACTGCACGTAACTTGGGACAACACTGAACTTCAAGCATTGATTGAAAAACGTAATGTTTTGGGACACACTCTTGATTTAAGTAAAAGTTTAAAATACCACAAGACTAAAAAGCTCGTCGAAGCTTCTAACAAATATTAAACAGAACTAGCCGTTACTTGATGAAAATCCATTTTAACTAAGTAACGAAAACACTTGTTTAAGTTAAAGTTCTGTTCAATATTAGCCAGGTTTGCATGAAAAACCAAAATGCCAGAAGTAGTACACCATTTTGTTTAACATGAAAAAATAAATAAATTGATTATTTACACGTAACACACGATATCTCTAAAAGTTTTTTAATGAAAGGGAAAACCTGATACTCGGTGATGACAACGGGGTACCACAAATATGTGGCTAACCGTTAACTTTTTTCTTTGCCCATATATATGATGAATGAAATTTTAGTTGGTTAAATAGGACATAATTTTGATTTTTTTTACTATAACAGCGTTGTCAACCATGTGTCAAAACAAAACCGTCATATATCATATGGGTGTCTAGAAATTACTTGAACCTAAATACATATTATGGCCTTATTTGACGATTTTTTTAAAAGTTGCACGTTATCGTGTGGTATCAAATTGCTCGGAAAGAAATATTCTTTCTGGCTAACCCGATGAGGCACCCTCTTCCTAAAAAAATGAGTATTTCAAAAAAAATTGTTTAAATAATATTTAATCCTTCTGGTCAGTTCACATTATTTGCAGACGACACGACGATTTTATGGCATTCTGCTGCGTCAATTTATTGAATATCACTATATTACTGACACAATTAAAGCAACATCGTTTGTTTTATATGTTGTTTGGAAGGTTTGGTAATTGATATTGCTCCTTTGGCAAGAAAGCATAGTTCAAGGTTTCTCGGTTCGGTCATAGATGACGAACTTAAATTTGACGACCATATTAATGCCCTCAGTAGGAAAATATCGTCTGGTTGTTTTTCGGTTAAGGTAGCAGTTCAAGAACTAGGTAGTATGCCGTTATTGAATCGAGACATAGATATGGGATTTGTTTCTAGGGAGTAGCTAGCAACTATTTAATTAATATGCTGTTAGTTATTCAAAAAAGAGTCGTAAGATATATATGCAAGGCTAAAACCCGTGATTCACGTAATTCGCTTGTTAAAAACCAAAAAATATTAACCATTGTTAGTTTATACATTTTAGAAACTGTCAGTATAGTATACGCTAACAGAGATAAATTTACAGTCCCAAATCCTAGATATGTAACTCGCCACCATCTTAATCCACATTTACCTATTCCTACGTCAAGTTTAGCGAAAAAATGTATAATTCTCTTCCCAATAATATTAAGGAACAACCCACTCTAAAACTATTTAAAAAACAAGTTCGGAAAATTCTGGTTGACAAAGCATATTATAGTCTGAAAGAATTTTATAGTGACATGCTGTGATGTTGTTAGTATTGGCATGAGTCTGTTTTATTTGTTTTTATTTAATGTGATGACCCTGGATTTTTAATAGGCTGCTGTTTTTTTTATTTGAAATTTCTTAACAGCTATTTCTTATACCTCTTATTTTTTGTTGGAACGTTTGTTTATAAATGTTGCTTTTGGTTCTAATATTAAATTCTCATTATTCCACCCCAATTGTATATACCTACTTACAATTAATCTGTTTTTTAATTAAATTTTTAAAGTATATCTTATGTGATTGAATTCTCAATTTTGTAAATTTTACTGATATTTGGATTCTTATGTATTTTTACTTTAATCCATAATTTATATACTGAATTGTTTGTCTCAAATGTTGTATTTCTTTTTCAGCCAATAATTTTGATACTGTGTTTTTACTTTTACAAGATACAATTGTTTTTACAGATACACTTGTCCTTATGTTTTATAGTTTTTTATATTTTTTTGCTTAACTTATATACATCTCACGCTTTGTCTTGTATATAGATATATATATATATATATATATATATATATATATATATATATATATATATATGTTGATTTTTAGTTCTTCACGGATGTAAAAATACAATGTGTTTTCATTCCGGGTGTACATCCGTTCACTACTGTCGTTCTGAAAAAAACAGTTTTGCTGACGTTTCGCCAAAATCACATTTGGCATTTTCGAAGCTTTCTTTCTCGCGTCTGAATACAGACAGAAGTGTTGGTGACTGCGACGCTTCCTTTTATACCCCCACTCGGTGCCGAAGGTTATATCTGCGCAGGCGTTGGTCGTTATTTATGTTTTCCGGATGGTGCGGTTGCGCTAATTGCGTTTGAGTTTTTGCGATTTTAGATTTGTCGATTATTGTCTTCCATACGGTTGGTAGTTTTAATGATTCGTCCCTTTTATTCAAATCACCTTGTTTTTCAATTTCTATTTCTATTCTCGGATTATTCTGGTCTTATAATGTTCTATATTGGCAATCTCCCTACACCCATCGAAATTTATTGTATGGCCGGTTTCCTGATGATGTAGGAATAAAGCTGAGGTTGTTTATTTCTGCTGCTGAGTTTATGCTCTTCCACTCTTGCTGATATTCGCCTGTTAGTTTGCCCTACGTACAAATTTTCACAGTCCTGGCACGGAATACTGTATACTCCGTGGTTTTCCAGTTTGATTTTATCTTTTGGGTTTCCAAGTAGTTTACCTATAGTTGTGTATGGCTTGTGTATTGTTTATATGTTGTGTTTTCTAAGAATTCTTCCGATTCTGTCTGTTGTGCCTTTTACATATGGTAAGACTACTTGTTGCTTTCCCGGTTCATAAGTTTTGTTGTTCGTTATTCGGGAAACCTGTGCATTAATAGCTTTCTCCATTACCTTAAGTTCGTTTTGTCTCGTCTATGTTTCAGGTAATCGCACGGATCTGGATATTAGAGTATTTGCCACAGCTTGAATTTGTATTGGGTGATGGTGTGATTTTGCATTTAAATATCTGTCTGTATGTGTTGGTTTTCTATAAACGATGTATTCGAAATGTCCGTTATGCAGTTTTGTGACCAAAACATCTAAAAACGGTAGTTTGTTCCTCTAACTCTAGAGTAAATTGTATTCTGGGGTGGATTGAATTTACGTGTGTCAGAAATTTTTCGAGCTCCGCATGACCATGTTGCCATATAATAAACATGTCATCCACATAACGAATCCATAATTTGGGCTTTAAACTTGCTTTCTCGAAGTATATCATAAATAAATTCGCGACTACTGGTGATAGCGAGAACCCCATTGGAGCACCATCCATTTGTTTATACATTTGCCCGTTGAATGAAAAATAAGTGTTTTTAAGGCAATGCTCCGAGAGTTGTACTATATGTGCCTGGAAATCCTCGTTTATAGCAATCTTGTCCAATGCTTCGTCGATGGGAATACTCGGATATAATGATTTGACATCTAGGCTTGCTATGATATCGTTTTTTTCAAGGACGATATCTCGTATAATTCGAGTGAAATGCTCCGAGTTTTTTACAAATGAATCAGCTTTTTCCACAGCTGGTTGCATAATTTCAGAAAGGTATTTCTCCAGTTTTTGTAGTGGCGAATTAACAGCACTAACAATAGGTCTGATGGGCGCCCCTGGTTTGTGTATTTTTGGTAAACCATAGAGTTTAGAACATCTGCTCGACTTTTTCCGTGGTATGATTTTTCGTTGAGTTTCGGGGTTTATTGGTGAACTTTTTATTTTATTTTTAGTTGTTTTTTCTAGGTACGTTGTCGGGTCCCTTGGAACAGGCCTATAACAATTGTCTTGTAGGATATCCTGCATTTTTTGTACGTAATCTTGAGTGTTCATAAGCACAGTTGCGTTTCCTTTATCTGCTGGAAGGATTGTGATGTCTTTATTTTTTCGAAGGTTTATTAGGGCCCTTTGTTCAGTGGCATTTAGGTTTTGTTTTGGTGTTTTGCTTGAAATTCGACAAGAGGTGGCAAGAATTTTAAGATCAAGCAAAACACCAAAACAAAACCTAAATGCCACTGAATTTGACATCTAGGCTTGCTATTATATCGTTTTTTTCAAGGACGATATATCGTATAATTCGAGTGAAATGCTACGAGTTTTTTACAAATGAATCAGCTTTTCTACAGCTAGTTGCATAATTTCAGAAAGGTATTTCTCCAGTTTTTGTAGCGGCGAATTAACAGCACTAACAATAGGTATGATGGGCGCCCCTGGTTTGTGTATTTTTGGTAAACCATAGAGTTTAGGACATCTGCTCGACTTTTCCCGTGGTATGATTTTTTGTTCAGTTTCGGGTGTTTTGCTTGAAATTCGACAAGAGGTGGCAAGAATTTTAAGATCAAGCTCTTGAGAAAGCAAGTTTAAAGCCCAAATTATGGATTCGTTATGTGGATGACATATTTATTATATGGCACCATGGTCATGCAGAGCTCGAAAAATTTCTGACACACGTAAATTCAATCCACCCCAGAATACAATTTACTCTAGAGTTAGAGGAACAAACTACCGTTTTTAGATGTTTTGGTCACAAAACTGCATAACGGACATTTCGAATACACCGTTTATAGAAAACCAACACATAAAGACAGATATTTAAATGCAAAATCACACCATCACCCAGCACAAATTCAAGCTGTGGCAAATACTCTAATATCCAGATCCGTGCGATTAACTGAAACACAGACGAGACAAAACGAACTTAAGGTAATATCTAGTGCTTTAAAGAAAAATGGCTACACAAATCACACCATAGAGAAAGCTATTAATGCACAGGTTTCCCGAATAACGAACAACAAAACTTATGAACCGGGAAAGCAACAAGTAGTCTTACCATATGTAAAAGGCACAACAGACAGAATCGGAAGAATTCTTAGAAAACACAACATACAAACAATACACAAGCCACAAACAACTATAGGTAAACTACTTGGAAACCCAAAAGATAAAATCAAACTGGAAAACCACGGAGTATACAGTATTCCGTGCCAGGACTTTGAAAAGTTGTACGTGGGGCAAACTAACAGGCGAATATCAGCAAGAGTGGAAGAGCATAAACTCAGCACCAGAAATAAACAAACAACCTCAGCTTTATTCCTACATCATCAGGAAACCGACCATACAATAAATTTCGATGGGTGTAGGGAGATTGCCAATATAGAACATTATAAGACCAGAATAATCCGAGAAGCCATAGAAATTGAAAAACAAGGTGATTTGAATAAAAGGGACGAATCATTAAAACTACCAACAGTATGGAAGACAATAATCGACAAATCTAAAATCGCAAAAACTCAAACGCAATTAGCGCAACAACAACAGCACCATCCGGAAAATATAAATAACGACCAACGCCTGCGCAGATATAACCTTCGGCCCCGAGTGGGGGTACAAAAGGAAGCGTCGCAGTCACCAACACTTCAGTCTCTATTCAGACGCGAGAAAGAAAGCTTCGAAAATGCCAAATGTGATTTTGGTGAAACGTCAGCAAAACTGTTCTTTTCAGAACGATGTTATATCCGTTTATAGCCACGTGTAGGCAATGACCTTCGGTCACACGGTATCGGATGTAGCAATTTCAACATTTCAAGGAATGCATTGTAAGCAGTACCTTCGAGTTGCAATTCCCACAGCTGGAAGGTGCCGCATCAGCATTTTAAAACATATAAAATGCTCTGAATTGTAAATATTAGTTAGTTCATATTATATACCGTTTTTATGCCAGTTTAAGTTCCGATATTGTATAAAGTAATTTCAAAGTTAAATAATAAATTTTTTTAAAAAGTGAATTTTTGAATTAATAGTGTAACAAATTGGCGCAGTCGGTAGGATTCGTCTAACGTCGGCAGAACAAGGAAGACCTAACTGTTGACGGCGGATTTAATCCCTTAACGAAGAAAAGAACCACATTTAAGGCGTCCTCACTCGAAGATACCTGCGGAAGGAACACCTAGTGAAACCCCTGGCAGCCCTGAGAGAATAAGACGACTAATGCTCCTGCTAACGTAAGTGACATTGAATTATCCCGTTTAAGTGTTGTATGTTATTTTTATTCTGTTTCTGTTCGATTTTCTATACGTGATTTTTCTACATACTCCCTGATTTTAGTTTTATAAATTTAAAAAGAAAGGTGAATTTTATATGCTAATTTTCTTTCTCCAATACTTGCCTAATATTTTGTTTTCCCCCAATTTACATTTTGAAAATTAAAAACAAATAGTATTTAGCAAAATGCCCGAGACACGTTCCCAACAATCTCAACAAGCTCAACAAACTCAGCCACCTACCCAGCAACCGATACAAGGTGCTAAGGTAGAAATTGAGCCTTACAGGCTTTCCGAAATGTTTTCTATAGTGCCTGATTTTGAAGGCGATCAAATCTCCTTGGGTACCTTTTTAAACGCGTGCGATTGTGCTAATCAAATGGCAACAACTGACCAAAAACTGTTATTAACGATTCACATTAAAAACAAACTTAAAGGTAGAGCCGCGCAATTAGTAAATTCAAGAAACCCTGCAACATATTGTGAGATTAAACAACTCTTAAACCTTCATTTTGGCGACTCGAGGGACCTATCGTCTCTTATACAAGACCTTCAAAGACTCCGCCAAGTACCTGGCGAGTCCGCCCTTACATTTTACAATCGCTTGCAGGTTTTGAATGCAAAAATGCTCTCAAGTATTCAAAAAGCTTTCAACCTAAGTAATGATCAAAAAGCTGCCCAAAGCAAACTAATTGAGACAATGAGCCTAAATACTCTTTTAACTGGACTAGAACCTCGCCTAGGCCAAATTATTCGTGCAGGTAATCCAAGAGATCTTTTAGAAGCTCACTCCCGCATTAGGCGTGAACTACAGCTCTCATATTTCGAAACTCAAAAAGTAAATAAACAAATTTCTCCGAAACCTCCCCAACCAATTAGGAAACAGTTACCACAAGTTATAAAATGTCTGAAATGTGGACACAACGGCCACATAGCTGCAGAATGCCGTTCCCAATCAATGTCTCATCCTAATTATTCTCAAAATAATGGTAACATAAATTATCAAAGGCAGTTTCCTTCTTCTAGCCAAGTGCCTCATTTTTCACAGCAAAATAGACCCAACACATTTTCGTCTCAATATAGACAACCTGCAGCTACTCAACAGAGTCATGCTGCATCTCGTCCACCTCTAATGCAAAGAAATTCGAATTTCTCACCAAATCAACAAAGAGCTCACCATGTAAATTATGATTACCAATCTTACGAAGGACCACAATATTACGACGAATATTCTCAAGATGACAGCTACTCGGAATACCAAGAATATTATGCTGAAAACGAACAAACACAATTCGAACAATTTGACAACTCAGATTTCCAAAATTTTCCACCTCCTCTTTACAAAAACCATCCTCCGGAGATCACTACCCAATCGAACAACTCGGTGTCGGAACTGCAGAGTCAGATTCAGCCAATGAATTTAAACGATTTGGACCCCAATGTGAATTTTCCGGAACAAGCGTTCCTTTAAACCCGTTTCTTACTGTTAACCCCAAGAACCTGTACTATATTAACGATGCCTCAAATACATTCAAACTTTTAATTGACACCGGAGCAGGGATATCCATTTTTAAAGAAAATACGGTGAAAAAGTTTCCCCTCAGATCACCAGAAAACGTAACTATTCAGGGAATAACAAATCAGAAATTGTCTATATTTGAATCGACTCTTGTCCCTTTTGAAATAGGTAACCCACACAAGGTATACATTTATAACTTAGATATCGATTTTGATGGAATCTTAGGACTTGATTTTCTCGAACATTATGAGTGTATAATTGATCTCAAATCAAAAAATTTAATAACGAACTTTAAAACGATTCCGTTGCATAAAGTTGGGGCTATTACAATAGAAAAAAATGTCGATAAAAACGAGATAAACAACAAAATTTCTATTGATGCTCGCACAGAAAATTTTTTTAAATTAACATGTAACTTAAAAAATACAGACGCCCTATTAATGTCTCAAGAAAAAGAAAAAGTTCGTTTACCAAATGCTATTGTACATGTTAACGAAAGCGGTGAATTTATGACTTCTATTTTAAATGCTAACGCCATGCCAAAAACCATCGATTTTTCCGATCTTTCTATCGAACCATTTACCCCTAATGATGTTGTCCTAAACCTTAACACCCAAGATAATTATGAAGCCGATCATATCGACAGAATACAGATCATTCGAAACGAATTAAGAACCGAGCATCTTAATTCCGAAGAAAAGGAAATGATCACAAATCTCTGTCTAGAATACTCTGACATATTTTACATCGAAGGTGATAAACTAACTTTCACCAATGAAATCAAGCATGTTATAGAAACTAATAATGCAAAGCCCGTTTTCACAAAATCTTATAGGTATCCTCAGATACATAAAGAGGAAGTGAAAACACAGATGGGAAAGATGTTAGACCAGGGAATTATATGGCCTTCCATTTCACCGTAGTCCTCACCTGTATGGGTGGTACCCAAAAAACTTGATGCATCCGGGAAACAAAAATGGCGTGTAGTTATTGACTACAGAAAGCTCAATGACCTTAGTATTGATGATAAATATCCTTTACCAAACATTTCAGACCTTTTGGACCAACTTGGTAAATGTCAATATTTTTCCACGCTTGATCTCGCGTCCGGCTTTCATCAAATTGAGATCAATCCCGATGACATACCAAAGACAGCATTTTCAGTTGACAATGGACACTATGAATTTGTCCGCATGCCATTCGGTCTAAAGAATGCCCCGTCCACGTTTCAACGCGTCATGGACAACATTCTCTTGGGCATTCAAAACGAGCGTTGCCTTGTATATATGGACGACATAATCGTCTACTCTCCCACCATACATGAGCATATAGATCGGCTAAAGGAAGTCTTTAAGCGTCTCCGAAACGCAAACCTCAAAATTCAACCAGATAAGTGCGAGTTTTTAACGAAAGAAGTTGCCTATCTGGGACACCTCGTTACCAAAGATGGTGTTAAACCTAACCCTTCAAAAGTGGAATGCATTCAAAATTTCCCGGAACCAAAAAACGCAAAGGATATTATCTTTTCTGGGATTAGCGGGTTATTACCGCCGATTTATTCCAAATGTTGCGAAAGTATCCAAACCATTAACTAAACTCTTGAAAAAGGACATCCCATTCTTCTTCGATTCAGAATGTAAAAGTGCATTTGAAGAATTAAAGAAAGCCCTAATTTCAGACCCCATTTTAATCTATCCTAATTTTGAAGAAACTTTCCTCCTTACCACAGACGCAAGCGCATTTGCAATAGGCGCTGTGCTGTCCCAGGGACCAGTCGGAAAAAATCTCCCAATAGCCTTTGCATCCAGAACACTCTGTAGTGCAGAAACTAAATATTCCACCATCGAAAGGGAGCTACTAGCAATTGTATGGGCAGTAAAGCATTTCCCCTTATCTTTTTGGACGAAAGTTTACGCTTATTACAGACCACAGACCGTTAACATGGTTGTTTTCAATTAAAGATCCCGGAAGCAGACTTGCGCGATGGCGTCTAAAATTAGAAGAATACAACTATAAAATAGAACATAAACCGGGAAAAATAAACAAAAATGCAGATGCTCTATCGCGAATAAAAATTAATTATTTCCAAGAATGCGCAAATTTCCGATCAAAATTCCCCATTTTTGCAGCCAACGAAAATAATAGCGAAAACGAAAATCAAAACCAGCCAGAGTCCAATGACGTCGAGATAGACGACGAGTACATTACACAGGAATACAACAAGTTTGTAGACCTATACCAAACCAAATCAATAATTGACTATTCCAAAGTCGAATTTTCAAATTCACAGCTTTTAGATAAACCACATAAACTAATTATTACCTTTTTCTGGAAAAATAAACTAGAAGAAATGCATTACAAAATAATCGAAGATATCTTCGAAGAAAGCGTTCATTTTGAAAACATGAGCGTTAACATTGTCTCTAGCAAAACCGTGAAAGATAGAAAATACTTTATTATCCCAATACCATTTGATCCGGAAATTGTAGCCCAACACTTGTTCTATGTCCTATTTAAGGCCCAAAATGAATTCGACCCTTCTAAAACGTATTACGTGGAAAATAACCTAGCACTGCCTATCCTCTCGAAATTTTCTCATTCATTTTCGCCGACAAAGAAATAAAACTTAAAATATGCCAAAATGTTGTAAAAACCCCAGACGCCGACGAAATGCCCCAAATTTTAGAACACTACCATTCAGGCAAAACTAATTTGCATAGGGGAATTAACGAAACAGTCAGGCGCATAAGAGAAGTACAATTGGCCGAATTTAACAAAAGACGTCGAAAAATTAATAAAAGGCTGCGAAATATGCCAAAAGGTAAAAATATGCCGAAAAAACCTAAGTACGCCTCTCGTCATAACGGAAACTCCGAAAACCCCATTTGAAAGGATAAACATTGACATCTTCGAATATCCAACCAGATATTACGCACTTACGATTCGAGACGAACTTACAAAATTCACACAGGCTTACGCAGTCGAAGACAAAAAAGCGTCGACAATTGTAAATACCTTATTAATATTTTCCCAACACTTCGGTACGCCCCTAAGAATACATTGTGACTATGGGCGCGAATTTGACAATTCATTATTCAAAGATCTTTGTGAACTATTTAACATAAAATTAACTTTCTCTAGTGTCAATCACCCCCAGTCTAACGGGAAAGGTTCCATGCAACCTTATCAGAAATGATTAGAGCAAATATAGCCGAAAACCCAAAGGAACATCCCTTTAATGTTTTACCCTACGCGGTGATCTGCTACAACAATACGAAAAATAAAACTCATGGGTTTACACCGTTTGAACTTATTTTTGGTCACACGTCAAGTAGACCACCCGAAATTTTATACAACCAGGAAAAATTAATATCAAAATACGTAAGAGACCTTAATAACCGTATGGAATATTTTTACAAAATCGCTAGGGCAAAAACAGAACGACAAAAAGAAAAAGCAAAAGTCAGGTTTGACGAACACGTAACTAGTATCCCTGAATACAAAGTCGGAAATAAAGTGTATGTTAAAGAGTCACAAATAAAATCTAAAGCCGAAAACAAATTTAATGGCCCTTTTGAAATTACAGAAGTTTTTCAAAATTCCGCTATCCTTCTTAATCCTCGAACAAACCAATCAACTAAAGTCAACTTCGATAGGCTAAAACCCTATTTTGAATAAGTATTCTTCTTCTTTACAGATTCCTCGGGCTCTTCTCGGTAGGCCTGACCCAATTTTCGATTACACCTATCAACAATACACTCGGAATATTCTTCCACGAAGAAGGTTCTGTAAAAGTGTCAAACGACAAATGGACACTCCTCGTGTATAAAGATCTTTCTTACATAAAGGAAGCTATCGCGAATAATGATAAGATCCTAGAAGGATTGTTATATGGCTTTGTAGACGTTGACTCGCCCAGAATGTTATCTTTCAAATCCGAAATACAAACTCATGTCAGCCTGCTCAATCAAATATCCGACACTGTCAATTTAAAATACAAAGAAATAATCGCGGATACGAAAAAATACAGTTACAGGGAGAAGCGAGGAATATTCAACGGTATAGGCACTGTCTGGAAATCCATAACTGGAAACCTCGATGCTTCCGACGGTGAGTACTTCAATGAATGCATTGATAAAGTCTCTCAAGACGAAAGACATATCGAAAATCTCCTCAAAAATCAGATATCGGTTACTACCTCAGTAATAAAAACCTTTAACGCGTCAATACAAAAACTTCAAATAGACGAAGAAACATTTAACCGGGACATAAACGAAATCCACAAATCGATAATGGACATTTCCGACGACCTCGCATTTTACCATGCCCAGATAAGAACTCTAGATTTATGTGAATCTTTAATGGAGAGTTATTCTTTTATAGAAAATTTTCTTAACGACGCTCTGAACGCGATATCATTCGCTAGGCTAAATATCTTGCACAGTTCAATAATAACCCCGGGAGATCTGATTAGTTCCCTTCAAGAAATTTCACAATCTCTCAGAAAAAATAATCTCCCTCTACCTGTATACTCTTCAACGCTTGCCCAGTATGTTGAGATAATCGAGCTTGAAGCATATCAATCTGATACTAAAGTAGTGTTTATTCTAAAAATACCCTTAGTAAACCCTGAAAGCTATACTTTGTATCATCTTTATCCAATACCCGTATTAGATAATCGAACAGAATTTCATCATATAATCCCTACAACACAAAAATATATTGCGCGGGACGATGATTCAATGTTATATATTTCATTTCAAAACCTGGGAAGCTGCAAATCACTAGGACGAGGTCAAAAGATTTGCTCAGATGTTCTACCCTACCCGATAGACAGTGAAGCGATTTGCGAAGCTCAGCTACTTAGAGGACCAAACCATTTACCAAAGACGTGCCAGGTATCTCTTCTTCTTGCAAAAGGATACAACGTTAAAGACATCGATCAAAACTTCTGGTTGATTACAGTGTCAGATCCACTACCAGTTACAATAAAGTGTGAAGGAAAAGAGGTCAGGACAAGTATCATCAATGTCAATTCCCTTCTTAGACTTCAGCCATATTGTAATGCCTTTATAGGAAGCACAAGAGTTCACGCCAAAGCACTCATTGATAAGTATCAAAATGTTACTTATAAAAGCCACCCAGTGATAATCCCATACAAGTGCTGCCAACATATTTCATCGAAGCTTCACATTCCAGACCTTAAACCTCTAAAACTGAACAAGATAGATGTTGAAGATCTCAATATTGCCCAGCACAAATTAGACCAATACTCCGAAGAACTAGACAAATTAATCAACCAACCTTTTGTCTATAAACATCTGTCATGGTTCACGATCGTCACGATAGTTCTTCTAGTCAGTCTGCTCGTCTTGTACATAATGTGTAAGTGTCGCCGTAAAAGACACCATGGCTCCATTGGATGATGGTTCACCACCTCCGCCTAGACCACAACAGCGAAAGACAATCAAACTCAGGCTCAGCAGCATCCTTGCGAGAAGACGGCCAGCCATCCACCCTCTGACGAAGACGAAATATAATGATCTTACAAAAGTTTACACAGGGTGTTAACTTTTGACCAAAAGGGGGAGTTGTTATATCCGTTTATAGCCACATGTAGGCAATGACCTTCGGTCACACGGTATCGGATGTAGCAATTTCAACATTTCAAGGAATGCACTGTAAGCAGTACCTTCGAGTTGCAATTCCCACAGCCGGAAGGTGCCGCATCAGCATTTTAAAACATATAAAACGCTCTGAATTGTAAATATTAGTTAGTTCATATTATATACCGTTTTTATGCCAGTTTAAGTTCCGATATTGTATAAAGTAATTTCAAAGTTAAATAATAAATTTTTTTAAAAAGTGATTTTTTGAATTAATAGTGTAACATATATATATATATATATATATATATATATATATATATATATATATATATATACAACTTTCCTATATCTTTTAACTTGGTTAAACTGCTCTGCTGATAAAGTCTAATAAGACCGAAACACGTGTAGAGCGATTAGCAAACTTCACACCTTTTTTTACGGACATGCCCACGATTTATTTTTCCTTCTCTTTTTAAGAATTCATCCGCACAATCATCCTTCTCTTTTGATTTATCACCTTGGGCTTGGATGTCACGGCAGGTGGCTAAGCTCTCCTCCTTGGAGACGTGAGAAATTTACCTTAAATTTTAGGTTTTTTCTGGCCGAATCTACAAATGTGTGGCTGGCGCCTGTCAGTGACTCCACGTTTGTTTATTGTCTAGGATTTTCAACAACTTTCCTATATCTTTTAACTTGGTTCAACTGCTCTGCTAATGAAGTCTAATAAGACCGAAATACGTGTAGCGCGGTTACCAAACTTCACACCTTTCTTTTACGGACATGCCCACGATTTATTTTTCCTTCTCTTTTTAAGAATTCATCCGCACAATCATTCTTCTCTTATATATATATATATATATATATATATATATATATATATATATATATATATATATATATATATATATATATATATATATATATATATATATATATATATATATATATATATATATATATATATATATATATATATATATATATATATATATATATATAATATATATAGGACTAAAAGAAGAAATGGCAACGCGTTTAAGATAAAAAAATGTAAAATAAGTTTTATTTGTAGCACCAACATTTTAATATCCTGTTAGGTTATGAGGGTGACCCACTTAATTTGTTGCATACGGTATAGTAATTTTTATTTAGTTTACTTTTTCCACTTTTGCAGCAATCCAAAAATATGTTTTATTTTTAGGATTCTTCTCAAATCCGCATACAAAATATTAAACAAAAAATATAATGAAATTAAAATTTAAGACAAATATGTTGGCCTGGGTTAAATATTCGCCTGTAAATTCCTTGCAAACTATTTATTCATATTTTTTTTTTTTGGTATTAGAAAATAATACTGGTTTGTATTTTATTTTTATGAATAAAATTGTAAAAAATATTGTCTATTTATATTTTTTAGTTTTCTGTTTTCAAATTTTTTGAGAGACATTAACAATATAGAAGGTACGATTTTTTTATTTTTTGGCCATTCGTTTATGGTTTTGTTGTCGTCAAAATACAAAAGAGTGGACCTTTTTTTACTTTTCCGTAAAATTGCCCACGACCCCGCAAAACCTCGCGCTACTCTTTACTTAAGAAGCAAGCGCTGAAAGTGATCGACAGTACTTATTTATTTATATGTAAAAAATATTTGGACTCTCGTTATATAAAATATAAAAGGTATTTAATATATACTTAATTAAATTTGAATAATATTGCATAATTTAATTCAGTAGTCACTTAATAGAAACTACTTGAGGGACCCTGTCGATATGGCTGATCTTTGATCCATGTAATAGTGTGTGTTTAGATCTCGTGGAGTTGCATCGTGCAATCGAAGGTAAAACGTCGGATAGTAATTTTAATTTAACACGGTAAAGGCCGAGAAAGCTTCCGTTCTATGTTGATGTAATTCTTGGCGAACGGTCCGATGTTCCACGGGGTCCACGGAGGATGTCGAAGGAGCCCAATGGAGCCTAGATGTTGTGGCTCTATAAGCCCCCTCCCCCGTCGATACAGAATATAACACTTGGAAGAAGCAAAAACTCACAAATCTTGTTTCTACTGATATCGTATATAACAAAATAATAACGTTTTCATAACTAAAACAGAAAGTTTAACTGGTAACAGATAGAAAACGACTATCTTATTTGTATAAAGATTAACTTTTTAAATATTTTGACAGCTTAAGTACCATTAGCATTGTCTTTACAAATTTTATCAATTTTTAATATCCCTAAATTGTCTGATAAGGCAAAGAATATTGCGGCAGGGTTTATTTATGAGGATTAATAAAAAGTTGTTTCGACTAAACATCGCTGTTAGAAAGTAATTAAAGCATAAATCCGAAGAACTAGTAACAAAAAAATGTTTTTTGTTATTTATGTTAGATAACCGAGTTGCGAATTTTAAATAACGTTCATCGATTTACTATTTAATGACTATTAATAATTTACAGCTAGATTTTATAATCTATAAAACGATAATAAACTTGTTATAAATACGGTAAAAAATTTATTGTATTATAATCAATAATCTAGTTTAACGGTTTTAAGCTTATCCGCCCTAACCTTCCAAAAATAACACAAATAATAAATTTCTAGAACCCTCTTTAATTTGTATCTAAATAAATTAAATATTCAAAAATTCGGAATTAACCATCACAAATATATAGATATACACCAATTATTGCGACCATTTTGGATTATTGAAAATATCTATAAAGAAATAGAAGGGAATAATGTTAATAAATAGCACTTTAGAGAGTAAATTGTTCCAACTAACTCTCTAGACTCTAGAGCAAGCACTAGGAGGCTTAATTATACAAGATTAAACTTTAATAATACTGAAGTTGCCAGAAGCAGAGGATGTTTTATTTTCATTTCACACCCCCCACCCCAGTTATCAATAAAAGCGGTATCACAGCCAGTGTAAAGTTTTGAAATATTTTTCTTTGATTTATAACACTAATAGATAGTAATACAATAAAACGCCTAATAAAACTAAATCTGCACTAAAAAACTCATTGTTTAAAGAAATACGGAGAAAATTAACAAAATACCCAGCAAAATCACTTATCTAGGTTGACAAAAATAAGGTTTTAAAAGTCGTGAAATTTCGCTACTTAAATTGCGCTAGTACGTATTTTTAGGTACATTCATATTATTATTCATAATAAACAGGGTGCGTTATGTTAAAAATATCATATTTATTTTATGCAGATCCATTTATAAATGTATCTGCTCGAAAATTCGGTAGCTGAAAACAAATTTTGGCAAACGCATTTAAGCTGCGAAAAGTGCATATCTGGGACACCTAAGAAAAATATTCCCAAACTATCATGGAGAATAAAATCAAAGAACGACAGTTGGAAGAACACAAATGTCATGGCGGCGGAACATCCGGGACTGGCCTGCCATTTGCGCTGCAGAAAAGTTGTTTAAGCTAGCCGAAGGCGGGGGGTACGTTTTCCAAGTGGTTGCTAATGTCAGATGAATGGCAGGGTACATAAAGAAGGAGAAAAATTATAGAACTAAGTCTAATCACTTAGAGGCCCAGATGTTCTGCCACATATTCCATGCAACTAAAATGCAACATATTGCTGATATCATTACACTGATGTTTTTACGGTAGGTATTTACATCTGACACAAACTTGGAACAATTGGTTCTCAATGTCTATGATTCGACGGTTCCTTAAAATAACCGAAGTCCTAAGATGGCAGTCCAATTACTCAATTAAGATGTTTTTAATATATTGGCCACATTCCACACTGCATTCATTAACTGGATGTGATACCACGAGTACACTATGCAACAAAAAAACATGCATAAAAACTATATAACCCAATTCTGTTAAGAGCTCAACACATGTTATGAGCATAGGTTTATAGATCGCAAACAAATCCGAGAAATGGGAAAAATGGGTTTCAACCCAATTCTCGGCAGTTTCTAAAGTTTTTAGATCATACTAAGTAGTCGTTACCCGCACTGTATGTTGTTTTGTACTTTCACGTGTTTTATCAAGCTAAATGAACTTGCACATTATCCTCATATATTAAATAAGAATCATCTAAAATCAAAGACTGAATATACATCGAATAGACAGTCCACATTGATTGTGATCATGCTTCGGTTTGTGATCGCGCTCGCCTTGCTTCCATTGCGTTGCTTCGTTCGTTGTCCCGTTACTGCTCATCAAGATCGTTCTGTTCCGGCGCAAGTTGTCCAAATTGTAGTTTAGTGGTTGTGTTCGTGCTGTTCAAATGGGTCGAGGTATACATACCATTTTTCACTACGAAGCATTTGTCTTTAAATATTAAGTAGTATGCCTCTGTAGGCTTGTATATGGAGCTAATAATGGGCTCAGAAGTTAGGGAGGGTGGCTACACCAAGTTGAGACGCGTAAGTCAATGTAAATAAATCATCTTTTCTAGTCTGTATCCTAAAATTTTCTACACTAAATTCAATAAAATAAACGGGTAATTTTAAATATTATTTATTGGGAAATCGCAGATTAGGGACAGTAAATTGCAGTGCTACGCACTTAATGGCTGAAATTTTGACCATTTGCCGGTAAAATATAGTAAACTGTCTTTTTTAAATCCCTGACATACGCCAAAATTGGAGGTTAAGGGTTGCAATGTCTCATCTGACCTATTTGCAAATTGAAATGGAAAATATACACCAGGTGAAAATTCACCGAAATATATCTTAGTGGAAAATCATCCCCATGTCAAATCATTCAATCAAATTCCGGCATGCTGTAGGGAAAACATTTACCTCCAGGAACATAATTATATCATGGTAGATGTCAGTGATTTAACAAAAAAACAGACTTTAGAGAGATATAAAATATTTAGCCTATACAAAATTGTAAATATTTACAGCTTATTTCACTATTACCTTTTATTATATAAAAAGAAGCACACACTTTTATAATATACTCACTAACACAACACAAAGTCAAATAAAATATTCCAGGGAAAACTGAATAAAACACAACGAAACGTAAATCAGCACAATCTAAAAACGGTATTTTCAAATATTCAAACGGGAAACGGAGCGACGAACGACGGACGTCACTGTTGTTAAAGTTAAACTTATTTATTTCAATAAATTACAGTTCTCTTGTCGCACAGACAGCACGACGGAGATAAAAAATAAACTTTAAAGAAAAAAAAACAACTTGGCAATAGTGCTGAGAGTGATTACAGCTACATCTATGTTAGCTTCCCACGATGAGAGACAAGGACGAAGATACAGTAAATTATGCTTGATGAAAAGCTGGAATGTTCGTGTGAACTTTGTTGTAACTGACTACAGCTTATAGGTCCCATTGGCTACGTCCCATGCCGAATGCAGGGTGGACGGGAACGAGGTACTCCAGCCCTGGCACAATACATTATAATATGTAATGTTCAGTGTTGAGACAATTGAGAGAACTATGTTTTTGTTGAATCATGGTCCATAGAGCTATTTAGTCGCTCCTTCGATATATTCGATATGTTGACAACTTGTCTAGAGCACAGCTTTATTAAACGTGCCCATCACTACATCTTGTACCACTCACTTCGCTTGTCCTACACCACTTTCCTAGCAAGTAAATTTTGTCTTGATACTCGTTCGTTACTAATCATTACTGGAGTATGAACATGTTCCCTCAGGCCTTCTCTCTCTTTTTTTGTCGAGAATTCTGGTAAACCTAGGTGTAAAGGCGCGTAAAAGGCGAAATGTCGGCATCATATTTTTTTCAGCGCTTGTTTATACTATATACAAGCACCATGGAGTGATAGCTTGGTTTTACTAGGACACTATTTAGTGTTAATTTTGTATTTCTTAGGCTACGCCATTGCCCATTGGGCTCCTTGTACAGAGTTTTTGGTTTTAAGTGCACTCTCAATTAACATTAATATATTTTAGATATAGAAAAAAGTTAAATACGAAATTTTTTTCAAATTGTAGACATTTTTTTATGTAGTTGGTAGATATACAAGTTGTTTCGTTTTTCTGAAATCAACAGCTACTTTGGTTTCTTACATTATATGTCCTTCAAATGGGTATCTTCTGGTTAATTATAAATATACTAGGTTTCATATCCTTAAAGGCATCCGAGAAATTTGACAAAAACTCTGCCATAAGAAGCGATGTATTACCATTGACTCCACTATGTAGTAGAACATTCTTCGGATGTCTCTAACACATTGGCTGTTGTGGAAGATTTTTGTTCCTCAAGTGTCTGAAGATACCGGTATCAAACCGGTATGTTTATAATCAGGAAGAAGCAATACTATGAACGTTAAAGGGAAGGGGGTGAATTTATGACCAAAAACCCCGTATATCCGATCATGAAACATCGCTTACCCTAGGTCATCAACCAGGTCAATCTCACACAAAGAGGGCGAGGAGGATTACTAGCCTCGAAAGCTACCTTAAAGTGCCTTAAGAGTGGTAGAAGACTCACAATATAGAGGCAATAAAGGAGCTGGCAAACATAGTGGCTTATATCCTACTGATTTGTTGGAAAGATTTTTTTAGTAGAAGTGAAGACTATTTAGAACCTGACAACCTTGTACTTTATGATAAAATAGAGTTAATGCAAAAAATATGACGCAAGTACTACCTACAAAAGCCTCTTTACCGTCACTAATTATGGTTGATTTTAAGATAAACTTAAAAAACTACGAAACAAACATTTATTTTAATTCATTTGTAGCCTGAATGACTAGCAGTTCGATAACAAAATGACTGCTTCGTCATTTAGAACAAAAAATCTTAATTAAAAGTGATTAGGCGTAACTATGAAATGTTCCTGTCTTAAAGTTATAAGCACCAGAGAATATTATACAATAAAATACCTAATTTTTGCGGAAACAATACTTTAAATTCAATTTTTTTTGTCGAAATCTTGTAATTGTTTCTGAAAGAGAGATATCGACATATATTACATGGAATGTAAACAAAAAATGTATTACGATTTAAGTAGCAGTTCAAATGACATGTATTCCTAAACCTTATAAATTTCCTGACAAAAAGGAATAGTATATATGTCGGCGTCAAACAGTAAAATCCGTCATACCATAAAATGCCCAGATAAGGAATTTCCTGACATGACTAGGCATTTTAGGGTTTGACGGATTCGATAAATCAATTCCACCACTTAAATCGCGCTTCACCTTGATAATCGTTGCGTAAATTTTTTTCAAACAGTCCATATAGAGAAAAAAAAAAACAAAATATTAAACATGATCTGACCTAAAGGCAGAGCAAGGAATTATTAAAAAACAAGGTCTAGTATACACACGTACGCACTTAGCTTCCTTGTATTATGTCGCATATTATACTATTATTCGCAATCGCTTTCTCCCTTTCTTCAATATTTTAATTTTGCTATAATTTGTTTATTATTTATAGAGAGTTGATTACTAAATAAGAAAATAACGAACCCTTGAGAGTAGGGTTGCCAAAATCTAGGTCTGGTATACACATGCACATATTTAGCTTTCTTATATAATGTGCCATATAACGCCATTATTTGCCCTCACCCTCCCCCCGAGTGAATGAGTGATGTTTAAGCACTTGCTTTTTGTATTTCGGTTGTTTTTTATCTGCGATTCGGTATGATCCACGGTTATACTGGGATAATCCCGTGTCCCAGGGGCGAGCCCAGGTGAAACCGGGACGGGTGGCGTAAAACCAAATCTAATTTTTGCACGTAAAAATTGAAGAATTGGAAAAATTCATGGCGATCTCACACATTTTAAAACATAAAATTTGCCTATTCAAACATTTTTGTTCAAAAATACAAACAAGAGTTAATGGGAAATATACTTTTCAAAACACTCGTGTACCGTGCGGTTATAGCTTACTTCCTTACAATTTAACATAGACAAATGTATATTACAGTATTTAAATAGTGTAACAGTTTAGACAGGGTTCCCCTTTCACAAAAACTGAATAGATTGTAAAAACTAATTAACTTAAACCCAGTAACTCTTATTCATCCATAAGATGATGTAATTCAAGGTTAATTTTGTGTTATCTAATGTAAGAGAAATAAATGGTGCAGGTTGAAAAAAAAAGTTGTACGGTGATCCGAACGGCCTGACCCGATCGCCTACAGCTATACCCCTGTACAGTACGGAGAGCGGTATTCTCTAAGGTGATCTGGGTTTTGTTTATGATTATTTCTACAATGGCCAGACAAATGTCAATGTGTTACAGAGCAAAACACCGGATATAAAAAACGACACGCCTTACTAAAAACAAGTTGTATATTTTGTTAAGTTATGTTTGTACTATCTATTACTTCCCTCGTTATTACATTGTAATCGTGAAAAAAATCACCCTTTTTTTCAGATTCAGATTTTTTCAGATCTTTACGTTTCAGTAGTCCCTAGATGCCGAAGAACATGTTTTCTCAATTCCGTCGGTCCATCTGTTCGCGGCATAGTTAAAAAACGACTTACCCGATTGCCTTCACACTTTGGTAAAAAATTAAAGGTCATATGGGGATGACCTGATAAAATTTTAGTAAAAATCCAATACAAGGAAACAAAATGCCGGCCTAATGACATGTTAAATAAATTATTACTAAAGAGCTACTTACTCAATATACCTCAAATATACCTCAAACAGGTACTGTGAAAAAATTAACCGGTAAAATTTTGGTGCGAATTCTAGGTGGCGAAACAAAATGGCGGCTTAATAAGATATTTAAACATTCGGCCTGAAAAACTACTTAATGGATTGATTTCAAATTATGCGCAATAATTAATTGTGGTATAGAGATGAACTGGTATAATTGTGGTATGAATTCAAGATGGCGCAATAAAATGGCGGCCAAATAAAATGTTTGTAAACGTGAAAAGAATTATCGTCTTATATTCTTCACGTTTTAGCATACCTTAATGCTAAATATTATGTTTTATCAATTCCGTCGGATTGTCTGTCAGTTCCAGGCATCGCTTAAAAACTACCGTCAAACGGGGTGAAATCGACAGGGCGGGGTGAAGTTTTTTCAATTATTTTCGAGCACAATGGCAACAACGCATATGAAACCAGCTGATTTATGTCTAGATTCATACGTGCAACAGGAACACACGTGCTATTTTGGTGGTAGCTGTTAGTTATTAAAGGAGAGTTTTAGCAAAAAAAATAAATAGTCATAAGCAAAATATACCAATATGTTAAATATCGTAAAATCAAATATTTGCACCACTATATCAGTAATAATTAGACTCATCCTAACCCCCTTAGGTGAAAAGGAACATTCTTGGGAACCGATGAGTACAATCATACCTGCCAATTTATTTATTTTTTCGTTTTTATTACAATTTTTTAAGGCTTTTTCTAGTAGTTTGAGGTTATGTTTAAATCAGTTGGCTTTTGTTTGATTATTTTTAAGAAATTGGAATGCTAGCGTATAAGGGGTGATAGGTCTGGGTGGGGGGAGGGGATGAGAGTTTTTTTTAGTCTTGATTTTTTCTTTCTATTATAGATGCCACGAAAATGTACAAAGAAGCTGGGTGGTTATGGAAAAAAAATTACGATCAAGTTTTCTTGGAGAGAGCGTTAAATGCAGTGTGCAGCAGGAAAACATTGAGCATGCGCAAAGCATCTGAAGAATATGGAGTGCCCTACGCCACACTGAATAATAATTTTCATGGGGTTCATCCTCTGTCATACGATGGTCAACCTGCTCTGGACCAACAATAGGAAGAATTGCTAGTAAATACATTGCAATTATGTGCTGAATGGGGGTTTCCTCTAAAACCCATAGATATTCGTCGAATAACACAACAATACTTAACTAAACGCGGTATTACCGAAAAACGGTTCAAAAATAATATACCAGGAGAAGGGTGGTTTAATGAGTTAATGAAAAGGCACCCGCAGTTAACTATTAAGCTAGCCGTGTAACGTGTAAGAGCAGCGGTGACGTATGAGATAATTGAAGAGTATTTCCGGAATGTGAAATAATTAGAAATATTCCTGCACAAAATAATGTTAATTATGACGAGACGAATTTTGTAGATGATCCCGGTGTACAGCAAAGTCGTCATGAAGAAAGGAAGCAAGCACGCATATAGGACCCTACATGCATCTAAATGCAGCACTACAGTGATGTTTGCTATTGCTCCTGATGTAACTCGTCTCCCGCCGTATACAGTGTATAGGGCGAAATATCTATATGAAAACTGGAAGGAGGGTGGATGGTTAGGAGCAATGTACAATCGGTCTCCAAAGGGATGGTTTGATGCCGAGTTGTTCGACGATTAGTTCCGGACCGTCGCCGTCGCTCTTCCTTACTTTCGGAAACGTGAATGGACCAAGTTGATTGTTGGTGATAATTTGCAAAGCCATATCACTGTGGGTGTTGTATAGGAATGTGAAAAAAATTATATTAAGTTTAGATTGCTTCCTCCAAACTCAACCCATATAATGCAGCCGCTGGACGTGGCTTATTTTCGCCCTCTCAAGGCATCGTGGAAAAGAACGTTGGAAGATTGGAAATTAAAGAATAGACTGGTTTTGCCTAAAACTCTTTTTCTCAGGATGCTAAAATCCGCAGTTGAGGGACTTGGTGATCGAGAAATTAATAATATATTAGCTGGTTTTAAAGCATGTGACTTAGTTCCGTTCAAGCCCGATGCTGTTCTTGAAAAAATACGAAGAATTGATCCGAGGGAAGCAGAAAACAACGCAGAGAGTGAAGATGAAATACAGACGTTGGAGACAGAGGAACCGGGTTATTATAAAGATGACCACGAAATTGGTGAAAGTTCAGCGGAGCTTGCTGACATTCCTGCTTTATTTGACACCTGGAACATAGGAGACTTTGTCATTGCAAAATATAAGACGAATAAAAGGGATCGATTTTACATTGTACAAATCATTGAAATTTCAGACAGTGAAATAGCCGTAAGTGCACTAAGGAAAAACCCATCACAAAAACCGTGTCTTTTGTTTTTCCCAATACTGCGGATGAGTCCGTCATTACTAAAGAACATATTGTCCCGCCAGTGAATTTAAAATTTGAAAAGCGGGGCAAATATTTCTTTTACCTGGCAGAAGATGAAATAAAAACAATTCAGTGATGAATTTATTTGTCCTCGTTGGGTTCAATTTACCGAATTTCTTTTTACATTCCTAGTTTTAGAATTGATTTTTATTTTTATGTTTTAATTTTTCGTTGTATTTGTTCCTATTTGTAGCGTTCATGTGATACATTAATCACAGCCTGTGTACAATTCTACTAAAGAATAAATGTTTATTTTTCATTAAAGTTTGTTTTATTTCCCAAACCCTACACAAATCGGACAAATCCCACCCAAATATATCGCCTTAAATTTTTATTTTTGATCGACTTCACATAAGTTTACAGTCGGAATTTTAGAGTTTTAAATGGTTGATCGGTTTCACCCCGACCCTTGGGGTGAAATCGATCACCTTTTAATTAAAAATAGTAGGCACACCGTTTGACCTACGACCTTGTATCTATGATCAAGCTTAAACAACAAGGAAGATATATTTTTAGTTTCAATAAAATATATAGACTAGATTTTGTTGTTCTGTTGACTTCAACCCGTTTGATGGTACTTACTTTTTGATATGAATCTGCTAAATTTGTGGTCCGAATTCAAGATGGCGAAACAAAATAGCGGCTAAATAAAACGTTTAAAAAATCAACGTGAAAAAACCTTCTTATTCAAAAAGAATTAAGTTTTGCAGAATAATTAAATGTGATATAATGATAAACTGGTATGAATTCAACATGACGAAACAATAGTGTGTCACTGTAAAAATTTATTGTTCAATTTATTTTAAATGTTGCCCAAAAATCGAGCGTGACATAGGTAGAAACGTGTAAAATTTTGGTAGGAATCCAAAACGGGGGAACAAAATGGCGCCCAATAAAAATATTTGAAGACAGTATATATACTATATGCACTAAATGACTATGTACCGAACTAAACTGGATCATACTTCCCTATTCCTAATAAGATTCATAACGAGGGAACTTTCGGTTAAAGGAAATTTACCTTCTTTTTACCATAAAATTGTACCATAAAGTATATTTTAAATAAAAATTTGAAATGCAAGTTGTCCTGGCGCAGTTTGCTTTGTATCGCCTTAGCATTTGTCTAGCCAAAATAGAAATCTCTACAAACAAAGCCTAAAGCACCTAAGGGCACACCGCGCTCTGTATTATACAAGGATTTGTTTTGAATTATAGTATAATTAAACGGCCGCGGCTTAGTTTGCTCACTATCGCACTAGCATTTACACTACAGAGCTTACCTCGCTTTGTACTGAACAGGGGCTTGTACTGAATTGTATATTTTAACAAACTTTTATTAAACTAATTGACAAGTAACCACCATCTTCTTCTAAGGATAGGTTCCCAGGTCTCTGGTCCTAGGTAGGTAATGTCAGCGTAAGTGAAAAAAGTATGATTTCTAACACTCCCTCTCTGCACGATCCGTTGTGCTCAGAGCTGAGGTACTGAATACAAAAATGTACTTAAAGTAAAATAATCCAGTACTTTTGATACGGTAAGTATTTTACCTAAGTATTTTCGAATTAGCGATACTTAAAATACTTTGTAGAAGTACTTAAGTATTTTTAGTACTTAAGTAATTTTAGTTCAGTATTTATAAATAATTAAATCTTTTTCGAAAGCAAGCACTTAAATATTAAAAAGACTTAAGTAGTTCAAGAATTATGTTAAGTACCTAATTTATTTTATGTATTTTATCAAAAAATAATTCTAGTTACAACAAACAAAGGGTTCTTTTATTGCAATGTGTGTTGATTTTTACCTTACAAGTGGATTCTTTTTAGCTTACAGGTGGATTCTTGTTCAAATCGAGCTGCTTGATTGTCACTGCGAATCAAAATGTTTGCTTGTTTCATTCCCATATCATTTGCCAAATGTTTCAAATGGTAGCTTCAGTCAAGGTATTCTGCTTCAGTCCTGTGCGATATTTCTTTGACTCTCAGCTAACAGGGGCTGCAGCAAATAAGAAACTATATCCAGTACGACATGGATCCACTGAAGACGAACCCCAATCTGCAGCACCCGCATAGCCAACTATTTTTTTATTTGTTTTCTTGAAGTTCAGATCTGTTATTTGTTTCATAAAGAAAACGTCGAATTGGTTTTGCAGATGTCCACACTAGAAGAACTACAATAATATTTTTCTTCACCCTCTCGGGGGATACGTAGAAAGACGGATCAGCCTATGAATATTTGAAATGTATTTATTTTAATTGTGAATCAAGTTCCTTAAACTCAGCTACACCTAGTAAAAATCTTATAGAACTCAACGTTACTGCTAAATCATTCCCTGGTCTTTGAGTAAATCTTCCAGACACCAATCTATCTTTTCTTCACTTCAAATTTCCACCACTTGTATGTTCTTCTTTTAATATCATATTGCAACTTATTACTTTTTGATATGATATTTTATCAGCCAGTTCTGATGTTTTATTTTCTAAATGCCCTTTTTCTTAAATACTGTGACTTTGTGAATTACTTATACAAACCTTGCTGTTATTTTTAGCTCTCGTCCGCCATATTATTAAACGGAAAAACATCGTAATTCCTTTTCCTTCGCTTTTTCTTTCAACAACGTGACACAAGATAATCTAAAACCACATGATTATTTGAATAAATTCCTTAAAACACGATCAGTACACAAAACTCAAGGACCAAGTAGAGGTGTGTGAATCGTAGCGACCAAAACGTAAACTTGGCTGTACCTAAGAAGGCATATTCTAGTATAAAACATGAAAAAGTTGATGGGTTGATAGAAAATACAATAAGAACTTTCAAAGTTATGCTACAACACTAAGAGAATATTCCTGTACAACTCTCGTTGGCTGAGGTAGTACTTTTAATCTTGCTCTGAATTCCTCCGGTCCCTGGTAGTTTAGTGACACTAAATAGTATAGTATTACACATTTAAATTAAATAGTTTCAAATAGATTGTTGAACAACACAGATTAAAACGCAAAAGGTGGTGTGCAAGTATCTAAATGAATAAGTAGAGTAAAGATAGGATCATGTATAACACTCTAAGTAGAACATCATTTATTCAACTGAATATTCATATAGCAGAACAGTTTATTGTTAATATCTATGTGGCGTTTTGGATATTATTTAAACACCGCGTGGTAGCACATAGTACATAATAATTATTAATTTGCCACACAGATAAAGTCAGAATTATACAGAAACGTGCAAAAATATATTCTATGCCTAGTATCGTTTTTTTTTCCTATCTATTTTAATGACCCGAAATGGTCGATGCACCTCCCTGGCCACAATATTTAATTTAGGTCAACCTTTATCGTTTGATGTTTCCGCAATCGGAAAGAAATAAAAGGGGTGTACAGACCCCCTAAGGTGGGCCGCCTTGTAACTCCCCACGCCTTCTGAGGGATTTGTTTCGCTTCGTTTCGCCTGCTATATAGCGACATATTATACATTTAATGTCAGCGTGACATTTTCGCGCCAAAAAGGAAATATTGCAGCGAGAGCGGGGAAGAACTAATTGATTGACGTAGGATTTGTTATTTAAAAGGAAATATTCGATAATCGCAAGAGGCTATAACGTAATAAGAAAGTGAGTACCAGTTATAGAAGGGATGTTATGACTTTGATAAATCAAGAAGACAAATGGAATATTTATGCCAGGCCTTTCATCTAATTAAGCCAACTTTGCCATATCGACATCTACGCAGTGGCTATTAAAGCTACGGCAAATGTTAAATTTTTCTCGAAGTCTCAGCTACAGTAAGTAGTACTGTATATAAAGGATCAAATCTGCACTTTACTACCAAGCAAAAATAGGCTTTTACCGGAACTTCATTCTTTATGAATCCATGCACCCTCTCAGCAAAGAAAGATATTTGTCCCCGTATAGTTTTCACATTTTAGGTAATTAGTAAAACGTAGGGCAAAAAGGGGCATCAGCGGGAATTCGGAAAAACCCAACTAATATTTTTCGAAAATATTTGCGAATTTTTAATTATATTTACTCAACATTTGGCTTTCCCTTAACATTATTTTTCATTAATTTCTTACGAGCACGAACACATCACACTGCATTTGGAGATCTGGAACCCCCCCCACGAAACTTTGAAAATATGTTGATATAGGCATGACTTTTACTACTTTTGACCGTTTGTATCCCCCGGTTTGGACCCCCCCCGTCGAACTGAATTTCTAGCTACGTGCCTGTCAATATGCCTTTAAATTTTTCTTTTCAAACAAAGCTGACATCCGCCGATCGCGCCCAAAGACAATAGGCCGATAGACCTCAAAGCGGGACATCTTTCTGAAAAGTTTCGTAGACGTAACGTAATCCATTCGTCAGTTTTGGAAAATAAATTTTTTTACATAATTTCGAGTTTTATCGTCTCACAGCAATGTACTCGTAGTATACCCCCGGCTAACTACTAAACATACATGCACCTACCTGCAACCGTCTCGAAACGACGACTATGCAATGGTAAAAAATCGGTAAATTTCCTTTACCTGTAACTTCCCTAGTTATGAATAGTTCCTTTGATTAGGAACAGTGGGTGTGACCCAATTCAGTTCCGAACCTAGTCATTTAGTAATACATATACATACTGCTTTTGTTAAACATTTTTATTAGGCGTCATTTTGATCCACCATATTAGATTCGTACCAATATTTTATCAGTTTCTACCTACCACGCCATTTTTGAACATAATTTAAAATAAATTGAATAAGTATTTTTTACACTGATTTTTTTTTAAGATCGCCTTTTTTCCCTTTATTTTGAATTATATTATGTAATACTTGATTTTTATACCGATTTGAATAATTAGTTTCTTAGTGTTTTTTTTTTGAACATCTAGAAACGCAAAAATTTGAAGCTATGTAAAACCTTGTAGGGGGATTTTTTCACGGTTACAAACATTTTATTTGGTTGCGATGTTGTTCTTTGAATTCTTACCACAATTTTACCAATTCATTTCTATATCACACTTAATTTTTGCACAAAATTTAAAATCACTTCACTCTCTCCTCAATTTAGAAATGAATGATATAAAACTTCACTAGAGATAGTGTAAAAAGCGCTTGAACGGAGATGAAATCCGATCCATCCCCTGGTTTTGATATCAATCTGCTCTTTTTAAAGAACTGTAGTTCAGAGCTTATTAAACCCTTGTGCTCTCTTTTTAGACAGTTTTTGACAGATGGCTGGATACCCATTGACTGGAAAAAATCTATTGTCGTCCCATTATATAAAAAACAAATTTGTTTAACATCAGATGTCAGCAAATGCATGGAAAAGATAATTTGTCACCAGATGACGGCCTTTCTGCTCACAACAAACGCTCTAAACCCATGCCAGCATGGTTTTTTACCCAGAAGGTCGACAACCCCCAGTCTAATCGACTGTCTTAACCAGTGTAGAACGTCTCTTGACAATAACAAACCAGTAGACGTCATATACCTGGATTTTCCACGTGCCTCCGATCCAATGACATTAATGTGTCAAGTGCGGGTTGAAAATACCCTATCTCAACAATACAAGGACCCCAGTTATTGGACCCCTTTTATTTAAAATTTGTATTGCTGATATACCCAAGCTGATTAAGTCAAATGTTACAGACTACACCAAATTCTATTGGATTGGATCCTGCCGCTAAATGTTGGAAAATGTACGATTCTTCACATCGATCACAATAATCCGAATCTTTAATAATATTAAAAGTCATTGGGGTGATGGTATAAAAAATCAACAAAGAATGAACAATGAACAAATTATGCTTCTACTTGACGGCCATTCCGTTCCATATAAATTATGGTTCTTGTACTGAACTCTGCTATTGCCGCTCTTACCATAGCTGGCGTAATTTCTTGTTCACACTGCCTAATGACTGTTTTCAGGTGATCGACTATTTGGAATGGCCTGTGAAGATAAACCTTTTCTTTTAACAGTCTCCGAAGGAAAAAGTCTAACGGAGTTAGGTCAAGAGACCTAGCTGGCTACGGGATTGCAAAATACCTTTCTATCCAGCGATTTGAAAAAGTCCTTTGTAGAAAATTGGAAACTATCTGTGGACTATGACATGGTGCTCCGTCGGTTGGTGCCAAAGTAAACTTAAAATAATTGAGTATTTAAAAAATTCAAATAAGTTTGGCTTGTCAAATTTTCACGAAAGAAAAATATGTCCATATTTCTAGTGTGACTTTTAATGTATCTGTAATCACTTTTTTATACCGACTTTGTACCTAATTTATAATTTGTATTTAGGACCTTTTATTTTATACCAGTTGGAATAATGAATTCTGTAGAGTATATAAGTATATATTTCAAAATAACGCACCAATTGTTTTAAATGAGTATTGATTGCAACACTCTATAAGAAAATTAGGATTTTCGTTACACCACCAGCGGCAGTTCTGTGAGTGTACGACTCACTGTAGAATCATCTACAGCTTCTCTTTGGAACCATACACTGAACAGGAAATCAATTTCAAAATCTCTAAGTAAAAGTGTATGGATATATCTAGGATTGTAAGGATAGAATCTACTTGCTCGTAAAATCGTACTGACTGTTGACTTTGTTACGTTACCCGGAAGTGATTTTCACATTTTCCTCACCGAGACTAGGATTTTCACGACCGCTTGCAAAACTTGCATTTAAATTTCTTCGGTAGTAGACCAAGCTTGGTGTTTTTTCTTAAAAGTATCATCAACAGACCCAGTGGATTTAAACTTGGTCATGACATTTGCAACAGTAACATATCTTATTTATTCATCTGGATGTCTATTATTAAAAATTTCAGCCGCTTCACGACATGTTTTATAATGATCTCAAAATAATTAACACAATATCAATTTTTTTCTGTTTTGTTAATTTAACTATCATGATGAAAATAACAGAAAAATATTCAATGTAATAAAATAACCAAACACTTCAATTATCTACTGTCAGTACAATGCAAGATTATGTTTCCGTAACAACAGCATGTTCAATTTTTTTTCAGCCCACTCAGTTTTTTTTTTTAGTAATTAGCGAAAGGGCAAAACGTTACATTTTCTGCTACTAGAAAAGTACTTCCGAATTTCTTTAGGAAATTTACTATTTTATCACACCTCGGAATACTCAGAATAATTCTCTTATGGCATTTTGCTCTAAAACTAAACTTATGGGTAGTTTTCTCTTCAGGCAATTTTAGTTTTTGGCAATCCTGTACAATATTTTTTAAGTTTTATAATTCCAATATTTTCGGAGGAAACTTTTTATGAAGAGTAACAAAAAAAGTAAAAAAATTTCCATTTGTTAAGAACTTTTCAGGACACGTATAACATTCATTCACTTATCAGATCTGCTTAAATAAAACCACTGCGATGATACTACAGCATACCATTTTTTTAAAGTTGTGTTTTTATTTGCTGTTATTTTATTCTTATTTTATTATTTTCGGAATGTTTCCTTGCCTCGTAAAAGGGAAGTATTTTCATCGTCAAAAAATCACTTCTTGCAAATTTTTGCGTTTTCGGGTCCCTGGACCCCGAAAAAATGTTCTCCCATTACCGTCAACGAAACGACTTACAGAATCGATTTCAAAATTTGGGCAAAAATAAAGTGTTATATAGGAATAAAATGGTAAAATGTTTGTGTAAATTTATTGTCACTTAATTGGATATGTAGTTTTTTAATGCTGCAAAATATAACCATGTCATCCCCTTATGACCCTTAATTTTTGACAAACATTTAAAGTAATCCGTAGTAACGTAAGTAGTTTTTTTACCTATGCCGCGAATAAACAGGCCGCCGGAATGGCGAAAACAAAACATGTTTTTCGGCATCTAGGGACCTTGAAACATGAAGATCTAAAAAAAATCTCGGAGGGTGTTCTTTTCACGATTACAATACTTTCCACTTACTCTATGGGAAAGTAAAAATAAATCATATCTTATCGTCTTCTCTATGCCTCGCGCCGGCCATTACCTAGCTTAAATAGACTGAATAGAAGTCGGGATTTAATAAATTCCCAGATCTAAGTCGAAATTTAATAAGAAATATTTTTAACTTTTGTGGCCCTTCCGGATTTTCGTAGTTATAACCATCGCTGAAAAAAAATGTAAATAGAACGAACTGTTTTACTTCAATAGCAAATTAAATACGATTTTTTGTGTATATTTCGTAATTAAATCTTCAAGATAGCCGCTGTGCGAAATTTTGAAATAAAAATTAAATGGAATCAATCTGTCTGTATACATTTTATACATACTACAGAAAGAGGAGGAGGGAGAAGAAGATACAATATTACAGATCCACACTCCATGATATTTGTATTTCGTCAAAATGTTTTCGTTTTAATAATTTCTGGTTTTGTTTTTTTTTCACCCTTATTCGCTTCTATTTCTTTATATTATTATTGATTTCTGAACCTATTTCATCACACAAAAGTAAATTATATTTAATCTGCATTTTACGACTGTACAGAGAGTTATAAACGGTAGATTTCAAAATTTTCCTTCTTGATTTGAGTTACTAACGTTAGTTAACTAGGTATTAATATGTAAACCGAGATGTAAACAGACCACAAAAAACTAGCAAGCTTTTGACGAAACTACGTCAATTTTGGGACCTTATTTTTCTGATGTTTATGTTTTGGTTTGTTGACGTGTGTTGTCAAACCGTCGTCTTTGGAAGTTTAAGTTTTAGCAGTTTATAAATAATACACACATCGAATTAATATAAAACTTGATTAATAAGTTGTGTTGTGTGTTATAAAACGTAACAAACACATTTTGGTCGTTTGCATTATCCTTAATACAAAAAATGGTCAGTTGTGTGGCGTGCGGTCGGCTAAATTGGGTATTTTTATTGTTTGATCAAAACTCTGTTTTATATTTAACTCTCGATTTAATTACTTGTTAAGCAATCAATATCTAAAAATACTTTTGGCACATACAGGTATTTTGTATTCCTAGGTGTCATTTGAACATACTGTAGATATTATCCAGCTTAGATTATAGTATATTTTTACGGTATATTATAATTTAATGATATAAAGAAATAAAATGTAAAATAAATACGCACAAGTGGTTGCCTAACCAATTATTCAAAAAGAAAGGGTTTTAATGCCAGAATAGAGAGACAAACTGTTCAATGTGAACCATCATTTACGTTTTATAATTATATTATAAATATTATTTATAATTATATTTGTATCTACCTCTTTAATATCAAAATTATTAAATAGCTTTAAAAAGAAGGAAAAAAACGTGGTGACAAAATTGGTGATTTGATAAATCGAGAACGAAACGTCGCCGTTAAACTTTTCGGATTCGTAACACCATTCCAAAATCTAGTGGTACCAGTACCAGGTAAGATTACAAACCATATTTACAAAATATAAGATAATTATTCTGGGGTTGAGGTAAAATTTTTGTGCAACAGTATTTTATATTCGAGGTATCCTATATCATAAACTATCGTAATGGATTTCATCTATTAAACCAATGACTATTATAAGCGATTTATAATTACAATTAGATGAAATAGTGATTAAATAAATAAATATTTTTGCTGGAAAATTTTGATTTCCAGAGATTTATGAATTATTAAAGAAATAATAAATAGGTAAATAGTTTTATTTAGAAGATATAAAAACAATTCCGTTTTTAAAACATTAAAAGCGTTAAGACTTAGATTTTAATTACATAAATAAAAATCCACTGATAATATTTACCTGTCTGTTAAAAATAATTTACTTGAAACTGATAGTTTTCAACTTACGCTTTATTTTTATAAGGACTTGGGCAAATTAAAAATTAAATAAGAAAAACTTTAGAATTTCTTCTGAAATGTGAACCAATTTAATATCTTTACCTACAAAAGTCTTACAAGTGTAGGAAGTAAAAGTAGCTAATGCGTAAGTATAAAATTTTTGTGTATTTTGCAATATTTGGATGACTACCTTCAACCTGAATTAAATATTGCACATCTTTATATGGAATTACCTTATAAATATAAACCAGCATTAAAACTTAACTGTTACATATTGAATCAAAGAAAATTTTAAACAAGAATGTCGACTTAACCTAACCTAACATTTCTCCATTTATTATTTAAAACTCTGCGAACGGGGCAAAGAGAAATCCACTTACCTGAAGTCAGATTATTTTTAGGTCGTCCCGGAATATCGCCAACCTTTAAATCACTATTAATAAAGTCATTGTCATTTATTTTTTCTTGTTTTGGTTTTGTTCCACAAAAATAAACAACCGATTTAGAACACTACACCTGTTCCAAAGTTTACCTCGTTCCTCATTCACCTGAGATTCCTATGCCTCAGAAGTTAATGTAAATAAAAAATAGCATGTTAAAATCAAAGAACACAGCGCTTATTATGAGAGTATAGTGAAATAGAATGTTATTGATTTTTTTTGTCGCCGAGTGTAGAGAATCTAGTCAAGAGATGGCAACACAATCGGATTAATTTGTTTTGTCGAAATCCTAAATTGGGTTACAAAAGAAATTGGTATAACTTGGCTCAGATAGATGACGGGGAAAATTTGTTTTTAATACGGTGACTATATACAAGTAAATCCACTGTAGTTTTTAATACAATGACTTTATAAAGCCACTGTAGATCTGTAATTTATTTTCGTTATGTGCAGGGTTGGGTCAGTAGAAAACCCAAGGTAATCTAGGTAGTCCTAACCTAACGTGTAAATAATCCTCAATTTTATTATGTTTTATAAAAAAAAACTAAAAAAAATCATCTACTTGAACGGGGATACGAACACACATGCATTGATTTTGACAAGATCCTAATTTGCATTAAGAACATGCCAATTACATCACTTTGGTGTGCACGAATATTTCAATCTGATTTCCGATGGTTTGTTGACACAGACGTAGACCACTGCATGCTAGCGTTGCTAGGCTCGTTAACCCTTTACTGATTTTCTAATATATAAATTTATTTCGGCTTAGTATAAACATGATGGCTAAATGCCACCTTACACTCCACTCGCTTTTTAGCAGATATAGGTTACGTGGGTGTTTGAAGCATAGTTGAGTAGATACAAAATTCACTGAGCCTCGTGGCTCAGTGGTAGGGTTCTCCATTATCATTGCAATGTATGTGTGTTCGAATCCCGATATAGGCGATTACTTTTCTTAGTTTATTTAAAGTAAGGAAAAAACTCAACTCAGAACTAAAAAAAAGGTTCGCCGTTTTGTGCAATCTAGTATCATTCATATTTTGTTTTGCGAGTGCCTGGACACTTCGGCACTGAACAAAATTAATTTTAATTCTTCTAACAATTTATTGAAAAATGATATAATTCCAACATAAAATAAGATTTTGCCAACAGTTTAAAATTTTGGGGGGCGCCCGCCCCCCATATGCACGCCCGTAGTTACGGGTATTAGCTAAAACCAGTGTGTACCTGTGTTCTGAATAAAATGAGTGCATTCAGAATTTATGTATATACCTCTCGGCCAATCCGCAACACTATATTAAAACAAAGATTTTTTTTAACAAAAACCTACCGATACTGTCAGGTGCAACTGTTCCGTTAGGCGTTAAGTTATGCCGGGTCCGCCAATAAAACCATCATTATTGCCATAAAATCACATGCTTCAAACATGAACCGGCCGCGGTAGGAAGGTTACCTTCATTAGCGCTCTACCGCCAAAACAGATTTATTTTTGAGGTTTGGTTTGCAGAATTCTAGATGTAGAGCCCAGTGCGCAGACAGATTTTTAATTCTTAAACATCCGCACGGTTCTTGGTTGAAATATATCATGGAAAGCATATAAATAGGTTTTGTTTATTTTTCGGCATTACTAGTATGGCTTAGTGATAAGACGTCTGACTGTCGCACGGGTGAACTGAGTTCAATTTCTAACAGTGGGTGTTTTTTCTTATTGTTGTCAAAAACAAAAGTGTTTTAAAAAGCCGATTGCGTTTTGGTTAGCCTTGGCCCTGCTTAGGTTCCTTTTGTTTGGGATGATGTAAAAAAAGCGTATCTATATAAAAGGTGTATCTATATTAAAACAAGGATTGTCAAACGGGATTCGACAAGCGGCGAGACACGTGCGTATGTTTAAGGAAAAAAATGTGTGAGGAGCAGTGATAGCGTGGTTTAGTTTCATTTTTTAAATATTTATAATGTTATATGTAGTTTGGTTTTAAAACTAGAATTGTCCTTGGTTAGGCCCGTTTTTAAGGTGATGTAAAATAGTATATCTATATTAAAACAAGAATTTTTTAACAAAATCCATACTGTTGGGTTAATGGACGTAAAAAAATTTGCAATTTGCATTGTGTTCGGGCTTTATAATAAAACGTCATATAAAAACAAAAAATCTGTTGTACAAGGAAAAGTACTGTGGCAAGGTCGGCAGGGAGTGCTCAGTTTCACGATTGGTGACTTAAACGACCTTCAACGACTAATAATCATCAGACCTTATACCGCGTGCGGATCTTACCATTTACTACACAAATTGTTTAATGTACTTCCTATTGGTTCGTTTATTTCCGAGGACTATAAACAAGTTCGTTAAATATTAGTTATAATTAACAAAAATTAGGATTAAGTATAGTTAGGGTTGGTTATTGGCTGTAAATTGTTTTGAAATACGCGCGCGCCCTCTAAATTGATGCGACTCCTAGGTTCAAAGAGACGCCGGCTCTAGCACAAGAAGGCATTAACCAATTCCAACGAGGGAAGTTCCGGAAAAAACCAATCGAAGGATTTTTTAAAATTTATTTATTTTTAGAACTTTATTTACATAGTTTATAAAAAATGTGTCATTTATTTTTTCTCGATAAAGAGATTTTATTGCAGGAAACGAAACTTTGTCGCATTAAATATTTTATTAGGCCACTATTTTATTTTGCCGTATAGGATCCGCTATAATATACCAGTTTACCTCTTCTTACATTTGGTTTGTATGTAAAATTGCATGTCAATTAGATAAATAGTTTTTTTAATATTGGATTTTTATCCTTATATATACCTTATATCTCATACGCCCTCAAACACTTTTAAAGGACAATTTTTTTTGTCAATATTGGTACATCGATATTTTAATATTCGTCGATCATATCAGGAATTACATTAAACAAAAAAAACTTAATTAATATCTTGGATACAATTTGCACTTTCAACCTCATTAAAATATTTTTGAGTAAATCATTTCTTGAATGCCTTACGAAATTGTAATGGGTTGGATTTCAAGAGTTTCTCAAACAATTTTTTATCAGGCCAAAAATATTTTCGAGATAATCCTGATTAAGGTTTCTTGTTAAAAGAAATTTATAATTATCTTTATAAAGATCGTAATTTCTAACCATTTATTTTAATTTGGTAAATGTTTACTTTAATTTAAAAAAAAATAAAAAAGACAATTGGTATAAATTAATGTTCGGTGGTAATTTCAATATTTTAGGGGATCGAAAAAGCATAGCATCAGATATTCGACTGATAGGCATAACAATGAAAAGAGCATCCAGTGCTCCTTGTCTTGTTAATGTTCGGTGCACAGGACCACTGTTCGGCGAAAACAACTTGGGTCCAAAAGCCCACCTGAATCTCTCCGAGCACATACACTGTTTATATCTCGTGAATTAAAAAGCACTTCCACCTAGTGCAATCGACGGCGAAATGTTGGGTAGTCATTCCAATTTGTCAGTCTTATCCCAAGAACCCGAATTTCTTAATACGATTAAATATGTAAAACCCTAAACATAATAACCTTAACAAAAATCATCAAGTTTTTTCCATATATTGGAAAATTTGCAGGTAAAAACTAATAATTACATGTAGCCACGGATTCCTCATTTTTAAACAAAAGAATTATTATAAAGTAGGCGTGCTCCTAAATTTCCTGATGTTTGACACTCGTGACCGACTGAACTGTATTAGGATGGACTTTTTTTAGACACCTTTAACAAATTTGGACTCCCCCTGGAACTGAATCTCTGAGTACGTGCCTGGACTAAGGCACTGCTTTATACAGTTAAATTTCCCAGTTTTAATGAAACTCGGCCGGATTTGGTAGGTGAAGAAAAAGACACAAAATATACTGGAAATAAGAATGTAATTATATTCTTATCATAATATACAGTCATGTTACGACGCATACAAAAAATATAAAGGACTTAGAAAAAAAGTCAAAAAAGAAACATACTATAATTAACTAAGTGATAAAAATGCAACTTTAAGCACTGCTTAAAGATTTTTCCACCAATACACTTACATATATTCAAATTCAAAAAAGCTTTAGGTCGATATAAAGAGACGAAGAACGTGTTTAGAATGGATTACTAATTTGTACATCTGGTTCCTAATATTAAATATATCTTCAGTAAGGTGCTGCACATTACTGTTTATTTTCAATTTTTAAACTGTTATGACCCTCACAACTTATAATTAAAACTTAAAAAGCTATTATAGAATTGATTTTTTTTAAAGATTAGGCAGCGTGTATTTTTTCTGCAACCTAAAACTATTATTCTCCCAGCTGTATTTGACAAATAAATGTGATTTTCTATTAAAACTTAAACAAGCACTAACACTGTGGAATTACGGTATGGAAACGCTTCCCTAAATACTAAAATGGACTCATTAATGTAGATACAAAATTACTGTAAATTTCTCCACGGTGAAAACTCGGGAAAATTTGGTTTTTCTATACTACATCAAATCTTCAAAAAACAGAGTCCAAGTCAGTATTAAATGATATACATTTTTTCTCCGTGTAACATAATCAAAATAAATACTCAATATAGTTCCATAACAATAAAACATGTTAATTAAAATAAAAGTAACTTTTGGGTTTTTTCGCTCGTATTTAGAACGTACGTATTTGAATCTCGTTGATTTATAAATTCACTTGACATATTTAAACTGAATATACTCCCTTAATAATTTACGAAAATACATATATTTTGTATGGTGCTATAGTATTTATAATGTTGGTGCAAATACTTAAATCATAATAATTAAAATACTTATGATCTATGTAGACACAAAAGAAATAAATTCAGAGATTTTGTATGGAAAGTTTTTCTTCCAGTCCCGATGTCTCCACTTAGTCCTACATCTAGATTCAATATTTACATAGCTAAAGAATAGAAATGACCACATTCTTCGTCCCTTGTATGTCAAAATATCTTATAACTAACCACGAACAAAAGAACGTCCAAAAAATCTATCTTCTATATGGATGGTATGCTTGCGAATTCGGTGTTCCATATGAAGAATTCCTTTGCGGTCCTCCCGAGTAACTATCACCAGCAGCCGCCGTTTGAGAGTAACCTGTATATAATTTTTAGAACTTGATAAGCGATTTTCAGGGTCTAAGATGTTATTGAAATTTTGTAGAAATAAATTTTAGTGAGTAGTATCTTTTAATTTAATACTAAAATGTAGCCTTAAAACTTTTAATTAACTATGATGAAGACACAAAAAAGGTTAATATTTACAATTTATGTCCGATAATTCTGACCAGAATAGCAAGTGGTTTATTTCTCTAGGTTAGGTTATTTTTATATAATGGATAATTCTGATTTTATAAAGTCTAAACAGTGTGCGGTAGGATTCCTTCGCCTTTTGATATTCTAAATTTTGATTTTTTGTGTTAGACGACATTGAAAAACCGATATCGAATATCGATAACTATATATATATATATATATATATATATATATATATATATATATATATATATATATATATATATATATATACACACGAACTTAACTTAAACAGGTTTTCTCTTTCACATTTGTACGTAGTTTTTGCTAGGTATAGGCAATTTAAATTAAAATTCGGATAAAAATGGGTTTAAAAGAGTTCACCGCTGCAGAAATTTCGATTTAAAATTTCAAATTTTGCAGTTATGTAGACGAAGGAACAATGCAAGGTGGTACAGAGCCATTATAAACGACGGCATTTGTGTCAAAAAATGGTCGAAAATGGACAAATCTACTTTTACTTTATCATTCTAGATTAGATTTTTTCATAAAAATTCGAACATAGCACCCAACTATACATATTTACCTATTTAAATCACATTTAAGTTAATAAATATCTCTTAGAACTTAACATAATATTGCTGCGGCGGAAGGCTTGCAAATGATCCGTAATACTACGTTCAGTTCCCCCTTAAGTGTCAGATATAAGGGTAGGACTATTATTTCATTCGTTAAAAATCCATGCACGATTTGCTTTTTTACAGTGTTAAGAACTCACCCTGTTATTGGTTGTTTTTAGTCACGTGACTTTAATAAACCAATCTAAATGCTTATTATTGGACTAAAGTTATTGTTAATACTAAATATTGCTACATGAACCAAGCTAAATTTGTCTATTTTGTAGACAATACAGATGCTTTAACTAAGTTATTCAATATTTCTTTAATGTAATTCTAATTAATAGTGCAATTTTTTTCGTAAGTTTGCTCTGGCACGCTTTTCAATTCAAAATTCTCATAGAGTGCGGAAGTAAACGAAAACCTTTTTCCAATGTGTGTTGCAGTATGTCTACTCTTTCCTTTCAAATTTACCAGCATCCTGCAAGTCTCCCCAATACCACGTCGAACTTTTAAAGACGGATTCTTTACTTACGGCCAACGATACCATATTTATAATGAAAATTAAAATAATAGACGTTTTATTTAATGAATATTGTAAAAATTAAACTGAATAAAACGTCTATAACTTTAATGTAATGTTAAAATATTTTTTTTATATTTTAGAACAATGTATATAAAACCAGAATTGTTTGTTCACAATAGGTTATTAACTTTTTACTGTGTCTTCACTTTAGTTTAATTAATTACATCATATATAACCAGCTAATCAAAATAAATCAAAAATACTAACACACCTGCTGCCGCCGCAATACTTTTTGCTTTGGTGCTGCCATTGGTCGTAGGGCAATACATAGGCGTAGTAGACTGAATTGAAGGTCGGGAAGCGGACATCATGGATGCATCCAGGGTACTCCCAGGAATGGCAGAAAGGGATGTGAGGTCTGAGGATACTACGTAGCAAGGAAGGGAACCTGTTTTTGGGAGGGCAAGTTTGAGGCATAAGAGGGATATGAATCATTACCTTACATACTTTCTTATTTTTCACCTGTATTAAGTAAAAACGTACTCGCGAGTCACGACTACTCACAAGTCTAAAAAATCCAAAACTCTCATTATGGTAAACTCATGAGGAAATATTTTATAACTTTAAAAGCACTTATCCGCTATCATTTAATAAAATAGTATTAAAAAATGTCTACTCTCGTTTTGTTCGAAGTATTTACAAAACTTCGAATTTCGTAAGAGTGCAAGTAGTTTTCTGTCAATTAAACTCTTCTTTTTTTATTATTTGCTAGCTGATCTTGTACAGATGTGCTGTAAACAACTTTGTGTTGTTCAGTGCTTTAACAGAAAATCACCATATACTGTAAATGGCTAAAATTATAAACTTTCTGAAAAACCTGTAATTGAAATAGCTCACTGGCTAGATAGACTTCTAAATATGAATAATACGGAGTTATTACATATACCGAAAGAACTCCATAGCGGCAATCTACAATTCATTTTTTAAAAATAACGATAATAACATAACCGAACACCTTTTAAGACATAACACGCATGAACATGACGATATGCACCAAGAGTGCCTTAAATGTTAACTACACTAGGGAGAAAATGTAATTTTAATGAAATATAATAGCCCGTCTCAAAATAAGATGAGAGATGGTATCAAAGTTTGTAAATCACGTACTTCTATAACTAAAGCGACTACTTTATTCTTACTTTTTAACCGTTATTTACATAGGAGTATCTTCACAATTAAAAGAAAAAAAATACACTTAATAACTACTTGTCCTTGATTGCAAAAAACCAAATCGAACTTACCAAGAAGCGGAAGTGTTTTGACGGACGAGCATCTCACTTTTCTTTATTTCTGAATCTTGCCATGATTACAGGATTCTCTGAGACTTAACTTATGTCCAGATATACGTGGTTTAAGCATAATAGTGCTTAACATTTTAGTATAATTGTTAGATATTTTAACTCATAATCAAAATCTCCACTGTATCGTTTCATTTGTAGTATAGATAATTTGTTGAACATTTTAGAATTACATAACAGAAAATAAAATACTATAGTCTATTCAAATCGAAGATGCATTACATGTAAACCAAAATGTTTGTTCGAGCAATAAGCAATATTTAAAATTAAGGTGGCCGATTATGATATAAGTTTTAAAGGCGTCCTGGACCCACAATCACTTTTGTTTACATGCACTGCATCTTGAATTTTAATAGACTATAGTTAAAGTTACCACGAAACATTCCTTAGAAAGTTGAAAAGACATCAGGAAACCACATGGATAAAGTTTCAGACAGAATGTACAAGTCTGCATTTTATAAAACGATAAATGGTATTGATTTCTAACAACGTTGATATATAACTGAATAATCATTCATTAACTAATCACATAAAAATTATATGACGTACAAAGTTGGCAATAAAGAGAACACTTCACTAGGAAAACTATTCTTTTGACGGCTCATTCGATCTCACTCAGATATGTTTTATAATTTGGACCGGCTGGGCATAGGCCATAGTTGTAACACACTAAATAATCCTTAGGCAAATAACTCGGATGCGCATATTCAGGGTAGGGGTACAGGTAGCAACTACACTAGTCCTATTAAATTGAAAGCTAGCATAAGGAAGGCAAGGAAAAAATAGCTAGCTTTATACCTCCCTCAACTCAAAATATAGTTTTCTTCAAAGAACACTTAAGGAATATAAAAACATGTGGACTACATTGTGTTTCACTTCACGTAATATATAAACTAAACTTGTGTAGTTTTTTTTCGAATATGAAATAGAAAAAATAACATCAATCCCGGTAAGCCGATAAGATTTTTTTTCCTGATGGCAGTTTTATACCAACTAACTTTTACTACAAATTTAGATGCGCTCCGAACCACGTTCCTCGGTCATTCTTTCGACCCATGGCCCGCAGCACTCCCTCGATCTGTCAACTCTCGGATTCGGTGCAGCCTTCGGTCTTCATCCAGTGACCTACCGACTAACAAATGTGTATCTTCCCCTAACGAACATAAATGGGTTAATAAATGCGAAGCACCCTGTCAAGCAACAACTAGGTCACGGTATCAAACCCACGACTTTTGACATCCCTGCCGGAAATCTGACCACTAAGCCAATGCTGTCTTATAGGTAAATTTCTTTACAGCATTTTATTCATTTGCATTGTTAAACCACCCTGTTCTTTTCTTCAAATTTTTCTATTTAAACACTTATCGGAACCAGCGTGCGGTGCTGAGAACACCTTGAAGTGGTATGTTAACTTTAAACATTGTAACAGATTTTTTCTTCTGCCATCGAACTGGGTAAAATTTTATTGCCCATTTTTTATTTCGTGACGTCCATATTAATAAATGGAATGTTGGTAGATGTCACACATCCTGTTGGCACCAAATGTATGCCATTAATCAGTAAATAAATGCACGATTTCTATTAAGTGCTTATAACTAAAAAAATATCCTATTTGAATTGAACATACATTAAAAGATGTACGTACAGTTTGTTGTAGTATAAATGCGCCCTAAACTTAACTTTTAGCCCTTATTAAGTTATAAAAATCTTCGGAAAATAGAATATTAATTAAGGGAAAACAAAATATCTATCGTCTTCCAATTATCACTTACTAATTTTTTACAGGCTAGAATCTGCGTTTAGTAAATAAACAAAATATATATAAACAATTTTAAAAATAATTTTGGACTGTAATAGTCGGATAATTACCATTTCCTAACCTAAAAAGATAAGATAACAAGCGTCATAACAACCACTTTTTTAAAACTTTTTTTTAACAAAAGAATAAATGGGGTTTATTATTTCAGAAAATATGGGGCATAAGTAGCTTTGTGTAGACATAATTATTGCAATATTTGGTTTATTATAATTCTCATTTCTTATGTTGTGTGAGGCACAAGCTCTTAAACAAATTTAAAGTATTTTTTTTTAATGAACACAATGAATATTATGTAACATCAAATTAAACTAAGGAAAAAGTAGCAGTTAGGAATAACTTTCAGTAACTAAACACCTCACAGACATGGACTATTTATAGGAATTGAGGAAGGTAAAAAATAGAGACCCAATATGATTTTAGAATTTATATTTCTCATTATCATGGATAATGATGATAGGTACATACTTTTAAGTATTCTGTTTTTAGATTAATCTAATAGACATTTCAGGCTATATATTTTAGGTTTAGTTATATCATACTCAATACTATCTATGCTACTATTAATCCCAAATACAAATGCACTACAATTATTTTATATATTTAATAGTTAAATGTTTTTAAAATAGATTAATATTACTTTTGCTAAAAACCAGGTCTCCGTGTGTGTTATAACAATTACTCCTACTATATAGAATATTTTACGACAACCCAACACTTAAACATGTACTTTATAGCTTAATAATGACGAGTCAAGATGCTTATTATGTAGAAAGTATAGGACATTTGTGCTACCTCCCTCACCTGATAATTTATATTTTAGATTTTACACCCCATCTAGAAAGAACTAGGATTACCCATGTGTGTACTAGGATATAGATCTAAACCTAGTATAATCCCACGTAAGTTTCAAGATATAGATTTCCAAAAATGACATAGAAAACGAGCATTTTTGTACCATACTTATAAGGATGGGAGTTAATTTGCATAGATTTTGGATTTTTGACTTATTAAACCAGGCACAAAAACTTTGATTTCCTTTACAATGATTCAGTAACAACAGACTGAATAATTGTATTTTACTAATAAATTTTAACCATATTTTTTTACATATTATCATAATAACCCGGTATGTATATATAGACAATAAATGGATTTTTTTTGGTTTGGGACGGCTTTCGTGCTTTTCTGAATTATGAGAACTTCCACTAATGATTAGTAGTTTGTTACATAAATAATTTTATTAATAATTGACTATATGAACGTAACGTTTTTATCCGTGATGACTCTCTCACCCTTCCAATACTGCTAATTATGGTGACTGGGCTTTGTTCTTAATACGACGGATTCAATGTTTTGCTACATCCTCATACTCGTCGAGTATTTCGCCACTTTCGAACTGACCCAAAATATGTATTGGCATCTAAAATATATACTAAAGTGCAGTTTTTATTCTTCTAACTAAAATAAAAGAACCCCTCAGCTTGGTTACTTAGAACATCCAAGCTGCTACCAAACTAATTAAATTCTTAATAGCATTTTTTGTATACACTTCCACATTCTACGAAAAAAAAATATAATTTGCCACACCTAAGTCTCGATTATGTGTATTTTACAAGACGTGTTACAATTGTAATGGAAATCAAAGTTTTAGTATCAAATGAATAGATCTAAAATGGGTAAGTATTCTCATACATTTAGTGTTTATACCATTAATAAGATATAAATAATGGTTTATACCAACGTGGCTGTCCTTAGATGGTATTCAGTTGATATGAATAAAACTAAAAACAAATATAGAATTCCATAAGATTTTCTTTTTCAAGTAATTAATGGCAAAATGCCAATTATTTATATTTAAAAAATTAACTAAAAAAATAATAATAGATGTATTGTAAATTAGACAAAAAATAATACTGACCTTTAATGAAATATTTGCGAAACTGTAAGGAATTGAAAGTATTGTCCTTTATAATAATTAGTTATTAATTAAAATTTAAGATAAGTTTTGTACATTATAATAAACATGTTATAACAGACCATAAAAAACTATTCAAACAACAAAAAAAAACTAGACTGCGTGGATTCCTTCATTTAGGGATATATGAGCTATATCATTTGTCAAAAAGATTAGCAAAAATGTATTTGAGGGCAACAAAGTATCACTCTGTCCAATACTTGCATTTGATTTAATTTTAAGATATTGATATATGTTAATATGCGGTTTACACACGTTGTAGAGAAAAGTTTGAAGTCTACAATGAACACACAAAACTTAAGTATTTTTAAGCCTTAACATATTTATTTTAGTGAACACGTTTTAACCCGTTTCTAGTCGTCCTTAACAAACTTGGATGAGCATAAAACATTTAAAGTATGTACATATTTATAAAGTAAATTATGTAAATAAAGAATTAAATAAAATATTTAACCTGAGGGCCTTTCGTGGAAATTTAGGTAAAGTAAGTTGAGAAAACTCACAACCATCTAAAATTGCAAAAAGGAACAATAAAATTTGATTCTGGTTGAAAAATTGTATTAAATTTGAATGTTGAAATACAACCATTTTACTTATTAATCTTGTTACAAGCTCCTTAACTAGCCCATAAGTTGGTTGCTTTTTCTTTCTTTATAGTGGTATTTTAACCAAGTTCCATAAAAAGACATGAACAAAATAAAGTGGTGTTAGTATAATTTAATATTTTCTTGGGTTTGGATAAGAAAATGCTGTATGAAGTATGTCGACCCTTAATTTTCAGTTTTCCCATTTATAGGTCTAACTCCAGACCTGACCTGACCAAATACTTCTTAATGACAAACATTTCCTCCAAAAGGCCATTTTAAAGAAGTTTTGTGACTATAAAATAACTACTAATAAAACAAACTCAAATGCATATATCAAGCAACTTAGTCAAACGTTACAAGCCATCCAAGATATTTTCCCTACAAAATATTATTAAGTGAAAGTATAGATATTTTATTTTCCATAAAACGAATTTCGCGAAGGCATAAATGGTGAAAATATAACAGGATTACTCTCAAAATTTTGTTTTATGCTCTTTCCAAACAATAAATAATACATTTTTATGTTTAATATTGTTTAACGTTTTGTGTAGTCATTGTTGGAAACACCAAAGTGGGAATGAGGGAGTCAAGAGGAGGGACATGTAGTAACTAATGTAACTTTTTTACTTTTCTTAGGTACTTAACTAGGATTAATACGATTGTGTAGATTAACTATATCAGACTTAAATACTTTAAAACAAGTTTAAACACACTTAACATTTAAATGCTCACACTCATATATGAATATACAATTTCGAGATTTTTTTATATTTATTTTTAAACGTAGATGATGTCCTATTATATTTTAACACAATATAAAATAATGTTTTGAGCAAGGCTGTTAGTTCTCTAATTAAATTTAAATTGCCCTCTCATTTCTTGTACAAGCCAACTTAAATATACTGTAATTTTAAAGTCATGCAATTTCAAATATACACTAATAGATATAGTTAGTATATGTTTATTTGCTAGATGCTAACCTTACATATGGTATTGTGTAGAATATTTACCATAATTATTTACATTGGCCTAATCTCAAAACGTAATGGTGAGTGATGGACGTATAAGTATTTTTTTTCTATATTAAATCTTACTACGTAATTCAGTTACCAATAAATTTCTATAGATGTAGTACAAGTTTATGTAACCTAGGCAACTCTAAAACTAAATTCTTCTGACGAAACCTGGTTGATCACATTTTTAGATAAGATTATACTTCTTTTTTCTTAAAATTAGAGCTCTTACATATAATTAATTATTAAAATTACATTGCTCTTGATGATTTTTGACCTACGTAAAATAACAAGTTTAAGTCTAAAAAGAGAAATTGAGAAAATGGTCACTAGCACCCTTATTACTAGAGTCTTAAATAGGTTTAAAATATTGGGTAAAGCTAGAAATAAAACACATCGGCGAAATTTAAGAGGGTAGAGATTTTATTAGTCTCATAACTACATGATTGAAAATGCATTTCTTTAAAAACTACGGTACTTCATTCAGTCCACCTTGTATTCTAAAATGTCAGGGCATCTAAAGATAAACTTATACAACAACTATTTTGCTAGTAATATGAGGAATTGCACTATAATAGTAAGAAGGCCCTAAATTTGTATTGTTTTTATCATTAAATTTAAAACTTATCCAAGTATATCTCTGTACATCAGTCAAATTGGTCTAATTTTTACTTCAACTATGTTTAAATTTATCCAATCATAAAATTACACTAACAGGTCAATGATAACTATTTTATAACTTGTAAATATAAAGTACAATTAATTCACAGAGAAACAATTCTTAATAATTACTTTTTATCAGTAGAATTACTTTAAGTCTAACTATTTTAAAATAAATTATGTTTAAAACACAACACCTCTTTTATTAATAGAAATGCGTTTAAATGTATATTAATATATTCGTGTGGTCTGTAATTAATTTACCATTAAACTTTGAATATACTTTTTAAGAATTTATATTTAGCTAATTTTTATCAGGTAATCGATAATTGTATTTTCTCCTTAATGTGTGACACGCCCCAACTTTTAACTAGTCTCAAAAATTTAATAAAACGACAGGATAACTTCCAAGAATTCGGTGAATATTTTCACAACTATCCGGGAATAAAATTGAAATGTAATCAAGAGCAGTGAGTTTAAAGTGCATAAATGTTTTAAGTGTTTATATTTGTGTAATATAATTTTATTTAATTTTTCTAAACATGTAGTATATACAGCAACTTTATCTTATCCCTCCACCACATAAGAAAGAGAATTTGTAAGAATTTTTGTACTTAGGCAGAACGCAAAGAAAATACTACCAATAATTTACGCAATGCAAATGTATTTATATGTTCGACAAAAGTGTAATATAAAATGGTTTAAATGCTTCAGAACAACTCCATTTAACATTATTAATTTTTGACATATTGTTGATGTGGTTAGAATTACTTTTAGATCTTGCTAATGTAAGTAATCTAATAGCAAAGCCAACAAGCAAGAGTAATATTTTCCTAAAACGTTCTGAACATTTCCAAAATAAGAATTAAAGTTGGTCTTATTAAACCGGATATAATATTAAACAAACACGAAAGATTAACTATTGTATACAAGTAAAATTGTTAAACTTTCAAACCGATTCATTACATATAAATATTTTATATGTTTTAACGATACAAATGTTGCCTCTGGTCTTAGATTGTCACACTTAACTAAGATGTAGAAAATGCGATAAAGATGTCCCTATATGGATGCATACTTTTTACATATTAACACAACTCTGTTGTAGCTACAGGTTTAAAATTAGGATGATTCTAGACTGCTGCATAACACACATGTATTAAATATAAAAAGTATGAATTTATTCTATCCGCATTAAACACAAATTTTTAACTTTGAAAACTATAAAATAGGACAACAACAAACTTTCAACAAGTTTGAGAGTTTTGTAGATTATTTTTTTGTCTTTTTCTTGATATAACTGGTGACAAATATCAGAATATTTAACCTTCTCTAAAACTCGAATTCTGTTTAAAATTCTGAAATATTTTTTAAGATATGCTACCTATAAACTAGAAAACGCTTAATAAAGAATTTGTAGCATAATTTACTACTATTAATACACTTGTGTGTAAATCAAACTGAAGGTTTAATAAACTCGCGTCAAAAGGCGTAATATGACCACATATATTAATTTCATATGACGTGTATAACTGAAGGACATATACCCAATCAAAAATTCCAAGTTAAAACTAAATTAATACAAATAATCACGAAACAAAATAATTATGACCATTTATTTAAGTGTATTAAAACGTGCTTGTCGAATCGATAACCCTTTCTCAAAACCAGTTTTTAATATATTATTGCAAGTATATTAAATATAACATAAAAGTTAATTCTTAATTTAATATAATATTTTCACTATCTTACGAAAAGTTGCTGATCAAATTAATCTTAGTTTTAACATCCAATTCAAATTAGCCTATCACAAACTCATAATCTCTGTGACAGAATTACAATGAAATACTATATAATTAATAGAACTTGAAATTAATTCTACCACTGAGACGTTTTAACTATCGAAAGTTCATTTTTGTCCAATTCAATAATGTCCAACCTTTAGCTAAACGATAAAATTATAAATATTGTGACAATATGAGTGTTCCGAGTATTCAGACAGACAGAAGGAGCCCTCATATTCTTATTTCCTTATAACTTGCTTACTAATAACATACACATAATGTCGATATTTAAGTTACCGTATTAGAGGAGAATCTATAGATTAACTCTTTTATAATATAGATCACAACCACAAAGTCCGCTAATATATTTTTAACTATTACAATTATTTATTTATAAGGTAATATAATTTAATTACGCTAAAAATGGTTTAAGTCTTTTGCTTCTAAACTAAAATTAGGTATAGTTAAGTAATAAATAAACAATTTTACAATAAAAAATAATTGAAAAACAAAGGTATAGTGAGTGATCAACAATTATTAATGGGTATTCGTTTTTAATTAATTGTAGATATTTCAGTCGTCGTTTATTGCCGCTCTATTTGACCCGTCATTTTGAATTCAAGAAAAAAAATTCTAAACAAACAGATTGAGGCCAAAATGGAGGGAAAAATGAACCAGCCTAATACTTAACAATTAAAAAACATTTAAACACAGTATTATAATAAAAAAAGGTTTACTAAAAACAACCTTAAATCAGAATAGCCTAGTATAGTTACAGCCCAGATCTAAATGATATCCCTATAAAGCTACTGTTTTACCTTAAAAATGTGGCGTGGTTGTGCACTATTTATTTACAAAAATTAATTACCATCTTAATTAATACATAATTATAATTTATTCAAAATCTTGCGAAGTCGGACTATCTGCTGGAAATATATAAAGCGTAAAAATACCTTAATTTTACCTATCATTTTATATACAAATACTTGTCTTTAATTTGATAGCTATTTTTGAACTGAAAATATTAAAATTAAGAAAAATATGCGACTAGAGTTTGGGCTACTTAAAAAGTAATAAACTTAAGGTGTACATAATATACCCTAACAACAATGCAATTTGACGTAATTGTAGTCTTCTAACTGATATAGACTACAATAATAAATGTCTTATTACTAAATATTTTGTAAAAAAAATATCTTTTAACTATAGTTTCCATTCAAAATACAAAAAATAATAAAATATACTCATGAGAAAAACACAGCACAATGACTGATTCATTCGCCTTGTTCAAGAGCACATATGCAGGGTAAAAAGAATTTCTAAAGCTAGAGTTAAAAAAGAAATGCATTCCTGTTCAATAGTAAACCTAACTCTAATAAAACCAACCTACGTACTAAAATATAGGAATCACAATAATATTTTGTATAACAGAGGAGCGAATATAGTTATACTAATGAAAATATTAAAAATATTAAGAACCCAGCAAGGACAGCCCGACTCTCCGCTAAAATATCTAATGATTCGCTGCTTTAAAAGAAATCCCTTGACACTTCTTTCTAAAAGGCAACCTGAGAGAAATTCTGATAAAGCAGGCAAAAGTCGTAATAGAATAATAGGCTTTTGACGATAACAGTGGTCTTTATGATTGACCGCTAACATTTTATTTAAATACCTAAAATTATTGTAACCATCTCGAGCAAACTTAAAGACCACTTTCATACATATCTTACATTACCGTAAACATTAATCAATAGTCAATAAGATATGAGGTATTTTTGATTTAAATCTTTAATGTCTAAATCATTAATAAGTATTTAATTACTTATAAAAATTACTTCAACAAGTAGTATTTTTGTGAGCTGGTTAAGTCTTACTAAAGATTGTAACATTTACTAAACTGCGATTTATTACTTTACCAGTTCATTGCTTTTTATTTCCTACCAAATATCGTAGCCCTAAATATATATAGCAATCCTAACAGATGTCTGGAAATATTCCTTGAATTTCGTAACAAAAAAATCAGCTCAGTTAATATTAACACAAATCCAACTATTTCATTTTCCAAATCCCTAATTAACCAAATAGTGTTTTGGTCCTATTTGCGAAATACCCATTTTAAAAATAGTCAAAAGTATCCAATAAAGTTCTACTTCATATTTTAAAATTTTAGTCAAAAATATGGATTATATTTTTGCACTTGAAACAGCGCTGGTATTAAGATTGGGTATGTCAGAAAGCAGTTTTAACTTTAAGTTATAGGCTGATTACTCAGGATGTAACATCTACATTCAAAGCGTTGAATATTGGAGCTTACTTTGACTGTTCTACATCACTTCATTAAGGAATATACATCAATGTTTCGAGTGAAATTGAACCTTCCACCTATTTTTACATTACAGTTCCCCAACTTTACATAATGCTGGCTGGAAACCTTCAATTTACCGTTAATGGCAAATATTTCAGAAATATGTATTAACACAGATATCTATAAATGGTACCCAAATTGTCATTAAAAAATAAGAATTTCTACATTTGTTTTCAGTTTTGTTAAGCAATGACTTGATTCACTAGCAATTCATAGATCAGCAATGCTACAACATTTAAATCAGACATCTAATAATACTTAAAAATAGTCAACGCGGCAGTTAAAGAGGGCGCCATTTCTGTCTGCCTGTAGTCGTCGCTGGGCATTTTCATGCCTGCTCTGTGGACCACGTGACCCGACGTTCGTCCGCCGTCGTTAATAGATAGCAATTTTTTACTTATACCATAATATAATGTTACACAACAACTAATACCCCTAAATCTGATTAAATATGAGAGAAACTTACTGGTTTTTCTCGAGTTGTGCTATAGAGATGGCTGACTGACCACCCGATTGAAAAGGCAAGCAAGATACACCTCAGCAGCACATCCTGGTTTCATTTTAGGTCTTAATTTAAGTAACCAAATAGAAACACTGAACATCCGCATACATGAAATAAAAACTTTAAAAAAAGCTAGAGTTTTACCATTTATTTTTTTTTTATTATGAAAATTTATTATGATTTTTTCTGAACGTTAAAATATTTGTTCTTGGTGACAATGTTTAAACAATATTAACAGAACTTTTCCACAAATATTTGAAATGAAAATCTGTTTATCGTTCCTTAATTTATTACTATTCACCCGCATTAGTCAGGGTTTTAAAAAACTTCTGGACCTAAAATGACACTAACATGTTTAGTTTACATGTGACCTCTATCATGCTTGACCTCCAAAACCTGTAGTCAATGAGACAACTCTACAACAGCTGCCGAGACTGTCCTAACGGCCAGTCCCGCGCCAGGTACCGCCGGTGGGGCTGGACCCTGGCCATCAACAGGTTGTCATGACGCTGGCCACTCCTTAAAATCAGGGAAATGTTTCCCACCTGCAGGTTGGGGTGGCTGGCTGGAATATCCAGCCGTTGAATCAGCAGCCCCATATGGAGCAGTAGAACGAGCCGAATAGTCTGAATAGGAGCCATATGCAGAACCATAGGACGCTGGACCATAGTCCGAGCCTGGTTTTGATGCGGTACCAGCGCTGGGAGCAGTACCAGGCGGGCCTGATGGAGTGGCAGCTGCAGATTGACCTCCGCGGGAGTAGACATCTCCGGTGGCCATGTAGCCTGTGGACGAGAGGAGAGCGAATTGAAGCGTGGCCCAAGGGCGGGACCTTACATGTTGGAGGAGGAGCCGTACGCACAGGAGAAGTTAACAGATGAATGCATAATTGTATTTTCTACTGATTATTCTATCTTGTTGTCATAATGTAATATTCACATTCCTACTTCCTGTGAAGTGTTTAAAAGATCACCTACCCTGCAATAGACTGAGGACCCTTCTATTCTAATGTTTCCTTGCTATTATAGCAATTATTGTAAATAATACTTCTGATTTTATTACATCAATTTTGAACTGTTATACTCTAATGAAAAATTTATATTGCATCCATTAACTTCTCCTGGTTTTCACAAGTTGTGTTAATTCAACATATATTTCTACGAATGTATGTACAATTTGGTACTTACAGTGCCTTTTTAAAGCAATTTTTAAAATTTCATAAAAATCATGTTATATTAACATGAAAAAACTGTTTTTTTTTTAACTTAAACAAATATTTAATGAAAAACTCAAATCTATACATTCGCAGATTCATATCCAAATATTTATTAGTTTTAAAAAAATACTGTATATATTACTGAGCTGAATTTCAGTGTTAATATAATACTAGCTTAAAAATACCTACCAAAATTGCTGCCATAAATGAAGACCCATGAAATAAATTAAAACAAAAATATTCCGTAAAAGAAAACATTCTTTATTATGTCCTGCGCACTACCAATCATAAAATTTTAAGAACATACAGAAACGAATACTACCTACTCAATTAAGGATTCATCAGTAAATGAAGAAGACTGGGTAATATCTGAATCGACAACACAAATATTTCAAAACTATATTTATATTTTAACTATAGGTATATGCAAAATCCTAAAAAATAATATAAACAAATAATTTAGACAAAGACATCAACCATATTAATATAGATTTTTGAATCGTGAACATACTTACTTTAGAATACTTAATTCTAATGACATTAACATATGTTCATACGTTTGAAAAATCTAAATACTGAAACACTCAAACACCCATATACTTAATTAAAGAAAGAATGCGTCAATATATTTTAAAAGTATACTACTAGGAACAAAAAAATAATCAATAGAGATGACAGTACTTTTTTTTTTGACAAAAAATAATTTTTCGAAAATTTTGTTACAAAAATCTAGGAATACAGAATTTTACAAAACGTTTTGAAAAACGTTATACCAATATCATTTAAAACCAATCGAACGAAACTTTCTTATCATATAAAAGAAGATTCATGATAACCTAAATACAAACCAAAAATGAAATGTGTAGTATACTAGTTCAGAGATCTGACATTTTTAATCTTATACTTTCATAAGTACTGCAGGACGGCCACTACAAAAGTTGTTTATATAAGTTTTCCACCTTGTATATAGTTAAAATAAAAATCCACGAGAGTATTATTATTATGATTATTATAAAATACAAATATATAATATATACAGGGTTATTCACGGTACGTGGCCCGTAAGAAAACCTCAGCATTTAATCAGGAAAATAAAAATCTGCAGGACCCGTCAAGTAAATTTCAATTTTTTCGAGTTTCTAGAAATATTTTTCAGCATACAGAATCTCAAAATAGTGGAACAACTTATTTATTTTTAGAAATTCTCAATATTTTAAATATAAATATTTCGTGTACCATTGCCTGACGTAAGTTCAGTTTTCACAAAAAGAAAAGTTTAATGTCATGTTGAATTGAAAAGTCATAAGACCAAAAAAATTAAGGAAAGTGCATTTCGGTTTGATGTAGCTTCAAATGTTTAGCACTTAAAGCCCGTTAAATTAAATTGTCAATTTTCAAAAGTGAAAATCTTCAAAACAATTTTATTTTTATTTGCAATGTTTATATAGATATAGTCATGTAATCTGTACCTATATTAATTCTAGCAAAATTTATCCAGTTTAAGTATTATAAAACAGTCAAGTAACTATTACAATTTAAAAGAACACAAGGAGGTATTTTATACATTAACAAGTGAATACTAACACTAATTAAAAATATTAAAAAGGACATGACTAGGAAAAATACTCAACAGTTAGATGGTAATTAAAATACTAAAAACAATGAAAGTCTAGTCTATAACTAAAATCATTGGATATTAAACTCGTAAAAGATAACAAAGCACCAATAATGAACTTAGGACATGCTACATGAAAGCTTTAGAGTCGAAAGTAACAATGTGTTTAATGTAAAAAATAAAAATTGACCTATATCCTCCTTTTTTGCGACACCCTGTATAATGAGAAATATTTCTAGAAGCTAGAAAATAGTCAAATTAAATCAACGGATTCGGCCATATTTTATTATCGTGATTAATTGGTGAAATTTTCTACTAAGACATTCACTGTAAACCAATATGTACTTACAGTAAATATATTTTTTTAACATTAAATTGTAAATTACTTAGTTTTTTCTATATTTTCTCAGGAGGAATTTTCGCAAGTAAACTTAAGATTAACATAATTGCATATTTTATAATATATAAATGCAAGTAATTCAAATGTATCACAGTGAATGAGCCATATTTGAGTTGCAACGCAAATAAATACCCAGACTTTGATATTTGGTTGAAATAAAGACAAAAAGAAATTTATAAATCAAATTACCGACTTTTTAATGAATAAAGGACACAAAATCAATATTACTTGAAGTTGCTAATGAATGAAGAAAAATTCTTAAGACTTAATAAACTTTGTTAAATTTTGCTAATATATTTTATTACATAGTCATTTTACATAATGTAGTTTTTAAAAATATAAGCACAATCATGATTTTTGAAACTAAAACAGTTAAACGAAAAATTAAAGAAATCATTTAAATATGGTTTTTCATGTAGAACTTAAAATAATTATAGAAATCCAAGATATATTCTATTTTTGATTCTTATGCCTTTTTTCAACCAACCCTATTGACATATTTAGAATGTCATAGGAGCCAATGAATAAAAAAAAACATTAAATATAATTAAAACCGCCCCACGCGAAAAAAATAACAGAAGCCATAAAGTTATTAGACAATTATACAAGTGACAGTAGAAAAATTTTAAAAATACACCCAGTAAAACAAACAGTTTTTCCTCTATTGCCCTGATATTATTTATTGAATAACAATAGTGTATGCCATTTATCTTATAATATATTAAAAGTAATATATTTTTTATTATCTATTGATCAGTACAATCGTTTTCCTAAGATAATTAAGCATCGTCGTATTCATCATTGCTTTAATTTTTATTCTATAAGTATGCTGCATTTTATTCATTCCTGAATTTCATATATATTGAACGAACTAACTACTTCAAAAAGCTACACAAAATGTGTGCATATTATTAAATGATGCAAATGAAACCGAGTAAGGCCATTCTAATTCTGGCAAACTGCAGTCAAGAAATTTGGAAATACCTTGAATTTAGATAAAAATGGCAATTCATTATTCCTCTTAAATATTTTACCTCCCCTCCCCATTAACCCAAACCTCTTCCATTTTCAGGTTAAATATAAATGAAAACAAATTAAAATCAATTTTCCATATCCAAATCTACAAATTTAGTAAAATGATCAATTATAATAAAATTATAAACAAGAAAAGTTACTTCGTCAACTAGTATAACTGTCCATTCTTAAAATGTTTTTGACACATAAATGGATGTTTGTTCTTTACCACTCTTTGTCGATTTGAAAAACTTATTAAACTAAGTTAGCCACAACCTACGAGCATCGGCCGAATTAAAAATAAATGTCTTATATAACTTGCAAAAGGATGATGGTAATGCTTTTATCAAAACATAGGTGTCGCGGTCTCCTCCCCAAAGACGCCCGCCAATTGTGCTACGCTGTCGCTTGAGTTAAATATGCTAAGACACCTACCCGAAGGGCCTGTTGATCCACCATTCTGGGGCATGTTCCAATTGTTCCAGGAGGCCGCGCTGTTGCCTGTATGTACGGAGAGGCCCAAATTGGTAACATACATTTCTAGGTTATGTTAGTAGATTTGGTAATGTGCACAAGTGACTTGGCACTTTAACCTTTGTTATTAAACATTTGATCTTTTACAGTGCCTTGTCAAAAAAATATTTATGGGTTAAACAAGATGAGTGATATATTACTGTCATTAGATTCCAATGAGATTCTTATGTATTACTAGCCTAAATACACAATGTAGGAGCTGTAAAGTTAAATTAAGATTAAATTGGAAAAGTTCACTTTAAAGAGGCAGTCACATTGGATCGTCTTCAATCGCGTACAACTGCTGTCGACTAAAAATGCATCCTTACAAAGGGTGGGCACACTGCAGCGAGTACCGTTTAATAATTGCCAATTTTGACATTGGCATTCAACCACAAAGACAAGGTATACATTTAGGAGCTGTAAAGTTAAATTAAGATTAAATTGGAAAAGTCCACTTTAAAGAGGCAGTCACCTTTGGATCGTCTTCAATCGCGTACAACTACTGTCGACTAAAAATGCATGCTTACAAAGGGTGGGCACACTGCAGCGAGTACCGTTTAATAATTGCCAATTTTGACATTGGCATTCAACCACAAAGACAAGGTATACATTATAAAGAAAATAGTAGTTACAATCAACCCCTGTTTGAATTCTTACATTATTCAATCCTTACAATATTTTAAAATGAAATGTGCAACAATTAACATTGCCAAATACGATCGAGCCTCCACAGTTGGTGACAACCATCGAACGTCGACTAGAATAAAACCATTTTTCAAATTCAAACAGGCAGTGACGCTTGGTCGTGCTCGATAGCGCGTGTTTAATGCATTGATTACAATTATGAATTTAAAATAATGTTGACATAATTTGCTTTATTTTTAGTCGGTTGCAGACGATTGAAAACGCTTGTGCACGATCGATCTGTGTGACTGAGATCTAATACTACTTGATCGAATAGACGTTAATATATACAGTTTAAACTCGATTATCCAAACTTCAATTTTCTGAATAAATAGTAACTAACCTAAATCTCTGAATACGTAATAACTAGTCTAAATGTCACCATCATAATCACAAAAAATCGACACACTTGCAAATTTTGCAGTAAGAAATATACACAAAATAAAAACAGCTTGCTGTTCTTCTGTTCACTTTAAACTAATGTTAGGGTGTACTGTTAATGCCCCTTAGTCCGTTTTCATTTCAAGGTCATCTCTCTATTCAACATTTAAGACTCATTTATCTGTTTAAGCAATTTTTCTAAATAGTCTGCTGCAGAAAATCATAATACACCTAACTATAATAACACTGAATGTATGGCACATCTCAGTTAAATTACCAAGATTATATTTCTAATCGCTCGATTTTAAATCACTGTTCTTTCTTACCTTTGCTAGACCCCTATGGCATCAGCATTTATCTTTATTTGAAATTGTGTATCACACAAGCCAAAGGCATAGTGTTTTTTTGTCACAATTTTTGCAGTCGTGTTTTTAAAATCTTCATAGACAACCCCAAGAAAACTATTACAATTCTATGCTTTAGTCTTTCAAATTTTCTATTGGCATATTTTCTATGCAGGTAAAAGTGCTTCATACAGGTGAAAATGCTTGATTTTTGAAAAGCTTTCATTCATAGTGTAATCATACAGTGTGTTCTAGCTTTGTCAATTTCTCTCTGTTAACATATACACCACACATACATTATAGTAGGCAGTATCACCACTGCGTTATATAGAACTGTGATTTAATACATATTGTACAGCTTAACTCCACTTTGAAAATCCTTTTCTGACAATAACCATTGTTTGCATCTAGTACAGACTTATCTCCAAAACACAATTTAAGTAAATATAGGTAACACCAATTTTATATATTTCGGCTGAATGTCTAAAGACATTTGTCAACAGAAAATTTCAAATTAATAGTAATGGTTTCTTGTATGTTAATATATGGTTCCAAAGAGTTTCAGGAAATTAAGATTTTTACAACTTATACCTATTTTGACAGGCACTGTAAAAATCTCTCTATGGTAACAAATAGAGAAAACAGAATTTAAATTGTTCTTATGTCAAAAAACGCAAAGGAGTATAAAGACATTTTTAAGAATTTTAACAGACCCAGAAAATTATACATCAGAAATTGTTTGATGGTGATACTATTTTAATATTATATCAAATAATTTGATCAAAATAAGTAAATAATTTTTGATAAAATGTTAAATGATTGACCTGCTCCCCGCCCATATGTATATAAACACATTATATATATATATATATATATATATATATATATATATATATATAAAAATATTATATAATTATATATAATGCTTATTTTCATAACTTTTATTTTTTTTAGCTCAGCAACATACTTTAACTACTTATTTTTAAAAACAGATCTAAAATTCGAAAATGAAAATCTACTGGCTATACCTACATAATATATATAACTGACTCACCATAAGATCCATAACCCTGTTGAGTTGGTGGCCCTCCATAACTGTTGCCCCACTGAGGAGGAGGCCCTTGAGGAGCCGGAGGAGCACCCCAACCCTGATAAGATCCAGGGCCAGAAGGAGTGCCATAGCCGGCATTATACTGCTGTTGGGGAGACGTACCCCAACCCTTGAAAATAACAATATTATAAATATCTGTCAGTATTTCATCAATTGAACAGGGATATAAAACATACATTTGGACTTGTTTTAGTTAGCTCAACATAACAAAAAAAAACTGTGAAAAGAAGTGTGTAATTATATTAAAATGTTTGTCACGCCTCTTATAAATTCATAAACCTTGACAATGCAAAACTATAAACAAAGTGGGTTCCAATTTTCTTTAAATTAGCTAAGCAGGAAACACTTTTTTAAGGCATTACCACTAAATTTAATTCAAATTTTAGTAGATGAAAAATTTAATTTGAAAAAAAAAATCATTTGAAAAATAATTATTCATATTGTGACGGACGTGCGAAAACTACCCAAATGAGTCTTCAAACGTAAACGTTTATGTTCGTTCAGCTAGACGTAAACAAACACGTCAGCCTACCTCCGAGACCAGCGCAGAGTATTCAGGAAGGTTCCCATTGCACATAATATAAGGCCAAGCGGCGAACTTATAATAGATGTGTTAGCGTAAAGTCGTTTAGTTGTGTTGTACAAAATTTCTAATGATAAAAAATATTGAAGGTACATTCTATGTTAGACTTACGATATGTATAGAATCTTATAGTGATGCTCAATATTTTACTTTTTTAACTTATTCTGTATTTTATTTTGATTAGAAATAAATTTGTTTTAATGCCTTTTGTTACCTGTTTTTATGCCTTCTATTACCTGTTTTTATCACATTATTTTTAAACCCTGCAATATTTTTTGAAGTTACATATCGCCCCTCTCAGTTAAGAGTATTCTATTCATCAAGAAGAAATCTAGTGACCCTACTCTTGTTACATTAATGTTTGAATATACCAACCTGCAATTGTTGCATACTGATATGGAGAATTCTCCTGAACAAAAATTAAAACGTATATGCTATTCAAAAAGCTAACAAGAACCAGTATTTTTTGTTCTATTTCTAAGTATTAAACGAATATATAAATAACACTTTTGCAATTTAATCTAAAGTACTACGAAAGAGACTATATCTTTACTACTACTTCTGCATCTCAGTGTCAAATTTTTGTTATAAAAAAAACTAATTTGGTATTATTGAAAAAAAAGCTTAAGCAATGTTGCATTTGATAGTAATATTATAGTTAAAGTTTTTCAGTCTGTGTTCGAACAGTGTATTGTACAAATTAGTATAAACATTTAGACAAAATTGATTGTGGCTTACCAAATAACCTTGATTCATGTTGGGGCCCATTGGAGCTCCCATGTTCATTGGGGGTCCTCCCATTTGGCCATTGGGACCCTGCATCATACCCATAGGTGCTTGTGGGGGTCCCCAAGCAGAGGAAGCATCATTTCCACCCATTTTATTACCACCTGATCCATCTCTTGGCTCAGCTTTCTTTATTTCGACCTAAAAGAAAAAGCTGGGATATCACTCATAATCTCAGACAAAAAGTGATAGAAAGCAAGCTTTTAAATGGAAACATAATTTCAACTTGGTAATTAAAGTGTAAGAATGTTAACCGGACTTGTAAATTTACATATCTATTCAGGGATAGTATTGTTAAGCTTGTTGTATATTTAATGAGAAGACTGCTATCATTACAGTAGGAATGAAAGAAAAAGTCTCTGGTAGTGGTTTTCAACCATAAAACGTTGCTGAAAAAGCGTTGCTAGTTAATAATCTAAAGAAGAAATGTCTATAAAAGTACCCAAACATTATGCATTTATTTGGATTATTTGGAGAAAATAAAAATACAAGTTACATACTAGAAAAACAACAATAACAAGATTAATTATTAATCTAAAAATATGTTATCTAAAATATTGTTTAAATGTTGGACTAAAAAATAACTTTGACAAAAAACTGTCAAATATTCTTATCGGATATATCAAAAATACTATCTATTAACGAAAACCCAAAACCTATATTTTAAGGTATTTAAAAATTAGTCTAAAAACATTTTGTCAGCCTTGTTATATATTTTTTTAAGTCACTCAAGACCCCCACCTGATAACGAAATCCAAAATCGATATACAAAAAATATAATAAAATATTTGAGTTTTATTATGTCTTAAAAATATTAATAGTTTCTGAAATAAAAAAAATATTTTCACTTTTAAAGACCTGTTTTACCCCTCTGGAATAATCCTGTGCCATTAAAAAACATTTTATATAGAATATAAAACCGATTTGGCATTCTCAATCTTTTAAAAGAAAAACCTAAATTGTAATTTTGTTTTAGCGAGTTGTTTAACATCCATAGAATGATGACCCTATTACAAAAAAATGCCTTTGCATGCAAAAAAAAATTGTCCTGCTTTGCCGTTTTTTAAGAGCTAAGCGTTGGATATGCAAATTATTTGTATGTTTGGGGATTCTTGTATTCCCAAGGGCAACCCTGTATAGTATAGAAGATATTTACCCCCGATTGCACAAAACTTAATTGCTGTTTAGAATATTTAACGGAGCTTTCGGATTTGACAAGTTGCTTACAAAAATCAAATTTGACATTCCGTTAAACATTCCAAACTTCAATTGAGCTTTCTGCAACCGGCCGTGAATTAGAAAGAGATTTCATATTTTTTACCCTTTAACTAACCGCTTACAATAAAAATTTTCGTTTTATGGGGATTGCTTCAAATCTCTAGCTAGACAAAAAAATAGAAGAAATTGAACATGTTTCCCCGTTGACAAAAGTGATAAACGACCTTGAATTTTTTTTTCGTTTTCCGGGGGCAGATTCATCCTTCTAAGCTGCCCAGCATAGGCGGAAAAAATGTTTATATGTACAAAATAATAAAATAAATTTCAAGTGTTTCACTGTTTTCAGTCAAGTTTAATGTTTCTCGAATACATTTTTTTTCAGGTGGCCTCCTAGTATATTTGAAAAAAATTTTATATAAAAAAATAGATACTTGTTATATTTTGTATATAATAATAGTTTCTTAAATATATTTTTTTCAAAGGGCTGCCTCATTATTTTTAGAGCTACCTTGTATAAAGCAAAAAAAAAATGTATGTTCAAAAATTAAAATAAAATTGAAGTATTTCGCCGTCTTTCGAAATAAGTGTTTTTTAAAGTATAGGTAAACAAAAAAAATTCAGTATCATGTCAATGACTTCCACGTGTCAAAACAATTACCTCAACTATATCTGTTTTGAATTTGACTGTTCGTGCGTTCTCAAAACATGAACTTTTTTCGTTATATACCCCTTAAAAAGATTGAACTACGTCCATTACACCCAATATCCCGTGAGACTTTGACCCAGACTATTTTTGGCTCAAATTTAAAATGAATTGTTCTTGTCACTGTTTACTTACAGCTTTAGAAATATCAAAAAGCGGCCACTTTATATACCCAGTACATAATGTCAAGAATTAAATTAAAACTGCTGTTAAATCCTCCGCTTATGGGGAAATGCCACTATTCGGAACCGGATTCCTTTAATACCCCCTATATAAATGTATGTCACGAAGCCATATAACATACTAAAGTCAGCGTCACTTTAAATACAGCATAGGCATAAAGCAAAAAGTAAGAATATAATTACTACTAAATCCTGCATATATCGAAAAAAGCGATAATTATACCGAACCTACTTTACCAACCGTTATTAAACATACTGAAAGAAGTGAACATTGCTTACTAGTAATTAAAAGGTAGAAATCTCTTAATAATTAAAACATAAATATGCATACATTTAAAACTCCACACCATCCATGTATTTAGTTTTGTATTATAACGACCTTCATTTCAAATATAAAATACTTGATATAACTTTATTTGGATAGGATTCCTGGTATTTCCTTTTTGAGAGGTATACCCATTTTCACCGCCGCTCAAAGCATTCAAGATACATACATCAACAGATATTTGCGAATTTTGAAGGCATTTCGGGTTAAAAACATCGCGATCCTGTCAAACTGCTTATTAAGACATGTCACTTAAAGCTACACAGCTGGCAGAGCCACGCCAGCTTGAATAAGTGGTAAATTCAGTGACAAATGGAAAAATAATGCATTTTCACACGAAACTAGATTTTACCCAATTTTTCGACTTCGGATAAAAAAAAAATGTAAGTCTATGTCTTGTAGCAGAACGATGGAATTTTTGATATATTTAATCGTTTTTGTTGAATTTTCGCATCTGTTTTTGACGTTGCTATGTCATTTTTGTGTGAAAACACATTTATTTTCACTTACTTTTGTAAGATAGCTTAAAATAAGGATAAAAACAATTTAAAAAAAAGTTATTACAAAAGTCAAGGTGCAATTTCCTCACACTTAATCTAAAAAAAAAACCAATTATACAACCTGGTTAACTTCAATTTTAAATAAAATATAAAATTATAGGGCTAAAACTATACAAGACAAATAATAGTTCCTGTAGAGCCTGCGCAACAATATGTCATTCGGTGCTGTCAGAGGCATCTACTTGTTTAGAACTTCAATACAAAAATTGAACTTATCTATAAATGAACTTAACAGGCGATGGAATGCAGTGAGTCCCGGACTGACAACTCTGAACGCTGGGGAAATCTTTAAAGGGATCCCTACTATAAGGAATATAATACAAAGTTGAGATCCATTCAGGGGTAATTTATTCAACATTGGATGGATCGTCTATTCAAAGTAATCTATCTCACTACAGCACAGTCATCTCTTAGCAGAGTGGGGCAGATGATAAAAAATAACTCATTTATTGTCATTTCGGACTCGTGCTATTTTTTTAAGAAGTGTCCCAGCTATTTCTAGTGAAATGGTAATACTAACACTGTATGGTAAATAATATTATTAAATTATTATTGTGTATGTTACGAAATCAATTAGTTTTCTATTTTTAATTTAAAATTCATATTTCACATGTGGGACTTTTACATTCTACAGGGACATTATTACATTGTTAGCTGGTAAGTAAAAGATTTTCAAAAATTGTAGTCCTATGGAATGGAGATGTTACTATGCCTTAAATTTAAGTCATGCACACCATACCTAAACTTAATTGTTTAAAACAAGACACTGTTTATGACAGTTTGACATTTTATAATAATTGGCATCTTAATGTTATTAGAGAATGACATTCAGTATTTTATAATTAAATAAAGAGGGAATTTGCCTTGGTGTATTTCAAGAAATATATACAGTTCTGGGAGCCAATAGACTTACCTGTTTTCCATTAAGATTTACAAAATGTTCTGAGACACATCTATCAACTGCATCATCATCTTCAAATGATAGAAACCCAAAACCTGCAAATATTTGTATTTTGATAAGATTTAATACATTAATAAGATTATTCAAAATAGGGTGATAACTTGTTTCTTTTTCCATAAAAATATTGACAAGGCAAACTTAAGAGAAAAGAAGACAATTCAAATTAAGATACTTTTGGCACCTGTAAAGCCTGAGTTCATAACTACATTTTAGGTACAAATATTGGAACGAAACAATTCAGTATACATAACGTCAATAACTAACAATTAAGGATAATTTATAATTTATTTCCAACAGAACTTCTTACAAAACGACATAGAATTATTTTAAGCAGCCTTGTACCTATAAAGAACCACTAGAAAGTATTTAGATTTTAAAACTTATTTATATTTTTTCTGAATGGTCATAGGCAATAAAGATTTTTGTTTATTACAGTTTCAATAATTTTGTGAAAATTGTCCCGGCTATTAAAACACCTTGTATATAAACATATCTTAAAATTCACTGAATCCAAGAATTCTATATAGCCAGTTTAATAATGTAAAATGCTATAAACCATATTCAGAAATTCTCACATTAATACCAATTAAGTTGTATTCTATTTTTGTTGCATACTTTTTTTACAAATCAAGTTATATGGTGTGTTTCGTTTTTCTGAAATCAACATCAGCTTGGGTTTCTTACATGTAACACAGTGTAGAGACCATTTTTGGTATTAAAATAACAGTACAATTTTTAGAACAAATACGAGAAATAATATACCTCAAAAATATACTGTACTTAAAAAATTTTGTGTAATGGTTGATTACACTTCCTGACATTACACCCTCAAATCAAGATAATATTGTGTCAATTTTATATATTATATTATGATGTAATTTATTCACGTTTTAAATGAAACTAAATGAAAACAGAAAATCGTTTTGATGATTTCCATTTTTTTCCCTTGAGAATCTTCTGAAAAAAAAGTTTTTGCAAGCCGCTAATATGCTCGTTAACAGGATAATTCGCGAGCCCATCTCATTTTGACAAGTATTGTGTTTTTAATGACTAGGTTTATAAATATAATACCCGAGTCAAACATAATCTAATTCAATAAATTGCCACATAATTTAAACAATTATTTAGCCTTGAATCAATTGAAATAAATTTTAATTACCTGCCTCTTGGCAAATAATTGAAGTTATGTCAAAAATTAACCATAAGAAAAAAATGTTTCTATTTCAGAACATGTTTTTTATACACTACAAATTGTAACACTTATAAAAGAGAGCAAACATTATTAAAAATGTCCCCCTGCCTTCTTCATCTTTCTAGACAACACTCATAGTTCGTTTTTATTAAATTTATTGTCTCAATAATCGTCGAAATAATTTTAAAATACAGGATGTTTCACTTAAAACTCCAATCGCCGGTTTCTCGCAAAATAACGTGCCTAACAAAATTTGTTAAAAAATGTTTATTTGATCAGGTAAAATGTAATTATTTGCGACTAAAATAAAAATGACACCTTCAACACTATATGCGTCGCGACGCCAAGAAAAGATAAAACAATTGAAATATTATAACCTTCATTATCAAACTTTTTAACAATTTTAATTTAGGCGATTTGATAATTGTTAGTTGAAGTTGTGTAAAATATGTCTAGGATCTTCTTCGAATAATTCTTACCTCTAGATTTCTTTTTCTCTTGATCATACATGATCACTACTTCCATAACCTTTCCGAATCTCGTAAAAAAACTCCTCAAATCAGTTTCAGTCACGTTAGATGGCAGACCACCCAGAAAGACCTTTGGGTAGCCACCACCCTTCTTAGGCTTTTGTAAGGTTCTGGGGTTACAAGGCTTTGGGTCAATCGTCCTGCAAATAAATCGTCCTATTTTATGACTTTAATTTGTAGATGATTTTGTTACTGTATTCTTAAGGTAAGTACTTTACAGCATAATTCAAGAGGGTTTCATGAATAGATAACAATAATATAAGACACCGAATCGGGTGATTCAGGAAAAAGGTTTGTTTAAAGTTATTTAGTAAATAGAGCTGAGTTTAGCAAGGATACTTTTGATGATTGATATAAAAGAGTAATAATGAATATGACTAAACCCAGATACATTTTTAAAAATATATTAAGAATATCCCTTCTTGATTCACTCCAGTGCACTATCATAGATGCAGCAGAGGCGACAAAAAGCATTTTATATAGCACAGTATAAAAACTTACAAACAATTAATATGTCTGTCAGATGTGTACTATGCAAAATAATTCACATATTTAAAGAGCCATTTTAAAGACCAAGCACAACAATTCATGTAATAAAAACTTTTATTGGGGGATATTAACATGGGCAAATTCTTTAACTTAACTTATTTCAATTAAAAGACACTAAAAACTTTCTAAACAAGTTTGACGAGTTAAAAAACGGTGGCATCATTACTGTCCTCCCCAAACACAAACCGGTACAAACACAAGGGGTTGAATAACTAACGGTACTGACTACTCCCATCCCAGTTAATAACAAAATGAAATCTTACCTCCCATCAAGTGTGTGTGGGCCATTTTGTAAAACTACATTAACATTAGCGGGATCGGCAAAAGTAACAAAACCAAAGCCTCTGGACCGGCCTGATTCAGCATTCTTCATAACAACACAATCGATTACCTCTCCATATCTTGAAAAGTACCTCTGAAGGTTGTCTTGGGTAGTCTCCCATGAGAGACCACCTACAAAGAGCTTTCTGAAAAAAAAAATGTATGTTAATATTTTGGCAAATAGTTGAACTAATAAAACAATAATATAAATGTACCGACAGAAATAATTTGGAGTTGAGGTGTTTAGAAAAGAATAGAAACAAGCTGCAGGTCAGGGAGGCCTGGAATAAACTACCTTTAAAGGAAATAAAAAAGTTTCAGCTTCTTGGGGCTCATATAAATTTTTTTTCAATCAAGAGCTTACAGATTAAACTTTAAACTGCACAAAACATTAAGCAGGACACACCACCAGTAGAATTATTTATTTTTCAAACAACATGTTTTGACACATTTTTTTTTAAATAGTTACTAAATTCTTAATCTACAGCCAGTTGCACAAAACTTAATTGATGTTTAGAATATTTAACCGAACTTTCGGATTTGACAAACTGCTTATAGAAATCTAGGAACTCGCTGTCAAATTTGACATTCCATTAAACATTCTAACTTTAATTGAGCTTTCAGCAACCGGCCGATGGTCTTAAATAATATCTTGATATCAACCAGCTACAATTGGTTTATATTAATCTCAATTTTGTACTAGTCTAACAATATCTATATCTATAATAACTTTATATCAACCTACTTCAAAATAAAATTATACATTTGAAACTGGTTTCCCAAAACAATAAACAAATAGCCGTAAAGTATAATCACAATATTACACTAACAATAGCGAAATCCGAAAGGGTTTTGCTATGATTATGTAATACATTTTTGCACATAATGCAAACTCTCTTCAATCTCTCAATTTTAAAGAAAACATAGTTAAGCCACCAAATTCTCACTGTGCTGCATACCACATTTTATTTAAGTAAGATTTAAGATTTAAGTAAATTTAATTACTAATTATATCTGGCCGCATTTCTCCAAATATAAAATTATAACGCTTTTAGAATGCAATGGGTAAAACAGAACAAAAAGTTCGTTCAATTGGTTTCACCCGGAACGTCCCTCGTAATGAATCTTTCCATTTACATTTTTATGCAAAAATTCAAATCAATTTATTAAGTAGTTTTTGGTACTGAATTTTTATTAGGCAGCCCTTTTGTTCCGTTATAATAGTTTCACACCACAATATTACCGGTTTATCTCTGTAGTATACTTGACTGATGTTGATTCAAAATTTTAGGTTCATTCGATAAGTAGACTCTTAATGATGATTTTTTTTTGAGATTATGTGAGTCCGCCATTTTCTTCCGCCTCATTACATTTTTACCAAAATGTTATCATTTCATCCCCATATGACCTTTGATTTTTGACCAAAATTTTAAGTCAATTGGATAAGTAGTTTTTTAGCTATGATGCATACAGACAGGCCGACGAAAAATGAATCTGGAAACCTTAAATGTAAAAATCTGATTTTTTCAGGTTACAATTAAAACTTCTATATCCATAAATGGTCATGTTTATGTAAACAAATACGAAAACAAAAAATGTTTCTTCTTGATTCACTCCACTGCACTATTACAGCTGCAGCGGAGGCGACAAGAAGCAATCTATATAGCACAGTGTCGAAACTAACAAACAATTAATGTGGATGTCAGATGTGTACTGTGCAAATAATTAAACTATTGGCCAATTGCTTATGACTGCATGTCTACAAAAAGTTATGGTAAAACTCAATCTGACAATAAAAATTATTATGCTCATCCTGTATATCTAAAACGATCATAGATAAATTACGTTGAGATATACAATTTCTTATTTTTCATTTAATAAGTATTCGTAAATTTTTTTATGTAGCAAAAAATCCAAAAAAATTCCTTTATAATAATTGAAAGGAATAATTAAAATTATGCTATTTTCACTTGACCTGGTTGCCAAGGTAATCAAGAAAGCGAACTCCCTCACCTAATTACAAGAAGTGTTTGTAACATGCCTGAGGAGGTGTTTCTCTTTCTTGCATGCTGCATGTAGTGGTATGGTCCCTTAATTTTCAGAGATATTGATTTTATGAAAAGGGTCTATAGAAGATTTACTAAACACCTACCAACTTTAAAAAATAAACCCATTATAATACCAATTCCCGAGGTCATCATCCTAAACTGGTCCCTGATGGCTTCAAACAAGAACAAGTTTAAGATCAGACTCGATAGACTGTGATAAACAAATGTGTTAATATTTTAGCAAATTTAATTGAACATTAAGCTGTATACCAAACCTTCCACTTATCTTTTTGAACAATATTAATAATAATTTTAGAAATCACATAAAACAAATCGAATGTGTTTTTTTCTTTGTGGCGAACAGAATAAAATTATTAGTGATGGGACATTTCAAATAAAAATAAGTGACAACTCGGTTTTTAAGGTCCATATAATCGTCTATCTAATTCCAATTCCAAGTAATTCGACAAACCATGGATCGCTTTGACACCATACATACTCTAATTGGTAATACCCATCTGAAGAGCCTTAGGACAGTACGCACCGAAGAAGTTATTTCTGCTGTTGAGCGTAGTAATGAGGAAGACCCGAATTAGTCAATTTGGCATTGTGCACAGCAATTGGAGCTATGTCCATTTACTTTATGGAATATTTTGTGGAAAGATTATGGTTTACAAAATCAAACTCATGCAACGATTGATGCTGTTTGACATTCACATTCATCAGTGAATAGGCAGAAAAAGATTGCTCTTGATCCTCATCTGTACCACAAAATTTTGTTTAGGGATGAAGCCCATACTTGGTTGAATGGCTACGTCAACAAGCTAAATTACCGCATTTGAAGTGAAGAAAATCTATAAGCCATTATTGAGACGTCCTTACATCCAGAAAGTCACTGTTTGGTGCTTCATGGGATAGTGGAATCATTGGCTCATATTTCTTCAAATATGATGCCGGTCAGGATGTTACAGTGAATTGAGAGCGTTATTGATCCACGTTTACTGACTTTTTTCTTCACCAGTTGAATGGCATTAATGTGGAATAGCTTTGGTTTCACTTCAGGGAACCTTTCGATGAGAGCATAAATTCCCATAATGGACCTGTAAATTAGCCACCATTTTCTTTCGTAATTGAAAATTTCAAGACGGCGGCTGTGCGCCAGTTTGAAGAACAAAATTGAGGGGTTTCTGGGAAAAACAACATTTCAATTTTTTATGAAATTGAGCTGGCAAAACTGTCATCTTCATTAAAACACGGTACTGCTACCTAACTATATAAGTTTCCCATCTCAACAATAAAAGCGCCTAAAGTTTTGATGATTCCGCAAAAATCACAGTAGTCAATGGATATTTCCAATAAAAATAACACTTGTCACTGATATGGTGTGATTTATTTAGAAATATTCTGGGCCTGCTGCACTAGAAAAATCAAAGATTATCTAAATATATTTAAAAAAACCTGAAAAATTAACATTTTATAAGGATTTGTTAAATGAAATGCTGCAGCATACGGCAAACAATACTGAGGACACTAATGTAGAAGTAGATAATGATGATAACAGCAGAGAAGAAAGTGATGTTGAATAGAACAAAATAAAACATGTCCTAAATAAATAATATAGGTTTTTACCGTCTTCAGAATAATGTTTTTATAACGTTAGTATTACTTGTCATTTTCTTTAAAAAAATATCAGTCAAAATCGCGCTAATTATGTTGGTCCTAATTTTTTGTATGTTTATTTTGCATTTTACGTTGTGTTTTCTATTACTTAATACGTAGGTGTAACACATATTTCCAATATAACATAACTTTAATAAATTGTATAAAGAAAAATTAGTTTTATTAAAAATTTCAGAGAAACAACATTTATCATGAATTTTTTTATGTTTTTTTAATAGTTAAAGTAATTTTCTTATCAACGACTATTTGAAAACTATGCATGTTATTCCCCAAATACCTTAAAAAAAAGAAAAAAAATCAGTTTACCTTTCAAATATAAATGAAAAACAGTTTTTCTTAATTTATAAAAAAGTATCTTTTTTGACACATGTTGTTTTTCCCAAGAACCCCTCAATTACATGAAAAGGAGTGTCGAGTAGTACATTATTTGAAAAGTCCATTCAATGCAAAACCAGTGGACCCATAGCACTTGAGAATATACTTTCTGATGAATGTTAAGACTGAGATTACAAAGAAATGTTTTCATTTTCATAAATATTTTCCTGGCTTGCTCAATGCGACAATTAATTTCAGTCTCCAGCCATGTGTAATGATTAGTTTAGTTGTCGTTTCTTAACTTTTTACAAACTTGTTCCCGCGCATATGACCGAAATGTTCAAATTTTCTTTTTTTAATGGTAGAAAAAATAAGTTCTGTTTGCATATTCATTATACTTAGTACTTTCCCATTTCATGTTGCCAGTCCACGATATGCGTTGCATGCACCAATATGCCACATCTCAAAGGAAGTAATTTTTCAGACAGTGTTTCATTTAGCGTCAACGCTTCCATTCCATGCAAAACCACTGGAAACACATAGCACTTGAGAATATACTTTCTGAGTGTTCAATGTTAAGACCATGATTACAAAGAAATATTTTCATTTTCATAAATATGTTCCTGGATTGTTCAATGTGACATTTAATTTCAGTCTCAGCAAAATGTATAAAAAATGTAAGAACCAAAATAATTTTTTCAGCTACTTTCCCACACATGGTGTTGCCCTATAATCATTCTATTTTGATGTACCTCCTTCTGCCCTATTTTGGTAAAAGTTCTCAGGTTTCGACTCTGTTACTTCTTTTTTTTGTGACATCCCGTGCTCTGATATTGCCCGTTAACGAATCTCTCTGTGATTTTTGACGGGACAAATTTGTAACATCGCAAAAAACACTAAACATGCTTCTCGTATGGCTCTTGTTAACAGATACAATTTTATACAAAACCTTTTAGACTTAATATATTCAATGTAAAAAATGCTTTTAATTTGCTTTATTTAAAATAGATATTTGGTTTAAAAATAGTAAAACGTTTTTAATTATTCCTAATAAGCTAAAAATACACCAGTTTAGTTTTTTGACTAACACTAAACAGAGCAAACAGCCCCTTAGCTCGAATTATCCATAGGTCAAATATACTTTCAAAAATTTAGTATTATCACAGTTTATTTATTTTAAAAGGTTTGTATTTTAACTATTAAGTAATAAACTTCTACTACCAGCCTAAAGAAGCGTTACCTGAAAGGTAGTGGTAGTTTTATTATAAAAAAATATTTGTTACAGAAATATTCACTGTTCAAGAATATCAATATTTTTATATTTTATAAGTCAACATAATGTCCAAATATAAATGCTATACAATGACAAAATAGAACAATTTTTAACCAATGCAACTCGGTACAGTGAAAGTAATTTACATGATATTAAAGCACTCATTAAAATAAAATCGTTATTAAAACTACAATACCTTGGCGACTTTAGGAAAGTTACTATCTAATTAATTCACAGATATTTTAAAATGAATAGTTAGTTTATTTTGTTCTTTCACTTCCTTTTGAAGAAAATGCAGATAAACTGTTGCATTTTTCTGACTGAATCTACTTTATTTGATTTAAATGGCGAGATTAATATTGCCACTGACTATATTAAATTAAATCTCTTAATATTTTCAAATCTATACAAAACCAATCAACTGCAAATTTTAAAATAGCACAGAACCTTCAAAACACACAAAGTGAAATTAAAAGGGATCTTAGATCCTAAAATAAATAAATTAAATAAATAGCATTCCTTTGGATAAAAATTAATATGCAAATATTAAAAAGGGTTTTGGTTACTAGCATTATTATTAAGAATAAGAAGACAAAATGCAATACAGAAATGCACCCAACAGGCTTTTCTGGAAATATTAATACAGTAGAACTTCTCTAGTTCGGACACGCGCCAAATCGTACACTCCAGTGATTCAGCGCCTCTTATCAAGCAGAAAATTTGATATTTTTACCTCTTTATTCCGGACGCCAATTAAATTCAAAGGCAAATTAAAATAAATTCAACATTTTTTCTAAATAAAAAATATATCATCTGCTGATGATGCTGACTTGGTTAGCGAAACGCGCGTCCAGAACATAACAAGTTGTGGTGTAGTGTGGTTAGAACTCTTATATCTTGATCTAAATAAAACGAGTCAAAACTAGTCGCTGTCGGCGACAACTCATCAGCTCGACGCGGTCGGTTAGATCAATACCTACTAGTTTTTTTTAAGTTATTGGTTAGATGCAATTCTTTGTAGTCGTAAAGGAGTGTCGTATATCGCTAAAAATGGCGCCAAACGAACGACCACATAAAACGTTGATCCTTGCTGAAAAATGCAAGATATTGGATTGCATTGACAAGGGAAGAAGCATACTTAACATGCCTGATACATTGAATGTTCCGAAATCCACTATTTCGGATATCAAGAAAAATAGGAAATAAGGAGTGTTGTGGCCAAATCATACCAAGGACCAGGTACAAATACATGAAACTAAGAAAATAATGTCATTGTGTTGTAACTGACATTAGTTTTATCTTTAATGTTTACAATGTTTCTGATAATAATTTATCCTTTTCAAACGAGAGGAAGGTTATGAAGAAAGCCGAAAATCCTGAAGTTGAAATTGCCCTAGATAACTGGTTTTTACAACAGCACAATGCTTATGTGCCAGTTTCCTCACGAATACTACAAGTTAAGGTAAAACATTTTTAGGAACCAATCACTGGGAAAAATTATTTTTGGCAAGTGCTGATTGGATTGACAAATTTAAGAACAGACATTTTTAAAGGTCAGTGGTGAAAAACTTTCCCTTGATTTAAGTGTGGTATACCATTCCAAGAAAAGACCAGGTTTATAATGCTGATGAATCAGCGGCCTTTTGGCAAGCTTTACCTGATACTCTGATACTACCTGGGTTTACAGGCAGGAAAAATCGGGGCCAGGTCGAAAAATATCCAAGGAGCGTGTGACATTTATGCCTTGTTCTTATGCTTATGGGAAACATAAGCTACCAGTCTTAGTTCTTGTAAAAGCTGCAAATCCAAGAGACACTTATTTATGAAATGGTTTAAAACGTGCTTCATACCCAAAGTCAAAACATTTCACTTACTGCCATTTTGCAATCCATGGATCAAAATTTAATTGAAAATATAAAAGACGGGCACAGAAAACGCTTGCTAAATCATTTAATCTCCATGGAAGACAGAGATGTAACAAAGTTTTAAAGCAATACAATTTAAAAGATTCGCTTTGTAATTTACATGTAGCCGGGAACTTGTATGAAAGAAAAGAGTACACTTTTATGATTATTTTAGGAGCCAAGATTACTTCACATTATAAACGCTTTGGACCCTAGGTTGCCAAATCTGCGTTTTATTAGTGCAACCTACTAAGAAAACTATAATCATAAAATCTAATTAACATGGATAAATAAAATTAATATTTTGGCAAAAGATATGATAATTATGTATTTCGTCTATAGTATGTGTGCTCCAAGATGTAAACACAATCGTAAAATCATAAAACATATGCTTAATTAAGGTGGATAACAGTTTGTGTGTGTTAAATTTCTGGACATCTATCTAGCACCGGCGTATCGTTTTTAGTGCATTTTAAGTTTTTTTTTATATTGTTATAGTTAAGTTGTTAGGCTTTATTTTTTGTGACTAATATTGTTTATAAATGCCAGGTGTAAAAAAACTTGATTACAATTTTTCTAACGTTACTTTTCTACAAACAACAACAAACCAGTGGCGTTTAGCTGAATCAACAATAGTTGATTTGGAAACCTAAAATATTTTTAATAGTTTAAATTTTATTCTATTTACAGATGAAACTAAAATACAGCAAACATAGTAGTATTATTAAATATTTTTCCAGATCGATTTCAAACATTAAGTATGATATAGTGATAAACTGGTAAAATTGTGTTGTCAGAAATATCTTATTCAAATCACTTCAAATTTTGCACAAAAAATAAATATAATTAATAAACTAATTATTTATTTTATTTATAAATTATGCCCAAAAATGAAGTGCGGCAGTACGAATCCAGTTTGGTAAAACAAAATGGCGCCCAATAAAAATATTTGAAGACATTATATAAGTGTTAATAAAATAATTCACTATTCCTACTATAAGGAAAGGTGCATAACAAAGGAAGTTCTGGGTAAAAGAAATGTACCAATTTTTTTTATTATATGAGCAGATCAAGAATAGAATCGGACGGTACATTTTTTCAGCGACATTTTTATTATTTATAACGCTCCTGTTTTAAAACACATTTTTAAAGATATATGCAACAATTTTACAGAAAAATTTAAAGTTTAAGTTACTTTTAACAACCTTTAAAAAATATTGAGATATTTATATGCTGTAACATTTTACAGTTTGTCTCCATGTGGTGCATTTTTTAAACAGAATATGTGCATATGAGACGCTGCACATATATTTAGATTGAGATATATTAACTAAAACAGGAGACCAACTTACTCGATGTCAAATATGGGATTTCGCTCCTGAAGTACAGAAGAAAAATTTGTATCACCCTAAACTAGAAGCAAAAATGTTTCAAATGTGTTTGGGCTTAAAAGAGATGTTTGCGCTCTATGGCCAAAATGTTTAATTTTACGCCGTGAATTGCCAAGAGAAATAATTTATCTGTGTATTTAAATGTAGCTCTGATGTGTAGTAGATATTAATCATATAAATAATTACTAAACCTGGTTTATATTTTCTGATGAATTTTGAATTTGTAGTAGTTGTCAGCAGTAGAAGAAAAAAAATTGTCTCTGTCCACTTAACTTAAGTGAAATAGAGTAAGACAATTTTGTGTTGAAAATGAAGCATAGCGATGCTGTAAAAGCTTTATCACAAAATTTTCAGTGTTGTGACAGCGAAATCCAAAAGTGTGCAGGCAAAATTAAATATTTATTTCATATTTGTTATTTTCACTTTGGGTTGGACACAATAACATGATGAAAAAAATCCAGTAATCCGAACACTTCACTAATTTGGCAGTAGCTGCTCAGATATGTATCTGGATTATCGAAGCCCTTCTGTATATTTATATAAATTTAAGGATCCAGTGTATAATTTGAATAATGTAAATGAATAATCAAAATCCTTTTAATAACACACTATTGAATAAACTGCACTTCAGTAATGGAACCTTATTTATTAAAGAAGTGTTAGTGAAGCTGATCTATTTATAGAAGAAATGTTTGTTTAAAAATGGGGAATGAAAATTAGTGAGGACATAGTGTAAACAACAGAAAGCTTTGTGTATTCATATTTTATAATAAAAACAATATATAATTAAAACTTGAAATATTTGAATAATACCTACTTCTGTTTTACTTAAAAGTATTAAAATTAAAGGATAGAAAGTGCTTTTGGCTTAATAAATATTTTTGAGTCATATGGACTGCATCCTACTAATTTTAAACCAACTAGAAATTCTTCATGTTTAGATAATATTTTTACAAATATTTCTCCAAATGTCAACACTTATACTATGAGCTTAAGCAAGTTAAAAATATCTGATCACAAAGGATTAGAATTCACATTTAAAATTAATACAAAAAAAATAATGCCATCGCTAAGGATTCTTTATAGACCAATAACCGACGAAGGATTAAAACAATTTTATGATCTCTTGGAATATACTAATTGGGGCTTTGTAAAGGAAACTTCCTTAGAGGCCAGTCATAAGTTTGAATATTTTAATAATACTATAGTAGAATGTTTTGAACAGTGTTTTCCTTACAAATCAAAATTGTTAAGAAGGAGAGAAAAAAAGATAAATTGGTTTAATGATGAACTGAGAATGATGCGTGATTTTCTGAATTTTTTGATTGATGTAAATAAAACAAATCCAAATCTAATAACACAGCAAACAATAAAAAAATATCGTTCATTATATCGTGTAAGCCTTCAAAAAACAAAAGTTAAAGCTCATGACGGGTCGGTGAATATTCAAAAGGCTTGTTGGGAAATAGTAAATAGTCCCAAAGTAAAACAAAAACAATTAACGCCATATTTATTGACTGCCTCTGATTTTAACAATTTTTTTTACAAATATTGCAGAAAGGATAACATCTAAATTTCCTGAAACTAAAAAGAGTGACAGTAATGCCTCCATAGCTAATGGTTTATTCACATTTAGAGAGGTCACTTATAATGAAGTCAGGGAAGTGGTAGCTAAAATGAAAAACAAAAGATGTTTTGATGTTTACAATATCAATATCAAACTAATAAAGACAGTTATAAATGTAATATTGTCACCACTAACAAACTTAATCAATGCATGTATTGGCCAGGGAGTTTATCCAGATGTACTTAAAATCTCCAAAGTAATACCAATCTATAGAAAGGTGATCATGAAGATTTATCTAACTATAGGCCTATATCTTTAGTTCCAACTTTTAGTAAAATTTTTTAAGCCATATTAAAGAATCAAATAAATGAATATTTTGACTGTAATAACCTTTTTAACAAGTGCCAATTTGGCTTTAGAAAAGAAAAATCCACTACCCTTGCCATTAATAATTTAACAACAGCAATAGTACAAGCATTTGAGCAGAGCCGCTTTTGTACAGCAATGCTATATGATTTGACTAAAGCATTTGACTGTGCCTCCCACATTATATTACTAGAGAAATTAAAAAAATATAATTTCAGTGACTCAAGCATATCTTTGATAGAGTCATATTTGGCAGGCCGACAACAGTTTGTCACATGGGCGGGAAATAGCTCTACTCTTTTGCCAGTAAAACACGGGGTACCACAGGGTTCAGTTTTAGGACCCATTCTATTTACTATTTACGTAAATGACTTGCCCGAGTCCGACTCATCCTTATTTACACTGTTTGCGGACGACACAACGGTACTTGTGAGTGGTGCAAATAGTGTTGAACTTGCGGATAGGGTTTTAGCAGCTGAGGCTAATGTTAATCGGTGGTTTGCTGTGAATCGACTAATTGTAAATAAGGAAAAGAGCCAACGGTTAACTTTTTCGATACGTAATAATGTTCAGGGAAAACAGGAGGCAGTTAAGTTTTTGGGTTTGTATCTAGATCCTTTATTATCTTGGGAGGCCCACGTTGAGTATTTGGCTAAAAAATTGACAAAGGCGGTTTATCTTTTGCGAAATTTGAAAAATACTCTCTCACTTAGATACCTGAAAATTTCTTATTATGGCACATTTCATGCGAATATGGCTTATGGGATAGTGAATTGGGGTCACTCTACCCATGCTAAAAAAATCTTTGCAATACAAAGACGCTGTATTAGAGTAATGATGGGGCTTGGCTACCGTGATGAATGTAGTAATGCCTTTGGAGAACTAGGAATTTTAACGTTACCTTCCCTTTACTGCCTTGAATGCTTAACTTTTTTTAGAGTAAATTTAAACATGTACAGAAATCATAGCAACACGCATCCATATAGTACAAGAAACTGTCAGAATTATACTTATAAATATCTACGTCTTAGCCGATCCCGTAAAGCAACTTCTTACTATGGTATCAAATTCTTTAATATGTTGCCCCATTCAATTAGGATTTTGTTTCCCACTCAATTTAAGAACAGACTTAAAATTTATTTTCAACAAAATGTATTTTATTCACTGGACGAGATATGTGCAAGCAATTTTGAACACATCTAAGACAAATTATATGTGAATTTTTAGATGCTATATTTTTATATTTGAATATCTGTTTGTATTTGTTTTAATTTTTTAATACCCTAGTATTGATTTATTGCTTGTTAAATGTTGATCATTGTATTTTACTTAAATTGTTTTACTTGGTAATTGCTTTTGTCAAATATCTTTTGTATATTTATGTTCATTTTCCTGTTTTTTTTATGTTGTAAAAGACGATTTAAAATTGTGTATTTTTTTATATATATATAAGTTTGGGTCTTTTGTAATATGATCCATACTTTTAATTAAGATGAGTATATTGTAATTTTAATTATTATTGACTTGTGTAAGTGCTTAATTGTACAATAACATTAATAAATATTTGATTGATTGATTGATTAATAGTATTTTTAATATAAGTAGTTAGGAAGTATTTTTTGCTGAAAATGATGATTATTTTGGGATGGGATTATTCTACAACTCTCCGAGCACAGTGGAAGAATAAAATGAACATGACCGCAACAATGAAATTCCACTAACAGTTTTAAGAAAAAGAATTCATTAATACAATCTGAACATGTTGCCCTAAAATGTTATCCAGAAATAATATTCGGCAGAAATTGTGGAGGATCCAACTGATACATTTCCACTTATTTTCCAACAGAACTAATTGATCACATCTTTTCATTCAAATGTGTATGCCTTACAAAAAAGTGAAGGCAACTCAAATTCTTTTTTGGGAACAAGTATCGGAGATTAATGGTCATCGTGAAGGGAGTTGGGGGTCTCCATGAATAATACATGTATAATGGTAGTGATAGGAATAGTAATAATTATTATTGCAAAAAGTTAAAATGTGTTATTGAAAGTTTAGGAACTGAACAAACTGTAACACAGTCTACCAGATGTTATTTTAATAGTAATACTTTAATAGATTATATATTGGCAAATGTAATGTAATCCCAAACCACTCTGTTATAGTAACATTTGGTAACGTGAAATATGAAAAAATAAATTGTAAAATAACACTTCTACAATGTATAAATCAACAAGCATTTGATGAAATTAATTTTAAGTTTGGAGTGCAATTGGAATCTACTAACGTAAATGTAATAAAGACAAAAATTGCTTTGTATTGTATAAAGAGTAAACTCTTGTAAACAGCTTCCATAAACTTAAAAATTGTACAAACTAAGATAGCTTAAACTAAGCATATATACTTAAAAATGACATCGCAATAATTACATAATATAGTAACAAATTATATAACAATAAATTGGACAATTAAAATATGTTGTAAAGATCTAAATAATATAATGCTTGTAATTTGTTTTATACCTATTATATATCTTAAGCCCCTCAAAGGAAAATGAACTTCTGGTGAGCACTGACTTAGGAATAGGTAAGAGTTCAGTTCCTTGTTTCATACTGACGACCCATTTGTATTCCCCTAAATCTTTTGTAAATAAGGGATGCAGTTTCCTGTATCACTAAGCATATATAATGATCTCTATTAAAAATCTAAGTGCTTTTAATGTGCTTTATTCAATACTTTATACAAAAACAATACTGTTGAAAAAAACCTTAATGTGGAAATGTTGCTATCTCTTTATATTAAAGTGACAGAAGCAATTTGTAGAACTCTATCTTTTTAATGTTATATGTAATACATCAGCATCAGTGGTCATTCAGTTGGGATAAAATCATATAAAGCCCATAAGGGTACTCAAAAACAAAACAAATTATACAGGATAACTCACAAATTTCTTGTTCACGATATCTCCATTTCCTTCTTTGTATGAAATGATCTAATAAGTAATAAGTTACCTTATTGGCCGGTTGTTATCTTCATGGTAACACTGAATAAATTAATACTTGCATCACATTTTGACAATAAGGTTAATTAGTAATATTAATTTGACAAATCCAGAAATTTGTGTCTGTATGAAGAAATCTGACAACAGCATCTGAACTGAAAATGAGACTACATCAGACCCACAGTATACAGGTGACATCCAGAACTGTCAATAGACTAGATATAACTGCCTTAAAATTTAGGAGACCTCTGAGATGTCAACCACTCACAAGGAGTAACTGTGTTATCTGCTCAACATGTGCTCAAGAACAAGTTTTATGGGACAATTTCCAATGGCCTCCTATCTTGTTTACAGAAAAATCACAATTTTGGTTCTATCCTGATTGTAGATGTGAATGACTATGGAGAACTCCAGGTAATGAAACACAGTTAAATAATATACTAAAGGTTCATTCATACAGGGGCAGAACAGTTATGGTTTTGGGTGGGATCAGTATAGGAGGAAGAATGCCCTAATTCCACTAGGCAATTTTGTTAGTTCCAATCGCTAGGTAGATCAAATACTCCGACCAGATGTTCCATATGCTGCTGCCCTTGGAGGCAAATTTGTGCTTATGGGAGACCACATATCGCAAACATTTTTAGAAGATAATGCTATTGAGGTATTACCATGGCTCGCTCAATCCCCGAATTTAAATCTAATAGAACATGCACGGGACATGCTCCAAAGAAGAGGTCAAAGGGAAGGTCATTTCGAAAAGCACAAACAACTCTTCCTAGCTTTACAGGAAGCTTGGTAGGCAGTACCACAAGCAGATTATTTGATACAAAATATGCAAATAAGGTGTAGAGCAGTAAGTCAGGTTTTTAATGTTTTAATGCTGTTTTTTAATTTTGTATAACTTAATATTGTTTCTGATTAAAAGTTCAAAAAGAACTCTTACTTTTCATTTTTATCTCTTAGTGTTCCCTGTACAAACAGACACCTCAACGTTTATAAAAAATTCACGTAGGGAAATAGAGATCTAAATATTAGATTGCATAAATCATAAAAAAAAAAAATGAAATATTGGAAACATCAAATCTTTGAGTTACCCTGTATAATTTGTTTTATTTTTGAGTACCCTTATGGGCTTTATTTGATTTTATCCCAATTGAACGACTACTGATGGTGATGTGTTATGTGTAATGATAAAAAGATAGAGTTCTACAAAATTGCTTCTGTCTTTTTAATAAAAAAAGATAGCAACATTTCCCATTAAGGTTTTCTGAGCAGGAGACTTGTTTTAACTAAAAATCGAATCAAAAAATAAATTTCATAATTCTATGTAAAATGCACCCATTCAATTGTTTTAAAAAATCTCAAAGGTTTTTTGAAGAACCCTGTATGGTATCACCAAATAACTTTATAAAGTAAACTATGTAAAGTAACTACATCTATCTTTGAAAGACAATACTGCTACCTTTTGAATGCCTCATGACTCGTGAAGATCCATTATTTTTAAGAAAGTTATTGAAGTTTCAAACTTACCTAAAATTTTCAATATCCCTAGAATATCTCCAGGTGTGTATTTTATAGATAGTGTTAAAAATATTCAGAATAGTATAAATGTTCCCGCAGAGTGGTCTTATGCAAGACTACCTGTGATAAAACTATCAGTTGAAGAAGTTCCAGCCAATATCTTTATATACATTGAAAAATATATTTTCTTTCAAAAACCGTAATAATGCAAAAAATATTCTTAATTCAAAATTCTTGAAAGAAACATTTAATATAAGGTAGATGCCCTAGTTATCGGACACATCTTACTTATTGATCAGTTTACCAAATTTTTCTCAATAAGATTTTTAGAAGCTATAAAAAAATACTATTACTTTACAGAAATACTTAACAAATACTTTACAGCCCTACAACTTTCAAATCGCTTGTGATCAGTCACATGTCAGCAGCAGTGTAATGAGGTAAGAACTTCCTTTGAGAAGGTAAGTAAGATTACCTTTACCATTAAATGTGTTTAGTCTTACATCAAAAATTTTATTTGCAATATATTTAGGTCTAATGCACTACTTTAAGTTGAAATAACTGGTTTTTATGAAGTAAATAATTTATTTTCTGGTTAGCCGAGAACTAGGACTTTAAAATATAAGCAAGTTGCAGTTATTGGTCACCTGGCCGATCATAGGGACTCTGAATAAGGCTTTTCTTAAAAAAAAATTTGAAAAAATAAATTTGCCTGCTTTTCTTAAAAAGGACAAATTTTAGCCTACCCAGTTAGCGGCCTACCATTTTGCTTTAAATAACTTTAAATTAATATTTTTAAAAGAAGTTAGAAGATAACAGGCGCAAATAGTGATTGATAAACGGACATCTTAGTAGTCGGCTACTGAAAATATAAACTCAGAAACATTTTTTTGCTGTATTTTTTAAAAATATTTTTATAATCAATTAAAAAAGTCTTGTTTTGGAAAACGTTACCTGAAGAAAAAATGAATTGTATACAAGAAACCAGTTTAATGTTATATTTAAGTGTGTATGTATATTTATATTGTATTAGTGCTACTGTTGTGTTTTGTTTTTTTGTAACTTGCTGTTTTTATTTCTTATTGTTATCTGTATATTCTCTACTTTTACTTATATTTTTTTAACTGCTTCTTGGTTTATATATTTCTACCTTTGGCTTTGTAACAAGATTTTATCTTAAACAATAAAGCAATTTTTGACTTTGACATTTTGACTAAAGAAAAAATAACAGCAGTTGTGTCAGAAGATTGGCAAGAATACTAAAGGAGGAAATTGAATGAATGAATGAAACGTTTATTAGCATACGCTACAAGAATTACATTTAAACATGTCCTACTAACTAAATATTTATGGTATTTTTTATATCTTATACTAAATATGTATGGTATCTTGACAAAAACTTGTTGCAACTGATGGTACATAAAAGTTACCTCTTGAACGGGTGTCATACTTATGGATGTTCTCTACCAACATAAGTTGGTCCAATAAATGTTTTGGATATAAACCATTTTTAACTTTAAATATTGTTGTCATTACATCTACAAATATACATTGCCTGACACTCATCAAGTTAGTACCTTCTAGCATGTACTTAATACCAATGTATCTGTTACAGCCCAGAATAACCCTTAGTGCTTTGTTCTGTTTTTTCTGCAAAATGTTAAGCTCTGTGTTGTTCAAAAGGTACAATATAGAGGAACAAAATTTTAGGTGTGGTTGTATAATGGTCTTATATACAAGTAATTTGGTCCAACTACTTAAATTATTACCTATTCTACTCAAAAAATTAATTTTTTTTGCTATTTTATTTGAAATGTACACAGCATGGCTAGAGAAACTTAAATTTTCATCTATTATGACACCTAAGTATTTACATTCATTAACTTGTTCTACTCTTTCATTTTCTACATATATACCATTATTAATATGTGTGTCAATTGTATTATATTTACTTTTAAGAATAATAAATTTAGTTTTGTTTACATTAACTTTCAGGCTATTTTTATTTAACCACTCTGTCAAACATTTTCGTTCAGCATTAATTGTTGTTATAATGTCTGGTATATTGTCACTCACAAAATAAATTAAAGTATCGTCTGCAAACATTTGTATGCTACACTTCTTAACCTGGTTTACAATGTCGTTAATATACATAATAAAGAGATTTGGTCCCATTACAGTCCCTTGTGGTACACCAAATTTTGTGGTTTGAATTGTAGAGACACTATTATTATATTTAGTAACTTGAAATCTATTTTGTAAATATTCACTAAGCCTTTTCATAATTTTTTGACCAAAACCAAAATGTTTTAACTTTGTTAGCAATAATTGTCTATTTATAGTCTCAAAAGCGCGCTTTAAGTCTAAAAACACCACTCCAATATATTTCCTCTTGCCTATTGCACTTTTCCACATAGCCAGTACTGTCTGTAGTGCACTTTCGCATAAATTTTTTTCACGAAATCCTGATTGATATGGTGTTAGCAGGTTATTTGATTCTACATAATTAATGATTTGTTTATTTGCAGATAGTTCTAGTAGTTTTTCATATACAGGCACCATATTAATGGGTCTAAACTCCTCACACCTAACAGTATTGCTTTTTTTTTCTAAAGGTATTATGGTTGAAGTCTTCCAGGACGATGGGAATGATCCTGTTTCTAGGCTGGTATTTATTAAATGTAGAAAGAGATCACCAATACTTTCAAAAGCCAGCTTCAGAATTTTGGTTGAAATACCATCTGTACTGCTGGTCTTATTAGGCATGCCATTAATTATCTTTTTCAAGTCTTTAAGTTCTATATTTTTAAAAGTTTCCATTCTGCAATTTATTTTTTTCATATTACCTATAATCTCTTCAAATTTTTCCTCGTTTGTTATACACAATATTTCTTCTATACTTTCTAAAAAATATCCATTAAAATGTTCAGCTATTTTATTTTCATCTCTTTCAATTTTGTTGTTAAATATTATGCCTTCTTTCTGCTTAGGTTTTTGGTTTTTGCTGATTAAACGTTTAAGTGTTTTCCACATATCTGTTGAGTTTCCCTTGCATTCGTCTATTTTCTCATTGTAATATTTTGTTTTTTGCTCTCTTATTAAATTCACTACTTTATTTCTCTGTTTTTTATAGTTGTCCCAATGACCTGCTTCATTAGTTATCATGGCTTTTTTGTAAAATCTATCTCTAGCATCAATTTCTTCTCCTATTTTTCTAGTCCACCAATCTTTATTAGCCCATTTAGATGGAATTAGTTTCTCTATTTTAGGTGCATGTATATTCAGTACGGTAAATATATTTTGGATAAACATTTTTGCTAATACATCAGTGTTCGTACAATTGGAATCCCACGTGGTATCCATCAGTTCTACTTGGAATTGCAATTCATTAAAATTCTTATAATCTCTACTACATTTTTTTTTTTACTTCTGTGGAATTATTTGTCAATATGTCTACTGCTAAGATTGCATGGTCTGTTATTTTTGGAGTTTGATGGATTTGAAAAGGTAACTTTTTTTCATTGGTGATAATCAAGTCTATAATTGATGCTGAGTCAGATGTAACTCTGGTAAAATTATCCACCACTTGAGACAAGCCATTAATACTGATAATGTTTTTTAATTTTTTGGAATAAAAGGTATTTCTAGCTGTGTTAATATTAAAGTCCCCTACAATAATAAGAAGTCCATTTGTTGAAGAAAAGTCTTCCATCAGTTTGTCAATCCTTTCTAAGAACTCAGCATTGTTGGCACTTGGTGAGTGGTATATACCAAATATATAGATTATATAATTTTCAATAAATATTTTTATGCCCATTATCCAATAGTTCATATCCTTAGACTCACTTAATATTTGACTAAATCTATATTCCTCCTTGATATACATTGTAATACCACCCGTATGTCTACTTGTGGACATGACGCTACACTCTTGATATCCCGTTATGTCTACTTCATTATTGTTTATTTCTTCAGTAATATGAGTTTCAGCTAAACATATTACTATCGGTTTCCAGCTATTAATTATCCATTCCAGTTCGTTTTTATGTGACGTCAGACCAGCTATATTTAGGTACATTAGTTTTTGCAATGGTTGCTATCTTTTATTTATATTGAACAAATTAGGGTAGTTTACTTGTTGCTGAATCTGTTCATAAATCCTTTTATATGCTCTACATTCTCTATTATATGCTGTGTGGTTAAACTTTATATTTGGTACATTTAGGATTTCTGATGCATGTTTACAGTTTGTACAAATCCTCAGTGGACTGACATTCGGTAACTTTATGATTGCCGGCACATTTTGGACAGATATTCATTGTGCTGCCACAATTCTTTGCTAAATGGCCAAATTTCCAGGATTTGAAACACTGAATAATATTTACATAATTTACAATTTTATACATTTTCCATCCTATATTTAAGCTCTGTTTCTTATTTACAATTTCATATGTATAAGGGTCTATTTCTAATATTAGCTGAGTTTTTCCAATTTTTGATTCATATTTATGAGCTATTTTTATTAGTAACTCATTTTTTGGAGTATTTATGGTATTTTGTACTATTATCTTTTCTATCAGGTCCTCTTCGTTTTCTAACAGTTTCTTGTCTATATTTATCACCTGCACCCTAGGATTTTTTTTCTCAGAAACTTTTACTTCATAGTCATTTCCCAGCTGTTTTTTCATGCTTTCATACACATTCTTTATTCCTTCATTAGTGTTACAACTTATTGCAACACCTCCATTCCTTATATGTTTTGTTCTTGATATTCCTATTCCTAATTGGCATGGATTTATTTTTTCTTCTATAAACTTTTTTGTTGCTTCACAGTTTTGTGTTGTATTTTTCGGCTGCACGATTATTACATCTTTAGGGACTCCTCTCTTTGTTATTTCACTGTAACTTTTTGTGTCAGAGGTAATTTCTTTGGAATTTTTACTTACTAGTAATTTAATTTCGCGCCGGAGGCCTTCTATAATTTCATCCTTGCTACTAATTATTGTTTCTTTGCTTTCCAATAATTGATCTTTCACTTCCAACATTTTTCGGTACAGTTCAAAAGTTTCATGTAATCTGCATTTTCCACAATAAAATTTCATCACACGGCTGTTGAGTTGCAAAACTTTCACTTCTGATTTCACATTCACATTTGAAAATGTCCTTTGTTTCTTTGCATATGTCACATTCCATGTCTTATGGGTATGATAATGACTCAGCAATGTCACCGGCTGCAAAGGCCCAGGCAGCCGACGCCAAGGCGGCCGCCTTATGAAAAAGAAATTGACACTTGACAGCTTCTTCCCGGACACTGTAACCTCACTTTTGAATGTCGTGTTTCGATTTTTATATTTATTTGGATTAATATTTCATTATACAATTTGCCTTCATTTCTGCGTCAAGAAAATGTCGTATCACAGCTGCTCACACTTTAATTTGTGTTATTTTGTTAATGTAATACTGATACTATTCACTTTTCTTAGAAACACAAAAATTGCTCTACATCGATACTGTGCGCGCAAACGGGTTGAAAAAAAATTGAAAAAAAAAGAGAAATGCTTGAAAGAGAAAAAAAAGTGCTACTGGAGAAGGAGCAACAAAAAAGTTGATTGTTGTTGAAGTTAGAAGCTAACACTAAAAAAATCTATGCCATCATTATCACAGAACCTATTTCCTGCATTACATAGCCAGGTTGCCGAAGTTGAAATACCATAGTTTGTTCGAGGGAACGGCACATGATAGTTTCTTATTTCGTGTTTGCCTTGGTAAAACAGAAAACGAAATTTTTTCTATAAGTTCAGGGCATTAAAAATTTGCATTCATTATTTTAAATAGGGTACATAGGTCTACAATTAACCTTCTTCAGTTCCTTATGGTAAATGTCATCTGCTCTTATGTTCATTGTAAAACCTATTAATCTTAAGAATTTCCAATCCATTTGTTCCACATAAGTTCTGTAATATGGTGACCACACAGGACAAGCATATTCGACAATTGATCTAACATGGGCACAATACAATATTTTAAAACAATTAATGTTACTAAAATCAAACAATGTACGGTGAATAACACCTTCATTGCCTTATTAACAATATATTCTATATGGTAATTAAAAGTTACTTCCTTATCAAAATATACTCCTAAGTCTTTAATTACAGCTACCTTCTCCAAAATGATATCATATTTATCTTATAGTCGAAAGACACAGTTGTTTTGATTCGGATGAATTGCATTGTTTTACATTTATTGATTGATTAAAATAAGTATAATGTGGCAGTCCTTCTGGAAGCCAAAATCAAAAACTCTCAGAATCGATCTCTAGTAAACAAAAATTTGTATACTGTGTACCATTCTTAACCTCACAAATCTTAAGTAAAGTGCATAAAAATATAAGATCGAAGGGTAAGAAGTTCTAGGATTCTCGAGAAACTACACAATACCATATCGTTCTCATATCTGAAACATGGCTGAATGAAGAAATGTCATCTGATGCTTATGAATTGAATTCCTATAGACTGTTTAGAAAGGATCGAGATGGCAGAGGATGTGGCTTTGCTCTCTAAGTTCATCATCAACTGAAACTGGCACTTTTTGGTATTCCCAAATTTAACAATGGCATTGATCAACTGTGGATCAGAGTAATACTTTCTGGAATGATGCTCCCTTTTGGGTATTTGTATCGTCCTCCATCTGTCTACAAGAGTGAGTTACAGTGCTTATATGAATTTCTACCTGACCTAATACAGGAGAGTGATGTAGGCATATGTACTGATGACTTTAATATTAACATATTAAATATTAATAGTTGTGAATAAAGATTTATCAATGATATTTTGAAAAGAGTTAATTTTACTCAAGTAATCAATTCACCAACTAGTGTTAAATCTGATTTAGCATGATCTGTATTACTCAATAGATATTAACAATACAGTGGAAATATTTAATAAATTAGTTGCCCTTTTTGATAGATTTTGCCCTGTTCAAACAAAAAAAGTGAAAAAACTTAGCCTTGATTGGTTAACATATAACTTAAAAAAAGATTATCGATATTAAAAACAAAGCCTTTCAGAAATATATTCAACTCAAGACCCCTGAGAGTATATAATATTGTCATGATTTAAAAAAAAAACTATCCCTGTCACAAAAAAAGTTTTATTATAATTTAAAATCTCAATACTCACAACAAAAATAGACATAAGTATGGTCTAAAATCAAGAATTAGAATATTTTGAACAAAAACAATAATGTTATTATTGATGATATGTCAGCCGAATGAGCTGAATGATAATGTTTTAGCTTGTATTCCACATCTTTCGAATCTTCAGGAAGGAGAGGTAGGTTGGGAACCCATGGCTTTTTTTTGGAGAGTGAGACTGATGGTCTATCTTGCATTTATGGCTTTACAAGTGAAGCAACGCAAATAGATGGTCTGTCAACATGTTAAGGGTCTGCAAACCTCTTTGTTTAAATACACTTATTAACATAATGAATGTGTCCCTGCTTAACAGAATTGTTCCTGACATCTGGGAGATGTCATTTATCAAACCAATACCAAAAATTCCTAACCCCTCTACTATCAATGAATTTAGGCTTATATGCGTATTAGCTGTAACATCCAAAGTTTTTGAAAAACTTGTTAAAATTAAAATAATTTTATAAAGGATAAGAGTTTATGGCCAAAATATCAATCAGGTTTTCAGGCTAATCATAACTTTGTTACAACACTACTTAAGATCACTAGTGATATAACAATTGCCTTTGGTTATGTGACTGCTGTCTATCAGTTCTAACAGACTTGACTAAAGCTTTTGATTCTTTGAATATAAATTTACAATTAGATATTATATGTGTTTGATTGAATATGTGTCTTTTACTTTTCCTTTGAATTTTTACCAATTTTATATACAATTAGTTGGAATATTTGTTAAAAAGAAAGAGAAACACAGAAATTAAACTATAGATTTTCGTTAACTCAAAAACAAACGTGGCCGAAATAAATTGGTACCCTAAAATCTACCAGTATTCCAAGTTTAATAGAAATGCTATTTTTTGTTCTGAGCTTCTATTACTAGTAGCTAAACTTGTTAATTTTCTAAAACTCCAGCCTCATTTGTGCAATTTTTTATTAAATCTGATTGAAAAAAAAGAGGACTATTTTGTATGTCATAGTTACCAAAAATGCTATTTCTATTTATAAGATGGCCAAGAGTAGTATAACGTCACACAAATACGCTCTGTAAAATGATAATGAATTAAACCAATTGCTAAATCAGAAACAACAATTAAAATAGAAATTACAAGAGAAATACTGTGGGAAAACGCTCATAAAACAGTACATAGGAAATAAGCATTAAGCGGGCCTTCCGTTCTTTGACCGTTTGATACGTCTCGCTTGGGGTCGGTGAACGGTGGTGCGAGTGCGAACATAACCGGTAAATCACAATAACGTGATAATTTCTAATAAATTAAAATATTTTATACCGTCAATTCTTACAATAAGCCACGTTGCACATTGAAATAAAGATTTTGGGAGTGTTTTAGGCCAAGATGGAAAGGAAAAGTGTGTGCGAAAGCGACGTGCGTACACGCCGTATGACCTATAAAATAAGAATGTATTAATAAAATGCCAAATACCCTTTTTCGTCATCATCCATCATTTCGTGCTTGAGTCTCAACATTCGCATGCTATTTCAAGCCCCAGATTTACACAAAAAAACCGAGATTGGCGGCCGGTCTCACGAACAACATTCACCACGTATCACAAAAAGCGACGGAACTCGAACTGCAATGGCAGCTCACCGACTTCCGTCAATTTTTCGAGTGAGTGACTCAGGGCGCCACCGCCACTCTCGCGCAGAAATACAGAGGAAAAAACTACTTACCCGTATTCGAACTCCTCCATAACTTTAGTTTCACGTATTTTTTCACTAAATTACTCCTTAAACTAAACTTAAAATTAATTAAATCTAGAGTACTACCCTAAATAAACTACAGCTTAGTAGGAATAAACAGATATGTCACATACTCGGAAGCAAAGAGGGGTTTTGGACACCATTTTTGGTTAGTAGAGGGGGAAAATGTGACAAAGGACGTGACATCGAACCAATCATAAAATAGTATATGTTATCTCCTGAATTACATTTCATGTAATGAAATGGAAAAATCTATATTGTCGAATTTCACATTCTTTAATGAAATACCTTTAATAAGTTAATTTAGGAAATAGTCTTATATTACTAAAAAAACTGTAAGATCGTATTAAAATAAATTGCTTGAGATATTATAATGAACCCTCGAGAACTACTGATTGCATAACACATTGTATTTTTAAAACTTAAGATTTCGATATAAAAACCAATCCTAGCTTATGTCATCTAACGCCGGGAATATATATTACTTTCACAGAAATCTGTATATAAGGAATTTTTTGAAATAAAACACCGGTTTGAGGCATTTCTAAGTGCTACCCTTTCAGTACATTTGTACTGAATACAATACTAACTGTTTTATTTGAGTTCTTCAGTACTACATTTACTTATTGGAAATTTTTAAATCTTCTATTCAAGCATGTAAATTTAATACATCATTGCTTTTGGGGAGGTCGAGCGCTTGTTAAAAATAAAAAATCCAGGTCAGTATTTAAAAAAAAATAAATTGATGATCAGACTTCGAAGACCAAACGTATTTTTAATATTTAGTGGTTTAGAAGGAAAAGTGGCTATAAAGATGTAAAAATGTATCTTGTTATGTCTAAAAATTTAATAGGAAAATGACGATTTTCAATTTTTTACGGATTCTTCGAAAGTAGGAATTTTTCAACATTGTCGACGGCATGATATGACACTAATAGCGCAAGTTTTCCTTAATTTGACCAATCTAGTATCTCATAGGTTTTTCAGATCTCAATGCTATTCCATCAAACTTGCAACATTCTGTAAATACCTACCACAAAAAATAATATTGTATTGTCAGAAAACTTGGCTTGAGATAAAGAGAGATTTAGCGCTCTTTTTTGAAGGACTCGCACTGCAATCAATTAAGAAACACTATAGAGGTAGGATCCTTGTTATATATAGATAAACAAGGTCGCCATCAAGGTCTGTTAACTCTAGGCCTTGGGTCGCCATATTTTCTCGGGGAATCACCGAAATCAATTTATGTGAATTGTCTTTGGTTTAGGCCTGTGAATCAGCGCACTTTGGAGTTGAAGTTGATTTCTGTTGTGCAAATCATTTTAGTAATTTTATTTATTTTAATTTTAGAAATTTGTTGTTTTAATTATAGAATTTACTCGATTTATTTCATCTTTTAAAAAAATGTAAATGGGAATACTTTTGTCGCATCCTATTTTTTAATTTAATTTTGAGCCTACAATGGTTTCTCCTAGTTAGATAAGTCGGCTAAAATATGTTTCAACTCATTTATATTGCAGATATTGCAATAAGCTAATAACATTTTTCACACTCAGTAGATTTTCTGTAGATTCGGTACATTTTCATTTAAATGTCTCTTATCAATTTTTTTCCCAATCGCAATTGAGATTAAGAAGTATGGAGCCAGTTTTTTTCGTAAATCAGAGATCTGCATTCTACATGCCGTGACAGGTGTAATATGGAAGTAGTTGCCTTGCAATATGCTTTAGTGATGTAATGATTCGAATTAAAATACTCGTTGAATCCGAGTTCGGAATAGGGATGCGGAATAATTATGCTATTAAGCAACTGCCCAGCTACTGCTGATTATGATGCCAGGCCAGAAGAGTACGCACAGCAGTACAATTGCATTCGTATTTCGAATGAAAAATTCGTTCGGGGGTTCGGTAGCAGCCGTACGATGCCGGTGGCTGAATACGAATAAATATGGGATAGGAACATTGGGAACTCGTTGATTTCGAATTCGGAAGATTTTTAAATTCGGATTATTAATAATAAAATTGAGAACTGAAGCGTGGGTCGAGGATCTGCGTGTAAGTTTTAGGTTGTTACTTAGGACAGATATGTTTTTCAACATTATCTTAAAAGTGAAACCCTCTTTCGCATATCTTTTCTTATGGTTAAATTTGTATTATTTATTATTCTGCACCTTAAGTTGATATTGAGATATCGAATTTTGGTATTTTAATTACAAGTTACATTAATTATTAACTCTCACACATTGACTCTACTCACAGCATAGATTACTAATTCTTTCTTTACTCTAATTTCTAATCGAATTTTGACTTTTGACATCGCATTGTGCATTCGTGGAAACGGCAGTTCAGCACCCGCCGATGTCATTCGATTTCAGTTCCGCAGCTGCAGATTCGGAAGCATAAAAATAAAAATTGGGACTACCTAAACACGCGCATAACGTGTGATTTCGAAATCGGATGATTAATCCGAATATTTAAATCACTAATATGCTTTTTGAACAGACAAAATCCCGATAGACACAGACGCATGTCCACGACGCGGCGGCTGAAATCAAGATCGACTAAATTTCAAACCAATCCGTGACTGTGGAATATAAATGAATGTCATTATTAATCAATTTCAAGCGATGGACCAGTTTACTGTAAGTTTGCTTTTGGTCATCTTTGGTTATAGCCTTTGACATACCGATTTTCTCGAAGCGTTAGGTTAATCGTTGTGAATGTTTTTTTTTGCTGTTTTGTTTGCTTTTAATTAATTGTAAATATGAACGATAATTTTTAATAATATCCATCGGCGATTTGTTTATGTTTAAAGATGAATTGTTGCTGATTCTCCAAAAAATTGTTTCTTGCACAAATGTCACGGAAAAAATGATCCTGTCATTTAAAAGTAGAGTGACCCTTTCCAAGTTATCAACAATAACTTTGTAGCTCCGCTCTTCAAAGTTTGGTTTTATTTGATACCATAGCGCACTAAACGACTGAACATCACACAAGTACTAAATCAAAAGATATTTTTTATTTAAAAATTACGAGAAAAATGCCGAAAAGAAAACTAAATATAAACAACAAAATTGAGTTAAAATAGCATCTTGACTATGACATTAGAATGAGAAGAATAAAACCATAACCTACCACCCAAGCACGTTATTGATGTCAATTAATACCGTAAAAAAAGGCTAGTTAATGACGTCACAGCTGAAAGACCAAAACCGCTAGAATGCATTTGATAAATACCAATAATGACCGGTAAATATAGATCCATAGCTCGAAATCGTTTATGATTTTTGTATGAGGTCTGTTAGCTCAGTGATAGGCAACTGGGGGACTGTATCCTGACGGGCGATGTACTTTCTTTAGTTTTTTTTTACGAAACCTATATTTTTGACGGGAAATTAATTACACGAAAGTGATCAAAGTCCCCGATTACATTACATACTCTGCGAGATGTTCATTTCTTGGTCCGCCCGTTAATCACCCTTTTCTAATATCTTGTAATACTTGACGAAGTATAAATAAGGCTCCTTATAAACTATTAAAAATCCATAAATTTCCTTTACCCGGAACATCCCTTGTATCTTTCCTTTTGATAGGAATAGTGAAATGTGATCCAATTTAGTTCCGCATGTAGTCGTTTAATAACATATACTTATAGTGCCATTTCAAATATTTTTATTTGACGCCATTGTTCCAGCATATTGGTTTCATACTAATATTTTATTAGTTTCTACCTATGTGCCATTTTTTCTTTTATATTTAGGCTTAATTTACAAAATTAAGCTCTATTGTCTCAAGAAAATTGTTACAATTTTATGGATAAAGCGAAATTTGTCTTAAAACAAAAAAAAAAAACAAAACAACAAAAAAAACCAAATATTAATCGAAAAAAAATTTTTTTCAATAGGTAAATGCAAATACATAAATTGTAAATATAACATTCGTTATATTCGTAACATTGCCGTGAAGCGATTAATGAACCCAGGTGACCTTAACAAAAGAAAATAAACAATACATATGCGAGGTGAATAATTTCGATGACATTTAAATTAAAATTACGCGACCTTAAACTCTATTTTGTTATCGTTACACAAGCAAAATATGTGAAGTTAAACAAAAAGTGTACTGAACTAATATAGTAATTAATGTATATTAGAAAAAAAAAAGAAAATGTATAACTTTAATTTAATATGTAACAAAAATAATTAATGTTAATGGACTATCAAACAGTTCACTCCTTATTAAATATTTTGCAGCATGACACTCATTTAATTAAACAAGCAAATAAAAAACATTTTAATGAGACTTATTCATTATAAAAATCATTAACGCAGTAAAAAGGTCTTGAGGTACGCTTTGGTTTTTTTCGAAAGAATGCAAACATAGGGATTGTTTTTAAATGTTCTGGAAGATAATTGTAAAGTTTTATGGCGTTTTTATGATTTCTCATGAAACAGACGGTTTCTAAAATAAATAATGCAGGAAGTGTTAATAATTTCGTGTGTTTTGAAATAGTATTGGCAGTGAGCTCTATTATCTAAACCAAACAAATAACGAATTGCTCTCTTTTGAAACCTGAAAATACTAAGAAATAGCTCGGTGGAACAGCAGTACCAAAAGGGAAGGCCTTAGCGGAGATAAATAAATAAATAATCGCCTTTATATTACAGAAATGCATATTTACATAGACAGTGTAATATTAAAAAAGATGTATAAGTATATAAATAAAAGAAAATCAAATATATAACAAATATAGATAAAATCAATATATCCAAAATAATTCACAAGTAATTGCATAGTTATAATTTAAAATATAACAAAATTATGGAGAAATTTGAAGTTGTGACACTAAAGACTTTAAAGTGTCAATAACAAATTTTTAAAATGTTTTTTGAACTGAGTTACATTAAGTGAGATAAGGTTATGTTGCAAATAGTTATATGTTTTAACGGCATTATACGTAAATGACCTCTGAAACATGGCTGAACGATGGTGAGGCATAGTTAAATGATTGGTAAAACGAGTCCTGTCATAAATATTATTACGAGGTACCAATTTATTTTTTAGTTGAATAGATGCATCAGGGTTATTTAAAATATTTAATACAAAAGTAGCCATATGATGAAGTCTGCGATTGTCCATTTTTAAACATTTAAGTTGTTCAAATGTATGCGATATATGGTCAAACTTTCTGAGTCCAAAAATGAACCTGCAACAGGAATTTTGAACCTTCTGGATCCTATTTTTATCCAAAATATCAATACAGTTACCATAAATAAAATCACAGTAATTAAAGTTGGATAAAACTAAGGATTCGCATAGATTTTTGCGTAAGCGTAAATTTAGATGTGTCTGTTACTGTACAAAAGTTTTAAAGCTAAAAATGATTTTTGCATTTGAGTTGAGTTTTTTAACATGTTCTTTAAATCTTAAATTTGAGTCTATGATAATTCCAAGATTCTTTGCTGACTCAACTATAGGTAGTGTCGTACCATCCAGAGCAACATTAAACCCTTATTTTAAGGTATTTACCTGATTTTTCCAAAAAACATAACTAAAGATTTTGTGGGATTTAATTGAAAGCTTTGCTCGGACGACATTATTTTTAAATTGTTTAAATCATAATCAATCAAATCTGATGCTTGTAGGGAATCCTGAATATTAAAAGAATAGTAAAGCTGAGTATCATCAGCATACGCTTGTGTTTGGCAATATTTTGTAGATTTCAGAATGTCAGCTGTATAAATAAGAAATAGTAAAGGGCCCAATATTGATCCTTGAGGCACTCCAGAGAGAATCGAAATTTGTTTTGAGAATTTATTTGCACAATATATCTTTTGAAACCTGTTTTCAAAATAAGAATTAATAAGAATAAGGGATGTCTCATCAAAGCCATAATATTTTAATTTGTAACAAAGAAGTTTTTGGTTGATGGTATCAAAAGCTTTAGAAAAATCGAGAAATACTAGCACGGTACATTTCTGCTGATCCCAAGCTCTTAAAACGTCATCTATTACCGTAGATAACGCCACCGCAGTACTAAATTTTTTTCTAAAACCACATTGAAAATCTGGTAAAATTTTATTAAATAAGACAAAAATATACAGTTGGTTATATAAAATTTTTTCAAAAATTTTAGAGAGGGTTGGTAAAATGCTAATAATCCTTAAATCACTGACTTCAGATGGACATGATGTTTTCGGTATTGGTTTACCGATTGCGACCTTCCATTGGTCAGGAAAGTAGCTATTTTCTATGCAGAGATTAATAATATGAACAAGATATATATCAATAAAAGGGCTGCAATATTGCAGCATAGATGCCTTAATGCTATGTAGACCCGCAGCATCATTTCTAACATTCTTTAACACTAAATGTACCTCTTCAACTGTTGTCAACTTAAAAGAAAAACTAATTTTATTTTTAAAAAGATTATTACTATAGAACTCAATTTTATTATCACAATTTAATACATTCTGCAAAAAAGGTCCAAAATAATCACTAATTAAATTGGGATTCTGCAAATTTTCGGGGATGGTTCTATTGTTTTTATTGCAGACATTTAAATCTTTTAATGCTCTTCAAATTTTACAGTGGTTTTGATCAGCAGACAGTGAATCAAGATACCTTTTTTTTCACGTCTCACTACCGATAGTGTGAAATTTCTTAACCTTTTATAAGCTACCCAATCATCTGGATCACTCGTTCTTTTAAAAGTCTGTAAAGCCCGATCCCTCTGTTTCATGTATAATTTAAGGTTTTCAGTAAGCCACGGTGCTTTAGGCTTTGTTATTCGAACTTCTTTAATTGGGGCATGACGGTTAAACAAATCTAAAATAAGGTTATTAAATAAATTAATTTTGTCATCTATACTATTTACATAAAAAATATTATTCCATTCCAAATGGTTCAAGTCTTGGCAAACATTGTGATAGTTAAAAGATTTATAAGACCGAAACTTAATAATTTTAGGTACAACACGGACTATATTTTTTATTGTTAAACTGCAATAAACCATTCTGTGGTCGGATATATTATCCGCAGAGATCGTACCATGGCTTGAAACAAGTTCTTTAATAATTTGCGATAGGTTATAACTTTAAAAACAAGACAGCAATGGATTATTTAAACTGAAAAGGTCAATATTAAAATCCCCATTATAATGACCTCATCAACAGAAGCGGCAATACTGGACAAAATATTATCAAAATCTTCAATACAATTATTAATGTTTGTTTTAGGTGGACGGTAAAATACACCAATTGCTGTATATTTATTTTAAACTTTAATTTTAAAAATCAAGTACTCAAGTAATTCATTAACTGGAAAATCAAACTGAAAAAACTCAGGAGTATATGTTCCCTTGAGGTAGGCCGCCACACCTCCTCCTCGGCTTTGTCGATCCCGCCTATAAAGCCGATAACCTGGTACTGAAAATGCATCGGAATCAACACCATTATGCAGCCATGTTTCAGAAAGTAGCATTATATCAAAATTTTGACTCCCCAAAATGTATTTAAAATCATTGAAACTAGTAAACGTTGATCGTATATTCAGATGTCCCAGCTTCATTATTTAAAATTATTCAAACCAAAAAATATATATTTATATATGTGTGTGTGTATCAAGGAAGAAAAAAAAGGTGTACGCAATCACTCAATATCAAAACACTAATTAACTACGTAGAAATACAACAAAAAAAAATCGACTAACGAACATTTTCTGCCTCACTCCCATAAATGTTGAAAACCTTTAATTTCCAAAATCGTAAAAAGAAAGAAAAAACGGATATTCCCTTATAAACAAATACATTCTAAACTATATTTGCAAAATGTAATGGCTGCAAACAAGATTATACAATACCCTACATATCTCATAAACAGGTGTGACGAAAATAAAATGAAATTTATCTAATAAATATTTAATGATTTTGGCGGTAATGCAATTAAATAATCCTAAATTATGAAATGCAAATTCCAGAAAAATAAAAATGAGTTAAAATTCTTTTTGCAAAAGTTATTTTTAATAATTTCCTTATTATATATGAATAAACAGAAAAGTTTATCCGTTGAAACAAACCAGCATTAATATTGCATTTTTGCATTCAAGAAATAAACAATATTAGCAGAACCCGACAAAAAAAAATACGTGTATTATTTGGTTCCCAAGTATTTAAATAAATATTAAATCTGAGTATGAATAACTCTCGAAAATTGTGCATCACTGAACTTTTCTCTGCGAACAAAAATTAGTAATAATACAAAAAAAAGATGGGATTCGAATAGAGAGAAATAAGTAAGTCTACTAGAAGACACGTCGAGTTTTTTCGAAACTGATAAAGCAGGCGGTAGAAAGTTTTTTAGTTAAGGTGTCAATATGCTTAGATCATTTTACGTTGTTATTTATATTTAAACCCAAGAATTTAACCGACTCAACGTATTTAATATTGCTGTTAAGTAGCTGAAGTGGTGGTAAAGTTCCCTTATAAGATAAGGCCACCGTTTTATCCACATTAAAGCAAAGCAGATTGGAATCGGACCAAACCTTAATCATAACAAGGTCGTTGGAAATATTAGAATGTAAAGACGTTGAATCAAAATCACTCCATGTTATGCTCGTGTCGCCAGCAAAGAGAGATATTTTGCGATTAATTTTTAGGTTGGTGATATCATTAATGTATAACAAAAAAAGAATAGGTCCCAAGACCGAACCTTGAGGGACTCCACTTGTAATCAATTTATAATCAGAATCAGAACCATTTGCCCTTACAAATTGTTGTCTATTCCCGAAATAAGATTTAAACCAATTTATAGAAATACCACGGAAAAGTAGATGCCACTAAGCAACAACATGACGTCACTGGTGCACTTGTTGGGTAAAAATCCAAACTGATCCGGGGAAATTATCTGATGTTTAAGGAGAAATGGCATAAGACGATTCTTCAGTAACCTTTAAATGATTTTTGATAGCACTGATAGTAGAGGATTTGGGCGATAATTGCAAGAGCTAGTTTTTTCGCCCCCTTTATAAAGAGGAATAATTATAGCTGTTTTAAGGCATTCAGGAAATATACCTTTTATACGGGATTCATTTATTAAGTTATGACTGGAGCGGCACGTTCAGGAATATTTTAATTGATAGGCCATCACTGCTAGACGAAGATTTTCTTGTGATGTTATTCATTTCTTTCAGTAGTTCCATGCTGCTAATAGGGCTTAAGAAAAGCCTATCAGCAACAATTTTTGATGGAGGGAGAAATGAAAGGGGGTCGAAATTGGCGAGATACCAGAGGTAACATTTTTGCTTACATTAATAAAATAATCATTTATGGTCATTTGGCCTTGGCAAGCTCTGATCCACTGGGTTTGATTTGTTTCTGAGGTCATTGATAATGGACCGGTTTCTTTTGAAGCGTTTTTAAACTTTGTTAAACGTTTTTGGTAGTATATATTTTTTTATTTAGTTTAATGTAGATCCTCCTATAATTAGAGATATAGTCGAGAATAAGAATAAAGTCGGTGAATTTTTTTTTTATATATACACTTAGGTTTGATAGTCATAAGCGGGAAGACCTTATTCAAAGCGCTTAAAATTTTATTTAAGAAAGCTCTAAAATTTGAGTTAACATCCTCAAATTCAAAATTCCAGTCGGTGTTTAAGCAAATATTATGAAATTCTGAAAAATTTGCGTCCGAGAAAATTCTGCCCTTATGGCGAGGTCTCTGTAAGGGCCTAAGAAGAATACTAAATTTGGAAAATATTGCCTCGTAATAGGAAAGACCTGTGCGATAAAGCCGAGATTCAGATGCACGTAATCAATGACAGAAGAAGAGTATTTTGAAATTCTAGCTGGAGGCGATACATGCATTGCAAAACCGACCGAATGGAATATAGAAAATAAATATTTCTGGGTGGCACAAACAGTAGCATATAGTCAATATTAAGGTCCCCGCATAGAATTTTCCTGCCTTTTACTGGTAGTAAATTTAGCAGGTAATTAAAGAAAGATTGTACATCAGAATTTGGTGATGTATAAATACAGATTACATAGAGATCAAAGTTTTTATTATATACTATAGAAAATTCAAAAAAGTTATCCGCTAACAAATGGTCATATTTAGTTATCGAGACGAAATCCCCATTTAGAGAAAGAATCAGTGTTCCTCCATGAGCTGAGTTATTTCTGTCATATCTAGCTATTGTGGAATGTCTCTCCACATAAAAGGATTCGTTTAGTCAGTTCGTCAGTTTTATTTCTTAGAGAAGCGATATTAATTAGAACCATACTAAGACCCGCAACAACAGGGGGTTTTGAAGAATCTAGTTCCTCCAGGACACGTCAAGTTATCTAAATTTTTTTTTTCGGGGAATTGCTGGAAAAGTAGTTTTTGTGGCATTCCCTGGTCCTTTGAAGATGGATCGTTTTCTCCGAAGTTACATAAGATCTGTGGGTTTCCACTTCTGCTGTACTGAATCCATAAGCATCATGGAAGTCGTAATAAATCTTATGCAGGGTTTTATCATCTATAGGATGCCCTCAGAAGCCAAAAAGAGGCTGGTGCTGGTATTTGTAAATCCTTCAAAGTAAACTGTCGCAGGTTGATCATGTAGAAAGACGAGATATAACTTGAAGGCTTTTAAAATGGCAGGCTCTCTTAGTCTTGACATGCGGAAACGGTTATCAGAACTTTTTTGAGTCTTCTTGGAAAGACTGTAGCAGTTCTCGCTCAAAAAGGCATTTGATTTGCAGGCAGCAATAGCCTCTTTGTCTGAAGTTATTATAATGCCCTTTTGAGTAAATGAAGAGGAGACATCCAGTGAGTTGCTGGAGCTCGAGTTGGTGTGCAGTTTCGTCGTTGTGATGGGAGGAGGGTAGTTCGCTGCAGATTTTTTAAGAGGATCGGATTCAGCTGACCATTTTATTACAACGCCATGGGGCCAAGGTTGCTGTCTAAAAGCTTTTCAGCGGACTTTCTTGATTGGATCCCAATTTTAAAATCAATATTTGAATTATGATTGATTAGATGGTAGCAGCGAATAAACTTTGTAGTGCCCAACTTTTCCTTTACGTAGTGAACGATATTGTTAGGTGTAAAGCCTGTAGGAAGATTTTTTACGATTACGTAGTGCCACTGTTCCGTATTATTACAGGCTAATGTGTTGGAGCCTTCAATAATAACGGAAATATCCGCTGGAGAAGACTCAGTTTGTTTAGAGGCGGTGAAGTAGGCATTTTCTATAGTTTCTGTGGACAAAGATATGGTGGTAGGGTATGTCTTTCTGAGAGGCTTACACTTATTTTAGTTTTCAAATTTGGAGTATAACTCCTTTACTAAGTCTGTTACATTAGTTAGGTTACTCTTTATATTATCAATACCTGGTTTTACTTCAATAGAAGAGGAGTCCTGTACTTGGATTTTTATCGCTTCTTCGGCATTGTTGAAGAGGAGATATATTTATATATATATATATATATATATATATATATATATATATATATATATATATATATATATATATATATATATACATATTTATTTAACTTTAACAACATATCTGGCTTGTAAGTAGAAAACAGTTTATGGATATCGTCCATCTTTTTCTCCAAGAGGTACCACATGGATTAACTCCTCAACAAATGTCAATATATTTCAGAAATTGTCGGTACACTACTTCGGCTAATTGGGCTACACGGTTGTCAACAGAGTCAAAAAGTTCATGTGGAATCAAATTTAGCGATACCTTCGCGATTTTATCGTTGAGATGTTTCAAATTGCAATCCAGGTAAGTATTAAGGATTATTTTGCAGAATATATTGTTATTGAATATCAACAAATTGGATAAGCAGTTTTCCAATAATTTTTTTAACATTTCACTAGACTGCCGATCAGATAAATAGATTTTTGGCAATGCCGCAAATAGACAGAGCGATGGAATTGAGTAAATATGTTTTTTTGGCATCTAGGGACCCTATAACGTGAAAATCAGAAACCTTGGAGTGATTTTTTCACGTTTACAATAGTTCTATTTTACGAGGGAAATAGTAAAAACTCAATGTAGATAAAAAAACACCCTAAAAAAATTTTGTTTCCAAGATACAGGTTGTCAAAGTTAATGACCTGAAGTTGGCATTTATTAAAAAAAAAATGAGTACGGTTTCGTGACGTTACTGCGATTATTCATAGGATGAATGAACGAAGAACTTAGGGACATATATTTGTTCGAATTTTTCTTGTTTTGACGCAGAAAGATACTTCTAAAGGTTTCACAAGTACTTACGAAACACCCTGTATATATATTTTTAACTTCATTTTATGAATAATCGCAGTAACGCCACGAGACCTAACCAATTTTCGATAAAACATTTCGGACTAAAAGATTTTAAATAAAATCCAACTTCATGTCATTAACTTCTGACAACAATAACAGACTGCATCTTGGAAACAAACCATTTTAGAACCTATGTTTGTATTAACTCTTTCTCTTACTTCCACATGAAATACCGCCAGTATTATTTACGGTTCTAAGTTTTGGGATACCCATAAAAAACTTACTGACTTACAAAGAAATAGAAAAGAAACGACATTAAAATATTGATTATACCTACAAAGATAGTCAGAGATAATTTGAGTGGAGCTTTTTCTGTAATGTATAACGTACGTCGTGGCGTGTACCCACTAATACTATCGCCAAAGTTTACCAAAATTTTATTCAATAAACTTTGCTATGGCTAAATAGTAAAGAAAACCGCGCCTGTATCAAAAGAGACTTTACAGTGTTGTCACATGGCGAGTCAGCAAAGGACGCTCTGTAATCGACGGTCTGAAAGCAGAATATATCCATTGAGAGTATCATAGTTGTGCTTATGCCGCCTCTGTAGGTTACCGTATACCAAGAATATTCAAAAAAGAACAGTATACTATTTTCTGGATGTTGCTGTTGCGCTTGATTTTTTTGTGATTTTAGATATGTCCATTATTGTCTTCCATACTGTTGGTAGTTTTAATGCTTCGTCCCTTTTATTTAAATCACCTTGTTTTTCAATTTCTATGGCTTCTCGGATTATTCTGATCTTTTAATGGTCAATATTGGCAATCTCCCTGCACCCATCGAACATCGAAATTTATTTTGTGGCCGGTTTCCTGATGATGTAGGATTAGAGCCGAGGTTGTTTGTTTGTTTCTGATGCTGAATTTATTCTCTTCTACTCTTGCTGATATTCGCCTGTTAGTTTGCCCCAAGTACATCTTTTCACAGTCAGGGGCGTGCGGTGTAATTTTAAGAAAGGGAAGCAATTTTTTAGAAACTTACCTATTTGTAATGTAATTCGATTCTTCGATCATTTTTTGCAAATTCGTCAATGACGTCATCATAAAAACGTCGATGTTCCGACATATTTGGGAGAAGTTTATTTTCAATGGACAACAAATAAATTTTTTATACGTTTAAGTGTTGAAAAATTGCGTTCTACTGATGAACTTGTGGCAGGTATTGTCAATACGAATTCACACAATTTCGACACTTCGGTGTAGGCATCTTCCAGCTCCTTGTCTTTTAAAAATTGCATTAGTTCCTTAGCATTTTTTTTTGCGCTAATGTCATCAGTTTCGTAAATCACTTTTAGTTCAGATCGCAGTAACACTCGTTCGAAGAACTGGCCATAATGAAGAAGAAGGGATTTAAAGGCATCTTCTGGAAAAGTTGTTCCTTTAAATGCATCAAAATTGCAGAGCTCGAGGAATTTAAAATCATTTAAACCGTTAAATCTATAGTTTATTTGTAGCCGAATTTGATCGATTATTTCATAAAAGAGGCGCCTGTATGATGTTTGAACCTCTCCCACCTTGTCTGTTCGAAGACGCTTGGCTTGTGGCTCTACATTTAACGTCATCGTTTTCTCCCAAAATAATAGTATCATACACATGTCGTTGCCTTAATAAAGTTGTTACTAATAAGTTATTAATCAATAAAATGTTTATTCATATTAAGCTCTTTCTTTAATTCTCCGAAAAAAGTCTTTGCTCTACCATGGGCGCTCAATCAATAATGCGATTATAAATATAAATAACAAAAAAAGTAAAATCAACGACAAATGGCATTTTCCCTGAAAATGGCCAAATAATGTCCATTTTCCTGACTTTTATTTAAACTTATCGTTTTCCCTGACGGTTTTTGAATCCTCTGTCGTTAGGAAAAAGATTTTTCCAAATAATTTATTAAGAATCGCCTTGTTTTTTTTTTAATTCGGTTGTATAAATTTCTTCAATTTTAAGCATTTTTCAGATTTAGGCTACATAAAAAAATTAAATTAGTCAAGACATATCTCATCTATTTTTTTAAATTCACTATAAGTGAGTGCTCGTGTCTAACGCAAATCTTGTTTAAGAGCTTCCATAAAGTTAATGTATGGCTTTTAAGAATTTCTTAGATGCTCTAATATAATAATATCTGTATAAATAATTATTGCAGAATAATGACTGTAAATCATCAAGTACTTTTAAAAGTTTTGCTGGTCCACTGAGTTAAAAACTCAAAATCCACAAATATAAGCAGATAGAGCTTTTTGTATTCAATACACCTCTATAGGTAATGCTTTTTGTTGAAATGATCGTTGTGTTCACATACAGAACAATATCCTGCCCGTTCTCGAGACAAGAAGAAACCCATTTGTTAGACCTTTTCGTGGTTATTTCATAATACATAGACCGAAAAAGGCGGGTTGGCTTATAATTTGCACGGTCTCAAGTTTCCCTTTTTTCGGTACAAGTTATTTTTTAGACATATATTTAAGATTATCTTGTTATATACTTCAATCTTATCCTTTATTTCATTAAAAACTATGTTCTGTTTAATTGTTTTACAATATACAAAACCTGAAGATCACTTAAACTTATTTCCATATCAAATTTTTGCTTCATCTATTGGCAAAATATGCGTAGCAAAGCTTGGTGAAAAGAATGTACTCTTAACAGCTAAAGTTATTATTTACCTGTAAATATAAGGTAATACCTACAGTTCACAGTAATGGTTAAGCATAAGATAAAAAAATTATAAAACATTTTTCTTATTGCCTACATGACATATATTTTCATATTACTATAATAAAATGTATAAAACATCAACAATTCTGTATAAACTATGAAAAATAATACTTTTTATGGAATGATATTAGAACATTTTTTAGTTTTAAATAGGAAAAAAGACAAATATGATTGATGATTAAATATATAAAAAATACCGTTAATGGATATTATATAAACATAAATGTAAAAGACAGTACAGTATAAAATAGTAGGTCATTGAAATCATTCCGGGTGTACATCCATTCACTAATTTTGTTTCACCAAAATCGTATTTGGCTTTTCTATAGCCAAACATATTTTGCTAAAATCAATAATAAAGAAGGTTTACACATACATAAATCCAGGCACACTATATATATATATATATATATATATATATATATATATAAATTTCTAAACGTCCATTAATGGTAATTTTATAGTAATGATTATGTATGAAATTTATTTCAAATATACATTAGAATAGGATCGCTTCTCAGTACCCAAATTCCATACCGTCATATCAGGGTTTATGTAAAAACATTGTTCAGTGCTTAATCTTTCCAATACAATTTTAAAAATCATGCCTTATTTGTGTTTATAGAAGTAATATGTCTTCACATATTTTGTAAGTCAAAATATTTTTCAAACGCTACATTTCTATCATATGTAAGATAAATAACCAGATATTTCTTGCAAAATAAAAACTTCTGTGTATGTTTGTATTATTCCTATAACTCTACTTCAAAACCAATTTTCTTATATTTGTCCTTCTCCTGTTAATTTAACTTTGATTTAAACTTCTACCTGACTAGTTTTAAAATTAATTGTAATTATTTCTAAAACGCTGCAAAACACTACCACAGACATATTATATTTGGACTTACGAAAAAAATAATTTGAGATTAGTTATTAATAAAATATAAAGTGTTCCATAAAAAAAAGTGATGGTAAATTTTCTCTACATTGCTATGCTCTTGTATTTAATACCATAAAAAAATTCTGGTGGTTCAGGGCAAACACTTCAAATTTTGTACTTAAAGTTTATTTATATCCTACAGTAAACTCCTATATGTTCTCGCACCCTGTACAATAAGTGGTAACCAAGACTTCATAGCCGTCACTTCCTAGCAAAACACAAAACTTGCAAACATATGTGATAATTTTAGAAATTAACGCATTCAAAACCCTTGTCGCGCTATGTTAGATGTCTACACAATGATTACACATTTTAAATTCAAAGTAAGGTAATTCTTTTCCGAATAAATCCTGAATTCTGGTGATAAAATTCGATAAGTTAAACAACGATCGCATACCATTCGATAACCAACCATGACTATACACACCAAGCACTAATCAGTTTCAGCTTGTTTTGTGCCCATTTTGATGATTTTTTTATTGAAAGCTCTCCGCAGGCTTTGCAAAGGTTCTAACATATTAAAATTTATAATTAGGAAAGAATAAATATCACAAACAAAAAACTTGTCTTGCACATAATAAATTACAGACTGGAATTCTGGTATTTTTAATATTTCAGTGCTGAAACATAAAACCCAGGGGTCTAATAAGAATCGAATATCTAAAAAAGCACTTAGGCCTGTTTACCAATTTAATAAACTAATAGGTATTTCTTTTGACAAGGAGTTTTAATAAAAGGGGCGTCAAACAAGTTGTCATTCTAAAACAATTCAAGTACTAGATGTTAAACATTTACATTGTATGGAACGTTAGCAAAAGACAATTTTATGAGTCATCAATAGCAATTTATTTTTGCTAAATCAAACATTAAAATTTGCCGTTTCTACTTTGTTTCCAAATACCAATTTACCACTACCAACAGGAATATCCCAGCAATACGATTTTAATTTTTTCCTAACGAAAGATATTGAGTCCAAAAATACTGGATAGTATCCGCTTTAAAATCTTTTGGTTTCCAAGGTATTCAAAATTCTTGATTTTAAGGTTTTCAAAAACTCGTATTTTCAACGACCTTAAATGATAAAAAGAACTATTTAATAAAAAAATAAAATCCCAGTAATTTTGACTGTTTTTTGTTAAATCTACTAAATTGCTAAATCGTGTCACTCCGTATGCTTAGTTTTGACCTTCTAATGCATTTTGTGAAAAAATGGCTATATAAAATGCTTAACAGGTTTTAATTTAACCGAAATCAGCTGGTACTTTTTAAAAAGGATGCTTAAGAATAATTTTTTTTTGACGACAGAAAGGAGCGAGTTATATATATATAGTAATATATATATTTATTGCCAAAAAATTATCCTTGATAGGCAGTTAATATCGTTTAAACCCAAATTCTAACAGTGTTATAAGCAATCAAAATTTGAATGGATACCACTCACGTCAAAACAGCACCTATAAGCAGCACGTGACCTTACGAAGCACCATTTCTACCAAAAGAACGGTTGGTGCACAACACGAGAATTACACCTACTTAAATGTACAGTATGGCGCTGTGTAACCTCACAAGCGATCTTCGGGCCTTACTTCTTCGAAGATGACAATGGTAATGCATTGAAAGTCAACGGAGAATGTTATCGGACTATGGTTGAAAATTTTTTACTTCCAACAAGATGAAGCCACTTGCCACACTGCTAGACAGTTAAGGACTTCGGAAGTCAAATTATTAGAGCAACCGCAATATTGGTTTGTTTAAGGAAGAAAATATGGAACAGCAAGTACATGCGTGTAGCTAGTAAAACGAAAAGTCTTCTTTTGCTCATTCCTCTAGTGTTGCTCCATACTAGATCTCATAGACATCGTGACTTACCAACCAGCGGCTTTATTTACATGACAAGATACTTTTTAAGTTTGTTTGTTTTGTTAAGTTTGAAAAAAGAAGATATATAGAAAGTAATAAAATATTCACTGCAAATTCATATTTAAAATCACTTTGGGCAGAGAACATGTATAATACTTATACTTGTTTAATTCCAGTAGCTTCTAAAATATTCTTTGGTATAAGATTTGACTTGGAGTCAAAGTATTTTTCGGTTAATAGATGTATTGCAAGTGATGTTCAAAAAAATGTCTTCAGCTAGCTAATCACAGTACTTAAAAACTAAGCCCTCTAGAAGAAGTTCAACTTGCCAGCACAAATGACTCTTATTTTCTTTACTAACTATTTTCCACTCCATTCACTAACTCGTCCATTATCAAATACCAGATTTCGTCTTGGCAATGGTACCAACTTTCCTCTCTTCATAATTTCCATATTTTCACCTGGATAATACTGACATTGTGATATAAAGTCCAGAAGTAACATACCTAGTTTCTTACTTGATTCTTTAAGATGTTCCAGGCTGAAATAGGTTGAATATTATTTAAATTTAATTATCTCTCATCAAATGTTTAGATCCTGTGTAATTTTAGGTAACAAATGGAAATCTCTTTTACTACTGACTTTAGCAAAAAAATAAATAAATTTTGCTTATTAAAAAATAAGTCTGGCTACAAAAATGTTTCGATATAATACACAAAGTGCGTAAAAATGAGTGAATGGAAATATGCAAAATAAAAACAAGTGTTACATAAAATTTTTTGAATTAGTCGAATTAGATAACGTAAAAATATTTGCACAAGGTGTAGTTTTTAGATAATTTAATGATTCATGGTCAATAAGTCAAAGATTTCAAATAATACAGTTTTTTATATATTCACCACTGATTTTCTCAAAACTACGAATATTACCAAAACAAGTTTTAAAAATCTTTTTGACTTGCATTTGAAGGCTCTTTAATTTAGCTGCCTCAAAAGTTAGAATTTAATTTTTTTTTGTTTTATAAACTTCTATTTTTGTATTTGTTTGGTACCCTGCTAACATAATTTTATAATTGTATTTTTAAAATATGCAGCCATTTTTATTAAGAATAACTTTCTTTGCTACTGCCGATAATAAAAAAGTTTTTCATTTGTCAACTAAAATTATACAGACACTTCATAGTAACAGGAACAGAAATTAGTAGGAGACTGTAGGAAAAAACTTGCGTGCAATTCGAGCACAAACCTCGCTGCTCTCGCGAGATTAGCGCACGCCGCGTCGCTCTAAGTAATACTTAGTACCCTTAAATCACTTTTTCAAATACCCTGTATATCTAAACATATTTGAAAAATATGCATATTGTTGTATCCTAAAACTTTTGTATTTAACATTTTATCCTAGACCTTTATAGCAAGGGAGCTACTGGACTGTGAAATTATTGCTAACCAATCGAGATTGTCTAATTTTTTTTAATTAAGAAATTAATACCTTTGAATAAATAAAATTTTTAATAAGAAACACAGTTTTTATAATTTTGCACAACACCCGACACACTAACGAAAACATTATAAAAGTAAGTGTTGAAAATGGGCACCCTCACTGAGTTATGTTTTCTGTTTCTCGTACGCATCGATAGTAACACAAGAGTTCAATTATTTGGTAGTCTTTTATCTAGAAATTATTCCGGAAAAATTGTTGCAGCTAAATGTGCGTATTGTCACTTCATCATAAATAAGTATACTCAACTGTCAACTTTACAGCATGGTAATTTTACTTTGTCCACATTTCGATCTGCTATAAATTTCATGGTATTTAAGATGTCAAAATCATGATATTTAAGATGTCAAAATGAAAAATCCTAAGATAGATTACCAAGTTTTTGTTGCATTAGATAAATATAAATAGTGTCTATTTTTAAAACATATAAATATAAGTTACGTTTTTTTAAATGACACACCATGTAAATTATACTTTCCCTAGATAGGTTTTTTTCCTGATTCCAAATATACTGGATCTGATACCTTTAAACACAGAGGAGAAAATTAAGAAAAACTACGTCATAAAACCAATGTATGCGACAAAGTTAGTCAAAATATGCTTAAATGACATAAAACAAATAGTGCTGCTGACAAAGCAATTCACAGAAGTAAATAAAATAATATAAAAATAATTAGTAAAAATTAATAATATTAAACAGCAGAAACTAAAGAAAATAACCAGTATTTAATTTAGTTAGCGTTCAAAAGACTGGAAATGTAACGATTAAAAATTACTAATCTTAATGACATTAACAATAAATAAAACATTAAATGAGTATTAATTAGCAAAATCAAATGTTAAAAATTATTCAACAGTATAACAACTATGAGCAACCAAAAGCTGTTTTACTCTGAGGCTAAATACTTTACAAATTTCTATTTCTCGTTATAAAAGTGGAAGTGCATTAAACAATTTCTTACTATTATAAAAAAATTGACATTTTTTTATGAAAAAATTCTTCTCCATCTTCTCGTTTATGTTTAAAGATAAAACTATCAAACCTGGTATATTTAGAATAATAATAAAAAGATACTTATCTAATAAAAAGTAAAATTTACAGGATGTCTCATTTTAAAAACTGCATTTAATATTTATACTTTGAAAACTGACACATTTCTATATTTTTCTAATGTTACAAAAAACTTGGTAACACGCCATAGAATTTGTTTCTTGGATCATTTTGGTATTTTAAAAAATAACAATGTTATAGCAGATTAAAATGTGGACAAGTTAAGATGATCACGGTGTACATATACATTTTCAAACACACGAATATTACTGTAGCATATCTCCACGTTCAAAAACATATCAGCATAAGTAGGCAAAAATAAAATATCTTTTTGTTTATAGGAATTTTGTATCTATTTACAATAGCAAAAAAAACTGCAACGGCAGATGGGTTTCTTTGCGTTCTACCAGATGGTATGTTCTGAAATAAGGGCCATTTAATACTTTTTTTTTACTCCCGATTATACAAGACTTTTTGCTTAATATGGCCTGTATTTCCCATATACTCTATATAGCCGAGTACAATTACTTACAAAAAAGGCAAAACAAAAAAAAATCCAATTAGGTGAATTTTTCTCGAGACAATGTTTTAAAGCATATCCTAAATAGTACCCTTAATTTGAGACATGGCTTTTATGTTTTTAGAAAGGAATTCTAGTTTTTTGTAATTATCCTGAAAATTATGAATTTAACAAGGAAGATAATTATGAGCAAAATTGTACGTTATAAAATTCTATACAAAAACCGGCAGTATGGCCAATTAAGAAATTTAGCAAGCAACTTTTGCAGCGTTGCCGGTTAGAACATTATAGACAAAAACCCTATTTCTTTAATGTAATCATAGCATTTTTATAAAAATTTAATAGATCTAATTTTATTTAAAGCAATAAAAAAAGTTAAACATAAACATATAGGTAAACAATCGGTAAATATCTTTTCCCACTTTTATAAGGTAATAAGGTGTGTCCCATGTATTTCAACGCATGTTGACTTACTGTTACTCTTGAGTAACACATTAAAAAATATTATTTTGCTTTCAGTTCAAAATACCCACCGATTTCCTTGTATTCTTTTATAAAATGTACAAAACCTGTATTATTATTTTTTTAAACACAAAGGTTTGTTATATTTATTTATTAACTCTGGAAGTAGAATTCTTATAACTACAAAAAACGTGGAAATTCAAAAATGTTTAAAACATTATGCGAGAATATTTTCCTCAATTATTAAATTTAAGTCTTGGAGAACACTTCCCCTGGCTGTATTAGTAATTTTACATTTTGTTAGCGAATTTTAGTTTTTTATTATTGGTACGAAAAAAAAACGATATTGTATGTGATAAGTAATTCAAAAATTAATTCTAGGCTCGTTTACTTTCAGTTTACGTGTTGTTATTGAATAAAAATAGATATCTGAAAATTGCCGATATATCGTTATTTTTTAAATTTACCTATAGATAACCATCTATATATCAATGTCTGTAGATAGTCATCGGTATATTAATAATTATCTATAAATTTCGCTATATGGATAGCTATCGATAACTATCGATATACTTATCGATATACCGATAAATAAAATGTATCGATACGTGAACTCCTATCGTTTATGGATATCGTTTTAATATTACCCATCCCTAATGAGATCTATAGAATTTTTATTAAAAATACCATGTTATATATCATTTTTAAAAATATTCTTATCTATAATGTTCAGACCGCTTACGTTGCAAAAATTACTGTTTTTTTTTAATTGGTCACTAGAGTGGGTCGAAAAACGGAATTTTTGAATTGTTGAACGGAATAAGTTTCAAAAGTTATGGCTTACCTATTTATTCTAACATTTTTGTAAAAATGTAGGTTTGTCGGATTTGATTCTGACTCTGCGCAAATGGTTGCATACTGAGACAAAATTACAATTTAAAAAAAAAAATCGAAAGCCATTTTTGCTTTACAGTGATATAGGCTATAGGCTATTTTTACTGATGATTTTCAAATAATGTTAAACGAGGACGCGATCAAGTTTTTACTTTCATTGCCCGTGTACATGCAGACATAGTTATGTTTCTTTAAGCGTCCTTCTCATGGGAACCAAGCACAGTTGACAATTTCAAGTTTGAAATAAGAATAACATTTTTTAAAAATAGTTTATGGCTAAAAACATAAAGTGAATAAGAAGATAAAGAAGAAATAACCGGAGTATCTGGAGAAGTCTGTGATCCTCTTTCAACAGATGACGTTATTAGAGCTAGACTTAGGTAGAAAAATAATTCTTAAATGTAAAACATCACTACAAATTGTAGTATAATGAAGTGTCCCTAAGGATCGGTGGTTGAGCGGGGCACACGCGGGTCCTTTTGATAGATCACAAGTACTCGTAATAAGTTGATAATCAGAGCTGAGGTACTGAATACAAATTTTACTTAAAGTAAAATAATCAGTACTTTTGATATTGTAAGTATTTCACTTAAGTACTTTTGATTAGCATTACTTGAGAGAATGTTTTTAGTACTTTTTGGAAAAGTCTTCTACTGGAACCAAAAATTTCAAATTTTGGTTAAGTGTTACTTATTAAAAAATGTACTGCAAAATCTTAATCTACTTAAAGTACTTTGTAGAAGTACTTAAGTATTTTTAGTACAGGTATTCAGTATTAAAAATACTTAAGTAGTTCAAAAATGATTTTAAGTACCTAATTTATTTTACTTGTAAAAATCTGTTTATATTCATATAAGTAATTTATAAAAAAACACTGTTTCCTTTGACTTTTTATGTACATAAATATACATAAATTTGATGGTTTTCTCTGAACTGAAAAAAAAAATAAAAAAAGGCGGAATGACGCCATTCTGAATTTTTTCTAACCAAAGTTTCCGAGATAAAGACACGATTTAATAAATTACTTCAAAATTTTCAGTTTGCAAAGAGCTATTTATACTATTTACAGAAACATACTGTTGCCTGTTTGTTAGGTAACTTTTAAACCATTCTAAAGATATACCTCTTATACCTAATTGTTCCAGAATCATAAGTAAAATGTTATGGTCGACTGTGTCAAATGCTCTCTGCAAGACTAGCGAAACAAGAGCGCATATCAAACCACTATCTATTTTACATTGACCTACAGATTTCAAAGATCTTTGAGAACACAGATAGCACAGATATTGGCCTATAATAATTTGAAGCCTGCTCACTATCTCCACTTTTGAACAGTGTCGAACTCTCGCTACTCTTAGCTTATCCGATACTATACCAGTTTCAAAAGACAAATTTATTACTTTGGCAAGAATAACGGAGGATTCACTACATTCCCAATATTTTTCTCAACATGTGAGTGGTATAACTTTCTCTTCTCCCACTTTATTTGTTTTACTACCTTGTTTTTTTATATTTGTTTTTATAATAATTGTTTATTAACATTTCTAAAAATTGTCTTTTTATAGAAGTAATCTAGTTTTTTTTTTAATTAAGTTTAAGACCATGTTTGTAATGTAATTCAATAGTTTGTTGTTCAGTAACTTTGATGTGAGTGTTGGTCCTGAAAACAGATATGAGAGCATCGTACAGGATTGGTAAAAGCCTCCAGATTGAAACCTAAACTATTAAGATCTTGTTTTACCTGTTGACTATTTAAAACTTTATTTACCCTAAATGTTTTTTTTGGGTTTTTTGTAATTACTCAAAGGAGATAATCTGTAGTTTGTGATCAGTTGAACAGCGATCAATAAGGGATAAACTATATTCCAGATTTCCAAAATTAGACAAAATATGGCCAATGAGTGTTGAATTATTTAATTGTCTTATACACACTGTTGTATTTAGACATTGGTGACCATAGTTCTTATAAATATCTTTGTATGTTGTAGTTGTGTTATTATTCTTTCACAGATCGAGGTTAATATCCCCTATAACTAAATTTTTTGATCTATTACATACACCATCCAGAGTAGATTCCAATTCTTGAAAAAATGTTTGTATCTTGTAATCTGGTGGTCTATATATTGCCGTTATATAAAAGTTATGCACTTGGCAAACCAAGATAGATACATCTGTGTTATGTTCACGATCACATTAAGTTGTATATTTAAGCCAGAGTTTTTTACAATAATTTCTAGGTCATCTAACTTATTCCTAAGAGATTGTGCATTAATATAAAAAAACATTAAAGTTTTCATTGTTATGGTCTTTAATTGCTCTAAACTCACTTAAAGAACTGACATATTGTACAGTACCTATTTTAATTACTTGACAGGCCCTCCTCCATACTTTGAATTTGATTTAGATTTTTGATGTAAACAATTTCTGATTGACCATCCTTTTAATTTTTGACAATGTGTATTGCTGATTTTTCTATAGATAAGCACAGATAGCGCTTTTAATATAATATTATTACCTGGTTCTGTCAAAAGTGAATATCAGGTGGACTCAGTGCCTACTTGTTTATTTTATTAAGGATTTTTAATTATCCAATCAAATAAACCTTCAAATCGAAATTTTGATCAACCCCCAGCTAATGGTAAAAAAGGTGTTTTATCAATATTATTTAAAAAGGCTAAGAGCTAGAAGAAAAAGTTTCTAATACAAATTGTATAGCAAACAATTGTACGTATAAATGGTTTAGATACTTTTTTGTTACTATTAAAATTAATAGAGGGGAGGAGAGAAGTTAAGAGAAGATGTGACAAATTTAAAAAATCACAGAAAGTTGTTTTTGAGTTGCCTTTTTAGAGAAATATATATTTTTAATTAAAAATGTATACCAATTTTTATTATTCAACTTAAGATACTTATTAACGGAAAAACATTTTTTTCTAACAAAAAAAATTAACGTTATTAATTCGTCTAAATTGAAAAATAAAAATTGCCATAATAATAAAAATTCTCTGAAAAGTGTTATAATAGATTCGAAAAAAATTAAAAATCATTAATTTTCCAGCTTTTCAACTTGCTAAGATTTTTTTAAAGTTTAAAGTTATAAAATTTTTTTAACTTCTAACCCCAGTAACTCTATTAATCTTAACAGTAGTACAAAAAAATGTCTAGATCATTTAATTTAATGTAAAATTTTTGTTCTACAATTTTTATTCGAAACTTTTTGCTCTTAAAAAAACACTATACATATATTTTTTTCATTTATAGACGGAGGTTGAGAAAAATATTAATTCTACTTATCGTTATCAAATACCTCAAACTAACTTATAATAAAAATTCAGACAAATGTTTGGGTAGTTTCTTATTGTACGACATTTGCACTTCAACAATTTGCATCATTCTTTAAAAATAATTACTTGCCCATTTAGTAACACTCTCGCACACTTGCGTGTTTTAAAGTGCATTGAAATTTCGTGTTTCGGGGTTACATTTGTTTGAATGTGTACTCAGTCAAATAAATATTTTAAGTATATCTTTTAAATTTCTGGGATATATTTCAACTTTTTCCTATGGCATAGGGCTAGTTTTTTTATTTCATTATTTCGCCATACGTACTGCTGGCTATACTAAAAATTTGTTACGAATTTTTAAAGAGATAAAAATAAATTTAGACTTAATTTAAAGTGTCAGAAAGAACATGTCTACTTGTATAACTGTTTTCAAAGATTGCCCCAAATAAAAAAAAAACACACTTTTCTGAAATTACTCATATATTTGAAATGCAACTTTTTATTATCCAGCGATAAGTGTCAAGTTCAAGTAAATATATGTATGTGCAGGGTGGGTGAGTCGGTCAAATTATGGTAAAGTTGCGCTTATAGGTGCCTAACAATATACCGTCTAGAACGTTTTGAAATTCCGAGTATTTCCGGATATATCTGGAAAAAACCGAAAATATGAAAAATTGTTTTACTTTTTTTGCATCTTGAATTTTTAAGGATTATTGCCGATTGATGCATTAATTTTTTTAACTATTCCGATTTCATAACATGTAAGCCTGCTGTGTATATGTACCAAAAAGTATTATTTTATTTATTATTGTCTAATTTTTTGAACTAGCTATTCCAAAAAAGTTGGGCGCAACCGGTATCATGCTTAGACGAGGTCTAGGGTATCATACGTAGCATAGTGTGCTATGAAAATAATGATTTGTGTAATTTTGCAAAAGTCAAATTGACATCTGCAGTTCTGTAGTTTTCGATTTCGTCTTTTGGTTTCATCTCGCTGTTATACACATAAAATATAATTGGAATTTTTCGTAGAATCCAAAAATAAAATAAAATACAAGGTGTTTCATTTAAAATTATGAAGATAATGTCAGTTACCAGTAGATTTGGCAACACTGCAACTACGAAAATATTTTAAGAGTTAAATCGCGGCTTCTTATGGTAAGTAATCAATATTTCAAAAGCTTCCTTCTTGTCGTTCGTCAAATACTTCTAATAGGTCAACGAGTTTGAGGCACCCTTTATATGGGGCATATTTTTTACGTGGTTAGTAGTGTGTTGTATTTGTTGTTCTTTTCCTTAGTTATCATCAACAAATGGTCTATAATTATTTTAATTACACAAATATAACCAAAATTATTAACACAAAAATCAACGTATCGCGGCTGCAAAAAACTCGTTCCACTGTTCTCAGCTGCCAAAATAAAGGGCAAAATCAGTACTGAACTTTTTTGGGACTATCATCAACAGATGTATTTCCGGTGGGAACAGAATTATACTGTTAAAAAAAAATTCTAATATAAACTGCCCCAGATTTATCTTACTGATGATACGGGCAAGGGGTGAAGGAGGGTGCATGATGGAAGAGCTTCCAAACAATACAAAAGTTGAACAAAATTAAAAGAAGAACACCCAGTACATATATATATATATATATATATATATATATATATTTTTTTTTTTTTTTTATTGCTCCACATTGTTTCTACCTTTTATAATAAGACTTTAGTGACACATTAAAATAGACGGAAAAATTCTATCCAGTTTTTATTAATATTTTGTTTATTCGAAATGAGAATATTTTAACTAAATATTAAAATATAATATGTTGTCTAGAACTACAAAACGTTTCTGGTAAGGTATATAACAATCAATGTCATAAATCTGTATAAATAAGTAAACAAATCTGGCAACATTGCACATAAAAAAATCTTAATTTAATATCTAGATGAAGGCAACGCAATATCAAAATTGTAGTAAAGTTGTTTAAATGGACTACAAATATAATGCAGCTAGGTTAGTTTTTCGGCGTATGTAAACCTTACATGTACAGGTTTCCAATTATCTTTTATGCCTGCCCTTCCTGAGCACTTCAGTTTAACAGTAGAACAATGTGTTTTTGCTATTACTGCTTCAAAAATGCAGATAATACGTAATTTTTGTACAGAAAAACTTTGTAAATTCAACGTATAAATTTAAGTACATAATGCTTTATCAATTTTGTCTAGCTAGTAGCTACATTGCGTTTTTTCTTATATGTAATGCAATTTTTTTACTAAAACTAAAATATTACTGATGTTTACCCATGTGCTTTTAGAAACAATATTCTGAGATAATAGCATTTATCAATATTTAGTTATTAATATAAAAAAAATAACTTGCTTATGATTGTATCTAGATTTACTTTGTAAGTACTTTAAGTATTTAAATATATTTTAAGTACTTAATAGTTGTACTTAAAACTAAATCATTCACTTGCTACTTATACTTAAATTTTCTTTTTTAAATAAAATACTGAATATTTTAGTACTTTTGCAAAATTCTGGTACTTAATACTGCAAGTAGAATTTTAAAATCAAGTACTTAATATTAGTTACTTTAAGTACTTTTGCTGAGTACTTATCACAGCTCTGTTGATAATGCTCCATAATAAATCCATGAGACCTTGAAACATAGGTTCTTTGCATTGTGCAAAATAGATTAAAAAAGAGCATCAAATTTGGACAGTTAGAAGCCAAGTCAATGCGTAGTAAAGCAATCGAGCTCGTTTGGAATGCGCGATTTCAAGGTCCACCGTTCATACCCACCCCTCCAATTTTTCCACTCAGACGGTCGGACGAATCAGATTTATACCAACATTATTTACACTTTTCTGAATTAACATTGACATGACAATTTTGCTACTCTATGCTATGCCCAGTATCTTGCGAGAGTTAATGCTGATATATTCACCAATCCGCGCAATGTCTGGTCATTTATAAAGCAGAATTGGTGGTCATTTAGTTTACCATCTATAATGTTTTTGGATGATGAGAAGATATCAGAAGGCATAGATATAGCTAATATTTTTGCAGCATATTTCTAAACTATTTTTACTAACCAAGATACTCCTGTGCCTGATTATCGATCAGATCTTCATAAGAACATAAACTATCGATACTTTTCAGTATCAGACATTTTTGAGGGGATTAACAGATTACTTGATAAACTATCTTCGGGAACTGATGTTATCCCTAACTATTTATTGAAGCACTACGTACTGCACCCCGTTTCCTGCTTTCACTATGCTGCTTAATAACTGATTAAAATAGGGTTAATTCCCAAATACATTTAAAGAAGGCTTTCTCATTCCAATTCACACTGTTGATAAAGAATCCTTTAAGAACTATCGTAATATTTGTATACAATTCAGAATTCATAAATTGTTTAACGCGCTCATGTATGATCAGCTTTCACGGTCATGTAGGGAATTAATATCTGATCAACATGATTTTGTGTTGGGCAGATCCACGGTCCTCAATTTGGCTCTTTATTAATCGCCCTTGTTGGACGTCTTAGGGAGGGGTGCTCAAGTGTATTCCATTTACACCGATTTCCCCAAGGCGTTCGACAGAGTCGATCATCAGCTACTTTTTGGTAAAATTTCGGGTTTGGGTCAGTCAACATCTACTTTAATGGATCAAAAGTTATTTAGAGGAGCGAACATACATGGTCAGAATCGGCAGTTTCCGATCTGACCCAATCGCATCAGTTTCTGGTGTGTCATAAGGCATGCACTGTTGTTCCTTACTATTTAATCACTTTGTTAATGATGTTTATAATTTTATACAATTTTCTGATTTTTTATATTCGCTCATGATCTTAAAATTAAAGTAATTTAAACTTCTGCCATTTTCTTACAGTTGGATCTAAACCGATTTGTGGAATGGTCAAAAGAAAATAGGCTAGCCATAACACATACTATAGTACTGGTGGAACGCCACTGGATAGTGTTAACATACTGAAAGACCTTGGGGTGCTATTTGACTACCGGCTTTCATTCAGTGGCTATATTAATGAAGTAACTGCTAAACCAAACAAATTGATAGATTTCATCCAGAGAAGCTCTGGTAATTTATCTGTAAATTTATTAACGTTAATGTACTTAAGATCTGTGCTGGAATATGCCTCTATGATATGGTCGCCAAATTATGAAGTTTATAAGTATAGTTCAGAAAAAGTTCACAACATATTTCTTAGGATGTGTGTCTATAAATTAAATATTATCATTGAAGATCATAATTATCAGCATATTGAACTGTTAACGACTTGAGACTACTCTTGAATGGCCAGGTGAGATGTCCGGCTCTTCTATAGGTGATTAATTTGCAAGTTCCATTTAGATCTCTAGAAGACCTAAGCTTTTTTATGCTGGACACCATAATACCAATAATGGTGTCCATGCTCCTATTACAAGGACATGAGATTTACATATCGGCATGAAGAACTCGACCTCTTTTCATTCCACTTAAGTTCCTTTAAAAAATAATTGTATGTCCTAAAAGTGTCATTATGATGTGGTCTGTTTATTGCCATATAGCAAGTATATTACATTTTTTCCCTATATTTATAATTAGTTACATAATTTATATTTTTCTTACAAAAATTGGGGCCCCATGAAATTTGTAAATAAATAAACAAATAAAATATTACGAATAATGCTAATACCTTCTCAGCCTCCAGTATGATGGGCAAAGGTGCTTAAGATTTTCAGGAAGCATCTATATTTTTATAATTTATTTTAAAATATTTATAAAATATATCACAATATATTAATAGTAAGAAGTAAAGATTTGAAAGTCTATCTGTATGTCTTCCTCCTTCACCTTGTAGATTGACTAACAATCTACCTATTGAAACGAAATCATTATTTAACTCAGCTGCACAGTATACAGGAAGTGAGGGATGTCCTCGTCTAGATAGCTCAAGAGAGTTATTAATAAAAAACATAATTTTGTATGCTTCAATGACCTTTCTGGTATAATTATAGGATATGCCTATATAACATACTTCCCGTCGATACGTTTTACGGACATATGTATGAATGTACTTACCAAGACAATACAAGCCTGGTCAAGGTATACACTATTATAGAAAGCTTAATACTAAGAAACGACAACTAAGATAAAATTTTACCTGTCTTCCTCTGCAAGACCACCAGAAATTATTGCATCACAAATTTTTGTATTGGCATCAGCATCAAAAAGAGGGATTCCAAAGTGGCAGTCCAGTATTGTCCAATTCTGCAATATATTTAGTGTATATAAAAAACCAATTCAGCAATTACGGTCGATTTTTCAACATTTTATCAACCGACGAAGAAAAGAATGTCCTCCACAATAAAAATACGTTGAGAATATCGGAAAGTTAGTACTGTTTCACTTTTTTTTCTGTTTTGAAAAAAGGTTATAATTTTATTTTTTGAAACTATAGATTTTCCGATATTCTGTTAAAAAATATAGATACATTTTGTTTTAACTTTTGTTCAAAAAACACAGCAGTATTTATTAGTAAACGATGCGATGACGTGTTTTTTAAGGTTAACCACAACCACAACTATTTGGCCAAACATTCAGCTCATTCGCTAGACTAATAACGTTTCTTTCAGTGGCCCACCGTAACACTGCAGATATCATGTGATTTATGTGCTGCAGCAACATAATCGAAAATTTAAATTCACTCCGATATCCTTTAAACAATTTTATGTATGCTCACACAATACCCGTAATTATATCTCAACAGTACTTACTTAGAAATTTTACTAACACAAAAGTTTGCAAGAGGTGAAATAAAGACAAGTTTATGTAACAAATCTGTGAAGGAATCGATTCATGAAAAATAGCAGCTTGTCTTTTGAAAAAATTGAATTACCAATTAACATTCGTTCAAAGTTATGAAAAAAATATTAAACGGTTAAAAAATACGACGACGTTTTGATCCACTCTGATGCTTTTTTGAAAAATTTACGGGTGAGATAGATCACAACCTTAGAGTATAAAACCGAGGATAGACTCAACATTTCATTCATAAATAGTTTCGAAACTTGGATCTATTATTGTTTTTCACGTGCTATGGTTGCGAGAGAAAACATATATTTTAAACCTGTTGGCGCTCACTGAACCAATTTAATATATGTTTATAGTAAGCAATTTAATGTGTTTCGTCAATTTTAAGTATCTGTTAGACGCGTAGTTAGAAATTCGGACTGGGAGGTTCAAAATAAGAAAGCAGGTGATATACATATTTTGCGGTTCCTTTTCACTTTCCTTGCAAGAGAAAAGTATTGTTATCGCATTAAAATCACCCTTCGAGATTTTTTCACGTTTCGGGAATTTTGAAATTCTCAAATCCGTCGGTCTGTCGGTCTCTTTGCGGCATAACTATAAAACTACTTGATGACTGACTTCAAATTTTAGTCAAAGATTAAGAGTCCTATGGGATTGACATAGTAATATATTTGTGAAACTCCAATACGACGGAACAAAACGGCGGCGTAATAAAAATGTTAAGAAAAATATTACTAAAAATTTATTAAACCAATGTACCTCAAATTCTGCCCAAAAATCAAGTGTGACCTAAGAATAAACTGATAAAATTTTGCTGAGGAGCCTTTAAGGTTACACAAAACAGCGGCCTAATTAAATGTTTAAAACATCAGTATCAAAAAACTTTATATAATAAAGTTGAAATCTTACACAAAAATCAAGTGTGAAAAAGGGATAAACCTGTAAAATTTGATATATCCTATATGGCGAAACAAAATGGAGGAAAATGTTTGAAAAGTCAGTAAAATTCTATTTCCTACAAAAAAATAATAAATATCATTATTGATTTTTTTATAGATAAGTAATTATAAAATAATACCAATAAATAAAACAAAAATTTAAAAATACTATGTATATTTGTATGTTCGTAAGTATGTATATGTATGTTAGAAAAGTAAATTTTAAAAAATCATAGCATTGTTCTTTGCCCAGAACATCCCTCATAACAAATTCCACCAGCACTCATAAAATAATTCTTTTATAAGCTTTTATATACTAAAAAGGTTAGCTAGGCATTGTACTATATTTTAATTACATATGGAATAAAACCCGAGGAACTAAGTATTTTGGAATTTGGTATGTGGAGGAATAACGTAAGCTACTTCCTCATAGAACCAAGAGGCATTTTAAAAATCCGCAAAAACACGTTTGTTCTTAAATAAAAGCATTTAACCATAGAAATATAGAACTTATTCAAATCCAAAATAGTATGTATGTTAATGTTTACGTTATGTAAAACCCAAACCAAAATTGGCAAAATATTTAATTCTATTCAATTAATATTTTTTTTCTTGTTTTCCAGGCCAATTAACATACTCGAATGGCATAAATATCAAATTAATATGGGTAAATGCTAAGGCCAGTTAATTACGTCAAGACTTACTTGTGAGATGAAACTTCTGGACTTAAATAATCTGTATTTCCACAAACAACATACTTCCTTACCATAGTTTTGCATTTATTTAAGTACTACAACACACAGAACTTACAAAATTATTAAAAAAACTAAAAAATATATATAAACAACAACGGTCGAACGCGGCAACAAAACAAGAGATGATTGCTATGAATGAATAGTTGCAAAACTACTCGTAAGGGACGTAAATTTGGCGTAGCGCCGTTACCATTTCTATTTAGTAATATTCTTATTATTACATTTTTGTAATTTTTTAAAGACCTTACTTAATCACTTAGACAATAAAACAATGTTTTATAGTCTGTGGTTAATTATTGTGTGTAGTTTTTTGATATACATATAACTGTGTTATGAAAATATATAAAAATATTGCAGTAATTCGATAAAACTTGGCTTAGAATATTTGACAATTTTTAAAATGTGACAACAACCTACACCTATCGATGTAGTGGAGAGGGAAAAAAATTAATCTATGATCCCGTGTTAAATGTAAATAGTTGGGTCTCTTTAAGTTTAAGATCACAACAAACCTATTTTTTGAAAGATCTTTCTAATACATGAAGATGCCAATTCCACGACAATTATTTATATAGACTAGACTGCATATTTTCCATAAGGTTTATACATTACTTATTTAATTGTACGTTACCACTTTATACTTTTGATATGGGACGTTCCTAACTCGAGTTTATATCGTCTTTGATTTGATTCAAAAGTTAATTTGAAGTGAAACGTGACGTTGCTTTTGAGTTATTTTAAACTGAATATGTTATTAATTAAATATATTTCCCATGTAATGAAAAGTGTATTATTAACTTCTGTAAAATGGAAATAATAGTAGTTCACATTACATACCCTAATCGACTCTTCAATTTCGTTCGTAGTCTCGTTTTCTTTGTCACTTTGAGACTCCTCTATTCTACTGAATATACCCACATTCTCATCTACGGGACTCTGAAGTTGCTCTGCAGATGAATTTAGATCCAAACGAGTGTTTTGAACATTAGTTTCATTAATAGCTAACTGGTCAAGCTCTTCCTGAAGTAAAGTAGTACAGTCTCGACTAAAATTAAAAAATACAGAAAACGATAATAAACGATTAATGACCTTTATCTCTTTCACAATGGATTCTTCTCGATTTTTTCAAACATTGAAGCTATGTATATTGTGTATATAAGTCAAACTGCAGGATAAATTCGTGAAAATGGAACTGCTTTTCCCCTAGGTTTTTTTTTATTTAAACATGTTGGTGGGATTGCAAAGCAAGTCTGAGTTTTTGCAATGCATAACGACCGGAAGCTATATATATATTTTTTACTTTTGTAGAAAAAAATAGCGTTTTACATTTTTTTTAACAGACAATTATAGCGGCTTCTATTAGTCTAATCTGAACAAACAAATTGTTTTTGAATACAAAACAAAAAACTACATGACAAATAATTTTCGAATTTTCTTTACAACCTTACTTGTATTTAATGAATTTTGATAAAAACTCGTGATAATATATTTCTAATAGTCACTAATAGGCATACCAGTTTAAACACTGCAATTCAATTTGCAAATTGAATCGTCTGTAGTTTTTGTACAAATTGGCTAAATTCAATGTTTTATTTTTTAAATGTACCTAGGTTTTGTATTCTCTTTAAAACGGAACTAAAAAACTATTTTTTAAATAAGAAATTCTATTTAATTTCTTAATTAAAAAACAAATTGACAAAATTTGTTTTTTTTGTTTTTGACTATTTATTTTTATAATGAAATATAGAGAAGAAAAGCGATTATAGACAAAAAAAAAAGATTTTAATTAACGATATTTTATTTTATTATTATTATGTCAATATCTCGGAACGTTTTTGACTGTTTTTTGTTTACTGTCTTGTAATAAAAATAGCGTTATTTTTTTAAAAATCAGGTGATTTTAGACAAAAATGATGAAATATGCTAATTTATAAACCTATAATACCACATTTCTATTGTTAATGATAACCAAAGTTCATTTTAAGAAAATAATTTTAAACGGGACGTTTACAGAGTGTCCCAAAATAGGGTTCGATCTAAATAAGTTCATACCGAAGTGTAAAAGTATCAAATCTTTGATTAATTCCATTAAAGGTTTTTTTTTGAAATAGAAACTATGTTTTATAAAGTACAGATTACAAATTATTTTCTGTGGATTGCATAAAGTCTCGGATAAGATACTCTGTGACCAGTAAAGTCTGCATTCTATGAGACAATTTTTTAATAATTGACTTTAATAAACTTTCAGTTAGCAGAATGTTTTTGATTTATTATTAATGCAAACTGACAATGAAAAAGCTAGTCACCTTATTTATCTCAAACTGTGTGATCCACTTTTCATAAGTACACACTTGTATCTCAGAAATGACTTAATAAATTAGTTTAAAATTTGAGCGCTGTGGATTTAAAAATCTGATTGTTTTGACACATTCAACTTTGATATCGCTCATTGGCAATTTTTTGAAAAAAAAAAGCATTAGCAATTTCATGAAAAAAAAAAGCATTAGAAATTTTGTTATGGAAATTTTAATCTCAGATACTTATTGGGCATAATTAAAAACCCGTTTATACCAAATTTCAACCAACCAAAACCATTGGTTTTTTTCAAAAACCATTGATTTCAAACGCAAAATTCTCGTAAACCATTGCTTTTATCAAAAGACACTGTTTTGTGTTTTTTGTTTATTTTTACCATCTTTACTGGATTTAGGAAAGAAAATTGCTCTAGGACGTCGTATTATAAAAATTATCACTTAATGTGCAACAAGCAAATTTTCTTACCTAAATTCAATAAAAATGGCAAAAACAAACAAAAAATGTAAAATAGCGTTTTTTGACAAAGGCAATGGTTTACGAGAAGAAGAAATGTAAAAAAATGTATTCTTGGCAAATCGTATCTCCGATAGTCAATAAAATATTTTGTTGGAATTTGGTGTAAAGGGGATTCTGATGATGCTGATTAAGAATCTAAGATCAATATTCCCATAAAAAAATCGATCCATTTTTTTCCCACCTAGGTTAAGTAATTTCTGAGATACAGGGGTGTACTTATGATAAATGGATAACACTGTATGTCAAATTTGAATTGATTTTTTTTATATTGCAGACATCTGCCTTTCCTACTCAAAATTTTGAAAAATGGTACATACATACATATATGTTGCCTTAACTGGTTATTTTAATACTTTAATAAAAATATCCCATTTATGTTATCAACAACAAAATAGCTAATATTATATGTATTATGAAAATGCATCTGAGCGTTGAATTTATCAAATATTGATAGTTTAATTCAGGTTTATTTACATTCGGGTGAAATAGCATTAAGTAAAAAAAAGAGAAATATTTGAGGTCAACCATTAGTATTGAAAATTGATTTTTATCTAAAAAATTAAAAATAGAAACAACTTTTTCCTTTAAGATTTTTCAAAAATTTTAGCAAAAATGCTGTTTTCTGCGATATATTGAAAAAAACTAAATTTTGACAGGTAAGATAAATAAAATTACTTTTTTATTGTCATTTTGCATTAATTTTAAAGCAAAAACTCAAATTTTAGTAAGGTCAAATAATAAAAAGAATTCAATAGAATGCGGACTTCACTGGTCACATAGTACCCTATCTCTGCCTCAAAACTCTACAGTGTGGAACAAAAATATGGAAAACTCGAAATATCTCAGTTATCGCCCTCCTGATTTTAATGAAATTTTCTATACTTAGGCACGAAATTATGTCTGATTCAATGGTGATATTTACAGCATTGCCAGGTTTACCGTTTTTCTGTAATCGATGAGAACTCTTATTTTTTAAATGGAATACCCTATTTTTTATTGAATTTTCGAATTCTACTTAGAATTCTCTTAAATTAGTTAAGAAAATATGGAACATTCGAAATATCTCAATTTTACTCACATGATTTTAATGAAATTTTGTACACTTACACAATGGTGACATTTATAACGTTGCCAAATTTCCGATTTTCAGTAATCGATGAGAACTTTCATTTTCAAAAAGGAATTATTATTTTTTATTACATTTTCAAATTCGAATTTTCGCCCCTTTTCATTTGAAGCAATTTTGTTAAAATGTTAACAGTTTTTGAGGAAATCGTGGTCTAATATCTACAGTAAGTAAAGTTCTAAAAAAAAATCGTGATTCTAGAAACGTAAAAGATGCTGCACACTCTGGAAGACCAAAGAGCGCAACAGATGGTGATAAGGCTTTAGCAGCCATATTCACTAAGAGGTTTAAATTTAGACCAGGTCTAACTTGGCAGCTATAGGTTTAAGATGACATGCAACAATGAAACAAATAATTTTTCTAAATGTCACAAAACATGACAGTGACATAAGCAAATCATAGCTGGCAAACCAAAAGTTTTAACTGCCATGACAACTAGATCTGGTTTAACTCTTAAACCTTTTTAGTGAATATGGGGGTTGACGTTTTACTGAGTTTAAAGGAAAATTCCCACCTATCTACTAGAAAACTAGGAAAAGTAAAAACAAAAAAATTTCATCCGTACAAAATAACTCTGGTGGAAGAACTCTCCGAAGATGACTACGATAGGCAATTGGAGTTTTGGGAGACGTTAATGAAATGCTGCAACGCTAATCCAAATTGTGTTCGCCAAATAGTTTTCTGACGAATGAACATACTTTTTAAGGGGAAAATTAATATTAATATTGGGCAGCAAAATCCCCATTGGATTCGCGAAAGTCGTACCCAATATCCTCAAAAAGCAAATGTTTGGGCCGGTAGACTAGGTCAAAAAAATAATTGGCCCTTCTTCATGGAAGAAGCCTGAGTGTGAAGCATCTTTTAGGTTTCCAGTTTCAGAATTTTTTTTTCAGAACTTTATTTACAGTAGATCTACCTAATTGAATTCTATTAGGATATTTGTCATTAAAAATGTTACAAAGATCTTGCTGTGTTTGTATTTTGTTCCCATAACCCAGTATCATTGAAATTTCAAGTCTTTAGGTTTTAGTTAAATCAAAGGTAAAATGATCCAGCTGTGTAAATCAACATGCACTGCTAACTTGTATGACGCAACCCGTATACTAGTTTTAGTTATCATGGAAACTAGGATTACAAACAATAACATGCTTGTCATTATTCTGACTTTTTAGAATTTGAGTTATTCAAATTTTAGGAATTAGTTTAAGTTATGTTTTATATTTTTCTGTTTCTTTTTAGGTTTATCAATGTTTCAACTTCCAGGGTATTTGGATGTAGTATGTTTACTATTGCATTGCATAACTAAGTGGGTGAATTCATTTAAGAAAGTTTATTCTAAAATAAAAACTACAATCTATTTGTAATATTCGAAAATTTAGTTTTTTTATAATTAAAAATACATATTTCAATTACCTACATTTTTAGTTTAGCTTTAGAGAAATTGAAACAAATACCACTTTCCCAAAAAAAATTCTTTAGTTACCCTCCGTAAGAAAACCAAAATATGTACAGATTTATCATGAGCATAGCTTGGAAAAATGATCACCAACATTCCCGCACTAATATTATAAAGTATACAAAGGACAAAAAATTGGGTCAAGTGAAGCAAGTTTTCCGTTTTCTCGAATATTAAGGTTAGCAAGTCAAACAGATTGTTGTAGTTCTATGTACTTTCCTAAGTAAATATTTTTTGATACATTACAACTTATTGATCTGATTATTAAGTCTTAATAAAACATACTACATACAGACTACGAACATCAATTTGGAACAACCTGTATTATTTTTTAACAAAATCCTCAAGGCTACGAACGCTAGAGGGAGCCAAATAAGGGGGCCGATTTTGTATATTAAGTTGCCTATCTATACTATAGCAAACTGACCAATGCTTTATCTACCTATGTAAATCATACCCGATAATGTCATATTGATATTATCAGGTAAGCTTTCGTGTGCAGGTATTTTAATAGGTGATACATTCAAATATCGATATTAAATCATGATTTCCTTAAAAACGTTTAACCTTCGGAGAACTTGCTTCCAATCTAAAGTATCGAGAATTCTACGCAGTAAAAAATAGAGTATTCCATTTAAAAAATAAACGTTCTCATCAATTACAAAAAAACGGTAAATTTTGCAATGTTGTAAATGCCACCATTGAATCAGACATAATTTCATGCCTAAGTATACAAAATTTCATTAAAATCATTTTTCTTACACACTATATATGCAATCCATAGAATAGAATTTGGATACTCTGTACCTTATAGTAGCATCAGTTTGTATTTCAAATCATGATCTTTAATGGAATTAATCAAATGTTTGATTGTCTTACACTTACGTAATGACCTTACTTAGCTCAAACCCTATTTTGCGACACTCTGTATAAGTTAAAAAGTCCCGTTTAAAAATTATTTTCTTAAAATGAACCAAACTTATCATTATTAATAGAAACATGGTAAATTATATAATTGCATAATTCATTATTTTTGTCTAAAATCCGTCATTTTTGTTATAATAAAACAGTAAATAGAAAACTCACAAAAACGTTCCGAGACATTGACTTAAGCTTTAAAATACTAATAATAACAATGAGGAAAATAATAACAAAAAGAAAATACACCTTCTTTACCAATCCTAATCGTTAAGAACGACTGACATTAAATATCATGTTTTTTTATATTTTCTTTTTGAAGAGCAGTTAGTTTTCAGAACGATTTTTTAAACATTTTATTCATATACGTAAAAATAACAATACTCAAGGTAACTTGGAAGCAAAGATAAGAGAGATAGGAATATCAAAGTGCCATAAGTCTGTTTCGAGGCTGACAATACTGTTTCTGCGCATGCTTTAATAGAAACATTTCTGATTGGTTGATTTTTAGAGATGGTTCGACGTAAGTTTGCGCGCCACATGGATAAGATTTGAATGCGAGAATGAATTTACAATGCATTTAGCAATAATTATGTGAGCATGGCTCTATATTATTTACTTTATTTATAAGCGATTTGCTCCGATCTATTAAGAACATCAGATTCTTGGCATTTGGCAGTGGTGTAACTACAGGGTGTTCAATGAACACGGGCTTTAGGCAACTTTAGGGTTCTCCCATAGTTCAAAAATAATAGGCTAAAAAGCAGCAACGGTTTTTACATGAAACGGGCTTTAGTTGTTTTGTTGGAAAAAAAGAACAGTTGTTTTTAATATTGATAAAATAATATCAAATTTAAAACTAAATGACTTTTGAACAGTGTGATTTAATGCCGGTAGGAGCATTAGCCCTCAAAGTAGTTGTTTCTGTAGAGTAAATAGAAATAAACACACATGATGTTAATACCACGGTTAATACAGATGTAAGTAACTGTTTGTGATAATTGATAACCAAGTACTCGACCAAGCAATTTTGTCTTAACTAATACCTATTATTTAAAAAACTTTTACACAGCTCTACAGCATGAGATGTTTTTGATATTAATGTGTGCTAAAAAATTTCATCGGGAATGTTAACTTTTTAATTCACATTCAAATAGAAAACCGAATTTATAAAATATATGTAATAGGGAGGGGGCCTGGTAAAACTCGAATACGGGCCTATTTCCAAGTAGTTACGCCACTGGCATTTTGGCATTGTTTTTTTATGTATCCGCGAATTTGTTGCATATTATATGTTGTCGGATAGGTGCTATATTGTACTTATATTATTTTATAAGTTTAGTTTAAACACAATTTAACACACAATAATCGAAAACAGTCCAAAAATACAAAACAGAATAATGCAATCTTATTACATACACTTTGTAATAGCAATATGGCCGATCGATCGATATCGCGGAGAAGTTGATTGACACGGCATTTAGCGTTTTAGTCCACCTGAGGATAGACTTATGCGGTTAGGATACCGCTATTTCGCTTTCTTTGCCTCCAGTTCAACTCATTGTGTAAATGGGTGACCGGGAGTATTGTTATTTTTACGTATATGATTTTATAAGGCCGCCATCTTGAAACCCAAACTTGACACTTGACTTTTGTGCTAAATTTGAAATCAATAAATAATTTTTTCAGGCTTACTTTTTTTAAATTTTTATTCGGTCACACGGTTTTTCAGGGCACAAAAATGAACTAAAAACGGATTTTTCCCGTTACACTAACGTCATAACAAGGAACTGTCCTTGTCTGGGACATATCCTGCAATGTTGCAGGCGAGATGATCCGTTTTAGTTAAACAACGATCGCGATGTCACTCTTTTTAGAGCTCATGAGGCCGCCATACACTAGCAAAGCCCCGTGTAGGACAAAGGCACAAAATGGAATCACAGAAACAATACTCCACTGGCTACTACCACAACCTGATGTTCTTAGGATCTAAGACCTATATCACTTTACGCCACATTTATATCTTACCTAGTAAATCCATTAGTAGGGGATGACCGATGACTACCACTGTCTACAGGCGTTACCGCAAAATGAGACTCCACGGGAGATTGCAATTTAATCTCATCGATATCTTTTTTCTCGAACCGGAAATTTTCATTGTATATACTTGTTGACCCAGTTGCTACCTTTATACCACCGGAATGCGATTTTAAAGTTCCTGAAAAAAATAAAGTCTTGATTTATAAAAGTAATTACAATATATGTAAAATATGTCCTTTAAGTGCAATATAGTATCTTTTAGTTTTTGTATCATAAATATTTAAATAACAAAATGGATCACTAAAGGGTTTAATATCGTTTCATTAGTAGTATAACAACGCAAAACAATTTTAGATGTATTATTTTTAAAACGAATGGATCACCCTGTAAAATTTCGTTTCAGACTTTGACCTTTCCCATATAGAGAAACATCGTTTGTTTTTCGCAATGTTTTGAAAATGCATCTTTTTGGAAATACTAACATGTTCTTCCAAAGTAAGTAAAATTGCTTGCCCTGGATCAGGTAGTACATATTTTTATTTGAGTGGCCTTCATATCCAAAGATGATACCTTGATAACTGTTTATTTTTTAAACATGTCATTACATTGCAAGCCACAGCATACAAAAAATTAAAATTACTATTTGTAACACTGTACAATTTTAGTTATGCACACAGAGTTTTTTAAAAACAAACCCAAAAGTTCAGGGTATCACATAATATCTCCTGAAAATAAAGTGAACAGTTTATATGAACATGGTCGGATAGATCTTTGATATTAGTTATTAACTAACGATAATATTGTTTTTTTTGATACACCTCGTATATTTTTAAAGATTTTCAAATTAAATTTGTTAGATAGTATACTACGACTAATATCAATAAAGCGAATAAATAACGAAAATCTAAAGGGTGTTATTTTTTCAGAGTCGAGATCCTTTTAAAGCCTCCCGAAGTTTTTACCAAGACTTTACTGCCCATTTTTATAACAAAATCAACTTCCTGATTCTGTTCTGCAAATTTTGGTCTGCTAGATTTTTTCGATATTCTGCACGGTTTAGAACTTATTTAGCTCCCTCCATGCATAGGTAATTTCAAGGTCGTAATACATGTAGGACATAGATGATAAAACGTAAAGGGAAACCAGAAAAAATGATACCTAGATTTCGCTAAAACTTATTTAGGCTCTTTATTTATTTTAGATATAGTATACAGTGTCTTAAATTAGAGTTAAAAATCTTTAGAAATGTATGATGTGTATTAAAAAAATTTTAAAAATGTAAATTTTATCCTACTTATGTTCATATGAACTTTTCGTTTTATCTCTACGCGATAATCTATCATACCTCGAACGTTGACGTATGTTTCTTGAAACATCCTGTATATAAATATATATTGTAATTTTTTTAATCTATAAAAAAATTTATCGCAAATAGTTAATTACTTCAAAAGAGTCGAAACGCTCGAGAAACTTGGGCTTAAGAAATATGAACGATACCTCTCAAACTATGTTTTTAGCAGACAATTTTTTGCCAACATTCTCTAAAATGACTGACAATAAAATGACTTCCTAGAGTTAAATTTTTTTACCTTTTAAACGAACCTGCGTTCCTTCTCCTTGTGGTCTTCCAAAATCTAGTACTCCAACATTGGCAAATGTCAAATATCCACAACTATGATCTAAGTCTAATAATTCAAACAGGGCTCCCACTGCTGGATGTTTCGTTAGTGGCAATTCAGATTCGGGGTTTGGTCGCCTTAAATGGAAATAAATAATTATTTTCAAAAGGCCAGTGAACCAGTTTATAGTCGAATTTTATTTAAAAAATATATTGCTCGAACAACACTTACAGGTAGTCTACTAGTAAACACTGGTTATGTTTAACAATCGTAACTAAGTAACCTAAAACATATCACTCTCAATCATTCATTCAGTAGAGGTCTTGTTAATGTGTTTGTCAGCTTAACACATCTATAACAACTATTAGACCTTCGATTTTTGTCTTTTTAGAGAGCTTGTAGCAGTATTAGTCATGCCAGGAGTGTAACAATAAAAATATTTGGCACGAAATACAAAGTCTCTCCAATCATTCTAATTACCTACATGGCAAAGTCGAGGAGACACCTGTTACAAACATCTTTATCTGAGGGACTTGGCGCCAAGTATATCACTGTTTGTTTTAAAACTTGTAACTCTGTCACTCCCATATTGTATATGCTCTACTGATTTGGGCCATAGCAGTACCTCTAGAGTGTTCCTTCTTGAGAGAAGGGCTGTAAGGATAATAGGCGGCTTGTCTGTACAGAAAATTGCAGACATATCTTTGTCTCAAATAACATTTTAAATTTACCATATCTGTTTCCTTTTTTACGTCAAAAAAAATTGAGCAAAACCCCACAAAAGAGTCCGTTCACTCACATCATACACAAAATAGGTTTAATTTAGTACCTAATGCTAGCACTTGAAGAGCTATCAGAGTGGTTCGAGTTGCCAACCAATACATTTCTTTAATACACTTCCAGCTCATTTTAAGGAGCTACCTGTTAATCAGTACGACAGAGGAATGACAAAAATTCTGATTGGCCAGATATTTTACTCTGTGAACGAGTTCATACTTGTAATGTAAATTCGGTAATATAGCTTTTCTCTCTATTTCCCACATAGCATTAAAAGTATATTCACGGATCGTTTATGGAATATTCTGGGTGTATAAGCTTGTTTGTGGAATTTTCCTGTGCGTTTGACATTTATACATTCTCTTGTATAACCTAGAAAGGTATGGAATTAGAGGGCAGGCAGAAGAGCTGCTGAGATCTTACTTGAATAGACGTCTGCAGTATGTTTTAGTTAATGGGAACAAGTTATTACTTACTAATAGTGCAAGTAGTGCCATAGGGCTCGGTGCTTGGGCAACTGCTCTACCTTATTTAATCTAATGATCTGATTTCTCACCTGGAGCAAAAACCGCCATCTCGAATTCAAAAAAGTGGTGTTTCTCAGAATTCCGCTATAATTAAGTAACAAAAAAATATATGCTTTTTTAAAGCTGAGAGAAATTAATAAAATAATCTTTTTGTTAAACACGTTTGCCCTATCTCTAAAAATAAAGTGGTGGGGGTTGTTCAAATGTTTTTGTAAATAAACATCGGTAACTTCAAAACGGCTGAACGGATTTAAAACAAACTTAGTATCGTTGAAACGAGCTTTTCTTGGGCAACAAAACCTTATTTGCCCTGATTATAATTTGGTATGTCGCCACTAGAGGGCATTTTTTGATATTACGACAGAAATCGCAAAACTTCTTAAAAAAATTAAATCTATTGGTATAACATTTTTTTTTCATGAAAAAAAAAACAGCAATATGATGCTCAAGCTAGTGAAAACTGCGCCTCGATATCTTATTCCTGACTTAAAATATCGGTGAAAGAAGATTTTAATTGAGATTTAAATTCAATGGATTTTAGTAAGCTTTATAATTTTTTCTCCAGAATTTAAGATAAAAATGTTATATTTTGAAATTTACTCGAAAAATGCTAAAAAGTAAGTAATAATAAAAGTTACTTTTAATAATAAAGAGCATAATTCATACTTAGGCCAGTGACGGCTATTCAGGTGAAGTAGGTGAAGTTCTACTTCATCAGGAAAAATAAACAAGCAAACATCTAACTATATTTATTATATATCTCTTAAAATTTTATTTTTTACATTCATTTATTCACCTAATTGGTAAAAAATAAACTGTACATCTCGAATAAATATTTTACTTGACCGTTGGCGGCATGTCTTTTTAAAACTTTTAATCGAACTTTATTATAACTATAACAGTGACGCAAACCGCTTTGATTTTGCTGGAGTTGCTATGTTTAGTTTACGATTTTCCTACTATGTTGCCATGACAACGCCTATCCGATGATTTCCTACTATGTTGCCATGACAACGCCTATCGAGCCCAGCGCCATACAACGCTCTCGGTGAATTGCAGGCGCAGTACACTACACCCACGTGTCGTTCAGTTTGCGGTGGTTGTTTACTTTTATTTTCGCGGATTTCGCTGCAACCGGTGAGTTCCTTTGCAGTTAACTTGACCGCTTTGTGTTATATTTATTTATGGTGTTCTTACAACTTCAAATTCGAAGTTACTAAATGTGATTGTTCAAGACTGGGATAAATTAAAAGATGTCTTTGAATTTATTACAAACTGTAACAAATCTGATGAAAAATCAATCCGCCTTACGAAAGGATTTTTAGGTGAGATGAACGATTTTGAATTCACGTTTCTGCCATTAGTGTTTAATGACATTTTCTCAATAACGGACATACTATTTGACGTTCTTCAAAAAAAAATCGCTTGACATTCATTTTTATGCCAATATAAAACGCTGTCGTGAGGCGCTCTGTAAAAAAAGAAATGAACATTTTTTTAATACCATGTTTGATAAAGCAAATTCTATTACAGAAATAAATCATTACAAACGTGAGCTTGCTAAGCTTTCACCTGAAAAAATTAGAGCTAAGTATAGAACCCTTTTTTATGAAATATTGGACCATATTTTAATGGAAATGACACTAAGATTTCAAGACTATGAAAAACTTACATTTTCACGTTTGACAGGTTCTGCTAAATTTTCCGAATATAGTTTCAATTTTCCGACTGGCCCGTTTGAAAATTTGTTACAGTTATATGGGGGAATATTTTGAAAAAGTCAACGACTTAAAAATGAGCTTGGCCTTATTTTTGCCAATGAAAGTATCGGAATATATCGTTGCAAGAGCAAGTGGAAAAAATTAATAAAATTAAATATATTTTCACCGAACCGAAAATGGTTTTCCCTTATTTTGACAATACCGTCGACAAGTGCTTCAGTGGAAAGAAGTTTTTTTTTGCTTCAAATGTGTAAAAACTTATTTAAGAAATACAATATCTCAAGAAAGACTTAATTCTCTTGGCAATATTTCAATTCAAAAGGAATTTCTGGAGGAGATTAGGGTCTAATCCATTTTATGGATGTTATAAATAAATTTGCTGCTATGAAGGATAGGTGAATTGATTTAGTATACAAAATTTAGGTAAGTCGCAAAAAAATATTCAATCCCTCCACATATAAAAAAATTCTGGAAAGAAAATTATTGAGATATTTTCTTGCTCCATTTGCACTTCACTTACTTTTCACCCGCGAGCCGCCACTGACTTAGGCGCATATTAACGTAATTAAGTAGTAGGACATGGAAAATAAAACAAATGCCTAATAACAATATCGAAAAGAAACGTGAAATTTTATTTAGATGCAGTATAATTTATGTTAGTTACACACGCTAAACTTTTAAAAATGCTTTACAAATGATGAAGCTGTTGACTTGATTGCTGTTTATTTCGAACGACTTCAAAATGCGGCAATAACTCAGAGTGTATGCGGTTCGATATCCGACTCGGCGTTTACGTACCACTGTCCGAAGATAAAAATGGAAAAACCGAGGAAAATATTATTAACATTTTGGCATATATTTAATTTAATTCCCATGATAGTACTAGAACATTGGCTCTCGCCTTGGGCATATCACGTACTACTGTTCAAAATATTTTGTGTGTTCTAATGATACTAGAAAAGATATTCCTTTGAATGTCTCAAAATGTAACTTTTTATTTTTAGACTGCATCCATATATTTAGTTTCACATCAAGCCTTGAATGAACAAGATTTTGACCGTAGGTAGAATTATTGTTATTGGATGTTAGGTATGATAAATAAAAATAAACAATTTTTATCTCAAATTTTTTGGACGGACGAAGCAACTTTTGACAGTAACGGTAAAGTCGATATGCATTATCGGTCTGGGAAAATCCTGATTGATTGCGCGAAGTTCAACATCACGGACGTTGAAGTTTTAATGTGTGGTGTGGTATACTGGGAGGCAGCATTCTTGGACCATATTTCTTCGATCGACCACTAAATGGCAACGTGTTTCTAGATTCTTTGGTCAACCAACTGCCGGTTTTGATAGAAAATGTGCTTACTGGAAATACTGCAAAATTTGTTTTTACAACTGGACGATTGTCCAACACATTTTGCTATAAATGTGCGAGAACATCTAAACACAGTATTTCAACAACAGTGGATTGGAAGTCTGTTTTTATGGCCACCCAGATCCCCAGACTTAACCTGTTTAAGTTTCTATTCATGGGGACAGTTAAAGGACATCGTATTTCAAAGTCAACCTACAACTAGGCAAGACATGGAAAACAGGATTCGGAATACAATTCGCAACCCAGCAAGACCCAAAATTGAAGCTGATGGACAGCAATTTCAGCATTAAAAACCTTTTTTTTTTCCAAATCGGTCATTTTCAGGTGCACAATTTACAGAAGAAAGAAAATTTCGTAAACATATGAATACGATACGTTTTCAAAAAACGTATCAAAATCCATTGAATTTTCTCAGTAAATCTTCTTTAACCGATATTTTAGGTTAAGAACAAGATATCGAGGCGCGGTTTCCACTAGTTTGCTTGAGCACCTTTTTTTGATATTTTTTCATGAAAAAAAAGTAGTATCACTTAATTATATAATTCTAGTTAAGACATTTTGCAGTTTATCGTAATATCGAAAAATGCCCTTTAGTGGCAACAGCAAATTACAATCGCCACAAATAACATAGGATTTGTTGCCCAAGCAAAGCTCCTTTCAATGACACCAAGTTTATCGAAATCCGTTCAGCCGTTTTGAAGTAACAGATGTTTATTTACAAAAATATTTGAACAGCTCCATCCAACAACACTCGAATTTACTTCAGCTTTAAAACACATATATTTTTTTTATTATCTTTATAGAGCCGAATTCTAAAAAACACCGCTTTTTTAAATTCAAGATAGCGGTTACGCCCCCTAAAGGCCATCTTAGACACCTGAAAATATTTTCCAGGATTTTCTTTTGGCCACTAAAATTTTTTTTTTACCGCAAATTTATACAATGGGTAGTTTACGAGATGCAGTACCCCGCACGCTTATTTGGCCACCCTGTACACTAGTTAAAGTGAGGAAATAAAATTATTATTATTATTGTCGTATTACACATTCTGCACTTTGGGGCAAACTATGTTCATAGGATTTAGTTGGTAGTGCGAGTTATAATGTTGGTGAGACTGTGCAGTGACAAGACAAAGTGACGTTTTGACTTGGCTTGGTTTGAAGCTCTTTCTATTTTTTTGTGAGATTTTCATTCTAAGGATTTTACAGATTGTTTTTTTTTTGTTTTCAGTGAAAAATAAATATTTCGTACGTGAATTTGTTTTCATATACCTATTGTGTTAAACTTTGTTAAATTCGGTTGTTTACTTGAACTGTATATAAAACAGTAAGTTATGTTTGGTAGGTTAAACTTGTTTCGAAAATATTGTTATGTTGGAACATAATATGCTGTGCATATCCACATGAACTATAGGATGCGCCACAATGGCCGTTAGCTGTAAGGCGAAATTATCAAATATTTCGTACAATTTCTATGTTTATTTGTAATGTTTTGTCTCGTTCTCCTTCCAAGTTTGTGAAAGGAGAAGGGGAGGAAGAGGGAGAGGGAGAAGGAGGGATGTGTAATGTGTATTAATTTAAATTTAAAATCTAGTTATTGTCATACGAAATTAATTCTTGCATATTTTTTACATTCAATGACATATGTACAAACAATGTGTAAGTACAAGTTGTTATACTGACATCAAACGATACATCTCTCTGTTGAGGTTGCGAACAAGACAATAAGGACAGTCGATATATTATTATAAGCAGAATGTTTAAGCCAGATTGTGTTGAAACAAAACGAACTGATAACTCTTCTAATATTTTTAGATGGCTTAAACTATTTTAGGGCAAAAAACGAACTGATGTAAACCCAATTTGAGTTTAAATCCTATTTGGATTTAAATTTTCAAATTCCTTACTGCTTATAAGTTTTACTTACCCACTTTTAGAAAATGTAGCGGTAGATTTGAAAGGGAAAGGTAATAATTTGGTTTCAGCAGGATAATGTACCCCGAATCCTTGGATTAATACTGCAGCAAACTGAAGTGATGCGTTCACATAGAGAATATTAGCAATAGGTATTACAGCTGGTTCGTGTAACCAAGTAGTAACCTAAAACCGAAATTAAAATTAAATTATTCTCTTTTTAGAATGAATTAAAGAGGGTTCCACATGTTTGAGAAAAATTTGGCAACTGACATTACTATAACTGGAAGAGAGCACGATTAAAACAGGATCATTTGAATTTCTTTAATATATTATAAAATATAAAATTGTACAACTTATTACACACTAATGTGTATATAAATTCACAATGTTGTATAATATCTTATATCAAATAAAAGATCAATTCTAAGCCTCAGCTTCAATAAGTTTTTTCTCCACAATACTTGTTAACTCTCCTACGCTAGGTGTATCTAAATTTATGTCACTAGCAAGCAGAGCTGTCAATCTGAAAAAATCTTAAGTCACAAACCATCTGAAAAATAAAAAATATTTAAGTTTTAAATCAAACCTTTCTTTAAACAATTGATGACTTAAGTCTTGTTTTAATATGACTTCCTTAAATCTTTTTATGAACTTAAGTCATGGATTTATTGAATTAAGTTTTTTCTTTTTTAAGATTCAAATAATCTTTTTCGTGTTAAGTCAAAAGTGACGAACTTTGTAGTTTACAGAGTTCCTTAAAACACTAAATAATAAATTATTATATAGTATAATAATATTGTCACACAGACGGCCTCATCTTGGGTCGCATATACGAGGAGATAGGGTTATAGATGTGAAAAGAAACTCAGTTTTTTTTTATCAAAACAAGGTAGTGTAGTATATTCGTTGAAGACATTTACAAAGTTGGTCACATTTGATTTAACTCGAAAAAAATGATTTGAATCTTAAAAAAGAAAAAACTTAATTCAATAAATTAAATACTTAAGTTATTAAAAATATTTAAATCCATCAAATTTTCTTCTTTGATTTATCTTCAACCAAAATTTTCAAATCATATTAAAATAAGACTCATCAATCGTTTCGAGAAAAATAAAGTTGGAAAAATTTTAGTCAGTATTATTATTATCGATAGATCGACCAAAATGCGTAACCTTCTCGACCGAATTGATTCCGAAGGCCTAATACGTGCTATCTCAATTTCTCTGATCTGAGGGATATTCATTTGCCAGAAGATCAGTCGATATTTACATACATTTTCAAGGTAACATTACTGACACTTCCTGGTATACCCATCCAAAAAAATCCTCAAATTAGAGAATACCCATTTCGCTTTTCTCTTTCTTGTCCTGTTCTTCAATTCTTTCCATATTTTGTATCATATTCCCCGTTTACGAAATAGTTCTGTGTGGTCCATATCATTTCAAACTTTTGAAAGTTTTGAAAGATTTATTTATAACGGTTGTCATTTTCATGTACAACCTAATTAAGTTTTGGCAAAGTCCTTTTTCTACAGTACATTTAAATTGTTTTATACCTTGCAGTTTAGATGTCACTTCGGTCACTTTGGCGGAAAAATATAAGCTTGACATTTTTTGAGTGAGACAGTCTCTGGCTCACGTTGTATACCTACGCCGGTTCCGAGCAGCCGCGCTCGCTCGATATCCACACTTCGAGCGACTGCTGACTGCGTCTGTTCCATTAAGCTGAAGTTTGACTGTTTTTTCCTTTAATTTTATATAATAACTAAATAGTAAATACACTTTCAGCCATTACAAAACTCTTGTACCGTTGTATTGTATCGTTACAACTTATGCGACGTGCTGACTCACCGGGTTCCACAATTATGCGGTCGGACTAATTTATCACGTTTGTACGTTGTTGTTGTACCATAATCGATTTCGTTAAGAATTTTCATCCAACTATGGACACTTTTATTTTTGCATACGATGATCTCTATCGTTTCCGATACCGGTTTTATTAAAACAAAACAACTTAACAGATAATTTAACAAATTAATAAATAAAAACATTAATATTCTGAAAATTTGTTCAAAAAACTAAATAGAAATTTAAGGGTTGTTTATTCTAATATAGCAATAACTGCCGGCGTCGCAGACATAGAAAAAGTGCCAGTTTAGGTGGACAAAAATCTATTTACATCGAAAAATCGTTTAATTTAGTGGAAAAAAATGTTACGAGATCTAGCAGACTTAAAGAAAAAAAAAATATACAAAATATCATTTTAACACATTTATATTGATATAAAATAATAATCATCGAAGGGTGTCATATACTTTATAAAAAAAAACAAAATTTTAAAAGTCCATCTACTGCTCTATATATATATATAATTTAAGTAAAAAGAGCTATGGAATGTCTCGATCGTTCGCATGGAATGACCTCTAAACAACAGTACCTATTGCAAACGGTGATCTTATGTGATATTTTTTTATATATAATATATTCTGAATTGAGTAAGACTAAAATGTAAGTCGAAAAACGGTATTTTCAGGCCATTTTTTGTAGATGTGAAATTAGAAATTTCTGAAATAGAAAAACACCAAGAAGTAAAAGAGCTTACATGTATGTAACTTTAAAAAACAATTATACATGAGTTCGGGCGACGAGTTATAACTGGATAAAATGTGCTCACAATTCTGTCGGACGCGTCTCTAGCGCGGAAACCGGTCTGGTTCATGTTCATGCTATTACAAATATGAAATGAAATTGATTCGTTCGTAAACTTAGAGGTATGGTAAAACACTTTTAAATATTTTTAGCAGTATAGTGCCCTTATAATGATTGAAGTAGTGGGTGTGGGTTATGTTAGTGGGTTCGGTTAAAAAATAAAAACCTGCTTTTTTTTAGAATATATCGACGTTTATTTTGTCTTTATCAAGGGTGGAAAAGAAGTTAAAATTATACATATCTTATATTTATTTTCCAGCGGAACGACAATTGACTACATTTTCTGATATAATCTAGACCATATTTACCTGTACTTGACTTCTAATGTGTTCGAAATATTTAAGTTTTTTTGAAAATGACACGACACGGAAACTAACCAACAAAACCTACTGAACACAGAACTGCCAGTTTAAGAGGCTTTGATCTATTAGTATTGTGGTCTTCTAACATCACTGGTGTACTTTTCCCAAAATCAATATTTTCTCACCAAGAGAAATAATATATAATTCGCTGTTGTTTTAGTAATTTGTTTTTCTTAGTAAGTGCAGTGGTGCTGTCTATTAAGATACTTGTATTATTATTATTAATAAGCACACACTGTATGCAATAGCTTCGTATAACGTCAAATTTAATTATTTATTAATTGGAATTAGGTTTACCTAAACCTATTTTTTGTAATGTGGAGGTAAACATGGCCTATCAACATTCTGAATATCAAAAATTCGAGGTAGCCTTGATACCGCTACGTGATATTTTTTAAAGTGCAGAAAAGTCTTATATGCTGGGAAAATATTTAAGATATTTAAATTCCCCGTTTTACTAAGCCACTAAATACACAGTGTTCTCATAAATAATAATAATAGAAATAATTTAATAGACAGTACTACACTTAATAAAAACACAAATTATTAAAACAACATTGCATTTAGGTATAGAAAGCAAGCACGTTTAAAACGAAAGCACCGTTCAGCAGCTAGAGATCGATAGGTTTGCGGTGCCACATAATGCATATATTTAATGCCGTCTCGTGAATAAACTCATACAAAAAAGTTTATATTTCAATTTTTCTGTGAAATACCAAACTTTACAACATATTAAAATTTCATTAAATTCCACTGACAGTCAATTTCTTTAAATTCTGTGCGAGGTTCTCTGCAGGTGTACTTGTAGAGAATTAATAAAATTGGTTTTAAAAATGAAAAATATTTTGCTGCAAAAAGTCCCAAAAGAAAAATAAATTGGGTGATAAAAACGAATACTTGTTTCTAGTGCAATGAAAACCTATTAATATTTTGTATGAATGCTTACCAACAATCTGGAAAATCCTAAAAACATTCTTGGTAATCTTTTCAATTCAGTTCCTTTGGCTAACAATAAACTAGGCGGTCCATATCCCGTAACATAGTATAAGAACAGACGAAACCATAGGCTGTTTATCTCGGGATGGCTTGGGCCCAATAATGCGGGTGGCGTGGCACAAAGAGGAGAAATTCTAACCTGTGAAATAAACAATACAACTTTAATTCCACACATGAAACTGAAATCGATCGGTCAATCGTTCAGAAAATTTTGGTTAAGAATAAAATGCATCCCTATCATGTTCAACTTCTACAAGAACTATACCCCGAAGATGACGTCAAAAGAGTCCAATTCTGTCAATATACGCAACAAAAAACTCACCAGGACAGGCATTTCTTTAATAAGGTGCTATTTACCGACAAAGCTACATTTCATAAAAATGGGAACGTCAACAGACATAATTTCCACTATTATGCATCCACTAATCATACATTATTAAAACTGTAAGTGGGGTGGAATGGTGGGAAATTATGAGTTACAGCGCTTGTTAAACAATTTACCTGCTAATATTAAAAATAGCATGTGATATTTACACGATGATGGTCCAGTCCACCACACTGCCGCTATTCATGACCACTTAAAACAAAAATGGACTTTTTTATGGGGATATGTGAAAGAAGAAGTATACAAAATGGCCTCAACGACGAAAGAAGATATGAATAACCGTATTACCGAAGTTTTTGGAAACATCAGAAACATTACCTTGAGTGAAGTTAGTAGATCATTTGAAGAACGGATACAGTTGTGCCTGGATGTTAATGGTAACCACTTTAAACATTTGTTATAACGTTATGCATTTTGTTGTTTTAATTACTTAATTTTTTGTTTTTTTTTATTCCTTGCCTTTAAATGATAACATGCTTTAATTATAACATTTGTTTTGTTGTATTTCGGTTTTTTCATATTGCCTTGACGAGGTTCTGACAAATTTTTTCTACGTTATATAATATAATATATATAAAGTTAAAACAGTAATAATAATAGCAATAATTATAAACCAATACAATAAATGTGTTAATAAACGTATTTTTGATGAGTAGCGAGTATACTTTTGTCCAAATCATGACTCTATATGAATAAAAATCAAAGATTACCGATATTATCTAGACACTTTCCACAAAAACTAATATATTGCCAAAATGACTCATTTTAGGACAATGGTCGTAATTGCAAATTTGAAGAGCATAATATGCCCTACAAGATAGCCTATTAATATGCGTTTCATTTAAAAAAAATGGAATTTTATTACAAAACAAGTTACTATGTTGGGACCGTCGTAAAAAACACCTCGTACAAGTTGTGGCCAAATTTCTAAAACGCTTTTATAGAACACCCTGTATACAAGAAAATTTTAAGCATGTACACCTCGACAAGCCTTACAACTTTCGTATTTAACAGTTTTTCTATTTCCCATAACAACAGAGATATTGGACTTTCTCGCACTAAAAAGTTACCCTATATATATATATATATATATATATATATATATATATATATATATATATGATAGTATGTTTTCATTCCACTTACACCAACGTCATAACAAGAAAATGATCTTTGTTTGGAACATGTTCTGCATCACAGCAGACACAATGATCCATTAGTCAAACGACGATCGCGATTTCGCTCTTATTAGAGCTCATCAGGCCGCCATAGACTAGTGAGCCCCGTATAGGGCAAAGGCACAAAATTGAATCACAAAAACAACTACTCCGCTGGCTAATACCACGACCGGCATTGAATTACATTGTGACTCCTGGCTTTCGTTGGGAGTATTAAATGATAGTATGTTTTCATTCCACTTACACCAACGTCATAACAAGAAAACGATCCTTGTTTGGAACATGTTCTGCATCACAGCAGACACAGTGATCCATTTTAGTCAAACGACGATCGCGATTTCGCTCTTATTATCTCATTATATATATATATATTTGTACCAACCTGTTATATGCGAAAATATTTTCCTGAAATACACTCATATGTATAGTATAAGTCTGCGTACCAGTTCCGAATCTAATTGGTATACGAACTATGGATGAGCTCTAATAAGAACGAAATCGCGATATTCGTTTACCTAAAATGGATCATTGCGCCTGCAGCATTGCAGGACATCTTCCAGACATGGATAGTAGTTAAATGGTGTTCTTGACATTGGTGTAACGTGAAATAAAATATATTAACATTATTGCTCCCAATGAAGGTCAAGAGTCAGCAATGTAATTCAATGCCGGTTGTGGTATTAACCAGCCGAGTAGTTGTTTCTGTGATTCTATTTCCACCCTGTTTTTAAAAAAATCAATAAAACATATTTTGTACCAAACAATTCCTGAGTTTAAATTTTTTACGTGGGTCACCCTGTTAATTACTATAATGATAAATAAGATTTGTATTGCATAAATAGTTTGGTTATTTGAAACACCGAATATACTTTGCATATAATAGACAGTCCATCAGGCAGTTTTATAAAATCACTATATCAATTGCTCGTGTGGCCTTTTAAGCGTAATATTAGCTCGCATGCAACAAGATTTGACGCGGTGTTGCGATTTGGGTCTACTTGCTTAGAAATATTTTAATGCCTATTTCAAGGCTATTGAAAACCGCAACACAATATTATGTTCTAAAAAGACAAGTAGGATTGCTAATCATAGATCGGAGGCCCCCGGGCGCTTGTAAATCGAGCCGCGATGCGAGTTAAGATCCGCGGAAATCTCTCTATATATCCCAACTCTGCTAAAAGACGACAGAGTTGATATCCTTTTATTTTCCCTTTATTGGATCGTTTATTCGGAGTATAATCAAACAGCTAATTTGTCACAAATGTTCTATTCAGGTTTGCGTAAATAAGAAACATAAAAGGAAAATATCTCTGAAGAAATGGCTTAGTGTGTGAAGCGATAGTCACCGTCAAGTAAATAAAAAAGTAATACGTCCGATTATAGCACTTGAAACTATTTTTTGATTTGTAAAATTTTAAATAACGCTAAAAACATTGTATTTATTCACGTAACGCAAACAGCGTCATTTAGTAGGGTCTTCTGCCTTCGTGGAGAGTCTCAAATTAAAAATTAAACTTTCACTCTGTTTCCACCATAGATTTTATTAAACCCAATTCTCTCACTCTATTCACAGATGTGTTATCATCTCCTACTATTCATTTTTATAAAAATTTTCACAACAAAGATTAAATAAGATTAGTTTAAAATGCCGTGTCCGTGCTGCTGGTGGAAAACCGAAGCAGAGTTGCAGCCTATGTGAAGAAAGGTGAACATTTGTTATGCTCGTTTCAAAAACCCTATTCAAAGTACTTTTTTTAAACAAGTATATAATTTATATAGCTATTTTATTAAATAGGAGTTTTACTACTCCTACCCTCAGAGACCTGAATATGAAGTTGTCATTAACGCATCTCAAAGAAAAATCGGCAAATAGCTCTTAAGATTGATAAGATGGCAGAGTTGCTCTGTACCCTGTTCATCAGTTTTTATTGATTTTTATTTTAAGGGGTCGGTCGGAAAACGTAAAATTATCTTTGACAGATCAGCACTATCAGGAGTTTCGTTGTTGATTTGGTGTTGTTTATCTATTTAAAGCTTTAAAAGGTGAAATGTTATAATGCTACTAAAACATTTACAAAGCTCACAAAAAAGAGATTTGTAAATATCCACACCGCATACCGTCAAGTCCACTTTTTATTTTATAGTTTTTAGGTGTAATTTTAAACTATAGTTGCCTTTAAATTATCGACAGGGGTCTCACTCGTATTTTAATTAAACAGAAGAAAGAACTACAATCTAAACAATTAATTATTCAAAGATCCGCCTTAGATATTTAAAATTGAAGGTACACAGAGTGCAAATTAATTAGTCGATAACTTTAGAAGATGATGTATCTCAGAAATATAAGAAAAAAGGTCATGTTTTTTAAGTTTTTTTATACATCTCGTACATTTCTAAAGTTTTTAAAATCATAGTTTGTACACGATATAAGTTCCTGAAAAATTTACAGGGTGTTTTTTCCCATTGCAAACTTATTAATCCCCTTACATTTTTTCGATATCTGCACCCACAACTGCACACATCTGCAGAAATTATTTAGCATAATGTTCATTCTAAAAATCATTAATATTACAATCTTATTATTTTTCTCAAGTTACACATATGCAATATATACAAGAAATATAGAGACAAAAAAGCTGCAGAACAGAATAGGGAATTTAAATTTACTGAAAAAATGGCCACTGAAGTCGCAAAAGGTTTGGGGGAGTTAAAGGCTTCGGAAACCAGAAAAAAACAATACCCTGTAATTTTTTCGAAAAATTATTTAGCCGCTTTATTGACGTTTTTCATAGTGTATCGCGTACCCTTTCCAAACATAAGTCCCATCTTTATGAGCTAATATAATTACCAGCCCCGAAACTAGGACGTGGCGAAGGTGGCTCCTGCCACGGACGCACGAGTTCTAGGGCGCAAAATTATCTACGCCTTAAAAATAAAGAGAAAAAAAGCGCAGCTGTGACAACATTGACAAAGCTGCAATCATTGGCGGATCCAGGGTGAGACCAGAGGACCCTCCTTGGACCATGGTTTAAAACAAATCTATAAGCCATTAAAAAAAAAAACAAAATGTGTCATAAAATTTAATTTTCCAGTAGGTACAACTGTTTTGTTAATTATTTGTTTAGGTTAGTTAGTTTATTTGTCGATATTTTTTACGTCGATTTTGTGTCTTTCACAATATTATGAATCTTTATAAATGGTGATCTAAAATTGTTCGTTGAATTTCTAAATAAATGTATTTACTTCATGATCGTCTGCCCCCCTCCCCCAAATATATTTCTGGATCCGCAAGTGGCTGCAATGATTTTAATATACTAGAAAACCGGGCGGGGGCGACAGTGGTCGGCGAGCAGTCTGTAATAGCCGTATGTGAATTTGATGTCATCGCTTAGTTTATTTAACATAAAAGGTAGGAGATTTGAAATTACTATATTATGTTAAGTATCAATATTGTGATCAGCTTGTGTGAAAAGGTGTAAAGACTATATATAAGAACACTTTTTATTATTAAAAAAAAAAACGTTATCACTTCATTTTCTTATTAGTAGGGTCTTTCCTGTAATTAGATAATTTTCTGAATTTTAACAGAAACTATCAAGAACTAGTGGATAGATTTGTTTTTATTTTCAGTTATGCAGATATGTCTCCTAAGAAGTCTTCAGGCGCTCGGTTTAAAAAAAATGAGACAACAAAAATTTACAGCAGCTCAATGTATTACTATTAATATAAGTTCTATTGCAGACAACGCATGAAACTCCTAGAAATGGTGAAAGTCTAGTATGAGCAGAGCCATAGACAGCATAGGGGTTAGACAAATTCAAGCTTCAGAGGACATTTCACATAGCGAACAAGCTTAGCTTAACTTAGAGAGGTCTTCTCTTTCTGCTTTGCCATCAGAACATCAACACCAAATTGCAGATATCGATTTTAATATTCCGAGGACATGGCATATACATAAAACTATATATTCGCATGTATATTGAACATGGTCCTGAAAATGTTGTAAATCTTTATTTTTTTCCAGTAAAGGATAATAGGAGATTTAAGAAAAAGGGGTTCACGAAAATATTGCCAAATTGCGAAAGCATGGGAAGAAAATGGGGTATATACTGCAACAAGTTAGATGCCCTATTTTCTTACCCATGTAAAGTTTTTAGTTCTGATACTAATGTTCGGGTAACATGTTTTATAGATTGGGGACATTTAAATCACTTAAGTAGAGCCTAAGAGAGAATGATAATACCTATACAGTTAAGACTATTAGAGAAGAAATGAAATGAAGGTGGTTTTATTGATAACAAATTGTTAAGATCCATACAAAAAGATAATAACTGGAGGAATATCTTAAATGTAATTCATGAGGCTATTTTACTTTGTGTTAAAATAAAAACTATGACGCGCTTCCTGGTACCTAGAAATTATTGGTTACGCAAATTGTGATTAGTTCTTAAACACAATTGAACTTATTAACCACTATAATATTATAATAAACGAACACATCGAATCCCATAATCTTATTTTTCTAGCAGCTACAAAATTACATTACTAAAAATGATACTAAATGAAATTCTGAAAGGAACCAGTGACACAAGATGATTATCAAAAGCAAACGCTGTACACGCTTTAAAGACTCAGACAAAGTTCTTACAATTCTTAAAAATATGTATTTGTAGAAAACAGTACAGGAGATTAGGACTGTGTAAGGTTAAGGTTAACTTAAGATAAGCATTTAGAATAACCGGCGTTAACGAAAGTTCGATTAACCGTTCTGCGAGCCTCCCAACCCGGAATAACAGAACTCTTGGATATGGTCATTCATATATGAAAATGAGGATCTTTTTTTTAGTCAACAGGAAGTTACGGGGACTGGGACCCTCCGGTTAATTAATTATCCGGGTCAAATAATTAACTGGTTAAAGTTTACACTAAAATCGTTTTTTTACGGTTGAGTTTTTAATTACCGGCCGGTTAACCGGTCACAATTACTAATTTTGACAGCCCTACAGGAGATACAGTTGCGCCAGAAAAATGTTTATTAAAATTGATCGACAATTTTGAATTAATCATTTACCTGATCCTTTGGGATAATATTTTCACTAAAATTAATAGAATCAACGTAAGTTTGTAAGATAAACATGAAGATGTTTCTAACTTCAAAATAATTCAAGGGTTACTAAATTAAATAAAAGAATAGAGAGGCAATTTTTTTACGCCACAACGGAAAACGCTAAAAGGACCTTGAGAGAAAGTTGGTGATGAAGATTATCTTTTTGATTTTACCCAAAATTTGAGATACGGTTTCTAAGAGGTGCTTGATTTCATTATTGTACAGATTAAAATGAGATTTGCTGCTCCAAATGATGTGGCTAATGACTTCTTAAATAGTTCAAAATTTTTTCCGGATGATCTGAAAATACACAGTACAGATCTAGCTTTAAAATACCATGCCGACCTACAAGTTTACAATTTTTAAATGGAAATATTAAGTTTCAAATTTCGAATAAGTGTCCTTTTTACACATTTTTAATAAAATAGAGCCTTCGGAAATTCTGCAAGGTAGATATAAATTATCTATGGAAAATGTTTATTGAATGTTTAGCAAGATTGTAGCTGTTAGTGTGTTTACCAGACTATTAAAAAAATAATTACATTGCTAGTGTTTCTTTTTTATTTGCGAATATGGGATATAGTAAATGGGGATATGGGACGAGCATAGGATGCACTTATTATAAGACAACAGACAATAACCTATGACTACGAAATTAAAGTACTGCGAAACGGAGCAATCACACCGAGTTTCAACTAGTTCACTAAGCTAAAACAAACAAAAAATCAGACAGATTTTTACCACAGGCCTACTCTAGTTTCGGGGTTGATAATTACATACTTTTAATATATGGGTAAAAGTTGAGTGAATAAAAACAAAAATACGTACTTCTCTTCCTATTGGTGCCATTGCTATTAGCAGTCGATACTTGCGCTTTAACAAACGTTGACAAGCAGCTTCATCGAGCGAATTTAAACTTTCCAAACGAACCAAGTCAAGACCGGGACCGGGCAGTTTTCGCAAAGACAAAATAGTAGATCTAAAAATTATATTACGTATTGAAATGTATTAGAGTAAGACATTTATTTTTATATAAAACAACAGATGTTATATTTTTCTTCATTTGTTAGTTCAATATGTTCAATATTCAGTATTAACAAATACAACACTAAAACATAAATACTACATGAATGAAAGCACGATTAATTTTACTGTAACACTAACTTTGTCCATCGATGCTTGACTCACTATAATGATCGATCTCTAAGCATGTTTTTACTTTCTTACACATTCGGCATGTTTCTTAAGGCCAGTAAACACAGATTGTCTAGATTCATGTAAACTACTGATCAATTGTTAGGACTAATAAAGTAGAGATCAGTATGATGATTTTGCTCTACTCAAAAGTAATATAATTTTTGTCCCCATGACCAACTCAACGATTTAGTTAATCTCTGTTTTCAAGATTGTGTTTTCCCGCGTGTTTTACCTAATATATTGAAAAAAAAAAAACAGTAGTCACTCCTATATGTATTGATCTTTTGCAAAATGATCGAAATGTGGTCTTTTCTTGGTGTCAGCTTAATGACAATGTCACTCAGTATTGATGAAGATTGTTTTATGAGGTTTAGTCGATTAAAAAAATAAAGTTCCTGCTGATTATTTTATTAACAATGTTGTTCTTGCCAATGTTTCTGGTTAAAGATTCAGGTGTTTACTTGGATATCAAGCTAACATTTGCGGATCATATAGAGATTATAATAATCGGGAGAGTCAATAAATTGTTAGAGTTTATTAAGAGAACAACTAGGGACCTTAAGAATGTATTCACTTTAAATATACAGCTCTTGTCAATCTTTCTCAAACATAGTTTGGAAAATGTGCATCATAAATTTATTAAATATGCAAAATACAAACTTTTTTGTAACCAAATCAGTCTTGATGACCACCAAACTATATCCAACTTAGATTTAGCCTTACTTGTTCGTAGAATGAAGTATTATGATGTGTGTTTTGCTTTTAAAATTCTTAACACAATAGTTGATGTCCAGAATGTCTTGAAGCATTGCAGATTTATATACCTACCTATCATTCTTCTAATCAAATCCTTCTGCATTTACCAAACTGTTGAGCATAGTATATGTTGTTTAGTCCTGTAAATAGAGTATCAGCTGTTGTAAATAATTTTAACAGGCAGTAGGATTTTTTTAATACATTAGAAAATAAATTAACTAGCTGACCAAAAGAACTATATTAATCTAAAATAATCTTAAACTGTTAATGTTTATAAGCTGAAAATAAAAAAAATATGTAAGAAAGTTGACACTGGGAAATTGCCAATTATAGATCTATTTCTATATTTTTCAAAACTATTGGAAAGGTGTATGGCTGTAGGCTAGTTCTTTGAAGCATAGAATTTTTTTTTCAGACGGCCAGTTTGGTTTCCATCAGGATTAGGGTACCACCACGGGTATACTTGATTTTATGGAGGACAATCTGGAGTAATTTGAGAGTTAAAGGTAAACAGCAATCATTTTCTGTGACCTTACCAAAGCGTTTGATTGTGTCTCTCTCCAAGGACTGCTAGACAAACTAAAACTTTACAATTTTGATTGGAACGATTTGGCTTTAATCAAATCTTTCTTGAAAGACAGGTAACAATAGGTAGTGGTTGGCGGTGTTAAATCCGTTGGGGTCCCAGAAGCTTCAGTCCTGCTACCCTTACTCTTTTTAATTTACACAATGATCTGCTTCTGGAAAGCCCAGCCCCTGAATTCACTCTTTTCGCGGAAGATACTACAATATCCTTCTCGTCTGATGTGTTTACGGAAGCGCTTGAAGGGGCTGCTCCGTCTCTGTTAATGGCCAACGATTGGTTTGCAGCAAATCACCTTTAACTAAATGATTCTAAAACAGAACATGTTGTATTTTTGTTGAGACATCAACTGCAGGAGTTCGAAACGAGCATCAGGTTTCTGAGTGTGTACCTAGACTAGTGGCTAAACTAACCTCCAACATCTTTGTGCTCAGAAATCTAACCCACCCACTGTGTGACCAACGAAGTTCTGCAGAAAACCTATTTCTCATTATCTTTATGGTTTACTTGCATGGTGTCATAATTCTAGTGAAGCGCGGGTATTCGGCTATAGAGACGTGTGGTTAGACTGGTCTCGGGGCTCGGCTACAGGGCAGATTGCAAAAACTCTTTCATTTAAAATAAAATTCTAACATTCCCAACAATTTATTTTTAGAAAATATGCTTTACACAAGTCGTTATCTACTTTCTTATCCAATTCACCGAGATGTTCACCACCGTAAAAATTACCTCTTGCTCATAAGGCGCTGACTATTAGTCACTTTAAGAAAGACTTAGGTAAACCGCTGATCAACAATTCAACTGAAATTTAAATTTTAAGTTTTAATGTTAATTGAATTTTAATATGTTGATTATAATATTGTAATATCTTGTTTTAAAATGTCACATTTTAATTTTAATGTTTTAAACTAAATATTATTTATCTTAAGAGTTACTTATAGTATTATATGTATTATTATATTTAATACGTAACATTGTTATATTAATATATATGTTAAATAGATATTGTAATACTTAAGCCTAAAAGCATTTCAATAAAAATTATGTCTTCTTGTTTTATAGGGTTCTATAATATCGTGCAAAATTTAAAAATTTTCAACATGATCTCAATGTTACTAATATTTTTTTAACTTATATAGATACATCATTATATTCCTGCCTGTCTTGGAGCAATTTTGCCATTTTTCGATATCTCTATCTCCATGTAAAAATGTTTATGCCAAGAAAAACTACAGGAAGATCCCAATTCTTTATTTTTTTTTTTTGTAAAAATATTACACAGGGTAAACTGAATAGGAAATATGTATTGATAAACAAAGTGATTTATGTTAACTGAAAATAGACTAAAATACATGAAAGTCTGTTCATTATCTGAGGGATTTCCAGTTTCAATTTAAGAGGAAAAAAATTTCTTGTAATGATACAGTCCTGAAAATTTGTTAATTGAGCAGTACATGGGTTAGCTGACTAGAATCCGAGCCAAAATCTTATGTGAATTCCAATTTAATAAATCTAATTAATTTTTTAGCAACCCTGTATAGTTATAAAAGTGGTACTACAGGTTACTTATCAGTAAAACATCAAAACTCTGGAGAGAAGTTGGATCATCAGGTTAGCCAAAAACACCCATGATATATGGAGGTCCCGTTTTGACACACGGTTGAACTTAGAACACTATAATAAATCAAGATAAAATATGACAACGCTTTTATAGTAAAATAATTGAAAATTATGTCTTATTTAGCGAACCAAAATTTCATTCTAATATGTTGGCAAAAAAAGTTACAAGGATGAGCCACTTATTTGTGGCACGCTATGTATACAGCTTAATCATTTTAACTTGTCCACTTTTTAATGCTATAACTTTCTTATTTTTTAAGATATCAAAATGATCCAAAACAAATTATATTAGTTACCAGCCTCATTGTCCTGGCTCTAAATATATCAACGTTAATACCTGTATCTTAAAAAAATATACAGCAATCTTTGTGTCAAAGTTTTCTCTATTTCTCGTTTACTTTTAAAGATTTCGGAAAAAGAGACCCATATACAGAATATGTCATTTAAAAAAAGGCAAGTTATATTCATATCTTTGGCATTTGATTTAAATATTATATAAAACTTGTCAACTAGCCATAAAAAACGGACCATTTCGATATGTTGAAAAATAAAAAAGTTATAGAAGATGATGTGACCTAGTTAAAATGGCCACTCTATACAGATAAAAAAAATTGAAATTCATGGTATACATTTTGACGCATTACCTTTAATTAAAGACTCATTACTTGTTGATCATTTTAACACTTAGGTCTGCACTGAGGAAGACTTAAAGTTTATATAACTTCCTGTATAATAGGCGGTGACATTTTGAACGCAAATCCACTTAGGCTTGGGCTTAAGTAATATATTATATTCTACGCAAAAAAACGCATTCGATTTACTTTACCTAAACCAGATATATTCGGCACTACATATAGTAGCAGCGGCATTCGATTATTCTTAACAAATTGATCAGTAGTTTATATACATTTGCCTCATAAGCAGGATGTTTCAGAATCTTAAAATAATCTTTTTAAGAGTATTAAAACAGTGTGAATGATTATGTATATTTCTCTGTAATGCTGCAAAGATATGGTAAAATGGTCTATTGGTAGATAACCAGATGAGTTATAAAAATTAATCCACTAATAACCAATGTATGTGGAAAGTGAAGGATCTGGTCTTGCAAATAGGTTTCCTATAATGTTCCAAGGCTGAAATAGCCGATAGACGTAGAGTAATCACTTTACCTTTTCACAATTCACAATTCTATTCTTGAAACGGGTGTCCGTTTTTCAAAAAACAGCTTAAAAATGAGCGATCTTGTGAGCGGTTATTGTTTCAAGAGTACCTAAAAAAACAAAGAGGGGAATTCCCGCTGGGAATCCTGGTGAGGTGCGGTTTCTGCGAGTATACTTAGCTCCAAATCTGAAATTTGATGTTCACGTTAAGTATATAGCGGGACGCTTGGCAAGAAGTATTTTTTTTCTAAGAATTTTGTTTTATATACTTCTGGAGAGCCCACTTCTGCAAACTTTGCATGCAGTCTTCCAGTCCATTGCAATGTATAAGTTGCTGGCGCGTTGTGGCAATATGGGATTCAGAGATGACATACAATTATCTTTTGCAAACAGTGTTGAGTGGTTACAGCAACAACACCTATTATCATAGATATCCAACGCGTCAAGGTCATAAAATCCCACCATTATTTTTAAGATTAGGGAGGTTATGCATATCTGTAAATTATTATGCTTCCCATTACTACAATAAGATACCTAATGATACGAAGAGTATTAACCTGAACATCTTTAAGACTAAGTAAAGGAATGTTTAAAGAAAGAGCATTTTATTGTTTTTAAGGAATACTTTCGCCCTCATTTTAGTATCAATGATTTTATCTAGCTTGTGTCTCTAAGTTTTATTTTGGGATTTTATTATGTGTTGTTTATTTTAGGCTAAGATTGTTTTATATAAAGCAAAAGTAATATAACTTTTGATTAAGTACATATACAAATACTATTCTTTTTGTGATGTATGTAAGTGTAATTTAAAGCAAGTAAACATTTTTTTTCTTACCTAACTCCCTCCATATACCTTGGGATCAAAGATGTTTCAAAAAATGATTAATACCAAGGGCTACTAAATAAGTTTTAGAAAATTCTAGAGGGTGCTACTTTTCCAGGTTGCGATCTTTTTAACCCTACCTAACCTCTTAGTTCAATGTCACTGGCCATTTTTACGACAAAATAAAATTCTTCATTCTGTTTGGTCTCTTAGATCTCTTCGATATTATCTTGCACCATTCAGAATTTATTTAGCAAAATTCCATTTACACATACCTAATTTCAAGGTCATAATACATTAACATTACAATTTTATCATTTTCTGATGCCCTACATGACTTATGACCTTACAGGGGGTTCATAAATAATACATTAACATTATTATTTTATCAATTTTCGCATGTCCTATATAAAATATGATTTTTAAATTAAGTAATTCCAAAATAGATTTTTGATAATGGTTTGTAAATGGTGCAAAATATTGAATAATTCTCAGAGTCTAAAAAGATACAGATCTGAATAAGAAATTTGACTGATGTGATAATGAAATATAACATTTACGAAGCTAAAATACACCACAAAAATTTCTAGGGCATTAAAAATATATTCATATAATTTGACCCTACTAACCTTAATATAACAGCATGATCAAAAAATCGTCTCGCTTCTCCCTCACCGTCAGCGTCCATAGCCGATACCTTTTCCAGTTCCATCAAGAAACTTTCCAAACTTTCGTGTTGTAATTTACCCACTTCAAACATAGTGACGGCATGCCTTTTTAGCCCAGGAGACAAATTGCCCATCATTAGGAAAGCAGTAAGGGCCGAGTCAAATAAGAAAGCTATTCTTAAACCATTCACCTGATTGACCAAGTGGGGCGAGTGTGAGGGACTATCTGCAGGGGGTGTTTCGGTTGATGGGGTTGTAGGTGGAATAGATGTGTTTGATGGTAATGACAGAGGCAAAGTCAATGGAGTGATGTCAACTGGACAACTGCAACATTAAAAAAAAAGTAATAACAATAAATACTATACCTGATAAACTCAACGGAAAATTTTTAATTTTATGAGTATTTGCTTTTTGTGTATTTACTGGTTTTACTTAAACAAAGTATTTAAAATACCTTCTTTAATGTTAATAAATGACAAAAGCAAATCATTAATTTTAACCAAAAAATCATATCTCCATTCAAATCATTGATTAGCAACAATAATTAAGAATAAACTTTTAAAAAGATTTTCAATGCTAAACCCTTCTGATTTTAAGACCGGCAGTTCAAGTTTTAGTTTCAAAGACTTCATTATGTAAATGATTCTAACTTCTGGAGTCAGTTTTATTATATGAACAAGCAATGTGTATGTTTTAAACAAAATAAAAGAATTACTAAGAATAAGGTGAATAATTCAACTTCGCAATAGTACCACTATAGTCGAATTAATCTAAGCATGAAAAATAACTAAATTAGAAAGAGAGATGAAAAGATGGTATGGGAAGAGAAAGTGAGGCAAATTTTATAGGAAGTTTGTAATGAATTTGTACTGAAAATTTATTTATTTATTCATCACTTTACTTTTTATTTCTAAAAAAAAAAACAATTTACATTGTGTGAGGTAACACCTAAAAAACACAAATTTTACATACATTGAAGGTACCAAAAAAGTCGAAATCGTGTAAGCAGTTATTTGTATATATTTTTAAAATTTAATGGTTAAAATTGCAAACAGTAAATTTGAACTGCTTAGAAATTATTTGGACAAAGTGCATATAGAAGTTATTTGTGCAAACGTTTTTGAAAAATTAACCTAGAAATGAACTGTGAGATAAACAGAAAAAAATGAATCAAGAAAGTGCTTTTTTCCTGTGATGGGTGTAGAAGAGTTAACTGTAAGACATGTGGGGGCATTACTTCTTCTGAAGTTAAGGTACTGCAATTTATAGGAGGTCGGAAAATGTTTTTTCATTGTTCAACTTGCATCCAAGGAAATAGAAGTAATTGCTGAGGGAAATTATTGAAAACAAAGGTGTTATAATAAACGATAAAAATAAAATACTAACTCTGTTGCAAAATGAAACAGATAGATTAAAAGAAGAGAAACAAGAGGCAGAGATTCGAGAAAAGGAGTCGACTTCGCAGATTTTTTGGGATACTAGAGCGAAGGATTTATAGTGAAAAAGTAAAGGATAGAACATTTAGACAATTTAATAGTAAACCCAAGAAAACCATAAGTTATGAGCAAGTAAAGAATGATTTAGTTAAGAATATTGATTTGATGTCCCTTTGGACAGAAATAAAATTCAGAAAAACAATAAAAAATTATGGGGGTGTTTTTGATATTTTTCATGAGCCGCCCATGTGCAATAAGAAATTTTAACATACTTGTTGTGGTGGATATGCAAACCTTTGCTATGCTGATCGATAAGATGGCAATTTTCATTAGTTTTTATAAGTGCAAAGTGTATGAATTTATAAGTATCAGAAAATGTTGTAATTGCCATGGGTATAATCATGTAGCAAAAGATTGCACTGAAAAACAGGCATGTCCACAATGTGGCAAAGAACACAGTCAGAAAGACTGTAGAGAAAGGCATAAAAAATGTATTAACTGTACAAGAACAAATACAAAGTACAATCTCAATCTTAATGTGGACCACACTGCCTGGGACCGCTCCTATAAGTGTCTGTTGAAACCTGAAGAACTTTGTAGAAGAAATCTTAACTATATCAATGATAATATTAATCAAATTGATAAATAATAGCAGCTAAAAATTGTCTGTAGTAATGCCCAAAGTATTTTAAATAAATTTGATGAAATAAGGGAGATTATAGTGAAAGCAAAAATAGTTTTTCACAAACTTACACATACGGACACAACCATCAATAATAAATCACTGCACCCATTAGCACGCAAACTAGCAGAATTTCATAGAAAGATACACACATTAATTAATATACCTTTAAACAAACATAATTTACAAAAAGATTTAACCTAATTAAACAAATAGCAGTTAACAATGGATATGATGCCAAAATAACTGACAATATTTTAAATCAAAAAACTATTAAAAAAAACACTTTCAAAGATTGACCCTATAGCACCCAAAGAAAATAATATATATAAGATACTTAAATCGATAAATCTACAGAAAAGATGTTTTCTACACTGTGTAAAAAGAACATTAAAACTGCATTTAAAACAAATAATAATCTAAGGAAATTTATAAAAAATAACAAAAAAATAATAATAAATCCGGGGTTTATAAATTAAACTGTGGATCATGCCCAACAGTGTATATAGGCCAGACTGGGTGAACTTTTAAACAAAGATCAACAGAGCATAAAAGAAGTTTTATTAAAAATAAAACAGATTCAGCATATGCTGAACATTTGTTAGATAATAACCATGCTTTCAACGAAAAGTTGGAAATATTACATCCAATGAACAAAAGCAAAAAATTGTCACTTTAAGTGTAGTATCTCTTAAATGACCATTTAGATACAAATAATTCACCTCTTTTAAACTTGTTTCCGTCCAGATGTTATTTAGAACTGCCCTAGTCCATAAAAATCTTTACCTAGAAATATTTTTTGAAAAAATCAAGCAAATTGCAGGTTTAAATACCATTGGTCTGACTAAGCTCCAGTATTAGCGAAACATGCCACAAATTATGACAAGAAAAAAAGTGAAAATCTAAAACAGTTTAAAGTGTTTTATTTCATTGTTCAACCTTCATAGGTCTGGTTTTACCTGTATTATGTTTGCTCTCCCAAATACACTTGAACGATCCTGGTACAATACCCTGATGGTCTGAAATCTGAGCTGTTTTGGAATTGTCATGATTCAGATGAACTTGTATTTCACCAAATTTGGTTATTTTACTTATAGACCATAATACAGTATGTAATGGAGTGAGCGAGGTTAGAACTACAGAACTACAGCCCTGAAATAAGTCAATTTTCTAACCATTTTAGTTTTCAACTACCAAACTTTTTTTTACATAACAGCTGTCTGCTGTATTTAGGAGTATGACTATGAAGTTACCAACTACACAATTCCTCTCAATAGGTCAGAATGGAAGTAGACAGGAGAAAAAATGAAGAACATATTAAGATTGACAAATCTATGGCCTGAAAATCGTTCCAGAATATTCCAGATAGTAAGGGTGTAACTTCTAAGAGCAGTATCTATAGACAAAAGGCCCTAGTTTTTTTTAATTCAACCATCACCTACCCCTTTCTCATGTATGTCACACAAGTAGTCTAGACTTTGCAACAGGACAACACAGTGCCTGGAAAGAAATGTTTATAAATTAATCATCTGATTTATTCATCCTGGCTTGGTCAAGGAATGTTATAAAATCTAACAAAATTATACAGTTCCCATATGACGAATATATGAAAATTTAGCAATTGATTCCCATTTTATAGTGTCTAAGAATACATTACCTTTCATTAGAATCAGATAAATTTAGCCATGAAGGATGTCGTCTAGCCTTTTCTTGGTCAGTTTCAGGATCCAATTTTCGAGCAAACTGTAAGCGACAATACAGAGATACTGCCTGTTTAACTAACTCAGTATCTATTTCTAATACAGCCGCTAACTACAAACAAAAAACTTATCAGTGCTATTGATATTTTATTTCACAAGTACAAAAATAAAGGAATATAATATACTATTGACTTAAAAACAGAACACAACACAAAATTATTAAACTTAAGGTGCATACATACCTCTCCAACTGTGGTTTGCTCATCTATGGATACAAAAATTTTATATAAAAGCGTTTCAAAGTAGTCTCCTAAAATTCTATTCATAACAAATCCTTGCAAAGGTGGCACTTCAACTTTATCAACAGCTGTTACAGGTACATCTAAATATACTAAGCCTTTTCTACAAACAAAACATCTTATTACTTTTCCTTTTGTCTCATTGTTATCAAATATATTTTAAAATCAGTAAATACTTACTTATATAAACTAAGTACAACATTATAATTTAAATCACCAGCATTTTGTGAACCTAAATCTATTAATTTATCTATCACTGCCAACTCTTCCTCATTCACCATCTACAAATATAAAACTTTAAAAAGATAAAAATACTTTAAATAAAAGTAAAATAGATAATTTATTCCCAAAAGGCAGATACCTTAATATCTTCTTCTAAAATAAGACCCTCTTCAACTCGCCACCATGGCTCAATATGAATGTTCACTGGTACTTTAGGTAACAAACCTCTAACATTTCTTTTTCCAAAGAGTCTTCCTCGATTAGACCTTGACTTATTTATTAATTCGATGTATTCATTTCTTCCAATACCCAACAAGCGCAGACCTAAAACACGGGTTATTAAAATTTGTTGTTTAAATTATCCACCAACACTTACAATCTGCTGCCGTAAAATTAGGTAAGGTGTCATAACTCTTCTCAGCCTGCATAAGTCTCTCAACCACAGAAATATAGTAATTAAAAGGGGTCATCCTTAAGCCCTTAACTATCATGTCAGACAAATGATATGGAAATAGCATGAGTCGTTCTCTGCTAAAAGACATGACTCGTTCATAGTAACGTTTCTCATCTTTGAGCACATGGCGAACTAAAAAAAAAATATTTATATTTTATACTTTTATACCACACTAGACAAGAAAATTATATGAAAAGTAAATATTTATATGCCTTTTTGTCTGCCCAGCATGCAGAGAAAACATGTTCAATATTCCTACTATTATCAATCGCTTAACGCAACTTGAGACATTAATCAGTAATCGCCATTCTGAAACAAAGGAAAAATTTGCGACACTGGAAAACATAATTGTAGCGTTAGAGCGCTCCCCTGATCAGACTGCGCAAAATGATAGCGAATCCACAAGAAAATTGTGTGGATCTGGATGAGAAACTTACAAGAGTGGAGCAAAAAGGCTGCATTACAAATGACAGCTACTTAAATGTGGTAAAGTCCGCCATCCCACCCTCTACTGGTGAAGAAATATTGGCTGAAGTAACCGAAAAACAGAAACGTGCAAACAACATCATGGTTTTCAACGGTACTCTCGATATTAAAGATGACGTTTCCCCTCTCTCAGAAATTCTAAACAAGGCTTGCAGTCAAACAGTTAGAATTCTAAATGTTAGCAAAATTGGCAAACCCAATCATAATGGTTGCTCTTCAGGATGGTCAGTCTGTTCGTAACGTCTTAAAAAATAGGGGTAAAATCCAGGATGCTAATCGTATTTATATAGAAGCTGACCTAACACCGTCACAGAGAACCGAGATGGATTCTCTACAGGAAGAACTGAAGCGCCGCCGAGCTAATGGTGAAACAAACCCTGTCATAGCATACCCTGGAGGTAGGCCGAATATTGTTTTAAAAACACTAAGCCCTCCAACTACGCAAACCACTCCTATATCCTGCTATTACCAAAATGTACGCGGCCTTAACACCAAGATGCATACATTTTTCTTAAGCGTCTCATCAAGCGAAATGGATATTATTGCAGTGACCGAATCGTGGTTTAAACCGGTTTTGTTTTGATACAGAGCTGTTTCCACGAGACTATGTAGTGTTTCGAGCTGACCGAGACCGTCAGGCTACGGGCCTTTCCAGAAGCGGAGGTGTCATGCTGGGTGTAAATCGTCGTTGGAACTCCCTAAGGCTTGATCTAACCTTCCTCGCCGATAGTGCCCCCACTGTGGACTATGTGAGTTGTAAGATAAACTTCTTTAATTTTGTTGTTTTTATTATACTTGTTTATATTCCTCCTCATATCAGCAACACTGAACTGGAAGTGTTTATTGACTGCATTCTTGCTGCCGAGCAACTACTAGACAATAAATTAGTTATTATGGGTGATTTTAACATACCGGATTATGTAAGCGACACTGTAATTGAATCGAAATACGGCTTAATCTGTAACTTAGCAAATATATTAAATGTCAAACAGGCCAATAACGTTTTAAATTCAAATAACCGTTTATCTGGTGTTTTCAAACATATCTTGCGAGGTTGTACGATATGGTGATGTTCCTTTTGTTGCAGAAGACACACACCATCCCTCTCTTTTCATTACTTTTGAAGCTATTCATCCTTCATTTAATAATTTTCCTATTAATAAGAACAGTCCTAAACAGTACAACTTCAGAAAGCCGGATTTTCCTCGCTTATATAGCTTGCTTCTTGAGGCCGACTGGTCATCAATACTGGAAAGTCAGAACGTCAATACATGCTGTGCAGCACTTTACCAAGTAATGGATACAATTTTTCTCAAGTCTGCACTCCGCTAAAACGGCAACGCCGCCGTCGCTTTCCACCCTGGTTTTCGCATGATATAATTGAAAATATATATAAAAAAGAAAAAGCACATAAAGAATACAAAAAATATAAAACGCCGGTTCATTATCGGAGACTCTGCTCGCTCAGACGTCTTATTCATGCTCAGAGTAAGGATGCATATAAAAATTATATAAGAAACGCTGAGATGAACATGATTTCTGATCCTTCCACCTTTTGGTCTTTTGTCCGAAGTAAAAAGGGGCATACCGGCATCCCTGGTACCCTAAAGGAGGGTGACAACGAATACACAGACCCTCAAAGCATTGTTAATGCATTTGCAAATTATTTCCAAAGTGTTTATACTATTTCTTCTCCCAATAACTATGTTAAGTCCCCTGTGTTATACTCCGATATAATAGGCATTCACATAATATCCTCTCAAGATATAATACCAGCTAGCAAAAAACTCAAAGACAAACCAACAGCCGGTGTTGACGAAATACCCAGTTTTATAGTAAAAGATTGCGCGGGAGTCCTTTCTGTCCCACTTCTACACGTTTTTAACTTAATACTTGATAAGGGCATTTTTCCGGATACTTGGAAAACAGCAAAAGTCATACCTATTTTTAAGAAGGGTGATAAAACATTGATACAAAATTTTATACCCATCTCGATACTCCGTAATTTTTCTAAACTATTTGAAATTATTCTGTATGATCAGTTATATTCAGGGGTTCGAAAGCTTCTCTCTCCCCATCAACATGGCTTTCTAGATTCACGTTCTTGCACGACCAACCTGGCATCCTTGTCCCAGACTGCCTGCGAGTCACTGGATTCCAGGGGACAATTAGACGTTGTTTACACAGACTTTCAGAAAGCATAAACTGGAGAACTTTGGTACGTCACAACAACTCTTAATAATGTTCAAATCATATCTATTAGAACGTTCCCAGTTTGTCGAATATGAGCACTTCGGATAACCATCATATAAAGTCTCTTCTGGTGTACCACAGGGGTCCAATTTGTGGCCCCTGCTTTTTCTCATTTTTATTAATGATCTCCTTAATATAACTGAATGTCATACACTGGCATATGCAGAAGACTTAAAGCTGTTTACTAAAATTCAGGCTCTATCAGATTGTGGTCACCTACAAAAAATCTATCATTGGTATATGAATGGTGTCTTAACAATAAACTTGTATTAAATTTATCAAAATGTTATGTAATGACCTTCAGTCGCAGAAATAACCCATTGATGTATAATTATGCTCTAGATGGTACGGTGCTTGGCAGACCGGATAGTAGTATTCGAGATCTTGGCATTGAATTTGACCCTAAACTTACCTTCATTCCCCATATAAATTATCTAATTACAACTTCCTTCAAAACACTAGGATTTCTTATGCGGAACTGTAAAAATTTTACTGAGACACAAACAATGATATTATTATATTGCTCTTTCATAAGATCAAAGCTGGAGTATGCCGCAGTGGTTTGGAATCCTATTTATAATTGCCACGTTCAGGCTTTAGAAGCCTTGCAGCGACGTTTTCTAAAGTATTTAGCTTTTAGGGCAGACGGTGCTTACCCTCCAAGAGGTTGTGATCACGGTAAGCTTTTGCATTAATATATCATCCTTAGCAACAAGAAGAAAAATTCAAAGCTTAAAACTAATATATGGCCTCACTCATAATAAAGTTGACTGTCCATTTCTTCTTGAGGAGTTGTATTTTCGCGTTCCCCGCCTCGAAACACGGCATACTTCGGTGTTCTATCTCAGCACAGCCAGATCAAATATTTTTAGACGGAGTCCGGTATACTTTATGTGTTCAGTCCTCAACTCGGTGTCTCATGCGTGCGATTTGCACTTTGACTCATTGAGTAGCATCATTGATTCCTTTTTAAATCTGGAGTGATCCAAACACTCATTAAGTTGCTTTTGTTAATACATGTAATTTACTTACTTAATTTTCTATTTTTTATTAAATGTTAGATCAACTAACTTAGGTACTGTAATACATATTTAGATTTAGATTTAAGTATTGTTGTATCTCAAAAAACTGTTGTTTTGTATTTTTTTTTCTTGTGTTTTTCACTTAATTTTGTTATTGAATTTCCTGTAAGTGAGTTTTTTACCTGTTGGAAATAAAGGCTATTTATTTATTTATTTATTTATTTTATTTATTTATATTTGTATCTTAGCAAAACTACAAAATTAAAATGCTCCCATTCTATAAAGCAGACAGAAATATCGTTAAATTTAAGATAATTAGTTTTTCTTGTAATGATCTACTTTGCTAGGAACATCAATGATAAATACATATTAAAACTAACAAACTCCAGAATAGTTATGCTCATCACACTACAAAAGGTAAGTACAGGAAACTGACATATCCTCTGAACAACACCTAGAACCACCACCGAGGGAGTTCCATACAAGGTATTCTATTTGCATATTAAAACAAAAGGGGTTAATAGCTAGTTTTTAAAATATATTAACATTTGGAAAACCTGATAGGACATTTATCACTTATAAGAATTATTCTATTTCATTTCATTAACAATAGTGAAAGTTCATTAATATTATGATGTTAGATAGATCATTTATGTAAGCATCTAATAATCATGGAGCCCATGACTAAGATACTGTATTAATTGCTGCACAACTGATATGATATACTGATACCATTTCTCATCCCCGAGTCCAACCAGTGCTGTGTGGTGGAGAGAGTACCTCGGAAGTAAGATACACAAATCCTTTTACTGCCCTGAATGCATTGCACAACTTGGTGGACAGATAAACAACCTACAACAAAAAATTACCAATTTACAAGAACAGAGCACCAAAATAGATAATTTTTCCAAGAACATGAAAGGGATTGAAATGAATCTAAAACAGCTTAACAATGAAAGTAATAAAAAACTGCCAAAAATAAAAATTTTGGAGGAAAAAATAACAGCAGCGACAACAGAGATTGAAAACCTAAAAAACGAAAATGAAGAAAATCCTAGTTATGCTGAACTAGTAGCAGTAAAGCAACGGATAAAGAAAGGACGTTGAGACAAATGTATCTCAGGCTTCCTCAAGAACCAAAGCTAATTCAGAAATTTTAGAAAGCGAGCGCAGATGTGCCAACATGCTGATTTTTGGACTTAAGGGGACTAAAGCTAAAACAACAGAGGAAAGAATTAAAAAAGGGGAAAAAGTAATCAAAGGCTTTGTCACTTTCTCAACCACATCAAACTTTACCGTCCAGGAAAAAATGTACCAGGCAAAACTAGACCCGTGAAAGTGATTTTCAGCTCTATATCAGAAGCTCAGTCAGTTTGAAAATTAAAAAATAAATTGGAAAATATTTAAAGTATGACCAAACAGCCACACAGAGAGATTATCTAAAGAATATGCTACAAGAGCTGGAATCACGAAAGACTGGGGGTGAGTCGGATCTAAAAATAAAATATTTAAATGGAATCCCTAAGATCTCAAAAATAAAAGACACTGTACCAAAAAATGCTAACGTTAATAATAAGAAAATAAAAAACTCACAGGTTTAAGTGAAAACAAATTCTATTATAATAATGAAAATTTATTAAGTAACTAAATTTATGAATTTCAGTTAGACATTTTAATCAAAAAACCAACATCCATTTTTGTATCAGAAACTTGGCTCAACAAGGAAACTCCTGATTCATTTATAAGCTTACCAGGATACAATATTTTCAGGTATGATAGAGAAGACAAAAAAGGAGGTGGAGTCTGCATCTGGTCAAAGACAGAGATTAACGGGCAAACAAATGATAGTAGTCTTAATGATGGGTATCATGACCCTCTTTCTGTGTGTGTGCAGTCTGGTTGGATATTAAAATTGTTCACAGCACACATGATCTGTGTCTATCGACCACCGAATATTTTAACAGAACAAAATAAACAACTGATAGTAACCCTTAAAAGATGTTTCAATGATAATGCAGATGCTTTAGTCAACTTCAACTACCCAGAAAAATCTTGGAAAAAACTTGTCCTTAATCACAAACAATACAAATGTTCAGGACTTGATGAGTACAGATAATGGAACAGCAAGCAAGTTGTATCACAAGAATTAGGGAAGACCAATCATCTCTAACTGACAAGAAATTAATATCAAAAATTGATTTTTGGCCTCCTTTAGGGCGCAGTGATCACTCTGTGATCATGGCCACTGCTCAGCTTAAGTTAGGAGATCGTCCAACAAAAAAGATACTAAAACGCAAATTCTGAGAAGCTGATTATAATGAAATAAACAACCACCTTTTGGAGGAGGGATGACTAGCTTCGAAAACGTACTAATTAAAACCATAGAACACTACATTCCCCTCAAGCCTCAGTGAACCAACCACAAAAAGCCCTGGTTCAAATAACATACCTTCAAAGCGACAGACAAACAAAGAAAACTCTGAGACAGATACACCGAAAGCAAAACAGAAGTCAACTACATGTGTCTACAGAGTCCAAAACAACCAACTCAAGAGGTTGATAAGAGATGTAAGACAACAGTATGAATGTAGCCTTCTGGATAACAAAGAAAAGCATTTTTTAGTTCTTCAAGAGGTCTTTAAATAGCAATTCATCAGAACTCACACCGAAAGACCCACATACCGGAAATATAATAACAGATCCCCAGATAACAGCTGATATAATTGCAGGGCACTTCCAAACTGTATACTCTAGACAAGCTTTTGGCCCCAGCTCGACTTTACCCCAATACACCAGATCACCAGACCCTTTTTACTGTTGATATAACGGAAGATAGTCCCCAAAGCAACAGCCCTCACTCAAAAAAGAATCCAGCGCAGGTCCTGATGAAATCCTTCAATTTTCTTAATCAAATGCTCTCAATCCATTGTACCGTCACTGACCAAAATTTTGCAGGAGCTTTTAAATCAACAGACGATGCCAGAAAAATGATCACAAGCACATGTAGTTCCAATATTTAAAAAGGGGGACAAATTCAACCCAAAAAACTACAGAAATAGTCTAGCGATATTAGCAAAACCCTTTATGAATCGTCTGAAGTAGTACAAAGTCCCAGAAAACTCTTTAGTTCATGTCTGTCCTTTAGTATTGGCCAACTTTGAAGGGATTCAGTCTTCTCAGGATCGGTTTTTACTCCATGTTCGGTAATTACATGGCCTAGATATTTCACTTCTTTTTGAAAAAACTGGCACTTTTTGGGACCGAGTTTTAAGCCAGCCATTCTCAGTTTCTGGAAAACAGCTTCAATATTCTTTAAATGACCTTCAAATGTTTTCCCAAGAATAATGATGTCATCTAAATATACTAGGCATGTTTCCCATGTCATTCCATGTAATATCAGTTCCATTAAACGTTCAAAAGTTGCTGGGGCATTACATAATCCAAACAGCATAACTTTAAATTGCCACAGTCCAGTCCCAGTAGCAACGCTGTCTTTTCTTTATCATCTAACTTGCCAATAACCACTTTTCAGGTCCAGGGTTGAGAACCATTTTGATCCTTTGAAAGTTTCCAAGGTATCGTCAATTCTTAAGGTAAGGGAAAGCTATTTTTCTTTGTGACGTCATTGAGCCTGAGGAAGTCGACGCAGAATCTGGTGGAGTAATCTTTCTTCTTAACTAAGACTACTGATGGCGACCATGGACTTTGAGATGGTTCTATAATGTCTTGTTTTTCTATATCCTTAAGCATCTGATTAACTTCATGCCGCTTTGCCAAAGGTATTCGTCTTGGAGGCTGTTTTATCGGCGCTGCAATACCAGTATTAATTCGATGTTGAGCTATGTTAGTTTTTCCTATGTCGCTGTCAGACGTAGTGGACAGTCTTGAACTGGTTCGAATAAAATTACTTCTTCCTCAAAATCATCAAGCGTCGCTTTTACTACACATTCCGAACAGGCAGTTAAGGTAGTATCTTCTAGCAAAACCAGTTCTCGGATAGTGGAATTATTTCTTTGTGGCAGGTTCATAACTGTTTCTTTATTTTTCGTACGGAGGACTCGTTGAGGTACGTCAAGGATGAACTTATTTTGATTCATAACATCAAGATCAAGTATGACATCATCCAATATATCTGCGACGAAAATAGCGTGTATGAAGGTAGTGTTGCCCAGGGTTACTTCAGCCTCATAAATGCCTTTCACAGGTATAATTTCACCGTTAGCGGTTTCCAAGACTTATTTTTTGTATGGATTTTCTGTCCTGCAAGGAGCTATAATGTCTGGCCTCACAATGGTGTGCACCAGTACCATTTCACAGTCCCGATCCCATATCTTCCCCTTCAAACTGAAGGGCATATGCCAGAGCTTCTTAAATTGTCTTTATTCTAGCCATTCTTAAAGCTTGGTTGGTATCAGGATCACGAAGACCCTCAATAAAACTGCTTACTGCCAACACTTGCTTGATCTCTTTAGGGCAGGATAGATAAGACTTTCGTTATATTTTTGCCTTCGACATTAAAGTTGGGCTTTATAAACCTCCTGTAGATGTGCTTCACCATAACGCATTTCTAGATGGCTTACTAATGTCCCAAAGTCATTCTGTATATCTTCGGGTATGTTCCTCAGCACCTCCATTGCTTCACCACGCAACAAACCAGTGCTCTTGCCTTTTCGGTGGATTCCCAATTATTTCCAGTTGCGGCAGCTTCAAATTGTCTCAGGTAAGTAACCCACGGCACTTTACCATCAAACGTAGGTGGTTTTATCACATGTGATGAAGAGACAACATCGGATTTTAACTCACATTGTTTTCCAAACTGTATCTGGGATCGTAGAATTCCTGCTGCATTTGGTCATGAATCTCTTTAACTTGCTTTTGTACCTTCTTCTCCATTTGTCCCATTTCCACTTGTACATCTTCCTTGGTCATTGTCAATTCAAATAACATTTTTCTAGTGTCTTCTTGGTAGACTTCATGCCATGTATCTCTCATTTTACATTTTGGGTTTTTTTCATGCCTTGTTTAAGTTCATTCTTCATTTCTTCTTGGGTTTTTTCATTTCTTTTTTAAGTTCATTCTTCATTTCTTCTTCGGTTTTTTCATTTCTTCTTTAAGTTCATTCTTCATTTCTTCTTAGGTTTTTTCATGTCTTCTTTAAGTTCATTTTTCATTTCTTCTTGGGTTTTCTTTATGTCTTCTTAGTTTTTCTGCATTGCAATAATCAGGTTCATCAAAGAATCCAAATCTGCTGCCATGACTATTGCTACTAGTAGAACTATTTTCTTACTTCTTTTAGATTTCAATCTCGCTTCTGACATCAAATGTTTCGGATTGGCCGGTACACAAACACATAGTTTCTGAATGCACTCCTTTTATTCAAAACACAGGTTACAGTTAAACACTGGTTATACCTAACAATCGTAACTAAGGTAACTTTAAACTTCTCAATGTCAGCTTGTTAATAATTGGAAATCTCAATTACAACTGAATCAAAATGTACGCCACATTTTGGCGCGCTTATATGGCCTTTAGAAAAGGATGGAATGATCTAGAAAATTTTAGAATAATCTAAATACTACAGGGTGAGAAGAATTAAGCCTAACAGAACATTCGAGAACGATTTTTGACACTATCATAGTCGTTACATGGATAAAAATTAAGGTAAGTCTACTTCAACAAAATTACAAATAATAAATAAATTCATCTAAATCTTAACAAATCTATAACTAGGGCTACACTCGCAACAATATATATATATATATATATATATATATATATATATATATATATATATATATATATATATACATATATATATATATATATATATATATATATATATACATATATACATATATACATATATATATATATATATATATATATATATATATATATATATATTGACGACATTTGGGTGAGTAATTTTTGATCTAAATATCTTGACTTAAATTAAATAGCAAAGAAATTTCATAAAAGTATCAAGAAAGCCATGGAAAAATAATTGTTACGTTGTTATGTTTTATAAATTTGACGTCTCGATATTTTAAAAGGTTGAAGGTTGTCATTTAAACTCTTGACCATGGGTTATTCAGAAGAACAAAAACTCGCTATTGTTCGTCTTTTTTATGGCAATAATAATGTGGCGCCAGTGCAAAGGGAATATCGATACTTATATCCTCAACAAGCCATGCCATCCATAGACACTATTAAATACCCAATAAGAAAGTTTACCGAAATGAAAAGCTTAAAAAGAATGAAAAGAACTGTAGCACGAAATGATAACAAAGATTTAGAAGTCTTGCTTTTTTCCAAGGTATGAGTTATTATACTTCTTCTATTGAACTAGCACTACCTACTTTTGATTTAATTTTAGAAAATCCTGAAGTATCAATCTCGGATGCGGCATCTGAATTAAATAAAACGCATTATAAAATTTATCCAACTTTAAAATTTTACAAATTTCATCTCTAAATTTATGCCCGTGCAAAATCTTTCTGAACAAAACACGCAAGACCGACTTGAATATGCCTTGGAAATGGGTAGGCTTATGCAGCAAGATCCAAAGTTTGTAAATAAAATTCTATTCACCGACCAGTTTTCCTTCAATATAGCAGGAATGTTTAATCGCAAGAATAAACATTATTGGGCTAGAAAAAACCCTCACAAAGTTCAGCCGGTTAGGATTCAGGGGCGTAAATCGCTGAGCATTTGGTGTGGCACCAATCTCTTGGAGGACTTACTCATTGGCCACTATAACCGCCTCATTTGGCAACAAGACGGCGCTCTACCTCATAATATCATGCCTTATCTTAACAAACGTTATGATATTTGGATCGGTAGGCATGGTACTATTAGATGGCCAGTCAACAGCCCTGACCTAAATCCTCTAGATATATTTTTGTGGGGATTTTAAAAAAACAGGATTTATTATAACAGATATATATATATATATATATATATATATATATATATATATATATATATATATATATATATATATATATATATATATATATATATATATATATATATATATATATATATATATATATATATTTGGAATCAGGAAAAGAGGATCATTCATTTTAGCTCAGAGGTTAGGTGGTGTTTGTTTACGTTTACACGAAAATTGTCGCATTCGGAAAATCATTAAACATCGCGAAAATCAATAAACTTTTTGTCAAATAAACTATTAAAAAACAATAAATGAGCATTGTGTTATGTGGGAAGATATATATTTCTGGAAAAGTCTGTTTGGAATACTTCAAAAATTTGAACTAAAATAATTACCTGTCTTGATCGAAAAAATCCAAAATGAACTGTAATATATGTAAACAAATCAAAGTAAAAAATAAGGATGTATTCAACTGTGATGGATGTAATAGTGGAATTTGTAAAGACTGTGGTAATCTTACGGCATCTGAAGTTAAAGTATTGCAGCTTAGTAGTCGTGTCATGAAATATTATTGCCCAAAATGTGTTAAAGGACAATCACTGGAACTCTTTCAACAGGTATTAGCAAGTAAGGAATCAATAATAGGAGATAAAAACACAATTATTCGCTTGCTCACAGAAGAATTAGAGGCTTTAAAAAACAAAATAGTACAAGAACAATGTAGTTATAGTTATAGCAGTGCAATTAAAAAAAACAAGGACGAAGTTATAATAGTAAAACCAAAGAATTCTGCGCAAGCATGTGAGTTAACAAAAAAGAAAATTGAAGAAAAAATAAATCCATGTGGACTTGGAGTTGGAATATCAAGAGTAAAATATATTAGAGATGGAGGGATAGCCATTAAATGCAGTGAAGATGGGCCCGGACAAATACAGAGTGTGTGTGATAATATCAAGAATTCATTAGGAGCCAATTATGAGGTAAAAATACCTGAAAAGAAGAACCCCAGGATAATAGTATTCAATATTGGTGAAGCAGAATTAGAAGATGAAGACAACCTACTAAATAAAATAAGTATACAGAATACCTTAAATACAGATCCCAGCAAAAAAGAATTTAACAATTGTACATAAATTTAAAGACCGGAAAGGTTTGACAAATATTATTCTTCAAATGGATATCCACACTTACGAATGTGTTCAAAGTAAACAAAGGTTAAACGTTGGATGAAAAAGCTCTTTTTTCAAAGACAGTGTAAATGTTAAACAGTGTTATAATTGCTGGAAGTTTGGTCATATCGCAAAAGGGTGTAAAAAAGGTTCACCTACATGTCAGATTTGTGCGGGAGAACACAAAGGCGATATGTGTCAGTCAGATGAGATATGTTGTACGAACTGTAAATATTCATTAGAAGTATTGAAGATACCCAACATAGACAACCAACATAAAGCGTCCGATAGAAAGTGTGAAGTATATAAAAGGGTAGCAAAGGAATTAAAAGAAAAAATCAGGTATCCTGAAATAGACAACCATAACAACACAATATAGCAATAAAATTGTAGCATTTTGTATTTATTCAGGGATTGAACACAAATAGAACCCAATTAGCATGGATTGCAAATCAGAGAAAACCAATATTAATATGCCTCTCAGAAACACATGTTACTAAAGAACTTCACTCCAAATGAAATAGATATTGAAGGTTATAACACACTTTATAACTGCTCATCAAGCAACCATACAGGAGGCACAATGATTTATATAAAAAAGGGCTACAGGTACAAGGAAATACTCAACATAGAAGACAATAGAAATCTATGGATAACAGGTATAGAAATTAATATAGATAAACACAAATATTACATATATAGTCTGTATCACTCACCCAGTGCAAGTACATCGGAATTTTTAGAAAAACTAGATGAGTTCTTTGAAAATGTTAATCAGGATGCTGTATTCATAATATTAGGGGACTTTAATATAGACCTACAAAGTGTTAACTTTTATGCAAATAAACTGAGGAACCTTATCGCTAGCCATGGTATTTATCAGTTGGTTGAAAAGTGCACACGAGTAACAAAGACATCAGCTACAAAAATTGATCTTGTAATTACAAACCAAAAAGATATAACTCATGAAGTACATATGACACCAAAAATCACAGACCACTCAATTATCTCAGTAGAACTAAAAAATAAGCATAGTGAAACTGTTGAAAAAAGAATATACAGAAACTACAAAACTATGGATGTTACAGGATTCCAGCTCAGACTAATGGATATGACATGGCCTATTAACTTCTTGAATGTAAACAGATTAGCGGATTGTTTAACAGAAAATATATTATCAGCTCTGAATGAATTTGCTCCTGACAAAATAGCAGTTATCAATGAGAAATGGGGAAACAAATTAGGGTGGACGGAAGAGATAAAAAATGAAATAACAATAAGGGATCAACTGTACCAAAGGGCGACTCTAACGCAGACTGAAGGCGACTGGAATAACTATAAACAGCAAAGAAATTTGATAGTAACATTAATTAGAAATACAAAACGCATTTACTATAATGAAAAGATTGATGAAGTTCAGGATAATTCAACCGAAATGTGGAAAACTTTAAAGACATTAATAGGTACCAAGCAAAATGCAGCAAGAAAAATGAAATAAAATTTGATAATAGAATAATTAAAGGAAGAGAAATCTCTGACCATTTCAATAAATTTTTTATAGATAGTATTGAGGAAATTGTTAAAAATATCACATCAAGTAAAACACATAACAATTATGTTGACCAGATAACAGTTGATAGCAGAATGGAAAATTTTAATAGAAATGTCTGATCTAAAAAAATGTGTAAAGAGGATGACAAATAAGGAGAGTAACACAGACGGTATTACAGTTAAGATCTTAAAAGATGCCTTTGAAACCATCGGTGACAAGATTCTTAATTTAATTAGCAACAGTTTACAGTATGGAATTTTCCCAAACCAATGGAAAAAGAGTCTGGTTATCCCTATCGAGAAGAAAAGTGGAACTGTGAATTGCGAAGAGTTTAGACCAATAAATATGGTCCCGCCATATGAAAAACTATTAGAGATGTGTGTTAATGATCAAATAGTTGAATACGTTGAAACTTCTAAAATACTTACCGACTATCAAGCTGGTTTTAGAAGTAAAAACTCATGTGAAAGTGCCTTACAAACTGTCTTGTTCAACTGGAAAAATGCATTGGAGGAGAGAAAATTTATTGGTGTAGTTTTTTTAGACTTTAAGCGAGCCTTTGAGACAATTAGTAGACAATTGCTCTTATGTAAAATGCGAAAATATGGAATGGGACATACGGTTGTTAAGTGGTTTGAAGAATACCTCAGTGACAGAACCCAAGTTACAAAATATAATAATGAATTTTCACTTCCCATAAGGTCAGAAAATGGGGTGCCCTAAGGAACCGTATTGGGACCTACACTATTCATTCTTTATATAAATGACATTGTCAAAGTGGTTAAAAATTGCAAAATCCAGTTATTCGCTGAAGATACAGTGATGTATGTAACAGGTGATAATCCTGAAGAAATAATAAAGACACTGAATGATAAACTAAATAATGTATTGGATTGGCTTAATAAAAACTCTTTTTGTCTAAATATAAATAAAACTAAAGTAATGATTATAAAAAATAAAAATTGTAATTTAAATGTTATGAGAATGTCAGATGTTAAGATCAATAATGAAATTATTGAAAAGGTGAATAAATTCAAGTACCTTGGTTGAATGATGAATCTTTATCCTTCAATGAGCATTTTAAATTCATTACAAACAAAATAGCTAAAAAAGTTAATGTTCTAGGGCGACTGTCAAAAGACCTGAGTACTTGGGCAAAGTTAACAATATATAAAACAATTATCGCACCACATCTGTATTATTGTTCAACATTATTATTCTTAATGAACAAAACGGAAATAAATATACTACAAAAAAAAAACAAAATAAAGCATTACGTATTATATTAAGATGCAATAGATATACAAGGAGAACAGAAATGTTGCGTTCTGCTAATCTTCTAAGTATCAACCAGGTTGTAACGTATAACACTATGATATTTATCTTTAAAATGTTGAACAAATTATTACCAGAACATCTTATTAATAACTGTAAATTTGTTAGGGATATTCATGAACGTAATACTCGTTCAAGTCAGAATAGTCTGTTTTATAAAGGTCTAAGGCAGTACAATAAACTTCCTGATCACATAAAATCATCACCTAGTCTAATAATTTTTAAGAAATCCTGTATAGAATATGTTAAAGAAAGTATTGTTATTTAATTTTAATTATAAATTTTATTTAGATGTTATCTAATCTGTATGTGACACATGTAAAATTTATTGTATTTGTTTGTTCTTTGTATATTTCTCTAGCTTTTGTGCTATTAATAAAGGATTTACTTACATAATATACAAGGTGTTCGATTAAAAAAAGTTGAAGTTGCTTTAATTTTTCCATTTCTCGATGCAATTTTTTTTCCTCTGACACCTTTAAAAGATAATATAGGAGAAAACCTACAACTTTTGTATAAAACATTTTTTTCCATCTCAAATAATAAAGGCTCTGCAGGTAGGGACATAAATGTAATCAAAGACCCTGTACATTGCACCTGTTGCACTTATATCATTCCAAGAAGAATTTAAATTAAATTTCAAAGAATTTAACCACTTCTTTTTCGAATATTTTGGTCAAGTACTAATAGTGCGGTAATTATTAATAATATCTTTATTACCTTCTTTATGTATTGGTGATTTGGTGTTATTATTGAGGTTTTAAAATTACTTGCCACAATGCCTGTTCTATAAATACAGTTATAATAATTTTATCTACACCAGAGGCACAATCATTTTTTAAAGTACTGATATGTTTAATTATCTTATTACAAGTTACTGGTTTTACTGTAACAAAGTGTGGTTAGGTGAAGGACTTTTTATTTGGTTTGGCATTTGCATTCCAATAGTAAAATATTTGTTAAAATATTTGAATATATCCTTTTCATTTGTTAAGCTGTAAACAGCAACAAAAACGTTTTTATTTTTTGTTACATGCGTAGCTTCTGCTTTTATATCATAAATGTTCTTAATATCATTAACATTTTCATTTATTTTAATCCTACCACAGTTATATTTATTTATTTTTTCTTCTGGAGACTGGAGTTAGACTTTTTAATTTTGTCGAGGTTTTGTTATTGAAATTATTATTCCATTCATTATCCATGGCCTAATTTCATTAAGTTTGGTTTTTTTTTTTCTAGAGTTGCTTTAAATTTATCAATTATTTCGTTTATTTTAGATATAAATATATTTGTAACATTCTCAGAATGTATCACATTAAAAATCACACTGCAGTCAATTTTTGCAGCAACCACGATTGCCTTCATAAAATCAAGGTTAAAATTTGTATTGTTCAAAATATTCCTATTAGAAGTCTGTATCTGAGAATCATTGTTCAATATATATTAACAAGTACGGGTAAATGGTCCATTAATTCATGATTTATAATGTACAGGTGAATGATGATCTGATCTGCTTTAATTTTTTCTCTCAAAACAACACGATCAAGTCAAGTACCAAAAGCTGGGGGTATAAGCTCTTGAACTACAGGGTTAAAGCCATGTGTAGCAAGTAGTGATAAATAAGTATTAACTTCTCAGTAGTCTTTAGATTGAATGCGTATATTAATGTCTCCCACTATGAAATCTATATCACAGCATTGTTTATTTGTAAGGTAGGTACCTATTTCTTTAATAAAATCAGAACTCCTTGATGAGGGTGACCTATGGATTGCTAATACCCAAAGTTTAAGAGATTTTATTTAAATTCGATTTTAGTAATGCTTATTCTATTGTTAGCTACTCTATAAGTGCCTAATTCTATATTATTACAAGTTTTCGTATAAATGAGAAGTCCATCATAGGCATTAAAGTCAACCCTCATAGTCAATGGAGTTTAAAATTAAGTCTGGATCTAACATTACACTTTTTTGTTCCTTGATTAATGCTATCCAAGACCTGCATATATATATATATATATATATATATATATATATATATATATATATATATATATATATATATATATATATATATATATATATATATATATATATATATATATATATATATATATATATATATATATATATATATATATATATATATATATATATATATATATATATGAATATATAGATATATATATATAATATATATATATATATATATATATATATATATATATATATATATATATATATATATATATATAGATATATATACCGGGTGTCAACGATATCGTTTTACACGATGCCATTCAATTGCTTTTTAGGTTAGGATTTTTTTATTTGGGTTAACGAAATATGGTATTAAGACACACATTTTTCATGAAAAAACAATTGAATATTACTGCCAGTTTTTCCGATATCAGAACCAAGTTAAGAATTTCAAATGGAACCCTGTATATTATTTTACATGGTTTGATAGAGCTTAGAATTACCTTTTCAATGACATATCACACGTTATATTTTTTTTTAAAATGGCGGACCAGGAAGCGCTTTTTCAAAATTCAATATGGCGGTCGTTTCCCGATACCGATGAAATTTTTGTTTAACAAATTATTAAAATATTAAACAAAATCGGGTTTTCAATGGATTTTAATCAAATTTAAAATCAAATGTTTAATTTATCACAAAATGGGATAAGTTTAATTTTTTCTCTAAAATGTGAACTTTTTCTTAAATTTTCTCAAAGATTTTAAATAGAAAGTCGTATTTATTAAATATTAGTATTAAAGTATATCTTATTAGCTACACGAAACCGCATAACAAGCCGTATTTTTGCTTTTTGTTTGAGAAAAAATTGACGAAACTCTGCCGATATACATTTTTCGTAATACATAACATGAAACACACACACCCACACACACATATTATTAATCAGTAAATTTCGGAATATTTTTTATTGATAAGCAATTTTGTATTATTTTGACATTTTATGATTTTTGCTGTCTTATTTTAGGAAATCGAGAAAAATTCACAAGTAGTATTAATTTTATTTTACCGCTAGGCTTTCGGTTTTTCCGGAAATACCTAGACCTAAGTCAAGAAGTTTAAAAAGAACCCTGTATATTTTTTCACACAGTTTGATAGAACTTAGAATTCCCTTTACATTGACATATCACAAGTTGATTTTTTTTTGAAATGGAGGAGCAGGAAGCTTTTGTTCAAAATTCAATATGGCGGCCATTTTCTAACACCGAAGATATTTTTGAATTATAGGTAGAAATAATAAACAAATATGGGGGTTTTTATTGGGTTTAATGCTAATTTAAAATCAAACTTTCACAATTAATACAAAAGTCACTCAATTAAATGTTCTATGCGCTTGTTCTTGGCATAGTGTAACTCTCTCAACATTTTCCGCGAGCAGGTTTCGTAAATGCTGTTCTGAGATACTCTCAACGGCTCGTCTTATTCTATTTTCTAACATTTCCAACGATATTACAGGAGTTGCATACACTTTTTCTTTCAGATGACCCCATATAGAAAAATCAAGCGGGGTTAGGTCAGGCGACCTCGCTGGCCATCGAATTGGTCCATTGGTTCCCAACCAGTTCTCACCAAATCGTTCATTCAAGTAATTTGCAACAATTCTTGAATTATGAGCAGGAGCGCCATCTTGTTGGTAAACTAGATCATCATTTTGCTGCAAATTATTTATAAAATGTTCAATTTCATTTTCGAGAAAGTCCAAATACATCTCGCCAGTTAAAGGCTGATGGAATAATATTGGACCAATAACGCTTAGTCCTACAACGCCTAACCAAACATTAACTCCAAAACGTTCCTGGAAGGCACCTTCTCTTACTAATCTTTGATTTTCCTTTGCCCAATAACGAAAATTATTTCTATTAAACATCCCTAGATTAGTAAACCTTGATTCGTCCGAAAAAATAATCTTATGATGAAACACGGGACTTATTCTATAATTATCTAAAAACCAATTGCAATAAATAAGTCGTCTTTGGAAGTCATTTTCAAATAGGTGGTGGTGAATTTAATACTTAAACGATTTAAACCCGTGTTTCTTTAAAATTTTTCTGGCGCTTTCATGGGACGTATTGCACTGTTTGCCTAATTCACGAAGGGAAGCTATACGGTCATACTCGATGTACGCTAAAACATTTGTTTCCACTTCTTCGCTTACTACGAAACCATCATTGCCATTAGCATGGACACCACCATTATTTTCATTTTTTAAATGTTGTACTAGCCAAGGATAATATGCATGTGAAGGAGCGTCACGATTCGGAAAGCGTTCCTGGTATAATCTCTCTGTGTCCCTTGAATTTTTGCGACATTCCCCATAAATAAGGAGCATGTCAATTTGATGTTCTCTTGAATAAACCATAATATTTATTTTTAAAACTAACTAGAACCACTTCTCAGTGTAAAAATGTAATGAAAGTTATCAGAAATGTCGATACAAAACAGTACTTTTGACGTTTCTGGTTCAATCTAATGAAAATTATAATGGCATCCCTATGCAATTGTTTCCAAGGCCTACTTATCTTAGTTAAGTCATCTTTCATGTTACTGCACCGTATCTACCGGTAAAATAAAATTAATACTACTTGTAATTTTTTCTCGCTTTCCTAAAATAAGACAACAGTCATAAAATGTCAAAATAATACAAAATTACTTATCAATAAACAATAAAAAATATTCCAGGATTTTCTGATTAATAATATGTGTGTGTTTGTTTCATGTTATGTATTAGGAAAAATGTATATCGGCAAGGTTTTGTCAATTTTTTCTGAAACAAAAAGCAAAAATACGGCTTGTTATGCGGTTTCGTGTAGCTACTAAGATATACTTTAATACTAATATTTAATAAATACAACTTTCTATTTAAAATCTTTGAGAAAATTTAAGAAAAAGTTCACATTTTACAGAAAAAATTAAACTTATCCCATTTTGTGCTAAATTAAAAATTTGATTTTAAATTTGATTAAAATCCATTGAAAAACCGATTTTGTTTAATATTTTAATAATTTGTTAAACAAAAATTTCATCGGTATCGGGAAACGGCCGCCATATTGAATTTTGAAAAAGCGCTTCCTGGTCCGCCATTTTGAAAAAAAATATAACGTGTCATATGTCATTGAAAAGGTAATTCTAAGCTCTATCAAACTATGTAAAATAATATACAGGGTTCCATTTGAAATTCTTAACTTGGTTCTGATATCGGAAAAACTGGCAGTAATATTCAATTGTTTTTTCATGAAAAATATGTGTCTTAATACCATATTTCGTTAACCCAAATAAAAAAATCCTAACCTAAAAAGCAATTGAATGGCATCGTGTAAAACGATATCGTTGACACCCGGTATATGCTGAATATATATATATATATATATATATATATATATATATATATATATATATATATATATATATATATATATATGCTGAAAATGGTATCACCTGTCCCCGTAAGGAAGGTGGTCGAGCTCTCTCCAGATTCCTTTTCTTTGTGAAGGGGACTAAAACTATTTTATTAGGGTTGATAGCCATCTCTTCCCTCTCACACCATGTTAGTGTGGTACTTCCTGGAGAGTTGCTGAGATTTCCTCTTCAGCCTTTCTTTTACTATGATGACTAGATCATCGGCATATGCCTGCAGATCAACCTCCCACAACCAAACCAGGGTCAGTAGATTGTCCACCAGCAGTGACCACAGCAAAGGCAATAACACTCCTCACTGTCTCGTCCTGTAGAGATGTTAGTATTTTTCTGTTTTCAAGCATTGCCTGTATCCAGCCACATATAAGGGGTTCTACCCCTCTTTCAGTAATTGCATCATAAAGTGAAACAGTTTCCGGCCCTTCAAACCATCCTTACTGTAACTAAGTTGTTTGCAGTCAGCCAATCGTTTCTGTGAGGTCGTTTGTATCGACCTACGAAATGGTAAGTTGACCGACTATCCATTATCAAGCTACCTGGAAAGTGATGTTGTCCCATCTGGCCGTTTTAGCGATCCCAGTTCCTGAACAGGCTCCCTGGACAGAATCTTGTGAACTCTGGCACTGGTGGGTATATCTGATATACCCTCACAGAATCTTTTCCACGACTCGGTTTTGATTTTCCTGATTGCTTTATTGTAATTTGTTAAAGCAGATTTATATTCGTCCCAATCACCTGATATTTTAGCTCGATTGAAGAGTCTATGAATTTCTTTTCTTAATTTATTCAGATTATTGTTCCACCATGGTGTATTTCTATTGTCTTTTTTAACCTTCAGTGGACAGTTTTCGTGATATGATGGCGGTTGTAATTTGGTCCGTCACAAACTCTAGTTGTTCACGATTATTAATTGAGGCGCGTGGCAGAGATTGAGTTGTAGAGACGTTTTATAGCCATTTCAATCTGTGCTTCTTGCCACGCGGTATTTACCCTCAGGCTTGGGGCCTACTATAATATTAAACCAGATGTGTCTATGATCTGAGCACGATGGTTCAGGTGACACCTTCCAGTCAGAAATTTTATTGCTAATAAAGTTGGTACTAATTGTTAAATCGAGAATCTCTTTCCTCAACATATATCAAATATCAGTTCCAGAGATATCATAATCCTTATGCCACGGATTTATCAGCAACTCATAAGTGCAAGTGCAACTTTGAACAAAGTAAAGTTGTCCAAAAAGTTTTCCTGGAAATAAAAAACATGCAGGAGGGAGTGATATCCCAGCTCCAGGTGCAGGTGCCAGAGCTTTGCGATGAGGTTCAGAAACTTTAAAATCAACAGCGGTTACCCTCTTCTGCTCATATACAGTCACAGTCTGTAGTATTATAAGCCAGTCTTAGTTCATCATGCTTTTCAATGCAAGAGAAACCTCATCTAAAGATATTCAGATAAGAGTTAAACATGATAATGATGAAGTCATGGGTGTTTTAGAAGTGAATCCTGGTCCATTTAAAACTATCCATTTAGGAAGCCCTATAAATTCTAAGCCTCATCCTCTAAATGTGATGTTTTCAGACTCTGGTAGGGTGGCATCATGTCTTAAGAATAAGCACAAGCTGAAAGATCTAGATGTAAATCTGTGTCTGGTTCTTACAAATTCTCAAAGGGGATATTTAAATGATGTCTATAAGGAATTAAACGATAAACTAGTAGGCGGTGAAAGACTTGGTTATCAGATACAGATTTGGTGTTCCTTATATCACTTCTACAAAAAATTATTAAATGTTTATTTTCAAAATATTAGTTGCATACATAGTAGACTGGTTGAACTTAGAGCAATTAATTTGCGCAATTATGACATTTTAATGTTTATAGAAACTGGTTCAACTTATACTGATGCGATAAGAGCTCAACCACTAGCAGGTGGAGAATCGATTGCTACTCCACAGCATTTCTGCCTGTACATTTCTTGTGATATTAAATATATTCTGAGCACTGCTTACATTCTCCCTAAGTCACATAATGTGGCATTTGAATCACATTGCGAGACAGTAGAGTGTCTGGTTGACAGTTATCTAGTGTCATTTTATTCTGGTCAGTGACTAGAATATGCCTGATGCGATTTGATCCCATTCTGGATCCTTGGTTGACTGCCATACTTCCTCTCCTGCTCCTATTATAGATAACTGTTTTTATTTTTAAAATTTATTTCAATTAAACAAATTTCCTAACACCAACAGTATATATCTCAATCTAATATTCTCAAATGTTACTAATTTGAATTTAAGCATTGCACTGAATAAAATAATGAATGATAGTGTTCATCATATTTCATATAACAGAGAAGTGCCAATTAGTTTAGGGCGTGAACTTAAGAATAACCAAAGGTACTATAATTTCAGTAATACCAATCTTGCTGGTTTAAACAACTTTTTAACATCTTCAAACTGGGATTCTATATAATATCATAGTGATCCAAACATTGTGCCAAAGTTTTTATGACTATCTTTATGAAGCCTTCAAAATATTTGTACTAGTTAAAATAATTAAAAGTGCCAGGTTTTCATTGTGGTTCTTTCAAGAACTAAAAACAACAATTATAGAGAAGAAAATAATATCATTCTTAGGGATCTGAATCTCCCTTTCTGTGGATACATGAATAAACCATGAACTTGCATACTTTTTAAATATTTATTGGACAGATACAGTCAGGAAACCATTTTGAATAAAAACATTATTATGTTTTCCCAATAAATTAATACAAATAGAGTATTTAAAACCGAATTATCAATTAAATAAACTAACACATATTCAATTATATTTTTAAATAAATATATATGAAAAATATTTAGTAAAACTAATTTTATAAACAGATCCATATCTTCCAAAAAAAAACTATTTTGCTCTACTTGTACATATTTAGCCCTTAACAATACCTACAATTTGATATATAACTTAAATAATTTGAGCCTATAGTTATATATATATATATATAATATGGGCCTTGACAATTTCAACTAGTAAACCCTGTATAGGTAAGAAAATGTATACTAGAGAATTCATAAAACTATAACAACAGCATACATACCACCATAATCCAGCAACAGAAGTAGCCACCAGGTAAGTCTCACTAGTGAGATAACTTATACATTTTGTCAACAGTCGTCTAGCAGTCGCTCACAGTCAGTGGTAGTCACTACCATTCTGAGGCAACCTGTGGAATTCATGGGCAGTTGCTAAAATTCGTCGGCTTTCGCCTCGCAATTAGTGGACAGTTGTCGCAGTCATGTAATATTTAACAACTTTTAAATACATTAAATCTCATCAAAGATCAGCGTTTTTTGGCTTAATTTGCTCCCTTTTATTAATTTGAACCATTTATCGTCATATATTTAATAGGGGTACTTAGTTCTTTTAAAAATTTATGAAAAAGGCAAATCCAAAGAGTTGTAACTCCCGTAAAGCATTTTCGACCTTGAGAACACCAATCAGGGCTTAAACCTGATTCAAAGAATGACCGAATAGTCAAGTTTTCCAGCGAAGGGTTTGCATGCCGCATTTTCTGTTTCTTATTATGTTTGAAGTCTGACTTCCCTCTTTAATGAATTATTAAGAGGTGTGTTTTTAACAGATTTTATTCAGTATCAAATTGTGTATTGGATTAATAATATATATATAATTGGTATTGCATATTACTTTCATAAAAAGCGTAAATTATCTTCTAATTCTTATTTTCGCGGTTCTTCTCCAGTCACGTCTTCCGATGAATGTTTTCTGCTATGATAAATGATTTATTAGCTGATTTCATAAAAAGAATGTTCTATTTACAACTTGTATGTATTTCTGCATTCCGCGCTTTTCTTTGCAACTGTTGTACCAATATGAATGTCATTCCACCATGTTGTAGAACCATATTAAAAGGTAGTTTTATACAAAAAAAATGCTCCATAATATATAAGGCACATGCTCAGTAATTAAAAATGTGTGGAAAATGAAGAAAAACCATAAAATGTCTTTAACTCATTTGTATGGACACACTACTACATAACAATAATAAATAAAGATATTGTCTTAATGAATATAAAAAAAGGCAATATATAATAAAATAAAATGCAATTTAGTTTTTGCACTACCCTACTACTACAATTGTTGAATGTAGTTAAAAAATAGTGGAGAATGAAAAAGTTGGTATCTATAAAAATTAAAAAAATCAAATACATAAAAATAAAAATACAATAAAAACAAAATTAAATTAAATACAAATTGAGAAATCAAAACCGATTTCAAAAAAAAATCTGAACATATTTGTCGTTGATATAGTCAAGAAATAGTGCAGAAAATATCAGTTTATAAAAATAAAATATAAATATAAAATAAAAGCAAGCATAAGCAAGTGTTTTGTGACTTATCGAAAACTTTTGATTGCGTGAGTCATGATATACTGCTGCATAAGCTTCAATGCTATACTTGAAGGGAAGGAGTCAAAGAGTATTTGTGGGTGCCATATCTTCGAAGAGTCGTATAAATGAATGGGTTGTGACTTGTGCCACAGTACTTGGACCAGTACTATTTCTTCTATACCTAAATGATTTGTCAACTATCGATATTAAAGGTAAATTTACGTTATTTGCCGATGATACCACCATATTGTGGCACTCCAGAAATGTTGATGCATTGGCTAATATTATTGACTCAGATTAAATAAAAAAAAAATGGTTTGATTCGAATCTGCTGTTATTGAATCTTAGTAAAATTAATGTAATTAGTTTTAAATGTGATGTGGATGGTTTGGTTATTGGTGATTCCCCACTGGAAAAATCTTAAGATAACAGACTACGTTTTGAAAATGATATTGTGCAATTAAGTAAAAAAATAACTTCTGGTTGTTATGCGGTTAAGGTTATTGTAAATGAACTTGGAACTAACATAGGGAAAACAGTCTATCATGCCTTCATAGAATCTCACTTAAGATATGGCATTGCGTTTTGGGGTGTGTCTAATCTGAACCTATTAAATCTTATATTTGTCTTACAAAAGCGAGCGATAAGATACATTTGTAAAACTTAACCTAGGGATTCTTGCAGACCATTATTTGTACAAAAAAAGTTCTAACACTGTTTTCACTGTTTATACTCGAAACCGTTTGTCTAATTTTTAAATAACGTCATAAGTTTGCGGTTACCAACTCAACCACTCACCAATATCACACTCACCAGCGGCATAACTTGCCACTTCCAATTCTATCAAGCACTCTTACAAAAAAATCAGTTATTTATGATGGCCTAAAGACTTTTAATCACTTACCAGTGAGGTTAAAGGGTCTCCAATCCCCAATATTTTTAAAAAATGTAAAAAAACTACTGACAAGTAGAATAGAAGACTATAACAAGCTTATTATAGTCTTGACAAATACTTTTCCAGCTCAGTTTGACATGCATTGATCCTTATTTGTTTGTACTGACTTTTCTGAGGAGAAGGGAAATGATCTGTTTTTATTGTATATGTATATGTATGTCTGTATATGTATGCATGTATGTATGTGTGTATGTATGTATGTATGTGTGTATGTATGTATTTTTATATATATATAGATTCATTCCATTCATTTCCTAACAAAAAAAACAATGTTTTAGATATGTTTTTAAGTTTTAAAATGACATGTTTTGTGGGACGTTTGAAAAAACTAATAAATATTATTATTTGTTGATATTGCCAAAAAAAAAATTTGCAAGTAAATTTAAAAGGGCTAATGGACTGACAAATTTGGTAACATATCTTATACAGGCAAATATCAGGGTTTACTGGGAGGCTCTATTTAAAATCAGTGCATAATATGTTACACGAATAATTTATTTATCTCCAAATTAAGAACTTAAACAAAATATATTCACATCATATTGTTGAAACGTTAGTCAACGACACTATGGAAATTGTGTCAGCGAGATACTTCAAAAAAGGACCTCTGAACAAAACTATATAAATTAGGGATAATATGGAGAAAAATTATTTTATATTGAACTGAATTCATATGACCATGAAATTTTATGAAATCAAATTATAAATGGTAATATAAGAGGTGAAATTAGATTAAAATTAAATAATAAAAATTAAAATTTGTCCGTCAAATAGCAATTTTCCAATCTGGTTTTGTCATGAACTTAAAACTTTAATATTTGAGAAAAAAAATTGCTCACAAAAAGTATAAGCAAAACAGTGATGCTGATTATAATTCCATTTATTTATTGTGCAGACAATGTTCATCACTAACAAAACAATGTTTTGATTATTATATAACAAATGCTAAAAGTCTATTATACTATCCTAAATATTTTTGGAACTTTATTCAATTTCAGACCAGTCATGGTTCTATTCCTGGGAATTAATTTGGATTTCAGATCCAGAAGGGCCCATATTGGAGACAGGAAAACTTATCTAAGCTCAACATAAGTAAGGGCATGGGCATTGGTGGTATATATTTTCCAAATTCCTTAGTTCTGGAATGTTCCCTGATAGCTGAAAGTTATGATATGTTTCTGTTATCCTTAAATCTGAAAACAAGAATGACAAAACGGCTTACAGACCGATAAGTATTCTCTCAGCTATGCCAAAACTATTTGAGAACTGTATTGAAAATGTCCTGACAACAACATGGCTTTACATCCGGTCAATCTGGCAATACTAACCTGTTTCTGATTGTTAATTTTATAAATAATTGCTTTAGAGGTCTGTGAAACTCACATGCCACACTACTTTCAAAAATGGCCAGTTAGGGAATCTCAGAAAACCTATTCTCGTGGATTGCTTCATATTTATCAGATAGAAAATCTAAAACTATTATATACAGCTCTTGTATATCTATCTTAGAATTCTCAAACATAATTTGGTCGCCATATTACCACATGCTTTCAAATAGATTAGAAAATATGCAACATAAATTTATTAAATATGCAAAATATAAACTTTTTTATAATAGAATCAATCTTGATGAGCACCAAACTATGTCCTACTTAGATTTAGCCTTACTTGTCCTTAGAAGGGGTATTATGATGTATGTTTTGCCTTTAAAACAATTTAATTAAAAGTCCAAAGTGCCTTAAAGCATTTCCAATTCATATAGCTAGCTATCATACTCATAATCAAACCCTTCTACATATACCAAATTGTCAAGCATGGTATTTGTTGTTTAGTCCTGTAAATAGAGTACCTAACAGCTACTATAAATAATTTTTACATGCAGTTGGATTTTTTTTAATATAGTAGACAATAAATTCAAGCATATGGTCAAATGAAGTATTTTAAGTTAGTCTAAAATAATTTTAAACTATAACCCCCATATTCACTAAAAAGGTTTAAGAGTTAGACCAGGTCTAGTTGCCATGGTACTTAAAACACTTAGTTTGCCAGTTATGTTTCGCCTATGACACTGTCATTTTGTAATTGACATTTAGAAAAATTATTTGTTCAATTGTTAAAAAGGTCACCTTAAACCTACAACTGTCAAGTTAGACCAGGGGTGCGATTTTGCACTTATCATTTCGTTAGTTAACGAATCGCTAAATCACGTGATTTATTTATAAACAACTGACCAAGGTTGGAAGTAGTATCCATTTCTTAAATGGAAAATTGCATGTATTTTTTGACGTCAAGTAGGCCAGTTTGTTGAGCAAAGCACGAAAAGTTTGTTTAGCCTAATTAAGCATACTTTATTATTTTGAAAATAATTAAAAGGTGATGAAGAATTAAAAATCTGAAGCTTCTAAGGTCTGCCTGGAGATCCTTAATACTTGTGTTTGTTATACTTCTAAAATGGAAGATATAGCAGCATTGTTGGCATCAATTGGTGATGGTGAATAATATTGTACCTAATACCTACTAATATTCTAATAAAACAGAAGTTAACAAATAAGTGGTGATTTCAAGAGACCTAAATTTGTCTTTAATTAATCGCTACATGTGAGTGCAGTGAAAAAAGTGAACATTTTAGTGGATATTATATTGTGCTTTTCCAGAACAGATTTTAATGTTATTATACCTTATTATAAAGGCGTAATATAATATTTTTGCACTTGTATTTCCAGATATTTTAGAGACATTAGAGAATATGATATTCTTAAAGACACTGTCAGGTATTTCGAGGTAGGAAATAACTATTTTAAGATACATAACACCTTTTTAAATAAATAGGACACTAAGCAAACATTTGTTAAAGAATCAACATTAAACTAAAATCTAATAATTTTAACAGACAATTGTTGAATACTTTAGTAAGCCATATTTTGAGATAGAGCTTAAGTTTTTTTCCTTTATTGTCTACAAATTCAATGTACTGTAGTGATAAATGCATACATATCTTTATTAGAGTGGACTAGTTTTAGACGTACTAGTCAAAATGTTATATTTATTCTGAATTAAATATTTTTTCAAAATGAAACTTCCAACTTTAATTTCTAATACATTTGTTTTCTATATTTATCTAATGAATTGGTAATAAAAATATGTTTTTTATTTTTCCAAATGTATTGTTTATTTTAAGACGATTTTTAATATAATGGTAATATGGTCTTAATAAAATAAGTTACACACTTATTCTGTGTTAAAATTATTAAAATACATAATAGGATTTATTAAATCATTTGAAAAATAAACGAATAGAAGTTAATACTTTTACCATTTAATTATAAAGTTTAAAATAAATAAAAGTCCTTATTAAAGAAGGGTAACCACCAGCATTTAGATCAATTTAAAAGAGTAAAAAATGAAAAATTAAGCCTTTAACATTTTTGCAGAACTTTGCATTTTAGGGTGCTTGGGCCCCATGTTTTCCCACTTCTGTCAGTCTGTCTGTACGCAGCATAGCTTAAAAACTACTTATCCAGTTGAATTTAAGTTTTCAACGGAATGGACACATTTTGGAAAAAATCGAATATGGCGAAACAAAATGGCGGCCTAATGAAATAAAATTGCATAAAACTCAAGTGAGAAACAGAGACAGACTGGTAAAATTTTAGTCCGAATCTTGTATGACAAAAGTAAATGACGGCCTAATAAATTATTTGAATATGCAGCAAAGTGTAGTGACAATCTGTACGAGGGAAATTGATTGCCATTTAAAGTGGTCCCTCTCTAATATTTTTATTATTTCTCGAACTAAAAAATATTACACACAGTGTAATTTTTTACATGGAATGCTCTGTATAAAGAAGCCCTTTTAAGAAATACTCTATTTGTAACTGTTACGAAATTTATATATTCAAAAATAATATGGCCATTTGCAGGAAGGTATTAATTTTAGTTTTTTGAATATCATAGGTGGGTATATCAGAAAATTTGTCATGAAGTTTTTTGGAAAGATATTTTTTAGCTTTTCATAGGTGTAAAAAATAAACAGGGTATTCATTTAATAAAAATAGATATTTTGTCACTCTCTCTATATTTCAAAGATACTGATAATTACCATATGATTGGGAAGAAGAAAATTTACTTTGCACTTTTTTCATTGCATTAAAAATAATAAAATTACTGCACAGTTGATCCTATACCTAATAGAGTAATTTTATCGTCCAGAAACTAAGAATTGACGTTTGGAGAGTTTACATAACTACCAAAAGAAACAGTTGGAACTGAAAAATAAATATTTCTACGATCATACCTTAACTTTTAGAAATTTGTTAAAGATCCATATATAATACCACTCATAACTAATTTCATTATGGTATCAATCTCTAACTTTCTATATCCCTGTAAATCTGTATCTATAAAACGCCTAAATATAATTATTTTTTTAGATTTAAGTATAGTCATAAATCTTTAAGATATAAATGAAATAATTTTCCATTTTGATTATTATGAAATTGACTTCTTTATTTTTTTTTTAAAGTGTTGCAATATTTTATAGTGAAAATCAATTCTATATTTGTCACTAAATAAAAAAATATTACAATTCGACATGTTTTTATTGTTCAAGTTGTTCAAGCTGAAATTAGTTTCCATTGCTGCTGATTTCTGGTGATATGTAAGTACACGCCATTTTCTTTTACAAAGGGTCCAAAGGACTCACATTGTGACTTGAAATACCTAAAAAGAAGAAAAAACATTGTAAAAAAATTGCTTTTCGCAAAATCAGCTGTAAATATGCTATTAAAAAAACTTCGTTATTGATAAAATAGGTATATTTCCAATTTTCGTTAAAAATTAAAAGCAATACTTAAGAAGCATATTCCCCTTAAGAAAATATGAAGAATATCCATAAAAATATGGCTTTTTAAACTTGTGTTTGTAACCAACAGCATGTATAGTACCTCCACCCAATTTTTTTTATTCAATATAACCATAACCCCTACATTAATTAATTAATTTTAGGTACTGATGCCCAAATTTGTAGACAAAATTCAAGTTTACTAATTTTCAACCAGAATTTATATATTGAGTTGTAGTTTTCGATAATCCCTAGCACTATATGTTGGATTTATCGCTTCGAAAATGCAAAAGACCACAAGAAATCTGTTACACAGAGTATAATAATAATAATGATAATAATCTCCTTTAATTGCCAACAACATGAAACAAATCACAAAGCAACGTCAAAAATGTCGGTGTCTACGACACCCTTAAGATATCTTAAGTATTCGCTCAACATAATTAGCCATACACACTATATAGCGGATAGACAAGTGAGTCAGAAGAATAGTACCTATCAGATTTAAAATATAGGATTTAAAAATATAGTAAACTAGTTTAAAAATAAATACATATAGTTTAAAAACAAGATAATATGAAACAGAAGACAAAGCTATCACAATTACATTCTAAAAAATATTTTATTCACCAAAGGTAAAGGAATAAAAACATCTCGCATGCAGAAATTAAATGGTGTGCTTTCTAAATTTTACTATACATTCAATTTGTTTTATTTGATTGGGCAGCATGTGAAACGCCTTTATAGCTCGATAAACGGGGCCTTTCTTGAAAAAAGTGGTATTGTGGGAAGGGATGCTAAGTTCAGTTCTATTCCGAGTTATCATGGTCATTTGCAGAGAATAATCTATATTTCTTTCAAAAAGGTTGGGCTGTTTTTTAACATACATCACTAATGCCAAAAAGTACAAAGAAAGAGCTGTTAGAATGGAAAGTTTTGAAAAATAGGGCTTGCAGCTGTCTCTTGGACGAATTCCCCATATAGTGCGGATAATTCGTTTTTGAGTCCTAAAAACATCCATGGCCGTAGAAGATGCGCCCCAGAATAGTATGCCATAGCTCAGAATTGACTGTATACAGGACATATAAAAAATCCTAATGGTTTTAACAGTAAGCACACACCTCAGTCTCCGCAATAAAGCACAGTTACTATTTAGTCTTGATATAAGCATCTTATTTTGTAGCGCCCAGTTTAAAAGGGGATCCAAATAAACACCCAGGAATTTAATATTTTCAGCCATAGGTATAGACCTTCCATCCACTCTGACGTAGAGGGATTCGCACTGTTTGGTTTTACTGAACAAAATTTGCCCAGTTTTATCGGTATTAAGTTTTAGATAGTTGTCCTGACACCAGGAGCTCATTTCACCCACTGTACCCGAACAAGCCTCAGACAGACCCATTAAGGAGGAGGCCGTAAGTATGACTGATGTATCATCAGCATACTGACAAACCAGCCCACCACCAGGAATTCCACCAGAAAGCTCGTTCACATACAGCAAGAACAATAAGGGACCCAGAATTGAACCCTGAGGAACCCCCTGCTCCAGATCTTCAAAGGATGAATAATTTGGCCTTCCATCATGCATGATGCAGACAGACTGTACCCTGTCTGTTAAATAGGATCTGAGAAGAGACAAACATGCACCCCAATACCAAAATGCTCTAACTTTCTGAAGCAGCAAGTGGTGGTCTATAGTATCGAAGGCCTTTGATAAATCGAAATAAAGGCCTGCGACCCTTTCACTCCTGTCAAGGTTTTCCACTATATTTATTTTTTTATTTAAGTTTATTAGTCTGAAGAAAAAATACATTTTCATAGATAGGTCAAAAAGGAATTCAATAAAATAAAATACGTTACATAGAAGAAATACTTAACATAATATTACATATTAGACTTAAAACATACAAGTATCAACTACAAAACATTGAATTAAAATACCATTAAATCTACACTAATAGTAAGTTGATCTCCTTATTCTCTCTTATGGCACTTTGAAAACCAGTCACTGAATAAGGAGCAATGGCTGTTAAATATTTTTTTAATTGAGTTCTGAACCGTAATGAATTCAGTTGCCTGAAAGCAAGAGGCAATAGATTGTATAGATCTATGCCAACAGTGTTATTCCTATGAAGCCTGTTCTGTGGTTTTAAAATATTTCCCTTGTGTCGGGTATCATGGTCATTAATGTTTGAATGAGTGGTGTGTTGATGAATGTACTTTTTTAGGTAACATATATTCTCAAGAACTATCTGACCAAAGAGAGTCAGTATAGAGTGTCGAAGAAAAAGAGGTTTACAACTCTCTGTGGATTTCATGTTAAAAATTATTCTGATGGCTTGTTTTTGCTTCATAAATACTCTCAGCAGGTTAGTGTGCGCTGCATCACCCCAAGCCAGTATTCCATAGCTCATTCTTGCGTGGAATAAGCCATGGTAAGCTATCAAAGCAGCATGTTGACCAGCTGTAAAACGTACCCTACGCAGAGCATATAGGCAAGAAGAGAGTCTATTACAGAGAGTATTAATATGTTCATTCCAAGATAAAGCAGGATCCAGCTGCAAACCCAAAAACTTCCGAGACACATCAGCTCTACCACCGGTTAATCTGAACTTCATGTCTAATGTTTTAGACGCATTTAATAGGAGCTTATTTGTAGCAAACCACAATCTAGCCTCATCAAACATCCTCCGAGATACATCAGACAGAATATGATCTCTATTACATCTTATAATAAAACTGGAATCATCTGCGTAGAGCAAGGTCAAACACTGACTGTATGTTATTGAACCTGGGAGGTCATTAATGAAGATAAGAAAAAGTAGGGGTCCTAGTATAGACCCCTGAGGTACACCTCTCTTTATTTGTAAGGATGAGCTCAGCTTACCGTTGATGAAAACTTGCTGGTGTCGATTACTAAGGTAAGACTTAAATAGGTCCAGAGTTATCCCTCTAACACCATAGTGCTCCATTTTACTGAGCAGAATGCTGTGGTCGACACAGTCGAAGGCAGAGGTGAGGTCTGTCAACAAGCATTCACTATCAAGACCCGCTTCAAAAGATTCCCACACATACTCCGACAGCCTACACATTGCATCAGATGTAGAGAGGCCCCCACGGAAACCATATTGACCATCTGAAAAAATGCTATGTTGATCAAAGAAAGAAAATACACTCTCACACATAATGACTTCGAAAATTTTAGAGAAAATGGGTAGAATTGATATTTGCCTATAGTTACTCATATCATTGTAATCCCCTTTTTTGTATATAGGGACGACCCTAGCCACCTTCAATGCATCTGGGAAACGCCCTTCAAGCAAGCAGGCATTTATTGTGTCAGCAAGGGGTTCAGTGATATACCGACTGCATGCCCTAACAACAAAGGAGTTAACTGAACTGATATCCTCGGTTTTTTTGTTCTTTAATTTTTGTATTATGATCTTAATATCATCTGGGGTTACTGGCCTTATAAAAACAGAGTGTTGTTGCTTATGATTTTTACTGTTCAATACCACAATGGGATCAGCAGGAGTCACTGTTAAGGATTGTAGAATGTTTTCAGCATTGTTAACAAAAAAAGAGTTAAACTGATCAGGGCTTACATTGTCAGGTAATATTTTTGATTTTGTATGACCAGTCTCATAGTTAATTATACCCCAGATGCACTTACTTTTATTTTCAGATTGATGTATTTTACTACTGTAAAATGTTTCTTTAGCTTTCAGAAGTTGCTTACGATATATTTTACTATATTCTGTATATACATTTTTATTAATTTCGGTAGGATATTGTTTATAATATTCATAGAAAAATAACTTTAAGTCTTTGGATCTTTTAATTTCCGGAGTGACCCAGGCAGACGCATCAGGGTTTTGATTTTTAACCTGCTTGGGGAAGAAGTGTAAATTATAATAATAGGTGAAGGTAGTCAAGAAACAATCTAGTTTTTTTACAGCAGAGTCAGCAGTATAAACATCCCTCCACTGTTCACTACTAAGTGAAGTATTGAAGGCAACTACACTGCTTGCACTGTAAACCCTTCTATAAACAATATCACTGCATGCAGAGTCATCCGGATGATCAAAGTTAAGCTGCACAAGTTGAGCCAGATGGTCTGACATACCTAAGTCCAGGGTGAGTCCTGGACCTGAAATGACAAAGCTAACAAATATATTATCCAAACCACTGAACAGTTCACCCTGATGCCTAGTGTGGGAATATATGGTTTGGGTAAGACCAAAGGAGTTAAAAAGTTCAAGAAGCGTATTCTTTTCCCTGTTATCCCCAAGAAGGTCCACATTAAAGTCACCCCCCACCAATATGTTATGTCTGTGCTTCAATCTACTGCCATGTTCGAGCACTGTTTGCAGAGTGGAGGAAAATATATCTAAATTTGAGTTTGGCGGTCTGTAAATTGCCACAGACAGAAGATTGATACTTTTTGAATAACAAGCAGCCACCTCACAAGTTCTTTCTACCGAGAAAGCTACCAGTTCACCCACCTCGACATTATTTAGCATCCCTCTAGCATAGATGCAAGCACCACCATTTTTGGCATTCTCACGGCAAAAGCAGCTGACAAGTTCAAATCCCAGAATAGGGAAGCATGATTTTTCTCGAGTGTTAAGCCAGTGTTCAGTGATAAGTATTATATTAATGTGTGGATTATCAATAAGAAATATTTCCAGTTCATGTATTTTGTTACGAATACATTGGATATTAATGTGTAAAACTGATTTCAATCTAATGTCTATTTCTGGAATAACGAAAAAAATTGTAAGGTCTGATTACTATATCTTTTGGCCATGTATCTGAGTTGAAAAGTTCATTTTTTAGTTCAAAATTGGCTGTTACTTTAAAAGACTTATAGGTTTTGTTTGAATTACCTTTGTTTATTTCCTCACATTTTATGTTCTCACTGTTCAGTTTGTTAATAAGATAACTTTCTAATTTATTTTCGGTAGTATTGAGAGAGAATAAGGATGCGAATACAGTACATTGTTTGGTTTTCACAACAGCCCTTATATCATCATCGCCTAGGACTTTGGATGTCCCATGTTCAGTCCTTGGACCACCAGAGTATTCTTGAGGGTCCTTATTTCCATTTTTTTGTTGTTTACAGTTGGAATTTAAAATGTTAATTTGATGAACCTCATTATTTACAGTAGAGGGTTTGATCAGGGAGTCAGCAGGAAGGGGTTTGCTATAAACTTGCTTCAATTTTTTTGTTGCTGAAGTTGATTTAGGGTGCTGCAAGTCTTGATGGCCAGAGGACTCAGTATCCTTTTCTTGAATTTTAGCTTTAAGAAGGCTAATATCACTTTTTATAGATGCAAATTCATGACTAAATTGATTTGATATTTTATGCAGGATGCTATTAAAAAGACCACTAGAGCTCTCATCCTCATTAGACCTAACAATAGTCTTATTACTCGAGGTTCCATTATTAGTCAAGTTAATGTCCTTTGTGGGGAAGGAAACGAGTTCAGTATTAGCTGATTTAATGCTGGCCAAATTGCTGTCCAGTTTAACGGCAATTTGTTCTTGCAATTCTCTTAGAAGTTCCTCCTTGATGTTGGAAACGATGTCTGATGAGTTCCTAATGTTTGAAACTGCTAAATTAATCTTCTCACATACCAGAGCAGAGTCTTGATTGAGTATGTTTCTAATATCATCGAGTGGTTTGATATTGCTGTTAATAGATTTGATTTCCTCAATACCCTTCAGTAGCAACGCCACCGCCTCGCCTAGATTCGAAGCCGAAACGTGGTCACCAGTACACTGTCTGCAGCAATCAACACAGATGTACTTAATGCAGAGTGATCTCTTTTTTAGGGCTACTGCCTTATGTTCAGAACCAGTCAGTGACGAACATTTATAGCACAAAACATAGCTACATTTATCACATTTAGCATGACCATAGCTCTCTGTTTCCCCTGCAGAGCATTTATTGCAAATAGCTGCCATTGTCCTGATATATATTCACTGACTAAACTTATATTAAAACCAGTACAAGAGCACCGAAATTACCAATATTTATGTTTATGTTTATATTATTGACAGATGTTTATTTTGGTGGTTGTTTATATTTATATTTACGACCAGAGTACACTTGCACCTAAATTACCGATGTTTATATTTCTATTAACGGGTACACTTGCACCGATTTTACTGAGGAATTTGGTCTTGTTTACACTAAGATTTTTTACAGAAACTGTTTTTATTGAGATTTCGGATTTCGTTAGTACTTGATTAGGCAGCCTGAATGTTGATGCAAATAAGAATTTGCCATTCACATTAAAAAAAAAGAAAAACCATTTCAAGTAATAATGCACTAGAAACTGGAATTTCGGGGCTGCAATCACGCACAGTAAGACGACTCAGACTAAATATTATTATTGGCGGGAATTTAGATTTTTAAACTATAACAGAACTCGAAAAAAAAGAAAAAAAAACGAATAAAATCGAGAGAACGACAACACGACTACACGCTTCGGCGACGTCCCAATAATCATATTTAAAAAAGAAACTCACAGCAGCAAATATAGCCTGTTCCATAGATTTTTTAGGTGTAAATCCATACTGGTGTGTAGCCAATATGTGCTGTGAGTTCACAAAATTGAAGATTCTGTTAAATAAGGCCTTTTCGAATATTTTTGATATAGATGATAATAGTGATACTGGTCGATAGCTGCTAATTGATTGAGGGTTTCCCCTTTTAAATACAGGAACGATTTTGGCTTTTTTGAGAGCGGTAGGAAATGACCCAGTTGTAAATGATTCATTTATAATATGTGTGAGAGGTTCGGAGATAAATTCCGCAACATATTTTAATACTATTGTAGGAATTTCATCCAGACCAGCTGAGAATTTATTTGGTAAACTCATTATCAACCTAAAAACCTCAAACTTATCTACAGGATAGAGGAATATAGTTGGATATTCAAAATTATCATTGAGAGTATTGTCATTATGATGTTGCAATGAAAGTTTAAAATATTTGCTGAAAAGTTCTGAAATTTCTGCAGGCTCTTTTATAATATTGTTGTTTTCTTCAATTACGAGATTATTATTTGTTTTTAATTTGTTGGACGCTTTGTTAAATATGTTCCAAGCCGATTTTGATTTATTTTTAGAATTTATGATGTTATTTTCATGAACTGATTTCTTAAAATCTGACAAATATTTTTTGTATATTTTTTTTCAGCTTTATAATGCAAGTAAACTTGTTCACTTTTTGTTTTTTGATACCAGACAAATAAATCTTTTATATATGCAGAATAATTTTTTATATCTTTATTTACCCAATTCTCAGACTTTACTCTAGAATTACTAACTGGAAATGAATTATCAAACAGGTAGAAGAATATTCAAAAAAAAGTGTTGTATTTTTCTTCAACACCTACTGCGTCCCATACTTCTAGCCAAGATTCGGCACTAAGAAGGGTTACAAAATCTAAAATGTGGCTATCAGTAAAGAACCTTTTTTTAACATAAGTTGGTTTATGTAACTTTTGAGAATTAATTCTTAAAATTTGAGAGTGATGATCAGAAACATGGCATGGATATATTTCACAATCCACCTGCGAAGGATCGATATTAGTAAATATGTTATCAATTTGAGTTTCGGAATTTAAACTGACTCTTGTCATTCCCTCCACCTGTGAGGCAAGGCCAAATGAATTTAGCAGCTGCACCAAAGAAAATGCACTATCATTATTAACCATAGGAAAATATATAATAATACATAATATTATGTACTTATTTGGTGAATAAATGTTGACAAGCAATTCATTTAATTTATACAGGAAAACATCAAAGTCTTCATTAGGAGATCTATATATAGTAAGTAACAAACACTTTTTATTCTTTAAGACAAATTTTGACATACAAAATTCAAAAACCTTTTCAATGGCATCCATCTCGGTCTCGACATGCATGGCGTTTAAACCCCTTGAAAAAATGGCAGTGCCTCCTCCTCGATATAATTCTCTAGAGGAATATGAGTGAAGATTGTATCCCATTAAATTAAGTTGTTCAATATCCTGGCCCTGTAACCAGTGTTCGGTGACACAAAATAGGACTGGCTGTATTTCGGACAACATTACTTCCAGCTGGACTATCTTGTTGTTGATGCTTTGCACATTAAGGTGCATAACAGCAAAATCAGTGTTTATTTTTTTTGAAGAAGCTCCCGGCCTAAAAAATTACGCCCCAACGAAAAATCAAAACGCTAAAAGGCAACTCCTGACGGCCAGAAATCTTCGCTATAAACGATCTCCTTCAGTTCCAGACCAACTCCAACCATGAAACATCATTGTTGTGACTCTGGATTTTTCACCTGGCAAAGTTTTACCTCGATTTCTTCAGCCTTTGTACGTGCATTTTTGATAATATAGTTTTTAATAATTTCACTGTCTACAGTAGTTTTAATTTTAGATAAATACAACCAAATTTTCTTCTGAATCACCGGCTTTATGGGTTCAAACTCACTGTCCTCATTTTTGGTGCCAATTTTTCTAGTCGCTCGGTTCTCTGCCTTTGATTATCGTCGTTTGCTGATAAGTCTTGAGGGTTATGTTTTTGTTTAGCACTACAGCCCCGCCTTTTTTGTATTTCAAATCCATCATCAAAACTGCTTTCCTCACGATCTTTTTCTTCTTTATTTTCCCCGTTTGCGTGTCCAGCTGTTTCACTCAGCTTTTTCGGTTTATTACTTATTTGGGCATGTTGGCATGTTGCCAGTTCACGATTGTCGCTGCTAACTTCATTCTGGTTCTGATTCTTTGCTGGTATCGATTCCACCACATCACTACATGACGTTTGTTTACCTTTTGCCAGATTGTTTATTTCTTGCTCCTTTGTTTGAAGAACATTTATTTTCTCACATAATAAATTATTATTTTGCTTCAGTATGTTGTTTTCATCTACCATTTCTTCCAACATTCTTTTCAAATATTCAATTTCCATATTCATTTTGGCTTTTTCTACTTCAAATACCTTGAGATTTTCCCTGTCCTTGTCACGATTTCCCGCCAGATTTACACGCGAGCAACACTCAATTTTTGTTCCATCAACGAATTTAATTGTTTTACCTAAACGCTTTGCACAACTATTATGGTAAATTGCACAACAATTTATGCACACATTGACGTTGCAACTTTTATTTACACAGCACTTGAAACCTGACTTTTTAATACTTTTTGTACTACATTCTGATTCAACATCTGACAGGTCAGACATCTTTAACATTATCTAAGCCCTTGTCATTTTCACAAAATGTTTATACACACACAATGACTATTACAAAACGAAATATTATATAGTTCTTTTCTACCCAGGATAATTCACACCCGAATATCAAAAAACTTTTCTTATATAAAGGGTGTTTTCACTAAAATGTAATTTTTTCTGGATGTGTTGTTTTTCTCAGCTCCTGTATGCATCAAACAATTGTTTCTTACCCCATTCTATTGTGAAACTTTTACTTTAAACTAACTTTCATGATCCATCAGATCAAAAGGTCATTTGAGAGTTTAAAAATTAATGACTTATTAAATAATGGTAAAAAGGTCTGTTATTATTTAAATTTACATAGACATTAATGAATTCTAATGTTGAGTTTGAAGTTAGTTCAAAGTAAAAAATATGCAAAACAGTTTTTTATAAGTATAATGTTTTTATTTATATTTTGACATCTAGATACAGCTTTAACTATAGAAAATAAAAACACAATAATTGTAGGATTTTTTCACTATTATCTTTTAAGAATACAAAATATTACTGAATAGAAGAAATTACATAACCTATATTTTTTTTAGCTGGCCCCATTTAATGTAACATTAAATGAATCTGAAGTTAGCAATTATATCAGGTTTGGTACCTTTATCTTTAAAGATTATCCAAAAAATTGATAAAAGCCATTTCATAAGAGGCAAAGATATTAGTCCTCTCTCTCTCTCTGAACTCATATATTTATAATCGGTATGAAAAGACTAATTTAATTAGATAATAATATTCAAGGTGTCACATTTAAAATATCCATGTTATGTAGTGTTTTCTACTTTTCAATAATTTTTAGAAATATTTGATATTCTTAAACTATAATACAAGAATAATCCTACAAATTTTGAAATTAAAGTTTTTTTTTTAAATTTTCTATAATTAAAGATGTAACTAGGTGTCAAAATATAAATGAAAGCCCTGTACAACAGTCGCATTTATAAATTTAGAGACATTACCTTTATTCATAACTGAGGTAAGAAATAATAGTATAAGGGATACAAAAATTGAGAAAAAAAAACATGTTTAAAAAAAATTTACAATTTCGTTGAAAACACCCTGTACAAAAAAAAAACTAAAGAATTTAAAAAAAAATAAGGAAAACTTTTTTTTACAAGTGTTTTACAAAGCACTCTGTAAAACAACTTATTGGAGACCTCTGCATTAACTTCCTCTAGGCTATAAACTTAGTGCTAGACCGTAGGGGCGTCCCTAGACTCCTGTTACTGAATGGGGGGAAGGGGGACGCTTTTTTTTAATTTTTAACACATCTGATATTTTATACAGATTTTATGTACAGGATGTTTGGTTATATTTTAAACAGTACCCTAGAAACTTTATTATGAGTTATCAAAAAACTTTAAATATAGAAGTGTTTAGATTTGGTCAATTTACAAGAAAAACAAACAAAAGATAATCGGAAATTTAGCAAATGGGCATCGACTGCATTATTTTAAAAGGCACACCCTGTATAATAGATACACCTCAAATGGTCTCTTCTTGCTGATTATTAATAATGGACTAGGTTTAAGACCTTTATCTCTAAAGATAATCAAGAAATTTAAGAAAAACCCTATCGGAAGAAGCAATGTATTCCAACTGACTCCACTATATTGGGAGCTTTCTCCATCTCTCTCTTACACATTGCCTCTTATGGCAGGGTTTTTCTAAAATTTCTCTATTATCTTTAGAGATAAAGTTTAAACCTAGTATATTTATAATCGGCAAGAATGATTAATGAATGATGATTTTGTTCAAACCCAAAAACATTTGTATTTAAAGTTTTCTGATAACTCATAGCATAAGGCCTTTAGGGTACGTACCAATACCAATATAATCAGGCACCCTGTACAATTTTACATAGGAATAAACAAATAAATTCCATTAAACATAATGAACTTATTAAGTCATATAATAGTTATTTTTTTAAATAGAATATTTTTATTGTGATGTGAAACTTCAAAAGCGATTCATAGATTTGAACAAAAGATTAATTTAAAAATACACATTAAAAGTTGCAATTAGCAAAACCCAAGGGAAAACAAACACTTCAAACATATTTGTATCACACTGTAAGAAATTAGACAAACATATAAAACATAATGAGGTGTCTAGCACAAAGTTTAATGGATGACATAATAAAAAAATAAGTGCACCATTCATCAATTGAGTTGCTATGCATTATCTTGCTGCTGTTTTCCGACAGAATATCAGTGCAAAAACAATTAGTCAAATTAAACAAGGTTTCAAGTGTTAAATTCTGTTTGATACTGTAAACTGATAATTTGTTATAATAACGAACTCATAGGTATGTTTTGCAGTAGACTTTGCTAAACATAAGCTTTTGAATTATACTAGCCTAATCTGTTTAAGTCTAATATTATAGTAAGTTTCTTTATAAAAAAAAATAATCACAATTAATACTTACACAGGTATATATCTTCTACAATCAAAATGGTTGAGTTCAAATTTGAATCAACCAAATAGCTTATCGAGGAATTTGTAATTGTACTTCGGTGATTGTTCTTCCTTATATTGACTAAGTATGTGAAAGGTAAATGAAAATACTGTATCAAATACTTGACATCATTTCTTGTATCATTCCCTTCTTTTTAGGGTCATATTCTGCAAAAAAGTAAAAATATTGCTATAATCAATATATGTGCCATACACCACATACTGTGTAATATAATATAACTAATTATTTCCATACTCTAATAATTATAACATTATATAATTCTAACTATAGTTCTTGTAAAGAAAAACAAAGATTATTTCATTTCGCCCTCAACACTGAAAATATATAATACCAAAGAAAATAATAGCTTACACTATACATTTTCTTTGATAATACCTGTTAAGGAATACTTTTGTTTACAAGTTATACATAGACCTGGACATAGACAATAAAATATAATTTTAGCAAGTACATTCTATTTGCTTAAAAATATACAAATTCATGCCTACCTGTAACAGTATTATGATAATCTAGGTTCAACTGCCCTTATTGCTTCTTTAGTCTTTCCATCAATAGAAAATATTATTCTTAAATTGGTTCCTAGTTACTGGTATTTATGTTCAATTTTGCAATACTTAAATACACCATTATTAAACCACTGTTATGTTTCCGCAAGTGATCCATCAGCTGTGTATCTGTGAATTAAAAATGTTAGGTTAGGTTACGAGAGACCAAAATAAATAAAATACTATCTATTCTTAAAATAGGGAGGGCCATTCCCCAGTAACAACAGGCAATTACAACCTAGAGTAAGATTTTTATTCTTACTCTAAGTTTAAAACGCTTTGTTCTCCCGAGAAACGCATTTCGCCTATATTATTATATTATTTTTCTGTGGAAGGCCCGCCCCGTTTCAAAGGCGGATAAATGTATGATGTTTATGTGGTTGCATAACAGCCGCGGTGCTGGATTAGAATAGATGGAATACATATTAACATAGGTCCCTTTTCTTTTAAAAATAAAATACGTAATATAGAATTTTACACCATATAGCAAATAATGTAATTAATATTTAAACAGAATATTCACAACTTTGTTAAATATTTCTTCAAAAGACGTACATTTTGAGGATAGCGTTTTATGTTTTCCCGTACTTCTAACAAAATGATCAAGAAAGAAGAATTCACTGAATTAAAAATAATGATTCATTAATAACTAAAATATACAGGTTTCGTAATAATAAGACATAGATTATTTTTTTTTATACAGATTAGCTTACCTTGTTTAATTTGAAGGATTTACGAGTTTCGTATCTTCGCTGCCTATTTGGAGGTTCCATGTTTTCATGATTTTCTTGAATATTTTGGCATCTGTTGATTATTTACGGTATGATGCATATGCTAATATATCATGGCTTAGCTTTCAAGTAATCAAAACTACTTTTTATCTTACGAAATGAAACTCCAAGGCAGTAAATTTAGATATTATCAAAAACTCAAGAACGGACAGATTCGGAAAATGGCGGCTTTAGTAGTAGGTTGGTGTTTAACAAACCAGGATCAGAAAATCCGATTGTCATGCCGAACAGCTCTCCGAACGGAGAAAATTTTCGTTAACTAACGAAATATCAAGTAATTGTATTTAATGAAACATGGTTAACTAGCGATTATCATGATGGAGAGTTACATATGTTGGATTATAATATATACAGAAGGGATCGGTCACTCGAAACTAGTGAATACTCTAGGGGCGGTGGTGTTCTAATTGCCGTCCACAAGAGTGTAAGAAGCAGGGTACTGGCATCTGACCCCAATATTGAACAACTCTTTGTACAGATTGGAACAGGGGCCAACCAGTACATACTAGGTATTGTCTACTTGCCTCCAAGAAGTCCCTTTGAGAACTTTTCCTTATTTACTAACAACTTGGAAAGACTCACCGAGGAGTTTCCAGACTCTGAGGTTTGTGTTATGGGTGATTTTAACTTGCCACACAGTCAATGGACTCAAGACCAATTCGCATCAGTCACTGTTGCTTCACCAGAAGCAGCTCCAAATGAAGTAACATCCCTTGGAATTCTCTCAGATATGTGTTCCTTCCACAACCTTTACCAAATAAACTCTGTTCTGAATGCTACAGGTAATCTTTTGGATTTGGTATTTGTTCGGGACCTGGATACATCAGTCATGCTTGCAGATGAACCACTTTTAAGGCCTGATGCCCACCACCCACCCCTACATTTTACTTTGCGGCTCGGTGAGCTCTCCAGTGATTATGAATTGATTGGCGACGGTTTCTACAGAGACTTTAAATCCATTAACTTAAATGCTGCGATGGACTTTATGGAACAATTTGACTGGGATTTATTATTTTTAAATAAAACTCTTGATGACTTGGTGAATATTTTTTATGAAATTATGTATTTAACAATTGAATATTTTGTCCCCTTAAAAAAGTATACATCTAAAAAATTTCCTTACTGGTTTTCCCAGGAATTGAAAGATATTATAATTGATAAGAAAAAAGCACATAAAAAATTTCTAACATCTAAATTATACACAGATTATGTGAAGTTTTTTGAAATTAGAGCCAAATGTAAATCTCTTAAAAATCAATGCTATAGTGAATATGTTTATTTCACTGAATCATCACTTAAGAATAACTTAAAAAATTTCTGGAAGTTCATTAATTCCAAAAAGAAAAAACCGGGAATTCCCGTGGATATGTATTATGGGGACCTAAAAGCGTCAGCGGGTGAGGAGATCTCTTTGCTGAGTATTTCTCTGAAATGTATGACAACAGACCACCTAATGATGCACTCAATAGCCCCATATTCTTTAATTATCTAAATAATGTTAATCTATCTCAATTTAGCATTACTATTTCAGATATCTATTCCAAACTATCCACATTGAATACAAATAAGGGTCCCGGGCCTGATGGTTTACCTCCCAGTTTTTTAAAAAATTTTAGCTTCTTATTGGCACGTCCACTTTTTCACATCTTTAATTTGTCCCTTCGTACTGGAGAGTTTCCGTCATTTTACCAATAAGTATAATCAGTGTAATCCCAAAAATGTTTGAGAGTTTCTTGTGTAACTTCCTGACTGCTGGTATGACAAGTCAATTGATAGATGAACAATATGGTTTCTTGTCAGGCAAATCGACTGAGCTGAACTTGCTTTCCTTTTCTAATTTTCTGTCAAAGACTTTGGAGGATGGTGGGCAGGTCCATGCATTGTACACCGACTTTGCTAAAGCCTTTGACAGAGTCAACCATAAAATCCTCCTGCGTAAACTGGCAGAAATGGGAGTGCAAGGACCACTTTTTCAGTGGCTTCATTCCTATCTTACTGATAGAACTCAGATAGTAAGAGTACACAACTTTAAATCCAAAGAAATTAAGGTACCTTCTGGCGTCCCACAGGGCTCTCACCTTGGACCCCTTCTGTTTAATGTCTACATAAATGATATCAAAAGTTGCTTCCATCATAGTCATTTCCTTCTTTTTGCAGATGACTTGAAGTTTTTCATGAGGATTGATTCAACAGGTGACTGCACTAAACTTCAGAATGACTTGGACAGAGTTGTAACCTGGTGTGCTGACAATGCAATGGATCTAAATGTGTCCAAATGCTGTTCAATGACCTTCAGTCGTAGGAGGTATCCACCAGGTATTAACCATGTCTATTTGGTCAATGACACTCCAATGAGGTCTACTTCCCAAATTAAAGATCTAGGTGTGATACTAGATACTCAACTAAGTTACATTCCGCACATTTCATCAGTGACTTCTAAGGCTCTGCAGATGTTGGGTTTTATTAGGAGATGCACTAGGGATTTCCATGATTTGACAGCCATTAAGCTCCTTTACTGTTCTCTTGTACGACCATATTTGGAATACGCTTCATGTGTCTGGACTCCATATTACAATATCCACATTCAGTCAGTTGAAAGAGTACAACACAAATTTCTGAGATATATCTCACTTAAACAAAATATTGAAGAACCCATCAATTATAGAAATATTGAAACTTCCTTAAACCTCATAACATTGGAAACTCGTCGTTTGTATAAGGATCTATTGGTCTTCTATGATCTTCTTCATTCTAATTACTCTTGCCCCTTATTGCTCAGTGAATTGGGACTTCATGCTCAGCATCGCTGGACCAGGCAATCCCCCACATTTTATGAACCTCCTCATAGAACTAACTATGGCTATAACTCTTTCCTCACCAGATGTGCTAGAAATGCCAACAAAGAATCGGCAGGTGTTGACTTCTTCTCCAGTTGAACTACATTTAGGGGACAAGTTAAGCATTCAGTATCTATTAATTAGTATTTGTTCCTATTATTTTTATAGTAAAAATCGTTTTGAAACCTTGTATTGTTATCTGTGATTATTCCTGTACCTGTATTTGTATTTGTTAAGTTTCTTAGGTTATATGTCCTTAGGTTAGGCATAGTTTCTTGTACTTATACTTTTACTATTTTGTATTAAAATTGGGCTTTAGCCCGTTGAAATAAATAAATAAATAAATAAATGATAAGTGCAAAATCGCACCCCCGGTCTAAATTTAATCCTCTTTAGTGAACACAAGTGCTCATGTTTCTATGTTGAAAATAAATAAATATATTATCAATGGTAAGTCATATACCATTTATTATAAGAACAAAGATTCTTTTAAAACACAAACAAATAAATATATATGTAACACAAATAATAGACAGATATATCAAAAATTAATGTATGAATACCTATGGGTAGCTTCAATAAAATTAAATCTTAAAACTTGCACTCATTTCACCTTGTAGATAAATCCAGGCTTAAATCCACTTAGTATCAGATAAAAATAGACAGAATTTAAAAGGTTGTAATCAATATATTAATGTTGATGTAGATGTTAATTAACCTAGTTTCTATAAAAAATAAATACACAATTAAACAATATTCTACTGCATAAATAACATGAGGATATTATTCTTATCCAAGAATTACCTTAAACTAATATAGAAAAACTGCTTAACAAAAAACTTACCTAAATTGCCTCGATATCGCAACTGATTCTGAATACTAAAATTAACTATAAACCTTTCATAGTTTTTTGAAGAATTATTAAGAATCTAAAAAAATAAAAATAATTAGCTTATACTACTTACTATATACTACTAAAATATGAGATATTATCGTATTTACAACTTTATATTGATATGTACTAAGTAAAAACAACTAATGTTTCACCTGTTTTATGTGTGTTGGAAGCCTTGCCCAAGGAACTTTTTTACGAATTTGTTCCTCTACTTCTGCATTCATTTTAGTAAGAAGTTGTGAAAGTTAAATATAATATTGAAACTTGTACATTTTTAACAAAATATAAAGAACAAAACTTTAAAACTTAAAATCTCACATATGAGTGTCACTGTCAGACTGTCAGAATCCTGTCACCACACAGAATTTGGGAGATAGCCATAATATCAAACTATTTACTTCTGGTTACCACTAACCACGTTTTCTTGTTCAGCGTCGTCTAACCTTGACGTCATTAATGACGTTTGACATACCAACTAGCTTCCATGGATGGTTACTTGGTAACTATCCTTATTTAATTGTAACTAAAAGAAGGAGAAAGCAAATAACTAAGAATGTCAAATGTCAGTAATATCCCATTTGATCCTCATCTTTGCTAATTTGCAATTTCCTCTTCTTTTTTAAATTAATTTCATAAAATAAAGTTTATAGGGCAAGTAATCTATCTTTGTATGTGTTTTGTTTATCATTATCATATAATGAACCAAAGGAAGCATAATGGAATGCTTTAATACATATTTAAATCATTAATTTAAGTACTGTAAACTTCCAACAGACTAGAAAAATAAATGAAAAAGAAATTAATATAAAAAAAATCCAAAAAACATTTAAATCTGTCAGTTGTTAATGGAATGGAACGACATATCAAAAGTCAAAACATATTATAATGATTAAAATACAAAATAAGACCAAATCTTCACAAAAATGTATTTATTTAGGCTCAACGCATTTCAGTTTCAAGAGCATGTAAAAAGCTAAAAAAATGTCAAAATTTACGGGAGACAGGAATAAAATAATATCGAATAAATCACTTACATCACGGTAACACAGAATAAACATTACATCAACACATAAAAAAAAACACGTTTAAAACACCTACATATGTCTTGATATAATGTTTACCCTGTGTTAACGTGATATAAGTGATTTATTTTAATTTAGTCCCGTAAATTTTGACATTTTTTTAGATATTTACATGTTCTTGAAAATGGTTGTTTAACCGAAACGCGTCGAGCCTAAATAAATACATTTTTGTGAAGATTTGGTCTTATTGTGATTTTTAATCAATGTACAACATAGAGATGAACAAAAAATCACTACCTGTGAAATCATCACTGTGATTGAAAAGTGGCAAACGCTACCTGTGACTATTTTAGAATTAATATGCGATTTCGCTTAAACGCGATTGGAGCGGTTTCGTTCTTCCGAATAGACTGTGAAAGAGATGAACCATTAGCAAACCTAGGATCATATATTTACATATAGGTATTCATTCATTAGTAAATAATTTTTTTTATTATCTGTATTATCTTAGCATATTTAGCGTAAAAATATGAAAACTTTTTTTCACACCGTTCCACTCAACTCAGTGAACAAAAAACCACGTTGGCAATAACAACTGCGATTGAAAAATCGCGGCTTAGCTCATCTCTAGTACAACAGGGGTGTAAAGAGCAAGTAGATCTCAAACCAATTCTGACTGTGCTTGCAAACCGAAAATCCTCAGTTTTGGAAACGGCGTGAAGAGTTTTACCAAGATTCGTTAACCAGTTTAACCGGTCTTGGGGTTTTAAGGGGTAGAAGCAAAAGGTATTAAGGACACAAATACTGTTTTCGTTTATCGAGAACACTTGTCTTTAAAAGCAGGACAAATCCACGTAACAGTATAGAGTTATGTTAAAAAAATCCTTGCTTTAATATAGTCGGAATATTTTCGGCGCTCTATCACGCTCTTTACAGCTCACCTAACCTAAACTAATCCTCATTGATTAATGATTACAAATTTTGTTTAAAAAGAAACTTTAAAAGGTCATCTGTCCGAGCGGGCATTCGAACATATATGCGTCGCATCCAAAGTCGGGTATCCTACCAGCGAGCTAGGAACCACATGCCACAGATTAATTGATTGTTAATCTGTGCCCATGCTGAACATTCAGAAAAACCCGTTTATACTACGCGGAAATAAACGATGAACCAAAAGGAAGCACTATTGAATAAATCTGTGTTGTGATTGGTATGACCCGCACATGATATGAGGTGTTGTTGAATGTTTATCGGCTTATTTGAAGGATACTCGGCTTTGTATGGGGCGCATAGGTGGTTCAAATACACGTTCAGGCGTATGACTTTTTCAAATAAAGAAAAACTTTATATTTAATAAAAGTGCGGATTAGATTAGGTTAGGTTCCCCGTAAAAAAAGTACATTAAAACAAGGATTCTGTCAACATAGCCTATAATGTTAGATGGATCCGTTCAGTTAGTGTTAGGTTAGCCTAGGTTCGTTGATAAAACCATCATTAAAGCCATAAAATCACACCTTAAACACCGTAAATCAGATTTGAAATACGCGCCCCGGCGCGCATTCTAAAATGCTGTGATTGGTGGATGATCGGGCATATTTAAGGACTTGTTCAGATTTGCTTTAATTCGACACGTCGATGAAAATGTCGAATATAAACAAAGATTGGTTGTTGGGGGCAATGAAATTGCGTTAAGCAAATTTTAGGTTCCATTTACGCAGGACAGTATTTAAATTATCGCATTCCGTTTTTTTGTTAGCCCCGGTTAGGCCTTTTTTGGGTCCTAAGTGTTCCTACAGTCACAGACCTTCACGGATTACACTCTGAGAATTAATAAATAGCTTAAGGAACGAGCTACAACCATGGCTGACAGTGATCTGACAGTTCTGACAGATTTATTATTTTATTGTCAAACTCTTGTAAAAAAAAAAGGAAATAAAACATGTTTACATATTTTATAAAATATTATTATTCGGTTTTCATTAAAATATAAATTAAAAGTCTAGGGAATTTGTATACCATACATGTTTAAAGCTATGTACCTAAAATGGTGTGGCTGTTTTATAATTATAAGACTTGAAAGAAGCATAATGCTTTAGTGGTTTACCTAAGGTGTATATTTAGTAATATTCTTGCCAAAATTGGCTATTTATTCATAATGCTACGCTTTGTAATTTCCTTATTGCTATTTTTGCGTCTTAGTTTAAGTATTTTGGGGCAGGATAGTATATGTACTAGTAAATGCATATGTAAACCAAATGCACAACGAGATGGAGGAAACTACCTTAAAATGACTTGTGGAGAGCTGGAAAAAATATCTCATGTAGACGAACTAGAATTGCTCAATATAGCCAGTGACTTAGTTCAGTTGTATGTATATTTTCATTAGTTTCTAAGACAGCTATAGACTTTATTTACTTAGCCTATTAGGGGTTTTAATTAATTCGGTAGATAAGTACGTTTTAGGCAGTATTTAATTTTATCTTCAATTGTTTTAGGAACCTTTCAAATAATAATTTAAAAACTTTTCTACCCAAGGTTGAATTAATAGCCCTTCAGAAATTGTAAGTATATTTTTTTATACTTAAAATGTTTAAATGTTAATTATTAGATGAAAGTTTTATATTTTTAGAAATCTGAGTGGCAATCAAATTACACAATTAGAAGAAAATCAGTTTCGAAAAGTACCTAAGTTAAAAAGACTTGATTTATCTGCAAACAGTATTAAACATATAGATGTGAGAGCATTTGATGGTCTTAAAGAGCTAGAAAGACTTAAATTAAATCATAATGAAGTCACTACAATTATGTTTGGTACTTTTGAAGTTTTACCAAGTCTTAGGCAGCTGTAAGTATGAGATTGAATCTTGATATTAGATATTATTAGTACTTTAAAGAAAATATTAGTCAGTAAGTATTCGGAAAAGTCTTAGCTCCCAAATGCATTGTTTTATACAAGTGTTAAATAAAGCACTTAATACTCCACTAGTACAGGTTTCTATAGTTTGGCTGTGTGTAAATCTCCTTACGTTTTAATGCTTTGTGAATCTCCAAGTACAATAAGTTAGGAGATTTACTGTTCTGACTAGTTCCTGAAGAAAATGAGCTTAGTTATAGCTAAGAGTTATCTCTCACCCTGTTGCCCTTGTAGTTTTGGAGATATTGTTTATTTTATCAATAGGTACTTTTAATAGTTGTAATTATAACTACATATCAACAGATGTCCTTGGAAATAGAAGACATCCTATAAATGTATTACTTCTGAATATATATATATATATATATATATATATATATATATATATATATATATATATATATATATATATATATATATATACATATATATATATATATATATATATATATATATATATATATATATATATATATATATATATATAGGGTGAGGTACAGGGTTATTGGGTACATTTTGCCCAGCGGATATCTCCTTTATTTAAAGAGTTAGAATTATTAAAGTTATAACATTATTTTTCTTTGTAAATTGCTAGAATGTGTCGTTAACTGAAATATGAAAATCGACACAAATCCTGCCATAGGAGGCAATGTTTCATGTTAACTCCACAAATTCAAATATATTTTATTCACCATAGAAGTTTATACAAAAATTTCAAACTTATTAGGCTAGTCAATTAAAAAAAATTTAAATGTGTTAGAAGTTGGAATATTCTGTCTGAGAGTCAAGAACACTTGGGAGTGGTTTCGTGTACAAGCTGGGGGAATTAAGGGTAGGTCAGGTATTTTTTGGCTAATATTACGGTAGTCCTGGGAAGTAAAGTTGTCCAGGAATATTTGGGGGTAATCTAGGCTTATTCATGAGTTAATCAAGCAGTTTAAAAACTAGATGGCAGAGAGGGCATGTGCATGTTGTGAAAATAGCAGTGTACCTTCTGGGTTGTTAAATAGAACAGAATAAAATCTATAGAGCACTTTTGAATTGAGAAATAATGCTTAAAATTATAAAAAAATGAAACTTTTGCAAAAGTACACCATTCACATCAGTGTCTCTTTACAGTCTCGCCAGACACAGTAATATTAGTTTTAAATAATGAAGAACACAGTTTGGGCGCTATACTAGTATTGTTATTTGTTGTCCGATCATCCAACTGAAAATCAGTATCTGAGGGTATTTAGGGGTGTAAATAAACTACACATTTTCAGTCAACATTTTAGAATTTAAAATGGCTAATTTTGAACTTTTTACAATTCAAAATGCCAGAGCCAGTAATGTTATTCAGTCTTGTCATTTGTAGAAATTGAATTGAAAATCAATATCTGGGGGTATTCAGGAGTGTAAGTTATTAATTTTTAGTCAAAATTTTGTTTTGTCTTTTTCAATATATGTATACGTATTTTATCAAAATTATGCAGTGTAAGCTTGTAAAATTTGCAGAGTTTAATGTGAGATATCTGTAGTGGTATACCTAACTAAAATCCAATGCATTGAAAAACTGTGAAAATCATTCAATTTATGTTCTTTTATATATATTTTTTATGATTGTTGGAAAGGATTTTTTCTTCCTGATTTCAAAAAATGTACAATATGATTTGCTTTAACTACAATACAAAGCTTTAAAAATTATTTTAATAAAAATCCAAGCAGCCATTATTGGAGTTAAAAGAAACAAAATGGATCTGTTTTGCCAGCATATAAATTCCACATATCAAAATATACCCATTTTATATAGCCACCCTTATTAGCAAATGTTATCATATTATATTTTTAAAAGCCGAAAAAAAGATCTTTCTAAGTGTCATAAAAAATATAGGGTGTCCCATTAAAAAAACATACATGTTATTCAATTTTCTAGCTTTTCGATGTTTTTTTGTCCTTTGTCATATCATTAAAAGATATATCACATCAAAATCTCAAAAAATTAAAGGGAAAACTCATGTCAAAATATAAAAACTATTGTTTTGTAATATTGGTTTTGTATTTTTATGTAAATTACAAATACAAAACTAAGTACTTATTTCTTTTTATTTTTTACTTCATTTTTTAATTTTTACCCATTTATCAAAAAAAGGAAAGAAATAACTACTTCATTTTAAATTATAGATAATAAATATATTGTATTGTTATAATACAAGGTGTCTTATTTAATTAAACAAAACTCTTAGGTAAATATAATAAAAAATTCCAAAGTATTGTTAGGGAATTTATAGTTAAAGGTATTTTTGGGGTATTCATGTTTAAATCGAGGTGCTCAGGATATTCTTAAGTAATTTAAGGTATTCTTTTCAGAAAATGGGGGTCTTTTTTTATTAAAAAGTGTATTCTAATGTACAAATTTTAAGCAGCAGTTCACCCCTCGGTTCTCTCTTTTTCTAACACATTGCTTTTTATGATTTGGTTAATGCCAATTTTCTGTGTTGTCTTTAGAAATTGTGAGAGTATCAAAACTAATATATTTATAATCAGCAAGAAGGAATCTGTTTAGTAAACTAATATTATACAGGTTGCTCCATCTTAAAATCCAAGTTTTTTAGTTTTTTGATGTTTATTTATATTAAAAAATTGTTTGGACTATATGTTTGGAATATTTCATGTGATGAACCATGATTCTCTTAACTTATTTTTGTAAAAATTCGAGGGTTGATCAGACAGTTCTCAAGCTATGGCAGAACAAAGAGGTAATTTTGGGCTTTCGAGAAATATTACAGAATATAAATACTTGGCTTTACTGTTAAAGCATTGTATAAATAATGAAAATCGATTTATATTGTATCTAGGAAAAATATCATGCATATTTCTGGTTTATATACAGAGTGTTGATTTTTGCTGTGGTTTACAAATTATTGTTGATTTATTGATTTACTTTCCTCTCATTTCCTGGCCAGATTTGTCCTTTGTGTTCTAGCTTGCTTTCTAAGGAATACCTATACGTTTGCATTGAATTACCTTAGTACTATACAAAATGTGGGTATAAACAGAATTTTGGTGAATGCTAACAACAGTTCATACTTTTTACTCCTCTTTATGGGTTTAGAAGTTTCTTGTCATAATGTCTTATACCAAAAAGGTATTTCCTTTATATTCGTCATGTGTTTTATATGTAATGACACATCAATACTTGTTTGATGTTCTTATTATTTTAATTTAGCATGACAGGCAGATTTTTATTCTTTTATTGTAAGTTATATTTTCAACTGTATTTGTATGTGTATATATACTGATTGGTCAAAAACTGTAATAAAAAAAATATATAACTAAAAAATTACTGTAAATGTGAACCATATATGTAACATACAAATAATATAATTATTAATTTAAGAAGCATTAGAAAGGAAAAAGTTGGAATTTTAATTTTTTTTATGAAACTAGTGAAGATTTGTAAATAAAGTGTTTTTGTTACAATATCTTTATTTTTTTTAGTGATATCTCAAACAATCCTTTACAGTGTGACTGTGGGCTTCTGTGGATTCTCGACTACACACAAAAACATTCCTTAAAACTAATGTCAAACCCAAAATGTAGCTCTACATTTAAGGGGATGCCATTGAGAAAGCTCAAAGTAGGAGAGGATATTCATTGTAAATCTGCATCTCACAATAATCTGTTGCCATTACTGGACTTGAAGCCAGAAAATAATCAAATTGTTTTTGAAGGCGATTCGCTAACATTGCATTGTAAAGCACCAAGCATAACGGATACCACCAATGATTCCCGGTAACATTTGTTACTTTATCTTTGTAGAAGTTAATCTGAATCTAAAAAAATATTATCTAATATATTAATGTATTTTCCAGACAGCAGTATATTTCCTTTAATATCTTTTATTTTTTATTTTAGATTAGAATGGTTATGGCTAGATTCCAAGCCAAAAGACCATTTTACAGATATTTCAATAATAAATGATTTCTTACCAAATCCTGGAATTATTAATAGCATATTGTATATAAAGAAGATAAGCAGATCACATACAGGTATTTGGACATGTTTGTTTTCATCAATTCAAGGGAATCATTCAAAGAGTACTACAATTTTGGTAATTTCTGAAGATACAAAGTAAGTACAATAAGCAGTAATCTAATTAAAATATTGATGAAAATCAGTTATTAATTTCAAATTTATTTTGATTATATAATAACTTAGTTTCTTCAAATAGGTTTTTAATCCTTATAAGTTGTTTAAGGATATATTTATATAAAAATTGGCAATATATGTTCTTGCTTGACTGGCATTTTCTTGATACTTATAATACAGCGTTATAATCTGTAGTTTATAACTAAACTAATATAATTCTAATACATCAAAATTACAGTGATTTTGAAGTAAGGTGATCAGCTGCATTTCATATGAATATATTCAATTAAATACGTAGCAAAATAATTTCTGTTTTTTTTTTTAACTGGCATCATAAGATAGCTTATCAAAAACCGAGTCAAAAACTAAGATGAGTGATAAGTGACAGTTATTTTGCTCTAGGTCCAACCGTTCAGGTGCTATGACGGCTCAAAGAAGCAAAAATGTTGAAGATAGACATATAGTACCCTTATTAAAAAACACTTAGAACATGCTTGGCATAAATCTTTTATTTTTCATTCAATTCAATTTGAATTCTCTAAGCTAAAATACATCGATTGCCTATTTGGAATTTCTTAAGAAATACAGGGAAGTCAAAAAAAAATCTGTTTTTCCTCAATGGAATTTATTTATTTATTTCGTCATACAGATTTACAGAGTAAATATTGATATCACGAGGGGTGCTTCACGACCTAAAAATATGTACATCACTGCCGATTTCGGCAGAATTCACTGAAAAATGCTGTATATTTTCTATATTGCCTATATTTTTAGCTTACTGCCTACACTGCCGTTATTTCCAGTTTACTGAAAAAATTGCGGTTTTTACGGTCATTGCCTCGTTACTGTCACACTGCCGATTACACTGCCTGACAATTTAATCAAAACTCAAAGTTTTTAAAATCGTAAACCAATTTTAAACACCTAAGACTGTTTTTAATATCTGTACTTAACATTGTAGACTAAACTTACTCTGTGTTTTATTCGATATTTCGAAGCTAATGAAAATGTTAAGCATGTTTTGTTAAAATTGATAGTTCTCGAGTTAATGACACTTGAAAAGTGGCAGTTGTGCTATTTTGACACCCTGTATAATCTACATTTTAATAATAATAATAATTTAAACAGTTTAACTTAGAGCAAAACTAATTTGATTTTCATTATTTTCGAGAAACGTCGATTTTGAATATACCCCTTAACTTTTGTATTTCAAGAGATAAGAAACAGCTTTATCAATAATAATTTTTGGCTTTTTTTATCCTCTATAGTTTATGTGATGGTGCATTAAAACTTTCAATCCGACGTTTCGTATTGTCGAGCCCATCATCAACTTATTTTTTTTAATACAGACCTGGATGTTTTATTTCCCTTTAACTTCTCTGACTCTGTTTTTCTATGATTAATTCTATGAAATTATGGTTGTTCGTTTCTCTGTAAGACATTGTCTATTATGGGAAAATCCCTAGATTTGCAGTCTGATATACAAAAAATTAAATAAAAAATCCAGGTCTGTTATTAAAAATGTTAAAACTAACCTAATTAACTATCCTAAACTAACTTATAATACGAAACGTCAGATTGAAAGTCTTAGTTCATGAATCATATAAAAAACAGAAAATTAAGCAAAAATTATTAATACATTTTTTCATATACATTTTTTGAATTCCACCCTATACTTCAAAAACTTAGAGGCCCATGAAAATTGTTTCTGGCATCTTAAATTTCATAAAAAATGTGACAGTGTATTATGAAAGCCGTTTCCACTCTATCTTACAGTACAGGGTGGTTTTTTATTTTTAAAATGTATTTTGTTTGTGTGTGCTTGATAAAAGAAGAGATTTATCTATTTAAAGTAGAAGATATAGAGTGTTCTATTTAAAAAAATACGACTTAAGTTTTTTACTCAACTTTTTAGTTTTATTTTTAAAAGTTTTTTACCGGTAAAATATAATATAGATATGAACTGTCAGTTTTATATTTACACTTTTTTGTCTAAAGTAAATAATTGCGAAAATGTACATGGATAATAAAAAAATGTGAAATTAGACGAGATCGAGGACTATGACACAGTTATGAATCCACCTATATTGGACCAATATTATTTCTCCTATTCATCACTGTAGTCACATCTTGCTTTATTAACAACTGTCTTCTATTCGCTGATGACTTCAAATTCTTTATGACTTGGATCGTTTTGTCTTTTAGTACAAGACAAACCTGTCAACATAGCAGTGTCCTTATATTCACTTCTCACGATCCCCGAACCCTACATGAAATACCTACAGGTGAGGTGTAGTATTCGACAGCGTTTTACACATCGATTCTATTGTATGCAATGCCTTTCGAAATTCTAGGATGTATCAAGAGACATCCCGACATTTTAACGACACCAGAGCCATCATATCACTGCTTTGTTAGGAGTTACTTTGAATACTGCTCTATCATATGGCATCCATCCAGAGACGCAAACAAGCTCTGCTCTTCAAGCTGCTCAACGGCATTATCGACTGCCCAGCCTTGCTGGGTCAGGTGAGCTTTCTAGTCCCAGCTCGACGTACGCGACATACCTTCCTCTTCTTCGTTAGAAGACACCGCACCAATTACGGCCAAAACTCCTTTATTGACCGCCTATGTCATGGCCATAATAAACTCTACAATGACTGTGACATCTTCAACATTAGTCCTCCTGCCCCCAAAAAATCTTTTATTCGTTCTATAATCTAGAATTCACCCATTTGCATTTTGTATTCTCTATGGTCTCACCATTAATGAATTGTACATTAGTTATTTTTAAGCCTTCGTTATACCTCAGTAGTCCAGTTCGACCTTTAACCTTATGTTTACCTTAGGTTCAACTCTTTTGTTTTTGTTTTCCTATTTAGTTTAGTTTTAGTATTCTCATTTAGTTTAATCTAGTATACTGTAGTGTATTCTGAATATATATTTAAATAAATAAATAAATTAACGTGCAAACTTGGAGCAGATAGGAATTTACATACAAGAATAGCTAACTATAAAGCACAAAATCTGTTTTTTTATAAATATTACAGTAAGTACATAAGATATCTAAAGTCTCTCAACACCAAATAAATAAGCACTAATTAATGAGGATCATATATTTTTATTTAATACAGAATTTACTGAACTGATTTTTAATATTTGATGATATCTGATATTTTTTATGTTTTTAATTCTGGAAATTCCTCATATAAGGTGGTAAATGGAGGCTTGTCATTGAAAAAAAAGGAGTTAACTGTTAAAAAATCTTATTTTAATTCAAAATACTAAAATGTTAATCAAGAACGTTTACTATTCGTAAATCAGGAACATTTAATATTCTTATACAATTTGGCTATTTTTACTCTAGTACATTTAGGAATTCGAAAAGGGCCATTACCATCCAACTTTGGTGGCCCATAAAAAAATAAATTCTACTTCAACAACCTGTACATCTTTCTTTTATCACTAGACAAAATTAATGGAAACTCAGTCTTTCTCTAAAAATTGTATTTTGCACATATTATGTTTGATGTCAAGTCATAGAATATAGAATATTCTTCTAAAGAAGAAAAAGAAGAAATTATATATTTCTGTTATTCTACATTTTTTTTTAGTAATTCCATAACAGTAAGGGCTGTTTGATTAAGATTTGGCACAACTTCATAGGTATTTAAAATCTACATTTTGACAACATCAAATAGTTTTTTATCAACAATAAGCGTAGGTATGGGTAACCATCTGTGACTTTCTTTATAAGCCTTACAGTATTTTGTTATACAAGTGGTTTAAAAATAAATTATATTTTGATGCACACCTTTGGCACAGCTTACTATCTTTGGTTACGAACAAATATTTATAAAAACGTTTTTTCTCAAAACGATCCAAGAAATAGTAGAGGTATGTAGTAGATATTGTAGAGTAATGAGCAATTGCAACTCCAAATTATCACAAAGTACTAAAACGCTTTTTTCTGTGTATTTTTTACTTGCGCTAAACGACAAAGTTGATGAAATTTTTAAAAAATCAGTGGCGTATCACGTTTTTATGGTTACCCATACATATGCCCATCGTTGACATAAAAACTGATGATACTGTTAAAATGTAGCCCTCAAATACCTATGAGGTTATGCCAGATCTTAATCTAATAGCTCTTACTCTTACGGAATTACTAAAAAATAGGTTTAACACCCTTATCTCGAAAATAAAGCATTTGAGGAGATATATTTATATAAACTTTTTTTTTTGATCCAAATGATCACCTCCTTTAATATTTATTCGACACTTAGGAGCACCCTATATTTATGGAACCCTGTATATTAATATCTAGGTGAAAAACCCTCTTTATTTTTAAATGGGAACTTTACATCAAGTATAGTTAAAGTAACCTTAACCTAAACCTTAATGTAAAAAAAATAAAAGCGTGCAATTAAAAAATTCTATGTATCTCTCTCATGGGAAGCAATAAAAGCAAAAATAAAAAAACTAAATATTAACGATACATTGCTTTATTCATGCAAAGGTAAAGGTTAGCTAAAAAGCTTTATGTGTAGGCCACGGCGACTTTGAAAAAAAAAACAAGAAAAATCTTTAAATTTGAATTTATCCTGTATAATGCTTACAATACTTTTGCAAATAATTTACAAAAAATAAAAGAAGTAAAAGCCTACACCTACTTGGAATATGAAAGTTTTTAAAGATCGGATAACCCGATCTTTTTTAACCAAGTTTAAACACAGGCATAAAATATCAATATCCCGTAATTATTTCCTTCAGTTTATATCATCACATAAAAATTAGTGCTTTAAAATTTTCTTTATAGCCATTCATTTTGGATCCTACTGTATATTTCGAGGTGTTTTTTTTAGCTTTCGATACAAAGGAAAATAATAAACGTGATCTAAAAAATCATTGTTTATGTCTAGAATTGTGAATTTTGTGCTTAGGTCTAGAATTGTGAATTTTGTGTCTACTTTATAAATAGGTTATTTTTAAGGATGTCATGTAACATCTTCTGAATCGTGTAGCCACCCGACGCGACGCACAATTCGGCAGAAGCATCATCGTAAGGCTAATAATTGAGCTTTCTGATTGGGCGCAAGATTGTCACGGGTTATGAGGCGTGGTGGGAGTGATACTGCCTTCACTGACCACTGCTCAATTACTGCCTAAATACTGCCAAAATTGCTGTTACTGCCCAGGTTTTACGTAACATTGCCAGGCACTGCCCAATTTAAAAAAAAAAAGGCCCATTACTGCTCAGTACTGAAAATATTGCAGATATTGCCGCTACTGCGGTTCCACTTTTCACAAAATGTATACCACTGCCTAGCGTGAAACACCCCTCGTGACATCATGAATATGAAAAATAATATATATATAATGTTATGTATAAAACTTAATCTACTACACCTAAACTTATACTTATAAAACAGAAACGATTAATTAATTTACATACTAAAATACCATGAACAAACACAAAAAAACTTTCACCCCATAGTTATAAAAATCATTAACAGTGTAAAAGCAATGCACGCTGAGAAATGACCTAATTTCTGCTCTAAGCTTATTGATTCCAACAATATCCTTTACATGAATACACTCATATATAAAATTTATAATAGTTAATGTAAATAGACCTTTCTGAAATTAAAACTGGATCGAGGAATATGCTTCAGTTTAAGTTAGGAATCCAGTAAGGTTGTATAGATAATTGCTGATAGTTTGCTGCATTATTTAAATCATTTAAATCGCACCTTTTATCAAATTTGTATAATCATCTACTTTAAAGCTTCAGTCTAGATGGGAAGTCTCCTTCAGAAATACATGCATTGATTATCAAAGATAGTGGCCTAGAAACCTACTTTTCTTAATTATGTGCTTTGACCAAATATGTCTTCCGATTTTTTGTTTTTTAAATTTGCTTACCATTAGCATTAGTTGTTTTTTGCATCATATCTGCTTTAAAAGAAAAAGATCTTGTCACTGTCAACTGATTTTCTATTGTTGACTTATTCCTTATTTCTATTCTATACAGTGCTGCTCTTTAATGTCCTTCCTTTTATTTTTTGAATCTGTCTTTCTCCTTTTCGTTGCAAGAATTGTGATTAATAATTTTAAGATGACGGCTCGGCGCCATTTTCAAAAAATTAAATGGAAAGTGGGATCTTGTGGCATATCTAATATATCCAAAAAATATAGGGACATTAAAATTACCCATTTCAAAATGGCGGCCGATGAGGTAGAATCTAAAAAAATAGCAAAATAAGTTGTTGAAAATTCTAGTATTTATTTCTCATGTGATTCTTAATTGAAATATTCTTATCAGCATGGACGCTAAGTAATGTACTTTTCTATTTACGGGTTTAAATACAATTCAATATCCACCAAGTGCTGTGAAGAAAAAAATTCATACTAAAAATCGTGGGCACACATCACCTAGTGGCACAAGTCATTTTATATTTGCAATTTTTGACAACGGCATTCAAACTTCAAATTTAAAATATAAAATAAATAGCAGTTACAAACAACATGCTGTTTGATTTGTTACATTATTCATATTGATACTTGCAATATTTTAAATATTAAAATTAGAAATGTGCAATTGATAAAGTCAAATACAATTGGGAGCCCAGAGTTATGAAAACCAACGGGAGTCGACTAAAAAGAACAATATTTCAATTTGAAACTAATCAGTGACGCTTTGATGCTATGTGACTGTTGATTCCGATTAGCAATTTAAAATAATGTCGACAATATTAGTTTTATTTTTAGTCGGTGTAGACAATCAAAGAAGCTTGTACACAATCGATCTGTGTCACTCCACCCTAATAAAACATGCTGTAACTGGAAAAATACAATACTTAGTCCTCATGTCTATAAGAGCATTTAATTAAGGATCACATGAGGAAGAAAATACTTGAGTTTTGTAAGTTTTAAAGAAATTTTACTTTCTATTTTATTAGGTCGTGTCACATTTATGATTTTCAATTGGACAATTTTAATGTCCTTGTAGATTGGGGATAATTTAACGTTCAAAAGACCTTTTTCCATTTAATTTTTTTTTAATGGCGCTCAGCCGCCATCTTAAAATTTTCATTCACTAAATATACACAAAATTTAAAATTTGTATCATGATTGTACTGTACTGTAAGTGACTACATAAAACAAATACCTTAATCGAAATAAAGTAGACTAAATAAATACAAAATATTCTGTATCCAGCATTATATTTAGCTAATACAGAAAAAAAAATATATTTCACTTAATTTAATGTGGTAATACTGTGTTTAGGATCTGATCTCCTTTTTTTGGAAGTACAATATACGAGTTTGTCTGAGATTTTGTTATTACCCCAGTTTCTGAAAACTCTCAGTTGATACTGATATATAAGAAATATGCATATTCCACAATATTTTTTAGATCTGGGTCTTATTGTTTTTATTATTATATGCAAATTTGCACATTTTTACTTAAAATCGAAAAGATAAAAGTTAAATGAAACATTCAATGACAAGGAGATGAAAATTCCATAGCATATGGGATAAGAGTAAACAAACAACGCTCAAATACTTCATCCGTCACCCAAAATGAGGTATGAAATTCACGAAATATTAGCCCGGTTATCAGAAACGGTATGTATAGTTTGTACTCAGCAACAAGTGGCGCCCAATTAGATCAGAAGCCAAACGACCTTCTTTGGTATACGGTATACCACACATCTCGTAACTCCTGTTCTTCTAATGTTTGCATGTATCACATTTAGCCAAATTATTTATTTGGAGAATAGATAGAATCCTTCTTTTTGCCTAATTGTTCTCCGAATCAAATAAATTGTGAAATATGTATAATGAACTTTACAAAAAAAAATTAACCAACTTAATCAAAGTAAAGTTTCCAGATTTCTTTAACTGGCAATATTTTATTTAACCCTGTTTATTTACTACTTATAAAGATATTAACATTTGATTTTTTATGACAAAATCCTTGCTTGTGTAATCAAAATTAAAATAACCCTTCATAACTTTCATCATTGGCTTACTATTTAAAGCCAATGCTTTCATTAAGTAAGTTCACGTGTAAGTTTTTAAAACTATAAATATAAATATGTTGTGGTAATCTGAAAATCATATATCTAATCAGGGTCGAACTAGCCTAATGTATTAGGATTCCAAAGACTCCAGGACCAAATCTGGATCTGAAGCCAAGCCTGGAATGGGGCCAAAATCTCAAATATTCTTAATTCTCACTTCTCAATTAAATAAGTAAATAAAAAGTTTTAAGATCTTATAAGCAGCCAGATCTCTAAAATTGTTTAATGATCATAAATGTTGAAATCAAATTTTTGAGGATGAAGTTAATAAAAATGAAATTACTAGTAATATTTTAAATTCAATGTGAATTTGAACTCTTTAAAAATTAGTAATTATGTTACTGTGCAACACCGAAATAACAAGGACCAGGTACTTTAACGTCAGAGCTTGGCCTATGATATAACGTTCAAAGATTATTAGTTTTTTTTATCCAAAACGAGGTTTTTTACGGCTGCCGGAATGTCGGGGTAATTATAAATATTAATCGAAAGTGGTACGCATTTAGCTTTCCTACTGATGCAGGTATGTCTAATAAATGGGTAGCGGCTATTCACAGAGAACATTTTACTCCATCCAAATCCAACAGGGTCTGTGAGCTACATTTTGCCAAGGAATATATAATAAATTGTTCCACAGCAACGGATTCAAATACTGTAACCGTAAGTCTGAAAATTCCTAGATTAAAACAACATGACATACCTACACAATTCCCAAACTGTCCATCCTACTTATCCACAATTGTAAAATTGCGCTGAAGTCGTGCTGAAAAATTACAGGATATTGGAAATAGAAATTTTGCAAAACAATTAAAGACAGCCAAACTGAGTTTGAGACTTTTGAAAAAGAAATGTCCTATAGTAGTTTTAAAGAGTTTCTTGTTGTTTTTGACTCATTTCAGTTACTCGAGTACTGGTTTAAAATTAGTGATCTGCAAAAAGTTACATTGTTTAAATTAGAATATTCTTCAGGACCTGTAATTACATATTATTTATAGTTATAAATTCTGACTTAAACATAGAGACATTTTTGTATGGCTTCGAAATACCTATACTCCAAAATTACATTAAATCTAACCAAGGACCTAATTTAAAGACACCTAAAGAAGTCAAAGATTTGTTATTTAAAATAGACACAAACAAGACTGGAAAAAGCAATTAAAATAAAAGTGTTTTGACCCATATTTCGAACTCATTAGATTGTTGTTCGACACTAACATGTCAGATGAGAGGAAAGACCTCAGGGAAGAGACTTTTAAAAATAAATCTTTAATTTTTATATCAACAATGCCATATATCGTTATACAAACGATACTATAATTTTAGCTTCAATTCTTGAACAATAAGTCTGCTGCTTACTAATACTCACTAAACTAAACACCCTTCAAAGCATTTAAAAATGTATCTCTTTGTTAATGCTAAAACGGCGTGAAACTCATGCCAAAGTACTCGGCCAGCATGGGCTGCAAGCCTAGGCAATCTCAATATGTTACCTACATAATGATGATGTCACACGGGAGTGCCGGGTCCTTGGTATTTCGGTGTTGTTGGATGAGTGCATAATAATTGTACCTAGGTATTCTATAGTCAATTAATTTTTATTTGTAATACTTCCCACTAACATAAATTGCCTCTTTAAATACTAGAGATTTTTTTTCTATCAAATGTCTTAAAGAATGAAACCCTAAAATTTCTGAGTTTTATATTCTACTCGAATTCGTATAGCACCCTTTAAATCGTTCAATGTAGAGGATTATAGTGGGAAGACGGCAGGCAAATAAAACCACTATGGTAATTTACATCCCAACGTTTCGTGATCAATCACCACTTTCTCTAGGGCCTATAATAAAGAAAAAGAAGAAGACACATTACATTTGGTCGTATTATGATAAATCTATCTAATTGGAATGTCAGAAATTTTACTTAACCCTATTTAAAAAATGACGAGCAACAATAAATTGAACACATTAAGACAAGAATAAATAACATTGTTTAACTTACCAATACCTCACACGGTCTGGATGCCTTTATAAATCATTTTAGTATATGTAAATTACAAAGCTTCATGAGATAACTGCAAAATCTTAGCAAATACACCCTTTTTACGTTTTAAGTTATTCTTATAAACAATGTTTTATTTCCGACTGATATAGGAAACGATATGAAGTTAGATATTAAAGAATTAGGGGTTTATCGCAAATAGTAGAACTACATCAAGACCGCGCAGTATGGCGTATACAAAGTCAACTAAACATAAATCAAACTTAAAAAAAAACATTACGAAACATCTAACCTAGTAGGTCACAAATTTAAAATATAACAAAACCCGAGAAAAATAGTGATAAAATAGGACAGACGAGGGTAATATGTTTTATATTATTGGTTTAAACCACTCTGGAAATGATGTTTATATGTATTTAGTATTGATGAGTAACAGCAACTTAAACTGTTTGTATCTGTTCTAAAATTAATCGAATTATTTAGGTTAATATATATCATTTCTCCAATATTACGCTTTATATAACTTTGTTCTTTATCAAAAATTATTGTGTTTGAAAAATCAAATTCATGACCCGTGTTGCGATGATGAAGACTGAGAGCAGTTGTGTCTATTTTATTATGATTGCGACAGTCGTTTGTTACAATGACAATTTAATTAAAATTAAAAATATTCTTCTAAATAATAATTATCCGCTTAATTTCATAAATCAAATAATTACTAGATACAAAGGTAATACGAGTTTGAAGGAAAATGAGGACAGTAATAAACTGTATTATAAGTTTCCTTTTATACCTGGATTGTCCACTAAGATTCAAAAATGTTTTAAGGATACCAACAATCAATGTAATTTTGCTTTTTACAATGTTAAAACTGTTAACAATTTGTTTACAAAATTGAAAGATAGACTGGCTGCTGAATATGAGTCAAACGTAATTTATGGAATTCCATGTTCCCAGTGCCGGAATACGTTTTACGTCGGTCAGACGAGGCAGTATTTAAAAGATCGTCAACGACAACATACAAACGACTGTCGCAATCATAATAAAATAGACACAACTGCTCTCAGTCTTCATCACAACACGGGCCATGAATTTGATTTTTCAAACACAATAATTTTTGATAAAGAACAAAATTATATAAAGCATAATTTTGGAGAAATGATATATATTAACCTGAATAATTCGTTTAATTTTAGAACAGATACAAACAATTTAAGTTGCTGTTACTTATCAATACTAAATAAATATAAAGATCATTTCCAGAGTGGTTTAAACCAATAATATAAAAATATTACCCTCGTCTGTCCTATTTTTTTACTATTTTCCTGGGTTTTTGTTATATTTTAAATTTGTGACCTACTAGGTAATGTTTTTTTTTAAAGTTTGATTTATGTATTAGTTGACTTTGTATACGCCATACTGCGCGGTCTTGATGTAGTTCTACTATTTGCGATAAACCCCTAATTGTTTAATATCTAACTTCATATCGTTTCCTATATCAGTCGGAAATAAAACATTGCTTATAAGAATAACTTAAAACGTAAAAAGGGTGTATTTGCTAAGATTTTGCAGTTATCTCATGAAGCTTTGTAATTTACATACACTAAAATGATTTATAAAGGCATCCAGACCGCGTGAGGTATTAGTTATATATAAGTATAGTATAAGTTAAACAATGTTATTTATTCTTGTCTTAATGTGTTCAATTTATTGTTGCTCGTCATTTTTTAAATAGGGTTAAGTAAAATTTCTGACATTCCCATTAGATAGATTTATCTTAGTAGACCAAATGTAAAGTGTCTTCTTCTTTTTCTTTATTATAGGCCCTAGAGAAAGTGGTGATTGACCACGAAACGTTGGGATATAAATTACCATAGTGGTTTTATTTGCCTGTCCTCTTCCCACTATAATCCTCTACATTTATATTCTACCTTTCAGGATGCCCCATATTTTCCAGGCCTAGTGTATACGCTGCCTTTTTAATTTTAGGTCCTGCCTTATTTAAAAACTCTGTATGAAAAGAATATATTACCTAGTGCAAAATAATATAAAAAAGTTTAAAGAAAAAGAGTATTGAAGTTGACTAGTAAATTTTATTATATAACCAAATTAATAAATCGAATTCTACTTCTGTGATGTTCACTTATTTCTTGTTATCCTTGGGCATTCTAAAAAACTTTAATGGTTCTTCAGTTGTCAAGCCTGTATTAAAAGAATATATTACCTAGTGCAAAATAATATAAAAAAGTTAAACAAAAAAGAGTATTGAAGTTGACTAGTAAATTTTATTATATAATCAAATTAATAAATCGAATTCTACTTCTGTGATGTTCACTTATTTCTTGTTATCCTTGGGCATTCTAAAACACTTTAATGGTTCTTCAGTTATCAAACATGTTTTTGAAATTTTTATAAATGTACTCTCTGTTACATTTTATGACAACACTCTATGATATTTAGACACAAAAATATAGTTTTAAAATAACACGGTAGTAACTCAAGAAGAGAACTGAAATAAGGTGAAAACATTATTAGCTTTATACTAAGGCAGAATTATAGATAGTTCAGGTTTCAACTTTTCTAATTTCTAAATTCCAGCAAGACTCGATATACCTACGTTGTAACCCACTCAATGCAATTACTTTTAGAAAATATCTGATGACGAGCCTGCCAATAGCTAACGGCTGGCGCCTGCCCTCCGCAATTGGCTTGTATCATCAGCTGAACCGCTGACGCGAACAACACATACTCATTTGTGTACCCCTGATCCCTTTTTTCTATTTCTACTCTTTAGTATTACTTCTACTTGTCCTAGCATACTCATAGTTACCATAAAGTCTTTGTTTGATTGTAGGAGCGAGCTAGTTTTAGTTTTAACCTTCAGTTGTAGATTTTGTTTTCCTGTTTGTACTGTATAAAGTATATTTTTAATACAAAATTGTACTATATAAAATACATTTTCAATAAACAGTTTAAATTGCGCCTGGTGGGGGGGGTCAGCTTCCCCTTTGTGGAAAGTACTTTGTACAGGGCCGGAATGTAAAATAAAAATTTTTTTGATGCTTGCTATTATATCTCCAAATAGAAACTCGACTCTTAGAAAAAGATTTGTGCTTCTAGCAACGGCTAAATTCACACTGTTATCCATAACAAAGCATTATCTTAAAATAGATATTTAAAAAATAGTTAATTTTACTTCATACCTTGTGCTTTTTAGATATTGTCCTATAACAACAACCAGAGATAATAAAGGAACCTATATTTGGCCTAAGACAATTGTAAATCATACAGTATTTATTCCTTGTGAATTCTTAAATGATTACTATGATGCATCCTTCCAAATCATATCATATTTTTGTTCCGAAAATGGCACTTGGCAAGATTTGGACACTTCTCGATGTTCTTATATATCAGATACCACAAGAATTCTTGAAGGTTTCTCTAAAGTAAATTCTAGTGTCCTAGAAAGTGCACGTCACCTTAAAGATTATACAACAAATATTAGCATTTATAAAGATGTAGTGGACTTGGTCTATTCTGTAGAAACTATAGAGAATTATGCCAATTTGCAGCCAAGCGAATCTTTAAGTAATATTTTAATGGATGTTATCAGCAATTTAATGAAATTGCCATGGCATTATTTGAGGCAGAGTGACGAAGAATATAGAAGTTGTTCTAAGTTGGTTAATATGATGGAGAATTTGGCATTAACTAATCCTGCTACTCTTTTTCAAAGGGTAAGTTTTAGTGATTTAGCAGATTTTCATTAGACATAAAATTTACTAGAATTAGAAAAAAACATTAAATTTATTGTACTTACTTCTTAGGAGAATCTTATAATTGAAGCATTTCCCACTGGAAAAGAGAGTTTTCCAGGAATAAAATGTTCCTGGTTTCGAAATGAAATGAATCCCCTCGATTCTTTGTTTTCTTGCAGTACCAATAACAATGTACCGGATTCTACAGTATTACAGGGAAAGAGTATTGAGACCTCAGTTATCGTTCCTGATAGTTTATTCAGCCATGCAAAAAATGAGGTAAACACATGAATTAATATATACTTAAAAGTTAAATATTTAATTTTTTGTTCATAGGAGGCTAAGATTAAATTTGACTTTTAAATTTAAATTTTTTTATATTTACTTATTGATTTGTCACAGGTTGTCAAAGAAGTTAATGATTACAGTGTTATAGTATCAATGCATAGTTCAAGTAAGTTTTTTCCCATTGATGATGAACGTCAGGGTAATGAGGGAGTCACCTCAGCCGTGGTTGGGGTTAAAATTGGTAAGTATTTTTAGAAAGTTTGTTAGTCAAATTACCTCGGGATCATTTTTGAAACATAAAATTATGTCGACTGACAAAATTTTACACAATAACTTTTTGGCGAATAATAAATCTAAAAATCGTTTAAAGGGGGTTGAAAATCCTTTGTTTTTGAGATACATAGCGATAAACAGTATTTCTTTTTTAATTTATCACATTTATTTTCAACATATAAAGACATAACCGCCGAGTTTTTAAAGAATACTTATGACGTAATAAGGAATCCCCTTCTGAATTTAATAAATACATCTTTAGAAACGGGTAGAAAGAATAGAATAGTTTTTGTGAGGGATATAAATGTAAAAATAGGTGATGATATAGTTGAGGCTGTTGATCAGATGAAAAACCTAGGATTCATTATTGACAAAAATCTGAATTTCAAAGACCATATATTATATGACAAAGTGTCTAAAAATGTGCACTTTCTTTCGAGGATTAACTTTTTTAATACCTTAATTTTGCCCCACCTAATTTACAGCCCTTTCATTTTATATACAGCAAATAAAAATTAAATTTCCAGTTTACAGAAATTGCAGAATAGGGTGATGCGTATTATTTTGAGCAAAAAATTCCAGTTCAAAAGCTTTTTAGAGTTTTAGGTCTTGGTATTAATATTTAAGATTAGTAATTTAACACCAAAGTATTTGAATAATAATAATACCATAACTTTTGCTGTTGATTATAAATATTACTAAATTATTTATCTGACAAGTTATGCACAAATGATTCTGTCCATCAGTACCCTACTAGAAATAGAAAACTATTTTATGTAGTTACTAAAAATAAAAAAAGCACAGAAAATTCCTTGATTCATAAGGGTTCTGTTTTAACGCTCTTCCAGAAAAAACGAAAAGTTTGGATAGCCTAAGTTTGTTTAAAAAAAATTTCAAGGAGTACTTGAGGTAATTAGCTGTATTATGTCAATGTTTTATACTATTAATGTAAATGTACAACTTTATGTTAAAATTGCTGTTTTTCTTTTGTATTTTGAATTTTTGTTTATGTTGACCTCTTATTTTGTATTAAATACACACCTTGACTGTATTATTATTTCTTTATTTTTTGTATCATTAGTCCTGTATGAATAGGTAATTGAACTGTGTAAATTCATATTACAAGATAATTTTTTTTCTGAACAATTTTTTTGTTTTTTATTGTTTTATTATATATTAGCCAAAGTGCTAAATAAAGGATTATTAAATTAAATTAATTTAGATTCATTATATGCAATATTCTTTATAGGTATAGTGAAAATATATTTTTATTAGCAAGTACATAAAGCGTTAACAAAACTATTTTCTACTCTAAACCAAGAGAAAAAAACGTTAGACAACACATACATTTTTTTGTTTTAAAATATATAAGAAAATACTTAATATGAATAACACATAGATCACAATTTTAAATACAAGCAAAAAAAATAGTACCTACATAATACATTTTCCACATTTGAAAAGTCTACAGTGCGGTATTTTTTAAGGTCACACCCCTTTCTTCCACTCCATTTTTTTTACGACATGACTATATTTAAGAAGAAAACTATTTTTAGTAGTCGATGGGCGTCAAGGCCGGAGACCGAGGTCACCACTCTATTGTATTGTACCCCTACGTCTAATTTATCTTCCAAAAAAAAACATTGTCTAAATATTCCCGAACATTCCGAACAAAATGCGGTGTAGCACCATCCTGCTGAAACTATATTTCATCATTTGGTGCACCATTACCTAAAAATATCAAGTTTAAATACTTAATTAAGTAGGTAAAGTAAGAAACTTAGGGTTATTCGAAAATAGTTCTGCAATAGCTGGAACAATTTCAGTCCTTCAAAGATTCAAATACATTTCTCCAGTTAATGTGTCTTCCGTGAAGAAGGGACCCATTATTTTTGCACTCTTTATACCACACCAAACATTTATCTTTTGAGGAAATTGGGTATGATTTTTTTATATCCCATGTGGTTTTTCTATTAAAAAAAAGTTGCTTCGTCAGAAAAAATAATTTGATTGACAAAATTTAATTTTTAAATTTAAAAAAAAAAGTTATTTTGTATGGATGAAACTTTTTGGTTTTTAGAAGTCGATCTACGGACATGTGTGAGACGTCATTTTCTATTCCTAATGTTCTGGTAGAAAGGTGCGGATCTTCTTCTAAACTGATTGAAACATTCAGAGCCTTATCACCATCTGTTGCGCTTTAGGTCTGCTAGAAAGTACACCATCTTTTACCTTTCCAGTTTCACTAAAATGCTTCTTAATTGTACTTATGGTAGATTTAGTTATTGGATGTCTGTTAGGATATTTGTCATTAAAAATGTTACAAACATCTTGCAGGTTTCATATTCTATCCCCATAATCCAGTATAATTCAAATTTCAATTCTTTGGGTTTCAGTTAAACGATCTATTTTTATAAATCAACAAAACTGCCATTGTCAAACATATCAGGCAACCTTTTGTGTGCAGGTATTTTAATAAAAGGTAATACATTAAATTATGGATATTGGACCCTTATTTTCGCAAAAACTGTTGACTTTCATAAAAAGTGCTCTTAATAAAAAAATATTGAGAATTTTTCGCATGTTATTAAAACTAACGCAACAAGATGCTTCACAATTATCTTTATTTAATAATATTAAGGCACTTTCTTTTATTTTACGTTTTTTGGAACATGGTTCTTTTGCTAAAGTACTAGCATTCCAATTAACTTTATGATTGTTATCTAGTGCATGTTGGCAAATATTTGATTTTTGAAATTCTCCATTTTTTATGTATGTTTGATGTTTTTTAATTCTTTTGGCTAATGGCCTAGAGGTTTCACCTATGTAAAATTTATTGCATTAACACGGAATTTGATAAATCACATTTTTTGTATTTTCTTGTTCATTGTTAGGTTTTGTTTTTGTAAGTTTGCTTCTCTAAGTGTATTTTGTGTTTTATCTATTCGTTTTATTTTATCTGATAGATTAGGTATGTATGGTATAAAGAGTAGTTGTAATTGGTCTATTTTGGATTTTTTTGTCTTTTGGATTCTCAAATTCATAAAAACATTTTTCAACGAAATCATTAGGACAATTGTTTTGATTTAAAACATCTTTTATAAAAATTTTTTCTTTAATAAAATTTTGATCTTTGCAAATTATTTTTGCTCTATCATATATACTTTTTACAACTCCCTTTCTAACAATTATTGGATGATTTGAGTAAAAATTTAAGTATGTGTTTGTGTGTGTGGGTTTTCTGTATACTTTTGTTTCAAAACTGTGTATGTCTTTTTTGATAAGTGGTAATGGAAGTTTCTGTTTCTTTTTTAATAGTAAATTTAATTGTTGGTTCTTTGGTGTTAATACGAGATAAAAAATTATTTAAATGTTGATCGTCATGTTCATAGATATAAAAAATGTCATCAATGTATCTCCACCAAATAACTGGTTTATGATCGTAATTTTGAATATAATTTAACTCAAAGCTTTCCATAAAAATATTACTTAGTAAAGGAGATAAAGGAGACCCCATAACCATGCCAAAATTTTGTTGGTAATATTCGTTTTTGTATTGAAAATAAGTGGGTTTTACATAAAAAGTTAGTAATTCTAGAATAGTATTAATGTTTAATGGTGTACGTTCACTAAGATTGTGAGCATTCTCATGTTTATTTCTTACTATGTTTAAAGTTTTATCTACAGGTACATTTATAAAAAGTCTATTTTAAAGGTGTTATTTTTAATTGTTAAAATAAGGTGGGAAATATGTGTACCTAGAGTATGTTCATTTTAATTTATTGTATTTTGAGGTGTCCCTTTTTTACTTCAGTATTTAGCAAATTTAACCTTGTGTTATTAAAACTAACGGAACAAGATGCTACACAATTATCTTATATATATATATATATATATATATATATATATATATATATATATATATATATATATAATATATTTATAGGGTAAATATTTTTTATTTTCAAATTTTATAAGGCGAAAAACCCAAAAAATAGTTTTAAATAATACATTTACTAAATGTATACATACAGGTAGAGTAAGATATAGCTAATTCTTAGAAAATAATTTAATTAATAATAAAGATGACTTTGTTAAGTTAAAAAAGTCATAAAATATACATATTTAACAGTTTCTAAAGAGCTTTCTAAATTTATTATAATTTTCAGAAATAAACAATTTACAATTGTCACGGAATTTTGATAATCTGGTTGTATTTTTTATCTCTAAAATATGGACTGCTTTTTCAGCTTCGTTAGAATTTGTAACACTTGACCAGTTTTGATTTTTTAATATTCGCTCAAAGACTTCATAATTAATTTTAGAAACAGAATTTTATATATTTTGGTACTGTGTACCTGTTTAATATTTTCTTTATTTATATTAATCATGACTGGATAATGATCTGTGATTGCACATTCCAGAACAAAAGAAGTATATCTCAGTGAAGTAGTCCTTAATTTTCTCCTAATAAATATATTATCTAAGCCTGAACTGGTGTCTACTGTTACTTTTGTAGGATTATTTATCACGCTCTCAAAACCAAAATGATGCAACACTGATATATAGGTATTAACCAAGATATTATCCTGATTACATATGTTTATATTTATATCACCCACAAAAATATCAATTTGACTGGATTCGCTTTCAGTAAAATATTCATCTAAATCTTCTAGGAAATTTAAAATATTTGTCGAGGGTGGCTTGTATATACCGGTTACTTATATTATCAAACTTGAATTTTGAAATTTTGGTGAAATCACACTGGATTTAGTAAAGGTAATATTATTTACATTTATATTCAACTCTGATTTAATATAGACTATTAAGCCATCATTTTTATTAAAATTTTCGTTATTGTAAAACATGTTGTAACCAGGAATACTATAGTTATCATCATAGATATGCCAACATTCACTTAATACAATTATAGTATAAATCTTTAAATTATATGCTTCGAGAAAAGATAAAAGTTCATTGAAGTTTTTATGGATGCTGCGAATATTTAAATGTAAAAGACTTATCAATGTATCTTGAAACTGAATTTCTTTATGAGAAACACTAAACTCATTACTTTTTTGTTGTATATCACTTTCCAGCATGTCAAGCTCTTGTAGCAGCTGAATTTCTTGATGTTCAGTAGCAATGGCCATAGTCTATTTTGCTTTTAAGCACTGTAAGAAGGTACTGGTATGAAGGACAGTCATTATCACTTACTGCATAGTCAACATTATGATTATGTTTGTACTTATGGTTAGCACTTACACAATTATTACATTTTTTTCACATTTTTGGGGTAGTCCTTTAAAAGGTGTTCTTCAGCACAATATACACATACAATCTTTTTAGAGCAAGGACTGCTTTTATTCTTGACATTTAAAACACCTTGGAACATGGATATCCTCATATATTGGAAATCTCTCCCAATCAACAAACATTTTTTGCACCGCCATAAATTTATGAAATAAACCAGCACAACATTCCCAAAGAATGTGTTTCTCTTGTTTTTGATGTTGGTATGTAGGTGACTTTAAATTCATCAGCTTCTGTTATCTGATTTTGTTCTCTAATACACATTTCGATTGCCTGTTCATCTAGATTGCTTTCATATTCAACTATCTTAAATCTCGGTTTCCTCATCTTAGTTGTATTTCATAATTCTCGAAATTACTTTCAGCTTCATTTTTTAGAATCTCAACTTCATTTTTACTTTGACATTTTATTATTAAACTTCCGTTCTTTGTTGATCTAGTATTTCTTATACCAACTTTTAGCTGTGATGGTTGTATTTTTTCCATTAGATCTTTTTTGCAATAAAATTTCATTATCCGGCTTTCCTTCAACTGCATAACTTTTACTTTGCAATAGTTCCTCTGACAAACATTACAAGGATATAAATTAGAATAATTGTCTTTTTGTTTATTTTCTTTTAATTGACACACATCACATTCCATGTTTTGAGGTTAACTGAAGTGATATTACTATTTGAATCTCCCTGGTATCGCAAAGGGGGCGAGGGTTTAAAATAATTTTTGGTCTATTTAATATCAACAATTTCACACAAATAAATCTAGTTCCGATCTTCCGACACTTGTTTACTTTTCGATAACATAACATTGGTAAATTACCCTTGGTAATTATTTCAGATTCAATTTCCGAATTATTCTATAAATATATATATTAACATAAAGCGCAATGGTTATCAAATGGTCTCCAAAGGTTTATTTCTTAAAAACTCTGTTCTCGCGATAGTTATGGATTTCCGGGCAGCGGCAAATTTCGCGTCAGACGTAAACAATACGTCAACAGAGTGTTAATTAACAATAACCTTAAATTTGAGGAACATGTAAGCCATCTTAGATATGGGAGAGCATTTTGGTGTTTTTCTAACCAATATCTTTTTGTTTTCACCTTGTACTGAAAAAACAGACAATAAGGTTTACATTAAAATGTTTGTTAATGGTAAAAACCTTGATGCTATCGCTACTTTGAGAGGTACATACATATAACACTCGGCAGGATAATCTTCTACCATTGCCCATTCCTGAAAGTAAGAACTCTTTAGTGCATGAAAGCATTAAGGTTTTTAACCATCTGCCAACGAGATAAAAAATTTAGGATCTCATATAAAATTTAAAAAGTCTGTATTGTCTTTACTGAAAAGAAATGCTTATTACAATTTACAAGAATTTTATAATGATAACTTTATCTAACAACCTTATCGTTACATTCTTCTATTATCTCACAATGTTTAGTCTTAATTTTTAGTATATTGATGTTTTTTATTATGTAATGCTTTGTCAACAAGCATGTTTTGAATGGTAAATTTTTTTTTAGTTGGTCCTGCGCGTACAGATCTATCGCACCCCATCATAATAACGATTCGTGCGCCCCACTCCACATCATATGAAGTAACACCTTTTACTCCTGTATACTGGGATCACGCTCTTGGCAAGTGGTCTACTCAAGGGTGTCGATTTGGACAACAACGGCAAGATCATGTTGTGTTTTCCTGTAGAAAATTGGGTTATTATGGTTTGATGCAGGATGTAACCTATTCAAACATTACAGTATGTAGATATTTCGTGACAACTTTACTAGATTTCAATAAAAATATTTTTATTCCAGGGTACTTACAAAGGGTTCTTTCGTCTTTCTCATACAGCGATCTACATAGGAAACGCAATACTTTTTACCTCATTCCTTGCAGCCATATTGACTTACATTTTTGGATTTGTATCGATACAGATGCCTAAGAAGGCAAAACACTGTTTAATTAATACATGGACATCAATCGCCTTTTTGTGCTTTATGTACTCCTTTGGAATTTATCAAACTGAAGATCAAAAGTTGTGTCAAATAGTAGGCTTGACCTTACATTATTTATCACTGTGTTCTATGTTATGGATGTGCGTTGGAGTAAACTCTATGTATAAGAGGTTGACCAAGAATGGGGATTCAATTTTACAGGTTAGTGTTTTGAATTTTGTAATTTATTTATTTTTCATATCTTTGTTTGAAATAAGTAATATTGTAAGAAATTATAATAATTAAACACATTATAAGCGAACAACATTTACTTTTCTTCACAATTACAACTCAAAACAAAAGTAGCCTCTTAACCCGAGCACCGAGAAAATCAATATGACGACGCATTTCTTTTGTGCCTTGCGACACGTAATCTTTTTATTATCATAATGTTTTCGCCTGACTCACCAGGCCTTTGAATCCGAGAATCTGTTATCACCGGGTCGTCAATTGATAATCCCTTGACCGGCAGCGGCTTACGTAATAAATATTGAAAAATGACATAACTTAACAAATCAATAACTTTGAACTTTTGCTAGCCGATCTCTAATACGGCTATACTGACAGTGGCGATGCTCTCGACGTTTCACTCTTTATCAGTCCAATCTGTAACATATATAATCATGCAGGTCACTGACAAAATTCTGTCATTTTTTTATCTCGGGAAGTCCGCAGTCTTTGCTAGAATTCAAAGACCAAAAAAAAAGTTTAATTTAGAACAACTATGTGTAGACCGCAGCCTTACACCTGGCTTTGCTGCTATCGAGACAAAGACCCAAAAAAAAATTTAATTTAGAACAACTATGTGTAGACCGCAGCCTTACACCTGGCTTTGCTGCTATCGAGACAAAGACCAAAAAGGTTAATTCAGAACAAATTTGTGTAGACCGCAGCTCTACACCTGGCTTTGCTGCTATCCAGACAAAGACCAAAAGTTAAACTTTAACTAACCTTCATTGGAATCATTTTCGTTATCCGCTTCTAGGAAATTCCAGTATCCCTTGCATATCACAAGACTGTGTCCATTGTAGGGGCCATGCTCTAAATTGCTCCTTCGCGGCTTTGGTTATAATATTTGTGCCAACCTTCTTAATTTCGTATCACTCTTACTGATATGCATCTGCATATGCAGTGGACAGAATGAAAAAATATTTTTTCCATGTGCAGTAGAACGAAGTCACCTGGGGAATACGTAATACTATCTCAACGCTTTTGGTTCCTGTCTATCCAAATTTCGATTGCGCACTGGTGTCAAGTCTTTTCACAGATTATTCAATAAGGCTTGAATCAATGGTGTCGAACGTTGGATTCGTAACAAAAGTTGCAATGGAGTCATATTTGTTGATTTTTGTGTTGTAGTATTTAAAACCAGCTGTATTTTCTATAGCCCGTTCGACCATTCTGACTTAATCTGTGTTTCGATTCTAAGTAGGTTTCTGATGGTTCTCATATAATGTTCTGCCTGGTCATTTCCCCTATGAACATCAGGTGGTATGAAGTGGTGTTCAATGTTCCATTGTTCCAAGTACTTTGGAAACGTTGTATTCTTGAACGATGTGCCACAATCCATTATGATTTCCGAATAACGCTATGATACTTTGTAATTTCTCACGCGTTTCAGATGTTGTAACCGTTTTTCGGGGTAACAAGATACAGTATTTAGTAAATGCATCAACAACGAGTATATGCTTAAAACCATCCGTGGATACAGGTAATGGTCCTAGACAATCCATATGCAAAGTATGGAACGGTTCTTTTGGTTTTTCCATTGAATTTATGAAGCCTTGGAGTGATCCGGTCCTTGTTTTCTTGACTGCACATACAACACAATGCTTAGTGTATCGTTTGACAAACATTCGCATGTGTAGAAACCAAAAGTGTTCAGAGATCGAGTCATAAGTCTTCTGATAACCAACATGACATTGTTCATCATGGAAAATTCGGAGGAGACCCAAACGACTCTGCCTAGGAACATACCACTGTATGTTTGCGTTCCGTCAGGGTTGGCGTGTTTGTGATAAAGCATACCGTCCTTCTTAACATACTGGTTTGAGTCAATCTCGCCATTCCTAAGCTGCTCTACCAGGTTTTGGATTTCTTCGGTACCTTTTTGTTCAATATATGCCTACATAGACTATTTCAAAATTGAAGTCCTGTAAATACACCCACCATCGAGTGATTCGGGGCAGTAAGTCTTTCTTGGTAATCGTTGCTCTGATAGAATTACAATCGGTAATTATTCCAAATTGTATGCCAAGCAAGTACGTGCGAAAATGTTTAACAGTTTGAACTATTGCCAAGGTTTCCAGCTCATAGGAATGATAGTTGGATTCACATTCGGTAGTTCTTTTGCTAAAATAAGAAACCACCCTGGGCTGGCCTACATGTTTCTGGATAAGAATCGCGCCATAATCCAAACTGCTTGCATTCGTATGTCATTCTGTGGGCAACTCCGAGTTATAGATTGCTAGCAACGGCCTTGACGTCAGATGCCCGATGACGTACTGCCGCGCAGTCTCCTGTTCTTCCTTCCACTGGAATGACTCATTCTTTTCGGTTAGCTGCGTCATGCATGCTGTTTTTCTAGCAAAATCAGGTACAAACTTTCTGAAGTACCCCGCAAGTCCCATGAACTAACGAACCTGTTTAGCGTTTTCTGGAATGGGCGATTCTAACAGTACTTGTATCTTTGATCTTCCGGGTCTGATACCGTCACCAGAAATTTCCCTTCCGAGATATTCCAAAGTAGGCTAAAGGAATCGACATTTCTGGTCGTTTAATGAAAACCCAGCAATTCTAAGTGCATCCAGAACAAGGCGCAAATGGGTTAGGCTCTCCTCTGGGGTGTACCTAGGGATCAAAATTTCATCCATGTAGACCAAAGCTACAGAATCTTTAATTTACCGAGGGCCAGGTTAACTGCTCTTTGAAATACAGCTGGGGCATTGGCGAGGCCAAAAGGCATTCTTAAATATTCGAAATGCCCTTCAGGGGTAATAAAATCCGTTTTCTGGATTGATTCTTCATGGATCGGTATCGGATTGAACCCTGAAGCCATCTCTAAAGATGTAAAGTAACGGCCTCGTCCTAACCGGTCCAACTGGTCCTCGTTAAGTGGCAATGGGTACCTGTCTTTAATAGTTACTTGGTTGAGCGCGTGAAAATCTACACACATGCGGGAGGCGCCATTCTTTTTTCTCACTAGTAGTATGGGACTAGCAAATGGGGATTCACTAGGTCGTATAATATTATTTTTCAACAAATCATCAATCGATATGGAGGACGATTAATAACAACATCTTTTTCTAAACGAATCTTTAAAGTAACATTGTTAACTGCACCTACTCTGTTTCCACTTGTAATCATGCCACCAAAGTCATCTAGTACTTTTTCCAGTTTATTCCTGGCAATCGTCGACGTTCTATTCAAGAACCTTGGTGATCGGTGATAGTAACCAAACTTTGATCTTCGAGGATATCACGTCCAATCAAAACATCATAATCCAGAAACTCGTCAGAAACAAAAAAATATGTTATGGGGATTTCGATTTCAGAGACTTTTGTAAGATCTGTGAACTTCTTAGTGGCAGTAATAATGGCATTGGCAATTCCTTTAAGCACCATGTTACAAGGGCTAACTTTTTCTCCAAACAGATAAAGAAATTTTTCCGACATTAACGACAAGTCTGCACCTGTATCTGCAAGTGCCCAGAATCGATGACCGTTCACAACTATTTCAATAGCGCCAGAAGATTTTCCCGTAGAGCAAAAATTAATACTGCGCCGTTTATCTATTGCGGCTTTCAGAAAATAACTTGAAACATTGTGTCCCCGTTTAGCACAAAAACCACAAATTTCGTCATTGCTTTGGGAGATTGAGGGTAAAACATGACTAGAAAGTGTAGTGTTATTTTCACCTGATGTTTTAGCCCTCTTACTTCGACAATTAGCTTTAACATGTCGTGTCTTGCCACACTGAAAACATTGTTTGTTTATTTTCCGAGATGTAGTGCTATGGTAGTCAGTCGTGAAGAATTTCCTTTTTGAATAAAAACCTTCACCAATATTCGATTTTTGTTGTCCATTATTATCACTGCTTGATGGTTTAGAAAATGACGACAAAAATACGAGTAACTCAGAAATAGTTTGACAGTTGCTGTTCGTGGCCGCATTTCGCACATCTAACTCAGAAATGCCATAAAGAACTAATTCTACCAGATCAACCTCAGACAAATTTGCACCTAAATTTTTTAACATGTTTGACTTTTCGTGAATATAAGGTACATAAGTGTTAACATTGGAACTAGCGAACTTAACCGCGTCTTCTAATAACCGCCCTAGGTTATTTTTTTTGAAGGAAAGGCTTCCACAAATTCTTTTCGAAACATATCCTGATCCCTGCTATCTGGATCCCATCGTTCAAACCATTTTTTAGAACCGTTTAATAAAAACCGACCTATTTTTGCCAAAATTTGTACATTTGACAATCCAAATTCCTTTTTAATCTGTTCAACATGACTTACCCATTTGCGGGAATCGTTGTTTTCAGGCCTAAAATACGGTAAATCTACTTGCTCATTAGATTTCTGGGACTGCAGAGCCTTTACTAATTCGTTGCACCACCAGTATCACTGGAAGCCATTGTCAATGATTTGTATTTGAACCTTTCCGGTTTAAGGCCACACAAAAAGTTTTCAGCACTTAAATGTCAGTCAATAGTCCACTAACTGCGTTAAGGCACAATCCCATTTCTGATGCAAGAAATTATAATAATTAAACACATTATAAGCGAACAACATTTACTTTTCTTCACAATTACAACTCAAAACAAAAGCAGCCTCTTAACCCGAGCACCGAGAATATCAATATGACGACGCATTTCTTTTGTGCCTTGCGACACGTAATCTTTTTATTATCATAAGCCTTTTTTTAATATCTCCGTTTTTTATATTCTTAGCAGGAAAAATCATATGTGCATCTTCAGTTTTCTATAGCAATTTTGTGGCAGTTTTAAAAATGTCGTTGAATTAAAAAAAAAACTTTCCCAGAAATCTAGTCATTTGTTCTTAAATGTAATTTTTTATTATAAATATAAACAACTAATATTTATTGCAATAAAATTATGGCAAACCCGCGAACCTTGCTTTTGAACTATATAATATGTGGAAAATCCAATTTTCTTGATACTATTTTCCCGTGTACCTACACTGGAAGAATACGTCTAACAAGTGAGGCAGTTTCAATTTTTCATAATCGTTCTACAGTGGAACAAATCCATTATCACGTCGGGATGTTAAATCGTATCATATATTTACACAATATATAAAGCATAAGCAACCGGACTGCATAAGGCCAAAGCTTGATATACTCTGAAATGCTCTGGGCTTAGTTTATGGCTATTTCTAGATTGGCTAGACAAATGCTAGTGCGATACACAGCAAACTAGGTCGAGGCAGGCGAGGCAAATTGATAAGAATCACGTTTGTTCTAGTATTCAATCAATTTTAATATACAGGGTGTCTCTAAAAGATCTGTACAAAATTCTACCGCGAATTTGTTAGACCAAAATAAGCCAATTGTGCTTCGTTAGCTTTATATTTTGATTAAAAAAGAATTGCTTTCAACGAAAGGGATGAAATATGGTATGCGAGTTAATACTGTAAAAGGGTAAACTAAACATTGTCTACAGTATCCAGTTTCGGATAATTCCAATGATAATTTACAAAATGCTATAAATGGTCTACGCACAATAATACCACATAAACCTGTGGCGAAAATAGAGCGATCTCAGCTAACTTGTCTTAGTCCAGAAGTGCTTCGTCAGGAAGTAATCGCACGTCAAATTAAAAAAAAATATATATATATATATATATATATATATATATATATATATATATATATATATATATATATATATATATATATATATATATATTTATATATATATATATATATATATATATATATATATATATATATATATATATAAATTCATATAAATATTCATATAAATATAGGAATAAATTCATTATCTTGGAAATTAATAAGGTAATAGAAAAACGCTCGAACCCGTCGATTTAGATTTATGTTTACGCATATTTAGAAATTATTTTAAACTATACAGGGTCACTCACAAAAGTTGTACAACTGTCATCTTTGATTTTTTCAATACAACGCCTTATTTTTTTCTGCTGATTTGAATTCTCTATGAAATTTTAGACATTTTTGGTATAACATAACCTATACTGAAAATCAACAGTTATCGAAATATTCTTATCTAAATAAAACCTGTGTATTTAATAACCTATCGGACATTTGTATACCCTACCTATGTCTGTCGCGTAATTCCAAAGAAAAATGACTTTGTCACTGTCACTGTGTTGACAAGTCATATAATTTATTTACGATTTGCCATTTTGATTTCAAATATTGACTATGCGTTTAACAGAGAAAGAAAGAATTGAAATTATAATAATGGTACTGGTGATAAGACTAGGACACAAAAAGAAGTTTGTCAGCTGTTTAACAACAGATATCCTCATGGGCAACCTATTACTCAATCTGCAGTGAGCAAAATAGAAAGGAAATGGACGGATACTGGTAGTATTACGGACCGCTTTGGAAAAGGTCGCCCTAGGATCTCAGATGAAAAGAAACTAGACGTTCTGTTAACTTTTCAAGATAATCCACATTCCTCAACTACTGACGCAGCCTATGATAACGATATACATCAAACAACAGTTTCCAAATTTTTGAAAAAAGAAAATTTTTATCCCTAAAAAGTGAAATTCTTTCAAGAATTAATAAATGATGATTCAGATCGCAGAAACGAGTTTTGCGAAATTATGACCAACATGTGTAATCATGATCCATTATTTGTCAAAAGAAGTTGTTTCACAGATGAGGCAACATTTTGTCTCAATGGAGAAATAAATAAACAACATTTTAGACACTGGACACAAGAAAATCCTAACTGGTACAGGGAAAGTCATACACAGTATCGTCAAAGTGTTAATGTATGGGCAGGTATTGTAGGCAGTAAAGTTATAGGTCCATATTTCTTTGATTCCTCACTAACGGGGCAAATGTATCTTCAATTTTTGGAAGAGAATCTTATACCAGCATTAGCTAAACTACATCCTAATGTAAACGATCCGGATTTTCCCAGTGAACTGTTATGGTATTAACAAGATGGGGCACCACCCCATTTTGCAGCTGATGTCAGGAGATACTTAAATGAAACCTTTCCGAGACGATGGATTGGGCGACGTGGGACAATAGAGTGGCCGGCAAGATCGCCGGACTTAAGCCCGTTAGACTTTTTTCTTTGGGGGTATGTGAAAAACGAAGTGTATAAAAATAAGCCAGATACTATTGAAATTCTTAAGGATTGTATTCGAACTGTTATAAGAAATATTGAATGTGATACAGTTACTAATGTGCAACAAGAGTTTTTCCATCGTCTAGGGCATTGTAGAGCTGTAAATGGTGGACATTTTCAAGATTTAATAAAGTAGTTTTCTTATTTAATTTCCTGATATGTGTTTTATGTTTACACACGTACCATCCAAAAAAAAAAGTAATCTTTTACGTGCGATAACTCACTGATAAAGCTTTTTATATCTATCTCTAATATACTGCCTCTTATGGGCAGGGTTTTCTCAAATTTCTCGGGTATAGAAAGATATCAAACCTAGTATATTTTAATCAGCGAGAAGAGACCCATTTGACGGACATATATAATACAGTGTGTTACATTTAAAATAACAAAGTTCTCATTTCGTTAATTTCGGATATTCACTTGTTTTTTCTGGAAAAGAATCCTGGCGTTTCAGGACAACCCCTACAACTTTTATATTTGCTATTTTTTGATATCTCATTATAAATCCTGTAGGTGGGTGTCAAAATATAACCGACACCCTGTACATTTGTGTGTAAAAGTAAGTGTAAGAGAGACTGCCAACCTCCCGAGGTGCGTTTAATCGTTGGGATAATAAAATAATTGCTCTGATCATAGATTTGGGGTCGACTGCGAACACTAAGTTTCTTACTCAACCCATACACTACACGACACAACTGCATAAAAGGCAACCGAAAACAACTACGTAGAACAAACAAAATCTCTAGCGTAATAGTCTAGTGTAGTACAATAAAGAAATCATATACTTCTTTATATATGATAGATTTCAAAGTACTCAAAAAGAAAGACAGGGTTGGTTAAAAACAATTGAAAGCACGAGTCAGCTGAATAAAATCAATTGAGTACAAGAAAAAGCTTCTCATCAAATTTGCTCACCTGCCTGAGTTTGCTCTGTATCGCACTGGAATTTGCCAGGCCAATAGAGAAATAGCCATAGCCAAAATCCAGAGCATACCGCGCTTTGTACTGTAAAGAGGTTTGATTTTACACAACCGGACTGCTATCGAATCATACACATTTCCTGAAGCATCAGGAACTGGGTTAATAGGCTTTTAATGTTGAGCAGTCATTGTTTCGCACATTTCTCTTTTATATACCTGCAACGAAAAAACGAAATATTAATCGGAAAAAAACATTATTTTTAGAGGTTAATGCAAATACATAAATTGTAAATATAACATTCGTTATATTCGTAACATTGTCGTAAAGCGGTTAATGAATCCAGGCGACTTTAACAAAAGGAAATAAACAATACATATGCAAGGTGAATAATTTCGATGTCATTGAAATTAAAATTCCGCGACCTTAAACTCGATTTCGTTATAGTTATACAGGCAAAATAAGTGAAGTTAAACAAAAAGTGTACTGAATTAATATAGTAATTCAAGTGTATATAAAAAAAGAAAATGTATAACTTTAATCTAATACGTAACAAAAATTTTAATTTTAACGGACATCAGACAGTTCATTCCCCTATAAAATCATTTTCAAATTCTATGCTAGCAGCTGGAACTTGACACCCAAAAAGAGTTAAGTAAACAAACAAATAAAAACCATTTTAATGAGGCTTATTCTTTATAAAAATCATTAACGCCGTAAAAAGGTCTTTCAATGATGTACGCTTTGTTTTTTTTTTTTTTTTTTTTTTTTTTTTTTGAAAGAGTGCAAACGTAGGGATAGTTTTAAACGTTCTGAAAGATCATTGTAAAGTTTTATGGCGTTGTAAATAATTGATTTTTTTGTTAATTCTTTGGAAGAAATGGGAGGGTATATGTTATGCCTAGGGTTTCTGGTAGGATATACGTGTTGTGGCCATTCTGGGAACGTGTTTATATGTTTTCTCGTCAAACAGAGGGTTTCTAAAATAAATAATGCAAGAAGTGTTAATATTTGATGTTTTTTGAAATAGTATTGGCAGTGGGCTCAAATATTTAGATCAAACAAATAGCGAATCTCTTTTGAAGCCTAAAAATACTAAGAAATTGCTCGGTGGTACAGCAGCCCCAAAAGTGAAGGCCATAGCGGAGATGAGATTCTAATAGAGAGAAATAAGTAAGTCTGGCAGAAGACACGTCCAGTTTTTTTGAAACTGATCGAATGGCAAAGCAGGCAGAAAGTTTTTTAGTTAAGGTGTCAATATGCTTAGACCATTTTAGGTTGTTATTTATATTCAAACCCAAGAATTTAACCGATTCAACGTATTTAATATTGCGGTTAAGTAGCTGAAGTGGTTGTAAAGTCCTCTTATGAGATAACGCCACCGTTTTATCCACATTGAAGCAAAGCAGATTGGAATCGGATCAAGCCTTAATCACAACAAGGTCGTTGGAAATATTAGAATGTAAAGATGTTGTATCAAAATCACTCCATGTTATGCTTGTGTCGTCAGCAAAGAGAGAAATTTTTCCAATACTTTTTAGGTTGGTGATGTCATTAATGTATAACAAAAAAGAATAGGTTCGAAGTCCGAACCTTGAGGGACTCCATTTGTAATCAATTTACAGTCTGAATCAGAATTATTTGCCCTGAAAATGGTTGCCTATTTCTGAGATAGGATTTAAACTACTTTAAATAAATACCACTGATTCCATAAAAATTTAGCTTGCTTATTAAAATTTCATGACTAACGCAGTCAAAAACTTTTGCATAGTCACAAATTGAAGAAAGAAAGCTTGACTACAGCCATGTAAATGCTTTTCTTTCAAAAATTAATAATGTTATTATATTTAGTAGCATCACTTCAAAAGCAAATCGTAGGGGGTATATTAAGATGAGTTTGGATTTGAAAATACCAGTTTCTAACAAAATCATATTGCCATGCGGTAGTAGACATATTTATAGGCAAAGGATTATTGAAATCTACTTCTGAACAAGAATTGATATTTCTGTTTAATTTCAGTTAGGTTTTAAACGTTACTATGTATAAATATGAACTACTAAGATTATTACATAAGTGTGCATTTTATAAAAATATTTTCGAGGGAGGTGGTATATTTTTTGTTTTTAAATGTAGTGAAATATTTTATTTAAAAGGTTTCTTTTTCAGGATGATGATCTACCCAGTGAACAACCAATTAAGAAACCCGTTATGGGCTTATATCTTGTTGGTTGGGGCGTGGCTCTAATCGTTTGTGGCCTGTCAGCAGCAATCAATGTTAGAGAATATGCCTCTCATTCCCATTGCTTCCTCCGTACCGGGCCTGCAATGTGTGCCATATATGTGCCATTCACAATCCTATTTCTTTTTATGGTAGTATTTTTCCTTTTGGTTCGATGCGCCATCAGTAATCTGGATATGTCTCATGGAGGGCACTTAAGTGAAGGTATGTTTTTTTAATTATTTAAGTTTTTAAATAATATGCTGATAGGAATGTTGAATTACTTTCTCTTTAAAAACTTTATTGGAATTTATTTTTAAAAGAAATTCATGGTTTGATCATTAAAATTTCTTTATTATATTTATATATAAAAAACATTTTCCCATATGATATTCTGATTTACGCATTCTCTTGCGAATTCGGACCTTACTTGCTTATTTATTTCGGGAAATAAATTTTGTTAACAGCACGATTTATAATAATATTCCAACAGCAAATTCGTCGGCAAACGGTGCAGACTGATCTAGTAAATGCTACTATGACTGCTGTCTCGGATAGATTATTTTCCAGTGAACTAATCTTGACCTGCATTCAAAACTTTGGGCTTACCTGGACAGAGGCGTTTTTGAAGGGAAAATTATTTGTCAAATTTGAAAACTACTGCCAAATTTCTGTTTCACGGGAGGCTACTTATGTTAGTCCAGGTGATATAATTATAAATGTTTTGTCCCAGTTTTTTTTGGACGCGAGTTGTTGGATTTTTATAAATCTTTGCGTTAATTATCAGTTAGAGGAAATAGATTATCAGATAGGAAAAAAACGTAGATTTTCGACATACTTATTTTCGACACTCTTTTGTTTGAGTTAAGCCGTGATACAAGAGTATCAGAGGTCATTAGAACCATTCATGCTGTTTACGGGGGGAATATTTTTATTGGGAAAATGATTTTCTAGTTTCCGAGGTGACATTTTTTACATGAATGTTCGGGAGGACCAGAAGACCATTTGATTTTGACGAAGTTTCATGATCACTTCTGTCAGTCTTCTCGAGAATTGGCTTATATGACGCATTGAGACCAATCAGCTGCGTTATATAAAATAAGGGGCAGAAATGGATGATTATGGTGCTGAACGCGTTAAGTGACAATACAAATAATACAGGAAACATTTGTACTTTTTTCCTTGAAAGCCATCATTTAGCTCACCAATAAAACTCACACCAAAATGGAGCCTTTATATTATTGTTAAAAACAGAAAGGCATAGCTAAGCCAAGCCCTAACAACAAAGCAAGCTCTTGTGCAAAAACCGGCCTTCATCCACAAAAGGTAAACTTGTGCTTCTGGTAGGGCAATCCTCAAATATGAAGGAATGTATCCATCAGTGCCGCAATCCGAGAAAAACGGTCAGAGACAGGTGATTTTACAGCAAGATAATGTTCGTCCGCCAAACATTAAGAAAGCGGTTGGGAATTTTATATTTTTTTCGTAACAAACTAGGGGTGATAATGTAGCTGCTAGATCATTTTTCAACTTTAACCACCAGATTTCTATATTTATAGCAAAGATTATTGCACTATTTATTTTTAACCCCATCAATGATTTGGAAGTTTTTAAAATTTTGATATGCCTTACTAAAACGAGCACTTTAGGTAAATATCAGTGAGGAATGCAAACAGCATATATATTTCTTAAATGTTTAAGTAACGTCCAGACAATGTTGGACTGGCCAATGATATTGCCCCCATCATATTGGCGGTGGGGTCCCGAAGGTGAACATATGGATACCGTCTAAAATTATGCTTGATTTGTGCATGTGCTAACATCAAATATGCTTAGATTTTACTTAAATACCCATGTATTTCACAATGTCAAAAACGATATCTCCATAAGATTGGGCTGGCATCACGAGAGACCATAGTATAGAGGTCGAAATACAAACAATCAAAACTACAGCTACATGAATTCTAAATGGAAAATCTTGTCCAGCAGGACGGAGTTTGCTTTTTTTAGATGTCCAAAGTGATTTAAACACTGCATATCCAGAAAAATGAATTGGTCAGAGGTCCCAGAGAGTAGCAACAACGTGGCCAAACCTTACGTCCCCGGACTATTTTCTCAGGTTAAAACGAAGGTATTTAAAATAGCTGTTAATTCTTTAGGCCAACTTCATCAAAGGATTATGGTCTCTGGCAATGAAATTACCTATCAAATCCTCCAGAATGTCAAAAAAGAATGTATGCGTAGGATGTTTATTTGACAAGGGTTTCAAGGTGGACATTTTCAGAATTTTTTGTTAGCTTTCTTTATTATTTCTTCTTGTTCTGAATTATTTGTGTTATATATTGCTTTTTGTTCTACATTTTAAAAGTTATTTGGTAAAGCAGATCCTAAAAATAATTGTCTGTCTGGTAGAAAAAGAGGAAGCACAATTCCTCCTTACGTGAAAGTAAATCTCAATGATTAATCGCCTTTTGAAAATGGTGTATAGAAATATTTTGCAACCTTGGAAATGAATTGATTAGGGAACTAAACGAGCTTTGACTTGATCCCTATCTATTTCAAAAAATTATGAAAAATAGAGCCAATCTAAAGCAATGAGTTTACAAAATTTTGGTTTTGTTGAAATCAGCATTTTTAATTTTTTTACATAGTGGAAATGCTCCGTTAGTAGTTGATGACCATACTTTAACCGGTGCAACTACGTATATATAAATGACTTTTTAATTAATATTAATTGGGGCGAAGTTTTTAGTTCTAACGATTTAAATGTAAATGTAGATTTTTTTTACTCAATTTTGAATAGTAGTGCTATAGAGCAATAAGTTCCTAAATTGAAATTTAAAAATAAATTTAAATTTCCAGTTTGTTTTGAAGATGAACTTAAATGTAATATTTATTTAAAAAACGAAGCACATGCAAAGTTTAAATCTACCAAAGATATTAACGACTACAATATATTTAGCAATTTGAGATCAGCTTGCAAGTAGCAGGCAAATGAGTTTTATGTTTGGTATACTGAGGAAATTGAGGGGGAAGTTCAAAGGGACCCAAAAAAGTTCTGAAATTATATAAAGACCAAGACTAATTATAACGAATTTCCGGATAAAGTTAAATACAACAATGAATATGCAATAAATAGCATTTCTATTGCCAATATGTTTGCCAAACACTTCTTGTCAGTTTATGTCCTATGTCAGAACTTAAGGAATAATCTTGAGTATGACAATCTTTGCATGAACACAAGTCAATCAATATCTTCTTTCTATATAAAAATCTCTGATATTCTTGAACGACTTGAAAAAGTAACTTTAAATAAAGGTCGCGGTCTTCATGCTATACCTCCTCTATTCCTCAGGAATTGTTCATTTTCACTTGCACGTCCATTATGGTTAATTTTTAATATGTCATTGTCATTGTTTTTCCTGTTGTTTGGAAGAAATGTTTTGTTGTACCAGTTTTTAAGAATGAAGGTGATAGAGATGCCGTTCAAAATTACAGGCCTATATCAATTATCTTCCACATTCCAAAGTTGTTCGAATCCATAATTAATCATTACTTGACAAATGTCTTTAAAAATATTATTACAACGAAGCAACACGGTTTTGTGGAGGGTAAATCTATAACAACAAACCTAGTCATATATGAATCGGCTATATCTAAGACGCAGGGTGCTCTGTAGACTCGGTGTACACCGACTGCCCAAGGCTTTTGATAGGGTAGATCATTCAATTCTAAAATATAAACTACGAATGTATGATTTGGGAGGAAGTTTTATGAATTGGATAAGCTCCTATTTGAACAATCGACAACATATTTGTAAAATCAGTAACACCTTCTTCTCTGATTCATCATCACCTGGGGTGCCACAAGGCGCTCCACTTCTCTTTAACTTATTTATTAATGATGTAGTTGACTGCTTTCACTTTAGTCAAGTGCTACTATATGCAGATGATATAAAAATCTTTATCTGTTTAGACTCACAAGATTCACCTCAGAATATGCAGAATGATTTATCTAGGTTTGAGAAATGGTGCTCAGAGAATAGAATGTGCTTGAACACCAAAAAATACAAATATATTCGGTTTACAAGGAATGTAAATCCTTAAAAAAATGCCTATTTTCTTGAGAGATCTCATATTGAGAATGTTACAACAATTCGCGATCTGGGCATTATCTTTGATGAGAAATTGACTTTTACGAGTCATATCGAGCTCTGTTGCAATAAAGCACTTAAAATGTCGGAATTTGTAAAAAGGCATACAGGGGACTTTACTGTATGCATACATATTTGCCCTGAAAACTCTCTATGTTAGCTTGGTTCGTAGTCACCTAGAAAGTAGTGTTTGTGTTTGGTTCCCATATTATTTAAAATACATTAATAAAATAGTAAGGATACAGAACAGATTTCTTAGATACATTGCATTCAAAATGAAAATTCCAAGAAATGATATTGACTGTAATGTGCTTCGCTCCCATCTGGGGCTTCTTACTCTTTCAGAGAGGAGGCAGAACTTTGATAAAATTTTTATTTATAAAGTGTTGTCAAATATGGTCACTTGTCCTGAGTTTCTTTCTCAGATTAATATACATGCTCCATCTAGAATTTTGAGAGATACCTATATATTTTCTCTTGAACAACATAGAACTTTATATGGTCAGAACGTTTGACATATTCTGTTCCTCTCTGCGTGTGGTTAGAGGATCCTTGCTGAATATATGACATTTTGTACAGTGATTTCTCTTTCTTCGTTGTATATTTTATTTCTTAGTTTATAAGTAAATTATATGTATTTTACCTGTTTGATGGATTGGGCATGTCCCGTAATAAATAAATAAATAAATAAATACTTATCAGCATATGAGTACAATCAATATTATAAAAAGCATCTTTGGTGAAATTAGATATTAAAAACTGTTGCTTCTTTCCGGGCTTATATTTGTAATCAGCGTAAGGTATCGCAAAATGGCTAAAGCCGAATCCTTATGTATATCGAGCGTCTGGGATCGCAATCTTTCTGCGATAAAGCACGTTGTGTTACTTTATATACTGTAAACTTAACGCGTAACGAGTCGGAGCGACTGGAAAAAGAAAGAGAAATGCGTTTGTTTTACGATTTAAAACTTGTTATTTTCGAATTTAAAACATTTATTTTCAATTGTTTCTGTGGATAACGTTCACTGAGGAACGACAGGTTGGCATTATTACCTTTTCTGCTGTAGTGTTGAATTCCATCAGCAACAGTTATTCGCACGTTCGCCATGAATGCAGTTCTCGGAGTGTGCTACTAGCAGGGGCGAGCCCTACTTGCGTTCCGTGTAGGCTCAACGCGCATGGGTAGGTTACTTTGAAAGGATTATTCCCCGGGCTAACGCTATTTTGGAAACAATGAACGTGTAGTTTGTAGAAGGTATTCGTTTATTACACATAGACTAGTCTACAACCACACGTCATGTTTGCTTTTTCACCGACACTCGTGTTTACCGATATTAATTACAGATCAAACTAGTGTATGACGGAACATGTCACCGTGAGCTGTAACCCGCCGTTGTGTTAGCGGTCATTTGTTTTTTTCTCTCACCCCCCAAACAGGGGTTGAGACTCTAAACCGGCTCTTGTGAAGTAGAGGACAGAACCATCCTGCTCCTATAATAGTGATAAGAGGGCATATGTTTCATCTCTCGTTGGTCCTGACGGGTGTAAACATCGAGAGACGAAACTATGCTGTCCGATGACTAGTCTCAGAGTAGGACTGTTTTGTCCCCTGCTCCACGATAACCAGTCTGGAGTCTCAACCCGCTAGTTGCAAGGTGTTAGAAAAAAAATAAAAAACCGCTATAATAACAGAGGGGTTATGGCTCACTCTGGAGATATGTTCTGTCACACACTAGTTTGAGCTATAATCAATATTGGCAAACGCAAGTGCCGGTAAAAAAGGATTGCAGGACAATCAGCAACGGCGAGTTAAAGCAAACATGATGTTTGGTTGTGGACCAATAAAGGACTAGTCTATGTGCAATAGCCGAATACCTTTTACGAGTTACACGTTCCTTGTTTAAAACGTTTATCTTTCAAAAATGCTGTATTAACTTACTGAACGTTTCCGTGGCAACAGTGTTTGCATATTTTCTAATAACAGTCCGGTAAATATTGTTTTATAACATTTATCGGCTCTGTTACGGTAATAACTCATGCACTAGGATCAAATTAATGGTAATATATTGCATGTCTTAGAGTCATTTATTCCATAGGCATTTTCAGAGGGCTGTAGTCATTGGCTAAGTGTCTCAGAATCACTGTCACTGAGCGGACAGATGACTTCGAGGATATGTAAAACTTGCTAAAACGTCGTCATTTACATTTTACTATAAACCTGTGTACATAGTAATATCGGTAGGGTCATCGGCCAACAGGAATTATTTTACCATCGGGTAAAGAGACTCCCGCCCATATTTCGCACACTCAGAACAGGCAGAACACTTTATCTTCCAATTGGAACCATTCGAAAAGCTTTGGACTGGTTTCTGAGGTTATAAAATAGTTTAGCTGCGTATAGTCTACATCATCGGCATGGACTCACGAAATCAGACGCCGAAATTGCTGTTGTTGTCAGCGTCTGATCCTCTTTGCCCTAGCCCACTGGTGAGCCTTTTTTTTTTGAAATAACTATTTATAATAGCCCTCTTTTGTGCCCCTTAGCAATTTACATTGGCTGATTTTTATATAATAATTAAGGGTATGCAAAAAAAATAGAAAGTACTTGTTTCACCAAAGCTGAAAATGTGTGTACTTATTGTTAAGGTAATATAAGGACCAAAAATTTTCACGTAGGTTCAATGCGCAATACGTCAGCTGCTCATACCAACATGTGTAAAAAATATGTAATGTAAACGATTTCACCAGCCTATTATCCTAATTTTTCTGTTCATTCAGTGCTTTTTTAGTCTAAATATGACGTCAGCGTGGATGCTGAAGCCATATAACGCATTAAGGGTAATGCATTTTAAGCAGGCTTTTATATAAAAACTATTATTATTTTTTGAAAATATAGTAAAGCGTTTTTAATCCGGACAATTAAATGCATGTTATGTACAGGGCCTTCATTTAATTTTGACATCTAGTTAGAGCTTTAACAGAAGATACAAAAAAACTTTAAATACAGAAGGTGTAGGATGTTTCTTGTATTTTCATTTTTTTTCAATCATTTGAAAGTTGTAAATATACATAACCTATATAACACCTTGTATAATATTTCATTAAATGTGCCTCTTCTTACTACAGGCAAAAGGAAGTTCTTTCTTAGTAAAATGGCAGCCAGTAATCCCTCACGGAAACCATTAGTTAAGTCAAAGTTTTTGCAAAACTTATCTTGAAAGGATGAACTTAACCATGATTCATATAAAGCCTCAATCATGACATTAGGAACTCCTTACAAACTTTATAATTTTACTGTCTTCCTCCAAAACTAAAACTTATTGTTTCGAATGGTTTTCTGAAAATTAGTCACATGAAATGTTTCTCAATAATGTTGAACTGGATAAAAAAGCAACACAATAACGACAGCTAGAAATAGTGTCAGTGGTGTTACTAAATAATACGACTTAACTATTTTATTTTTTTACGAAATAACCTATCTAGCTATTGCATTTTCAGTAGCTAATGCAAGTTGTAGTTTTATTGTAGCTAGAATCCAATCGCTTTGCTTTGTCTAAATTTTAACGATTACACCCTTAAGATTCATTTTTAGGGACTCAAGCCACAGAGCATGTTGACCTGGATCTCTTAGAACCCAATTTTCCACAACAAGATAATAGAAGTGTTAGAAGTTATTCTTCCAAAACCGCATCGAGTGAGACTGAAGATAATGAACGTTCCCCATTGGCCCAGCTTAAAGCCCATGTCATCTTTGTTTTTTTGTTTTTGATAACATGGCTGAGCTGTGCTTTTGCTACTGTACCGCCACTTGGATTGGTTTCTTACGAAGCTGATTTATTTAGTGTTGCTTACGCTATATGCGCCACTACATTGGGTGCGTTTACTTTGTTCTTTTATTGTGTGGCAAGGAATGACGTTCGAACCCAGTGGATGACTATGTTCAGGTTAGTAAAACCAAATTTTAATAAGAGGTGTTTTATAAACAAATGATTGAAGTTTAAAAAAAATATATGCTTTATTTTTGTTAAAAAATGTCAATAATTATAGGTGGATGCGTCGTAAAAGGTTACTTCGTCCACGAACTGTATCTGATGCTTCCCCAAGAGTTCAAATACAGTCTTTGCCCCTTCCTCCTGTTTCAAATAGTGAAGCACAGGCGATGTCTCGATCATCTAGCAGAAGTTCGGGTCGCACCAAATCCAATTCATTAAAGGGAGCCGCTGCTGTAGATTTAAATGGATCTTATAGTGATAGGCCTTCGATTGTTGGAGGAACCAAAATTAATAATGTCAATTTGGTAAGAAATTCTTAAAACTTATAGTGAGTATATAAACTAGAATTCAGATATCATTTATGTATGTAATAGGAAGATGACATTAATAATGTCCTGATAGTCATTGCGGATATTTTCGTATTTTCCATATGTTCGTTAATATCACGTTATTTTAACTAGATTGCCCTACACCGAGCTCAATATCGATCCAATGTGGTGCCTCATATAATCGAAAATCCTACAAGTGCTGCGGAAGTATTTTATAACCCCCACCAGAGCACTGTTGCAAGAAAATTTTTCCGAAGGCAGAGAAGGGATATGGTAAAGAGGAACAATCTTCAAACGAAACCCCCCAGAGATGTAAATAGCGATGCAACTTCCGTGTTTTCAGAGCCAAGGCTACCGAAGAACAAAAATACCGAACAAAATATCTTTGGTACCAATTCGAAGGTAAGTCTAAGATAAGGACATCCTTTCATTTAAAAAATAAAAGTTATCCATGGTTTACTTTTTCAAACACCTTGCAAATTGGACAAAAATCGTTAAGTTGGCTTTACTCCAAACTTCTCCCGTTATGAATCTTTTTCTTGACAAGGAAAGTTTTTAGACCTGTTTAGTACAGCACATAGTTTTTAAACATTTTTTTTAGGCCGCTATTTTGTTCCGCCCTATTGGATTTTTAGCAAAATGTGTCAGTTCATTCTCATCTGACCCTCGATTTTTGAGCCTAATTTGATGTCAATTTTTAGGCCGTAGCATAAATAACCCTGTATTTTCTATGGAAAAACTGAACTCTTTTCTGTATAAGCCACTGCAAGTCGCCTACACCTCGCCAAAATCTCTCTAAGACGAATATTAATATAACTCTTGGGTTTACCCTGAATATTATTATGTATAGAATTCTTTCCTAAACAACAAATCTTAAGGCTTACATATTTTTTATTTTTCGCAGTTCTAAAAATAGGTAAATTTTTGTGGATTGACACTGTTTCTGATTCTCTAAGGCCAAGGATGGATCACCTTTGTATCTTCACGTGGATACCATCGCGATTGTAAAATTCTGGTACAGCTTAAAAGTTCATTGACCATTAATTAATCGTATGTGCTGATAGTCAGCTAAAACCTTGGTGAGTTTTCACAAAATGTGCCGTTTTAAATAAATTTATCTGTCCAGTTCTAATAATTAATTAGTGAAAAATCATTTACACATGTTAATGTTTACTTACTGTTAATGTTTAAATTGGAAACATCGGGTTAATTTATCACTAATATAAAATAGACGATCGACAGAGTTTATATAGGTACAGATAATTAAAAATTTTTATCTCCGATTTTAACTCGAATTAAGGAAAATAATTAAATCCAGTTAAAAATTATGACGCTTATTTTGGTTTAAATAGTTTGTTTTAAAATATGTTTTAAAAGTTCCAAACTTTATTCAGAAGAATGGCAATGTCAAAATATTTAAAATTTTATAAAACAAAGATATCTACTGTTATTTTTAAATGTGTTCAGATTATTTGTTGCGTTTAGATTGACAAACAAACTGACACGTTTTACAATTTTGAAATCAATTCTTTTCTATTATTTAATGTTTTTCTCTTACGTTCGGCGCACTGATGAGTCCCGATAGGATGAAAGTATTTGTACAACTACTATGTGTCTATAAAAACTTAAGGTAAATGATATAATTTCTTATGCTTGCTTAAATAATATTATTTATATTATGTATCGAAACATTCCGTAGACAGACTAGTCTACATGTTGAGGTATGTAATTATATTAAATATCTGCTTCAATTAATTTAAAGTTAAATATTTTTATTCAGTTGCGAAAAAGCCAAAAAAGATTTTTGTTTGTCAATCTACTGTTATGTAAAAATACAACCAAAATACATACCTGGTTGCCTATGTTTTATATTGGTCCAAGAGGTATAATAATGCTGTACCAGAATTTTCTGATCGCGATTATATCACCCGATAGGTACTACTTATTCCCATTTTTTTACCAGACCCGATCGAAATTATCGTAGGTAATAGCACAAGAGCTTTGAAATTATTTGGTTAATTTTAAAGCTCGAGCTAAATATCAGTCAATAAATGGAAAAATTATTATTAAATTAGTTAAATATTTCTACAACTGGATGTATTTGTTTATTGAATAATAAAAGGTGCAATTGTGGTAATTATTTATGATATTTTGGATTTTCTTAAGCCACAGAACTGAGGAGCTGCTGGTATTGTTAGAAAGGTGGAACGTTTGAGGCTGAACTTCACTCATTTCTCACTTTTCTTTTAAATAATTTTCTTTAAGTGTTCTTCATCCAGCTGTAAATAACTAAAACGAAACTTCGCATTCGAATGACCAGCTTTTGATCAGTTTTGAGATAGCAGTGTGGCTCTTAGTGAGTGGGTCATTATTTTCTTGTCTCCTTTGAATCCCTCTTGTTGGGCGGTTTTTGTATCATTTTCCGTTATGGTATGGATTGGCTGTCATGAAAAGTTGTTTTCGCTTGGAATGCAATGGACCTCCCTTATAAACGTTTAACTAAAGTTAAAACTAACCTACAAAAACCAAAGTTAAAAAGGAAGTATACATTTGTTTTACAAAAATAGGTGGTAATTTTGCCGTTAAAACTAAATATATCCGTTTATAACCTATATTTAAAAAAGTATCTAACAAAACACCGAAAAATACATAAAGAAAAATAAGGTTTGTCATAAGTGGACGGAAACGAATGACGTAATTTCCATTGTGTTCCGCGCTTTATTTAAATATTTATTTATAATCAGGGCTACAGAACATTGTTCCAAATGGTACACAATACATATTTATATATAAATATAAGGTAAGCTAAAGAATTTACATTTTTAAAACAGAATTAAAAAGAAGAATGAATGTTTTAAAAAATACAAGTATAGTCCTAATAAAACACAGATTACTACATTTAAAAAGTAATTACTGTCATTAAATAAAAATAATTGAATTCCTAAAACAGACCAACAAAGTGAGTGATTTCTTAATTTTCAGTAATTGCTATTGTTAAGTAAAAATATTTGAAATTTCAAAAGAAAGTTATACAGAATAAAAACACTACATGTAAAAGCAAACTAACAAAGTGCCTAACTTCTCAATTTTCAGTTGCAATTGCAATGCAAGAATTAAAGCTTTTAAAAATAAACGGATCATTGTGTTGATATTTATTATTATAATTACATCCTATCTACAAAAGAGGAAAAACCATAATTAGTACGATGTGCATTCACATGAAACAGCTGTCTAGAACGAGTGGCTCTCTGATGTACTTATAAGTTAATTTTTGATAAAAGAAGTGAGGAATCATTGTCACACTTTATAATCTTATATAAAAAGAATAAAGCATTCTCACGACGCTTCTCCAAACTTTCTATTCCCAATAATAGGAGTCGAACTGAAAAATCAATGTTATGATATGGAAAGTGATGTTTCCACAGTAACATTTTAGCAAATTTATTTTGCACCTGTTCCAAACGAAGGATATGTGATTTGATGGAGACCACACTACTGAGTTGTATTCTAACACACTGCGTACCGGGGCAAAGTAAAGTGTTTTTATAGCCTTTGTGTCAGATACATATACACAGTTGCGCCTGATGAAACCTAACATTCGAAATGCCTTTATGATGATAGTATCTATATGTTTGGTAAATGCATCCGCATTTAGCAAACACTTAGAGTTTTTGAAATTTAAAACTACGTCATTTATAAAAATCAAGAATAAAACTGGTCCCAGATGAGATCCTTGTGACACCCCTGAGGTGACCCTAATCTTACTTGAAATTGCGCTGGTCAGCAATTATGGAAAAAGTTATTATTAAAGTTATGGAAAAAGCTGATAAATTAAAAGTCATGTTACATGAATTCTCATTATATGGACAAACAGTGTAGGTACCTTAAACTTTTTTAATAAAGTCATATAAACCTCCCGTGACCGGCTTTTTAAAGTATATCGTGAGGTGTTTTAAAAATTGTAGTACATATTAATAAGATTAAGTCATACATTTTGCAACAATTTAAAAAAAAAAAACGCGGGTTTTATAATATAACTTTTATTTAATTAGTTTAAGTTACCTCCATTGTACGTATTGACTATTACGTTTTTAGACTATTCTTAAAACATATTAGTTGTTTTTACTTATAGAAACAGATTCTTTTTAATCGTTGGTATCGTTACGATTCATGTCCTGCGACTGCCAATGTTTAATCTTGCGTGTATTTTATTTTTGATATGTATCTTTCGATATCAGCTGAATTTCACCGTATAGTTAGGCAGAACTATAAATCGCCTATTCAAACCGATGTAAAACCCGAGGAAAAAATACAAATTGGCAGGTGTAAAGTTGTGATAGATGGTTTTGGCGAGCCACCTCAAGGATCGGCATAAGTGTGCTAAACAGAGTTAGTTATAGTTATCTAAGCTAGATTTGAAACGGTTTTTTATGTAAATAAATATATATATTTTTTAGGTGAACAATACTAATATTCACGTAGAGCACATACGGAAATCACAAAGAAAGAACCCAAATATATTTTCGGACAGCGGGGATGAGTTCGATTGTCTTAGTGATGTGCCTGTCGAGAAAATTGTTATCAACGCGGAAAGATTAAGAAAAAAAGGTGAGTATTTAGTAAACATATATAGGCTATTCAGTAAACTTTAGAAACTTAAAAAATGTTATGTAAGAGATTTATTAAAAAGCAAAATTGTTTAAAAACTAAAATAGTAAAATAATAAATAATTTTCTGCGTTTTATTAAACCTGAGTCTTCAAAAATTCATAGACGAATTGTAATTAGTTACACTGTTCCATCTGCTAAAAAATCATTTATTTCAAATATTCATTAAGCAGACATTAAAAAATAACTTTCATGTTTGACATTGATAAATCGCCAAGTTGCAAATTTTGATTTATTTCAGAAATATCTCGGAATAAAACCCGAAAAAAATCGAACATTCCTCAAGACACTTCGCACCATATGACCCAGATGCGTACGGTCTCTCAGCAGTGCACATTGGAGTATAGTTCAGAAAATCCACTATCTGACTCCATTTTAGATAAAGGCGACTTATTATCCCCTTTATCTCCCATTGTGACACTTCCTGCTTCTCTGAAACAGGTTAAGAAACTTTTAGGTGAAGAGAGTAGTACCACTCCTATGGAAACATCGGGTACTACGGAGATCACAGCTCATATGAGTACTAGGTAAGCTGAAAATTCTTATTTTTTTCCTTATACAGAAGTCTGGCTGGAAAATACAGCCTGCTTTAAATATTCTGATTCTCAAAATAAAACATATTATTCTTTACCTCTTTTATATTTTGGTCCTTTAATAAATTATTATGGGTCCTATAATTATTATTAAATTTATTTATATAAACAATAATTAAAACTGATCTATTACTACTTCCTAATGTATACGAGAAGCTGTGTGGATTTTAGTTATAAGTTGCTTATTAATGATTTATTCAGTGTTGAAAATTGCTTTTAATTTTTGTCATATTGCGAAATATGTAAAATGATACATTTTCTTAGACTTACATTTCTCTAAACTATACAGAAATGAAAGAATGCGTCAGCTTCTTTGTTTTCGTTCATTACTTTTAATTGATACTGGTTTCTTTTCTTCCTAGTCTGAGATAATACTCAGCGGCGAAATCGTGAAACTCACGGAACTATAAAGATCCTTTCTGACCAGTTACGTCTGATTTCTTATGGTAAAGAAGATGATGTAATAAATTAAAATGTTCAACAAGCTGTATTTCTTAAAGAAAGGTTTTCATTGTTATTATGAAATCTAAGTCACTATATTGGGACGTTTTTGATAGTTTTTTATTTACTGCCTTGTATAACAAAAATGGCGTTATTTTTTCTAAAAAGCAGCTTTTAGGCAAAAATGACGGAATGTGCAAATTTATAATTGGCTAATGCCACATTTCTTTCGTTACTGATAACTATGGTCCATCTTATGAAAAAAAAACTGGTTATTTTAATTTATATAGAATGTTCCAAAATAGGGTTTTATCTAAGTAAGGTCAATAATTTGCATTAATTTTATTAAAGGTTGTGCTTTGAAATACATATAGATGTTATTATAAAGTACCGAAATTCTATTCTCTGAATTGCATAGTCTCCAATAAGATAGTGTGACTAGTAAGATCCAAATTCGGTGGGAAATCTTTTTAATATATAGTAAAATTTGAGCTAACAAAAATAATGCAAAATAACTTTTGAAAAATGGTAAAGAAAAAATTTGTTTCTTTTTTAATTTTATACCTATATGCCAAATTTCAACTCTTTCAGTTGACTTCCATTTTTTCTCATTTGTATTTTAAAGTAAAACCGTAATTAATTTAATCAAATGTTTTATAGCATTACACTTACATATTTGCTTTGACCGAACCTCACGTTGGGAGTTAAAAGACCCCGTAGAAAACAATATAAATGTGTCATTAGCCAATTGAATTTGCATATTTAATTATTGTTGCCTAAAATGAGCCGTTTTTCAGAAAAAAAATGACTCCATTTTTGTTACAAGGCAGTATTGAATTGGATTTTAAAATATTTAATTATAACAAGGAATGTTTTCTTTAAAAAATACACCTGATTGAAAACTTTAATATTATGCATTATATTCTTTACCAGCCTGTACAGGGTGTCCGGATTTGGTTGCAAAAGCAGGGTATCTCGTTTATTTTTAAAGATAGAACCTTGCGGTTTTCACGAACCTGAACTAATTTTTTGTGAAACTCATGAAGCTGGAAACAAAATTTTCATAGCCTTCTTCGTTTATGAGATACAGGGCGAAATAGAAAATTTTGCATTTTGGGACCCCCTCGTATCTCGGTTATCCTTTAACTTGACGCAAAGGGAAAAATTGCTGCTTATGCAGTTTTTTACGCTGGATCCAGTAGCGTAGTCATATTTTTCATTTGAGTTGTTGTTTTTTTAGATATGACCCAAAGTTGTGTTTTTTTAAATGGGACGCCCTGTATATTTGTCCAGAAATTGATTTGTCCTTTTAAAAGCTTCTCAAAAGTATATTATAGTATGGGTCTATTTTAATAAACAACAACAAAAATCCTAATTTTTATAATTATCATCCCAAATTTTGCAGTAGACCATGCAAAACAATGTTGCCTTTTATTTAAAGTCGTTAACAATATCTACATCCTAACAATAAATCAAAATAAATATGTAATTAAATCTATTTATCAAAATATGTATTGATAATTTCGCACCAAAAAAGTACAACCTACCTAGATTTATGTAACACAAGAACAAAACAGTAATAAATTATTATGTAACAAGCCTTTCAGCAAAAATCAACTGTCGCATAAGAACTACAGTAACCAAGGAAATCAAAAGAACTGTTTAAACTGATTTCCATTTTGTTCTATGCACACTTCGCACAATTTTCGTATTCGTTTTAGGGAATTAAGCAAAATAACGGCATGATTTTGTAAATAGCGAAAATTTTCTCTTATTGCATTTCCTAAATCTTGGACATTATCATAGTGGCCTTTGTAAATTCTATTTTTCAGATATCCCCATAGAAAAAAAATCTATTTTGTTTGTTGTTCCGATCCATTGATTGGTAAAATTATTGTCCAGAAATAATCTCGTCATTCCAGAATTGTGTGCAGGAGCACCGTCCTGTTGAAAATAAATTTCGTTAATTTGCCCTAGAGGAACATCGTCAAGTAATTCAGGTATAGCTGCCTCTAAAATTTCTATATAGCGATTGGCTGTTAGATTTCCCTCAAATATAAAATTTTATATGTGTTCCTAATATGAAGCAGGACACATTTAGACCAAACCTGCCCTGCTGTCTTCTGGGAAATATTTGGTGTTGATTTTCCTGAGACCAGAATCTACTATTGTGCCTATTGAGTATACCAGAATTACTGAAATGTGCTTCGTCTGACCATATAACCTGCCTTTCAAAATCTCTAACCATATCGCATCTTTCTCGAAACCAATTGCAGAAGACTACCCGACGCTCTGCATCCCCTGGCTGTAAGTGCTGCACGAGCCTAAATTTGTATGGGTGGTATTTGTGCTTTTTTAGAATTTCTATGCTCTTTTCACTGGCCCTACAAGAGTTTGTAGGGTAAGTTTCTGCATTAGCCAAAACCGTAATTTCCTCAGCCTCCCGATTTTCTTTATTATATGTTTTCGTACGAGGTTTGATAAATGATCCGTGATTAAGTAAATTCTTTTTTATTCGATAAAAAGTGGATATATTAGGTTGCCTCCTTTCTGGATATCTAAATAAAAATAAAGCAATAGTATTTCAACATACCTAAAAATTAACTATTTACCTGTTAAAATACATCTCAGAAGCCTCTTCAACATTTTAATTACTTAATATAAAACAAGCTAACATATCGTACTTTTCATATTGTTCGAAAGTTTGGTTTTCTTCCATAATAATACAAATATATTTTTACACAATAAATAAATACAAAAAACTAGGGCTATATTTTATATACGCGTACAAAATTGGGAAATGTCATTTGCTTCCAAGAAAACAAAAGAAAACGGCATCGTTTTGCATGGCCTACTGCAAAATTTGGGATGATAATTATAAAAATTAGGATTTTTGTTGTTTATTAAAATAGACCCATACTATTATATATTTTTGAGAAGCTTTTAAAAGGACAAATCAATTTCTGGACAAATATACAAGGTGTCCCATTTAAAAAAACACAACTTTGGGTCATATCTAAAAAAACACAACAACAAATGAAAAATATGACTGCGCCACTGGATCCAGCGTAAAAAACTGCATAAGCAGCAAGTTGCGTTAAGTTTACGAATAACAGAGATACGAGGGGGGTCCCAAAATGCAAAATTTTCTATTTCGCCCTGTATCTCATAAACGAAGAAGGCTATGAAAATTTTGTTTACAGCTTCATGAGTTTCACAAAAAATTAGCTCAGGTTCGTGAAAACCGCAAGGTTCTATCTTTAAAAATAAGCGAAATACCCTGCTTTTGCAACCAAATCCGGACACCCTGTACATCGCTGAAATATTGTGAGAAAAGCATTTCCTTCTGCTGATACTAAATCCGAAGAGCTTATTCAAATCGGTCAAGAAATTTCAGAATTATTGACTTTTTAATTTGATGTCTAATCTTTTTTCCGTTCTTTTTGACAAACAGTTTATTTGGACATTCATGTTGGTATGAATAAAATTATTTATTACTATACCTAGGTGTAGGTATTGTAATGTGAAATATAATTTATCTGGCTCGTTCTGTTGTGTGATTACACAACATCGGCAGCCACTATAGATGACCGCGTAATGGTCCATCATGGGACAGTGTGTAGGCGAACCTGCCACTCATTCGGTAAATCTAGGTTGACCAAATACCTTAATCCTATTTATTTTGATGAATGCGGTTTCTACGAATTTCCTCTTACGTCAGTGTAAATCTATATGCGATATTGTAGCATCAGATTACTGAATATCAAAATGCCATGAATCAAGTCTATGTATGTTCTGCCATCTGCCGAATCTCGATACATTTTTTTCGTTGTCAGTGGTATCTTTTATTTTTGTATTTGACATTATTTCACTCTTTTTATCTTATTTTCAGGTTTTTGATAGTATGCTATTGCTTATTTCTTCTATTGCTGTTGCACGACTAAAATGTTTCAAAAGCCTTAATTTTTAATTATTCTAGAAATCTTTTTGAGATGTGTTTAAATGGATGTCATTTATAATAAAATAGATACGCAATCTTTGTTAATAATTTCATATAGAAAAATTAACGAGATTACCAAAAACTGTTTTATTAAAATATCATTTACATCGAGGGCGGTCAGTTAAGTTGTCCGGCGTTGTCGGGGATCGCGGCTTGTACTGGGTGACCATCTGGGGAAGACTGTGTACCGAAGGGCTGCTAATAATAGGTAGTCCACGATCTATATAAAGGTAACGTGAAGGAATAGTGCATGAATACAAGGCATGGGGTCATTAAGCCGACCATGGTATAATCAACGAACGATTTTACTCCGAATAGACGTTTCAACAAATGGACAATAAAAGAGTTGCCAATCTGTGATTCACGGCCTCCGACCTGTTGTTTAAATTAGTTTATAAATATTTTCACGCTATTATTCGACAATAATTTTTTCTCTTTAAAGATCTGTCCCAACCAAAGCCGGATCGCAGTCTAAATGCGGGAACTAATTTTCATAAAAGAAGAGCTTGCTCCTCACCTGATAAAAATGAATAATAGTTATACATGATCCAAATAAACACTTGACATAAACATGCAGCTTCCACTAAACACGTTAGTAAATGTAAAGTAACTTTTCCTTCCCGCCGCTGCTTCCACTCCCGCGTTCATTTTAATAGGCTTTAAAACATCATTTTTGTAACGTATTTGTAATTGTATTTATATTGTAAACGTAGACCTTACTCACGCTAATGGCAACACCGCGCCATATTACGATTAAACGGCGACACGAGCGATTGATGTGGCGAATTTATGAAACTGGATTTTGTCTAACTGTACAGGGTGTCCAATTTTGGTTGTAAATGCAAGGTATCTCCGTTATTTGCAAATATGTAGGGTTGAGGTTTTCGCGATACCGTGCCACTTTTTTGTCAAACTCAAGCTGCCGTAATCAGATTTTCCATAGCCCGTCTCGTTTCGGAGATACAGGCCCAAATTGAAAAAATTGCATTTTGGGACACCCCTCGTATCTCAGTTATCTTTTAACGTATCGAAAAGGTAAAAACTGGCTCTTATAGGGTTTTTTACGTAGAATCCAGTGGCGTGGACCGATTTTTACTCGGGCCGTCGTTTTTGATACATGACCCAAAGTTACGTTTTTTTTTAATGGGACACCCTGTATATTTTTACGTAGTCTTATTCGTCTTATTATGAGCTTTTCAAAAATATATAGTTATTTATACTTATTTTAAAAATAAGGCTACAGTTTAAGTTTTTAAGAATATATTAAGTATATCTATTTTTCGTAATTAGCCATGTTCAAAAGAACTGCTCAAACTGATTTCCATTTTCTCTTAGATATCTCTCACACACTCTTGCAATTTTACCCAGTGCATTTGAAATGACTACATTGCGTGCTTGTATTTGCAAAAATGCCTGCTCAGTGGTGTTACGCAGGTCTTGAACTGTGAACTATGTCGGGTACGAAAAATTAAATTTTTTAGGTGACCCCATAAAAAGAAGTCCAATATGGACAAGTCAGGCGACCTAGGAGGCCATCGGACAGGTCCGTGCGTTCCAATCCAGCGTTCAGGGAAGTTCTCTTCTAAATACCGCCTCACAATTTGGGAGTTATGTGCTGGAGCTCCGTCTTGTTGGAAATACATTTGATTCACATGTGCTAAAGGGATATCTTCTATGATTTCTGGCAATATATTTTGCAGTATTTCAAGGTAGCGATTAGCAGTGAGTCCTCCTTCAAAAATATGAAATTTTATTTTGGTTCCTTGTACGAAACAAGAGACATTAAAGCCAAATCTTCCTTGTTGCTCGCGTGGAAATATCAAATGTTGATTTTCAGGTGACCAGTGTCTCGTATTGTGCTTATTAAATATTCCAGCACTACTTATATACGATTCGTCGGACCATATAACCGCCCTTCCAAAATTTTGGTTAGTATTAATTTTTTGTAAATACCACTGGCAAAAATCAATACGTCGTTCTGCATCTGCAGAATGTAGATTTTGCACAACTCTGACTTTATAAGGTTTATACTTATGTTTCTTTAAAATCGTTTGAGCCCGAGACTTGATTACACCCACTTCATTCTCTATTTTTCTACAGGACGTTACAAGCGTTACATTTACACTTGCTAAGACGTTAAGGGGGCAGTTGCAGTCAGTTAGCATTGAGAAAATATCGCGTAAAATGACCAAAAATGGGTTGTTTTCTGTGATGAATTTGACGATCAGAGTTTAACACATATCTTCTAAAACACTTCTAAATTAAATTGAGTATGTTGAATTTTTCATTTTAGCCTTTAAAAGTAAAAAAAAGTCTGTTTATATGTCTAGTAATTTTTCGAAAACAATAGCGGTACTAACCTTGAGCTTTTCTATGCTCAGAAGTAATTTCGTCAAATTCCAAAATACTCAAATTGGAGAGCATACATATAGGTACATTTCTGGAAAAAAATTGATCCGAAAAACATAGTGGTTTTTTTCCAAACATCACCAAAAATAATTACTAAAATCTTGGAATATTTTTCGGAGAATACGTTAGGTTGGCAATTGCAGTTGGTAACAGGTAAAGTTTGAACCCCTACCGCAAGAGGTCGGCCCAAATTTTACAATATTTTCTAATGGAAGGGAAAGCGCAATGACGTCAAAGAAAATGGAATTCCGATTGCGTGTTGTCAATGACGTCAGATAAATAAACATTTATCTCTCGCATGGTCTTTCGTTTATTTTTTATCAGATTCTATGGTTTTTCTTTTAAATAACGTTTAGAATATTTTAATACATATCATGTTGGAAAACTAAGTAATCAGTAGATTTGGGCAAATGGAAAAACATAATTTTTTAAACAATATTTGTATTTTAAGGGAGAAAATCAATCTTTCCTTGAACTATGTGTGATATTAAGGAAGAGGAATGTATGTTTAGGTCATATTTTAGTTTGTTACGGTAGGTTCGTGTAAGAAATTTTAGTTTTCTTTAGTTAATAAGAATTCACACCGTTATTGGTTGTTTTTCGTCATGTAACATAAAAAAAATCAATCAAACTATTCTTAGTGGCAAAAAATTATGCCAAATACTAAATTTTGGAAAGGAGTTCTTATCTCAAAATTGTTCTATTCTAAAAAACGGAAATATATAGATTTATTTGACCCAGAGCAAAGAAAACGAATTGATGATTCATATAGGTATTTAGTAAATTATACCTAACTGGACATTTAATTTCAAAATAAACAAGTTTATAAAATTTCCTGCATGCGTTTAAACGTCCTCAAATGTAGTTTATGATTTTTATATCGGGTATGCAAAATAGTCCATTCCTCCATCAAACTGTTAAGAAAATAGGAACAGTTGTATACAATTTAAAAGTAAAGTAAGTACCTGAATGTACTATAATTCTGCCATTGCACAAAACATGAATAAGCACGTTGTTTCTACTCTTTTTTTGCTACATTACAAACAGCTTTTTGTGAACTATGACAAATTATTTTAGCATAAATTAAGCACTGAAATTTATTAGTCATGAAATGTTTTCAGGTATATCTGGGTAGAAGAGTGTTTTTTTCTTTATTTTGATTCCAACTTCTACAATTTGTTATGAAGGTCAGACAAAAATAAACTTCAATTACAAAATTTTAAAACATATCCCCAAGATTCTAAACATATTTAGTCTCGTTTGAAATCTTAGAATTGCAATGTCAGTAAAATGAAAATTGTTCTACTAATGCAAGTTTCTGATGGGATGTTTCTACCTTCTGATAGGTCTAAAAGATAGCAAGAGAAAAAGTTTGAATATAGAGTTTTTTCTTTTATAAATATTGAAGATGGATGAGAAAATATAAAAAACTCTGTTTGCGGGTTAGTAATTTATTAGGAAATAATAGCATTGACATAAATAGTATTTATATATTACAATATCATCATATACATTTTTAAGATTAGGAAAATAGTATCTATCTACAGTAATAATGATTTATTGAAGAAACCAATAGATCTTTTATTTTATATAAAATGTAGTTACTTAGTTGCTAACACAACGAACTAACTATATTTGTAGTCTAATTAATATATTTAAGCATTGATTAGATTTAAAAAAAAACAATAATTCAAATTATTTGCTCGAGTTGGTTAAAATATAAGATAACTATGTTTTTATTTTTGAACTACATATATAACCAAATGTAGAAATGAACATATTTTTTATTGGTATCCTTAAATTACTAAACTAAATATTCCTAACTTACAAATCAGTAATTATCTTTTTTTTTTGCTTACAGCATTTCAATAAATAATATGTAAGATAACATTTTAGTAGCAATTGAAAGATATTTTTTGTAGTTTGGGTGGGTATTCATGAGTATGCTATCAAACTGTGGAACATATACACTACAAATGTATAGTAGGTATATTAAATTATATAATTCTGAGAATAGTTTGACTTTCTTATATGTCGTGTAGTGTAGAGGTAACATTCAGCCTATTCTGAATGGATTTAAGTTAAAACCTCCATACACCAACACAAAAACAGCCAAACTATTAGAAAGAGCCAGTTAATAGTTAATATATATATATATATATATATATATATATATATATATATATATATATTATATATATTTATTTATATATATATTTTATTAATTATTTTCTTGGGCATAGGTTAACTCATTGAAAAGTAAAACTACAATTCATATCGACGTTTCACTCATTATATTGAGCTTTCTCAATTTTTTTCTTGGAACCATGTCAAAATAAATATCTTGAGAAAGCTCAATATAATGAGCGAAACGTCGATATGAATTATAGTTTTACTTTTCAATGAGTTAACCTATGCCCTAGAAAATAATTGACAAAATATTTATATACGGTTAAAGAAAAAAACACGAAATATTTATATATATATATATATATATATATATATATATATATATATATATATATATATATATATATATATATATATATATATATATATATATATATATATATATATATATATATATATATATATATTATATATATATATATATATATATATATATATATATATATATATATATATATATATATATATATATATATATATATATATATATATATATATATATATATATATATATATATATATATATATATATATATATATATATATATATATATATATATATATATATATATATATATATATATATATATATATATATATATATATATATATATATATATATATATATATATATATATATATATATATATATATATATATATATATATATATATATATATATATATATATATATATATATATATATATATATATATATATATATATATATATATATATATATATATATATATATATATATATATATATATATATATATATATATATATATATATATATATATATATATATATATATATATATATATATATATATATATATATATATTTATATATAAATATTAGCTATTAACTGGCTCCTTTGAAGAGTTTGGCTGTTTTTACGTTGGAGTATGGAGGTTTTAACTTAAATCCATTCAGAATAGTCTGAATGTTATCTCTGCCCTACATATATATACACAATGTATATACAACTTTGCATCAAGCTTAACATACTTTTGAGAGGCAATTTTAATTTTTTTCCAAAAAAGACACAGTTTATGGAATATTTAGGTGTAAGAAATTAATATTATGTTAAGGTTACTAACAGAAAACTCTTTTTTTTAAGTTAGATAATTATTATTTTTTTAGAAATTTCAATAAATCAGGATAAAAGTTTAAAAAAAATATTGGAATTTTTGCCAAATTTGGTATGCATATGTAAAATTAAAAAATAAACAACTTTTTCATATTTTAGCAAATAAGACCATTTTTCTGTAATTTTTTTAAAGAAATGTCAATTTTGACAGGTAATGCAAGTTTTCTGATGTAAGTCTTTTATAAATATACTATAATGTAACAAATAAACTTGAAAATCATACCAGTATAGGTGAACAAACAAATTATTAATATAAAGACATGGCTGATGCAAGCATCGGATAAATGGTCCTTATGAAATGTACACTCCAGAATGCTTGCTACACATACCACATGGTATGAATTGGCAAACTACACAAATAAGTAGTAGTGAAACAATGCATTAATACTGAACCACTTACAGTGTATAAAAAACAACAAACTCTCAATATAACATAACTATCGGCAACAAAATTGGGATAGCTATGGGGGTCACCTTTATCTCCATTTCTAAGTAGAAACTTTTTGCATTAAATATAATTCAAATATATCTGTACATAAAATTCTGCACACAACAAACGCTCCTACTCATACTCATACGATGCATTAACTAGTCATGGGGATTTATTACAAAAGCATAAACTGTTCTACTAACGATTACAAACTTCTAAATCTATAAATTAAAATATATTTTCCTTTTCTGCTTTCTTCATCGATGGTGAGATTCAAAATTTCATGGTCTATTGGCTTGTACAGTTCGTAGCAATAAACAGTTTTCTTGTAATATGGAGTTTTCTTTGTACCTAGAGAAAAAATAACTAGAATTAGTTTTTTCGTTGTTTATGTGAAAATATGGTGTTTACTCTTTACAAATAACCTTAATACATACCTAACAAAATAAAAAAATTAAATTCTGTGTCAAAATTAAATATGTTTTATCAGTACTACACAAAAGAAGTCCAAGTAAAATAGGTATAAGTTAATGTTTAATTGTAAAAGCTTTGGAAGTTTTAATTTAATACTAGGTAGTAAGCAAATAAAGCAAATTTTTAAGAAGGGTTTGTTGCATTTTACTTTCCTACATATTAGTAATAGGCAAAATACCTTACATATATTTTTTGACCTATTATTAACAGTAATGATATAGAACAAATTTTCTTTAATGCTAATTGGTAGGAATATAAGACGCAAAAACTATCTTCATTAGCGAGATGGGCTCGATGTAATAATAGAGCCAGAATAATTAAATATTATTCATATAAACTGAAAAGAATGAAAACAATTTTATTTATAATTTCAACTTAACAGGTTTTTTCCATTAGATTCAGGCAAGGCCCAAGCAAATAAAGAAAAGCAAGGGAAAAGTGCATATAAAAGAACATGTTTATTTTAATCATTATCAACTGTTGTCATACATATAAAAGTAAACTATAAACTATAACTACTATTAGGACAAGCTACAGAACCCTCAAAATAGAACAGAAAAAATTTAGCAAGTTCTTTGAAAGAAAACAATTGATGTACCACACCCTAGACCTAAAATTCTTAGTTATGGTTTTTTAATAAAAAAATCGACATTTTGTGTATTTTGAATAAGTACAAAGAAAAAAATGGTTGGAGATAAAAATAATATTTTAGTTTGCTTTAATATAATTTAAAGGTTATCTTTTGAAAGAATAATTATATTACCTGATAATAATAAATGTGATTTCTTTTTATACTATATTTAGTGTTTAGTCAAGTACTTAATATGTGAAAAGTCTAAATAAACAAATAAAATTTTGGGAATTTAATAGTTATAATAAAAAGTGTTTTACCATCAGGTGTAGCAGCTAAGTGGTTAAATTCTTCATGAATAAAATTGGCAGGTACCTTGATTTTTGCGTTTGATCTTGACTGTGCAAATTTCTGCCTTGTAACACTCTCTTTTTGCTTTCCATAAAGTGTGTAATCGGTTTTAAAATGCCTTGGATTTATAATGGAACTGACCAGGTATAGCAGGAAGTGTTATGTCGCCTTTTACATACTGTGCCAAATAATGAAGCTGTTAATATGTATTTTCTAATTTCTCTATAAAACGGATGATCCCACTGCCCAACTGTAATTCTTTTCTCTAAAGTAACCTAGAAAAATGTTCATATATTTAAAAATATTAGGGAGCATGTAATACACCAGAGTATTTAATAGAAGTATAAATGAACAAAGCCGAACAGAAAATGAAAACTATGCAAAAACATACTCGCAAAGAGAGATGTGCCTACTCAATACATAAATGCCATTCAGTTGTCTTACTATATTAAGTTGCCTCAGAATCTTAATACTCTATATAATATATTTCTAAAAATAGTAAAAACTATAGACTTTTGTGTTGTACCTCCCACTACTATTACAACAAGTATAAGTAAAAATAAACCAAGCCTACAGAAAATGTAGGCTATACAAAAATATAGTCACACAGGAAGATGTGTCTACATTTTTTCTAAATCAATACATATATTGCTGCCCTTCAGCCTAAAATTAATGATGGTCAATGTAATTCTTAAGGAGGCAATGTCCAAAGTAAATCCTATAAAAACCAACTTGAGCTACTGCAATCAATGTGTTAAATAGTATGTCAATTAATTAATTAATAATTTTACTTAATTTTTTTTTCTTTAATTTCTGCCTTATGCGAGTCACTCCAATGCATACATTGCATCATTGCATGCATCATTGAGATTTATTAAATATAGAGTAAAGAGAGAACAAAAAAGGCGCGTTTCAAAAAACTATAGTTTTAATCTCTTGATCTAAACAAAAATAAAAACTTTTTATAAACCAGTGGCATACTTTACTTTTTCTTTAATATGAATTATGTTGCCCTTCCCCAGACGCCATTGAAATGGATAATTATAATCCTAATACTTTCAGCCCCTTGTCATCCAATCAAACTTGCAAAATATCCATAAAAAATTATTTCTTTTTTTTAAGACCCTAAGATTAGCCTGTATCTCAAAGACAAAACAAAACATAGACTATAGGAACCATGTTCATTGTTTTATGTTTTGTTTTCTCAAACAGTCTCATATATATATATATATATATATATATATATATATATATATATATATATATAATATATATATATATATATATATATATATATATATATATATATATATATATATATATATATATATATATATATATATATATATATATATATATATATATATATATATATATATATATATATATATATATATATATATATATATATATATATATATATATATATATGAGACTGTTTGAGAAAACAAAACATAAAACAACGAACATGTTTCCTATAGTCTATGCTTTGTTTTGTCTTTGAGATACAGGCTAATCTTAGGGTCTTAAAAAAAAGAAATAATTTCTTATGGATATTTTGCAAGTTTGATTGGATGACAAGGGGCTGAAAGTATTAGGATTATAATTATCCATTTCAATGGCGTCTGGGGACGGGGCAACATAATTCATATTAAAGAAAAAGTAAAGTATGCCACTGGTTTATAAAAAGTTTTTATTTTTGTTTAGATCAAGAGATTAAAACTATAGTTTTTTGAAACGCGCCTTTTTTGTTCTCTCTTTACTCTATATTTATTAAATCTCAATGATATTAGGTTTTTCATTTTGTAACTTCCATCTAGTGTTAAGCTTGTTTTTGGTATGCATTGGAGTGACTCGCATAAGGCAGAAATTAAAGAAAAAAAATTAAGTAAAAATATTAATTAATTAATTGAAATACTATTTAACACATTGATTGCAGTAGCTCAAGTTGGTTTTTATAGGATTTACTTTGGACATTGCCTCCTTAAGAATTACATTGACCATCATTAATTTTAGGCTGAAGGGCAGCAATATATGTATTGATTTAGAAAAAATGTAGACACATCTTCCTGTGTGACTATATTTTTGTATAGCCTACATTTTCTGTAGGCTTGGTTTATTTTTACTTATACTTGTTGTAATAGTAGTGGGAGGTACAACACAAAAGTCTATAGTTTTTACTATTTTTAGAAATATATTATATAGAGTATTAAGATTCTGGGGCAACTTAATATAGTAAGACAACTAAATGGCATTTATGTATATATATATATATATATATATATATATATATATATATATATATATATATATTTCCAAAGTATTTTTGCTGTATGATTAACTGATTCATTGTATTCATTATTACATTATTATAAACTGGATTTACTAATAATATTAGTAAATCCAGTAATAATCAAGAACAAATAAAAGTGGTGTGGTGAATTATATAAGTGTCAGTCTTCTTATATGTTGCTAAAAATTTTTTCACATCGTCAAACTATATTTCTCCTCAAGTGAACCCCTTCCCTTCCCCAAATATTTTAACGGCCTATACCAAGACAAATTTTTACTTTTTAAATGTAGTTGTAAAACAGTACAACCAAGTGCCCAAAATTATGGAATAATGTCTCTACAGCCAACACCTTACATTTTGCCACCCTGCATTGTTTGCCCTTACAAAACTTGTCCGGACAAACACCACTTGTGCATGCATAATCTTTTTTTTTATTTTAACATCCCATTTTGTCAGGGTTTTAGTATCTACTTGAAACCTTTAAAAGATTTTTTCGTAATTCATTTTGGCACATTGTATTAGGAATACTTTTACAAATATGTGACTTTCAAATATTTTACGGAAATGGTATGTTAGAATTAATCAAAGATCTCTTAATTTATACTCACAAAGATATCCCTGGAGACCTCGCTGGAGACTCATCTTGGAACTTTAAACTCTTAACATCATTACCACGCTTCTTTGCAAAACTGGTTGAATATGTATGGCCTTTGTTAATATCATCCCTACAATAAAAGATGCATACATGTAGTTGAAACTGTTGTAATATTAACTGGTATACCTATGGCACTTATATGGTAATGTCCAGGGCCATACACTTTTGTTTTTGAGGGAACCAAGTGAGGCTCCAAAAATAGAGAGGGCAGTGAAAGAAAAAAAATGTCAGGTGGATTTTAAGACATACATTTGAAGTGAAAAAATTGAAATAATAAGACTAAGATAAAAAAAATATATTTTATTATAAAAATATATTTATTTTACTTAGGATAACTATAAATAAACAAATATATAAGTAATATTTATAAAGTAGTAAAAGTAATCAAATCAATAAGACTTATACATTTTTTGGAACATTAAATTGAATAGTTAATATCTCGGTGATACAAGTTGTAGGATATTTTTTCTTGTTTGCAGTTTCAAGTGCGTACTTAAATCATGCGTCTTTAAAGCTTTTTTGAATAATTATGTCTGAAAAAATATTAAAATATGTTAAGTTATTTATTACATTGCGCTTTTGACTCTACATATTTAAGATCCTAAGTTCAATTGTTTTTGAGATACTGACATTTGAAAAATGACAATTTGATGTTTAGAAAGGCTGTAAAATCTAAATAATTCTACTTAGAGCAGAAATTATGCACTCCTACCTCGGTTTTGTATGGTCGTCCGTGTGGTCTCGTAAGAGAATTCTGTACGAAGAAACTTGTTGGTAAAGGTGAATTTATTGATTTTTTTTATCAGAAAAACTGTTTCTTCTATTTAGACTAAGAGCTGATGCTATAAGAAAGACCTTCGGAAAGACCTTAAAAAACTAAGCATGTCATAAAAAAAAGGTATTATAGTTAAAGAAAATTACCATCGATGTTAGCATCTGAACCTTGTATAGTGATAGTGTTAAAAAGAAGCAATAAATAATATTACATATTTTAACATTTCTGCTCGTATTTCTGTCTAAAATGATTATTCAATCTTCATTGAAGTTTTACACAAAAACTTAGAGATTCCATATATTTTTTAAGCAGTTGTGTTGTAGGCCAGATTTCTTAGCATGTATACTTTTTTTTTTTGGAAAATGGATTTAATAATAAACGTGTATTTATTTCTGTGATATTTGTTGACTTGCATACTGCCTTAACAAATAAAATACCAGTTCTGGATGGCACAATTTCGTTCAAGTTAATAAGAAATACGACAATACAGAGTAATACTAATAATACCTGGAATTATGAACTAGAAACAATTCAGTATTAAAAAACATGCCAGTTAAAAAAAAAGAGGAATACACATTTGGATGCTTATTTACTTTACTTATTTTTATTACATTTTAGAAATATTTTTAAATAAAACACCATTTTCTTTTAGGTTTTGAATTTTGTCCTAGATTCTAGCTATTCGTATGTAGGTAGTATCTACTTGTTTTTGAGATTTTGACTTCTGAAAATTTGTATTTTCATATTTGGAGAGGATGTAACATCACAAAACAGATCTCGCTTATTGCAAGAGATAGAAAAATGGTTAAGTATGGAAAGTTTTAGACAATTTCATTACAAGCCTAATAGCACCTGCAGGCGAATTCTAGCCATTATGTTCTTGAGATATTTAGAAACGAATAAAATATTGCATTTTTAAAATTATGCAGTAACTTTTTTAATCCTAAAGTTTTTGTAAAGTTGTAAACATATTGCCAAAGCATTTTTTTGTCTAACATTTTATGGTGCTGTCATATTTTGAATCTGATGTTTCGTAAACGAGGGGCCATCATCAACTTTTAAGTACACACCTGGATTTTTTAATTTGTTTTGTAACAAACCTTTGCATTCCATAATCCAATGATGTAATGCACCCATACATTAAAAGTATTTAAAATTTGAGGAAATCAAGGTTATCCCTCTCTCTCTAAAACATTGTCTCTTATGGGAAAATGTTAAATATGTGCTGTCCAAATATTAAGTCTTTAAATTATTAGTTTGGGAGAACAAATGCTTGTTAAAAAAAATTATATAAATTACCAAGCTTGTAAAAAATGAAAAAAAAAGACTGTCAATTTTACAAGATATTACTATAAATTATATTTTTTCAAATGGGAAATCCTAACTATTATATGTCCCTCAAATGGGTCTCTTCTTGCAGATTATAATTATATCTGGTTTGATACCTTTTTATTCATCCACTCCACTATGTAATAGTGTGGTCCGTCTCTCTCTAACACACTACCTCATATGGTTTTTCTTAAATTGATGGAGTGTCTTTGAAGATAAAGTTATCAAACCAGATATTATATTTATAATCTGCAAGAAGAGTTTCATTTGAGGGAAATATAGCATAGAGTGTGTGCCGAGGTGTGTCCGATTTAAACAATACAACTTATGTGATTGTGATATCTTGTAAAATTAATAGTCTTTTGTTTTTCTAGTAACCAGAAAAAGTTTTAAGTAACCCTACAATTGGTTTTTGTTCACTCTGATAAGTTAAAAAGTAAAAAAGTTATTAACATTTAAAATGCTATTAAGATACACCGATCACACTGTACATACATAAATACAGTAACATACATTAGTACACTAAATTACTTGAGAACGGAAAACTAATATCCCCAATTTTTTTACTTTTCCAGTGATTCAGGAATCTGTACATTTTTGGTCAAGATTGAGAATATATAAAAAGTCAGTTTTTATTTGTTTGTAGATACAAGACTAAGATATTTAATATGTTACATATGCATAACCATGCGCAAGAATTATTTTCTCACTAGAAAGCAATGCCTTAGTAAATTAGGTATCGATAAACAGTTGCTTCCTAATAATTTTCTCTTTGTGATACTACTATGAAAGTATTAGTGTTGCATAAAAAGTGTCTAATTTTATAAGCTTTTAATTTCTACCACTATAACAGGAAATACGTTTTTATACCTACCAAATTACTATACCCGTGAAGGTACACTATCTTTGTTAAAAGTTAAAATATAAAAATTAATCCTACAAAACATTTAAATTTTACAAATATAAAAACCATAGGTATTTATGTGAATTTCACAGAGAATTCACCTCATGTATAAAAATATCAATATGAAATAAAAATGAACCAGAAAATTCTAAAAGAATCGTGTTGCCTAGGTACCTATAAAAAACACATTTATTAGTTTTATTTATTTTCATCATTGTTTGAAAAGAAATAGTCTTCCTCCTTCAAAGTTGGGCTATTTTAACTTTCAAACAAAAGATGTGTAATACATCCACCATGTACCTTTTAAAAAATTACAATAGCATGGACATACAGATTATATAAGTAGTCCCAAACGTAAAAAATATGTTGATATTTTTAATATGTATGTACTGTAATCAGTAATATGTATGGTGTAGGTAGCGTACGTTTTCTTTCAAAATCGAAGAGATCAATATTTTACAATTGTCCATTTCTAATTCTTCAAATTCATGAAGAGTCTCAAAATCGAGCACTTATAGTTATATTATTTGAACTTACCTTATTTTGCAGTTTCCCAGGATTCTCATTGCAAAATTTTTTGCAGTTCGGCGCCGAGGTTTTGCTGCTCTCGTATTTTTACGCCCTTTAGCACTCATTACACATATCCTAATTATACAGGTAACACAGGAATTCATAAACAAATATCTAGAAAGCTTAGACAGAGTCACAAGAGTGAGAAGTTCTAAACTAAACGTCGACGTTTTAAAAATACAAGTACTAGTAATTTTAAAACACACCTATAATAAACACACAGGACATTTTCAACCCAAGACTCAAGCTATCATAAAATCATGTTCATAAAAATATAAGGAAACCAATATTCCCGGTACTTAGATATTAAAAAACTTGTTTTTATCGGCAAACACCGAAATGTGCCGAATGTCGAAAGGCCCTGCAATTATTATTTCGGCTAGCTGATAAAAAAACAGTCAATAGGGGAGATCATAAGTATTATAGTCTGTAAAAGAGGTATTCTTTAACAGCATTCTCTCGTTTTATTTCATTTCGCAACAAAGATAGATATATCAACGAGGCAAGAAATACATGCCATGTGCAATATTTTGAATTTTCTATGAAAGGAATGTAAAACTCATAGTTATTTGCTTGGGATGGAGGATTTGAATTTTTCCGTTAAAAGTGAAACTACTTATTTGCATAGTATTTGATAGATATTATGTAATATTTGTACATAAATATGGTATAACATTAAATATTGAACGTGTTAGTTTATTTATATGGCCTATTTTGGAAAAAATTAAAAAATAATCGGATGCCGACATTGATGCGTCATCTACAGAGTGGCGGGTGAGGTTTGAGTTCGAAAAATGAACACGAGAAATTTTATAGCGTGGATTTGCACTCTTAATTTCATCAGCCTCACGATTCTCTTTGTTATATTTCTTTAATCTGGGCTTTTTGAAAGAGCCAACATTTATTAAATTCGATTTCAGCCTATAGAATATTAATTTATTTGGCTGCCCCCTTTCCGGATATCTATATAATAAAAGTTTAAGTTTTAAAAAAGATTGCAATAATAATTATGAAAATAAAACATTACCTAATGAAATAAAGCTCAGAAGCAGCGTTTATATTTTCATGACTCTCTATGAAACAGGTCAGCATATCATATTGCTCAAGGTTTTCAAATAATTGATTTGCAGCCATTTGTTAAAAAGTAATAATCAGAGCGACTAATTTAACACGTCTATTAGTATTAACATCAAAACTTCATTTACTTTATGACAAAGCAGTGACAAAGCCATTTTTGACAATCAGTCCATGGCTTACTATGAAAAATATAGATAGATATTATTACAAACCTAAATTGCAGCCTTATTTTTTAAAATAAGTATAGATAACCATATATTTTTGAAAAGCTCATAATAAGACGAATAGGACTCCGTAAAAATATACAGGGTGTCCCATTTAAAAAACTCTATAAGAGCCAGTTTTTACTTTTTCGATACGTTAAAAGATAACCGAGATACGAGGGGTGTCCCAAAATGCAACTTTTTCAATTTGGCCCTGTATCTCCGAAACGAGGCGGGCTATGAAAAATCTGATTACGGCAGCTTGAGTTTGACAAAAAAGTGGCACGGTGTCGTGAAAACCTCAACCCTAAATATTTGCAAATAACGGAGATACCTTGCATTTACAACCAAAATTGGACACCCTGTACATTATACTTAGGCCTCAGGCATCCTCGTCACTCCAAACATGAAAACAAGCATCATCAATGAGCGCTTTGTATCACAGACCTTACAATCATGATTAATTACGGAGACAGTGTAGACTTGAGTGTCAGAATAAAAGAATACGGAAGGGCCACCTCCCCGAGAAATATCGAAGTAGCAAATAAGTAAAGTCTTCCTATAACATTTACTGATCAAGATATTCAGAAGTGGAAGAAATCGATGGAAATAGAAAATAAGTCGATTTGCACAGGTTTTAAACTAACTAAATCGGCAGGGATAATCGCAGGTAATCTCGGTATTTAGCATTGCAAAAACAATTAAAAACCATGACTATATATTTAGTCAACCTTATATAGATTTAGTGGAAGGATGAACTTTCAAAGGGTACATTTTTTACTCTGACCAATGACAAACAACACTACTAGCTGTAACTCCAAGAGTAGAAAATCGATTTTACTTAATAACGATTTTTTTTCAAGTGCTTTTTTATTGCTGATATAAGTGTGACAAAAAGCATTGCATGAAAATATACAATTTCAAAATAAACTATTGATTTCTGCCATTTTCAAGTGATATGTAAAAAATTTTCAAGTTAGAGTTTGATAAATTTATTGGAAGAGTTTGAATTTTTAACTTTCACTAGCTAAATTTCATTTGTGACTTTAGTTAGTAATGGTTGAAAGTTGAATAAATAATTTAGTCATTAATTTGTCCATTGCAGAAGGGAAAATAGCCCTGTGGAAGAATCTCACCATTATGCAGAAATTGAGGAATTAAGGGGAAGTGAATCTACAATAAGAGGTGGAAGATTTGGAATGGGAGGAAAGAATAGTCCCTTAGTTAGGTAAGTTTATGTTTCTGTTCTGGTACCGCAAGGAAGTCTTAAATGTTTTTCACAACAGTGTTTGCAAGTTATGTTCTTTAAGAGATTGGTAGATATTTGGCCAAGTATTAAAAATTGCCACATTTTTTTGTTGTAAAATAAACATAATACATAAAATCCAAGATCGTAATTATTATTATAATTTTAAATATTATTGTAAACGTCGGGTTTTACATTTTTTGGTTAGATTTTATGTTATTTTGCATTGTAGTAAATTGAAGATCGAAATGAGCAGACAGGTACTCCAAATCAGTTAGATTTAAAACCTCTGATGGCTCAAAATTGACTTGTGTTTCGTAATCATAAGTATTTATAGGTGGTTCAAACTTCATAGACACAAGCGAAAGCGATGGCAATGATCTTGCATTAGTATTTGATTTAATTCAAAAGTACTATCAGTATATATTTGTGGCATAGGATAGCGGCGTCGTCTGACCAGTTTACGAGGCAATCTAATTATGGAAACTGAAATCCCTCCTAAAGAAAAGATTTTGCAGTTTCGATAAGATAATTTTGATTTGCTTGGATTTTCGTAATTTGAGGAATAGTCATATTTTCTTTCCTGTAAGTAAGTTCGCGGTTCAGATATGTTGGTGATCTTTGCCCAAATAAAATATTTCAGTTTTTTTTTGCAAATCTTAAGTATTGTTAGACAAAGTTCTGAGTGTAGTGACGGGTAAGATTTTATGGTGAAAAGTAAGTCCTGTCGGTAGCTATTGAACGCGGACATCTTCTAGATACCTTAAGTCTAATTAGTTTAATTCTTATTTTTTAGGCACTGGCACAAAGTTCGATTTACTTTTCAAAAAGCTTGTTTAAATTCTTTTCACGGGACATGCAGTTAATCTTTTTAGTTCCTAATCACACATTAAATGTGTTTGATTAAACTTATTGTTTCAAAAAACTAGTACAATGGTAATTGCTTTCTGCCAGTAACCATTTTATATCAGTCTTACAACTAGTAAGAATTAACATTGGAAAAATACTTAAACTTGGTTTTTAATTGTAATCTTTAATATCTTTTGTTGACTAAAATCTTTAATTAAAATTTATTTACACAATGTCCTGTGGAAAAAAAATTCTTTTAACTATTAGGAATAAAAGGTCAAAAAAAAATCAGTCCTGCGGACAAGACAATTCCTCTATACCGTAAGGAATTTAAAAAGTCGTAAAAATCCTCGTGGATTTTATCAAAAACAAATAAATTCTTTTGATTGTCTAGTTATTCGGCAGAAATTGTCTTTTTTGTCAAAAAAAATATGAATATATTTATATATATATATATATATATATATATATATATATATATTTACAAGGGAATTGATTTTAACAGTACAAAAAAAAATACAAAAACGCCTTACGCCGAAAAAGCAATTTCGCGAAAAAGTATTAATTATATAAAAAAGACATTTTTATAAAAATATACACAATGCAGGGTGCTATTGCTCATACTCTAAACAACCCTTCACACTTAGAAGAGGTCGTAAGTTTCGGTAATCTGACGAGCCAATACTCTAAATTATTAAAAATGGATTTTCTAAGCTACTTATTTAATACCTTGAAAATAGTTATAGAACTTTAAGTACAGGGTTTCCCACTGAAAAGTAACCCATTTCGCGACTTAATAGCTCAAAAACGAAAAGTGATATCGTGATAAGACTTACCCAAAATTTCCTCCTAACAAAAAAAGACATTTTTGGGCATAAATTGCTGTTTTATTTTAATCGAACTTCTTTTCAAAAATACATATAGTTGGGACATATTAATTTTACATTTTTAGATTCTAAAATTAATTCGTAAAACTCTTGCTTTGAATCTAATTAGAATCTCTGCTATACCATAACTACCATAACAGATTTCGTACAGTATACCAAAATAATTCCCGATCCAGAAAGTCGATATTGTCATGAGTTTAGAAATACTCTGTCTTTGGAAAGAATCAGGCGATATGACAATCGAGCAGATGTGCTACTAGACGAAGTTTTAGCTCTGAGGTAAATTTTGAATAATAATAATTATAAAATATCGATTCGAAATATGGGCAGCGCATTGATGATGTTGAAAAGTAAAGTAGTGCGACTTTTAATGATAATTAAATTTAAAGCATAAAAAATTCAAATATTTTAACGAATTGTATCCCACCCTTATGAACCAACGTTTTTATAATTTAGAATTAAGAGAAGATCCAAAAGTCTTTATCGAAGTTCAAAAAAATAAGAAATCGCCCAATCAAGAGAGAATTAAAAAATAAAAGGTTAAAAGTTAATTTTAGAATTTCAAGAATAAAGTCACAATCGGGAAGTTAGATTTTTACAAGATGAACAACGATTTCACTGACCAGATAAAAGCTAAAGGCTTAAGAAATGCAAAGTTTTAAACATTTAACGAATATAATTAAAATAACAACACTTGCCGAAAGCTGAGATAAAGCACTGGAATTAACTCAAAAAATGGTAATACTTCCCGGGATTTAAGACAAAATGAAGATCTTTTTCTGTTATATCACAGTTAAACGCTTGAATTGTAAGAGTAACTTGAAAAGGCTTATGCAGACAGACTAGAAGCGTTTATCTGAACTTACTCTACGCGAAAATTTCAATTCCCACTAAAAGGACTTTCTCTTGCAATGACCCCTCAAGCAGTATGCCTGGATATTTTGAATGACACGGCGTTTGGCGAATCTACAGGGGATATTTTACAAGACCTAAATGCAAGTGTAGGCTTTCTAAAATTGCCCCGGCGATTTTCCACTTTGAGAGCAGTATATATAAAATATATACAGTGCAAACTCTAACTCAATGACTTCAGCAATATATGTATTGAAGGTACGACGAACAAGAACTATTTGATGATTTTTCACGGATTGAACAATATCTACGTCGAATTAATTTGCTAAATGTGCAGAAAGTCGATCTTTAGTTGCAAACATCTTAGCGAGGTGGAATGGGCTCCCATTTCCCTCTTTATCCCGGGTTCAGGGACGCTCGGTCGTGCACTAACCAGCCTTAACCAGTTAACTATTCTTGATGATAGCTGTTTAAAATATGCATATATATAAGGTCGTTTTGGCCTTCAAGGTCTAGAGCGTCAAGTGAGAAGGCATTTGATTGGTTCGTATATTTTGGAAGGAATGATAATCAGATTGCTAGATGGCATCTTTTGGGCAGTCACGGGACAAGGACTGGCCTCGCGATTGCTTATTGACTTTCCTTTTGTGGAAATCTATACGGAGATTTACACGCATTTATGTGGTGAAATTCTTTATGCCTTGGTCGACTTGCGCGAGATGGTTGCCAGATATACCGTTCGTAATGTATGAATAGGAAAAGTGTTTTAATTTATTACGATGAATTAAATGTTTTACTTCACGATACTTCTTCCTAATCTGCAATTAATAATCTTCATTGCGGTTGTCCAATCCGATGTAAAATTGGTTTGTTGTGGAAGGTTTACAAATCCCAAAGAGTACAGTGCACTTTATAAATGGAAATAAACGCAGTCCTTTGAAAACAAACTGCGATTTGACCATTTTAAAACATCGAATGAAGAAATTATTTCAGTTTTAATAGGCTACCATTTTAAATATTTTGTTACCACTCGGGCTTCCGTGTTCGTCAAGAACAACTCGAAACGAATCAGATAAATGTAGTTGCGCAATAATCCTGCAGTAAGGAATTTTTTTTAACGACTGCAAATAAGCAAAAACGAATTGGATTTGTAATTATACCAAGAACATCCGGCCGTCTGTGAAAATGTAATTTGTAATAGAAGACTAGCGGTGTATAGGCCCAGCACCCGTTGGAGAAAAACAGTATACAATATTGGGCGTTTTCAGTCAATGTTTGGGGTTTTGGTGTGAGCAATTTTGTTGATGGGTAATTTGTTTCCCAGGTATACCTGAATGTCTTCCAAAATATGTAGATGTAGCATCAGGAAACTAGCCTAGGGGAATTCTGGTGAAAAATAAAAAACTAGAAAAGAAACGAGTTGTGTGAATAAAAAGGACTACTTTGACACCTTACTATAGGGTTTATAATTTCTTCCATTTTTAATTTATGAAAAAGAATTGTAAAACTTAAAATAAAATAAACGCTAATGTTTCAAAATAAATAACATTTTGTTTTTATTTACACAATCATTATGTCATTACAACAAATTGGTGTTTGTTTTTTAATTTAATGTAAGTTAGGTTCCAATCATCTTAATCCATTATTTTAAAATTTTGAAATTGCCTAAAATTAATTTATTTGTTTTACAAATTCGATCTTGTTCATGTAAAAGGAAAGAAAAGTAATATAACCCTTTTATTATAAAGGCTCCAATCTCCGTCGAACTTTTCCCGAGCTAGCAGCGTCTCGGCTACTGACATAGATGAGCTTTATCAACAAATCCGGAGGGGTCCTATGCCGGTAAGGATACAAGATGGGAGACACTTCAGCCTGCATACGTCGCAACCCCAGCGAGCCTATTCAAGTCCATTTTTGTCAGATTCAGAGATTACAGGATTCACGGAGCCCCGGGATCCGTACGATGAAGGTTTAAGTTCCGTGGATGTTGAAACGACTGTATAGTTTAAGGTATTTTAGATGTTAAGTAGTTTGAGTCTCAGAGTCTCATTTCATTTAAAAAATCCGTAAATACAATACCTACTTTTAAAAAAGGAGAACAGAAAGCAAAGGCATCTTATAAAGCGTTGATAGTAATATCTGGCTGATGCATCGAGTAATAATTGATAATTACATTTTGTTTTTAGTTTAGCTGACTTTCAAATACAAATTTGCGCCCATTTCTTGATTGAAATATTAAAATAGAAATGTAAGATATGACTCGTTATTCATTGCGTGGTAAAAAAAGTATATACCTTGATGGTAATAAAATAGTATTACCTTGATATTGGTTTTGATTATTCCAGGCTATAGGCACGGGTACATCTAGATTTTTAATAAACACTACTTGTATGAAAAATACTTACGAGGTTGAATAAAACTTATAATTCCCAAATTTAAAAACAAATTGTGTAGATGTCGATGTTTTAATTTTTATTTAAATGGGTTTGAAGTGTATAATCTCATTCGGTGTTATCTACATTCTAGACGAATGTCTGAAAGGCTAAAGCTGCCATTTTGTGGGTGGTAAATTTTTTGTAATCAATAGTAATCAGTATTGTAAATTTTTTCTGTGATATTTAGAAAGAACCAAGTTTAAATATGATTTACAAATACAAAAAAATTCTCTCATACAATTTTACTTTTTGTTTTAATCAAGGAAGTAAGTTATGAAAGTATCTGGAAAACTAATTTTTGTGATCCTTCTGTGGTGCTTCAATGTCAACACTAATATTTAGGTTGCAGATAATATACACTTTTATGGATAATGGGTAAGATATTTTACTTTTCTAGGTTTAAATGCTTTTAGAAATAAATAGCTACAATGTAATTTGATGTTAATGCCATGCCATACTGTTTTAATGATGTTTTTCTCAATCTCGAACATTTGCTTACAAAGTATAGTGGATTACGCCAAACTAAGTATGATAGCGTTATATCATTTTGATTTAACTTGTTGGGGCAATAAAATTATAATGATGCCCAAGCAAAAATTAAAAGAACTTTTGTGGACTTTTCTCCATTTGTTTGAAATGAAAATATAGTTATTTTAAAATTATTGTATATTTTTTAAATATCGATCGTCATAAAAAAAATTAATATTCTACAACTGCTTTGTTATATCTTATTAATTCAGGATGTTTAACTTAATTTGTTATATTCTATTAGGTAAATTAAATCTCTTAAGGATTGCAAGCTATGTTGTGAAGCTTAAGTGACGTATTGAAGCGATGCAGTGCCACAAGTGCTCTCTAAAAATCGATATTACTTGACTTTGAAGAAAAAATAGACAAAGATTTGGCCATATTCAGTTTGGCGAAATTTAGACAAAAATAGACCGAGTTTTTAAAATTTACTGACCGGAAAGATCAGTAGGCCAATTTGCGTTGTCCAGACGTGGGATTTTTATGTAACCGTTATATTGTGTAAATCCCATTTTGTGTCTTTCAGACTGGGCAATGCACGTATATACATAAAGAATATTAAAGAGGATGTGTGCCACTCTTATTATTTATATGAAATATTTGGTGATTCTGGTTAACTGTTCAACGCAGGAGGCCGTATCGGATACAGTTTTGGTATACGTTATTAAGTAAGTGGATTTCAACATAATATTTTGCCGGTCTTATTTATAATTTCGTAGTCAAATTTGCTGGCCTTTCTTTGTCTTAAAATGCTGACTGTAGTTTAAGAATGCTCAAGCAAAGTGTGCAATTTCCTGTGGTGTGCATAACTCGTGTGTATTTATTTTAATTTGTGATGTTTAGTTTTAGTTATTCAGCTTTTTATTTAAAGATATTATGATGTTTACCTAAAAAGCAAACTATTTTAGTATTCACATATTTGGTAACAGTATCGTGCTAAAACGTTCTTGTGTACTTCTAACTTGAGTATTTATATACGAAAATCTGTGATAAAAGAAACTATTAAAATAAGTATAATTTTACACTTAAAGGGTATTGATAAAATGAGTTTATATTTTTTTGGTTTAGTAGTTAATTATTTGTAAATTAAAATTTTGGGAATTTTAAGAAAATATGAACACAATAGTCTATAACTACAATTTACTTGTCGGACCTGATTATCTTATCTCACTTAAAGTATTCACAATGTTTTGATCAGCAATCAAATGATCGTTATAAAATATTTAAACTTAATAAATATCAGATTCATTTATCACTGATCGAAACGTAAATAAATTTTAATTGAAGGCAATGCAAGTATAAATATAATTTAGTTAGAATATTTCATTGCCTGCAACTACAGACCTATAATAGTCTACATTATGACAAAAATTTGTGCGATCAGTGAGATTAAGTATTTAATTCTCGGGTTGAAATGATCCCTGAAGTTTTCGAGCATGCAAAATGCACTGAAAATATATTATTTAAAGCTAGTTGCCTCTGAAAAACCTCATTCGTTCATTTTCGTTGTTCTTGAACTAAAAAGTCCCTTTTATCTTAAATGAACTTAACGTGTTACTGAGCTTCAAATTGTATTATTGAGTAAGCATATCTTTTTCTGAGCTTTCTTTATGTAAACAATTCTTTAACATTGTACTTCTAAGTTGATAACATTGATACTTCATCCACTATACTTCATCCACTATCCACACACATTAACCGAAATGTGTATTAACAAACAGAGAAAGTATGTGAATCAATTACTAAGATTTAAACCCATAAAAATATTAATAATAAGAATATATGGAGAAATTTTCAATAGTCCATAGGTTGTGTAATATCCGATTTTAGTAAACGGTTAAAAACTAATGGACAAAAGTCCTCTTCTGTTAATTGCTGTACCAAAAATATTGTCTGGAAATTAAGAGGGATTAAATCGATTACTATATTTAAATTGAAAATGAGGTCGAGTGGCACATCGATTGAGAGGTCGCCTGACTTCGTCCCCAAGATTTGTAGTCATTAAAATTGACCGTTTTTATTGCTATTCTAATGCTATTAGGAATATACAATATTTAGCACACGCCGTTCTTAAGAAATTTTAGTTTCTACATACTTAGGTTCTAGCATGTTATGCAGCATGAATGTTAGATTTTATTGACTATAAAGGGCTCCCACTTTTTGTTGGCACTGTCAAAAAATGACAAAATTTACAATTATCTTATCCAAAAAAAAAAATTAGTCGGTTAATTTTCTATTTTTTAAGTGAATGTTAATATAGGTAGGTATTCTCCCAAAATATGGGGAGAGGGGGGTCAACGATAACAAGCATTTTAAGCATATTTTTGTAAAACTAAATCAAAATGGTGGTAGTGGTGGTCAAATATTGTAACATCACATATTCTACGGGATATAAAAAATATAACATAAATTAAAACATCGAGTCCGTACACAATAAAGTTGTGGCAAATTATTTTCTGAGAAAGATTTATACACACAACAAACATCAAAGAGAGTTAGCCGTATAGGAAAATAATTTACTGGATTTTATTCATCTAGTCAATATCAGTGAAAACAGTTTAAAGGTTTTAAGGTAATGTATTTTTTACAACTACTTCTTATTCAAAACCCTTGCATAGTATTCACATTGGTACCTCTTAGGCGTATGTAGTAGCAAGGAAAAATGTTCTAAAGCCAACAAAATCGCATTTTTATAAATTATTAATGTTCATATTTTCTGGGTAAGTTAAAGTAAGTAAGGTTTCGATCAGTACTACTATGACCTTACGCGCTTTTTCTGTGTAAATTCCACTTTTTGTTTGACAAATCTTATAGATATACCTGCTTGAAAATGAACATTAGACACACAACCGCAAAATGGTTTCATAATGAAACCATTTCGTACCAGGTGTCCCAACGATCTGTAGCTGAACTATAGAAAAAAAGGTTGTTTATATGGGTATCATGGTTATTTAGAGTTATTTTTAGATCTACATGATAATACAAAAAAATCTATTTTGTTTTCAAATATAAACACTATTCACCATTGCGATTATACAAAAAAAAATAAAAATTCGGAAAATAATTATTGAAAATTAGCAACTCAAATTGCAAGAAGCGGTAAAGAACTTTTAACTAACTTGAAGCTGGGTAAAGTAAAGCTTAAGTATATTGCTTTTTAGACATATACCTAGGGTATAATACCTATACAAAATCTAAATTTTACATAAAAAATTTTTTTTTCTTCGTTACTCTTTTTTAAAACGCCCTTTGTACATACATTTAAAATGTAGAGATGAACTATATATAATAGAAAGGAGAGGGGCAGATTGATGAAACAATCTTTAATACTTTAGAAAATATAAGGGTCCAGTAACATTGATAAATATAGTGCAAATGATTGCCATATAGGGCATATTTACGCAAAGTAAACACACAAAGAAAAATATCAAAAAATATGAGTTTCCTAGAAACTGCATATTTCGAAAACAGTGCAATAATATTTTGTTAAATATATTAGACAATTTAAGGCATAGCCCGTTCCGTTGCAGAAGATTAATAATAAACATCAACTATCTGAGAACTGCGTTAAAAATAAGGCGTCGCGCGAATAATTTGCAGGTAATGCTAATTGCACTTATCCGATGAGCTCACTTCCAAAGCTGAAAACTCATTGTTATTAGTGAATTCAATTAATGGCTTGATATTTCCTAAATTTTGACATATCCATCCGACTGTGGATTGTTCCAAAAAATATTTATTTTTTCATGTTGGACAAAGAACAAAATGGCGCACCACAGGCCACATTTTGATGTATTTATACGAAAATATAGCTAACACACAGATCAAATCAAAATGTTCGGTATCGTTGCCCCCCCCCCCTCTCCCCTTACCGATGCTATTTGAATTAACCTACATACCTCAGAAATGGTACTGAAAATACCATCAGTTTGACTTAATATTTCTGAAAAACGCGATACAAAATTAGAAACTATGATTTAATATTTTGCTATATTATCTATATTAACTTTTATTTAAAAATACAAAATATAGTGGACTCAATTTTTTTTTTGGTAAGGGGATTTTTGGGTTAACCTTAATGACATATTTGGGCACTTTTAGTAAAAATGTTTTTTGAATGTCCCTGTATATATGCCTAAAAATAATAATAAAAGCAAAAATAAAAATTGTGAAAATTCTTTCAAAGTGAAAGACTTTTCAAGCAATATGCTACTCGACCTTTCTTTCAATATAAACTGTTTTCTGAAATGACGTCCAATTGCCATTTTAAAAATGTGGAAATGGGGATTTACTTAGAAAAGTAATATTTAGTCTGTGATTTGATTCTTCTTAACTAGGGAGGGTATCTTATTGGAAATTACCACCGAGGGTTGACATTTGCATCTCACTGTATATAGAATATTTTAAGGTGCTACTTTGAACAAAGTGCGACATTAACGTACCATTTCCCATTTTATCAATACTTTAATTGTCAATGTATGTACTTATGTCAGTACAACTATTAAGTTACTTGTATACAATGTTTTGATAAAGAGTTTTAACTAATTTTTAGTTTAAGCTTTGCCTTATGTAAATGTGTTTAGGACTAAGTTCGGTTTTCTGCATTCTAGAGGTTTGTGATCAGCTTGAAACATTGATAATCTGGTAAATACCCAATTAGAGTTTTTGCTTCAGGAATTATCTAAACCATGATTCCATATCGTGGTTTAGATAATTTTTGAAGCTAAATTTAAAAAAAAAAAAAAAAGGGTTGCGAAATAAACCTGGGATATACTGTACTGACATTGAAAGATTAATTTCTATTTTGGCTAAATATTAATTTTTTTCTTATTTATAGTTTTTTTTTCTTTTCGGAATTAGTATTATTGGTTATATTGGTAAACCCAGACATTTGGCCATATGTGCTTCCTAATTAATTGTGGACAGTTTGTTTTATCGATTATCATGTTCGGGTTGATTGGTAATGTTTAGATAGTAGTTTATATGTCATATAAAATTGATATACAATAAATACAATATGATTAATTATTTTTGGTACTGTAATAATTGTTTGTCGAAGTGTAGACATTAACTCCATATAATTTTATTTTAAAATAATTTTTATTTTATTTTAAAATGTTTTTATATTTTTTTATGTAATGTTTTCTAGTTTCATACTTTTTAAAGTGGAGCTAGTATAGAAACAGAAGCAGTACTAGTACTTGCTAGTGTCCACGTCATTTTCTTTCCCTGTACTCTGATCAAGTTAAAAAGCGTATTTTGAGATATTTTCTATAGTTACTTTTTTTGCTGAATGTAAGCTACTCTAAATTTCTGTTTTATGGTACTCAACTTTAGCCAATTTTTTTTGTTAATGGATAATTTATAATTTTTTTTACAGCTTTGAGGTAATTTATACGTTACAGTAGCTGTTGTATATTGACAGTTAAATATATTTTATTGATATCCGTAATTTTATATGACATATTTTTTATGGAAGAATAATATATCCCCAGATGTACAACATATTGATGTAAAGACTGTTGAAATAAGATTATTATATAAAAACATTAAATATAGATATATTTGTGAAAAATCCACATAATAAAAACATATACATGATCAGTTACTTGTTTTGTCTTAGATACTAACTACATACATAGAAACTTTAACACCATCAATTATATTTTAACCAATATTGCTAATCTTCAGTGATTTACTAATACGTATATGTTTTGGTAGTTTTATAGGGAGTATTAAATTAGTAAATAAATATCCTAGATATCTGGCAGCGAATTTTGTGCTTCGATTTGTAACTAATAATATTTTCATTGAAGAAAATTACAAGGAAAAGACGTAAAAATAGCCCTTAAATATTTTGTCACATAGCAATACTGTTGACTGTATTAACAATAATTTCTAAAGATTGATTAAGCTCTTTTTGGTTTATCACTAGTGGTGGTGCAAATCGGATTATGTCATCATGGGTTGGTTTTGCTAAAAGGCCGTTGTCTTTTAGTTTCAGGCACACATCCCAGGCATCAGCAAAGTCTAAAAATATAAAGCAAACATATATTTGAACTGTTTTAGTGGGTTCCATATTGAGTACCGAAAACCAACAGACCGAACGTTAACTTTAACATGTTAATAAACTGCCATATTGGCCTTACTTATGTGTTACTATTTTTATCATTCATATTATTTTACGATTTGTTAATTAAATCCTTGTTAGGCGAGTTATAGTGAAGTCAATCTACCGAAAATGCTATTTCCATCAGTTTTTTTTATAATCATGTGTCATCACAGAGAATGGGAATCCTTTTCATTTCATTCACATTGCATTGAGAAGCAATATTTTTTTTGACTTTTGTAGAAAAATGGTCTTTTTCAAATTTCTGAAAAATTGCGTTGGTTCCAGACATTTAAAGAAAAAAAAATTACTCATGCTAAGGGTCCACTGAAACTATAAAAAGTAAGAAGAAATAATCAGCCTATGAAATTATCCGAATCGTCATCATTATTAGTCTCAAGTTGAGCGACCTTTGAAGTGCTTGAGTGTTCTTATTTATTAAGTGGTAAGTGCTTATAAAGCGTGTTATAGTGTGGCGGAATGTAAGGTAGCAGGTAGCTTTGACAGGTTTATGATTTGGGGGGTCCTGAACAATATTACACAACTTGGTCGTCTTCCCCTTCCCGAACTTTTTGATATTATCTCATTAAAGGGAAAATCATCCTGTAGAGTTTCTTTTCGGCCAATTAACTTTTTCTCCTGTATTATTGATTTTTCTATCAATATTATTCTAACATTTTCATCGAAATAAATTCTTCCCGCTTCATTTCTATTATTTTAAATGGAGTAGTTTTTTTTTTAGTAGTGGCAACTAAAGTTGTAGAAGTGAGAAATAGTCCGAGTACAAACTGATGTTATCACAAGTTCTTCCATTTCCCTTTAGGTGTTTTATTAGGCAAGCAGCAACTTCTTGTGAACCTCGAAACCCCTCGGTTTCAATCCAACATGAACATGTACCATTATTCTGGTTGAAACTATGAACTCCCAGATTGAAAAGATAATAATATAATTGTAATAAGCAACAAATGTGCCAAGTTTGGGAAGGGGTAAAGCGTTTATATGTAAGAACGTAAGTGTTTTCATCAGCTAAATTTTTTATCCTTGTTAAGCGAATTTATCTGAAACCTGATGATATTTTTCCGATAGTTGCATAACTGACAGTTATCTATAAAAATTTCCTTACACATGCGAATGGACGTATCTATTTAAGTAAAGTAGTACTTTATTGATTTTGATTTTAGCGCTTGGGATGCACACAAAGGAGTAAAAAATTAGTTGTCATTCTTCAGGTGTTACATTGGCAACACAGCGCCGTGCATATGTACAATCACCATTTTTAAATGTTTTGCCAGGCACGTTCTTCTAGCTTCTGTTCATATAGGTTTTTCCACTATACCTAGGACTGCGTTGACTGCCCACTTCCATTCTGTTGGCTTCCTTTTGCGCTTTCTTCCTCTTGTCGAATATTCTACTGTATCGCCATCTTTATTCTCAACCACATTATTTTCTGCTCTAAGATTATCTACAGGCAAAGTTTAAAAATCTGAAAAAATTTCGTTGGTCAAACTGTGTAAGTAAAAAAACTAGAATGTAATGTAATTGCAGTTACATCATTATGAAATTTTTCTATTTACTTTCTAATTATTTTAAAATTTACTCTATTGTTAATAGGAAAAGTATAGAACAAATTTTCATAAGAAATTATTTTCGTGAACTTTTTAGGTTGGCAATTACTTATCTGAATCAGATGAACTATTTCCACTATTAAGTACATATTCCGATACATTAACACAGTAAGGATAATTTTTCTCCAGTTCTAATGGTAAATCGAGTGTATTTTCACTCATTATGAGATATAGAAAAGCGTGATTACCACTTTAAGGTGATTAATAAAATTTCAACCACGTTTTGACACGCCTAGATGACTTGCACTAACTGATTTCGGATATTTTCTAATTTTATTCTGAAGCCAATTCAAGTGCTGCCATCTATTTGCTTTATTCCAAAAAAAATGACTTACTGATTGGCTTTTAAGCCTTTCAATTTACAAAACCAAAACCGCATGACCTATAGAATTTTTATTTTTTTTTTCATAATTTATTTTGAAAAGATGCTTCCTTTATACCAAATAGAACAGCCAAAAATTCTAATTCAATTCAAAATGTATTTTACATGTGTATCTTATATAATCTTAATGTATTTTAAAAAGCTGTTTAATTTCTTAAATTAAAAAAATTTGTTTAATAATTAGATTTAGAGAACAAAGCGATTATACTCGAAAAACCAAATAATTATAAAAATTTATTTTTGAACAAGAAAAAAATATTTACAATTATTTATTTTTAAATATGATAAATTTTATTTCATTTTTAAATATTTTTTTAGTAAAAAGGAATAGTATTAATTGTTTAAAAATTAAATAAAATTTATTTTTTATTAAAATAAGTTATTAATTATTATAATTAATATATTTTTGTTTGAAAATAAATTTAAATAGAATTTCTTATTTAGTAAATACAGTTTTAAAAAATAAAACGAGTAATCGGCCGGTTTGCACCAAAAATACAAACAATCTGATTCAATTTTCAAATTAAGATTGCAGGTTTTAGGCGTTCTATTACATATAAAAACTTAAAATACTTTATGACCACTAAAAGCATCATTTACAAGTTTTTATCAAAATTCATAAAACATGAGTTAAATTATGAAGGCAACTCGAAAATTCTTTGTCAAATGTTTTTTGTTGTTTGAAACCAGGGCAGCTTTATCAGACATTCGAAAACAAGGAAACTGTTTTTTTAGTTCTGATAGAACCACTATACTTATGCTTTTGTTAAAAAACATGTCATAGAAGCCAATTTTCTACAAATATTTAAAGAATACGGTTTTCAGTTATCCAGCAATGCAAAAACGTTAGAAGTAGAGCAGTTTTTTTCACATTTTTTGGTGGTTTGACTCCACTATTAGTCTGTACATGGTGTTACTTTTCATTTATTAGGTAATGTGTTCTTTACAAGTGCTCGTTTTGGGTCCCTTAACCATGAACCATAGAATAACTGGAAGTAGTAGGTAAAAAAGCCCTTTTGTTTAATTTACACTTGATTTGTAAGAATTCAAAAAATGTCCAGTTTTATCTGATTTTATTATCTGCTGTGTTAACTAAAACTTCTTTAAACAAAATTGGATACTTGAATTCTGTAAAGGAACGTTTAAGACTAAATATCTTCAAATAGGGAGTTCGATGAAACATTTTTTTTAACTTATTGTATATCTTAATATGCAATGCTTATAGTTCTTCAAAAATAGTCGATATAGACGGTTCCACATTTCAGACAAAAAACAAGAAACCGCTTAGCATTTCGTTACTTATTATCAAAAAGATAGTAAAACTTATTTTACTCGCTTGCCTACTATCTCCAGAGATTCTATGATTCATTGTGTAAAAAGTGTAAAATTTGTTATAAACTTACTCTCGTTTATAACAATGGCGTTCAACAAACCCTTTCCTCGTATTTCGCTGACTATTTTCTTATTTATTCTACTGTGAAGTTCTTTTCTGAATATCTCTCCCATTGTGGCTGCGTTTTCAGACATTTTTTCATTTTCGAGCACATCGAGAGCAGCTATTGCTACTCGAGATCCTAACGGATTGCCGCCGAATGTTGAACCATGGGTTCCTTAAAATAAATATTGATAAAATATTAATGCGATGACCTCAGTATGTCGTTTGACTATATCCAAAATTAAGAATAATTTTATTGTTCAAATTTTGTTAATGATCCAATTAATATTATTTCAATCCTTTTATTGGGTTATATGAATCAGTTCATAATGAAACCCAATGTTAAGCTGTCAACGTTTCGGAAAATATATTTCCTTTCGCAAGGCTCTAAAACAATACACACTTTTTAAAAATAGTTTAAAAATATTCACATACATTTTTTAAACACCATTTAGATATAATTTTTAAGTTTAATAAAACATTAGCGTTATTACATAGATGGCGATATCTATTTAATATCGCTAGTCTCTTATTAAACTTAAAAATTATATCTACATGGGGTTTAAAAAAAATAAATGTGTATATTTTTTAAATTATTTTTAAAAAGTGTGTCTTGTTTTAGAGCCTTGAGAAATGAAATATATTTTCCGAAACGTTGGCAGCTTAAAATTGAGTTTCATGACCAACTGACCCATATAAACCATTAAAAGGATTGAAATAATTTTTCATGTTTTTGAAATAATATCTAAATTTACGTCTTTTGTCAGAAAGTAGACACCGAAATAATTATACACCCAAAATTATTTTCTAATTTCGCATGGTCTAATCCCAAGAACCGCATGATTTCTTAATTGGCATCGAATGTTTAAAACTCGGGTTATTCTGGAAATCAGTAATAACGAACACAGCAACAACAGCGAAATTGTTACATTTACATCTAGAGGGCCAGAAAAGTTCGTAAAAATTTGTGGGAAACACATTTTCTTTATAATCTGTTGTCAATGATTTTATTGGGTTAAACGAATAAAGTTGTAGCGAATACGGCGTGGCCGTGCACATGCTATCTTGATCTCAGTGTAACGTAAGAAAACTAATAATTCGCACTCGGTTAAAGATATTAGCCTTGGATGAAGATCTAAAAATATCTAGATTCCCTAGTTTCAAATTACGTGAGAACTATTTTATTTTAGCGTAAAAAAATTCTTCTTCAGATTATATGGACTAGAACGCGATTAGATATAGAGGTATAGGAGATCTTACAAACCGCTACAAAAAAAACTCAGATTGTAGATTTTAGTTATATATGTATTAAAAGATGTGCCATTTCAGATTTAGTTAAGCTCTTAGGATATGTCATATGTACAAGAATTGTACTTTCCTTCTCAAGAATTTGTAGCATTTGTAGATGTCCACTATTTTAGGACCATGCCACGCCGTGGTTGCGACGCTGTCGAGACCAGACACATTTTGCTGATGAGTATTGTAACAATTCAGCGAATCTGTTTCAATCTGAATATAATGGATGTGGCACATGCATTTAAAAAACATCCCCTTCATTTTTAGATGTGAAAAGAGATTCCTCTCGGGAAGTCATTGTTAAATATTTCTTTTGTGTCTACAGCATTAAGACAAATTTCTTCCTTAAATGATACGAATTCTTTTGATTCTTTTATCTAAAATTTACCAGGTTCTATGACTAACATAACTGGATCATTGGCCAAAGCTGCAGATACTGGGTAAACTCCACCTCCGAGGGCTTTTCCTAATACGAGGATATCAGGTAATACGTTTTCATAATCTACTGCGAGCCTTTTACCCGTTCTTCCCAAACCTGAAAAAAAAATTGAACAATTTCAGAATTTTATTAATTTTAGACATAAATAAAACCACACAGTAGGTTCAACCACGATCATATTTATAGTAATTTTTAAAACTATGGATTATTATTTTTCCAATCGTATTTTCTTTATGACCCACATCAAAAAATGAGGACGTTTTCAGTTTGCTCCGTATATATTGACCGTAAATGACAACGAATGAGCTTGGTAATTATATGCATATCTAAAAATTATAACAATGTTCCCCGTGCTACATATAAACCAAAGAACGATTGTACTTCGCATAGAAAATCCATCAGATATGCAGTAAATTGCCCACTTCTAATCGTTCGTGAACTATACTCCATATCTAAATAGTCTTTCAAAAAATATGGTTCTAAATCCATGAGAAGCTTTTTAACCTTTACCTTAAAATGTTTGTGATTATTTATTACTTCTATATAACTAGGTAGCTTGTTAAAAACTTTCACACACACATATAAACCAGATTTCCATCAGTCATTGTAAGTCTATGGTACGGATAATTTATATTCTGAGTTCTTGTATTATGAACAAATTTTTATTTTTGTGGGTAAATAAATATTTGTTTTTATGGAGGAATATTAAACATTCAAATAAACATACAGCATGCAGCGTAAAATATGTTGGGCTTTAAAAACCCCTCTATAAGATTGCATCTAAAATTAAAAATTATTCTAGTTATTCTCTTTTGACCAACACAAATTTTGCTATATTCCCAGAGCCCCGGAACATTAAACTATATCTTAACACTTATTTAAGATTGGCACGGTACAACATTCTTCTTATCCCATTTTAAAAACTGACCAATATATACTCCCAGAAATTTCGTATGTTCACAAACTGAAATTCTTTATTCGTCAGATTCACAGATTTATGAGTTTTATTCTCGTTTAATAACATTTTATTTTTTAAAAACCATCCTTTTACATGTGTAAAACATTGATCTGTATTTAAAATAAGACTTTCTATCGAGGTCTCACGTAAAATGAAATTAGTCCATCTGCAAAATTAGTTATACCAATATTTAAGTTATCAAGTAATACATACATCATGATGCTGCCCTGTGATAGACCATGGAATTCACACATACCCGATTTTAAACATTCCTGGTTTTTCACAATTTTTATTCTTTGACGGCTCTCTGACCTCTTGACTCAAATCACCTATTCAGATTTCCTCTAACTCTATACCTCTCTAACTTTTTAATTAATATCTCTCTATTAAGACTATCATATGCTTTTGACAAGTCTAAAAATAAACCGAGTGATACCATGTCATCTTTAACGAACTCTAATTTTTTTTGTACATAAATTGCTATTTGACTATACTTAGCCCTCACATTCCCGTGCTCTGTTTCATTGAGTAGCTTACATTAATTAAAAAAATAATGAGGTTTTTACTTATTGCCAGTTCAAATATCTTGGAAAAACTTGATAATAAGTTAATTGGTCTATATTTATTTATTATTTCCTTGCCACCGGATTTAAATAATGATTTAATTGCAGTTCATTTTAATTGTTACAAAAAAATGCTAAATCTAAAAAAAAAACAATAAAAAAAGGTTCTCGTTTCTTCTGAGCGGCGAAGAGAATTTTGTCGTAATGTCTTCTTTATATAATAATATTTGCTTAGGTTATTAGTTTTTGCCCTCCTCCCTTAATACGCTACTGACTTCTTCAGAAGAAGAGGGGGGCACTGTAAAGAGATCTGCCATGTATAAAAATACTATTTAAATCACATTCAATATTAGATGTAACATTAGGAACAACATTTTAAAAGAAATCATTAAAATTATCAGCCATTTCCCTCAGGTACCTTTTTATTTGACATTCCTCATTACCTTTTCTTTTACCAAGAAGTTCATTGCAAATACCCCACAGCGATTTGTTTTTATTATCTGACATGGCTATTCGCTGTTCATAGCTCAAAGATCTATTATTTTTTAACAGTTGGCCATATTCCTTTTTTGCCGAATCATACATCTCTTTATATTCAGGACTATTCCTACTTAAAACTAACAATAAATCAAATATTTTCTTGCATTCTACAATGTTCGGTTAAATTAATAAAAGTGTTACATAGTTCAGCTACATTAGTAACAAGGGGATTATATACCAATTCCCGATATTGAGTGCTTAGTAAAGTCAAAAAATTATTTTTTGCTTTATCACTAAAATATATCCTATATGTTTGTGCTAAATTTTACTCAATCACATGACAAAATAATCTTTTGAGTCATATGGTCTGAAATGTGAGGTCCATAATATCCTTAAGTAGCAGACTTTCTGAGCTTTAGATTTTCAGTGCTCTACAAGCTTGACAAGTACTATAGCCCTATTACCGGCGCGTTGTGTTATGCTCGTTGGATGTGCGTTGACTATAGTACAATAGGCTTTAATTCAAGTGTGATGACGTCTCACTCCACAAGTTTTTGAGAAAAATTCAAATTTTTAAAAGTTTAAAAACATGTTTTGCTTTTTTTTGACGCGGTATATTTACAACCACACTTTTCTGTCGCTTCGTGCAAAATCCTGGTTCTCATTTCATGTTCTCAAATTCTTTCTCAGTCGTCTAGTGGTTTTTTCGTTACCAAACCTTTTTCGTCCCCATTAATTTTATTTTCAAAGCCAATAACATTGACTACTCTTTTCGGTTACTTGAACTGCTGGCGTTTTCATTCGGCGAACTTTTAGTTTTACCCGATTCCTCTCACGTCAATTTAGATCGACACAAACTTACGCGCGACCGGGGCTGGTTTTGGTTCACTACGGGCGGTAATGTCACTACCGACCGTTTTGCCCCTCTTTCTCTCAAATCGGACCATTTACCTGGTTATTGTTGTTGATACTGCATTAACAGCGTACCTTTAGCAATTTTATACAGTTTCTTACCAATAATTCAGCATTAATTTTTAAAATATTATTTTCCAACGTTGTCTTAAGGTATGAGATTTCTAAGTCCAACTTACTAATATTTATTTCATTTCCAAGGGAGTCATCTAGCTCCGAAATTTCTTTGCTCCAACACTTGAATTTTGCCTCATTAATTTTCTTCACCAACCGCAACAACTATTGTGTTGTGATATATAGCGATTTTTTTAGAAAGCCATGCATTCCGTTAAGGTGGAGTTTTCAAATGAATACACTATATGTTTAACTGATATCTAGTGTTACATCTAAAAGCAAGGAAAAATATGTCACTGGAGATCTATTTAAATATTTTTATCCGTTTAGACTATTATAATTTTACGGCGCCTATGGTACACGTTTGTGAATATTAATTTTTAAACAAACACGTTGTACTCCCCTATTGTATTTTCCAGGTTATCTTTGAGTCACAATACTCAATGCATTTGATATAGGCGTTATGTATCTTTGTGTATTTAATCTACTTAATCTAAGACACATACACTACACCTTTTATTTTTGCAACAAGTAAAACCATTTTCATGTACTTCAATTCTGACAACACTACCTGTGAAATTGCGCCAGCTATGCGGAAATCCCTCGATGGATCCCTACTATAAATAAAATGAAAAGTTGGGACCCATTTAGGGGGTGTTTTATTTAACTTTGGATGTATTGCCTATACGGAGTATTATCTGTCTTTTGTATAAAATTAGATATGTTTGCAGCAGTCGTAAAAAACACGGTTTGCTAAAATAGCATTTCTGTTCGTTGTAATGTTTAACACCCGCTTTATAGCCCCTGTCATCAAACACATCATTTACATATCTTTGATAAGTGTTACTTTCAGTACTGATTCTACGATAGCAAACTTAAGCCAAAGTTTACAGAATACTAATTCAGTACACTTTGCTTAAGCGATTGTTTCCCTTGAATAACGCTGTAATATGTTCTTAGTATCTATGGTTTTTAAACATATATTTCTTACTAATTGCAGGGTTAAATTAATTTATTGAAATGTAACAATTCTACGCCACTCTAGCTTAAAAATAGTTTTTAATTTGAAAAAAAATCCTTAAATGCTATTTATTGAAAAACATTCAATTGTTATTGCCTTATATATACGCGAGAAAATCAGAAGTAGATTTAGACAAAGTTGATGTACAATTAAAGTTTCTGTAGTAGTGATAAATAATTTCATTTTATATACACAATCTATATAATCTATAAAAATATAATACTAAACTTGATACATTACTGTCAGTGATTAGCACATAATATGCATTACTACTTATTACGAGGAAGTTTTTTGAACAAGTTTCTGAGTTTTCTCACTATGGTCATAGTGAATAATCTATCTTGCGAAGGTTATTTATATTTTTAGGTAATATTGAAAAAATTTCAAATTAATTATTTTCAAAACGAAGCGATTCAAAAAAATAAAAAAAAAAAAGATATTTTGGTTACTCTGGCTGAATGCAGAAATTAACCGCTGACGTCCATCCTTAAATTAAAACTTTGTTGTAATTTTACATTTTTTGTGAGGCAATACATTTTGTTTTCATAACATTTATAGGTAACAGTAAGTTTATTAAACTGACCTGTCTGAATTTCATCAGCAATCCACAAAACATTGTATTTTGTGCAGAGCTCTCTGACGCCTTTGAGATATCCTTCATCTGGCACTTTAATGCCAGCCTCTCCTTGAATCGGTTCTACCATGAAAGCACATACGAGTGGGTCAGAAATTGCTTTCTATAATTGATTAAATATATAGTTAGATTAATGGTAGGTATGTTATTTGAGTGGAAGATAATTCCGTATATTTTTTTTAAATATAATTTTACTCTACGAATAATTAACATCTGTTCTAGCTCTTATGGAAAATTTTTAATACGTCTCATGCCAATAAATGCGCATTTTATAAGAAAAAAAACATTGAAATTATGTAAAAACGATAGAACTCTAAAAATAATTTATATATACCGGTGTATAACCCTTCCCCCTATTTTCTGGAATTCGTCCGAAATATTCAGTTGTCATAACTACTAGTTTAAATTTACTTGCTACTTTTGCAAGCAAAATAAATAATAATTCAGAACCTTATATATATATATATATATATATATATATATATATATATATATATATATATATATTTTAGCCCCCATAGGTGGCGCTAAGTGTTATACTTAGCATGTAGTACTGTTCCAGTATGATAGACGTTTCGATTTTGTCATATCGAGCAATCTGTCTGGCCCAGAAATCATGACCACAGGTGGGTACCCTGTGACATAATCGAAAGCAATTCTTCTTGTAGGCCGTTTTGCACCTGCAGAAATTATATATTTCTGCTATTCTATATATATATATATATATATATATATATATATATATATATATATATATATTTTGATTTCTTAGATCTTAAGTATATTTTAGATCTTTGGTTCTTGGGAATGTAAAATCCAGGGGTTAAAAACAAAGTGTTTTTTCTGTTTTTTATTGCACTTTTGACAGGTACGACCTTCTTCAGAAAAAATCGTCTGTAAAAAATCGCAATAGGGAGTCAATTATAAATGTAAAATAACATTCATAAAACTTAGCACAAAACAAATGTTTTAAAGATCGATAATTGTATTCCTGTCACAGTATAGGTTTTTAAAAAAACAAAACAACATATTGATTTTTAGATATATATATATATATATATATATATATATATATATATATATATATATGTGTGTGTGTGTTTTGTTCTTTAAGGTTCGTGTAGAAAGAAAGACGTTTTTTTTTTATATATTTATTTTACGTTTCGGTCTATTTCGACCTTCTTCAGAAATTGTATGGAAACTAAAAATGTTTTAATTACAAAGACATGGCTTGTAGCGTATAATTCTTTATTTCCATTTACCTATGAACAATTTATTAGCAGCAAATGCATCATTTTCTTCTATGTTCGCTTGGCATATCCAGGGGCAATACCGTGGTTAGTGAGAATATGTCTTTATAGTTCTTAAAAAAGATGCTAATCAACGTTATTGCTAAAATTGACTTAATTGTTCTTATCTTGGATCTTACCTCTAGAGCTTTAAGGTCATTATAAGGTACACAAGAAAATCCAGGCATAAATGGTCCATATCCTTCGAAACTCGTTGGATCTGTTGAAGCCGAGACGGCAGCTAGAGATCGACCCCAGAAATTATCGCTACAAAATATAATTTTAGCCTGGTTATTAGGAATGTTCTTTTTTCTGTAACCCCATTTTCTTGCGATTTTGCAAGCTGTATCGTCAGCTTCTACACCTGAAATTTAAATATGTTTTACTTCGTTGTTTCATTTGTAGTTGTATGAATTAAATTGAAGTATCCAGAAAAACAATTCATTCTTAACGGAGCTAGTAATTTAATCACAATAAGGCGACTCGGCAAAATTATACAACTAATTTATTTAAATATCAAATTGGATACAGAAAGCTAATTTCTACCCTTTTTAAACGCCAATATTTGACAACATAATGAAAATCACCACAATAGACAAAAATGTTTTTAAAAAATCATTATTAAAAACTACATATCTAATTGAGTCAATTTTTTCTCAAAAATCAAGTGTGATATAAGGGATGAAGATTTCGGTGCGAATCTAATGTAGGTCAACAAGAGGTTTAAAAATGGGTATTAATAAAATCTACTTATCCAATTGACTTTAAATTTTATACAAAAAAACAGTGTTACAGAAATGAACTGAAAATGTTCACTTTTCATTTTATGTTTTGTACAATTTAAGGATATGTTACAGTAGGTCTCTAATATACTCAAAATTTTGCATATATTACATTAAGATAGTTCGCTGTATGTTTTTCTATCCTTATTGAACCCCAATGAAGGTAAGTCATTTTAGTGGTCCGTTTTTATTAAAGTTTAATTCTCTTATTATATTACAACACCTGCTAATTTATTTAATACAGTTTACAATCCATATGTAAATAAATGCCACTTCTCTAATTGTCTTCAAATTTAGCATAAAATCAAGTGTGATATAGGGACGAACTGGAAAAATGTTGGTGAGAGTACCAAATGGAGGCATTATAAAATATTTGAAAAATCAGCATCACCATTTTCGTTGAAGAAAATAAAAATAACTTGGTTTATTTTATTTTCAATTGAATAATTAAAATATGAAGTAAAATATTAGTAAAGAGAAAACAAAATGAAACATAATAAATGATCTTAAGATTCATTAAAATATATTTTTCATGTTTTCCTTCTTTTTTTTGCGTCTTGTATATAACTTAAATGTCATAACAAATTTGTTTGAAATTAACATATGTTTAATTTTTACAGTTGCCAAAAGGACTTAGGTGAATAGCTTACACGAAATGTGTATGAGTTGATTTGTATTCGAATACCTCAGTAAATATTAATAAACAAATAAATAATCGTTAAAATGTATTCTTAATAGTAAAAATAACTTAAAACATTTTCATAAATCGGTAAGTAGGAATTTACAGTAAATAATTCCACCACATCAGTTCATATAAATATATATGCATATAGTTATTTAGTTATAACTTTATACATATTTTAAAAACTCTAATATATTTCACTTTTCTTGATGAAATGAAGTTCCCCTTTAACAGAAGTTTCCTCATAATTGCACAATCTTCTTCTCAAGAAAGTTTAAATATATTACAGTTTATCAAACAAAAATCTTTTTTGGCTTTTTCGCAACTGAATAAAATATCTGTTTATAGATTATATTTTAAATTGACTACCTATTTGTTTTTTTTTAACTAGCTATTAAGATAATATTTTGATTGTAATAATTAGACATTGTCCATTAATAAAATAAAAGAAATAAAATAAAATAAAATAAAAAATACCAAGCTAAACTAACCTAATAGAAAAATAATTATAATACGCGACAAACTTATCAGATGAGGCTGCCAATTCCTAAATCACAAATGATAAAAATCTCTTCCTCTTGAACTAGGTATGTTGCAATGTCAGAAAAGCTTTAAAAAGGGTGTTAAAAGGTTATTACTTAAAAAGGCATATTATAATATTCAAGAATTTTTTAACGACCATTTAGAGTGATTTATTTTATGTTCTGTGAATTATTAAACTCTTTGTCTATATATATATTTTAAATTGGTTATATTTTGTTATCTTTCATGTATGGTTTTTTAATATGATTCTTTTATATAGATATAAGTATATTTATTTAATTTATTTCATCTATGTAACATTTGGACATGTAAGCCTTTTTGAACTTGAGTTTAAATAATTTCTCATTGTTTGTTTGTATAAATTTAAAAATTATTCCAGTACAGTTATATGGCTACTTTATTTAGATTTTAATATTGGTTTTACTTTATAATATAACTTTTATGTAAGCTTACATACTGCACTTCTGTATTCTTGCATAGCTTTGCTTTGTCAACAATGAAAAGAACATTTTAGACATTAAACCTATTTCTAGACTTTTACACATACATATATACATATTCAATCTTTAAGATTGTTTTACAATAACATGCCTCAAAACCACCATAACTACAGATTCAAATTTTACTGACGCTTCAAGTTATAAATCACTGAGAATAAATAAATAAAATATTTTTATTCAGTTGCGAAAAAGCCAAAAAAGATTTTTGTTTGTCAATCTAAACGCAACAAATAATCTGAACACATTTAAAAATTATAGTTTATATAATATGGATGAAATTTTTGCGAAATAACTATATGAGAGAATTTCTGGTTAAAGGACAATTTACCCATGTTTTAAATTAATTAAATTAAACTACAGCTATGGATTCTGTGGCAATTTACGGTGTAATAAATAATGAACCTTCATGTTCATGCCAACGTTTTTACAGGAGCGTGAGAAAAGTAAAGCGTCATTATCACTTATATTATAATTGAACAATAAATACATTTCAATTTTGGCGTAAAATTAGTGTTTCGAGTTTATTAGTTGATCTCTTTGTTGTTTTCTAAAAACAACGTTGTTGAATGACATATTAAGTTTTTTGTTTGTATTGTCTTTATTTTATTCCAATCAAAACACGTCCGTGACGTGATTCATCATAAAACAATGTCTATCACCTTCAAACCAACATATTCATATTGAGTGTGGCACCAATTATTTATCAATTTTCAAGCTTATTAGTAAGTGCAAATCCATACAAGGAACTTTAATTATTTAGAAACGAATAGTTAACTCAGCGAAAAAAAAGTATTTTTAGTAATAATTATCATGCATTTTTAAAATGGTTACACAGGACTGCAAAACAAAAAATTTAAAAGCTGTTTTTGTTATTTTACGTAATCTTTATGTTTTTGGGTATGTTTAATCCGAAAATGACATTTTGTCTTTCGACGTCAAGATTCCTGATAACTACGGTAATTATGTTAAACGAGTCATTTCTTCAAAATAAACGATAATAGATTTAAAAAATAACATCTTTATTACAAAATCATTCATTAAACACATTTTTTAACTGAAAGGAACCCACTAGCACATACTAAAATCTATTCTTATTCTCAGTGAGGTTTCTCCTGGTACATTTACGCTTGTGGGTAGCGTCCGGAATGTTTCTCTGGAGCATCCAACAGTAGTCTACCATTATTGAAACGTTCTATCTTCCCTTCGATCTTTTTTCCATCTTGGTAGACCAAGTATTTGAAGCAATCTCCATCTTGTAGAAGTGATTTTACAAATTGCTACATCAATCCCAACTTTATGTGGAGAGGCTGTAAAAGTACTTTATGGCGAGATACCAGTGTTTATCGGAGAACATTCTTTTCACCAACTTTGAACTCCTTCTGCGGCCAACTCCTCTAAGTCCCATAAATACAGAAAAAAAAAGGGTATTTGTTATAACCAGCTTGTCGCCCAAGTAATATGCACAAGACTTCCCCACACACTTGCCAACCAGTCTTCATATTTCAGTTTGCGAATAACCAATTCCAAGTTCTCAAAGGTTTCATTGAGGTGTACGGAATGACCTATAGGAATGGAGGCATAATAACCGTCGTTGTGAAGTCTAACGTTTTTTAAGCTTCTTTGTCAGGAATCTGTAAAAAGACGCCATTGTAAAGAATTATATTGGATTTTAAATTTTTTCATCAAACCTTCAACGTTAGTGCAATAAACCAACTCGTCCTTCCTGGGCAAAATAAAGAACGAACTTCTTTTCGCGATATCGGAACCATGAAAAAGACTGCTTTTGAGCCTCAATCCAAGTAACTCTGCAGCATCTTTGGGAAGGTTCAGGTATCTCACCAAAACATTCATTTCCCTCTGGGAAAACAATTTTGGCCTTAAATCATCTTCAAATTCAGAACTTGACGTCATCTTGTTCAGGTATCTTTTCACTGGAACTTGGAATCTCTTGCAAGGTAGCAGGGGCTTCTTTGGGAACTGGGATTTCTGTGCCATGGGCGATAGGACAAATCGCTGACTGAATAATAGGGTATAAAATGGAACTCTTCGATTATGAATTATATCCTTTCATATCGCATGAGCAAAAATAAACAATCGTCACTATGGTTCTTTTGCTCGCGCCATACCATAGGAATCCCATAACGGAAAGCTTTCTTCTTACCCTTGAACCAATTTCGAAGGTCTTCAACACAACGTTTACACACTTTATTAGGTGCCCAAGTTTTAAGCCGAAGTATGCGAAATATACTTTTACAAAGCGATATTCAGGTGTTGTTTTAAAACTGTATATTCACCACAAATATAACAGAAACTGTCAAGCGAATTCACACACTTCCCTTGAGACATAGCACTTTATTTGAGAAAAACTGGTAAAATAAATACAAGCGATGAGGTAACACGTGCTGGTGCTGGCTTTATACTACGTGAACTGTCACGGACCCGCACGTTCAGGTAGCAACATGTTTATATGTTTATGATTGTTACAATGGGTCAAATTGGAAATACTTTACTTGGTATTGGCTTGTATACATTTGAATGCAATAATAAGAAGTATTTTCTAGTAATTCTGACGCTATAGTTGATTTAAGCCTTTAGGATATAAAAAAAAATATTAAAAAGATTATAAAAATGGACATATAACAATTTTGCATTTTGCTAAATATCCTGACATCTAGGATTTTCTTCAATATTATTTTTTCGTGTTCAGCACAACAAACTTACATGAAAATTAGTTGAAAATAACCAAACAGCTTTTTTTGTCGCAGACCAGTGTTATTAAAAAATTAAATAATCAGTAATGAGCTTTAGTAGGATTACTTTTCCGATACCTTCCGTAGCCTGTTTATGTTAAGTTAAAAATAAAATAAAACATACTTAAATTAAAATCTAATTAGTTTTTTTACCTGTATTCATCGGTAGTACTTTGTCATAACCAAATAACTTCGTTACTTTCTCTGCATATTCTCCTAAAATATCGTTAAAGAAAGCCCTCGAGGTGTGATGCAGAATTTTGGATTGAGTTTCGAGGGCTTCTAAAATCTTTGGATGGCAGTGACCGAAGTTATTAGCTGAGTATCCACTGAGATAGTCGAAATACTGTTTACCTTCTACGTCCCAGAGAAACACACCTACAAGTAAATAAACAGCTAGGAGTTAAATAGGAAGTAATGTACGCAAAAGCCATATATTATGCACATAAGAAAAAAAATTCTAGTAAGAAACCTTTCAGTATTAAATGCATCCTATATATATATATATATATATATATATATATATATATATATATATATATATATATATATATATATATATATATATATATATATATATATATATATATATATATATATATATATATATATATATATATATATATATATATATATATATATATATATATATATATATATATGATATATAGGAGAGTGCAATCCGTTTAATTATAAGAAAAACCGTTTGGGCCCTACGTGGTAATAGGTTGCCAAAGTGATAGTTTATAAACCTCAATAACTCGAAAATAAATGAATTTTGATTCATAGTGGGTTATACAAAAAATGTTGAGAATTCTTATCATAATGTTTGTTTCGATAATAATAAAAACGGACGACCCTGTATATACCAAAATATTTTAGAATTATTCTTTCCTTTCTAACATTCAATTTTTCTAAAAAACTTTTTTTCGTAGATCTTTTAGATTTCAAGATATCACCGGCCTCCCTTCTTAATTGTTCACGCACCCGATACATACGTAAAATAATACATTGGGTCGAATTGAGAAGCTTAGCCCTAACTCAACATTTAATTTCTAAATTTAATTTTTATTAGGGTTGAATAATTTATTAAATCTTCTTCCCATTTGCTTTGCTTCGCAAAGTTGCTCGATTTTAGACGTTTATATTTCAATTTATTACTAAAATATGCGGTTAAAACTAATTTCAAACGCTTTTTGTTACATAGTAAACACAACAATAATGTATTTCCTTTTTTAAATTGCCTTTGACTTTTTTAGCTTTAAGTGTGGCACAAGTGAGCTTATCCTTTATGAACCACTTTAAGATTTCCTAGGATCTCTGAATTTCGTTCCTCTAAAATCATTATTCTTGGAGACTAACGTCCATAATAAATAATGGTTAGGGTTTACTAAAATCGATTCCCAAGGTAGAGCAGCAGAGGCCTTTGTAATCAGCTAGTTTTTACTTTTATTTACTTCCCACGCATCGTCACACATAGCCAAAATCCTTTGGACCTCTTTCTCACCACTCACCCAGAGCCTTATTAGTCTTTCATTTCCGCTCTTCTGAATTCCTCTGACTACGGTCTGATTACTGTTCCCTGTTCCATAAAATAGGAAGTTGAAGAATCCATGCTCCGCCGTACTATTTGGCACATTGGGATGGTTTGCAGGATTTCTACACTTCTTTCCCTTGTAATGATGTTTGTTTCCCTGCCAACGATCCTTCCGAAATTTGTTCACAAATCTCGGATGTTATCAAATTAGGTATAATACATATCTTTATACCGCATTCTGTTAAGACTTCAAAACCTCCCAATAATAAACCATGGCTTTCAAAATCCTGCGATAATGCCAGATTAGAGAAAATTTGTACTCATAACAATTTTCTTAAGAACCTTACTTCAGAAAATATACAGGCTAAAAACAAAGCACGAAATCATTACAATCGCATAATTCTCGAATCCGAAAATATCTTCAATACACGCATAACAGGCAAAGTTAGTCCTCTTCACTTCCCCCTTTCATGACTTGTCATACAATATGCACGAAATTACTTTCAGGGTTAAAAAGGTACGAGGTATTCTCAAAACACTTACTACCAAAAAGTCCTCTGGTCTTAATGGTATTCCTATCCTCACCAGGTTATTCCAAGTGACCTATGGGACCTATGGATCATTTAGAAGGGTATTTTTCCTAAAAGCTGGAAATCTGCTCATGTACAGCATGTACTCAAAAAGGGATCCCAAATTCTAACTCTAAGTACAGACCCATAACCCTCCTCCCAATTATGAGTAAGGCAATGGAGAAGTATATCAATGGTCTTTTAAATTACCTGGAAAGGTATGAACTTAAACACGACAGGCAATACGGCTTCCGCCACCAAAGATCCACAGCAGATCTTCTTACCTTCGTAATCCACAACCGGAATAAGTCCATCGAATGCCCCGGAGAAGCCCAAAGTATTGCCCTTGACAAATCCAAAGCATATGATCAAGTCTTGACGCACTTCTTTACAAACTTCTTACCTATGATCTTCCTCCAGAAATGTGTACTTGGATTGCCAGTTTTCTTTCCAATAGAAATATTTCTGTAGTGGTTAACGACCATTCATTAAACTTTCACCAAATCAACGCAGGCATTCCACAGGGTTCAGTGTTGGCACCTACCCTATTCCTCCTCTAATTCTCTAAATTTGCTGAGGATAACACATTCCATTCCAATATACAATTTCCCAAAACTGGCTTTATCCATAACCCAGGACCTCATTAAAATCGTAGAATGGTGAGCAAAGAACCTTATTCAGTTTAACGCCACTAAGATACCGTCTTGTTTACTATCTCACAAATTATCTTTCAGTACTCACAACATTCATTGACTAATCAAATGCTTAAACCCAAAAATTCCTTAAGACTAGTTGGTATCACTTTTCAGATCTTCGCTGCCATAATCACATCATCTCAATTGCCACAACACCCGCGAAGAAATTGGGTTTTCTTTTACGACCTCGAAAATTCTTTCCTTTTGCCAACTTGTTTACCCCTTTACACTTCGTAAATTAGACCCTTGAGGCCTTGAGTATTGCTGGCATATACGGGGACCAGCTTCTCCTTCAATCCTTAATATCTTTAACTCTGTCCAAAGAAGAGCTATTCTCTTGATTGTTGATTCAAACATCGCACGGAAGCTAACCACGGAGACAAAGACCAAGGACCTCCCACTGTGTTCGCTCCTTTATTTTCAGAGTGTCTTTCCTTTTTCTCTTAATCTTCAAGTCTTTAAATCCCGCATCAATTATTTATTATGTCTTTATTTAAAGTAACCAAGGTACCTAGTACCTAGGCCTTGGTGGCCTGCTCAGATAAAAAAGAAAGATCAATTCCAATTTAGATATAAGAACAATGGAAATCTCTATTATCTTAAAAGCTCTTAAATAATAGAGTTTTACGTCGTCCTCACTATTCATTGGAGAAATAAGCTCACTTGTGCCACATTGATTACTGTGCAACGAAAAAAGTTTTAAATGAGTTTTAATCGCATATTTCAGTGATGAAATGAAATATAAACGTCCAAAGTCGAGCAGCTTTGCCGCGCAAACCAAAGGCGGTTTAAGTTTAATGAAAACGAAATAAAATAACAAAACTATAATTTCGAAATTAAATGTCGAGTTGACACTAACCTCTAGTCTTACAGGAATTGAACATCTTTTTAACCAACTTCAAAAAATAAAAAGTTTACCAATTCGACCCTATGTATTTTTACGTACTTTGATTACTCCTGGATGGTTTGCCCAATTTTGATGAATTTTTAAGAAGATTTCGGCCTAGAGACGGAGCAAAGATATTAAAAAAAAAATTGTGGAATGGCGGGATTAACTTTGGCCCGGGTCTTGAAACTCTGTTATCTGACTAAGAATCCCGATTCCTCGACTCCGGGCAATAAGATTTTATTAATAACAAACATAGAAAAAGACTCCAAGTCTCGGTCTTAGTAAATTATAATTATTAACATGACACGTGTTTGGTCATTTCGAGTAACATCAGACCTACAAACAACAGAGAGAAACTTAGTAAATAATCACACTAACAAGAACTTACAAATTACATGTTTGTTATTAAAACTAGATATCTTTAAGAAATATGGACAACTTCTTAGATTTTAATAAATCGCAAATTTTCTGAGAAGTCACAGAATTACCTTTCATTTCATATTGCATACACTGTATGTATCTTATGACCTCTGTTAATGTTATCCTGACCTGTTAGGTAAATATCGTATATTCGGACTGATAACGAGTAACAGCAATTTTCACCATAGCCATTTTTTTTTCTATATACGGTCTGTATATTCAGGGATACTGGTATGTATGAAAATGGTCGTTTATTTCCAGGAAGAGAGCTAACAAAAAAACGCTGAATACAAAAGTTTTAACATTTTTAAAAATATATTGGTATGAAGAAAAACTAATTATACAGGACTAGTCATAAAGTCACGGCAAAACAAAGTTGCGTTTTTAAAATGAAGTACCCCTGTATATTATATGTCCTATTTTTGCTGATGATAAAATACTAGGGTTGATACTTTTATATTTACTGATACCATAGAAATTTTAAGTAAAGCCATGCCTTAATAGAGGTAGTGTGTTAGAGTGGGATGAGAAATACTCTAAGTAAAGTATACATTATCTCTTATGGCAGAGTTGTTATCAAATTTTTTAGGTATTGTTAAGGATAATTCTATCAGTACAGTTATTATCAGCAAAAACAGGCCCGTGATGGGTATATAATATACAAAGTGTCGCGTTTAAAAAAAATGTGATTTGGTTTGGCACCATAATGCTCAAGAACTCGCACAAAATTTATCAAAAATAAACAAAAATCGGCCCAAAAACAATACTCTGACTCAAATCAGCACCGCCTTGTTCGATTTACTCTTTTGCTAGTTGTTGTAAAATCGTGTACTCTGCGATTGACAAAAATGCGGCGATGTTGTCGGTTTTTAAGCAATGGGATTATTCAGAAATAAAAAAAACAGGTGATATGAATAATTATTTAATGATAATAATTATATATAGTTAATGCAATGTTAAAGCATTATAACAGCCTAAAAAATTAATTTTAATATTATTAGCAAGTATAAATTTAAATAATAAAGCCTATGATTTTGTTCTATGTGAGATAGTTGACAACACCCTTTCGAATGAACCAAATCAAGATGATACAATGGGCAAAATAAGTCATAATTTTGACATATATGATTGCGTTCAAATAAAAAAAAATCCGTCTCCTTGTTATTATGTCTATGATAGCAGCAAAATAGTAAAAACCAGATACACTTTTGTGGCCGTAGTTCATTACAAACGTTACTGTGGTGTAGTGTGCCTCGCCATTTTTCAAATCGTCTTTAACATACGTTATAAATGAAGTTGTAAAAATAATGGAAAATCATTTATTTTAATACAAATAATTAAAATATGTACGTATATTCTACACACTTATGCAGTGAAATATTTTCTTCCCCGGATAACAGAACATAAATTCTATTCTTAATGGTATATTCTAAACACTTATGCGGTGAAACATTTTACCATTATTTTCTCTTCGGTATAACATTTACGACTGGAAATATTACAAAAAATATTTTTGTATTTTTCTTGAAATTTTTACAAATCTTTTAAGAGTAAAGAAAAACTAATTCTACAGGACCGATTGCAAAGTCACAACAAAACCAAATTACATCGTTTTAAAATGGGACACTGTATATTATATATTCATCATATGTGCCTCGTTTTGTTGATTATAACTATACTGCATTATCCTTAACGATACCCGAAAAATTTGAGAACAACTCTGCCATAAGATAAAATGTATTTCCTTTGACTTCACTATCTAGTAGAGCATTCCTCGTCTCACTCTAATACACTGCAACTTTGTTTTGCCGTGACTTTATGACTAGTCCTGTATAATTAGTTTTTCTTCACACCAATATATTTTTACAAACGTTAACACTTTTGTATTTAACGTTTTTGGTTACTTCTCTTACTTATGCAAATGAACGACCGTTTCCATACATACAAGTGATCCTGAATATATGGAGCCCCTAGCGCTTGCCCACCTTTATAAGGCCCTATCTAAAGGTCTTCCTCAGTAGGATTAACTAGTCGAGAGATGAGTATAAGTAGTGTTAAACAACTGATAATTGTAGTTTCCAAAAACATCCGAAAGCATTGCCGAACTCTGAATCGGACACATTCTTTCTTACGAAACAGTTAAAGCTTCCTGTGGGGAAACTTATATCCGAATATATATAATATATATATAAAATATATACGGGGTTAAATACTATGAAACTAGAAAAGTTCTTTTTCTCTCTTACAGTGCAGGGTTAAACCGTGTAAAAGTAAAAATTGGATTGATTTACGCTTCTGGGAGACATAGGCACTAATAATTGTACCAGGTATCGTTTAGTTGAAGTTCGAACTTTAGCAACACCTCCTTCTTGTAGAAGGTGTTGACTATAGAAGAAACAGATTACAGATTTTTCAGGTAATTTCATCTCCTTTCTTAAAGATAAATATATATTATATATTTATTTAATATAAACTGAAGTGTTTGGCTCGAGCGTATCTGGAAACAGGTATTTGTCTGAAGTAGTCATACTTATATAAATATTGATTTAACAATATCCTGTTCGTATCTGTTGTAAACTTAAAAAGGATTTAATATTATATAATATGGGTCAATTTAGACATAATATTAAACAATAATATGTTTACTCTAAACACGTTTTCCAATTTGTCTTTTTCATCACCTACTGCTCACAGAAAATACAAAAAGCGTTTCTGGTTAAAACTAAAAGAAAAACTTTGTATAAAACCCGTAAACTATATATAATTTTGAATAGGCATTTCGTGTCCCTAATGAATAAGTGTGACTTGAATTCGTGGGTTATGGGACTGTGTAATGTCCATAATTAAGGTTTTCCCACTAACTCAAGGTAAGCCTATTAGATTGTTTTTCGGCTTTTAATCTAATTTATCTAATTTGTCCCCAGAGCTTGAAAAAGTGTTAATGTAACACGAAACGTTGCAATTGAAAATAGTGGTTTCACTTTAGATCTTATTGCAGTCCCATAACCCACGAATTCAAGTTACACTATATGTAACTTTTTTTTTTAAATCTACCCCTCCCTCTTCGCCAGTCCATCACATCTCATTTAGTAAGACAAGATATTTTACCCCTAGAATAGACTCTTTTCGTATACTAGGGTGCATAAGCGATCCTCCTACGTCGATTCCGGTACTATCGATTTCCGAAGAGATGTATATGCTCTTGCCCAAAAATTTATTATTTTTCAATTTCAATTGTTTCACACAACAGATCAAAATTTTTTAGATAAATTCTTGAAACTCTTTTTTATGGGTCAGCGTCTGGCCCTGTGTACATTTAAACTACTGCGTATTTTAAGTGCAATTTCTTAAAAATCATATTTAATCCTTGACCAACGACCATAACTTTTAAATAAAATGGTTTATTTTGAAATGTTTTTTTTTCAAATTATTTACGTATGTTTTGTTAAAATTTTTGTGGCTTCTGAGTTTTAAGAGTCGCTTTAATCTGATATTTACGAGGGGTACAAATAAAATAGAAATTTTTACATCCTTTGCCAAGAGCGAGAATCTGCAAATTTAATTTTAAGTATATCTAGTTAATAAACGGATTATCGAGAAAAAACTATTTTCTTGATTTTTACTTGACTCGTAAAAAGCGAGATCGTGAAAAAATTACCCTCCAAGATTTTTTCAGATCTTTACGTTTCAAGATCGCTGGATGCCGAAAAATTTTTTTCTCAATTCCGTCGGTCTGTCTGTTCGCAGCATAGCCAAAAAACTACTTACCCGATTGACTTCAAAGTTGAGTTAAAAATTAAGGGTCATTTGTTGATGTCCTGGTAATATTTTGGTAAAAATCCAATGTGGCAAAACAAAATGGCGGCCTAGTGAAGTGTGAAAAACAATTATTATGAAACAAGCCACTTTTCCAATTTATTTCAAATTTTGAATAAACATAAACATGTTGAAATCAACTAGTAAAATTTTGATACAAATCCAATATGCAATATTTAAAATATTCAGAAATTTAGCCTGAAAAAACTTCTTAATGGAATGATTTCGAATTGTGTCCCATAACTAATTGTAGTATAGGGTTCAACTAGTAAGACTGTGTTACTAATTTAAGATGGCGGAAAATAAAATTTTTGTAATCGTGAAAAATCGCCCTCTCAGGTTTTACATAATTTCACGTTTTAGCGTCCCTAGATGCCAAAAAACATGTTTTATCAATTCCGAAGATCGGTCTGCGGACCAACAGAGTAGGTAAAGACTGATAATATGGGTTTCATGCAGGATATAAAAACTAAGTGTCCTGAGGATGCAACAATAAAGTTGCGAAACGTCAACAATTTAAAAAAAGGCTTTTGGTGTTTTTACTAACCTAACCCCAAATAATACACCACTCTAATATAAGAAGAAAAGGATCGTTAACGAACACCATTTAGAAACTTAATATCTGGGAAATATCTGCGGACCAACGGAGTAGGTAAATGATAATGATGATAATATGAGTTTCAATTTAAGATGGCGAAACAAAATGGCGGCCAAATAAAATTTTTAAAAGATCAACGTAACAAAATATTTTTCAGTTGTTTAAATTTTGCAGAAAAATTAAATGTGAAAATGGGATAAACTGATACGAATTCAACATGACGTAACAAAATGGCGGTATGTGTCAATGTAAAAACTACTTATCGAATTTATTTTAAATTATGTCCAAAAGTTAAGTTAAAAAGAAAATGGTAAAATATTGGTGGGAATATAATATGATGGAACAAAATGGCGCCCAATAAAAATGAAAAGACAGTATATGTAACACCTATATATTGTGACTATGTACTGAACTAAATTGGGTCATACTTCAGTGTTCCTAACAAATATAAAAAATAATAACGAAGGAAGTTCCGGGTCAGGCACGTAGCCAGAAATTCAATTTCGGGAGGTCCAAACCAGAAATTCATTTCGGGGAGTGGTCCAAATGGTCAAACCTCAGGAAAATTAGTAAAAAGTAGGTCTATACCAATATATTTTAAGAGTTTCGGGGTGGGTCCAGACCCCCAGGACCCCCTCCCTCTGGCTACGTGCCTGTCACGGAGAATGGAATTTTTAAGTTAAAGTTATAACCGTTTAATTTAAACTTGATTTTAAGAAATCGCACAGTAGTTTATTGAAAGCATTTGACCTATTTGAGGACATTTTTCCGCTCAAGATTAATTTTTACAAGTTTTTTTTTTAATTCGCCTTGTCTGTCTTTCCGGTTCATATGTCTGTCTTTCCGGTTCAAAATTTGAAATCTATTCTTCAAGCACCTGCTGGCATCCGATTGAGCTAAAACTTGTGATACCTTTGTAACTTCAGTGACAATGCAATAATATGGTACCACGGAATAAAAAAATCGTGCGTGAAAAATTGAAATTTTGGGAACCTTTTTTATTATCGATTTTACAACAAAAAGTTATTCTTAATAAAAAGTTTTGCTTGCTCCAAAACTAAAATTGGCATAACAACTCGTAAATATCTTATAAAATAAAATAAACATAAAAAAATCTTTTTAAAAACAAGGGTTTATTTACAAACTATTGAACTAAAAAGTAATACAAAATATAAGTGTTAATAAATACAGAACATTTTTTTAAAAGCTTGAGGCGAGAGACGTAATCATACTTAAAGTAAAGCCTCAAGCTTTTAAGAAAATATTAGAAATATTAAAAGTTCTGTGTTTATGAATTCAGTTTATGCACCAAATATTCAATAGTTTATAAATCAAAGCCTGATTTTAAAAAGATTTTTTACGTTTATTTTATTCATTTACACATTCAATATGAGATTAGTTTTTTCAAGTACTATCTTCCGTCTAGTTAAGTAATACTTACGTAATTAAAAATCCTCTCGAATATAGGGGGTCATTACCAATTAACATACTCGAAAATATTGACAATGAATGACTTATCATAATCAATCACGATCATGATAATGTTACTATATTAATTGTCGAATATTATTCGTGTCTGGTAAATTACAAATATTTAAAATTAAAAAAAATGCTTTTGTTGTTTGGTCCCGAAATAACCCCAAAATATCAACCAAAATATATTTTTATTTTGATTAGGACAGACATTGGCATTTACCTATAAGCGACCGATATTTTCGGAAGAGTTTTAAATGTTTCAATAGATTCTCAACTTTGCCAGCGCGGTATTTATTTGTTGACATTAACATACAAAATATTTAATGAACTAAAGAAACCGTATAAAAATAAATTTTGAGTTTCATTTTTTTTTCTTTTAATTTTTGAGAACAATGTCAACTTTCTTTTACAACTTATTTTATGATTTTAAACTTTGACCTATTCCGCTATAATTTTTGTTGATATTATCTGTTAGATATTTTTTGGATTTAACCAAAGTCAGTCATTACCGAGTTTAAATGCTTACCTCCTATTTGAAATAGCAAAACATTTTTTATACATTTTAACGAACTATTGGAAGGCATAGCTGGAAAGTTAGTGTAAACACTATAATGCCACATCCATAATATCGTGCAACAAGTAAACGTATTCTTTTTTCCAGATCTCGAAAAAAAAATAGTCCCACTTCTACCTGTAGCTCTCAAGTATCGGGTTCGCTGTACGGGTATAATTTCATATTTACAATATTTTTTTTACAAAAGCAAAGAAAACCGTTTACTTAATGGTTCGAGATTTTCTACAACATCGTTTACATTGCTCTGCAAAAATAGTATTTAAAAATCCGGAACACAATACGTACTTACAAATGATTGCAATTTACTTGGTTCAGTTTTTAACCATCCTAGTACCACTGTGGAATCAGACCATAGGAATATTTCATGGAATTCTAATCGCATAGACTTCACCACTTGATTTGTTAATTTTGACAAAATAAAAGCAGCGCACAGTTCTAGCCTTGGCATCGTGATGGTCTTGAGAGGCGCGACCTTTGATTTTGCACAAAGTAATTTTACGAAAACATTACCTTTTATGTCAATAGAACGAATATATAGACAACCACCATATGCCTTTTCCGAGGCGTCGGCAAATCCATGTAACTCGATTCTCTCCGGGTTGCTACATATTGCATGTCTGGGAACTTCTAGAGTATTTAACAAAGGTAATTCATTTCTAAAAATAGTCCAAGCCGTGTGCAAATATAAAGGAAGACTTTCGTCCCATGACAACTTCTCCACCCAAAGTTTTTGAAGAAGAATTTTTCCCACAATTATACAAGGACTTAAAAGGCCCAAGGGGTCAAAAACTTGGGAAATTTTAGACAAAATCTCGCGCTTTGTTATAGGCTCATTTAAACGTTGTGAAGTTATTTTGTACATTAGTTTATCTGAAGAGGGATTCCAAACTAATCCTAAAGTTTTAGAATTTTCATTTTCGCTTAAACTAACAATTTTACTGTTGTCTTTACTACCCGGTATTTTTTCTAAAACCTCTTTGCTATTGGAAACAAATTTTCTTAAATTAAAGCAACCTTGCTTCAAAATACTTGATACGCCATTACAAATGTGCAGTACATCCTGCACAGTCTCACTACCTGACAGCATGTCATCGACATAGAAATCTGACCTAATTATTGCAGAAAGATCCGAAAGATTTTGTTCGTTTTCCGCCGCTAACTCAAATAAACATCGAATTGACAAATATGACCCAGTGGTGGTACCATATGTCACCGTTTGCAATTCATATGTCTCAAGGGGTTCGTCAGGATTACTTCTCCACACTATACGTTGTAAAGGTAGGTATTCTTCAGCGACATTAACATTCCTATACATTTTTTCAATGTCTGCTGTAACCACAATGGAATGTTGCCGGAATCTGACAAGAATAGAAAAAAGAGTTTCTTGTAATATAGGACCTTTCATCAATAAATGATTGAGAGAATAACCGGAGGTACTTGGGGCACTGCCGTCAAAAACGGTGCGCAGCTTTGTAGTTCGACTATCTTCACGCAACACACCGTGATGGGGAAGATAGTACGTAATTTGTCTTGGGTTTACATCAGAATTAATTTTCTTCATATGCCCTAATTCTATGTACTCTTTCATAAAATCGCAATATAACTGTTTAAACTTAATATCCTTTTGAAACTTATTTTTCTCTAAATTTAAAAATCTATTTTTTGCCTGAGAATACGAATCACCTAATTTTTCTACAGAATCATTTAGAGGAAGAGCAACTACAAACCTACCACTCGGTAACCTTTTTACATTTTTAGTAAAATGATTTTCACATAACATTTCCTCCTGCGATAATACTTTAGTAGTGTTCGACTTCCCAAAACCGAGACAATTGCGACTGGATATCCGCTTCAATGCTCCTAGCAAAATTACAAGACACCGATTTCAATTCTGGATTTTCTATCGGTCCAGAAATAATCCAACCCAACCTAGTTTTTTGCAGAATTGGTTTATTGTTACCAAGAACATGCTGCCCATTGCAAATAAGACGCCAAAACAAGTCAGCTCCGATAACCATATCAATTTTTCCTGGTGAGTAAAAAGTCGGATCAGCAAGTTTTAAATTTACTGGGATATCTAGCCTACTAACATCTATCTTTACATTTGGCAAATGCTCAGTAATTTCAGGCAATACAAAACAAGTAATATTTTCAGAAAAATCATAATGTTGCGATTGTATTAAAATGTTACACTTAAAGTCAACTGTGCATATCATTTGATTTAGTCCTTTTACCTTTATGTACGTTTTTTCAACCGGCAAACCTAACTTATCAATAAGCGACTTTGAAATAAAACTCGATTGAGCTCCGCAATCTAATAATATTCGGATAGTGTGCTGTTTATTGTTATTGTCAAACACGCTGACGAAGGCAGTCGATAGCAAAACACCATAATTTACTGTACCCGCTGACAAAACGTTTATATTTGCGCCCCCTGGTAAAATTTCAGGTACTTGTGGTGTGGACGCAACGTTGCCAGATGGGGTATTATTTTCCACATTAGGGGAATTGTTGCTGTGAGAAGTACTTTCGATATGCAGTAGTGTATGATGTTTTCTATGGCATTTTCTACATGTGGAATTACGACACACTCTTGAATAGTGTCCAAACCGTAAACAATTTAAGCAAAGTTTTAATGCCGTAGCCCTTTTTGACCTATCATCAATAGATAAACGCAAAAACTCTGAACAATTTTGAATATAATGAGAACCTTTGCAAATGTGGCACACCGGCGTATTTAAATTCTTTTTTGCATCACTTTCAGTAGCAAGAAATCCACGAGTAATATTTGTTTTGCGTTTATCTGTTTGTTTGTCCGTATGTTTTTCATAAAGATTTTGCTCTAGAGACTCAAGTAATTCCGCCCTGCCCTTAAGAAAAACTTGGAACTCCTCAAAAGTTGGAATTGAACTTTTGGCCGTTTTTGTTTTTTCCCACTCAAATTTGGAAGATTTATCTAATTTTTCTGCAGAGAGTGCTATTATCAAAACGTCCCAATTATCTGTCTGTTGTCCCAACTGTTTTAGAGCGCGTAAGTTTTTCATAAGGGTGTCTAATAAACCTCTTAATTCTGTTGAAGAGTCTCTTTTTACTGTGTCAATATTTAACAACGCCTTAATGTGGTAGTCTATTAATAAACGAGGACAATTGTATCGTTCTGTAATGCATTTCCAAGCCGTACTATAGTTTTGAGCACTAAATTCCATAGTTTTTATGATATCAGAAGGAGGTCCCTCTAATGACGCTCTCAGATAATGAAACTTTTGTATAGCACTTAAGCTTTCATTGTTGTGTATGAGAGATTCGTAAGTGTCACGAAATTCTAGCCAATTTAAATTTTTACCACCAAATGTGGGTAATGAAATCTTAGGTAATTTAATTAAACTACTCAGGTTATCATGCCCACTAATAACACTAGCAGCACTACCAACCTCACTATGACCGGACGTAGATGAATCACTATTTATGTTTAATTTTGACAACAGATTTTTCGCGATGCTTAATTGTTTGTAATAATGCTCTTCAAAATTTTCTCTTTCCAATAACTCGGTATTTAGTAATTCATCTAAGTTCTCTCCAGTAATACTACATTCAATTTCCGTTTGCAAATCGTTATACTCGCCTATAATAGGCTCAAATCTCTCACATCTTTCCCTGATATTTATACCCTCTACCTCAATAATGTCCTCAATATTTTTGTTTACAAAGCTAGAAAGAAATTTAGCAAAAATTGTAGCTTTGCCTTTAAGGGCTCCCCTTTTACGCTTTAATTCATCTGTATTTGCCATTATTTAAGTACCTGCCTATCTACTACAAATTGGAAAACAAAATGCAACCCTACAGTAATTTAAAGAAATATGTAAGACAAAGAAATATACCTAACGTTAAATATTTATTTTATTTATACCACCAACAAGAAATACCTTCGAACGTCTGCAATACACCGCCAGACAAATGAAATCAATAAACATATTCAGTAATATAACAAAATGGAATTCTCTCACCCAACTCGCTGTGTAATACCGCTGCCTGTCTCTGTCTCTCTCCTGTAGCAACCATCAATCCATCGACGATCGACGAATGGCGTAATCTCGGCACACAGTACAAACTTTTGTAATTTAGGATTTCGGAATATTCTTAGCTATTATCCGGTTTCTCGAAGGACCATGTTGGATATTTACTTATGTTATGATTATAAATAATAGCTAATTTAACTTTTAAAAACTGTATAATAGAATAATAGACTGCTTGCGTTACAAAATCTACAAATATAGTAAACAAGAAAAACCGCCGATGCCACAGACGTCGTGACACGCTCTCGTTCGAGTCTATTATCGATCTGATCTGCATGCGAACGGCCCAGGGTATTCAGGTAGCAGGAACTCGCGGCAATCGGTCTTCGCAAACGTAAACATACAGCGTGTCCGAAAAAAGGCGCGTGCCGAACGTTCAAAATTATAATAACTTATAAGTGTTAAATAAACACACAAATAAATTTAAAAAAATATTTATTCAATATCTACAAACATATTATATTATAAATAAGGTAAGATTTTGCCAACAGAATAAAATATGGGGAGGTAGGTGAGTTGAGTATCCCCCATCTTTGATTGTGGCAAGTTTACTCGATTTATAATATTTGTTGATTTTCGTATCCGAGACTGAATATGACACTTATAATATCCTCATTGATGTCATAGTTATTTCATAGATCTTGTTGCCTGTTTGAATTTTTTACTATAAAAATATGGAATTAACAGAAATTTGGACGTGCAACTTAACATGACGGATTTTTAGAATGACCTGGAACGTTTGAACAGCTTAGTGTCCGTCATTGTCTTTTAAAAACGTCTTTTCTTCGGCATATAACTGGCGCAGTGGGTAGGTTATTCTGAGACGTAGGTCAACTGCATATTGAACCACGGTTTTTTTAAAAAACCTACAAAAACTCTAAGAAGCATTTTTCAACCCAAAGGCAGATAGTGCCGATCTTAGGCAGCAACTGGAGAAAAGCAGTCAACTGGAAAAAATCAAGAAGTCGAAAAAACAGAACGAGACAGCTCAAGATCTACAGAACCTCCCAGGAAGTCCGGTGACGGCATATCAAAAGTTTCCTGGCTATTACCTTTTGAAAGAATTGGTGACTGAATACCAACGGCATTCTTTCCAAAACTACGTGGGAACTGGTGAGAACAAACATCGCCGAACTTAAGGACCAATGAAGATTCTTACAATTTTAACTTTGTAAGTGACAATTTTTCATTTTTCAAGTGAATTTTCGGTTTTATATATATATATATATATATATATATATATATATATATATATATATATATATAGAATTAATTTACGTAAAAAAAAGTTTTACTAGTATCCAGAAATTTAACAGATTTCAAAATAGATCTAATAAACTAATATACCTAATTTAGATAATTTAATTGATTCGCTAAATTCATTGACAACTGGTTCAACTGCTAACAAAAATAAAATGTGATGTGAATTATCAATTACTTTGTTATCAATTAGATAATATTCCACTATTTGATGCAAATATAACACTCTTAAACATATTCATTTCGGCAGTAGAAAACTTGCAGAAAGCCTTTCAAGATAAAAATAATCCAACATCTACTATTGATATTTGTTTATTTGCTTTATTTTTTAATACTATTTTCAGTAAATTAATATAATAATATACAAAAGAGGTTTTTTTTTCCCAAGAACTATATAATCAAGAGATTCTTTACCAAATAGCTCGCATAATTATTATGATAATTTTGATAGTAATCAACAAATTGATATTCAAAACAAATATGAATTCGGTATACTCGTACATAACTAAACATATGATCTTGACACAGAGATTCTGTTAACTCAAATACTAATCAATTATATGATGATATTGAACAAGAAACATCAAATTTTCCGATTACCACTTCGAAAACGGATATGGCGTAATATCTTTGAACAATTATAATATTTAATTACCCTATATTAATATTTCTGAAATTAGTGCCAAGTTATTATTAGATACAGGTAGTACAAAAAGTTTCATTAACCCCGAAATTGCTTATTAAAATTTTCCCTATTTAATTTAAAAAGAATTATTTCAAGTGCAAACAGCTCACGCAATATCATTTCACGATGAAATAGCAACTTTACCAATTTTTCCTACTTTCAATACTACATATTATATTTATAGTTTATACCTTATAAAATAACTAAATGCCAACCTACATTTTAACAAGTGTGTATTAAAATTATCCAATATAGATATACCTATACCGTACGGAAATAAAAATACTGATATGAACAATATAAGTAAAGTTGTGATTTGTATAATAGAGCCCAAAAGTATTCAAAAAATTGATATTTCCGTTAATGTTGCAGATGGTTATGGTATTCTTTCTTATAAAATATTAGGACATATTTAAATTCCCGGAATGCTTAGTAGAAATTAAAAACAATTTAGCTTTAACATTAGCTTTAAATCCTAGAGAAAACTCTATAAAAATTGAGTTTTTTGAACCTTTCGAGATAGAAGCCTTAAACGTCAATGAAATAAATTTTATTGATCACCCTTCACAGCAATATTTACTGGAAAAAGATATTGATAATAAGCTTGAGGCTAATCTAAAAAATATTAACCCTGACCATTGCAATCGTGAAGAAAAAGAACAAATACGGAAATTATGCTATGAATTTAGAAATTTCCTTCAACATTCACGAAAACCTATAGATAGCCTGAAAACATCGCGGAGAGATAAGAGATCAAATGTCTAAACTTTCACAACAAAATATAATACGAGATTCGAACTCCCCATGGTCTTCCCCTATTTGGATTATGGAAAAAACTTGACAAATTAGGAAAACAACATTAGGAATTTGTGTAGACTACCGTAAGCTCATAAATATCCTATTCCTCAAATAACAGAGATTCTAGACAAGTTAGCTAAAGCATAATACTTCAAAACCCTAGATCTAGCTCATGGATTCTATCAAATGTTAGGTAAAGGTAGGTAAAGCCCAAATCTTTAAAACAACAGCCTTTAGCACTGACACAGGACATTACGAATTTTTACGTATATCATTTGGACTTAAAAATTCCCCTGCGATTTTTTAACGTATAATGAATAACTTTTTACGTAGTTTACAAAATGGAATATGTTTTGTTTATCTCGACGATATAATTATATTTAGCTCAAGTCTTCAAGAATATATAGGCAAATCAAAAAAAGTTTTTATTACTCTCACTTCCTTTATACTTCTATATTAACCCGGGGGATTTAATACAGAAGTGTTAATAAATATTGGGGAATCTTTATTAGCATTTTCTGAAATTCTCTAAATGTCCGTTTATATATTTTTAAAACCACATAAAAATGGGGGAGCTATAGGTCATATGGTTATGCTCAGCTAGCGACACCAAGTTGCAAATTTTAGTATTTCCTACCCTTCGGTCATAATTTTATAATGCATTTCTTAGGCCCCTTGTGATAATTTCAGTTTTTATTATCGTTTCGTTACCGCGGTCTAAGTAAGTAGGTAAAAAATCATAGTAACAAATTTAACTTAGTTAATTATATAATTTAATTATCAAATTACATGGTATATTTTCTCTCTCTATTTCCGTATCGTCTGTCCTTAAACAACATTAACAGGGGTCATATCGATTTACAAAAAAAATCATCCAAGTAGTGCCATTTTAAAAAACATACAATTTATGCGATATGAAATGAAAAGTAATTGTGTAACTTTTTTTGATTTATTAAAATGTCATTGCTAGGAGCCGAGAAATTGAAATTCTTAGTGGGATAACTGAGTAACCAGACTAAAAAACAATTTATTATATAAAAGGAGGTAATCTGATACATTAATAATTTTTTTAAAGATAGCTTACGTTATAACGATGATAAAATCCAGGTAGGACAAAAGTTTAATTAAAAAAATCAGTTCAATCAGACTTTTGTAGAGCGCATTGAAGTACGATGTGAAATGAAAGGTAATTATATACTTCTCAGCAAATTTTCGATTTATTAAAATCCCATTGCCAGAAGCCGAGAAATTGAGATTTTAACTGAGATAACGGGGATCAAGGTGCAAACAAACAAAAGTTTGCTTTATTGTCGCAGGAAAATTGTTACTATTTTATGGGGAAGCGAAATTTACCTTAATACATAAAAAACAAAACCAATGAAATATTTATCGAAATAAAAAATCATATTTTTCGATAGATCAATGCAAATACATAAATGGTAAATATAACATTCGTTATATTCGTAGCATTGCCGTAAAGCGGTTAATGAATCCAGGTGACCTAACAAAAGGAAATAAACAATACATATGCGGGGTGAATAATTTCGATGACGTTGAAATTAAAATTACGCGACCTTAAACTCTATTTTGTTATCGTTATACAAGCAAAATAAGTGAAGTTAAACAAAAAGTGGACTGAACTAATATAGTAATTAAATTGTATAAGAAAAAAAAGTAAATGTATAACTTTAATCTAATATGTAACAAAAATAATTAATGTTAACGGACTATCAGACAGTTCATTCCTTATAAAATATTTTCAAATGCCTTGCAGCAATATGATTTAAGTAAACAAGCAAATAAAAAACATTTTAACGACATTATTCATTATAAAAATCAATAATGCAGTAAAAAGGTCTTTCAATGAGGTACGCTTTGGTTTTTTTTCGGAAAAGTGCAAATATAGGGATTGTTTTTAAATGTTCTGGAAGATTATTGTAAAGTTTTAGTTGTAAACAATTCATTGTTTTATTAATTTTGTGGAAGGAATGGGAAGATATATGTCATGCCTAGAGTTTCTGGTAGGGTATACGTGTTGTGGCCTTTCCGGGAATGTGCTTATATGTTTACTTATCAAACAGACGGTTTCTAAAATAAATAATGCATGAAGTGTTAATATTTTATGTTTTTTGAAATAGTATTGGCAGTGCGCTCTATTATTTAGACCAAACAAACAGCGGATTGCTCTCTTTTGAAACCTAAAAATATTAAGAAATTGCTCGGTGGTACAGTAGCCCCAAACGGAAGGCCATAGCGGAGATGGGATTCGTATAGCGAGAAATACTGCTGATAGAAGACACGTCTAGTTCTTTTGAAACTGATCGAATGGCAAAGCAGGTGGTAGAAAGTTTTTTAGTTAAGGTGTCAATATGCTTAGACCATTTTAGATTGTTATTTATATTCAAACCCAGGAATTTAACCGACTCAACGTATTTAATATTGCTTTTAAGTAGCTGAAATGGTTGTAAAGTCCCCTTATAAGATAAGGCCACGGTTTTATCCACATTAAAGCAAAGCAGACTGGAATCGGACCAAGCCTTAATCATACCAAGGTCGTTGGAAACATTAGAATGTAAATGTGTATCAAAATCACTCTATGTTATGCTTGTATCATCAGCAAAGAGAGAAATTTTTCCATTAATTTTTAGGTTGGTGATATCATTAATGTATAACAAAAAAAGAATAGGTCCCAAGATCGAACCTTGAGGGACTCCAATTGTAATAAATTTACAATCAGAATGAGAACCATTTGCCCTTGCAAATTGTTGCCTATTCCCGAGTAAGATTAATTTAAAGAAATACCCCAGATATATTCCAGTCGCTAAGCAACTAGAACATGGCGTCACTGGTGCACTTGTTGGGTAAAAATCCAAACTGATCCAGGGATATAATCTGATGTTTAAGGAGAAATGGCATAAGACATTTTTTTAGTAATCTTTCAATGTTTTTTGATAGTACTGGTAGTAGAGCAGTTGGCCGATAATTGCAAGAGTTAGTTTTTTCGCCCTCTTTATGAAGAGGAATAATTATAGCTATTTTAAGGTATTCGGGGAATATACCTTGTATAAGGGATTCATTTATTAGTGTTGTTAGGGCCTCTATGACTGGGAGCGGCAGGTTCAAGAATATTTTAATTGATACGCCATCAGTGCTACACGTAGATTTGCTGGTGATGTTATTCATTTCTTTCAATAGTTCTATGCTGCTAACAGGGCTTAAGAAAAGGCTATTAGCGACATTTTTCGATGGAGGGAGAAGCGAAAGAGGGTCCAGACTTGATGAGATACCAGAGGTAACATTTTTGCTTACATTAATAAAATAATAATTTAGGTCATTTGGCCTTTGCAAGATCTGAGTCACAGGATTTGATTTGTTTCTGAGGTCATTGATAATGGACCAGGCACGGGGCAAACTTGCCCGTGCCATTCCACCCTTGTTAATTTTTTTCAATATGCTTACTATGGGATCACCCCGGGACTAATCTGAAATCTTCCTGAAGAATTCATCCAAATTGGTTAAACCATCCCGGAGTAGATACATAAAAGATTACATTGAGCCGTATTGGTAACCTGTAACCCTTCCTTTTATAAAAAGAGTACTTTACAGATTGGATTAAGCCAATTACCCGTAATTCCTCTCTTAATAAATCATTACATGCAATAAGGACGTGAAAGATAACATAATTTGAATATATATTATACTTATTATTAAATACCTATAAACTTCACTTTCCCTAAAAAAAGGGTTTTAAATTATTTTTAATTGCATATTTAATTGATCAACAATCGAAATATAAAATGGTCAGAACGGCTTGTAACTCCGTTGTCTCACTAACAATCTCGATTTCTCGACTACTGTCAATGGAGTTTTAATAATGAAACGAAATTTTTCTGAGAAGTTACACAATTACTTTTCATTTCATAACGCATATATTGTATGTTCTTAAAATGACACATTGGATTGTACAGGGTGATCAGTTAAGGGTAGCGAGCGGCCATATCTCATAAGATATTGGTCGTATAGATTTGAGAAAAAAAAATCGTAATAAAAGTCGCCAAGAGAAATTGCTGAAAATTATTTTCGAGTTTGTCAAACGTCCGCTAGGGCGTAACAACCAACACCAAGTAGAAAAATGGGGTTTTTATAGAATTTTGCCTAATGAAAATATATCGATGATATCATTTTCATAGTTAGTGACCATTTCCCTACACTTTTTGTCTAAAATGTTTTGTTCTATATATCAAAATAAAGCGGTGGGGTAAGTTCAATTGTTTTTTCAAACAAACCAAGATGTCTCCCGTTTCTTTTGACCGATTTTAGCAAATATGAAAGAGCATAATTTGCACTACAAAACGCTTATTTGGTTTTCAATTTTTGACCTTTGCTGGCGTCGCTAGATGGCGTTAAGTGAATTAGTAGCATATTTTTTAGTTTTTTTCAAAAAAAAAAAAAAACAAATGTAATGGTATATTCATTTTTACATATTTTAAAAGGGGATAAACTTCTCTATAATTTAATGAAAATAATTTATCATCTACCTTTTTTAGAACCGTTGATATTGACCAAAATATTATTTTATTTTATTAAAAAATGGCACGCCACTGCTTTTTGTCAAAATAAAAATCATTTTCGTAATCACTTATTAGTTGCTAACAAAAAGGACCTCTTGACTTTTTTTCGTTAGACGAACGGTTTTGGATTGAAAAAATAAGATGTTTAACAATGATAACTATAAGGTTCAAAATTATTTTTAAATATTACATCTCACAATAATAAAATTATTACCTATTATTTTTATCATTAATAATCATTTAATTAGCGAGAGAATGCTTTAGTTCATAATTTATTATTAATAATTATGATTATTTCATAAATTAAATTAAAAATCAAACTTAACATCGCATTTAATCGAAGCAGGCCATGATCTACGTTAAGAAACAAACCACCAAATTGTCAATCACGTTGAAATTCATTTTGATAGTCCCTGCTATTGACATCTAATTTAATGTTATGTAAAACGTATTTTTACAACAAATCATGCATTTTACGAATGAAGAAGCCTTTGATATGTTGAAATTTATTTTCAATGTTTTGAAAATGCGGCGATTGCTTCTAGGCAGTATGCACTGCGTTATCCCCTCCGAAGACACCATTCGAGAATGGTTTTTCATCGTTTAGCCTTACGTTTAAGGCAACATGGCCAAGTGCAACCAACTCCAACTTTGAGAAGAAATCGTAGAGTAAGAAGAGAAGATAACATTATAAATGTGTTGGCTTATATTCATGCAGACCCCCATTTAAGCATAAGAGAGATCTCCAGAGATTTAGGAATATCCTATGGCTCAGTGCAAAAAATATTAATGGATTTTAAAATGCATCCATATCACATCGTGATTCATCAAGCCCTAAATGACACTGACTTTGAACGTAGGCTCGATTACTGCTACTGGCTTAGAGACTTCATTAGGGAAAACCATTATATTTTGTCACAAATATTGTGGACAGACGAAGCATCGTTTTGCAGTAATGGCAGGGTAAATCTTCATAACGTGCATTACTGGTCGGACACTAATCCACACTGGTTACGTGAAGATTATCAGCAGGGTCGATGGAGCGTCAACGTCTGGTGCGGTGTTATTAATGGTGCTATTATCGGTCCGCACATCTTTAATGGCAATCTAACCGGTGACATGTATTTGAACTTTTTATTTAACGATTTACCAGGACTCTTAGAAAATGTGCCTTTACAAGTAAGAAGAAACATGTGGTTTCAACAAGACGGATGCCCGGCACATTATTCACGAAATGTGCAAGATTTTTTGAACAGGCATTTTCCTAACCAGTTGGATTGGTAGAGGCAGTCTATTTTTCTGGCCACCACGGTCCTCCGATTTAACCTGCCTTGATTTTTATCTGTGGGGCCGAATAAAGGATTTGGTGTATAAAACTCGACCAACTACTCGAGAAGACATGATAGTCCGAATTCAAAACGCCATAAATATTATACCAAGAGCGGAAATTGAGACAGCTGTCAACTCCACCCAGAAGAGATTGGACAAGTGCATTCAAAATAATGGACAACATTTTGAACATTTACGACAAAACTATTAATTTATTTTGAACGTTTATTTTTAAAGTTCCATGTTCTTGTTTTTAGTGTTATTGCTCCTGCCGTTGTTGGACAGTTTTATTAAGATTTTTCATTGTTAAACATCTTATGTTTTCAATCCAAAACCGTTCGTCTAACGAAAAAAAGTCAAGAGGTTCTTTTTGTTAGCAACTAATAAGTGATTACGAAAATGATTTTTATTTTGACAAAAAGCAGTGGCGTGCCATTTCTTTAATAAAATAAAATAATATTTTGGTCAATATCAACGGTTCAAAAAAAGGTACATGATAAATTATTTTCATTAAATTATAGAGAAATTTATCCCCTTTTAAAATATGTAAAAATGAATATACCATTACATTTGTTTTTTTTGAAAAAAACTAAAAAATATGCTACTAATTCAGTTAACGCCATCTAGCGACGCCAGCAAAAGTCAAAAACTCAAAACCAAATAAGCGTTTTGTAGTGCAAATTATGCTCTTTCATATGAGCCTAAGTTTGCTAAAATCGGTCAAAAGAAACGGGAGACATCTTGGTTTGTTTGAAAAAACAATTGAACTTCCCCCACCGCTTTATTTTGATATATAGAACAAAACATTTTAGACAAAAAGTGTAGGGAAATGGTCACTAAATATGAAAATGATATCATCGATATATTTTCATTAGGCAAAATTCTATAAAAACCCCATTTTTCTACTTGGTGGTTGTTACGCCCTCTAGCGGACGTTTCACAAACTCGAAAATAATTTTCAGCAATTTCTCTTGGCGACTTTTATTATGATTTTTTTTTCTCAAATCTATACGACCAATATCTTAACTGATCACCCTGTACTCATGACCATCATTTAATATATATGGCAGTTTATTATGGATATTTTGTTAAATTTGTTAATAGATACCAGGAGGCACTAGGTGGATCGGTACTAGATTATTACCACCAAGCTAGTTGCTGGAACACGATAGAGCGGAGGTATTATCGTTAAAACAATAAATAATTAAAATAAATAATAACTAAACCTTGCTATATATTGTTTTAATATTTCTAATTCCCATGCGGGAAGGATTGTCGTTGGACCGTAGTTCAACTGTATAATGATCCACTACAAAACTTTTTCCGGCCGCAGTTCAGAAATCGGTTAAAGTACCCTATTTAGAGAAATAGTACTTACTTACAGCTTGAGGAAATTAGTTAGATGAACCGCTACCGCTACAAATTGATTGTCAGACGAATCCGGAATTTCTAAGCCATCAGGTCAAAATGGGAATAGGCGAAACGAGCATATAAGAACATCATACCCTTTTTAATAAATATTTGCTTAAGTTAAACAAAAAATAATGATGTTACCTTTGCCTCTAGATAATGCTGCAGGTATAGGATGATAATTGTGCGCTGCATACTTTTCTTCCCTTTCAATGACTTCCTTACTGCTAAGAAGTCTTAAGGATTCTCTCTGTATACTTGTGACTATTCGGGTTACAGATCGACATTTCGATAGCATTTTAAGCTTTTTTGGACAGTCTGAAACAAAAAAAATTAATTTTTTAAATGTGTAGAGGTTTAGCCGAAACTATATCTATATAATGTCACTCGTTAATTCAAGAACGATCAGGGGCGCACACAGAAAAAAAATCCGGGGGAGTTTTAAAATTTTGCATCGTAAATTTAAGTAAAAATCTATAATTCGTAACTTAATTTTTTATGGTCTTTCTGAAGGTATAAATTTTAGGTCTTACCGGGAAATAAAAAAAAATTGGCAATATCTCTTTTCGAAATGTACAGTCCGTTTTGCTATACATTTCGAGGAGAGGGGCCTCTAACCCCCAAACCCCACCCACCCCTGGTTGCTCAATTGGGGGTGATAATCATTTAGTTTGAACTAAGTTATTAATATTCGAAAAAAAATCACCGTCGATGAAAGTGATATCAATAGGCAGATAAAGACTTCCATAATAACATGTCGAAATGTATTCAGTTTGTTGGTGACATTCGTACTATAACTATGTACATATACAAAATTTCAAAACAATAAGTCAAGGAGAGATGAATTGTGAATAGGCAAATTTTGATTTGTTTTTTTTATTAACAATTTGAAAAAAATCCTTTAAAATTTGGGTAGATACTTTTTCATATGTTTCATGTGTTGGACTCATTGAAAATATTTTTTTAAATTTAATATAAAAGTAAATAATTCTGAGTTGATCTCTAAAAGTTGTTTATTTTCGCTTTAAAAAAGAAAATAAATTATATTACATAATATTAAACCCAAATTTCGATTTTCTCAACAGATTTTTCGACTTTGAAAACACAATATATATTCTCACAATGTATTTTTGATTAACGTTACACCAATGGCAATGCCGCAGGCGCAGTGATCCATGTCAGTCAAACGACGATCGCGATTTCGCTCTTTTTAGAGCTCATCAGGCCACCATAGACTAGCGACCAACGTGTGGGGCAAAGGCATAAAATGGATTCACAGAAACAACTACTCCGCTGGCTAATACCACGGCCGTCATTAATTTACACTGTTCTTCCTGACTTCCCTTGGGAGAAATAATGTTAATGTATTTTTGATTTACGTTACACCAACGTCTCAACAAGGATACCATGATCCCTGTCTAGAACATCTCCTGCAATGTCGCAGGCGCGATGATCCATTTCAGTCAAACGACAATCGTGATTTCGGTCTTTTTAGAGCTTATCAGGCCGCCATAGACTAGCGAGGGCAAAAGCACAACATGGAATCACAGAAACAACTACTCAGCTGAGAGAAAGCTAATTTTTATAATAATTGGTAAATAAATAATAACACATATATTGTGTCTTTAATTTAAAATACTCAAATTTTGCCGTTTTTCTTCCAGAAAAGTTTTCAAAATTTTTTATGACTAAATTATTTTAACTCTTAGATTTTTTCGTATTATTAATATAACTGCCACCCACATAAAAAGGTTATAAACGCAAAACTAATTTGCCTGGAAAAAAACAGAAACCTCTCAATTCGACTTAGAAGTTTTGATATTTATTTTTTTTCACTTAATCATCGATAGATCGATGATTTATCTTAATTATTGTTGATGCATAATAGTGATTTCAGTAGTTTCAGTCTTCGACGCTTTCTCAGCGCAGAGAACTTTAAGAAAAACGTTTTTAATTGAAATAATCTAGTAAAAAATGAAGTTCCTTAAATGGAAACTTTTAGTGCCTTCTCAAGCCCCTGGTATTATTATGATAATATTCAAACTTACTCAAAACATAAAAAACGAACATAATGTGCAACTACGAAAAACAAAAATATAATACACGTCAGATAAAAATTAAGTCTCCTTTAAATAATTTATATTCAATATACAGGTTCTTAATATCGTATTCAGTAATAATTAATCAACAAAAAAAAATACAAATTTAAGAAAAATCAGTGAGGTATCTCTGCGTTAAAAATATGCTAAAATTTACCCACCTGTACACCACTGGTGAAAGTAGGAAAACATTATTTAATCATAATATAAGTTACTGCCACAGTTGCAAATACAAAAATTAATTGCAATGCAACACCTCCCACAAATTATTGTGGAAATGTTTGTTTAAAACTCTGTATCTGGAAATCGAAGCGTTGAGGTACTACGTTTATGCAAACTTATATGGCTGTGGAATTTGCCTTGAATATTTAGAAGTGGTTTATGAATCATCCTGTTAACACTTTATAGATACAATAAAAATCAAAGGTAGTGAAATTTTAACAGCGGAATTCAAAAGTGACAAAGCTCTAAAGATATGGAAACTGAAACAAGTAACAAATGAACGCATCAGGGTTAATATAAATATCAGTCATATATATATATATATATATATATATATATATATATATATATATATATATATATATATATATATATATATATATATATATATATATATATATATATATATATATATATATATATATATATATATATATATATATATATAGACTGTGGTTAAAGTGAGGCAAGAATCTCTACAACCACATTATGAGGAAAATAGGTCTGTCACAAAAAAAAGAAAAAGTAAAAATAATGTAATTTGTTAAATGACTTACCTGAATTTTTCAAATATACTTTTTCTCTTTAACTCACAAAACGAAACAAATGTATATTTTTATTTCTGGTTGTGTAATTTCTCACACCAATAACAATGATTAATTATCGCTTTATGACATTCTGTTTATATTGAGTTTTGATTAAATTATTTTATATTATCGTAGAAAAAATTCCAAACTAGTACATATCTGACTGATTTTGTAGCGAAATTGTTCAACGTAAAACACAACTAACTTTAATGCTTAATACTTGTTATTTATAACTAGATAAACAAAATAATTCTCCGAGTTTACAGAATTCATAATGATTTTATAAACAGCGTTCAATCTTAATGCTTTTTTTCATTTAGGAGGTAATGGTAATATTCAGTTGAAAGGTCATCGGGTCTATAATGCATTTAATGACGTAAGCATACTGTTTTGTTTTGTTAATGTAGGTATAGTGAAACAAGATAAAAATGTTAAACGTCCGATTTAATTATCTATATTTGTTTATTTTTATACTAACTTAAAGAATGCCAGAGATTGAAGACAACATACGATGAGAAAAATTTGTTTAATACGCTTTACAGCAATGCATTTCTGTCATTAATTTGTTAGACGATTGTGAGAATTGAACTATACTTTTAGGTAAGAACACAGTTTTATTCAAAATTCGCATCATTGGGGTTGCCCAAAAATAAACGTATCGTTCAGTATTTCAAACCTAACTGCCAACTGCCAACCCTGAACCCATGCCTCTCTCAGTCTGTATTCCTCATATAGCATAAACAAAACCTAATCTTAACTATCTCTCCAAATGTCCATAAATAAAACACGTGATATACATTGGCATGCTGACTCACATGTTAAAGTTTCTGGCGGTATTTTTTACACGCAGCCATCCTGTATATAAGTCTGACCATAGGTTTTACGAAGAGAGAGATAAAAAATAAGCACAAAGTAAAACTTATCATTCTTTAAGAGGTCCCTTGCCCTTTTTTTGTTGGAGATCTGTTGATCTCCCGTTCACTAAAGATCCGTTGATCTTTTCGTACTAGAGATCCGTCGACCTTGTTATTTTTACCATCACTAAGTCACTTTCCTTGTATTTGATGGCCCCTCGTCTTGTTCTGTCATGGTTCTATTTGTTTTTCTGATCTTCAGTGATATGATCAGAAATTTTGTTACGTAGTTCGTTCAAGTCAAATCTGTGGAGATCGTATTGAATGGCATTAAGTATACGAGACTCTGCGGCGTGTTTTGTATTATGTCCTATTAAAGCTTCTATATGGGTGTAGGTAGCATTAATAGATTTATTATAAGTCGTATTAATTGCACTTTACACTTGTTTCACATAACAGTCTCATTCGTTGACTTCTTTACCAGCAGATGTTGTAGCCAGTGCACTAAGTATTTAGTTTTATTGTACCTTTTACACTGTCCGTTACCCCTTGGAGTTGCAACTGCGTTTAAAATGTGTTTAATGCCGCAACCTTCACAAAAAAACTTTAAATTTATTTGAATACTACAATTAAAACCAGAAACAGTTTGTTGAACCTTGCTTTTTGACGGGCTTATTGAAGTAGCAATTTTTGAATTTGTCGGCGTGAAAGAACTATTTGAATTAGCTGCAAATCTAATGACCTGTTTTCATTTTGAATGAGAAAATGCATATTACCCAAGATATTTAAAATAATTTGTCAGCACCCTGAAGTTGGGCTCATCGAACAGATCTAACAATATTTTCGTCTATAATGCCTCCAATTACTGCTTCAATTAAAAATTCATCTGGAATATTTACTTTTAATGCTCTTAACTTTTTAAAATAATGATGGCCTAGACATTGTCCGGGACTTGATTCATAATTCGAGGCATCCTTTAACAAAATAGCAAATTGAACGGATTTACGAAAATGATTACGTATTCCTGTTTTCATTTCCAATCATGATATATCATTTCTTGTCTGTTCATGATACTATTGAAGTGCGTGTCCTGTTAGTCTGCTGGCTATTATCCGAATTATATAATTGTAATTGTCACTCCACTGATATTTTGTCGGCAAAATTGTCTACCTAATCTTAATTATATCTCCAAGAGTTCATAAATAATACACGTGATATACGTTGGCATGCTGATTCAAAAGTTAAAGTCTCTGGCAGTATATGTTACAAAATGTATATTAACATTTACAACGAAAATACTAATTTATTTATTAGAAATCATATTTTCAGTGATGTGTGTATGACATATTAAAACATGAAGGCTTTAGTTCTGAAGCAACATAGTGAAGGGCTCCAGTATATGAAATTTGCAACACGTTTTTTTATTAGAAACAATAAGCAATGGCTCTTTTTTCTTTCTTCTTTGTCCTCTGTCAGGGATTTTTGCTGTGATATCATTTTATCAGTAATATCATTTTATATCAAGACAACTGGTAATACCCTCAATACTCTCCCTTTTTTTTGCATGACTTCAGAGCTTTTTTCTTTTTTTTAAATGTTTACATCGAGTTGTCTCATCTGCGGTATAGAATATATAATTTTATCGATATAATTGTTTCTAATATAACTATATTATTACGGTTGATTTAGAAAAAAGTTCTCCGCCAACACATCACCTCACCTTTTCAGTCATAATTTTTGACTATTTGTCTATCTGGAATTGTAATTATTAGCGATCGAGTTTTCATATTCTTTTTTTAATTTTCATTACGTCGTGAAGAGCATATCGGGCAAGTGTCAGTCGCCAATGTTGACTTTTGACATTCGAGCCCGTTTTAAAGTATTTTCCGCATTAATTCTCTTAAGACTTATGTCGATTAATTTTACATTCGTATTCTCCTGTAGGTCCGCCAAGGTCGGCGGCTCGTTTGTATAGACATAATATTTAATGTTTGAGGATCCTTTTGGAAATCTACAGCCACAGTAGCGACAACACCAATCGAAAGGCTGTGCATTTTTTTTCTGTTCACTTTATAAATTTAAAATTCGCGTGCGGCCGCCATTTTGGATTTTTACCAAAATGTTACCATTTTATCAACATATGATCTTTGATTTTTTCAAAATTTTAAGTCATTCTAATTAGTAGTTTTTGAGCTTTGCCGCGTACAGACAGATCAAAAGACCGGCGGAAATGGGAGACCATGTTTTTCGAGGTCTAGTTTTTGAACTATGCCGCGTACAGACAGATCGACAAATCGGCAGAAATGGGAGAACATGTTTTTTGAGGTCTAGGAACCCTAAAACGCAAATATCTGCAAAATTCTGGAACGATGATTTTTTTACGATTTCAACACTTCCTTACGAGGAAAATAAAAAGAAACTGTTTTATTTTCGTATAAGGCTAGATTTCTGGATAAGTATAAGTATAGATTTCTGGATGAGACCTGGTTTTCTATAAAACTGGATCCTTGTCATGTTCAAGCAGACTCGTTACCCTTTGAACTTAATGGAAGACGAATGTTGTTTAAACAGACCAGAAATTCTTTAAGAATTAAGAACTTTTATGCTTTAATTTCATGAGATGAAAGTTTCAACGACATATCTGTAATAACTGTCAGTTTCATTAACATATCTTTAATATCTTAACTTTTATATAAAAAGGGGATTTAAATGATTGAATCAATATGCACACGCGAACGCCGCGTTACGCAGTGCTTATTTTTATATTTCTGAAACAACATTTTTTTATAATATTATTGTTCCAATAATGTAAAATTAGCCACTGTAGCATGGCGTTCGCGGGTAAATACACAGAGTGTAAATATTGAATGTCCTATAGTACTACTCTAATTTATTCCAAAATTTTGAATGAATTTGTCTTATAGAGTTACAGCGGTCTATATATATATATATATATATATATATATATATATATATATATATATATATATATATATATATATATATAAATATATATATATATATATATATATATATATATATATATATATATATATATATATATATATATATATAAATATATATATATATATATATATATATATATATATATATATATAAATACATATATATATATATATATATATATATATATATATATATATATATATATATAGAGGTCCCTATTCGGACGAGAGAAAGAAAGCTTTGAAAATTCCAAATGTGATTTTGGCAAACGTCAGCAAAACTGTTGTTTTCAGAACGACAGTAGTAAAGGGATGTACACCCGGAATGAAAACACATTGTCTTTTTCCATCCGTGAAGACTAAGAATCAACAATGAATAGTAATATTGCGTATGCGCAAATAAGAGTTTATGACCATACAACTGTTTTATTTACAAATCTAAGAATCGTTCAATCGTTGGTTATATAACACTTGATTTTTTTGCAAAATTTGAAACAATAGGAAGTATTTTTACACTAATTTTTTTAACGTTTAATTAGGTCGCCATTTTGTTCCACCATTTTGGATTTGTACCAAAATTTTACCAGTTCATCTCCATATAACATCTAATTTTTCTGCAAAATTTTGGAAAAACTGGATAAGTAGGTTTTCTAGTAATGATTTTTTTTAACATTTTGGTAGGTCGTTATTGTATTTCGCGATATTGGATTTTCACCAAAATGTTAACGTGTGATCAAAATTTGAAGTTGATTGGTTATTAAGTTCTTTTCCAGCTATGCCGCGAACACACGTACAGATAGACCGCCGGAATTGAGAAAACAAACATCTAGGGACCCTGAAACCTGAAGTTCTGAAAAAATCTCGGAAGGTGATTTTTTTACGTTTACAATACTTTCAATTCCGTTGGTCTGTGTATAGGTCTGCTTGTTTGTCAGTTCGCGGCTTAGCTAAAAAAATTACTTTTCCGATTGAATTCAAATTATGGGCAAAAATTAATGGTTAGACGGGAATAACCTGGTAACATTTTGGTAAAAATCCAATATGATGGAACAAAATGGCGCCCTAGGGAAACGGAAAAAAAATATTAATAAAAAACTAATTATCCTATTTACCTCAAATTTTGCAGAAAAATCAAGTGTTACGTAGAAACGAATTGGTAATACCTTGCTACGAATCCAAGATGGCAACATAAAGTGGCGGCCTAATAAAATATTTAAAAATTCAGGGTACTTATTCGATTTATTTTAAATGATGCCCAAATATCAAGCGGCATAGGCATAGTAGTAGCAATATATAGTAGCAATACTAAAATAATGGTACGAGAGGCAGTATATATGTGTTACTCAATTTGAGGAACTAAATACACCTTTAGCGTCCCTAGATGCGTAAAAAACACGTTTTCTCAATTCCCCCGGTCTGCCTGTCAATTCCCAGCATAGCTAAGAAACTACTTACCCGACTAAAAGTTATATGGGGATGGAACCGGAACCAAATAGCGGCCTGATGAAGTTAAAAAAATATATGACTAAAAAACTAATTATAACTGTTATACAGAAATGAACTAGTAGCATTTTTGGTACAAAGTTGGAGGCCTAATAAAATATTTAAAAAAAGACCTTTGAAAAACTTACTTACTAGATTAATTTTAAAATTAGTGCAAGCATTAAGTACGATACAGAGATAAACCAGTAAAAGTGTAGTACGAATTCAAGATGTCGGAACAATATGACGGCCAAAGAAAATGTTTAAAAAATCAACATAAAAAATCTTTTTATTATGTGTTATAGAGATAAACTGGTACTAATTCAACATGACGCAACAAAATGGCGGTTTAGAAAAATAGTTTAAAAATTTCTTATTTATTTTATTTTAAATTATGCCCAAAAGGTAAAAACTGAAATATTGGTACGAATCCAATGTGGTGGAGCAAAATGGCGCCTAATAAAAATGTTTAGTAAATGACTATGTGCGGAACTAAATTGGGCTGCACTTCGTAGCGAAGGAAGTTTCGGGTAAAGGAAATTTACCGATTTTTTTATACTTTATTAATAAATGTCCAGTTAATTGCACTTATTCTCAGAACTACCACAGAAATAAAATTAGCGATATGTGCCACAACTGACGGAAAACCAAACATATAAAGAATAGAAATGTCAATGTAAATCTTCTAAGGACATACAATTACGTTTGAGTCAATTAATACCAAACATATAAAATATACCTCTTTAAAAATATTTTTGACAATAACTTTGAATAATAAGTGAAACATGATAAAATGAAAACACTGTGCATATCGTTTTCATTATATTTTTTTTCTAATAATACTTTTTTTTATAATATGATATATTCATAAAATTATTAATTAGCGTAATGAACATTTAAACTTACCTAGCTTTATGAGTGGTGACATAAAAAACATTAAATTAAATTACAGTAATTTTGCTACACATAACATATCTAAGTATATCTTTTATTTCTTTTGGACTGTGCATTAGAGTTAACTTTAGTACTTTTGAACACGACATACATATTTATTCATATAAACTGCATAAGAGATAAGTTACTTGATGATAATGAGAACATTGTGCGTCAATATTTTGTTTGCGAATAAGTTTTAGTATTTACTTTTAATGAACTGATATCACTTATTATATTTGAGTTTGCTACTGAATAAAAAAATAAAATATTGTTAGATAGGTGTAAACATGTTTTTTTGCAACTTTTTTATAGTCGATACATTGTAATATATTACCTTCATGGATATTTTAGGGTTCTAAAGGTAAAAAATTACCTATTTCAATAACTTAAAATCACGTCATAAGATATATATCGTAAACCTAAAACCAAACACGAGGCCCAACGAGAGATTTTTTTGAAAATTATGTGGGTGGGTAGTCAACTTTACATTTAGTAGTTTCTGGTAATAAGGGCGAATAAAAATACAAGTCCTTTTTTGGTTTCAGCCTTACAATTAGTAGTTTGCGGAAGGCGAAAAATGAAAATACAAGCTGTTGACTTTTTCCCGGGCCCAGATTTACTCTTGACGGCCCTGGATGTGGGTAACTTGAAACGATCCTACAAACTTGAATTATATTGTTTATTTTTTGCATCCACCAGAGATCAATACTTTTTAGTGAACTCTAAAATGTGTAAGTTGTAATCTTTTAATTTAAACACATAAAAGTATCTGGTGTTATTATAATTAGAAACAATATTATTACCTATTATAATAAGCTAAATTGAGGTACTAAAATAAAAACGTAAATAAATATTTACTTTTTTCAGAAACTAAAAAATGTTCGAAAAATTTAATGTGCCTTTTTTTGGGACTATAAACTTAGATTCCGAAAAACATATTTTTACAAAAAAAAATTATGATGTCGGTGCGGATATGCGTGTATAAACAATATTTGCTCCAATCGATTATATATATTTAAAATAAAATGTAACTACGGAATATTTGGAAAAACGGAGAAACACGTCAAATTTATTTAATTTTTTTTAATACAAAACAATTTTTGTCAACTCTAGGGGTAGCCCAAAAAGGATGAGGGAGCCCCCGGAAACGGAAAAAAAAATGCTGAGACACTTCAAACTTTTATTTTTTCTGTATAAAAACTTTGTTTTCAACTCTACAAGGTAACCATTGAAACACGTCAAATTTCTTTTAGTTTTTACATGCATATATTTTTTTTAAACAGGGTAGCTTAGAGATACAAAGGAGTAACCGAAAAACGAAAATATTTTTTGTTTTAAAGCGGTTACTTACTTAAATAAAAAGCAAACGGTAAAACATGTAAGTTTCTTTTATCTCTTTCGATATAAAATATTTTTTCCACTATACAAGGTAGTCCTAGGGAATAAAAGAGTGCAAATATTTGTTTTTTTCCATAATGCGTAGTTAAAAAAAAACGACAAAACAGGGCTTAATTTTGTTAAGTGGTCGGTCTCATGCCTATATAAGCAAAAACTAGTCCCACTAAATACTGATTTGATTGATAGTAAAAATCATTTTTCTAAACCTATTTTATAAATCTGATCAATTTTAATATCTGTTTTAATCTACTATTCTCCCCAGTTAGTAAAAAAACTCATTTCTCCACTTCACTATTAGCCAATGATCGTCTATGCAAGGCCATACTAACTACTCTCGGCATTACTTAACTTCGAAAACCTCAGAGCTTTCTGACTAACTAGTTTGTTCAAGTGGATTATTAAGAATTATATTCATAGTACAATGTTGTTTTTTTTTCTAAACCCACTACCCACTTATTTTATGAATTTGGTGGATTTAGTGTACTTAGTTCTCCCTTTTAGTGATTTTCAATTCGAGGTAACGAGATTAAATAAACACACACATTAAAAGGAATGGCCTGAGTTAAATATTATTTTATGCGTATAGTTTTGAAAATTTAAGAAAGTGTTTTCTCTCTGCAAATCGTATTGACTAAAAATTCATATCAAAGCTGGACACACGATATATAAATATGAGACAAAATAAAAAATAACATTTCTATTAGTAATTGTTACCTTACCTAATTTAATCTTTATACACTCAAGCTTCAAATCAAAATGATTCCAAACTGTTTATTATAAACGATAGTATATTTCAAGATCGCCCCTATAAGCTACTTTAAAAACCTATTTTAAGTATTTTTATCACTGTACTGTCAAAAACAATCTGTTTTGAAGTATTTTTAAAGCTTTATCAGGAGATTTATCTGTTGAATATATGCCAGGGATGGAATAAACCATTTTACTAAGTTTTTTTAAACATCATTGCAATTAAATCCACAATAATAACAAAACAACGAAGTCAGTCTCGCTTGTTGACATTGCTATTTGCTATATATCTCAGCCGTAATATAACCCGAACTAAGCAAGAGAAGATCTGAGTACTCAGAACTGGCATAGAGATAAAAACCATGAGGAATCTTAGCAGTGTTCGGATAGTGCTCATCGTAATATCGACAGTTGGCCTGATACCCAAAACCCTAAAAGACGATCTGGCGTTATCCCACCTGAAATCAGATGTTGATGAGAATGTAGAAAGTCGTAATTATTGGCAGCTGTAAGGCGGTTCGGAAATTTCTGCAGTAACTCACCAATGCGCAAAACATAATGTTGTTAAAGCCAAATTAGGTATGAGGATTGCAATAAGACAGCCTAACTGTAACAGCAAGAATAGAACTCCGTATTAATAATAATAACAATATTAATAATAATAATAAATAAAAGTGAACACTGTAGATCAATGTGTTAAAGCGGCGATTCTTCGAACTGTGAGAGTAGTCAGAAATACTCTTAACAAGCCTTGAACAATTATGTTCCGGCATAGATACAATACCGAGCCAATCGAAAAAAAAATAAATGTCCAACATCATTGTCTGTCGAGCAATTCGATAAAGCAACGAAATAACTATATATACAGAAGTAGAAGGTTTTACAGTAATAAAATCAAAGAATAATGAGAAATTCATATTAAAAACCGATGTTCAGGACAATTGCAGAAAGTGCGACTCCCCAAGAGAAACTATTAAACACATAATTGCAGGATGCCCAGTGATATCGAATAATGCATATCTAGGACGGCATAAGTTGCCAAGATTATTCATAAACAGTTGGTCCAGAAACACAATTAGTAAAAGAACCACCTCTATTTTACAATAGATAATGGACAGGACTATCAATTTCAATAAGCCAGATATCGTACTGATAAACTTACAAACTAAGAAGGCCATTGTGATAGATATTGCCTTTCCAATCACTCATAATGTTTTATCAACAGAAATTAGCGATATAGATAAGACGATGTTGGCGACTGGAGCAAGTAAAAATAATACAGTAGCAATCCAGGACGTGGTAATAAAAACAAAAACTATGAGAAATTCATATTAAAAACCGATGTTCAGGACAACTGCAGAATGTGCCTCTCCTTAAGAGAAACTATATAACACAAAATTGCAGGATACTCAGTGTTATCGAACAATGCATATCTAGGACGGCATAACCAAGTTGCCAAGATCATTCATAATCAGTTGGCTCAGAAACACAAGTTAGTAAAAGAGCTATCTCCATTTCACAAATACTCACCTGAACCAATTCTCGTCAAAAGACCACCTGCTATATTGAGAGCGACCAATGAAAACGGACAGGATTATCAATTTTAATAAGCCAGCTACCGTACTGATATGCAATCAAACTGAGAAGGCCACTGAAATCGGTATTGCCTGTTCACTTACTCATAATGTTTTATTAACAGAAAGGGAGAAGGTCACAAAATATGAGTGAGTTGGTGAGAGGAGAAAGTAAAAATAATACCCATTGTTATTTCAGCCACCCGATATATGTCCAAAAACTTGCCCAAGAACGTAGAAAAGTTAGAAATTTCACTGACCTACTAACTAGTCATGCAAAAGGCGGTAATTTCACAAACATGCCATAGGAAATTTCTCGGAGCAAATTGATAGAATGAATTTTCTTTCATAAGCCTGTATTAAAGCAGACATTTCACCTGAAGAGCTGAGACAATTTAAAATTGAAATAATAATAACAATAATAATAATAACAAGAGTTATCCAGTTTTTAAAGAAACCATGAGCAAATGGTCAACAAGGCTTAGGTGAAAGACGTGTGACAAACAGATTGACGCAGGCAGCATTCGAGTGAGGAGAGGTATCTTCCAAGTGAACTCTCTTTCGGCTCTTTGGTTCTGCTTGGCGCTAAACCCAGTTTCACGGATTCTCAAAAATATCGGATATGGATTTATCATTAAGAATGGACGAAAGCAAACAGCCATACGTAACCACCTATTCTACATGGACGACCTCAAAGTATATGCAGCAAACAGGAAGCAGCTGGAGACTTTACTAAACTTAATACACCAAGTAAGTTCAAACATAGGCATGACATTTGGAATCAGCAAGTGCCAAAGATCCAAGTGGAAAAAGGACGTCTGAGGGAAGTCCCACCTATCCGACTTGATGTATATACCTGTGTTAATGCAATGACTGAGAGCTCATACAAATACCTGGGAGTTCTGCAAACTAATAAAGTGGACCATACTAAGAAAATACTCACTGATCAGTTTATAACGAGAATACGTACCCTTACTGACCCTATCGAATGAGGAAAAAATCGAAAAATGGCGTTCAAACAATTGCATGGCCGGTTCCCAAACGAACTTCAAAAAGATTACATCGATACGAACTCCTCAGTACAGTGGCTTAAAAGCGGCACAATATTCCCAGAAATAGAAGCATTTATCATCAGTATCCAAGACCAGGTAATTAACACAAAAAACTACCGAAAATACAGCATCAATGAACATATATACCAGATGATAAATGCAGGAAGTGTGGCAGCCACCAGGAAACTGTAGAACACATAATCTCAGCATGTAGGAGTCTGGCAGGATCCAAGTGCGTTGAGAGACACAACAAGGTAGCCACAATCGTTTATCTGGAATTACTTAAGAACTTTAACATCTCATCCAACAGCGAAGACCCTTATTACAAATATAAACCACTTCCAGTAGTAGAAAATGAGAACGAGAAAATTTACTGGGACAAAGGAATAATCACGGATCTTACTATTATGCACAACAGAACAGATATAACGGTTGTAGATAAGAAGGACACGAGTGTACTTCTTATCGATATCTCAATACCAAACAACAACAACCTACAAATGAAGCAAACTGAAAAAATAAATAAATCAGTCCGTGGAGATTGTCCCGATTATTATGTCGTCAATGGGTCTGATACCAAAAACTCTCCAAGAAGCTATAAGTAAGACAGGAATATCTTGGAACACATACAAAGAAATCCAGAAGTCCGTGGTTCTTGATACTGCACATATCGTTAGGACGTTTTTGGAGCCGTAGGCACCAGTATTAATCCTGTGTAACAAAGATCGATTAATGCTGCAAAACCAGATGCTCATCTGCGAATTAAAAATATAATAATAATAATAATAATAATTTTATGCAGTTAATTCTAGATAATGTTGTCACTGAACAAGCGATACATAAGGCTATTAGTCTATATACAGCGTTTATAGATTACCAAAAAGCGTTTGACTCTGTACCAGGCTAACTAAATTCCTGGAAATGTATAACGTGGTCTATCCGCTTGTTAAATTGTTAAAAGAACTAATGACTCATTGGAAAACGCAATTAAACATGAGCAGTACAGACGGCATTATAATAACTGACTGCATACAGAGTCAGGTGGTTTTGTTTAGTTTTAAACCCTCTTTCACATATGCTAAATGAGAGTCGCCAAATGTTCGATATTAAATCCTATTGAAAAACTAAATACAATATTACACATCTGATGTATATGATGACATTAAACTGAATGCCATAGCTCGACTCATATCAACTCCCTATTAGGAACTGTTGAGATTTTCTCTAAAGATATTGAGATGGGCCTCGTCTCGACAAATGCAGAATTCAGACGATTGTTAGGGGCAAGCATAGTACCAACGGATTCTAGCTACTCGATGGCGATACAATCCAATCTATGAAATAAGGGGAAACGTATAAATATCTAGAAATACGTCAAGTATTCCGTATAGAGCATTAGCAAATGAAAGAACAGACTCAAATAGAATACACCAACCGCCTGAAAAGAATTCTGAATGCTGAATGTTAAAAACTTAATAAAGGCAGTAAACACATCCTATCATATACTTTTGGAATTATTAAGTGGACCAAACAGATATAGAAAATATTGAGAGAAAAACCATAGTAACATTCACCAAGTTCTGAGCGCATCGTGCCAAGTCAGCCATTGTGAAAGGGAACACAAGTCCAGTTATTCGCAAAGCAGAGCAAGCGGCCAAAACAATCCACTCTTGAAAGCAGAAGGCGTTACATGGAAGGTATCTTTACTAACTCAGTGCTGAACATGTAAATCAGGAGGTGTCAAACTATTAGGTGGCTCGTGGAGAACTATGACGGCAATGTATGATCAAGCCACTAGGAGTTAGCTTAAACATATCACTAAGGATATTTTTTGTATTTTTTACTCTCAAACAAAACAACACTTAGTTTTAGTGTTATTCCTCGTTACCATGCTTTAGACTTTATTTGAAGTTTTATTTGGTATTAGGAGCAAACTTAAGCAAAACGTATCTTTTTTACTGTAAGGTCTGAATCGGATGTATCAAATAAGCGTACGTTTGTTAATCAAAACATAGCCGTAAAGGTTATGTTAATAGTAAAGTGAATCAATTAAAAAATTATCACACTCGCAAAAAAGATATAGATTAAGCAACATTTTGTTTTCGATCTGTGCCATATCCGGCTATTAAATTTAAATTCGTAAAAGGAAAATTATACTTAATTATGTACGTTAATTATAATTCCATATTTTAAAATTTTTGACTTTTTGAATACAGGCAAAACCCCTTTAAAACATTGATCGAAAATCTGAAAAACTGAAATATCTCGAAAACTATAAATATTTTAATAAAATATGGGCCCTAGGGAGATGCATATTTTATTCATATACGGGTTTCTTTCATTGTCTTACAATTTTTTTTTAAATTCTAAATGTCAGTTTTATCGAAAGCAAATTTTTAGAAGAAGAAATTTTTCTGTTATTTCCAGTTCTATAAATAATTAATTTATTTCTATAAAATTTTATCAAAAATGAATAGTAATGTAGATGTTATTCAAATAGTTGTTTTTGTGACATTCTTAACTCAAAAACCTACTCTCTACTTTAATTTAAAATTCACAAATAAATATAATTTTTGGTTACTATTATATATATATATATATATATATATATATATAAACAATAACTTTTTAACCATTATCATTTTATTTTAATACCAACAACTGTCAAAATATTTTCTATTTATGTACCAGTAGGACCAGCGACCATTTATTATACAAAAGATAGCCGTCATGGATATGCTAATAGAAAAACATGTTCTGTGCCACACGTATATGAATGCTGCACAATGCAAGTACCCAAAGTCCAAAATTTTAATACCAGCTAGTTCGTATTATCATGCATGCAATATATGATTAAACAATACTATCGTAATGTCAAGAAACAACGTTTTCGAGAAGAAACACAAATGGACGGCATGCTACTAGTTAAAGCATACGTTATTATACCTTTATAACAAAAAAAAAATGAGTTGGGTAGATAGCGACTGAAAGTTTAATGAAAACAGAATTTGTGAATTGAATTTTCGATTTCGTAAGTTATTTTCATAATATATTTTCTGGAAAAAATGGGTTTTTTATTTCTCCGCACGTAGATTCATATTCTTTATAAAAAATAGAAAGTGTCTGTGCTAAGAAATTTTAATATAATGCTAAAACAGCAGAAAACCCTTTTTGAATATAATTACCAAAAATTTTCTCCGACTTTCCGTTACCAAGCTGATGCGCATTTGATGTTGGTCAAAAAACCCATATTTCAAAAATTTCCGGTCTGTAAAGAGAAATGCGCGGCGGCTTTTGTAAGAACGCGAGCAACAGCGTAGACTTGAAAATTCCAACGACGATGACAACCTAAACCAGTAGGTTATACTTTTTAAAAGTTAATTCTCACAAAATCATCTTACATATGCTATCCTAATATAGTCAGTTTGTGTACTGTAATAGACTACATTGTATAACTAATTTGCCACAAACAAAAACTGCCCTAGTTCAATCTCCCCCACAACTCTATTGGTATAAGAATTGTAAATTCACATCCAGGACATCTAATAAAGAAAAGTGACCAATTATCAACTGTTTTCCCTTGTGTATTAGGACAACAACTCCTTGGGTTCTAGGAGTTGTTGATTAGGATCACAACAAGCAAGGGATGATATAACAAGGTTATCCCTTTTGTATTAGAATAATGTCTTTAGTAATCTGTTATTCTGTTATTCATTCTTCCATACCGCGGGTCTAAGCGCGGGTATTAAATATTATCTTGCATTAAAGTGGTTGAAATGTTTTATAAGCCAACAATGATAGGAAGTGACATTTTCAAATGACAATATTGACAACTAACCATTTTATCATTCTATCAGTTTCAAAATTTTAAGTACATATTTTCACAAAATTCAAGTAAAATTATATTATCGATGAACAAATTACGACCATATTTTAAAAGCATACCAGGTATATTTAGGGAATTTTCTGAAAGATATGACGTTGGAATTCTGGGAGAACTTGGTAGGGGCGCTGGAAGAGGTGGTGGTGGCGGAGGGCCGATAAGAGAAGCTGGAGGGCCGTTTGGTAAGTTGACTTAATTACCTGTGACATATCTAATGGACTAAAAACATTTACATTTAGCGGGATATCTGACAAGGCTAATATTTTATATTATGACTGATTTTTAGTTTTATATTTTAAATATTTAATAAATTACTAGGTTTCTCTTGGATTAAGCTGGGATCAACTTTTCCTTTAGGGGTATGAAATATATGTACAAAATAATCTTTTTTGACTTCTCTAAACCTTCCGAATTTTATGATAAAAATATACTTCTGAGGAAAATAAACATTTGGGTAATGATGTTGTGAACGATCACATTTCGGCTAAGAAAAAGTTAAAAATTAGATAAATTCCTAAATAAAATAAAAGTTGAAGATTTTCGCAAGATTATTTGGTGAGCATATTACATTTCGGCTAAGAAAAAGTTGCTCCGAAAGCTATATCCCCAAGGGTATTTTATTAATACTTAAATGTATAATTTAATTGATTAATGATAGATGATTCTACGAAAGTGTATTATTTGCCATAACGTGTATTATTGTGTTGTAGATTTTTGCTGTTTCAGAAAATTTTTTTATTACATGAATTTACAATTTTGTAGATCTAAAACAGCCTCTGAGGAAATTCTTAAACTTCACAATGTTATAAACTTTCTTCTATCACTCAACGAACTTTATATATTTTATCCTAAAAAGTGCGTTTTTGCTACTTTTGTGCGAAACGTTAAAATCCGATTAGAGTGAGGTTTGTTGGATTGTAACAATTAAATGTTTCCATTTCTTAATTTTTGTTTCATTCGGTTGCATGCGTGCATCATAGGTTATATTTTTATTTTTGTATTTGGCCATTCTGCTATTTTATGGTACTGCTTCATTTTCATACGAAAATTTTTTCACCCCGAAAAAAATATTTAAAATAAGTCCTGTTTATTGAAAAATGCATCTATTCTGTACCGAATTACACACAAAAGTTTTTGATGTTCTGCTACTCCAAAAAAGCTACTTTATATAGTGAGATCTCTAAAGCCTGCGAACGGCTTCTGCAACTCGGGATCTTGATATATTTAGGAAAACTAAAATAGTGTTTTTGTGAAGATATGCTGTAAATTTAAAAAACAAATTTGAATCCGGCGTTTGCCCACCATCAGGTTAAAATGTTTAAATACGTACCTGAAATTTTTATCTTATTTTTTACAGCATGGCCCTCCTAAAACCAATGATCTATCACACTGATTCATTTAAAGTAATTAAAAGTTTCTATAATTTTTTTTTAGGTAAATTGGAAGCAGCCAGGGAAGAAGAGTATTTTTACAAGTTACAACGTAGGTTATTATACCAGTTGAAAGGTAAATTAGAGGAAGAGAATACGTTGAGGGAAAGAGAAATTTTGAGACATAAAAATGCGATCGACGAAAACAATAAAATGTCTAAAGAAATTAATCAGAAACTTACTGATTGTCAAAAAATCAAATAAAAACAATTTCTTTCAACATAAACTTATGAAAATTACTTAAAAATATATTTTCTGCATATGTGGAGCTTATACCACAATGTAAATTTTATGTAATAAATCTGTTTAAAAACTATAGTCTTATATTTCAGTTTGCATTTAATTTTTTGAAAAAATAATTTTTAGGTGAAAAAGTGGTATGTAAGAAATGAAGTGACTCTGGTGTGGTTTTGTTTATTAATTTTGGCGCACTCAACTAGTGGATTGTACTGATGAAGACCTTAAGTAAGAAACACGTATCTATAGTTGGTCAAATTTCATTTCTTTAGCAGTCATTACAAAAAAATCCTTTTTCTACTATATAATAGTTCTTGCCGCGTTAATATTCTCCTACTTTACTTTACTCTTGGGTTTTGAGTTTCGCCAAAGATAGCGACATGATGCTGTGTGGTGATAGAGTATCAAGTCTGGCGAAGAATCTGGATGTTCTCTTTATAACCGTAAATGTCGGTTTTGCTCCTCTTGGTGATTCTGGGTTTTATGTATTAATTTTGGCGCTAGTTGTACTCGTCTCTCAACTAGTTAACTGTACTGCTGAAGAGCATAAGTTAGAAACACGTGTCTATAGTTGGCCAAATTTCATTGCTTTAGCAATCATACCCAAAAAATCCCTTTTACTTCTCTTGTAAAATGGAAGTATTGTAACCGTAAAAAAATCACTCTCCGAGATTTTGTCAGATCTTTACGTTTCAGGATCCCTAGATGTCGAAAAACGTGTTTTCCCAATTCCGTCGATCTGTCTGTCTGTGTGTCCGTTCGTGCTATAGCTAAGAAACTACTTACCCGATTGACTTGAAATTTTGCTCAAAAATGAAGAGTCATATGGGAATAAACTGGTATATAACATTTTGGTAAAAATCTAATACGGCAAATCAAAATGGCGGCCTACTTATTCAATTTATCTTAAATTTTGTACAACAATCAAGTATTATCTAGGAATCAACTCATAAAATTTTGGTACGAAACCAAGATGACGGAACAAAATGACAACTTAATAAAATATTTTAAAATTTAGCCTGAAAAAGCTACTTAATGAACTGATTGTAGTATAGAAATGAATTAGTAAATGGTACTACATATTTCAAGACGGCAGAACAAAATGGCGGCCAAATAAAAATTTTGTAATCGTGAAAAAAACACCCTCTCAGTTAGGCAAAATTTAATCGCCATATGGGGATGTACCTGGTAATATTTTGGTAAACATCCAGTATGCCGCAACAAGATGGCGGTCTAATAAAACGTTAAAAAAATTATTACTAAAAAATCTAATTATCCAATTTGCCTTAATTTTTGCAAAACAATCAAGTGTTACATAGAAATGAACTGGTAACATTTTGGTATGAATATAAGATAGCAAAAAAAATAACGGCCTAATAAAATATTAAAAAAATCACTCTGAAAAAAAAATACTTATTAGATTAATTTGAAATGTTGTGCAAGCATTAAGATAAAGATAAACTGGTGAATTTGTGAAAATGGCGGACAAATGAAATTCTAAAAAAATTAAAGTAAAAAAAATATTATTCAATATAGGGATAAACTGATACGAATTTAACATGACGTATGATTTTAATTTAAATTATGCCCAATAATCAAGTGTGGCATAGGTAGAAACTGGTAAAATATTGGTAGGAATTCAATATGATGGAACAAAATGGCGCCCAATAAAAATGTTTGAAAAGAAAGTAAAGACTATCTACTAAACTAAATTGGGCGACTGGCACTTTTTACTATTCCTAATAAAAGGAAAAATTTATAACGAAAGAACTTCGGGGTAAAGGAAATTTACCGATTTTCTATATACAAGGTCCTTTCAACAAAGACTAGGACTGATTTTTTTACGACCCAGTGCAATGAGCTACATACCGCCAAAAATCAGAAAATATCATCCAAGTAGGCTTCTTCATTTTGCTAAATGTCAGTTGTCATAAATTATTATTTGATTTTGACGCCGCTCTAAAGTTGAGATATTGTTACCGCGCCTCTAAGAATCGTGAGGATGAATTGAAAGAACAAAGATATGCGATCAAATTTTGTGTTCGTCTTGGAAAATCAGCAACGGAAACTTTTTCGATGATTATTACGGCTTTTGGGGAATTGTCTATGGCAAGATCTGCTTGATTTCGATGGCATAAAGACTTTGTTAGTTGTGAGTTGTAAGCCGGTTCAGGTGCTCCTATTGTGGCACTAACTGAGGAAACCATCAATACCGGAGCAGTAGTTATTCGCACAGATTCACGTCTGACTATTCCACAACTCTCAAATATTCTTAAAATATCTGTTGAAAGTGTTTTTACTCTTTTACACAAGCATTTAAACATGTCTAGAGTTTGTGCTGGCTGGATTCCGCGTATACTGACACCAGATCTAAATGCGAATAGAGTAGCGGTTTGTGAATACTGGAAACAATACGTTGAAGAAGAAGGCGAAAAATGGTGAAAAACCATTATTACTGCGGATGAAACTTGCGTGTGTTGTTATGATTCGGAGATGAAGCAACAGAGTACGCAGTGGGTAGAAAAAGCAGGACCATCTCCAAAAAAAGCACGTGGGCAAAAATCTGCTGCTAAAGCTATGGTCATAATATTTTTTGATAACAAAGGCATGGTGTATACGCACATGGTCCTACATGGTAATACAGTAACTGCCAGTTATTATAAACAAGTTTTGTTTATAATAACTGAGCTGATTGGAAAGTGGAAACTTCATCATGATAACAATAAGGTCTGTACCGCATCCTCCATATAGTGGCATAGCCCCATGCGACTTCTATCTGTTTCCTCAAGCAAAAAAAGACCTTAAAGGACAACGATTTCAAACAGAATTGGAGGCTGTTAAGGCTTTAGAGGCGGTCTTGAAGAAGCTCTCAAAGAATTGGTGCTAGTTGGCCTCATCCCTCAACTAGTTGACTGTACTAATAAAGGCCTTAGTTGGCCAAATTTCCTTGCTTTAGCGGTCATCCTTTTTCTACTATACAGGGTGTTTCTTAATTGAATGTCAATATTTAAGGAGGTGATTTTTGGGTCCATTTTAAGAAGAAAACTTTATACAAACATATGTCTTAAACGGTGTAAATTTTGAGATACAGGGTGTTAAACTTTGAATAATTTCATAATTTTTCGATAATATCTCGAATACCACTTTAGATACTGTAATGAAATTTGGTATAGAGTGTGGAATTTTTTGATGTAGAACATTTTTTTAATTTCCACCAGTGGCGTCCGTACGGAATCCGACCTGCATATTTTCCCAGACGTTAATAGTACGTCACTGATTTTTTTAAAATAAAAATTATTTTTGAAATTCCCATTCATTTTTGAGCACGTTTGATCCCTTGGTAATTTTGTGTTGTACGCACGGTTTTCGTTTTAAAAAATAAAAACCGTTTCTCTGCATGGTCCTAACAATCCTGGTCATAAGACGGATATCACCATACATGCAGAGGAATATTATTGTATTAAACTCGAGAAATAAAATCTTGTCGAAATAAAATACTAAAAGTTTTCAAAAACAAACAAATGAATCAATAAAAATGCTTTATTTTAGAAAAATCAGTGGCGTGAAAGTAATTACTATGTCCATTCTTATTAAAATCAGAAATCGCTTTATCTTAGCGAGAGATATTTGTAGATAATAGTATGTAGTCTTCAGCCACCAATCTAGGACCACCATGTCAATGTTTTTCAGAAGTCTGTTCCTTCATAAATACTTTTTATAAATTTTATTAAAATAATATGACATTCTTCAACAATAACAAGTTATTTACAAAACTATACTAATACAACTAGGTACATAATTAATACTTTCAACAAAAATAATTAGGTTTTAACAAATTGACAGCACACTTTGTGAAACAAAATAGAAGAAAAAAATTAGTTAAATTGTTGAAAATGCCCACCACCTTGGAGAATACACGCTTCAGCCCTTTTCCTCATGTTGTCGCGAACTCTTTGAAGGATACCCTCGGTGTTTCTGATAATAGCGCAAGAATCTCTTATACGATCCTTCAGCTCCTCTACAGTGTTTACTAGGGTGCGGTAAACTAAAGATTTAAGATGTCCCCATAGAAAAAAATCCAAACTATTTAGGTCTGGGGACCTAGGGGGCCATGGTTGAGGTCCGCCACGACCTACCCATCTGTTGTTAAATGTGCGGTTCAAATATTCTCTGGCTTCAGTACTAAAGTGAGCGGGCGCGCCATTGTGCATGAACCACATTCTGTTTCTAATCAGAATTGGTATATCTTCTAACAATATCGGCAAATCGTTCTCAAGAAACCGGCGATAATTATGGCCATTTAGTCTTTCTGGGAGGAAAAAAGGTCCAATTAGGTGATTTTCGATAATGCCAGCCCAAACCTTTACAGAGAATTGCTCTTGATGATGATGTTCTACAATGGCATGGGGGTTCTCGTCGGCCCATATATGATTATTGTGGAAGTTTCTGATAGCGTTCCTGGAGAAGTTCGCTTCATCTGTGAACATTATTTCGCGATCAAATAAAGGATTACGCACAATTTTTTTCAATAACCATTCACAAAAATTAATTTGGAAAGGAAGATCCCGGGGAAGTAAGGCTTGCACTCGTTGAATGTGCTATGGGTATAAAAAAAATCATGTAGAATTCTCTAAACTAGGATGTGCGAAATATTTTTCCTAGTACTCAGTTCAGGATTTTCATCTACGGAATTTAATACTGCCTCTTCAATTTCTGGAGTTCTTACAGTCCGATGGGCCCCTTTTAATTGATTATTTGGTTTGAATTTACCTGTTTCAGTCAATCTTCTATGCACATTTGCAAATATTCGCCTATCTGGTCCTACCAGGAAACCGCTCTTGATATAATCGCCTAGCTTCCGGTGAACTGCCATCAGCCAAACCATACATCTAATGCATGTCTGCCAACTCTTCATTGGTACACTCAAACATTTTTTTTCTCAGATATATCAGATATTTAGAACACAAAATTAATTAAACCCGACTGAATCTGCAAGGTGAACTGTCAAATTAAGTTACAAGAGAAGTATTAATTCTGACAGCCAAAGCCTACTACAATAATAATTATTATTAGTAATCTTTCTTTATTGATGAACTAATAGTATTTTATAGTTTAGTGTTAAAAAATTATAAGCTCAAATAATAATTTTGAAATTTTTGGGTATTAGTTACTCATAAGCAAATTTGATTTCTCGAATTTCAGTAAAAAAAAATTTTCCTTGCATGCCATGACGATTGGTGTTGTCGTCATATTAGCGATATTGTTAAAACTCTGCAGAGAAACGGTTTTTATTTTTTAAAACGAAAACCGTGCGTTCAATTCAAAATTACCAAGAGATCAAACTTGCTCAAAAATGAATGGGAATTTCAAAAATAATTTTTATTTAAAAAACTTCAGTGGCGTACCATCAATGTCTGGGAAAATATGCAGGTCGGATTCCGTACGGACGCCACTGGTGGAAATAAAAAAAAATGTTCTACAGCAAAAAATTCCACTAGATGCATAGTACCTCTATACCAAATTTCATTATATCTAGAGTGGTATTCAAGATATTATCGAAAAATTATGAAATTGTTGAAAGTTGAACACCCTGTATCTCAAAATTTACACTGTTTAGGACATACGTTTATATGAAGTCTTCTTTTTAAAATGGACCCAAAAATCACCTCCTTAAATATTGACACTCAATTAAGAAACACCCTGTATATATACTATATACACACACATATATATATATATATATATATATATATATATATAAATATGTTTGATAATGTCGAAAACAATCTTAACATTATTAAGCAACAAAAACACCAAGTTATAGTAAAGTAAATTTGACGTTTAATACCAAAATTTAAACTGAATCATTACAAAAATCTCCATATTTTGTAGAAAATATATAAACTAGGATAATCACAAATTGTAAATAAAACTTTGGTTTTTTATATTAAACTTTAAATATCTAGTTAGCAAAAAAAAGACAAAAAACAAATAGTTATACAACATAAAAACATTAACAGAAATTGGTAGAAACTGCAACAAATTTAATACAAATTGTAAAAAAAAATATATATAAAAATATTTTATTTAAGCGCATTTGATTTTTTTTTAATAACATATTTGATTCTGCCACTTCATTTATAATATTTTTTTTATCCACCTGATTTAGGAAGGATCTTTCTATATTTATCAATATAAAATTCAAGCCGCGCTTTTCTTGCTTATTCCTTAGTCTATTGTTCATATATTTAAGAATAAAAATGATCTCTTACAAGTTACCTGGGTAATTGGCAAAGTCAAAATATGTTGATACACTGTCGCTAGAACTGAATATGCCTCCTGATACAAGTTATATTTTAAAATAGCGACGTAACTGCAAAAGGGGCAGTCCCTGCAAGAGCAAATGTTTGTTACATCTTTAGAATCTATTTGCGTATTTCCAATGCTGGTTTTATCATCTTCACTTTCCTGAAGAGATAACTTGTAAAGATCCCAGTTGCCAGCAAAACTTGTTAATTCCTCCTCAATACCGTCAATTAAACTATGTGTCTCATTGGAGTCATAAAAGCTAAGGCAAATGGAGCAAAATAACGCAGATTTTCCTGAGCTGTATGTTAGCCACTGTCTTTGAATGTCATTGTCTCTATCAAACACTTTTTGCATATTAAACAGTAAGTTTTTTTTGGTTTTTAGGCCTTTGGGAGTGATATTCAAAAAAATGTATTAATTCATAATTTACCGGACGTTTAAAAAATTATGCTCCTCTAAAACTATTGGTTCGTCATTTAAATCTTAATTGTCTGTGCAAACATTTCTTAATACACTTTCGATTTTAGTGGATTCAGCAGTCTTTGTTTCACGTTCAGTGGACTTTTTAGGTTTTAAAAACGAATGTAGATTTTAACATTTACTTGCCTCCTCCATTTGCCATCGCCTTTTCTTCCAAGCCCTCCCGTTCCCTGCCTCTCCTTTCCTTTTTCGTTTGTCCATCCTATTCCTAAATCCGTCTCCTATTACGTCTCATCAAAAATTCCGGAAAGCAGACTTAAATGACACCATTTCACTGATGGTAATCATAGTAGAATATAAAAATACGTAAACAAAAAAAATTATTTGGTAATATCCAAAATATATTTTAAACACTAATTGTTTGGTAGACATCTTTCCGGCAATCGGCCTAGCGGGAAATTTTCCGGTATCCCATCTATCCCATCCATTCCTGAAGAAGTATTGCACGTACAATAACTTGTTTATATGTCTATAGTCTATCATGAATATGAATAGAGATGTGGTTGAACTCCTTCTTACGAGGGAATTTCCAGGTATACTTTTCCAAATTAATGTTTATTTATGGTTTTAACAAGGTACTTTTTATGAAATTAAAACCCGTTTAAAAAATGATACAATGGCTGATGTGGAATGGATATCTCGAGCAGAATTTCAGTTTACACAGAGTTATCAGTATGAACGGGATGGTTATTACCACCGTTCAAAAGCTCTGTTTGAAAATGCAATTATTATAATGTGGCATTCCAACCCTAGAAAAAGGCGGTTTTATCTCAAATAGTTAAGGTAATATAGAAGTTTGAAGAAACTAAAAAACAAAAAATGTTGAAATAATTTCTTAGTGAAACGATAAATCTGTTTCAATTCATTTGTGTCAATCAGTCCTACCCTACAAATTTCGTATGGATTTTCCTCATTCTCATCTAAAAACCAATTTAACGAGTTTTATTCTTGAAAATATTTAACATTTGCTTTTGGACTAAATATATCTTGTAATTTGTTTTTACGATAATCTTTGACCTTTACAAGATTTTGAATGAACATTAGAATACATTTTGTAATCCCAATTTAAACTTTATTCCTCATTTAATGTGATCAACTTACAAAATTGTATTACAGCAAACCAAGGTAAGAATTATTATTTTATAAATAACCAAAACTTAACTCGTATAGAAATGATTAAATGAAAACCAGAAATTTAAACATATTATGACAAAAGAAAAATAAAAGTTTTTATGAATACCTTTAAAGTAAAACTTCAACCGTGAAAGGCACGACTATAGCTTAGTTAAGTAATAATAAGCTGTTTATATCTTTAATAATTATGTTTTTAAGAATTATATATAATAATATAAGATTTTTAGGCCTAGTTGCTGGGCTTGTCCCACCCATCTTACTACTATTACTTCTAATGCCATTCGAAATTACGACTTTTGCGCATCTATTGCCGTGACTTGTTTCTATGCGTATACAAAAAAACCGTTAATGTGTGTAATCGGCCTGTATGTGTCCGTACCAAACTTTAAGATTTTTACTAAGAAGGCATAGAAGACCGTAATGGTGTTAATATAAACATATCGAAAACTGGAAATATAATCCTTTTATAAAAAAAGGGCTCAATTGATCTTTAGGATAAACGATATTCTTTAGGCAGCCATAGAGTCTCGATGTGCTTTTCCCTACACTAATTTCATAAGTGGTGGATGGAAAAGACTAGTTGTATTCCACTATAGTATAGATATTCTCGCTCTGGACAAGTGTACAAAAATTGGCAATAGGTGTGCAAAAATGTGCAAAAATCATACTTTCGAATCGCATCAAAAAAACCACTGACATTTTATGTTCAGGTATACTCAAGGAAATCTGCCACCAACACGAAATTAGCCTTGCAAAAAATAGAAGAATTAAGAAGCAAACATACAGGTGTCTCGTGAACATTATGTTCACAGATAAGAATAGAAGGCTTCGTATTATATATATTAAAAAAAAAACAGAGGAATGACCAACTGTTTTCGAAAAAAAAATAGAGAAATGTGTGAAAATGTAAGGGCAAAAACATTTTTTCAATTAATTTTGATTTTAGAACTCCTTTATCTTTAAAGGTTCTTTATCATCTTTATCACCTGATGGGCAAAAGGGTAATATTTACAGTCTGATCTTGAGGACAGGTCTATCGAAGTATAATCCCTATCCACCTCCGTCTCATCTTGGTAAAATTATTTGGGCTTCAGCTCCGCAAAATTACCCCATTTTCTACCCCTTTTTTATTTTTTAAGTTATATCTCGTACAACTTACTAATAAGAAGTTAACAAGAAGGTCAATTTCTACATGAATGAACCTTTTAAAACAAGAGAAAGGCAAATCCAATGTCTTTGACTCAGTTGACGATGATAATGGTAGACAATCCACAACATCGGAACCGGTACCAGTATTCAAATTCAGGCATTCCATTCCATCACCTAACACAGAAGCAATTTATGAAAGTATACCAAAAAACAGCCATTGTACAGCATCTTAAACGAAAGTTATTCTTTTCAGCGATCAACCAACCCAAACATAAATTAAAACCGAAACTAATTCAAAATATGGAAACTGAAATGCAAGGAGATGGCACTCCAAAACTCAAAGAGTTTGAATAAAATCATTAGAGAAAAATGATTTAGCAACTATTATGAACAATATCACCCACTTTGTCTAAAGTATGTTAAAAAGCTTATTAAAGACCAAAAAGTGAAAATTCAGATAGAAAGTTTCGAAACTAGTACCACTGAAAGACACATATTTACTCCAAGATGCAAGTCTACAAGATATCAAGGACAACTTTAACGAATTGCAACTGCAACAGGCGAAATACCTCTATATTTTTCTGGTAGAAAAAGTGCTTAAAAGAAGAAGAAACAAGGTTAAATGGTTAGATATTAATAATAAACACAATAGCTGGTTCCATAAAGACAATTTTCAATTAAAAAAAATGGCGCGAGATTTACTATTTAAAATTGCAACATAGGACAATAATTTTTCAAAAGAAAAATAGGATCAACCAAAATATAACGTATGGTCCTAAATACGAAGCAAGACTTGTTATAACCTCACCGAAATCAATTAACTACTTTAAGAATTTTTGCCTGTATCAAGTATCAAACAGTAATTCGAACAACAACTGATCAAGCTAAGAAATGTAGAAAATGAAATTAATAATTTTTTTTATTGTAAAATGTCTAATTCCAAAGTTGTTTGTTAAATATTTATACAGGGTGGGCCAACGAAAACTTTACACCCCGATTGAAATGACAATCTAGAAAAACGCTTGGGCCCGTCAATTTTCAGTTTTTTTCTTCTCCGTAGCTTAAACCCCCTTGCTGGGGGAGAACAACCTTCGAAATTTGAATAGGGGAGTGGGGACATGCCATACCTACCCGTCAGATTCTGATTCTAAGGGGAACAATTTGTCTGCTTTTTCCATCCCCGTAACGGGGGGAAGTACAACCCCCTGATTTTGAGGTTGAGGGATGAGGGATTGAGTTGTTGAGGTTGAGGGATGTTGCGATACCTTATTTAGAAGATATCATCGAATAAAATCTGACCCTAATATTTCGCGTCAAAATTTTCATCGATAACGAAGTTAAAGCTAAAATAGACGATTTGTCACGGTTGTTAATTTTTAGTAGAATTCCGTCGAGCAAAGGGTGGAAATTATAAAATTGGTTTTTTAAAAATAACGACTCTGCGCGAGTAACAGGGGCTTTATTTAACGAACGCTATCCCAAAAAAAATGCATACGCTGTTTTTGCAACTGGTTGCGAAATTCAACGTTAATGGTTGCCAAATGTAACGCTTGGTGTATCACCCACAACAATCAGAAGAATTCTTAAACAAAATAAGTTCCATTCTTTACATTTGGTTCAAGAACTGAACGAGGATGATTTCGATCGCCGACTCCAGTTCTGTGAAGTGGTCAGTGATATTATTAACTATAATTAAAACAACATGTTCTATATCAGCTTTTTGGGTGAGTGTTCATTTTACCTTAACGGCATTGTAAATTGGCATAACTGTCGGTATTGGTCAGATGAAAATCCAAGACTATTTCGTAAATTACATATTCAGCATCCTCATCAAATCATATAATCGGCCCCGTTTTTATACCCGGTAATCTGAATGGCGAAATTTATCAGGAATTATTAGAGAATGCTATTTATACGATCATTTTACAACACGATGGCGTATCACCTTATTTCTTACAACCTGTGCGACCATTTTTAAATGAAAATTTTCCTCAAAGCTGGATTGGAAGAAGTGGACATATTAAGTGGCCAGCCAGGTCACCTGATCTGAATCCAATGAACTTTTTATGGGGTCATCTGAAATCTAAGATTTTTTGAACAAAACTTATTTTACTGCGTATAATAAACTGATTACAAAATTATACTAGTACTTTCTTTTAGGATTTAATTTGAATATTCCTTTTTTTTTCCCTATATGTTTTTTAACCTTTTTACCGGGACCTACCTGTTCTGGGTAATTTTGTACAATAAGAGTCCTGAATTGGTCCCAAGGCGAGAAGAGTGTGACCTTGTCTTGTTCTTTGCTGAGTCCGGAATAGAGAGGGATCGCAGTAAGTATGTTCTGACCGTGTACGTAATTAAAGAACGAATTGTGAGATAAATATAATATAATATAAAAAAATGTTAAAAAGCACTCTTTTGGTTGGTTATTAAGTAGACATTTTTTCCACATTGTCTCTCACTATTTTAGCTTTCATTTCGTTACTAAAGACATTTTTAGGGTCAGATAGTATAAGGTATCGCAACACCCCTCACCCCTATTAAAAATTAGGGGATTGGGCTTCCCTCGTTAGGGGGTTGAAGTTACGAAGATGAAATAAGCAAACAAGGTGTTCCCCCTCGAATCAGAAATCGTTTTTACGTTTTTTACAAAATCGCAAAAAACGAAGTCTAATTTGTATCCAAACCTTCAAATGTCTAACGCATTTTAGCAAGCTGGCATTTCGTTGTGGTTGAAAATAATAAGGCGAAATTATAGGGTCATAAAAAATTCGATGAGACCTTTAAAAAGAGGTTTGTCCCGACCCCTTTCCCCTATTCCAATTTCGGTAATTGTTCTTCCCCCAGCTAGGGTGTTAAAGCTACGGGAATAAAAAAAACTGAAAAATAGTTCCCCTCAGATCAAAAATCGACCGGTCCGAGCTTTTTTCCAGATTTTTCATTTTAAATCCGGAAAATCGGGGTGTAAAGTTTTCGTTGGCCGATACTGTATATTATTAATATAAAACTACCGAAAACTGTAATGATTGTTTAGTTACTTTTGCGGTAGAAATATTCTAATTAGTATAATACTATTTTTAGGGAAATGAATGAGGTTTTATAGAAAAAATATTTTAAATAAATTATTCAAACAAAAAAAGTATTTTATTTTCACCCTATAATTATTGATATTACATTTTCTGTAGAAAAAAAAACAACATAGATTATGGAATCAAATTTATGAATTAATTGATAATATTTTATCTCAATTAAAATAGCATACGTTTATTGTTGTCGAGTCATATAAATAGGATAATTTTTCATAGAATTAAGATGTTCTATCTTGGTTAATTTTTTTATGGTGTGAAATAATTATTCTTCGATTACAGGCCTTAAATGACTTCGGTAAAAAATAAAATATTGAAATTCCTATAGACAAACAACTCCCGAATCTGCAAAAAAATCGCTGATGCCTGGGGTTCCTTGCAGCCTGTGGCAGAGAATTTCCCCGAATTTTCGGCTAATCAACGTCATATGCGAACATTTGCGTAAACGATTGTGTGGAACTCTTTACAGCAAGAGGTTATCAAGAACTAAGTTTCGTTTAAAACACCCCCGTGATCGCAGCTTCTTTTAGTCGATTCTCCAGAACCAATGCTTTTCTCCCTACACAGCGACAACGTCAACAACGATGTCAATGGATCTGCCACCCTAAATAAGGGGCGGCCATCCCGACCTTCAGAGTTTGGGTAATATAACTAATCGCTCAACTTATATACTTTACATACTAAAGGCGCTCCTTGGTCCTGTATCTGAACCAGGGGCGTGCAGTCCATGGAAGCAAGGTAAGCAGTGCTTCCCCAAAAAAAATTACAAAAGATCTTCTAAAATGTAATTTTTGAAATAGGAAACCATTAATTTAGTTTATATTAAAAATGCTAAAATATTATCATAATTATCAAGCCCATAATAAATGCAGTCTTGACTCCGACCGAGCGACAATAGAAAATGGAATAGAACCGATGCGGGCCGCTAGCTTCTCTGCAGCCGAGTCCTGTATGCTGATTTCATGTGAACCGAGCCAGAGGTTATTGAACTTTCCACCAGCTGTTGGCATTTTTTGCATTTCAGTCGCGTGCTGTAAGTGAGGGCGGAAGCTATCGTTGGAGTAGGTTTTTTGTTTGAACGGCTATCCGTGTGTTGCGTGATACGTACGTCGCGTCGTGCATGGTGCGATATGGAAGACAATAATACGGACGATATGCAAATACCGTCAACTTCGACTGTCGGTAATAACGTTGAAAATGTTGGAGAATTTAGTAAGAAGAGTGTGTGTGAATGTGTGGTGTGTGTCTTAATAATAAAGGGATTTTCAACATTAAACTTTGCTGATAAGCTTCCAATAATTTCCAAAGGAAGGGCAAAATCGCTTATGAAAAATTTAACCACAAAAATGAAAAACTGTATTAGACATTTTTATCCGGAAAAACAATACGAACAATTTAAATGGCTAACAGGGTGTGAAAATATAAGTAAATTATTTTGTTGGCCATGTTTACTTTTTGAAAATGAAAAATGTCTCTGGAATAAAACTGGTTTTTCCGATTTAAACAATGTCCATAAAGCTGTAAAAAGGCACATCATGTTCAGAGCGCATTTGCAGGCCGTCATAAAAGAAAAAGTCTTCGGCAAAACCAGAATTGAACACGCCCCGGAATCGAATCCAGAATGATTTAATTTCCGGTGTTGCAACCATTATTCTAAAAAGAATTAGGCAGGAGATTGGCGAGGCGCGGTTCATTGCTATTGTTCTGGACGAAAAAACTGATATCAAATTCAGCAACAAATAAACTATAGATTTAACGGGTTAAATGATTTTAAATTCCTCAAGCTCTGCAATTTTGATGCATTTCAAGGTAAAACTTTTCCAGAAGATGCGTTTAAATCTCTTCTTCTTTATTATGGCGAGTTCTTCGACCGAGTGTTACTGCGATCTGAACTAAAAGTGGTGACATTAGCGCCAAAAAAAAAAGGCTAAGGAGCTAATGCAATTTTTGAAAGACAAGGAGCTGGAAGATGCCTACACCGAAGTGTCGAAAGTGTGTGAATTAGTACTGACAATACCTGCCATCAGTAGAATGCAATTTTTTAACACTAAACGTATAAAAAATATGATGAGGAATTCAACGGGGCAGGAGAGACTTTCGCATACATCGCTGTTGTCCATTGAAAATAAACTTCTCCAAAATATGTCAGAGCATTGACGTTTTTATGATGACGTCATTGACGAATTTGCAAAAAATGATCGAAGAATCGAATTACATTACAAATAGGTAAGTTTCTAAAAATTGCTGCCCCTTCTTAAAATTTCGCCGCACGCCCCTGATCTGAACAATCTTGCCTCATCCCCCTAGAAGATATATCTGACGATGCTCGTGACTTCTGTCCCTCAACCGCTATTACTACCAGCAGTACTTTTTACTATGTACGTAGTATCTAATCCGACTTATATTCGGTGAATGTTTTGCAAATCTAATTCAAATCTAATCAGCAACTAAAGATAATGACTTGTATTGTTACTTGCGAAAAAATATTAAATGTTAAAGGTATATGTAAAATACGTTTGCTTTTTATTATATTATTACATACTTTGGATAAATGAGATTTAGTTTTCTCTCTTTTTCCAGGAACTCCCGTGGCGATGTTTAAAGTACTTCCCTTGTTACTTCTGATAGCGTCCTTCAGAAATTCCATACAATCCTGTAAGTCTACAGTGGCTATAACAAGCTGTACGTGGAATAGTTTGGAATCCCACAAACCTCTACAGGTCAACAACTACAAATCCTACTTAAGTTTCTCAGAAGGAAGTTTAGAAAATATTCCTAATGGAGCCTTTAAATTTTTTCCTCAACTGACTAGTCTCCAATTGAGCAGTGGCAAAATCAAGAAACTGGAAGATGACTCGTTTCGAGGACTTGTAGCTTTAAAACTGTTAAACCTATACGACAATCAGCTAACAGTTATTAACCAAAACGCCTTGAAAGATTGCGGAAATCTAGAGAAACTAGATTTAGGCATGAATAAGATCTCGGTTATTCATGAAAAGGCCTTCGAGCATTTAGTAAATTTGGAAAAATTAAATTTAGGATTTAACTCTTTAGAAAAAGTTCCTGTTGCTTTGAATTCGTTAACGAACCTTCGTAGTTTAAGATTAGATAATAACCTAATTGACACTTTAAAATCTAATTATTTTTCTAAGTTAAGTAAGTTAGAGGAACTTTATGTAAATGATAACCAAATAAGAAAAATTGAACAATATGCATTTCAAGGATTGATTAAACTAAAACATTTAGATTTAAAAGCAAATTTTCTTAGAGATTTAAGGGTAGCAGATTTAGTAAATGAAGCAAGAAATCTGAATACAATTAGTTTAAGTATAAACGAATTCCAGTGTAACGCTTTGGAAAATATTATAAGGGGTTTCGAGAATAAACATGTAAAAGTTAACAAGGGTGTTAGTAAAAATGTAAATAATATACACGGAATTAGTTGTAAAGTTTCAATATAGTGAATTTATTTTTTGAAAAAAATTAGGTGATTTTATATTTATAATTATTTTTTCAACTTTCATATTAACAAAACATCCTATACAGAACCAGGTCTAAATAGTAATGACTTGGCAAATTTGATTTCCTTAATAAAATATTCACCTAAACACAAATAGTTGAGAATGGTATAGCAATAGCAGGTTTATAAAACAAATTGAATAAGCATAGTTATGGCAGTGTAATGTTGTGATAACTTCCGGTTTTTTAAGATTTTATAATAATAGTTAAATTACATTTCGTCGAATGTCATTCAGTTTAAAAAGGCAGTGCGTTTTTAGTTTAGACTTTTTTACATCTATTGATTGGTGACAGGTTAGGGCAGCCGGGCGACATATTCAGTAACAGCAGACGTGCTAGAAAACTCAACATAGCTTCGGCTACGCTCGGATTTTAAGCAGTAGGTAAGAGACAACCTCTATAGTCAAGCAACCAAGGATACAGCTGGAACGGCAGGCAGGCTAGTTATGTATGCCTTTTTTGTTATAGTACTTTGTTAAGTATTATTTAAAAAAATGGAACCATTACCAAAGAATTATAGCTAGAAGGAAATAAATAAAAACAGTATATTATGTTATATATAGATCTAATTGCTACCAAAATTATATTACATTTTCGTCCTGCCTATTTCTAGTTTACACTGATCGTCGACTGAAGCATTTTCATTTATCACGCTTATTAGAGTAGTACCTATTAGCAATTACCATGCTGTAATTGCTATTTAATAGTTGATCACGTACGAGGTTACTTTGAAAATATAATAGTTATGTTACGTTTGTAGTTTATACATAGTGCAGAGGGTGGCTTAAATATAGCTATAATAGGTTACTTCATTTCAAATCACAATTAATCTGAATTACTTCCAGATATTTGCTTTCAATTTACATAATTTTGATATTAAATTAATATTTAGTATAGTATTTTAACATTTATCTGGGTATCCCAAAAATAGAGGCTGCTCCGAATAAAATATAATAATTTTGAATGCAACTTGACTTATTTTTTTGGAGATTATACCTAACTAGGTACTTAATTTTGATGATGATCGACTATTTTCATGTTGATAATATACAGGGTAGCGCAAACATTTACAATATGCTATATTTAAAATTCAATTTAGATTAATTTTCAAATATTCATTTTTATGGCAAATTAATATTTTTATGTTGGTCAAATACAGAGTGAACCAAAAACTAAACCGACTTTTCTTAATAATTTTATTATTTCTTTAGTTTATTATCCTAATTTTTTGCCACTATATAGTAATCGCTCTTGAAAGAAAAGGTTTGAAATAGTATATACACATAAGACATCAGGCTTTTATATTTATTAGGTCGCTTTACTCTTAGATTAGATTGCAATTTGTGTTTAAATGGGTTGAACCAAACCTAAAGAAGATAATTTGGATTTATTTATTTTTGCTGCTGAAGATCACCATAGGTTTGGATATTCGAAATACGATTCAAATTTCTAGGATTTATATATTATACAGGGTGATAAAATTGGAAAATTTAGACTACTTCCAGAGATATCAGCAAAAAAAATGAAAATCATTATTTTCTTTTTATTCTTCTCAAGGTGCATTTGGAAAGATATTACAAAATACATTTTAAATTGTTAAAGCCACTTTTCCTCTTTTACAAGATAACGTACTAGGATTTAAAATCTGACGTTTCGTCTTCGAGGTCTCACCATCAACTTAATTTTTTAAAATATGAACCTGCATTTTTCATTTTATTTTAACAAACGTATGTCAAATTCACAAAAAAGAATTTCAGATACACTATATGTGTGAGTGTATGTCCATTACATCATTGAGGTCAACGGCTTGTTAAAATGGAATAAAAAATCCAGGTAGACTTTAATAAAATTAATTTAATGATGAGAACTCAAAGACTGAAAATGCCAGTAGAAAATCTTTTTTTCACGGATATCTTCGGAAGTCAGGCACGTCGGAAAATGGTCTTGTTCCCTGTATCTGTACTCAAAAAGCGAAAATATTGATAATGTCGTCGGGTGCGACACTAAAAGAAATTAATTTGCAAATAGATTTTCAATATGGCCAACACAATACGCATTAATTTACATAAAAGAAAGAAAATGTATAAAAACCAGTCTAAAATTTCACCTAAGAACTTGTTTTAGTAGAGCCAATCTCTCCTCTCGGGATTTGTGTATGAAAATGTAGGTGGTATCATTCATAGACGAAGGCAGTTGTTCTAAGTTTTCGCATTGTTTTTTCCACTTTTTCAAAAAATTACATTTTAGAAAACTTTTTGGGAAAATCATACGTATAGCTTCTTATATCTGTCTTATACCACCTTAAGAGGACAACAAAACCGCGTGTCACAGAGAATGTTTGTATTTTTTTCAAAATGCTACTTGTGTTCAAGAGATGTTGTCAAAAAAATCATGGGAAAAGATTCAACTAAAATTCATGTTTTTGTATTTTGACTTTGACATGTGTACTAACTATTTTTTATACGCATATGCATCAGCAAGTAAAAACACATTCTCAACGGATCGATATTGAGTTTCGTAATTAAAATATCTGAAATATTATTCTTTAAACTTTGATAAAAAAATCTTGATGCACTATTTATCGTCAGCACAGGAGTTTAGTTTTTGATTGTAATTTGCAGTTTTCAGATCTTTTATTTGAATAAAAGATTTAAAATTTGATATGTTTATTATTAACCAATAAATATTTTTATTCTTACAAATTTATCAAACACAAGTAAAACTATTTAAAATTTCAGAATTTCACGCGGTTTTTGTTATTTTCTTGTTAGGCATGTATTGTTATTAATAATAAAAGACCCCAGTATTTCATGATACTTATTTCTAACAGAAGTTCTTATAACAAAATATATCGACCAAAATATTTTAGTTTGTTAATTTCTTCTTTTTCGAAATGAACGACTACTTCCAACATCCCTGTCGAAATCAACGATATATTAATTCAGCGTTGGACTTCGCAGGTTTAGTTTTATCCCATTTGGAGAACCCTGTACAGTTTATGTAGAATATCTATTTGTTTTAGTAGAAATTGATAAGCGAGCTAGAAAGCTTTATAAAAGAGACATGGAGTGTTGTAAAAACATGGTTGGACACCAGTAATAAACAAGGACGAAATGTGTAAAAGAATTTATAAATGTTACAGGAAAACAAGAACTAATGTTGCAAAAGCAAAGAAAAAAACACGGCATATAAATAGCCCAGTAGAATCAATTATCACTGTAAAAAATGTATTCCAGGTAGTAAATCTACCTCTGCAGACCCATTTCTTCCTGACTGGCCTCGTGTAATAACGTTCAAAAACTCGCATAAAAATAAACTAAAAAACCTCTAAAAATCATTATACCTAAAACTAAACCAAACACCCAGAGTAATCGATCCAGCCTGTTTGTGCCCTAAATTTTAAATAAATCGGTACTGCCATTCCCAAATTGTAGGAATTAAAAAACGCATATTAAAAAGACTAAATCTTAGGTGTTTAATAGTATTTAAGAGTAACGTGTACACAAAATTTAAAACAAAAATATGTAACTCTTGCGTGCACAGTAAGAGTTTAGTAATAGCAAACGTGCTAGCTCTAGAACGTCTGTTGTTACTGCCTACTGGACGCCTAGGTAGTGTAGCCAATCCGAGCCGAATGCGAGCCGATCGTCTAGCGCGTCTGCTGTTACTGAATATGCAGCCGGGCGACAGCACTATTGGCGTATATGCAAATTGCTTCTGGGGGGTTTTTATGGCGATACAAATTTTCAACAACCAAAAATTTTTGGTTTTTGTTTTTTATCTAATTGAAAGTAAATCATATGTACCACAATAAAAAGTTATTATTTTATTTTATTTGCAGATAAAACTGGCTCTGGGGGGGGGTACCCTCCAATTCCGGAAGAAAGGTCCTTTTTACGTCAAATACAGAAAAAAACAAAGCTGGTTTATTGCTCCAATATTACTGCTGTTTTAAAATAAATATTTATTTTGTTGCTACTCTTGTGCCTAATTAGTTTTTAATCGGGAAATACTCGTTCAAAATATAATTCGAAATTTTTTTTTTCGGAAAAACTGTTTAATTCCACCAGAGTAATATTTCTCCTATACGCACTAGAAATTTTTCATTTGAAGAAATTTTATATTTAATTTTATATCTGTACCAAGTATAAATTATTAAAAAAACAAAAAACATATTAAAATAAGCTACATTTTATATAGGTACCGGGTATTCTGTATAGAGCAAAAAATAAAAATAAAACTACACATATCAATATCGCGTTTTTGGACCAAAATTCGGAATGAAATATATATTATAATTTCTGGAAAGGTTTCTTATTAAATAGTCCTCCAAGATATGCCTTGCTGACGAGGCATGTCTTAGAAAAGTGAATGAAAAATTTCTGCATTTTGTTTCAAAATCGATTTTATCCAATTTCTTGACCTAGGACTACACAAATGTAAGACTGTTTTGTAGCAAAAATATGAAACTCTTGATCTACCCAATAGATTTTGTCCTAGGAGATATCTGTACACAGGTACGAAGAATTAAAACCAAGGGCTGAACGTGAAATAATTGCTATGCTATAACAATGATTTATAAAAAATATTTATTTTTTATTTTGGACATCATGGCGTTGATACTTCGCCATTTTGATCTTTTATAGAAACCATTAATAGAATATATTCATCACTTACCAAACGGATAGAGCAAAATATTAGATGACACTATAAAAATAATCCCGAAAACTTCTTGTTTAAATCATTCCGTTCTCGGGTCACAAACCAGTGTTACCAAGTTACATGTTGGCGGCCTTATGAAACATGTCGGTTCTCGGTGGAACGATTACTCGTAATATTCCTACGCGGCGAAGAAGGCTTATAGTTTTCCGCCAATAAGAGAGCAGCAGTGGCAAATGCAACGGACCTTCTCAATTTCTTGAGTTTAAATTTATAAACGCAAAGAAAGTACTTGATTTATTTCAGTCTTCCGGTTCGTTTCGTCCAAGGCAGACCTCTGTGTATTAACATAAGTGGTTCCACGTGTTCGGTTTTGCTGCTTTATTTCGGGGGCAAGCGGAGACTCAACCGCTCAGAGTGGAAACTAACGATGCCGCTAGAAAGGGAGCAGACGCTGTGAACGTGTGAGGCCTAGTTGTTCCTGCTTTCTATCCCGTTCGTCTGTCGCAGTTCTATATAGAATATTAGCGCAATGGCCGCTATGTGGCGGGAGTGGGAGGGGTAAGGGGATAGCTTGAAACAAAAGGTCATCTCGTGAGACCAGTAGTACTCTCAAGGGGCATCTAGTGGAAGCCAAGATGCATTAGAAGGATTTATAAAGAAAGACAAATTTAAAGATATTGAAATACACGGGGTGACCGGGAGCTCAGAGCTCGCCATCCGGACATCCCACCGATAACGTCTCCAAATCGGAATAAGGTGTAAATTATCTATAAGGGTCGCTCCAGCTCTAAATAAGCCCCGGACGGAGGGCAATCTGGCAAATGGACTAGATCCGCGCCAACAATCAACAATCTAGAAACAACAACAACAAGTACTTGATTTAAAAACGTCAGAGTATTTGACATACTATTGAAGGATTTGAGATACTTTTTCGTTACTTGAAGTGCTTTTGGTACTACTTCAATTATTTTTGTATTTCAAGTAAAATTCACATTTATTTCAAATAGTCTTTTGGGAAATCGGGTACTAAATACTCTTTAGTGTGTAATTGAATTTCAAGTACAATTACCATAAAATAAAATGTATTTGAAGTACAGTGTTTCAAATGCCAAAAAGTATTTGAATTACTTTTTCCAAGTATTTTACTTGAAGTACTAAAAGCCCTGGTGTGGCATGGGCTAATACTCTCCCAAAATTGATCTTTCATGACACCGTTTTAAATTTCTGTTAAATGTAAGCTACACAAAGAGTTGTTGCTTTTAAGTGCGTGAGCAGTCTACGCTTCAATTCAGTCTAAACTAGATGAGAACTGAGTGTATCTTTCACCAATGCTTTAATGCCCGGAGTTTCCTTTACCATTCTTAATCAATAAAGGAGTGAAGCAATTTAACCTAGAACCGTTAATTTTCAGTTCCCTAACCAAACTTGCTTGAGGGAATTTTTAGGAACTCAATTTTTGATCTTTTCTTTTTTTTTAATGTAAGAATCGTTATTCCTTTGTGATAAGAATCACTATTTTTCCAAACACAAAGAAAACTAATAAAATGATAAAAGTGTAGCAACTAACACATGAAAAATACTACTAAAAATCTATGTAAAAGATTTCCATCAGGATAATTCTACGAGTTCGGCCGCTATACCACGTAAAGGCGAAGCAACAAAAAAAAATATTTTCGAAAACTGTTGTTTAACTATATATCTCGCTGGTGCAGTTATGATCTTACAATCTGCACACTGCACAGGACTTTTATTTCGAGTTTATTCTATTGACTATTAGATATCAAAGGCTTAGTCGTTTATTTGTATCAATAGTGAGTGACAACCATTTCAATTGTAGGGCAGTCCAACAATCTGTCATGTCCTACGACAGCATATGTTGACAACCTAGGGTTTGTTTAAAAATTACACCTAATTGCGCAACTTGACCAATGATAAAATAGTAAAGTTTTGTCTTAAATGTAATTTCCAATCAAGCATTCCCACAAAGCAGCCGCTTGTCCTACGACAGCTATTTGACCAATTTATTGTGGGACTTATCAAACTAATATTTAAGCTTCATTGGCTAAATCAGTTTTGTTTGTCCTACGACAACCCAAAAATGACATGACAGTGACAGATCGTTGGAGTGCCTAATTACAGTACAGGTTATCTAACCCTTCTATATACAAAGTTATTCGGCCTTTCTCGTCTGGCGCTTGGTACATTACAAGACTATCGCCACCAAAAGTTATCAATTCCGATTTTTTTCGAAATTGATATTTAAGTTATTTCCTTACAAAACTGATATATATTTTTTAATGTATGATATATAGTTTAGAATAACCTTACCGTGGCCCTCTGAACTCGGGCTTTGTAGGCTTGTACTAAAATTTGTATCTGGCTGTCGCAGATTGTATAGGCGAGCTTTGTCGGTTTTCCGCAGATAAATTGTGGCATAGTTATCTATGTAAGTTTTTATCTTCATCTATTTAAGACAGGTTGTGCGCCACAGATACATACATTTATGACAACAAATTCTGGACCACATATACATAAATTTATTAACGAAAAAAATGTGGGGTATATAAAGAGATGATAATTAAATATAACTGTTTCAATACTGCCAGATTTACCATTTTATCATCGGGATACTACTTTTTTGTCAGAAAAATACAGTTCATTTAAAGAGCCTATTACTATATATTTTAGTTTTTTCGTCCGACAGCCCTGAATCCTTTTATTGCTTCCGAAAGTCAAAATGGGGTTTTTACGTACTTTCAGGATTCAGCCGGATTAGCCCACACAAAATAAATGTGTCTTTTATACTTATAGGAGAGCTCACACTAGAGTAATAATACATACATATTCTTTGCGGTGCGAATTCCCCCATTTACGTATAGGCTGCAGCCTAGGTAACCTATGCGTAATACGGCCCGGATGCCTACATCTGTCAGCCGCAGAATTGGTCCGGTTTTTTTTAGATAATATGTCACCTCTTACCATAGTGTCTGGGCAAACATTTCCACTATCCGCTACTTGGGACCCGTCAAGTAGGTAGGTTCCCTCCGGTTAGGGGGAGGTATTGTAATCGTGGAAGAAAACCATCCGTATTTTCGGGTTTTAGAAACTCTAATCATGTACTTCCATCGGTTAGTCTGTCTAAACGCGGATCAAATTGTGGTACAACCTCCAAATGGCGGAACAAGATGGCGTTCCGATAACAATCTGTAAATGGCCTTTACTTTACGAACTTTTTCATTTATCAAAGAGAGTGTACAATTTATTTTTGTGACTGTCTGGCCGTATAGCTATTCGTTGTAACTTTTAAACATCTACTTGATTTTTATAAAATTTGGAACAGGCATATATGACAGTGTTTCAGACGCAAAGTTACATTAGCGTATATAGCCACAACCACTTTTATTTAAGCTCTTCTGTTCTTTTACCAAAATATCTAGCTGTTTGACAAAACGTATATAGGTCAATATTTTGGTAAAAGAATAGACGAGCACTATAAATATTTTATCAAGGGAAAAAGCGAGTCCAATTATGCCAACCATTTAATTGAGACCGGTCATACTTTTGATAAAAATTTTAAAATTTCACACAAAGAAAATAAGGGTCATACATTGAATATGTTGGAGTCTCTAGAAATAAATAAACTTAGACGTTCAAATTGTTTGTTAAACGATCAGGTAGAACTCAATAATTCACCTCTGTTAAATATATTTCAATAATTTTAGGTAGTTTAAGTTTATGGCTAGTTCCTAAAAATTTCCAGACTTTTATATCTTTAAAATTTCTGAATCGATGTATTACACCTGGTTATATTTTGGATTTTACCTTTTACATAATTTTAAAAAAATTAGTTCATATAAGTAATAAGAAACAAAATTAGAAGTACATATTCTAATGTAATAATTACCCGGTACCAAAATATGCCTCTTATAAGAATCACAAAACTATGTATATTCACCAATTCAAAATATATTTGTCCAATTTTCCCAAATATGTTGGTACCTACTTGAAATACTTTTTAGTACTTCAATTACAATTTTCTCTTCAAATATGTACATGTAAATGTATATGAAATACATACAAGTCGCTTGAATTACTTCCCTTGATAAAAATGAAGTACAATTACCAGTTACTTGATATTTCAAATACTTTTTGTCAGTACTTGTAACAGCTCTGTGTCACACCAAGGAGCCACCCTCTACAAATTACTTCTTCCTATTACGGAAAAGTAAAAATAACTCAATTTACTAACATTTATATAGACCAATACCCAATCTTCATCAAAATTTGGCAAGAATCAAATAGAGAAAAAACTATATTGGTGTATATGTTTCAAATATCAAAATATCTCATTAGCATATGGGGTCGCATATAGTCCAAGAGGAAGTTTGGCTTGTTATTGTTAAAGTCCGTCCCTGATACACTGTTACAATATAACACTATTGTTTTTAATCAATTAAAAGTATATTTCGGTATTGTATGGCAAATGTACCTACCTTTCTTTTCATTAGTTGGAATGATTCATTGACCCTGTATTTAAATTTGTTACGTACAACTGGTTCCCATTATAATTAAATCTAGTATGATTTAATTTCTTGCATGGATAATTATTCAACGGTTGCAGTAAAAAAAAGGCAATAGTAATTAAAACTTTTTATTAAATGTATGACAGTAATAAAGTTTTTATAAAAAAACCAATGCCTCTATTAGCTATACACTCAAATTGTTAAGTAACATGTCATATAAAATTAGAGAACTCGATAGGAAAAAATTATAGATATTTTTGTCTAAGTTATACATATTCTATAGCTTTAAATATAGCGGCAGTCAAAGATCTATTTTAATGCATTGCCTAATATTTCATCGATTAAAAAATGATTTATTATCAGTATTATCGAACGTTAGACCAGTAATCACCTTTTAGGTAAAAACATTCGTGTTATTGTATAAAAAGACAACATAGGATTTTACTTAATAATTAAAAGTAAAACTTCAAAATAATAGCGGTTTAATTGAGATAGGTACCGTTAGAATATTGAAAGAAATAAAATACCGGTTTAAATATGTTTTTATATGATAATTTCAATTAACATACCTATTTATTTTGAATTATAGGATTAGATTCAGTGGCGCCGGGTAGGAACATTGACATTATTGGCGCCTTAGGCTTAGGAAAAATTCGTCTACTCAATTGCGAAATTAAGTAAAGTTTAGACTTTTACTCTAATCTTTGTAACACTTCTTGTTACATATACTCTTAAGAGCGTTGTTCGGCGACGCAGTTAGATACTATTAATAAAAAACAGTAAATTATTTAGAAATAGTTTTGAAATCCCTTTTTAACACATTTTCCTGACAGTTTCTAGTATTTAATACATAAACATCTCGGAACAGTCGAAATTGAAATCCATTATTTTACGTTCAGTTAACGTTTTTGCTAATTTTTCTGAAATATAAGCAAGATCCTAATACAAGCGAAAATTATTATTTATAAAATATACTGAAAAATGCGATTTTTAGAAAAAAATATCGGTTTCAACTCAAATCATATGTTTTATGACAATAAAACTACAACGAATGGTTAATATAAGATATACTGGCGCCTACGACGCCATTTAGTCTCGGCGACCCCGATGGCTACGCCATTGCTTAGATTGATGAAAGATCATTTGCTTATTAAAACAATGCACTCATTGTATTCCAGAGATAAACATTACCAAATAGTATTGTTTAAACTTATAAAAAAAGTATTTAAGTTAAACTCAATAATTTAAATATAAATAAAATTTGCTCTTTAGAAGGCAATGCAAATAAGTAACAGTCGTAAACAAATTTTTTAAAAATGTGTACTAAACTACTAAATCTAAGAAGCAGAAACAATAGATATAAACAGATTTAACAATAAATTAAGTGGTTTATTTATAATTATAAAAAAATATTTTGTTTAAATAAACCAATACAATTTTATTAGACCAAAAATATAAAACCAGCCGTGTGCTAAATTTCTGGACCAACAGTAAATTCATGACATACAGGGCGTTCGGAAGTAACTCTTTTAAAACGAAATTCTGTGAAAAACCGATTTTGACAAGAAAAATTCATTTAGCTATATTTGTTGTGTTGCTGCCATAAGTACGGGCAAATTCATATTTTGATAAACTAAGTGGCAGTTTAAAATAAATAATTGTAGGTTTTTTGGATAAAGTATATCACTGATAAGAATAAGCTTCATATTGATTGTGGACTTTGTGTTTTTCGGAACGTCCTGTATCCTATAATCAACACTGCGTCATAAATCTCTATATACCATAGTCTCTAGGAACAAAAGTCGCGGGATTTGCTTTAGTTGATAGTGAGTTTTTGTCCTTAAAACGAACACTTCTTATACACAATTATCCTACACAACATAAAATGTAAACAAATTATCCAACGGGCTATCTCTTGCTGTTTTTATTGTATGTACAAGTGGCTACGTTTTCTATTCATGTGGCTTGAGCCTTTTTCTTTTGGCGGGCTGCTACTGCTGCTACTAACGCGGCGCCGCGTCCTGAACCGTCTTCAGATAACATAAGGTCAAACTGTAACAAAAATATATTTTAAATGCAGAACAACAAATACAAAATTAATATAATTAGTAAATACAAATAGCGGCTATTTTCGAACGAAATATCTGAACAAAGTTATTGGCTTCTGTTCTATAGTTTGACTACTATATCAACATTTGGAAAATTGTCCAAAAATCCTATAAAATATTCTTATATCCGATCGGGCACTTTAATGCCCGTACTTGAGAGCGAAAATTGGAACTTTAACGCCCGAGGGCTATTTTAAAGCTCGCGGACTTTAATAATGCAGTTTTGTATACCTAAGTATGTTTTTTACTTCCTTTCATAAAAATGGTAACAAAAAAGTAGATTTAAGTTTTAACAATTCTTGTTATGAAAAGTAACATATACAAGTAAGGTGAACATTAAAACTTAAAATTGAAGATGCATTTGGAGCAATTAACGATACTGATAGGTGGATGCGTTTTTTCTGGCAACATTAGATGTGGAAGCCTCGCCACTAACACCCCGATGGCATGAAAATCTGGAAGCCTTACAACTTGCATCCGATAATATTTTTTTGCAAACTTTTCTCTGGAAATTTTGGTATTTTCGATATATCTTTCAGCTATCTTAGTTGACTTGTATCCAGCAGGAAGTTTTATATCCGTAATATGTTCTTCCGCTTCGGCAAGAAGGGTGGCAAATGTTCGGCGAAAGCAGTGACCGGTAAACTCTTCCGCATCGGCTAAATTAAAAAAATTGGGATTTTTTCGGGGTTTTTTCTCTAAATACATTTTTTTTTACATTTTCCACATGTTAAAAAAATCAACTTTTATCATCAAAAATATTTCGTTAGGAGCATTCATTAGAAATGTTTCAATATCTTGTTTATTCAAAATTTTAAATTTTTTTGGTTTATATCCGTCGTTCTTGAGCTTTAAATTAAATGTGGTCTTTAGCATGCTATTGTAGCTCCAAAAGGAACAGGGCTTGTTTCGTTGTACTTTTTCATTAAAATACGCTAATAGTATCCTCTTTTATGGCTCCACTTTCAGCGATTTTCTTCCCAGCACGCCACAAAAAATAGTCTTTACAGGTATATACAGTTTTCTGGATTTGGCTGGCAAAAAGTTGGTTTTTGCCTGTGCAGCGGCTTCCAATATTTCTCTGGAGAGATCTATTTAATCGGTTTCCATTACAAAACGATTTGAAAGAACCTCCTCTAATTTCGCTGATTTTTTATACTTGGTTGCTATGAGCAAAATGCATTGTCAAACGTTTATGCTAAGCATTACTTGATTTAGTGTCTATATTTCTATGGAAACGATTATCCAGACAATGGTAATCATAGAGATTTTTCGTTAAAGAAAGTTATGTGGAGATGAAAGTACTGATTCTCAGAATTACAGAAAAGTTAATATTTTTTTAAGCAAATATCTGTCTTTAGAAAAGTAAGGGCACGTGCTCTCAGTTTTCCCAATATTTTTTTTGTTGAAAAATATTTTTTAAGTTTCGCGTCAAAACATTGTATGTATCTTGCTCATAAACCGCGCTTAACGCCTTTATCATTATTTCCAAGCCACGGGTGCTTCCTTTATAACCTAGATACATATAATACTAATAATATAACTAAAAAAAATAATACCAAATATGCATTAAAATTGTGTAGAGTTAAAAGGCACATGTTTCCACCAGGTTTAAGTTGCTGTACCTCATAGGAGTACGTTGTTATGAGGATGGAAACTAAATATCTTAAGAGAAAACTCCCTGTTGGAAATAATTTAGTTCCAATCTAATATCAGCTGTGGATTGTTCACTAGATAGAACATCCAAGTTTGGTAATATGACAAAAGACGTTTCCACATCATCACACAAAACCATCTTCATGTCAATTTATAGCATATATTGAATCCGGATGCATTTTTATATGCTCTTTCGGATTGCGCCATATTCCTTTAAATATCTTCAAAAAAAAAACGTTCAAAATGACATAAGTTTGACAGCTCATGTCAGTACCAAACATATTACTTGGACGTTCAAGATTGTAAACAATCCACAGCTGATATTAGAATTGAAATCAATTCTTTACTACAGGGAGTTTTCTGTAGAAAATATTTCACACCAAACATGGAAGAGATGTGTTAAAAAATAACCGAGATATCGGCTTGAGTCCAATTTAAGTGGGACACCCTGTATGTGCATGGCTTTTCTTTTCGCTTGTTTGCCATATTTCTGAAGTTACTTTTTCAAGAGTTCTCAACATATCTGTAACTTGTTTCACCAATATTACCATAATATTAAACAGTGACTGATGTTTTTTGACCGTTTTTTGGAAATGTTTACATTTATCTTTTTTATTCAATCGATTATTTTATTTCGTATACCTGATTCTGATATCGGACCATACTTTGTAAAATAAATACTTGGTTAAGCTAGTTAGTTATTTCCTAACGGTTACTCCATATTTAGAATGTTGATAAATTCAACAACTTGTAATACTTAATAACAAGTAGAAACAAAAATGTTTCACTACTTCTATTAAGTTCTACATAAAATAATCCTAAAACGAAATAATATACACAGATTATATTTAGAATTTTAACATTATTTTAAGTTCGATGGATTCAGCAGTGTAGTTTAAAATTGCCAAAAGTTGTTAGTTAGAAAAATGTTTAGAATTTGATTATACGTATTTATGATATAAAATATGTCAATTTCCTTTACCCGGAACTTCCCCCGTTATGAATCTTTCTTTTTATTAGCAAAAGTGAAGTGTGACCCAATTTAGTTCCGCACTTTGTCATTTATTAACACTTATAAGCTGTCTTTATAAACATTTTTTTTTTGGATATAAATATTGGATTCGTACTAAATAGTTTTACCTACGCCACACTTGATTTTTGAGCATTATTTAAAATAAATTGAATATGTAATTAGTTTTTACACATTTTTTTTAGAACGCCATTTTGCTCCATTATGTTGAATTAGTACGACATTTAATTTTTGTGCAAAATTTGAAATGTATTGAATAAGGAGATACTTTTCACGTTGATTTTTATTTTCTTTGACCCCCATTTTGCTCCCCCATCTTGAATTAGTACCACAATTTTACCAGTTTATCTCAATATCGCACTTACTGCTTTAACAAAATTTGAAATCAATATAAGTTTTTTTTTCAGGCCGACTTTTTAAATGTCTTATTAGGTCGCAATTTTGTTTTGTTATCTTGGATTCGTATCAAAATATTACCAGCTCACTTCTATATAACCCTTAATTTTTGACGAAAATTTGATGTCAATCGGGTTAGTAGTTTTTTTGGCTATACTGCGGACTGATAGACAGTCCGACAGAATTGATAAAAAAAATTTTGGCATCACATAAGACGATGATTTTTTTTCATGACTACAAACATGTCATTTTGCCGCTTTATTTAATTCGTAACAAAACTTTACCAGTTCCTATGTAATACTCGAATTTTTGTGCAAAATTTAAAGTAATTTGGTTAAACAGTTTTTTAGTAAGATTTTCATATCACTAGGCCGCCATTTTGTTCCTCCATATTTACCAAAATGTTACCAGGTTATCCTTATATGATCCTTACTTTTTTACCAAAATTTTAAGTCAATCGGGTATGTAGATTTTTAGCTATGCCGCGAACAGATAGACCGACTGACAATTGAGAAAATATGTTTATTGGCCTCTAGGGACCCTGAAACGTGAAGATCTGCAAAAATCTCGGAAGTTGGTTTCTTCACGATTACAATCTTTTACCTTATAAATTTAATTTTTTTTATGATGAACTGAATTGAATTACCTTTCTTATTATTTAATCGATTTTGATTATTTTTACTACTGAAATACATAATTTCTAAATTCTAAAATATTGTTTTTTGTTTGGTTACTGTGTAGGAATTACTTCATTTAAACGTTAAAACTCTTAAAACAGATTCGTATTATTAAGTACTCGTTATTAGTATCTACAAGGGGATGAAAAAAAAATTAAAATGACATATGTGTCGGAATAGATATAGTTTTTTTAACATATTATTTTAGAATCTGCTTTACTAAAATGAACGCCATATGTTTTTATTAATTTTATTTAATCATTTAGTTGGATTGCCTTTAAAAACGTATTTTGAAATCTAATAAAATGTTCTTAATTAAAATATTTAAAAATGTATGTTTTTAAAACGTTTCTAATAAAAATTATAATAAAACTATCTGTGCCGCAACTAGACCAAATTTCCCAAAATTAATTAATCGGCATTTCAAATAAATTGCACTAATGTTTTTATTAAAATGTAATCGTTTAGTTGGATTGCCTTTAAAAACTTATTTTGAAATTTATTAAAATGCAATTAAAATATATAAAAATGTATGTTTTTAAAACGTTTCTGATAAAATTATAAAAAAAATATCAGTGCCGTAACTAGACCTTGAGTAGGGGAGGAGACACGACTAAAATACATTTCTCTGAAAAACTTTTATTTTACTTTGTTGTTGCTTTTTGATTTTGAATTTCCCAAAATTGTTAAATCGGCATTTCAGACAAATTTTATTAAAATTGAAAAAGTTAACTCGTTAATTCTAGGCAAACGCTTTGATCACTGAGCCATGAAGACTATAAGTTCAAGAACCCACTTCGACACTTTAAACAAAAACACTGGTTTAAAATTTCCACTTAATTCTCAATAATGGATTCGTACTAAACAGTTTCTGCCTATTCCATCATGTTGAATTCGTACCAGTTTATTCCTAAACCACATTTAATTTTTGTGCAAAATTTTAGATCTATATTGAATAAGAAATTTTTTACGTTGATTTTTATTTTATTTGCTCCACCATCTCGAATTAGTACCGCAATTTTACCAGTTTATCTCTTATTTTAAATGTTTGATCAGGTCGCCATTTTGTTTTGTTATATTGGATTCGTACCAAAATGTTACCAGCTCAGTTTTATGTAATACTTAATTTTGTGCAGAATTTAAGGTAAATCCTTAATATTTGACGAAAATTTAAGGTAAAAAAAAAGTCAATCGGGTTAGTAGTTTTTTAGCTATGGCGCGATTTGACAGACAGACAGACCGACGGAATTGAGAAAACAAGTTTTTTGGCATCTGGAGACGCTAAGACATGAAGATATGTAAAAATGATGGGTGCGTCCCCGGATCTACTAACTTCAATGCTAATGTCGGTCTTTAATTTTAATCTTGTTTTCGTATGCGAAGGAGCTAAAATTATGAATTAATAAATACTTGATAGAATTCATATTTATGCAACCAAATAGAACCAATCATACGCGAAAGAGCTAAAATTATCAATTTGTAAATACTCCATTGATATCATATTTATGCATATAGAACCAATAGAACGAACGATTCAAAAAAACAGGGTTGCGCGCGTAATTCAAAATATACAAAGCAATTCTTGCTTTCTGTCGGCGTGCAGCCGCAAATCATCCATAAATCGTCGTATTAAGTCACGTGCGACGCTCGACCAATCCGACGTGTCATTTTCTAAAATCGTTCGCTGTGTACCCACAGTCCCCCGTTCGTCGGAAAACGAGCCTACACTGGATATCTTCAGGCCGTGAAACCTGCGGTGTTCTAGTTGCCGTTAGAGAAAAAAATTATAGGGATGTTAGAGGTTTATTCTCAAATTTTTTATAGAAAAATATTTTTAAAAAATTAGCTCTTATGCACCAATCGCCACTGAGTGCCTCTCTCCTTTGCACTCTCATCTGTTTGTAGCCGCCAAGAGCTGCAATGCTATAATAATTCACTAACTTAAAATTCAGTAAGTCGTAGTGTCGTAGTTAATTGTTGAGCTCATGGTATTCGTGATTCAGTGGTCAAAGCATTTACCCAGAATGCAAGAGGTCCTGGGTTTGAGTCCCAGCGAAGAAGAGTTAACTTTTTCAATTTTAATAAAAATGTGTCTGATATGCTGATCAAATCATTTTGAAAAAAAAATATTTTATCCTTTTGATTAACAAGTTATTGTCACTTTTTGTAACTAACAAAAACCATGTTTAGAAATAACTCATAATAGTTACAATAAGTAAAAATTGTTACAGATAATAAGTTGTGCCTTGATAAGACCGTTTTTGATATTAATAAAGTTTCTCATCCACTTGAAACTATTTAAAGCTTTTTAAAGACGAAGACGTAGATTATTAGAAATACTACTTTTATATAGCGAATATTATGGTGAACAGTGAATTACAAGCATATAAAACTAGACTACTGCCAATAAAATGATGTGATAATACGATCCCATGTAATAGATGTTAATATACGAACATTCTACGAATACAAGGACGTAACTGGATCATATCCAATTATTTAAAGGCATAATACATTTTGGATTGTATCATTTATTTAAGTTGTGATTACGTACTCATACAGGTAAAATACAAATTGGTCAAAATTAGACAAACATAATATTGGTAAATGGTTCAGTTTTTTTCTTTTAGACACTAAACTGTAACTTTTAGTGAATCTTTAAAGTGTTTATACAATTGTCTAGAATTAGCATTTTTATTTATATATGAAATGTGGCCTCATCAGACAATATCAGTCTTTTGAAAAATGTCTGTTTTTTTTTAATTTTTGTAAGGTCTGGCACAATTGTAACGTTTTGGAAAATCAGTTTCTTTAATTTCTTGTAAAATTTGTATCTTATAAGCATTTTACTTTGAGAACTTTTGTTATGATGTTTTCCACTATCGGCCGTGGAATTACTATTTTGTTTTTAGTGCTGCCCGTTGTCAACATAAAATAAAACATATTTCAAACAAAAACAGTTTAGTCAATATTTCTTCTCAATCGCTTTTTCCGTTTTCGAGACTTTTAGGATCACAATGGGTCCTTTAATATGCACCTCTAAATTTACACAATAATATAAAGAACGTTTTCTACTTACTTCAATGCTAGGGTCGCAAAGTTCCCTGATCTTTTCCATCATTAAATTACGGAAATGGGGATGGTAACGGTATACTGAGCCATCAACACCTACTGTGACTTTCTTTTCGTCCATTTTGTGTAGAAGAGTAGTTATGGTGGTGGAAGCCAAATGAGCCGCTCTCCTACTCACACATTCGCATACAAATCTGACATTTACATAGTCTTGCTCTGTAGCATGTTTGAGTCCTATAAGAAAAAATCAATGGAAATTAGAGCATATTATTATCTTATTATTGAATTAAAATTAAATCATACAACTTTTCCTAAATATTCATATTTTTAACCTAAAACCTTATAACTTAACTAGGATTCTTATAAGACAAATGTTACGTCAACATGGACGAGTGCAAATATTTTATCAAAAGTGCAGATCTTTAATACCACTTAACTTAATAAACTATTTAGATTATTAAAAATATAGTAAATAAAATAATACAACCAGTATTTATTGCAACAGATATATGGCTCAACAAATCAAAAAAACACTGTACTTTTTTAAATAGTTAAAAAAGGCGTGATAAAAAATAGATAGTAAAAAAATTTACGCATAAATCATATACCTTCAAAACCTAAAAATTTTCGAGCTCTGAGACATAATTTGAAAATTAAAAAAAAATTTTTTAAAAAATTTCGTCCATTGGAATTCGTCTCAATTTGCATTTTTTCCCATTATGGAAAAAACCCAATGGTTCAAAAATTTCATTGGGTTTTTTTATTGAAAATTTTAGAAAAAAAATTCCTATGTGATTTATACCTAAATTTTGTAACTATCTATTTTTTAACACAAATTTTTCAACTATCCTGTGTCTCCTTAAAATGACCAAATTTGTCAAAATTAGGTGTCACTTTTTATTTTCACTCAATATTTTGGCACTGACATACAAACTGTTTTTAATTTTTCTATGGGATTTCTATGTATTTTTTCATTTTCGTTTGCAGTATAAACTTTGGAAACTCAATTTTATTAACTAAAATAAAAAAAAGAGTGGGGGGGTATCAGGGTCTCTCTATATTCAGAAGTTTATTAATTAATAGGAAGGAGGGTTATTTTGTTATAAAAAAGATTACATGCTGTTCACGCTGATGATTCGTGATACTAGGTAGCTACACAAAAGTGCAGACCAGTCACGAATTCTCAGACGTAGATTGAATCCAAAAACACCATATGTATGTTTCTTTAAGGCAACAATCAACAAGCGATTATCTAGAAGGCAGCAAGTGTTTTATCAGTTAATTCGCTAAAGCGAAAACTTTTGTCTGACCAAGACAGCAGTAATAATCCTGATTTTTTAAGAAGATTTATTGAATTATACCAATTACATCCATCCCTAAGGAAAATTAAGGATGACTGTTATATTTGAAATTAATGGTATAGTTGTTTCATTCTGCTTTATGCTACATTTATATTTTATGTCACGTTTTATGTGAGCACTGTTATCCTTTATTCCTTTTAAATATACATCTTATGTAGGATCAACTAAATAAAATCAAATAAAATTATGCGCTACGTGAAGCTGTACAATATATGGCTCTATTGATTACAAAGATAATTTTTGACTTACCTAATTCCTCCAAGATTTCCTTTTGGTTAGTAAACATTCCCGGTTCGTCGCTTTCGATTTCTGAAACATACTTTGTGTAGAATCGCCCCCTCTCAAATAATAAGTCCGACCCTTTACCCCCAAACAACAAGCCTTCTTTGGTAAATTTCTCTAAAGCTAATCTCACTAATTCGCCCATATACATTCCCGAGATCATTTTTTCTTGGCTGAAAAACAAAACAGGAATGAACAAAAAAATATCTATTGTATTCTTATAACCAAATTTAACTTTTAATAACCGTTCTAAGATTTGATATTGTGAAACATTTTATTATGGAGCTAGAGAAAAACCGTAGAATTTTTTCAGGAAAAAAAAATGTATAACTTCAACTTCAACTCGAGTTCGAAAATAGCTTTCCATATAGAAAAAAATAAGTTTAGTTAATCTGTATCTTGTCCAAAACAACATGTATATTACGAGTTATAAATATAATTTTTATTTATTATGTAGTTTAACTTAGTAACTGTTCATTTACTAATAGACCTGTTAATCATAACATTTACACAAATATATTTTTAGAAGTATTTTTATAGTTATACGTATTTATTACGTATATTTAAGCAATTTATTATGTAAAAGCCAATTAATTAAGTATTTTGGTGCTGGAAACAGGAACTATTTTTCTTTATACCATAACAGTCCAACATAGGGTCAACTAGCAATTGGCTTAAAGTGTATCTTAAGGTACGTACATTTGTTTTCCTGGGTTAATAGAATGTCTATCAACCTCCCTGTCATATTCTGATCGCACAAAATCTAAAGCTCCATCATCTCCGAATGCACCCATCTCCAAATTAATTATCACTTTGCCTGAACCCATATCAGGAGCATCAAAAAGTTCAGCATTCTCTTGCTTTTCTACATAACAACCATTGTTGCCAGTTCCTATACAACATAAAAAGTTATTTAGAATATAAATTATTTTAGAAGATTACAATACGAAATTTGAAAATCTGATTTCACTCAGGAAATCAAATAATTATGTCTTGTATTGTATATTCTTTAGCCTGATTTCGTAACTACATTCTCCAGTTAGCCGGTGGTGCAAAGCTAGATTTACTTACTAATAGTTTCCCTAATTCCATAAATCAAAAAGAATGCGGATATAAAATAATAAAGTAAAGTAATTTATACAACCTGTATAAATGTTCTGTTTTTTTTAGTCAACAAGTATCAAATCTAGATATTAGAAGAGTTTCTAATTTTGCATTTAGTAAACCAATGACCGATTATACTATAATAAATATGGATCCAACAAATGAAAAATCTAAGACCTCCTAAATGGATCCCAACTTCGCCGTCTTTCCGTAGAGTTGACATCCATCAAGATTTAAGAGGAGCTCAATTAATATCACGGCCAGAGTTATTAGTCTGTTGTGGTTTTCTACCTATAATTAGTAATTCTACTTGTCTATTTAAAAGATAATTTTGTTTTGGATTTTTAATTTCTAAGAGCCTTGACAAAACCGCGTCAGATCTTGCTGCAATCGCGCTAATATCATCAATTAACAGCGACAAGAAATTTAGGCAGCTGTTTGATACGTTCAAAGTATACTCGGTCTTTGCTTAAACCTAAATCAAAAACAAATATGGTAAAATCGTAAGCATCTTGAAAATACAGGTTTTTAAAGAAAAATCTTTATTACTTTCAGTGTTTCTCAAGCAAATAAATATTTTTAAAAAATGGAAAGAGAAACCCGATTAGGAGTACCATTTTGAAAAGTATTCTTTAATTCCGGATTTAATAGGTGAGTAAGTAGGTCTCCTTATTCGTTTTTGAAATATGTATAACACGTTGTAAGTTCAGCTTACAGGCAACTTTAAAAGTTAAAATAAATAACCTTAAAACTTAAAAGAAATATACATTTATCCTTAAAAAAAGGGTTCATAAGCTGTGCAACTACTAATCTAACTAAAAAACTAAAATAACCACATACCGACAATTAATCCAATTCTACAGTCTTGGTTTTTCCATGCACAAGACATGAGTGTTCCTGTGGTGTCATTCAAGATGGCGCATACATCGATTTTTACATCCTACAAGAAATAATAAGGCTCATGCAATTAGGAAGCTTCATCGTGCCAGCCATTTACCACAAATGCCAACAATATTAATGTATATTTTTTTTGTGAAACTAATTGTACAGTCTCGAGCATCCGGAAATGTGTATGCAATAAACGCTTTATAATGCGTATTTTGTATTTTTACCACTCACCCCCAAAGCTGTGAAAACTCATAATTTTTGAAAATTTCAATTATTAAAACAAATTGAAAAGGGGAAATCAAGATATTTTTGTAGATTTCATTTTAATTATATACTTTCCTTCATAAACCTTGTAGAAGATCAAATATTTTTTTAAATGTCGCTTGTCAATGGACATGAAGGTGCATAGGAAATTGCTAGTAATATTTCAAACTTAAATAACCAATTTACATTTTGAAAAATTGTGGAATAGTAGAGTAGGGTCTTCGTAATCCGGTAGATATTTTAGTGTTTGATTCTTTAGTCTCGTAATAAAAGTAGTCGTATAAAAATAGACCTAGATTATGTAGCAAAAATAAACATGGAGAACATTGGGAAAGAACTTGAAAGTAACGATTGCAGTAAAAAGGTGTATATTTACTTCCAATGGGTAAACTCAAATAAACAGAAGCGAATAATCGAAAGTAAAAACGGTAAACAATAAAAAAAAAACAAGGAAAAGAATAAGTAGACTACGGAAAATCACGGACCGAAACCTTGAACAGGATATTTTTAAATTGAGGGTCAATAAAAAGCCTCATATCACCAATATTGGAATTTGTGATAAATATACCTGGGTAAGTGAAATGTATGAACTGGATTTGGCTCTCAGATTTGCCTAGTTAAGAATATAAACTAAAGAGAAAATATCGCAGTTTAGGACACAAGTCCTCAAGTAATTATACAACGTTTAACATACAATGAGACAACTCGTTTAATATCTAAGATGAACACATTATAAAAGTTTAGTGGAAGACAAGAAAATATCTAAGCTATGTTATAGGGACGACACGAAAAATATCAAAATAGCTGTAAGACCAACTGTTCTTTGATCTTAATGAAAACCTTGTCAATTTAATTTTTTTTTTGTTTTTCAATCCGATATATTTACATAATCAATAGTCACAGATACTTAAAAAAGCTAGATACAAACTAATTTTAGACTTAATGAACACGTATATATTCTAAAATATTATGTTAATAAGTAGGCATTTGTTGTAATAGAGAAAGAAACGTAACGTAGGAAAATCTAGAAGCACTAAAATCATCAAAACTATAGTAGTAGAGTAGGTAACCATGTCCAAAATGTATGGTTCAGGGTATTAATTATATAAATATAGCAAAATTAATTTTTAGGTATTTAAAAAATGTATATCATCTGCACTATTTTGTGATGTTTTGAACAATTACTTTTAAAATATAACATATTAATTATAGCAATTTACCATCTAGCTAGAGGCTATAGTAATATATTTTTATTTAAATTAATACCCTGATTTGAATTTTCTATCTTAATTTCATGCGTGATGTGTTGGCGCACTATTATCATGCCTAAATGGAATTTATTCCTGGAATAAATCTCCAGGACTCACCAATAATTATGCCTATCCTGCAATTTTTGTTTAACCACGCGCATGACATTAGTGTACCAGTGGAATCATTTAATACCGCCATTACGTCAATAGATACGTCCTAGAATAGTACATAATGTTTCATCATTAGAGTTTTTCTATAAGGTCCCCATTCATTAGTTAAAGTCATATTTTCGACATATTTTCAAAAATATGGTTGTTTTTTTTTCATACATTAATTAAGACGATGGATTAAGAAACATTTTAAAATTATGTTAGCAAAACAAACAAAAATAAAAGAATGGAAATTTAATTATATATTTCATAAGGCAAAAGGTACCGGAAGTCTCAACAAGAGAGTCGCATTTTATGTATATTATAATGCAGTGGCTGCTCGCCAGAGGACGCGGGTGGAGCCCCGCTGCACCTACATTTTCCAATCAATTTACTTAAAAATAAAAATATTTTTAAAATATTAGGCATTTTATAATCTATATTTTTATTATAACAATGCAGTATGTTTTATATAAATTCACATTATTTACCTAATTATACCATTATTCTCTATCAAAACTAGTGCGTTATATACTCAAAAAATAATAATGACTTAAAAACGTAGCGCCTTGAAGACCTTTTCATAAGAGCGACCCGTTGAGCAGCAGTAACAAATTCCGCATCAGACTCCCCCTCACGCCGGCTTTCGCGCTTAGATTTGTTTACGGCAGTTGCTATGGCAACGCAGTAGTGAATATCCGTAAGCCAAATGGGGATGGGAGCGGCATAAATTGACGCTGCAGGCGCTTGTTCGCTTGTTACAGAATTAATGTGAATTAGTGCGCTCGGATCATCGGAGGCGGAAGCAGTTTTGCATGGATTGAATCGAATCGAAATTAACTTTAAGATATAGATACATAACTGTTTTTTAAGAACAAAAAATATATTTAAAATCTTATAAATTCATATTATTTTCCCTAAGTATTAAAAAACGTTCCAAAGCTATGGATAATTAACATCGTAAAAAGGTTAAAAAAACAGCCAACTTGGGCGCTGTCTACTTAGTTACCTGCGCTTCACCTGTTCTTATATCCAAGAGTTGCCACTGTTAAAATTATGCTAACTGTTATTGAGATAACCAAAGGTCTGATTAGGAAATTAAAGTGGGGCCGCAGAAAACCGTGCAGGACAATGGAAATAGTTGTGGGGACCCTATACCATTCTGTTTATAGAAAACCGACCTATAAGAATCGGTATTTAATTTTAATTACCATCCCTATCAGAGACAATCATTTATACATTCGTTTGTTTTAGGGCTGTTTTACAATGTGATGTAAATTCATTGACACAGAGAAGGATATTGCACTCTGGATCTTATGATGGATTACTACAGACAACATCGGATAACCATCAAGCAGTTTTGCCTATTATATAAGACATCACAGATAACATTGATAGGGTTTTGCGAAGATCTTTAAAACACATTGAACCATTAAACAGTGTAAAAGTCATCGAAATATGCAATTCCTCTGTAGTCAAAACTTGTTGTTCCTGTAGTAAAGTGAAACTGGGAGATCTGTATCTACTGAATATTAAGGAGCATGGAAAATGTATGAGCAAGAAACAAATTGCTCAATATGCTGTAGCTAACCAGCACATAACACAACCCATGATTAATGTATAGAATATCAGGGTTCTTGCATCTGTCTCGTTATATTATAAAAAGAAGATTAAAGAATCTAATATAATACATTATATAAAAGTCAATAAAGACGTGGAATATGTGTATGTTATACGCCAAAACCAATCATTACAATAACACAGATTACAAGTACCAGATGGGGGTCTGCTCAATATGTGCGGGACCAGTTTACGCGTTTTTTCCAGTTGGCGATAGCCAATCGCCTTAGTACTCCGGCACTGCGTGTCTCTCGTAAACGAGCTTAGCACGCGGTCCGGTGAAATAAAAGAAATTGTATTAAGGAAAACAGTACAAGTTAATATAGTTTAAATCAAAGGTCTACGTGCACCATGCGGTCTAGATGCGTTTTTATACCTTCAATTGTTTCATGTCCATCTGACAAACGACTGTTTAAAAAAGACTAAACTTAATGATTCATGTAATTTCTTTTTGCATTGGTGAAATAATGATTATTGCCCCCTCCGTCGAATTATATCAGAATCGTTTTTTCAAGACGTCTATCTAGCTGACTTTTCTTGAACTTTCATATGAATTATTTAACGATGTTCTGGTTCTGACTTTAAAGAAATCTAAATACCTGGATATACTGTGTTTGTAAGTTTTCAAGAACGAAATTTGGAATATATTTTTTAAATTTTTCTAATGATCGCTCACGGTATATATATTTTGTGAACGATCTTGTCATGCGACCAGACAAATCATACTACTAAGTAACGCAGTCATGAGAATTAAAACATCTTTTGCTGTGTATTGCGAAGGTTTAGTTTAATTTTTAAATATTGAATATCGTATTTTATTATCTCTCTATTCATCTCTCTATGCATCTCTCCATTCATCTCTCTATTCATCTCTCTATAATTCTTTTTGCAAGTATATACGTTTTTTGTAAGTAAAATATATTAGTTACATTTTAGACTGAGAGTATTATATAATAAATGAGTTCTTCTCAAAATATATTTTATAAAATCTCTAAAAATTTAATTTAGGATCAAAAAAAGGAAAAAATTCAAATAAAAAAATGTTTTTTTTTAAACTTTTTTAAAATGTTGAGCTGCAGAGATGCTTCTTTACTGCACGCGACAGTATCAATGCTTATATCAAAATTATAAACGAATTAACCTTGGTTTATTTATATTAGTACTTTTAAATGTTAGGTCTTATTATGTTAGTAATACTTTTTATATACGCATTTTTTTTGTGAATTATCGCCCTATTAAAAACAAACAAATCAAATATTTTACAAATTAAAATTGTCGGTAGCAGAACAAATTACTTGAATCGTGCAACAATCAAACAATGCTGCAATTAGTCGCGTGCAACAATTTAAATATTCCCCAGTATCTATGTCGTACTAAAAAAACAAAAGTTTTTGTTATACCAGCTTTTGCATTTAAGTTTATAGGTTATTCCTATGCGTTTTCACATAAGGAGGCAGGACATAAATTATCGTATTACCTGTATAATTTCATAATGTATTTTATAATAAATATTTTAGTAATAAATGATTTGAAGTTTTGCTTTTATTTACAATGTGCTAATGTTTCAATTATTAAAGTGATTAACGAAAATTTTACTTGTTTTTTTTTACATCTGTAGGTTGGTGGGTGTTATAATGATATCTGGAATCGAATCCTTGACTTTCTTATGTTTTTATTAGGATTATTTATTTAATAAGTGAATCGGCCTTATATTAGTACATGACCTTGAATAGTTCACTTACTTATGAGTTTAAAACAATATTTTACTAGTACTATAAACAGTTGAAAACATTAAAACATATATTAAACTTTTACTAACATTTAAATATAAAAAATCTATTGCAAAAAATTTTTGCCGAGTCCAGTTATCATAGTCCTCACCTCGTCGAATTGATATATTCTACGCCGCATGGTTTTTACGGGGCGGTCACGGCGACGTGATATCTGAATTTGGCTATATGGAGAATATTACTACTTTCCTATCTGGTAGACATAATCTGTGACAATAAGTCACGCATTAGTAAATGCTTGAAATCTGTTCACTGAGTTCATGAAGTGTTTTGATGTAGTGCAGTGAAAATCCCTGCACAAACCTCGTGCAAACGCAGGCGAAACATCGGAAAGTCATTATTCTAATTCGACACAGTGTGAAGTCTAGACTCGAGAACCACATTTTCTTAATTCATTTCAGCCGTGAGAACTTCGTACTATCTTACGAAAATATTATTTTTCTTCAGATTTTTAATAAGGATATCTTTCGTATTGGAACAATATTTTTTTAATTAATGTTTTAATTTAGTTAATGCACATTATATGTAATAAGAATATTTGTGTTACTCAGTATAAATACATTAAGATGTCAGACCGATTTATTATTTCGTTTCTAAATTATAGAAGACTAGAGTTCTGAGAAGTTATTGCACAATATATGTAGACGTAATATTTTTTTTAACGAAGACGTTTTATTACTTTCTGTTTCGGAGAACTCTAAATTTAGTGTTTTGTTTTTAAATATTATTTATAGTATCTAAAATGTATGGCAGCCTTGACGAATGACTTGTAGTTAGAGCAGTTAGACATGTTTTGAATCTTAAATAATTTTATTTGTTACAGGGAGATAATAAAAATATGAACGTTCAAGTGTGGTACATATTAAAAATACATCGAAATCTTGATAAGGAAATTGCAAAACATTTTCGGAAATTTTGTGAATGTTTGCAGTCTTAAAAGAAAGAATACACTGAATGATCGGCAGAAAATAAATAAAAAAGTTGATAGATTCGATATTTTCAAATAATATAATACTAGCGTCTAGCACTCTAAAAGCATACTCGCCTTCCTAAACAGATATATAATATTTAAGTCATACGATATTGCCGGTTTCATTATTATTGTACCATTATATATCACAGTAGTTGTATAACAAAAAAAAGGAATAATAATGTATACTTCATACGATTTTTTTATTAAAACATTTGTGTCAAAAGCACGGGCGTAGCTTTAACTTTCGCATGGAGGGGGGGGGGGGGTCAGGTTAGCATGTCGCTCCACTTTCTGTTTACTAATGGTGACGTTTAAGATTTTTTAAAGAATTCTTAAAAATGTATTATTGACCTATTTTTTAAATGGTTAAATTTAATTTCTAACGTCTAGCTGACAACTTATCTCTTTTTGTCCAATTTCACTGCTAATGTCCTGTGAACCTTCATAAGAGTCTTCATTCTTCTTCTTCATCTTTTAGTCATTTGCTATAGACACTGGTAACGTATTTCAAATCTTGAAAATCCTTTTATTAACGAAAAAACTGCTCATCACATTAATATATAACTTTTAACGCAATAGTCATCTTTCAAGTGTGATCCCATGGTTGTACCTCAGCTCATATTCAATTCTCTTCACATTCAGGAAGGAAAGTCTGTGCTAATTTTACTAGCTTTTCCTTGTAGCAATTGTTAACCACCGTTCCTTATGGTAAAACAAGGTAAAACTAAAGCAAAGCTAAAGGCCGTTTTACATGCTGCAATTCTTTCTTGCATGTTGCAATAGTCCTGAACAAAAGCATGCGCAGTGGCAAGACATATGTACCTTTTGTCAAACTGCGCCTGCCTTTGTTCAAGACTATTGCATATTGCAAAGAAGAATTGCAGCATGTAAAACGGCCTTAAGGATGGGAGGTCTGGCCTCCTGAAGCCCCCTTCCATTTTATGTACGACCGTAGTCGTAAGATGGTGTGTAATCTAGAAAAAAATGTCTGACACAAAAAAAATCACACACTTTTTTGACTCTCACTAAATTGATCCGCACGCCAAATTGACTATATTTTTGTTTTCTTTTTCTTAACGCCAGGATGATATTTTTTTACTTAATTGGAGGAAATTATATAGATTTTATTCATACGTAAAAAACAATGTACAGGATGTACCAATGAATATAGCTAATTGAAGTTGTCTCTGTTTTAAACTCTATATGTTCAATTACATATTTTAATACTCTGGTCAAATGTGGACATAAATTATGTTATAAAAATACCTATTTTCAGCAGTTTTCGAAATTTTGGCAATGCAAATTTTTTAACTGGCTGTAAAATCTGAATTTTTTGCGCTAGGGCAATACGGCTTGCAGCTTGAACCTTAGTTTTGGTAACCTATTTAATTACCAAAACTGGCCCATTTTAGGCTTTCGATTTAACTGGAAGTAAAATTTTCTGGCTTAACCCCATTTTGAGCCACAATAGAAATCGAATAGAATCTATGCGTGCCGCTAGCTTCTCTGCAGCCAAGCCCTGTATACTTGATTTCCTGTGAATCGAGCCAGAGGTTATTGAACTTTCCACCGGCTGTTTGCAATTTTTGCATTTCAGTCGCATCCTTTAAGTGTGAGCGGAAGCTATCGTTGAAGTAGGTTCTTTGTTTGAACGGCTATCCGTGTGTTGTGTGATACTTTTTATTCTTATTTAATAAGAAGAGTGTGTGTGTCTTAATAAGAAAGGGATTTTCAACATTAAACTTCGCAGATAAGCTTCCAATAATTTCCAAAGGAAGTGCAAAACCGCCTATGAAAAATTTAACCACAAAAATGAAAAACTGTATTAGACATTTTTATCCGGAAAAACAGTACGAACAATTTAAACGGCTAACAGGGTGTGAAAATATAGGTAAATTATTTTGTTGGCCATGTTTACTTTTTGAAAACGAAAAAGATCTCTGGAATAAAACTGGTTTTTCCGATTTAAACAATTTCCATAAAGCTGTAGAGAGACTTTCGCATACATCGCTGTTGTCCATTGAAAATAAACTTCTCCAAAATATGTCAAAGCATCAACGTTTTTATGATGACGTCATTGACGAATTTGCAAAAAATGATCGAAGAATCGAGTTACATTACAAATAGGTAAGTTTCTAAAAATTGCTTCCCTTTCTTAAAATTTCACCGCACGCCCCTGTGACTTCATAATATTCTAGATCTTCTGTTGCAATTTTGGCCATGTGTATGCTGAACTATGCATATTTTGTACGATAACTAAATATTCACAAGAAGTCTAGAAAAAACCCAAGCTGTCACTAGCTACTGTGTTTCCCCACAAAATACAAAAATGTTTTCCGTCTCATTATAAATAATTATCATCACTTTAGCTTACGTGTCGTAATAAAAATAAAATATATCTATATTGAAAAAGTACCGCACCATATTTATAACGTTGCTGATAATGCAAGGTATGTTATATTTCATTTTGTTTGTTTTTCATATAATGAGCGGCCTATTATTCCCAAAAATTAAAATTATAATTAGGATATATGAAAATACAATACCTACTCTATTGTTAATACCAATTGCTGAAATAAATATGTATGTAAAGTCACTGGTATTATTTCTTATCTACCGACTATAAGACGTAAGTCTCACAATCAGATTGATTAATAATATATATCCTAAATATAGAAATTTTATCATTTTGACGATCTTGATCTGTACTTTTAAATTCAAATATAAAAAGCAAAATGCTTACCCCTCTCCTTTCAATGGCTTCATTTAACATTTGTACGACATCGTTCCCTACTACGTTGGAACAATTGAAACCCTTAGTCCACCTTTCAAGGATGCCGATTGTGAGTCCCCTTTGAGATAGTGGAAAACTGAAGGTGAAACCCAGCGGTAACGTTTCGTGTTGTACCTAAAAATCAAATCTAGAGTGTTTTGTTTTAAAAAAGCCGAGAAAAGGATATTTTAGAAACTTAAAAATCAATGTTTCAAGTCGTTACTAAGTCTGTCGAATCTGTCGAACGTCAAAATATGTCAAATTTTATAGGAATAACGAAATTGCTTCTAAAAGACGTACTATGGGTTGGATGATACGGTAAAAATAGGGTAACAAATGAGTAGTTGACGTTCAGTTGGTTATAAGTAGGTACATCGGGTAGAATATGAAGGATATTTTTTAATTGGTAAATCAGATGAATGCGAATTAAAGAACATGTTTAAGAAAACATTGCTTTACACTTTTGATGTTTATTATCTACTAACCTGTTCTTCTTTAACGAAGATAGCCAAACATTCCGCAATGTGATCGAATAATTGTTCGCCTGATCCAAGCATAATGTGTTGAGGTATGGCGAAAATTTTGGACTTCATTTCAAAATGTTCTCCACTTAGTTCGATTAGTAAAACTCTGAAGTTGGTACCTCCGAGGTCAAGGGCAAGAAATTTGCCAATTTCTGAAAAAAAAGACATCATAAGGCGTCATATCATGTTTAATGTCATGCTATTGGAAGAAACATAGTCACACACAAGCTGACATGCAGGAGTCACAATCTGTTAATAACTTCCACCAAAGTATTATCACATATGAACCAGTATTAAGATTGATACAGTCCATCTTCAATTATATATTATAATCATTTTGTCAATAATTAAATAAGTATGTGAACGATAGCTCCCTCGTCTTCATGTTGAAGAATAGTTGATAGAATAGAATTCTAGAATCCATTGGACCTTTTTCTCACCACTCACCCAGAGCCCTTATCAGTCTTCCATTCCGCTCCTCTGCTGTTTACCCTTTACACATATCAGACTTTGCCTTGCCTGACTTGTATTGCTTGCACATATGGGGAGCAGCCTCTCGTTCAATCCTTAATATTCTTGACCCTGTCCAGAAAAGAGCTATTCGTTTGATTGATGATCCAAACCTCACAAGGAAGCTTGCATCACTAGAAACATCGTCGAATTGTGTCTCTGTTTTACAGATACTACCACTTATTCTGTTCGGTTGAAATATTATCCATCACGCCCTCCTTAGTCATTCCTACCAGGAAGACACGAGCACGGACCCACATGCATCCCTTCACGGTCCAACTGCAAAGACTAAGGACCTCCCACTTTGCTCGATCTTCTATTCCCAGAATGTCCAGATTATGGAATGTGTTACCAGCAAGTGTCTTTCCTTCTTCTCCTAATCTGCAAGTCTTTAAATCCCGCATTAATAAACTTTCCTTGTCTTTGATTAAAACAACCACGGTACCTAGTGCTTAGGCCTTCGGCTTTTGTGGTCTGCTCATAGATTAAAAAAAATAGATTCATAATTTTAGAAGCCCGTCTTTAAAAACTGCAGAATGTCAGCAATATCTACATAATCAGACATACGAATTTTCTATATAAGAGCGAATCATTATCCTATGCGCAATTCGCCTGTGGCCCTAAGACAAAATCACTATTCTCTATCCCACCAAAAATAATTGGCTTCGTTTTTTAAAAAGTCCTTCCATAGCGTGACACCTGGCATCATTTACCTGCAAAACGTTTCTTCTACTAGCTTGTAAAAGTACATTTTACACATTGTTGTGACCCCATTATTTAATAGTCATTTTATTTGTGAATAGTCTTAAGTATTATATATTCATTAGTCTAGAGATAGTTTGACACGTAAATGCAATATTTAGACATACATTATATTTCGGCGGAACCTTCCGACAAAAGCTGCTTTAATGGTCGTTTATTGCAAGGGAAATTCTAAGTAAACAATATGTATTTTAAATTCTACTTCAAATTCTATTTTATGCACGTTCTTCCACCCCAAATATTATTATACCCGAAAAAACCTATCATAAACTCATTTACACTATGTCGATAAAGCTTGGGAAGGTTCAGCTATAAAAACATTAAAAGAAACCATTGTAGTACAGTAAGCAGTGGCGTAGCAAATACTCCCCAAATTACTTTTATAGACACCTTTTTTAATCAATTTTACAGATACGCCACTGCATCTCAAATTAGGGAATTCATATAAAAATAAGTTCTAGGTAGTCAGTATAGAGCAGGTCAGTCATTATGTCAGTACTATATTGTCAGTAGAATTAAGTCAGTAGACACAGTAAGAATAAAGATTTGTTAGAAGTAAGAAGTGTCCCTCTTGTACAGAAGATAATAGAGAGATTTGAAACAAGTTGAAGTGTTTACATTTACTACCAGTGCTAATACAAAATACTAAAATTATTAAATCATAACAGTGGTGGCATTCGGCGAGTAATAAAAATATTAAATCATAACAGTGGTGGCATTCGGCGAGTAATAAAAATATTAAAACATAACATTGGTGGCAGCGGATCTGGATATACTACCCCGTGTTTTCTGAAGGAGCGCCTAGAACGCAGCAGGAATCACACCAGTTAAACCACATCGGTATACCAAAGACAGGAAGTTTCAACAGACTTGGAGGAGCGCCCAGTACGCAACAAGTTTCGAGAAGAAGAAAGAAAACAAGGAAATTCGCCTTACGTTCCAGCTAACTAAGGATGAAGCTGTAAGTTTTTTTCTTTTATTTTCCTGTTGTGGTGACACTATTTGTTTTTTTTTTATATGTTATGCATTTTTGAAATTATATAGATATATTTATTTTGTGAAAGGTACTGCAAATACGTTGTGTGTTGAAAAAGTAATTGAATAATCGACCGTATAACTTATCTATATTTAAATTTTTACCCAAAATTTTTATTAGTATTTAATCTTTATAATTTTAACAAACAAAAAAATGGCTGAAGGAAAAGATGCAATTGATGTATTAAATTTAATAAATTCATTTGACGGCTACGGCGATGGAAATTCTCTTCAATTTTTTCTAAAAAACTGTGACGCAGTAATGCATATTGTGAAAGAAAATGAAAAAAATAAATTAGCTAAATTAATTTTTGGTACTAAATTAAAAGGTAAAGCTCAAGAGGTGACACAATATAAAGAATTTTTAAATTGGGACGAAATTAGAGATTTTCTTTTAGAACAGTTTACGGATAAAAGATCGCCTTCTCATTTTTTAACTCAAATAATGAATATAAAACAAAACTTTAGGGAAACCGTTACAGAATATGGAGATAGATTAAGATACCTGCATAATAAATATAAAGAAACTTGTCATTTAAATTATGAACATAATTCTGCTAAGGTATTAATAGAAAATTTAGAGTCAATTTTAGTAAACACGTTTAGACAAGGGCTAAATGATGAAATATACAAATTCGAGTAATTGCTGAAAACACCACAGATTTAGACAGGGCATTATCATTAACAATCGAAATGGAACTCGAAAACAACGTTAGAGCAAAAAATTCAAATTTTAAAAATGTAGGTTTTGTGGGTCAGGGAAATAGAAATTTTAATATCCAAAATCCTAAACTTTTGTGTATGTTCTGTCATAAAAATAATCATATAACTTCTCAATGTAGGCAACTTATACAATATGAACAAAATATGGGAAGAAATAATTTTAATAATCCTAATTATCAAAGCTTCAGTCCACAACAACATTTTAACGCAAATTCTTCAAATGGGCAAAATTATAACGGGGAACAACCTATTAATGCTAGAAGTAATTTTTCTTACAGGGGAAACGATAATCATAATTACAATCAAAATACAAATTCACGAAATTTTAACAATAATTATAATGGGAACAATTATCGTCAAAATTATACCAATCCCCGTAGTTCAAACAGACCTCAAATGCTTTCAGAGATACCTCAACAACAGCGACGATACCGTCCTAACTATAATAATGAACCTGTCAATAATTCTCATCAAATACAAACTATAACGTCTCTACCCCCCAGTAGCCTCCAACACCCTCCTCTACAACCAACTACATCTGTCCAAGAATTTTCGGGAAAACGACAACGAAGCCTTGGTTGTGAACAGCCCGCCAAGCGCTTCGTAAAAAGTTCAATCAGTATAAACAGTAGCTGTTCAAATAATAAGAATCCACTAGAACATATTAAAATCAAACCAACTCGTAATAATTCAAATAATATGTCTCCTAAGTCAGTATTATTCTCTAATAATTGTAAACAGTTAGATATAATTGAAATAACTTCATTGGGCACTAAAAAGTCAGAATTGCAAATTTTGTTAGATACAGGGGCTGATGTTTGTTTATTAAAGGAGTCGATTTTACAAGACTATTCAAAGCTAGATCAAAACTGTATTATTGAACTAAAAGGTATAAGTAAAGAACCGGTTTTTACGAAAGGTCTATATAATGTAACAATCCAATTAAAAGATAATAAAATATTAATTCATCCTTTTCATATCGTACCAGATAGCATTCCTATAAAAAATGACGGAATTTTAGGCCGCGATTTTTTGCAAAAATATAAAACTAAAATTAATTATGAAGAAGAAACTGTTTATTTTGAGGACAATTGCTTTAAGATTTTGCCTTCAGAGACTTTAGCGACTATACCCCCAAGATGTGAAATGATAACTTATGCTTTGGCCAACGTTTCAGGTACTGAAGGTATCGTAAAATCGAAACAACTTGCTGAAAATCTCTATATAGGTTCTTCTTTGACCAAAGTACATAATCATAAATGTTTAATTAGTATTTTAAATATATCTAATGAACCCTTAACAATTGCGTTACCCAGAGTTAACGTACAACCTATCACTAAAGGTGAATTTGACATTATAGAGCTTAGTCATAATAATAATAATATTGAAAATAACACGAATATAAATTACTTTGAACGTTTAGAAAAATTGAAACATTCTCTCAACTTAGAAGGATTAAATGTCGAGGAAACTAACTCACTTCTAGAAATTTGTGAAAATTTTATCGATATTTTTTATTTAGAAGGTGATAAACTCTCTTGTACAAACACAATAAAACATAAAATTTCTACAGACCCTACTAAGGGACCTGTTAATATTAAACCCTATAGATTACCTTTTCAACATCGGGAGGTTATAAAAGAACAAACCGATGCAATGTTAAAGGATGGAATAATTTCTCCGTCTTACAGTCCTTGGAATAGTCCCTTATTAGTAGTTCCTAAAAAAACTGAATCATCAGGTTTACCTAAATTTCGTGTGGTCGTAGATTTTAGAAAAATTAATGAAATAACTGCAGGGGATGCATTTCCATTACCTAATATTACAGATATTTTAGACCAATTAGGAAAATCGCATTATTTTACAACTTTAGATTTAGCCAATGGATTTCATCAGGTTCAAATGGACGAAAATGATAAAAATAAGACAGCTTTTAGTACTTCTACGGGGCATTTTGTTTACAATAGGATGCCTTTTGGCCTAAAAGGAGCTCCGGCAACCTTTCAGAGGTTAATGAATGCGGTCTTAAGCGGTCTTAGTGGCATAAAATGTTTTATTTATTTAGATGATGTCGTAATTTATGCTAATAATTTAAAAGAACATAATGAAAGGTTAGTTGAGGTATTTGAACGGTTTCGGGAGCATGATTTAAAGCTTCAACCATTAAAATGTGAATTTTTAAGAAAAGAATGTTTGTATCTAGGTCACATTATAACAGATTATGGCATCAAACCTGATCCTTCAAAAGTAGAATGTGTTTTACAGTTTCCTCAACCAGTAAATCAAAAAGAGGTAAAATCATTTTTAGGGCTTGTCGGATATTATCGAAAATTTATAAAGGATTTTGCGAAAATTTCAAAACCTCTCACCAAATTGCTCAAGAAAGATACGGAATTTAAATGGGACCATGCTTGTGATATTTCATTTCAAACGCTTAAAAATAACATTACTTCTCCTCCTGTACTACAGTACCCAGATTTTTCAAAAGAATTCATTATAACTACCGACGCAAGTAATTATGCGATTGGTGCAATTTTATCACAAGGAAAAGTTAATAATGATCGACCTATAGCTTATGCTAGTAGAACTCTTAATAATGCCGAACAAAACTACTCAACGACAGAGAAAGAATTAGCGGCAATTGTTTGGGCAGTTAGACATTTTCGACCATATGTTTTTGGAACAAATTTTAAGATAGTTACGGATCATAAACCTTTACTTTATGTATTTAACATAAAAGACCCTGGGTCGCGTCTTACAAGATTTAGGTTAAAATTGGAAGAATACAATTTCGAAATTATTTATAAGGCCGGAAAGTTAAATACAAATGCTGATGCCTTAAGTAGAATGATTAAAACGGTTAACGCTGACATGATAACAGATTATCAAAATTTTTTAAATTATCTGCAAACACATATTGTTATTAACACAAAATTAAAAGAAAACAACGCTAATTTATTTCAGATAAATAATTCAGATCCTATAATATTATTTTTTCCCAAATTTTTTAACAAAGAGCAATTTAATATTTTGGAACAAAATAATCATTTAATTTATATAATTAATATTCCTTTAGTTGAAGCACAATTATTCTACCTATATAAGGTATCGCCTTTTTCTAAGCTATTAGCCACTAACCAATTTGTTTTGATTCAACCATCTTCTAAATACATTGCAATAGACGAAACAAAGCAGCAGTTAATAACTTTCTCTGATCTCGAATATAATAAATTTATAAAAATAACGGATGATAAAATGATTTGTCAGCAACAAAAACCAGTTTCATTGGCTCATTTAGTGGAAAACTGTGAAATGAAGTTACTTCAAGTAACAAATAAAATTCCAGAAGTATGCGAAAAACATATATTAAATTCTAATAGAGGTATCTTTATTCAGTTACTTACAACTAATACTTGGCTGTTTGCAGTGCCTTGCCCTGAATCATTAACCATTTCATGTATTAATCAAAATAAACCAGTAGACGTTATTTTAAAAAATTGCGGCAGTGTCACCATAGGAAAACAGTGTAAAGCGTATAGTGTTTCAACGATGCTCGTGACTCACGGTAATGCCTTTCAGTCGAAAATATTTAGTGAGTTTGTTCCGCCATTAGAAATTAGTGAGGACTGTTGTGAAAAAATAAAAAATAATAACATTAACCTGACAGAAATTTTAATAAACGAAAATTATAAGACTCTTTCAAAGCACATTCCTGAACTGAACATCGCTAGCCATAAACTAGACGACATAGAAAAGCTAACAGAAAATCTTGAAAAAAATAATTTTTTGTCAACATATAATATTTCTGGTTCTGTTTTAGCTTACATTGTATCTGTTGTTGTATTATTATTTATTGTTTACAAAATATATTCAAAATGTATAAGAAAAACTTCCTGTTGTGGAATAATACCAAATATTTGCGTAAGGGCAAATCAAACGATTGAACCATCCCTGAGAAGTAATAGATATATGGCTCAGTATACTAGTGAAACTTCTAATAGAATTAATAATTATGATCTCCCTGAGGACGATCAACCAGGTATATCATACACGCCTCACAGAGCTATTGGTCACACGTCCTCAAGACGATCAATTAGATAAGTAATAATATTATGTTTTATTATAAGTAATAAATTTCTTTAGTAGAATCTAAGTAGATTTAGAATGCCTAATTATTATTATAAAAAAAAAACAGTTTTCAATATTATATAGGTTAGTATAATATAGAATAAGAACATAGTTCATAGCAAATTTTGTAAAATCATTTCGAACATAATACTTTTGTTAAATATTAGTATCAATTACAAGGATGTATATTTTGTATCATAATTTATATTTTAACTCAGGAACGAAATTTTCTAACAATTTCATTATTATAAAATCTCTCATTTAGGGGGGAGGTGTTGTGATCCCATTATTTAATAGTCATTTTATTTGTGAATAGTCTTAAGTATTATATATTCATTAGTCTAGAGATAGTTTGACACGTAAATGCAATATTTAGACATACATTATATTTCGGCGGAACCTTCCGACAAAAGCTGCTTTAATGGTCGTTTATTGCAAGGGAAATTCTAAGTAAACAATATGTATTTTAAATTCTACTTCAAATTCTATTTTATGCACGTTCTTCCGCCCCAAATATTATTATACCCGAAAAAACCTATCATAAACTCATTTACACTATGTCGATAAAGCTTGGGAAGGTTCGGCTATAAAAACATTAAAAGAAACCATTGTAGTACAGTAAGCAGTGGCGTAGCAAATACTCCCCAAATTACTTTTACTTTTTATAGACACCTTTTTTAATCAATTTTACAGATACGCCACTGCATCTCAATTTAGGGAATTCATATAAAAATAAGTTCTAGGTAGTCAGTATAGAGCAGGTCAGTCATGATGTCAGTACTATATTGTAGTAGAATTAAGTCAGTAGACAGTAGAATTTTTAAATTGGGACGAAATTAGAGATTTTCTTTTAGAACAGTTTACGGATGTAATATATAGAGAAAACACCCTATATAAAATGTATTGTATCAAATTCAACTTGTTGCAATAATGGGCAACCACGCAATAACCTGTTTTGCTATGTCAGCAGGTCAACCACCTTCCCGAGCGTATATGGCAATTAGATTGCATTTTAAAAAAGATTGAAAATATACTTTGGGTAATGTTAAGGTGAACATGTAGTTTCATTTTGCTACCCTTTAATTGTTTCAACCCTAAGTATTACATGGCGACCCTGCCACTTGACGATTTTTTTGTGAAGTTATTAAGATGGGTAATGCCAAGTCCAAAGAAGAGATTGTAATTAATCAGGCCTCCAATGGCGATGCAAGGGGTGAAATAGTTGACCAAAATAAGGGATTAAGCTTAGCAGAGATTTTGCTTATAATTTTGGTTGTGGCAACGGCAATTGTTGCAGTAGTATGGGCCATTAGACATGTTCAAAGGAAACTAAGGCAGACAATTAGAAGAGAAATTTATAAAAATGAGCTGCGAAAATCCAAGGATGATTTAAAGATGGAAGAAAATTAAATTTTTTTTTAGGGCGGTATTTTTCGTGTAAGAAAAAAAAAAAAGAAGAAAGAAAATGTAAAGACAATTATAAATGGAGTTAGAAAATTTGTTATGTGTTAATGTACCTGAAAATGTAAATAATAATGCAGGCATGTAAGTTTAATTATTATAATATTATGTTATTGTTTTATAATTATAATCGCAAAAATATGGACCCAATTAGCAAGTTTAATAAGTGAATTAAATTTTTAATTTCATGGGAGACAAACTTATTGAAATTTTACATTCATTTAAATATATTCGAACAAATTTGGTAAAATTAAATAGCGAAAGACGAAAAAGCCCTATTGTCGAATCAAAAGTTAAAGTGGCAAAAACTTTATATTCTCAGTTAGGTAAGGAAATTACTGATTTAAACGTAAAAATAGAAAAGTCTGAAATAGACAAAGAAGATATTTTGACTTTTAATAACATAATAACAGAAATTAAAAAACTTTATAAGGAAATTTTAGAGTTTGGAAATAAAAATATTAATAAAGATAAATTAAAAATGTCTTCTTTTGATCTAAAAATAGCTACAAACCTTTTACCGGTCATGGATGATACAGAATCTACAACTTCTAAATTAATAGAGGCTTTAGATTTTTATTCGTCAACGCTTGATAATGATAGTCAACCTTCTTTAATTAAATTTGTTTTGAAAACGCGTATTTCTAACAACGCCAAATTACGATTAGGTTTGACTTATAATTCTGTAAATAATTTAATTCTAGATATGAAAAAACATCTCTTAACTAAAAAATCAGATACGGCCCTTCAGGCACGCTTGTTCTCTGCTAAACAGGGTGAAAAATGTATAACGGATTTTGGTAAAGAGTTAGAGGATATTTTTGTAAATTTAACCATTACGCAAGCAGACGGAAATGCCAATGCTTTTGATATTCTAAGACCTATTAACGAAAAGGTTGCAATAAAAAGGTTTGCATGCGGACTTAAAAATCAAAGGCTGGGCACAATTATATCTTCCAGAAATTTTGAATTCTTAAAGGACGCAATAAGGGCAGCTCAAGATGAAGAGCTGGGTAATCAAAATAATTCAGGACACATTTTTAATTTTTCTCACAGAGGAAGGGGAAATTTTAGAAATTTTTCCAGAAGACCAAATAATAGAACAGGAAATTCTGGTAGATATAATAATTATCAGAATTTTAATAACGGAGGAAATAACAATTCAAATTGTCGACGAAACGCTTCGACTAATCAAGGTAATTTTAATAATCAGCGGTTTTCTAGAAATCACGGTGGTCGTACATTTACGAGCGGTAATAGGAGAGGATCTCGGGCAGTAGGTCACCGAATGCATTTTGCGGAGCACACCGGAAATTCAGAACAATCCTCAGCTGATATACAAGATTCAACATTTTTTCGTGCCTAAAAATACTAAAAATAAACAGTTTAATAATATTTTTACCTATTCAAAAAACTACTCGAATGCTGTTTCTTTTTGTGTCAATGGTAAAAGCTTAAAATTTTTGGTAGATACGGGTGCATCATTAAGTGCCCTTAAATTAAGTTGTTTAAATTCAAAAATACAGTTACACAAAGAAAATATTGAAATTAAAGGCATAGGAGGTAATTTAATATCTGTGGGATATGTTTATTTAGATCTTTGTATAGAAAATGCGATATTTAAGCAAAAATTTTATATTTTTAATAATTTACCATGTCAAAGTGATGGCATAATTGGAGAAAATTTTTTGAAAACTTTTAAGGCTAAATTAGATTACGAAGAAAATACCTTAACTATTTTAAATCAGTATAATAAAATAAATACATTAAAATTAAATGCGGATAGTGAGCATATATTAAGTGTTCCCCCTAGGTGCGAAATTATACAGTATGTTCCTACAGGGTTAGAGGATGAATGTGTACTTATGCAAGGTGAATTATGTGAGGGTGTGTTCATGGCTGGTGTAATTGCACAACCGATAAATGGTAAAGTACCAATTAAAATTTTGAATACAAGAGAGACAGAGGTACATTTGAGAAATTTTTCGCCAAAAGCGGAAAGTTTAAGCAATTATGAGTGTCATCAATTTAACAGCCAAGAAAATTCGGCTACTCGAGTTAAAGAACTATTTAAAATTCTTAAGCTTAATCATCTAAACCGCGAGGAACGAGATTCTATAGAGCAAATTTGTGCCAAATTCTCAAATATATTTCATATGCCAGGAGATAAGCTTACAGTTACTAATTTATATAAACAGTCAATTCAAGTTAAACCAGATACTCAGCCGGTCTATAGAAAGCCATATAGGTTACCTCAAGTACATAAAGAGGAAATAAATAGGCAAATTTCTCAAATGTGTCAGGATGGAATAATTGAGAGTGCGCAGAGTGAGTGGTCTTCACCTTTGTTGCTTGTACCAAAGAAAAACGATACGAATGAGGGAAGAGCTAGGTTAGTATTGGACTACAGATTTTTGAACCCATATATATTAGATATCAAATTTCCGATTGCGAGTGTAGTCGATATTTTAGACTCCCTAGCAGGTGCACTTTATTTTTCACATCTAGATCTTAGCCAGGGCTATTATCAGGTCGAATTAGAGGAAGAAAGCAGAAAATACACAGCTTTCACTACAGATCGCGGTCAGTGGCAAATGCGAAGGTTACCAATGGGGTTAAAAATTAGCCCTAGTGCCTTTTCAAGGTTAATGACCATAGCGATGGCGGGCTTAAATTACGAAAAGTGCTTTGTTTATCTTGATGATCTTATAGTATTTGGCAGAAACCTTAATGAACACAATAAAAATCTAATAGATATTTTTTCTAGATTGCGAAAAGTAAACCTAAAATTAAATCCTGCTAAATGCGATTTTTTGAAAAAAGAAATTCTGTATCTGGGTCATATAATAAGTTCTGAAGGAATATCACCTGACCCTGATAAAATAAAAGCTTTAAAAGATTATCCTATTCCAAAAAAGGCAGATGAAGTTAAACGCTTCGTGGCTTTTGCCAATTATTATCGAAAATTTATACCACATTTTTCAGAAATTACAGTTCCTCTAAATAAATTATGTAAAAAATACGCTAGGTTTGAGTGGACGGACGAATGTGATAAAGCTTTTAATTGTCTTAAAAATTCGCTGATTAAGCATCCGGTGTTAGATTATCCCGATTTTTCGAATGAAAATGAATTTATTTTGCAAACAGATGCGTCTGCTTTTGCTATAGGAGCAGTGTTATCAAATAAAAATAATAAACCAGTGGCGTTCACTAGTCGTAGTTTAAATAAAGCAGAAATTAACTACCCTACTATACATAAAAAACTTTTAGCAATTTATTGGGCTGTAAAGCATTTTCGACCATATCTGTATGGCCGTCGTTTCAAAATTTTAACCGATCACAAACCATTAATTTATCTTTTTACGCAAAAAGACCCTGGTAGCAGATTGACAAAATTTCGTTTGTGTCTAGAAGAATATGACTTTTATATCGAATATATCAAAGGAAAAGATAATGTTACAGCCGATGCTTTATCGAGAATAATCTTGTCCTCAAACGAATTAAAAGATATGAATGAAGGTATGATTGCAGTTTTAACCAGAGCACAGAGTAAACGTAGAGACGGACAGGAAGACGAGTTAATTAAGAAAAGTACTGAAAATATTTGGCTTGATCACCCGAATATTGTGGAAATTCTTAAGCAACCCACTAACTGTACCGAATTAATTATAATACCATCCTTAAAAATTAAAAAATTGTCAAAAGATGTCACTCAACAAGTGGGAGACTTTTATTATATTCCATTACATTTTACCTTATACTTAGACCAAAAAGCTTTATCACCATTGGCGCGAGACGAAATGGTGAAAGATTTGGTAGAAATAAGTAAAAAGGCTGAAATTAAAGAATTAGTTATTAATAAAAATAATGATAATACAGAGTTTATTAAATTTATTGGTAGTAAAATAAAAAATTATACTAATTGGAGGGGGCCCCGTATAAATGTTGTAAAAGGTATTAAAAAAGTAATGGACAAAGACGAAAAAAGAGTAATCCTTAATGATTTTCATTTACTACCAACCAGTGGTCACGCTGGAATAAATAGAATGACAAATAATATTAAAAAGTATTATCTTTGGCCAGGTCTGGATAGTGATGTTCGAAATTTTGTAAAAAGGTGTGACATGTGTCAAAGACAAAAACATTCGAATCATTATACTAGAGAGCCAATGGTAATAACTACTACAGCTGAAACAGCTTTTCAAAAAATATATTTAGATATTGTTGGTCCACTTCCGGTAGACGTAAATGGATTTGTTTATATTTTAACACTTCAGTGTGAGTTAACAAAATATGTAGAGGCCTACCCTCTTAAAAACAAGGATTCCGTATCTGTGGCAAGATCTTTGGTGGATAACTTTATCTTAAGATATGGTATCCCTCAGGAAATTGCTTCAGATAGGGGTACCGAGTTTATTTCTCACACTATGGCAGAAACATGTAACTTGTTAGGTATAAAACAGATTCATTCTACGGCGTATCATCACGAGAGTATCGGGAGTTTAGAGGCCTCTCACAAAGTTCTAGGTGCTTATTTGAGAATTCAAACTCAAAACCATGATTCTGCATGGAGCACATGGCTTCCGTACTGGTGTTTTTCTTATAATACTGCAGTACATACGGAAACCAAATACTCTCCCTTTGAACTAGTTTTTGGGAAAAAATGCCAATTACCAAATAATTTAAATAATGAAGTTGATCCTATTTATAATTTTGATAACTACCCCATTGAATTAAAATATAGGTTACAAACAGCTCAAAATGATGCAAGAAATAACTTAATACTTTCTAAATCTAAAAGAAAAGAAAATTTTGATTTAAAAGTAAACCCCATTCAGTATAAAAAGGGCGATAGAGTTTTAATCAAAAACGAAACTGGTGATAAAATTACCAGCCCTTGCTTCCTGGGGCCATATTTAGTGGTAGAAGATGTTGCACCAAATGTAAAAATAATTAAAGATAAGAAACATATTTTAGTCCATAAAAATAGAACTAAGTTGTATAATAGCTAATTAAAATTAAGTTATAATAATAAGGGCTCCATATTACTATACTATTGCGTGTATTTTCTAATAACCTTTTTCTAAAATACCTATCTATTTTCTTTCCTACTTTCACTATATGACGCTATTTTCCTTCTCTTATATCTGAGTTTTTATTTTTCTTTTCATATATTTAGATAAATGGTTTAAATAGTGTATTGTAACATTTGTCTCTAGTAATTGTATTTTATTTACGAATTTCAAATTTTGAAAATAAATTGAAATTCTTTTAATTGCCCGGGGAGGTGTAATATATAGAGAAAACACCCTATATAAAATGTATTGTATCAAATTCAACTTGTTGCAATAATGGGCAACCACGCAATAACCTGTTTTGCTATGTCAGCAGGTCAACCACCTTCCCGAGCGTATATGGCAATTAGATTGCATTTTTAAAACGGATTGAAAATATACTTTGGGTAATGTTAAGGTGAACATGTAGTTTCATTTTGCTACCCTTTAATTGTTTCAACCCTAAGTATTACACGGATAAAAGACCGCCTTCTCATTTTTTAACTCAAATAATGAATATAAAACAAAACTTTAGGGAAACCGATACAGAATATGGAGATAGATTAAGATACCTGCATAATAAATATAAAGAAACTTGTCATTTAAATTATGAACATAATTCTGCTAAGGTATTAATAGAAAATTTAGAGTCAATTTTAGTAAACACGTTTAGACAAGGGCTAAATGATGAAATATACAAATTCGAGTAATTGCTGAAAACAAAACAGATTTAGACAGGGCATTATCATTAGCAATCGAAATGGAACTCGAAAACAACGTTAGAGCAAAAAATTCAAATTTTAAAAATGTAGGTTTTATGGGTCAGGGAAATAGAAATTTTAATATCCAAAATCCTAAACTTTTGTGTATGTTCTGTCATAAAAATAATCATATAACTTCTCAATGTAGGCAACTTATACAATATGAACAAAATATGGGAAGAAATAATTTTAATAATCCTAATTATCAAAGCTTCAGTCCACAACAACATTTTAACGCAAATTCTTCAAATGGGCAAAATTATAACGGGGAACAACCTATTAATGCTAGAAGTAATTTTTCTTACAGGGGAAACGATAATCATAATTACAATCAAAATACAAATTCACGAAATTTTAACAATAATTATAATGGGAACAATTATCGGCAAAATTATACCAATCCCCGTAGTTCAAACAGACCTCAAATGCTTTCAGAGATACCTCAACAACAGCGACGATACCGTCCTAACTATAATAATAAACGTGTCAATAATTCTCATCAAATACAAACTATAACGTCTCTACCCCCCAGTAGCCTCCAACACAATCTTAGTATTTCTCCTCCACAACCAACTACATCTGTCCAAGAATTTTCGGGAAAACGACAACGAAGCCTTGGTTGTGAACAGCCCGCCAAGCGCTTCGTAAAAAGTTCAATCAGTATAAACAGTAGCTGTTCAAATAATAAGAATCCACTAGAACATATTAAAATCAAACCAACTCGTAATAATTCAAATAATATGTCTCCTAAGTCAGTATTATTCTCTAATAATTGTAAACAGTTAGATAAAATTGAAATAACTTCATTGGGCACTAAAAAGTCAGAATTGCAAATTTTGTTAGATACAGGGGCTGATGTTTGTTTATTAAAGGAGTCGATTTTACAAGACTATTCAAAGCTAGATCAAAACTGTATTATTGAACTAAAAGGTATAAGTAAAGAACCGGTTTTTACGAAAGGTCTATATAATGTAACAATCCAATTAAAAGATAATAAAATATTAATTCATCCTTTTCATATCGTACCAGATAGCATTCCTATAAAAAATGACGGAATTTTAGGCCGCGATTTTTTGCAAAAATATAAAACTAAAATTAATTATGAAGAAGAAACTGTTTATTTTGAGGACAATTGCTTTAAGATTTTGCCTTCAGAGACTTCAACGACTATACCCCCAAGATGTGAAATGATAACTTATGCTTTGGCCAACGTTTCAGGTACTGAAGGTATCGTAAAATCGAAACAACTTGCTGAAAATCTCTATATAGGTTCTTCTTTGACCAAAGTACATAATCATAAATGTTTAATTAGTATTTTAAATATATCTAATGAACCCTTAACAATTGCGTTACCCAGAGTTAACGTACAACCTATCACTAAAGGTGAATTTGACATTATAGAGCTTAGTCATAATAATAATAATATTGAAAATAACACGAATATAAATTACTTTGAACGTTTAGAAAAATTGAAACATTCTCTCAACTTAGAAGGATTAAACGTCGAGGAAACTAACTCACTTCTAGAAATTTGTGAAAATTTTATCGATATTTTTTATTTAGAAGGTGATAAACTCTCTTGTACAAACACAATAAAACATAAAATTTCTACAGACCCTACTAAGGGACCTGTTAATATTAAACCCTATAGATTACCTTTTCAACATCGGGAGGTTATAAAAGAACAAACCGATGCAATGTTAAAGGATGGAATAATTTCTCCGTCTTACAGTCCTTGGAATAGTCCCTTATTAGTAGTTCCTAAAAAAACTGATTCATCAGGTTTACCTAAATTTCTCAGCTTTTAGTACTTCTACGGGGCATTTTGTTTACAATAGGATGCCTTTTGGCCTAAAAGGAGCTCCGGCAACCTTTCAGAGGTTAATGAATGCGGTCTTAAGCGGTCTTAGTGGCATAAAACGTTTTATTTATTTAGATGATGTCGTAATTTATGCTAATAATTTAAAAGAACATAATGAAAGGTTAGTTGAGGTATTTGAACGGTTTCGGGAGCATGATTTAAAGCTTCAACCATTAAAATGTGAATTTTTAAGAAAATAATGTTTGTATCTAGGTCACATTATAACAGATTATGGCATCAAACCTGATCCTTCAAAAGTAGAATGTGTTTTACAGTTTCCTCAACCAGTAAATCAAAAAGAGGTAAAATCATTTTTAGGGCTTGTCGGATATTATCGAAAATTTATAAAGGATTTTGCGAAAATTTCAAAACCTCTCACCAAATTGCTCAAGAAAGATACGGAATTTAAATGGGACCATGCTTGTGATATTTCATTTCAAACGCTTAAAAATAACATTACTTCTCCTCCTGTACTACAGTACCCAGATTTTTCAAAAGAATTCATTATAACTACCGACGCAAGTAATTATGCGATTGGTGCAATTTTATCACAAGGAAAAGTTAATAATGATCGACCTATAGCTTATGCTAGTAGAACTCTTAATAATGCCGAACAAAACTACTCAACGACAGAGAAAGAATTAGCGGCAATTGTTTGGGCAGTTAGACATTTTCGACCATATGTTTTTGGAACAAATTTTAAGATAGTTACGGATCATAAACCTTTACTTTATGTATTTAACATAAAAGACCCTGGGTCGCGTCTTACAAGATTTAGGTTAAAATTGGAAGAATACAATTTCGAAATTATTTATAAGGCCGGAAAGTTAAATACAAATGCTGATGCCTTAAGTAGAATGATTAAAACGGTAAACGCTGACATGATAACAGATTATCAAAATTTTTTAAATTATCTGCAAACACATATTTTTATTAACACAAAATTAAAAGAAAACAACGCTAATTTATTTCAGATAAATAATTCAGATCCTATAATATTATTTTTTCCCAAATTTTTTAACAAAGAGCAATTTAATATTGTGGAACAAAATAATCATTTAATTTATATAATTAATATTCCTTTAGTTGAAGCACAATTATTCTACCTATATAAGGTATCGCCTTTTTCTAAGCTATTAGCCACTAACCAATTTGTTTTGATTCAACCATCTTCTAAATACATTGCAATAGACGAAACAAAACAGCAGTTCATAACTTTCTCTGATCTCGAATATAATAAATTTATAAAAATAACGGATGATAAAATGATTTGTCAGCAACAAAAACCAGTTCCATTGGCTCATTTAGTGGAAAACTGTGAAATGAAGTTACTTCAAGTAACAAATAAAATTCCAGAAGTATGCGAAAAACATATATTAAACTCTAATAGAGGTATCTTTATTCAGTTACTTACAACTAATACTTGGCTGTTTGCAGTGCCTTGCCCTGAATCATTAACCATTTCATGTATTAATCAAAATAAACCAGTAGACGTTATTTTAAAAAATTGCGGCAGTGTTACCATAGGAAAACAGTGTAAAGCGTATAGTGTTTCAACGATGCTCGTGCCTCACGGTAATGCCTTTCAGTCGAAAATATTTAGTGAGTTTGTTCCGCCATTAGAAATTAGTGAGGACTGTTGTGAAAAAATAAAAAATAATAACATTAACCTGACAGAAATTTTAATAAACGAAAATTATAAGACTCTTTCAAAGCACATTCCTGAACTGAACATCGCTAGCCATAAACTAGACGACATAGAAAAGCTAACAGAAAATCTTGAAAAAAATAATTTTTTGTCAACATATAATATTTCTGGTTCTGTTTTAGCTTACATTGTATCTGTTGTTGTATTCTTATTTATTGTTTACAAAATATATTCAAAATGTATAAGAAAAACTTCCTGTTGTGGAATAATACCAAATATTTGCGTAAGGGCAAATCAAACGATTGAACCATCCCTGAGAAGTAATAGATATATAGCTCAGTATACTAGTGAAACTTCTAATAGAATTAATAATTATGATCTCCCTGAGGACGATCAACCAGGTATATCATACACGCCTCGCAGAGCTATTGGTCACACGTCCTCAAGACGATCAATTAGATAAGTAATAATATTATGTTTTATTATAAGTAATAAATTTCTTTAGTAGATTCTAAGTAGATTTAGAATGCCTAATTATTATTATAAAAAAAAAACAGTTTTCAATATTATATAGGTTAGTATAATATAGAATAAGAACATAGTTCATAGCAAATTTTGTAAAATCATTTCGAACATAATACTTTTGTTAAATATTAGTATCAATTACAAGGATGTATATTTTGTATCATAATTTATATTTTAACTCAGGAACGAAATTTTCTAACAATTTCATTATTATAAAATCTCTCATTTAGGGGGGAGGTGTTGTGACCCCATTATTTAATAGTCATTTTATTTGTGAATAGTCTTAAGTATTATATATTCATTAGTCTAGAGATGGTTTGACAAGTAAATGCAATATTTAGACATACATTATATTTCGGCGGAACCTTCCGACAAAAGCTGCTTTAATGGTCGTTTATTGCAAGGGAAATTCTAAGTAAACAATATGTATTTTAAATTCTACTTCAAATTCTATTTTATGCACGTTCTTCCGCCCCAAATATTATTATACCCGAAAAAACCTATCATAAACTCATTTACACTATGTCGATAAAGCTTGGGAAGGTTCGGCTATAAAAACATTAAAAGAAACCATTGTAGTACAGTAAGCAGTGGCGTAGCAAATACTCCCCAAATTACTTTTACTTTTTATAGACACCTTTTTTAATCAATTTTACAGATACGCCACTGCATCTCAATTTAGGGAATTCATATAAAAATAAGTTCTAGGTAGTCAGTATAGAGCAGGTCAGTCATGATGTCAGTACTATATTGTCAGTAGAATTAAGTCAGTAGACACAGTAAGAGTAAAGATTTGTTAGAAGTAAGAAGTGTCCCTCTTGTACAGAAGATAATAGAAAGATTTGAAACAAGTTGAAGTGTTTACATTTACTACCAGTGCTAATACAAAATACTAAAATTATTTATAATTTTAACAAACAAAAAAATGGCTGAAGGAAAAGATGCAATTGATGTATTAAATTTAATAAATTCATTTGACGGCTACGGCGATGGAAATTCTCTTCAATTTTTTCTAAAAAACTGTGACGCAGTAATGCATATTGTGAAAGAAAATGAAAAAAATAAATTAGCTAAATTAATTTTTGGTACTAAATTAAAAGGTAAAGCTCAAGAGGTCACACAATATAAAGAATTTTTAAATTGGGACGAAATTAGAGATTTTCTTTTAGAACAGTTATACAGGATAAAAGACCGCCTTCTCATTTTTTAACTCAAATAATGAATATAAAACAAAACTTTAGGGAAACCGATACAGAATATGGAGATAGATTAAGATACCTGCATAATAAATATAAAGAAACTTGTCATTTAAATTATGAACATAATTCTGCTAAGGTATTAATAGAAAATTTAGAGTCAATTTTAGTAAACACGTTTAGACAAGGGCTAAATGATGAAATATACAAATTCGAGTAATTGCTGAAAACACAACAGATTTAGACAGGGCATTATCATTAGCAATCGAAATGGAACTCGAAAACAACGTTAGAGCAAAAAATTCAAATTTTAAAAATGTAGGTTTTGTGGGTCAGGGAAATAGAAATTTTAATATCCAAAATCCTAAACTTTTGTGTATGTTCTGTCATAAAAATAATCATATAACTTCTCAATGTAGGCAACTTATACAATATGAACAAAATATGGGAAGAAATAATTTTAATAATCCTAATTATCAAAGCTTCAGTCCACAACAACATTTTAACGCAAATTCTTCAAATGGGCAAAATTATAACGGGGAACAACCTATTAATGCTAGAAGTAATTTTTCTTACAGGGGAAACGATAATCATAATTACAATCAAAATACAAATTCACGAAATTTTAACAATAATTATAATGGGAACAATTATCGGCAAAATTATACCAATCCCCGTAGTTCAAACAGACCTCAAATGCTTTCAGAGATACCTCAACAACAGCGACGATACCGTCCTAACTATAATAATGAACGTGTCAATAATTCTCATCAGATACAAACTATAACGTCTCTACCCCCCAGTAGCCTCCAACACAATCTTAGTATTTCTCCTCCACAACCAACTACATCTGTCCAAGAATTTTCGGGAAAACGACAACGAAGCCTTGGTTGTGAACAGCCCGCCAAGCGCTTCGTAAAAAGTTCAATCAGTATAAACAGTAGCTGTTCAAATAATAAGAATCCACTAGAACATATTAAAATCAAACCAACTCGTAATAATTCAAATAATATGTCTCCTAAGTCAGTATTATTCTCTAATAATTGTAAACAGTTAGATAAAATTGAAATAACTTCATTGGGCACTAAAAAGTCAGAATTGCAAATTTTGTTAGATACAGGGGCTGATGTTTGTTTATTAAAGGAGTCGATTTTACAAGACTATTCAAAGCTAGATCAAAACTGTATTATTGAACTAAAAGGTATAAGTAAAGAACCGGTTTTTACGAAAGGTCTATATAATGTAACAATCCAATTAAAAGATAATAAAATATTAATTCATCCTTTTCATATCGTACCAGATAGCATTCCTATAAAAAATGACGGAATTTTAGGCCGCGATTTTTTGCAAAAATATAAAACTAAAATTAATTATGAAGAAGAAACTGTTTATTTTGAGGACAATTGCTTTAAGATTTTGCCTTCAGAGACTTTAACGACTATACCCCCAAGATGTGAAATGATAACTTATGCTTTGGCCAACGTTTCAGGTACTGAAGGCATCGTAAAATCGAAACAACTTGCTGAAAATCTCTATATAGGTTCTTCTTTGACCAAAGTACATAATCATAAATGTTTAATTAGTATTTTAAATATATCTAATGAACCCTTAACAATTGCGTTACCCAGAGTTAACGTACAACCTATCACTAAAGGTGAATTTGACATTATAGAGCTTAGTCATAATAATAATAATATTTAAAATAACACGAATATAAATTACTTTGAACGTTTAGAAAAATTGAAACATTCTCTCAACTTAGAAGGATTAAATGTCGAGGAAACTAACTCACTTCTAGAAATTTGTGAAAATTTTATCGATATTTTTTATTTAGAAGGTGATAAACTCTCTTGTACAAACACAATAAAACATAAAATTTCTACAGACCCTACTAAGGGACCTGTTAATATTAAACCCTATAGATTACCTTTTCAACATCGGGAGGTTATAAAAGAACAAACCGATGCAATGTTAAAGGATGGAATAATTTCTCCGTCTTACAGTCCTTGGAATAGTCCCTTATTAGTAGTTCCTAAAAAAACTGATTCATCAGGTTTACCTAAATTTCGCGTGGTCGTAGATTTTAGAAAAATTAATGAAATAACTGCAGGGGATGCATTTCCATTACCTAATATTACAGATATTTTAGACCAATTAGGAAAATCGCATTATTTTACAACTTTAGATTTAGCCAATGGATTTCATCAGGTTCAAATGGACGAAAATGATAAAAATAAGACAGCTTTTAGTACTTCTACGGGGCATTTTGTTTACAATAGGATGCCTTTTGGCCTAAAAGGAGCTCCGGCAACCTTTCAGAGGTTAATGAATGCGGTCTTAAGCGGTCTTAGTGGCATAAAATGTTTTATTTATTTAGATGATGTCGTAATTTATGCTAATAATTTAAAAGAACATAATGAAAGGTTAGTTGAGGTATTTGAACGGTTTCGGGAGCATGATTTAAAGCTTCAACCATTAAAATGTGAATTTTTAAGAAAAGAATGTTTGTATCTAGGTCACATTATAACAGATTATGGCATCAAACCTGATCCTTCAAAAGTAGAATGTGTTTTACAGTTTCCTCAACCAGTAAATCAAAAAGAGGTAAAATCATTTTTAGGGCTTGTCGGATATTATCGAAAATTTATAAAGGATTTTGCGAAAATTTCAAAACCTCTCACCAAATTGCTCAAGAAAGATACGGAATTTAAATGGGACCATGCTTGTGATATTTCATTTCAAACGCTTAAAAATAACATTACTTCTCCTCCTGTACTACAGTACCCAGATTTTTCAAAAGAATTCATTATAACTACCGACGCAAGTAATTATGCGATTGGTGCAATTTTATCACAAGGAAAAGTTAATAATGATCGACCTATAGCTTATGCTAGTAGAACTCTTAATAATGCCGAACAAAACTACTCAACGACAGAGAAAGAATTAGCGGCAATTGTTTGGGCAGTTAGACATTTTCGACCATATGTTTTTGGAACAAATTTTAAGATAGTTACGGATCATAAACCTTTACTTTATGTATTTAACATAAAAGACCCTGGGTCGCGTCTTACAAGATTTAGGTTAAAATTGGAAGAATACAATTTCGAAATTATTTATAAGGCCGGAAAGTTAAATACAAATGCTGATGCCTTAAGTAGAATGATTAAAACGGTAAACGCTGACATGATAACAGATTATCAAAATTTTTTAAATTATCTGCAAACACATATTGTTATTAACACAAAATTAAAAGAAAACAACGCTAATTTATTTCAGATAAATAATTCAGATCCTATAATATTATTTTTTCCCAAATTTTTTAACAAAGAGCAATTTAATATTTTGGAACAAAATAATCATTTAATTTATATAATTAATATTCCTTTAGTTGAAGCACAATTATTCTACCTATATAAGGTATCGCCTTTTTCTAAGCTATTAGCCACTAACCAATTTGTTTTGATTCAACCATCTTCTAAATACATTGCAATAGACGAAACAAAACAGCAGTTCATAACTTTCTCTGATCTCGAATATAATAAATTTATAAAAATAACGGATGATAAAATGATTTGTCAGCAACAAAAACCAGTTTCATTGACTCATTTAGTGGAAAACTGTGAAATGAAGTTACTTCAAGTAACAAATAAAATTCCAGAAGTATGCGAAAAACATATATTAAATTCTAATAGAGGTATCTTTATTCAGTTACTTACAACTAATACTTGGCTGTTTGCAGTGCCTTGCCCTGAATCATTAACCATTTCATGTATTAATCAAAATAAACCAGTAGACGTTATTTTAAAAAATTGCGGCAGTGTCACCATAGGAAAACAGTGTAAAGCGTATAGTGTTTCAACGATGCTCGTGCCTCACGGTAATGCCTTTCAGTCGAAAATATTTAGTGAGTTTGTTCCGCCATTAGAAATTAGTGAGGACTGTTGTGAAAAAATAAAAAATAATAACATTAACCTGACAGAAATTTTAATAAACGAAAATTATAAGACTCTTTCAAAGCACATTCCTGAACTGAACATCGCTAGCCATAAACTAGACGACATAGAAAAGCTAACAGAAAATCTTGAAAAAAATAATTTTTTGTCAACATATAATATTTCTGGTTCTGTTTTAGCTTACATTGTATCTGTTGTTGTATTATTATTTATTATTTACAAAATATATTCAAAATGTATAAGAAAAACTTCCTGTTGTGGAATAATACCAAATATTTGCGTAAGGGCAAATCAAACGATTGAACCATCCCTGAGAAGTAATAGATATATAGCTCAGTATACTAGTGAAACTTCTAATAGAATTAATAATTATGATCTCCCTGAGGACGATCAACCAGGTATATCATACACGCCTCGCAGAGCTATTGGTCACACGCCCTCAAGACGATCAATTAGATAAGTAATAATATTATGTTTTATTATAAGTAATAAATTTCTTTAGTAGAATCTAAGTAGATTTAGAATGCCTAATTATTATTATAAAAAAAAAAACAGTTTTCAATATTATATAGGTTAGTATAATATAGAATAAGAACATAGTTCATAGCAAATTTTGTAAAATCATTTCGAACATAATAACTTTTGTTAAATATTAGTATCAATTACAAGGATGTATATTTTGTATCATAATTTATATTTTAACTCAGGAACGAAATTTTCTAACAATTTCATTATTATAAAATCTCTCATTTAGGGGGGAGGTGTTGTGACCCCATTATTTAATAGTCATTTTATTTGTGAATAGTCTTAAGTATTATATATTCATTAGTCTAGAGATAGTTTGACACGTAAATGCAATATTTAGACATACATTATATTTCGGCGGAACCTTCCGACAAAAGCTGCTTTAATGGTCGTTTATTGCAAGGGAAATTCTAAGTAAACAATATGTATTTTAAATTCTACTTCAAATTCTATTTTATGCACGTTCTTCCGCCCCAAATATTATTATACCCGAAAAAACCTATCATAAACTCATTTACACTATGTCGATAAAGCAGTGGCGTAGCAAATACTCCCCAAATTACTTTTATAGACACCTTTTTTAATCAATTTTACAGATACGCCACTGCATCTCAATTTAGGGAATTCATATAAAAATAAGTTCTAGGTAGTCAGTATAGAGCAGGTCAGTCATTATGTCAGTAGAATTAAGTCAGTAGACACAGTAAGAGTAAAGATTTGTTAGAAGTAAGAAGTGTCCCTCTTGTACAGAAGATAATAGAGAGATTTGAAACAAGTTGAAGTGTTTACATTTACTACCAGTGCTAATACAAAATACTAAAATTATTAAATCATAACAGTGGTGGCATTCGGCGAGTAATAAAAATATTAAATCATAACAGTGGTGGCATTCGGCGAGTAATAAAAATATTAAAACATAACAACATCACCATTATATCTGGAAGATGGCTTCTACTCCAATTTTTAATATTATGTATCAAAAGGAGAACTTTGGATACAGAAAAACTTAGTCTCACTGAAATCACTAGGAAGCTTTCTTCCCTTAAGCATTGTAATTAGCTAAAATAATTGCTCCATTCGTTTTGTTTGCTACAACGGCTATTTATTGTTGCATCTAGGTTAGTACTAGGCCTTCTGTATATGGATCATAAATATATAAAAGGGTTAATTGAGTCAAGAACATGTCTACTTGTAAAGCAAACACTGAATTTGCATTAAATTATATTAAATATCTAAAGGTCGAAGCTAATTAGGAATAAAAGCGTGTGCAATTCTAAAGTAAATAAAAATTAATGAAATATACACTATCAATATCATAGATATGTCGTGCAGAATTTTCTCGACCGACCAAATGTTCAATTAGGTCAAAAAAATCGGAATTTTATTGGCTGGAGGTGCTCTTGATTACATGTAAGACATATTATCAATTACCATTGCCGCTGTTACACGTTTCTTGCAATGTCCTGCTGTTTTATTTGTGGCCATAAATCTTAAATCGGCGATAACAAGAAAACGCATCTCAAGGGGATACCCTATTAAATACTGTGTTAAATCTTATGATTTATTCTCGCATAAAGTTTTTGAGGTGAAGTATTAACTGTTTTATTTTAGGTCTATCTAACGTATACCAGAAAAAAATTATTGTAGAAAACAAAGGAATTAATTTTTTACCATATTAGGTTTTCCCGTCCTTTCGGAGTGTGTACATAATGTGTAAAATTGTCTAAATGCTGATAAGTAACTGAAGGATGCAAACTTCACAAGTAAGAAGAGATATTTTACCAGAGAAAAACACGTTATACACGAATTTTCTAAGTGCAACATCCTATATATATTTTTTGAGATCAGTGGAACATCCTCAGTACATATTATGTATTATTATGTAACATGTTCTGTACCTGAATTTAACATTTTCTGAGAAAATGTGGGTCACTTAAATCGTTCTACTAAGCTTAGAGCATAATGACTTGCACGTTTTCATGTTAACTTATTAAAATCTGCTGGAAGCCATCAACTGAATGTCAAAATTCGACAATGTCGAATTTAGACGTTTCCGGTTAAACCTTGAAGATGATGCCATCGCTATAGTATTGTGGGCTTTCGCATTTCAGGACTTGTTTTGCGCGAGATATTGGGAATGATATCTAAAAATTGGTAACATCTACAGATTGCACTTTTTAAATGTTAACCGTACTATTGGATTTCTTATAAGCTCTATATATGTGCAATATTATTCATTTTAACGCATTGATAATACTTTTGAATCCTGTCTTATATCTTAACGCATTAATAATACTTTTAAATCATTTTTTATATCTTTAACTGACTCCATTACTCCATATCGAGAGAAATCGTGAAAAGCATTCGCCGGTTAGGGAAATGCCTGGGACTGTCTAGTAAAAGCGTTTAAAAAGTCTTCCAGGTTAGCGAATATTTAAGAGAGGTTGTGCCGAGGCTCTTTTTTAATCTATGAGCAGACCACGAAGGCTGAAGGTCTAAGTACTAGGTACCATAATTTCTTTAAACAAAGCCACGGAGAGCTTATTGCTGCGGGATTTAAAGACTTGCAGATTTGGAGAATAAGGAAAAGCATTTGCTAAGTAACACATTCCATAATCTGGGAATAAAGAAGCGGACAAAGTGGGAGGTTCTTGGTCTTTTCAGTTGGACGATGAAGGGATGCATGCACAATTCGACGATGCTTCCTTATGATGTTGAATCATCAATCAGGCGAATAGCTCTTCTTTGGACAGAGCCAAGGATATTAAGGATTTAAGGAGAGGCTGCTCCCAATATATGCGAGCAATACCCATCTGTCTGATTTGTGAAGTGTAAAGGGTAAACAAGTTGGCAGAAGAAAAATATTTTCGAGCTCGGAAAAGAAATCCCAATTTCCTTGTAGCTATCATGCCAGCGGAAATCTTTCTGAAAAGTGATACCGACTAGGCTAAAGGAATCTTTGACTTCAAGCATTTGATTCTTTATTTGAATGGTGTGGGTACTGGGAGATAATTTATGAGATAGTAAACAATATTGTGTCTTAGTGGCGTTAAACTGGATAAGGTTCTTTGATACCCATTCTACGATTTTAATGAGGTTCTGGGTTAGAGATAGTTATTACTCTACCCCTGTCATCAATTTCAGTCTTGGAGACAGATTTGGGCAATTGTATATTGGAGTGGAGTGTGTGTGCTATCGCATAGCTGTGAATACGAATGCTGGTAAAAGGAAGATCATTGATGTGTCGGAGGAATAGACTATGTGCCAACACTGAAGCCCGTGGAACGCTTGAACGTTGATTTTGTTCAAAGTTTGAAGAGCGGCCCTCAACCACTACCAAAATACCTTTGTTGGAAAGAAGACTGGCAATCCAAGTACAAAGTTTTGGAGGAAGACCATAGGCCAGACTTGATCAAATGCTTGGAATATGTCAAGGGCAATAATTTGGGCTTCTCCGTGGATTTCGAAGGACTTATTCCAGCCGTGGATTTCGAAGGACTTATTCCAGTTGTGGGATCGTAAAACTGGATATATTTGTTTCTGTAAAAGTTGGATCTGCTGTGGATCTTTGTAAGGAATCCATATTGCCTGTCGTGTAGTTTATACTTTTCAAGATGATTTAAGAGATCATTATTGATATACTTCTCTATTGCGCTACTCATAATTGGGAGGAGGGGTATGCGTCTGTAGTTAGAGGGATCCCTTTTTGGGAACAGGCTGTACACGAGCATTTAGGAAAAATGCCCTTATCATAGGACATTTGGAATAACCTGATAGATGCGAACTATGCCCGGAATACCATCAAAATCAGAGGATTTTTTGTATTAAGTGCCGTACCTTTTTAACCCTGAAGGTAATTTTGTGCATATTGTATGGCAAAGCTGGCACTGACGGAAGGGGAAGTGACGAGGAGGAATTAAAGTAGATTTGTTTTATAAAAAGCTCAGCTTGGAGACGATTTCATTACCAAAAGTTAGGCGTGACAACGAGCTCTCGCAGAAGTTTTGAATAATATTTTTGGCAAGCGACCAAAAGGATTGGCTCCCATTTTGACAAGAAAGAACTTTGCTTTTTTTCGTGTATTGAAGGCATTTTTGGCTTCGAGAAATATGCGATTGAAATGATTTCATGCCTCGTTTTTAGCCTGTAGATTTCCGAAGTAGAGTTCTTAAGAAAACTGTTATGAGTACGGATTTTCTCTAGTCTGGCATTATCACTTGAAAACCAAGGTTAATAGAGAGTATAGAGTATGGTATAAAGGTTTCTATATCTAATTGGATTACATCCATGACTTGTGAACAAATTTCGGAAGGATTGTTGGTAGAGAAATAAACAGCATTCCAAGGGATGGAAAAGCAGAAATTTACGCAGCCCATCCCAGTCAGCGGAATTATAGTGCCTAATATTACGAGGTAGCATGGATTCTACAGCTTCCTGTTGTATAACACAGGAAATAGTAATTAGACCTTAGTCAGAGGAACGGAAATTCAAGACTGATAAACCTCTGGATGAGTGGTGAGAAAGAGGTCTAATGGATTATTGCTATGTGTGGCGATGCGTGGGAAGTAAGTAGGTTCTCTGATGAAGTTGGTAAGAGATTAACTGATTGCTCTACCTTGGGGGATCGGTTTTAGTAGGCCCTAACTATTCTTTATGTTGCAAGTTAAAGTAGCCAAGGATAATGATTTCAGAGGAAGGAAATTTAGAAATTAGGATATCGGATCTGTTCGATTCAAGATTCGGAAGTCTTGTATAGGATAGATTATTACGAACGTATGCGCAAATACCGTCGTTCAGGCGGAATGATGGAAGAAGTTCATAGCCAGGAAAGAAAAGGTGATTCTTTCTTTTAACTAAATATCTACGGTCAATGTAGTACAACTCATCGAAATATTCGAAACAAACAAAAGCCGGATACAAAGTTTTCTTCATAACCCTTTGTACAGTATAATACACAAGTATTTGCTCGCTGAATGCCGCTTGATCTAAGCATAGCTTTTGCGCAATCCAATTTCCATTTATAATTTTATTCTTTATCTTTATTATTTCCAACTCGAATTTACATACTACTGCTTTCTGGATTTTTTCCTTGAATTAACTTCTGTTTTGTTGACTTAGTTTTGCCCTTTAATGCCAATGTTCGTCGAGACTTTCTATTCTGAGGATATTTGTAGATGCACTTGTTAGGTTGCTTATCAATCGTAACTGTAAGTTGTTGTATAATAAAAAAATATTTAGAATTCTGCATATTAGGTTATGAACGGTATTATTTAGTTTAACCACAAACCTGAAGTTACCATTGATGCGTGTTGTTTTTCTATTGTATACACATTAATATAATCCAACAAATCAGTCCCACTATGCTATTTAATACACATTAATATAAAATGTCATTTAAAAAGGAATAACAAAAATACCCAATCGTAGAGCCCATACATTTTATCTAATTGTAACATAATATCCTTATTTATTTTGCTTTTTTGATAAAACTAAGTTTCTCATAAATTTCTTTCATCAAAATATATGTTGTAATAAACAATGTTAAATATTTCTGAAGTATTTATAAATCTTAAGCTAAAATTTAATGTTCTTTTGCTGGAATCCGAATGTATTTAATATTTATTCACTGTCAGTAATTATTTTGAAGTTAACCTGGTTCTGAATAAATTAAATATCATTCGTCGGATTTCCGATTATGTTTTAATTTTAAATAAGAAATTTGGTCCTTGCAGCTTTATAATATATTCTTAAATACTAAATGAAGAACAATTAAAGATATACATGGTGAGATAAACAATGTTTTTATGTATTTTTTTCTAACCTATATAGAAGTTACGAAAATTGTTTTGAATTTAATTTTGCCTTATTTAGTAGAGGAGATATTAATTTTCAATTACCCACATATCCATTAGGTTAAAAAAAATATTGATATTTATTTCACCTTGTATGTGACCATTCCCATAATCATAGCCTAGAGTCTAGAGCATAACATAGTAAATAGCAGACGCGCCAGAAAACTTGACATCGCATCGGTTACGTTTGGATTTTAAGCAGCAGCAGATTTTCTAGATTCAAGCGACCAAAAATACAGGTAGACCGGGTATAACTAGGAGAGTAAGCATTTTTAATTATTATTATTGTTTAACCAAAAATGGAAACATTACCAAAGCATTATAGTTATAAGGGAATAAGTAAAAACAATATAAGGTGAAATTTAACACAGACACAAGATATTTTACCATCAAATATTGTTAAAATTGGTAATATGGAGTTTCGTGTTACCTCTACAGGGGGTGTAAATATTATATATAGATACAGTTGACATACTGTCTTGCAAGTGTACGTGCCCTGTCGGTTACAATGCGAGCACCATGCTTTGTAGAAAAAGACTATTAATGTTCGCTTAAACATATTATCTCATGACATGAAATGTGAGATTTATAAACTAGCTGCAAAAAAACCGAACGGCAAAATATTTAAACTACTTCAATCTTTAAGACTCATCGGCTAGACAACTTAGACCACCTGACTCAAAATACCGAACTTTTTACTCAAATATATGAAGTTAATCATGATTAATAACTAAAATAATGCTTGTGTGGCTTTCCAATTGGCAATGGATTATTGTTTGCATTTTATATTAATTTTATATTGATAATATTATTAATCTTTTTATTAGTTTATAAAAAACGAATAAAAACCAAATAAGAACCAATATTTCATTAGAAAGTAGTATAAAGAACACCTTTCAATTTGATTTTTATTCGAGTGCGATATATTTGTTTCTTTAAAAGCAGAAATGCCGTATAACGGTTCAGTAACAGCAGACGTGATAGCTCTAGATCGCTTACCACTACTGTGTGCCAAGGAAGGTATAGCCAATCCGAGTCGAACGCGAGACGAATGCTAACGGGGAGCTCGGCAACGATAGCAGATCACATTTTTAAGAAGTGGCTCTTTCAGACCGAGCCCGTCCAGGTTTCACTGGTAAGATATTTAGAAAAAAAGTGCTTACCTGTACCATCAGGCAAATCCTGAACATAGGTAGGGAAACATTTAACAATGGCATTAGCATGTGTTGCTTTACCCAATCCCCTTTTGATGTGTTCCAAGAAAATTTCCCCAATTTTCTTCAGTGTATCATTGTCATATATTAAGTTTCGGCATTTTTCCCTGATCTGCAAACAAATAGAACATATCTAAATATGCATAGTATATACAGAACTGTTTAGAGAACTAAAGAAATATAAATATTTAAACTTTTTATCTACAGAACTCTATATACAGAATAAGTCATAAATTTTCTTATTTGCAGCGTTGAACAAAAAATCGGTAAATCGGTTTCACTCGAAACTTCCCTCGTTATGAACTTTTCTTTTACCAAGGAAGGTGAATCATGACCCAGTTTAGTTCGGCGTGTAGTTATTTAGTATGTTAGAATGAAATATAACATAATTTGTATAAGTACTGTACATATTACTAAATAACTACTGAATTAAATAGGGCCATACTTTACTTTCCTCGATAAAAGGAAGGATACATAACGAGAAGAGTGCTGGGTAGTAAAGCGAATTTACCGATTTTTTTATATTATTTTCTCAAACATTTTAATCGGTTGTCATATTTGCTCCGCCAAATTTAAAGGCTATTGCTAGTAACACATGCCATAATCGGGACCCTGGGAATATAGCAGCGAACACAGTGGGTGGTCTTTGCAGTTCGACGGTAGGTGAATCGTTGCTCGTGTCTCCCTGGCAGGAATGACTAAGGAAGGTATAATGAATGATAATTCATCAGAATATAATCCGTGGTAGTATCCGTAAAACAAAGACAGATCGTTCACAATTCGACTGTTCTAGTGATACAAACTTCCTTGTGATGTAAGGATCATCAATCAGGCGAATGGCTCTTCACTGGATAGAGTTAAGGATGTTAAGGTTTGAAGGAGAGGCTGCTCCTCATATATGCGAGCAATATCCAAGGTTGGGTCTGATCTGCGAAGTGTAAAGGATATGCATTCTCCTTTGCCTTATTCATAATTTCTATTAGGGATATGAGTCTGTGTAGTTAGAGGGACGAGTTTTGGGTACAGGCTGTACATGCGCACATGTCTAGTTTTTCGGAAAAAATGCCCTTGTTATAGGACCCTTGGAATAACCTTGTAAGGATAGTGGCCAGTTCAGAGGCAGACTTGTTTAGGACTATCGCCGGAATATCGTCGATAGGACGGATGGAAGTGGGAAGTGAAAAAGAAGAAAGAACGAAGGTATATAATTTGCGGCAAATTGTTTTGCAAAAAGCTCAGCTTTTGTTTTAGAGATGGAAACGGTTTCGTCACCACAATTTAAGGCTGGAAAGGAGCTGTTGCAGAAGTTTTCAATCAGTTGAATTATAGTGCTAAATAGTACGAGGTGGCAAGGATTCTACAACTTCCTGTTGTATGGGACAAGAAGCAGATGTTGTCAGAGGAACCTAGCGAAGCAAAAATGGAAAACTGATAAGACTCCGACTGAGTGGTGAGAGAGGTCCATGGGTTTTGGCTATATGAGACGATGCGCAGGAAGTAGGTTGTCTGATGAGGTTGGTAAGAGATTGGCTGATTGCAAAGACCTCTGCTATTCTACCTGGGGGATCGGTATTAGTAGACCATAACCATTCTTTATGATGAACGTTAAAGGTTCTAAGGATAACGATTTCAGAGGAAGGAAATTTAGAAGTAGGAAATCCACTTTTAGCAGAAAGTCGAAGAGCTCGTTGAGGGAATTATCTGAGGGAGAGCGATAGATACAAAAAATACATTTAGTGGAAGTTCTAAGGGCTAGTTTGAACCATATGATATCGTATCTGTTCGATTCAAGATTGGGAAATCTTAGGATAGAATATTACAAACGTAAGCGCCAACGCCACCGGTCAAGTGGAATGATGGAAGAAGTTCATAGCCAGGAAAGCAAAGATGATTGGTTGCATTTTTGGGCTTATTGAGGTTTCGATTAAGAAGATAATAAGGGGCTTACAGGATTGGAGATAGTGGTGAACAGAGTTGAGGTTTTTAGTCAAGCCACAGATTGGTCAATGATCGATGGTGGAGCGTGGATAGAAACGTTAGTAAAGACTTTAGCAAGCCTTGGAATGGGTATATAGGGTGACAGGCGAGAAAAAAACTCCTTTAGCACTTTCTGTTTTAACCAAAAAGTCAAAAGTAAGATAAAATTAACTAAAGATGAAAAATAAAATAAGATAAAAAAAACATAAATAAATACAAATTAGCGGCCTCTATAGACCATCTATAGACCAAGACCAATAACGCGCAGCATCTGCATCCATCAGTCTTACAACTGAAATCTGAATATAATGTTTTCTTTTCTCCAACTATATAATATTATGCAGCCGTTTTGTATTGTCATATGGCATTTATATGTTTATCAGTTCATCCGTATGTGACAGTTGATTTATTATTATTTAAGTACATAGTTTTTTACACTGTTTTTTAAAAACATTTTTAGGCCGCATTTTGTACCTCATACTGAATTAGTACCAAAGCTTTACCCGTTTATCAAATTTTATGCAGACAATGAAATTATTTAAATAAATAGATTCGTCAGACTGATTTTTAAAATTTTTTTTTATAGCCCGCCATATTATTCCGCCATCTTGAATTCGTACCAAAATTTTACTAGCTCATCCCACGTTACACTCGACTTTTTCAGAAAATTTAAGGCCAATTGAGGAAGAAGCTTTTTTACACTGATTTTTGAAACAGATTATTAGACCGCCATATTGTTCCGCTATAATATTGGATTTTTACCAAAATGTTACAATTTCATTCCCCATATAACCCTTAATCTTTTATCAAGATTTGAATCCAATCAGGTTGGTAGTTTTTTAGCTATACCGCGAACAGGCAGACCGATGTAAATGGGAAACTTTTTAGCAGAGGAGCCCTAAAACGAGGAAAGTAACACGAAAAACGTGTTTTATATGTTCTATTTCATAGAATCACTTTTATAGGAATTGCATGATCAAACCAATATATTATCTTAATATAAATATAATAGTAAATAGGCATACTGTAATAAAACCATCGGCAAATTATTAAAATTATATATATTTTAAATATTAAATGTCAATTTGTCACCAAAACCACATTTCACTATAACAAATAGAAAGTATTATTACTCTGACCTTGAGTTTAGCATTAATTCAAGTAACAGATACCACCTTGAAAAAACCTGATTACAATTAATAATCACTTTGCAGAATACGGTATATACTAGATTTTATGAGCCAGCATTTTCATATTCGCTTAATATTTACTTCCTACTTCCTCGAAATAGCCCACCACACAATATAGCACACCCAGTATATATACGTTGTTATATGCGCAAAATGTTCAACGAATTCTATGTATATTTGGCGAGGTATTTAGCATTCAAAATTAGCTATTCAATTTAGGAACCAGTTTTGCAAAACAAAGGTCACGTTTTGACATACCGATACTAATGAAGTTGTTAAATGGTTTCTAAATTATCTTTTATATAACAACGTGAGACTAAGTAAAATCGAAACATATATTTTTCTATGAAATAAGCATCATACAAATTTACAATTAGTGGATTTACAATTTTATTGTATTGCATAATGTGATCCAACTAAAAATCGTTTTTACAAAATAGGACAACACATTTTCTAGTTAGCATAACAGAAAAATAACGGGAGATGTATTGTAACATTGATAGGAATATGGTTTGGTAAATATTTATAATACAGCTAACGCGTGACGTTGAAGGAATACGAATCATTATAATTTGGTCTAATTTTAAATTTATACAATATCTGGTAATAATCTGTTATAATTCTGACATACCCGATAAAATTTACAGGAGCGTTATAATTATAAATTTGTTAAACTGTATGGAGACATGGAGAACATTCAACTTTCGTTTCAAAACTCAAAAAAGTGAAAATATAAGTAGAAACCAAAATTTACTACTTAATTCTCGAGTCTTAGTTCTACAAGACTTTAAACCCACCAGGAAACGGGGATTTGAACACATATGCGCGGCATCCAAAGCCGAGCCTCAGGCTTTGCTTTCAGACCGTCCAACTCCGTCGCATTTTTAAATTGTGGTGATATGTCAATAGCAAATACGTTAATATACACTTAAAATTGACGTTTCTTATATTGCTAATATTGCAACTCTGGCTAGTGCAATTAAGCGGTCCAGGTGCTATTAGTGTAAAGAACTACTCTCCTCTATTACAAAATAAAGACATTGTAAAATCGGCTTGCAGGCTGAATGAAACAAACAGGCTGTGTATAGCATTTACTAGAGTTCAATAAACTAAAATAATATTTGTTTTTGTTTTACATTAGCGGCATTTCAGTGAAGCAGACAAGCAGCGGCCGACATACTGTGTGCTGCATCTATGCATGTATATTGAAGCTGGTTCCAACTCAGCCGTCTTGACATCCATTTACTACCATACAATGAGTCTGGGCATAGACAGGTGGCCTATTATATGAAAATGAATCGAGGAGATAGAAAGTACCTAGTAAAACCACGGACAAGAGTTATGCGTTTAATATAATCATAAAGTTGATGAATAAAATATATTTACTGAAGGGTAGGAAGGTGGTTTTATTTTATATAGATTTATACAGTGTGATATTCAGAAAATAAGAGTAATGTTTTTTTTTTCGAAAAAATCATAAAAACTTTAAAATTTTAAGGTCTTTAGAAAATGTAATCACAATTTAGAATTTTCTGTCAACATCTTTGAATATACAAAGAGCTACTTTTTTGTCAAGTGTAGTTTTTTACAAAAGTTGTATTCAATATTATATATATATATATATATATATATATATATATATATATATATATATATATATAAAGGATTCTAATCTTTTCTGATGGTTCTATACATTATAAATATGAAATACTGTCGGAGATATATAAAAAGGTCAACATTCCCTGAATGAATCGAAAAATCATGATCAAAAAATTAGAAACCAAAGACAAATTTTTCCCTCATTATGTGTCATATAAGTATTATGTTATTTATCATAATATAATCCTTATATAATACATGTTTCCTGTGGAAATAGTAAAAGAGGAAAGGGCCGTTCTCCTGACAATAATATAAAAACCACAAAATGTTTGTCAAAAAAGTTGACTAGAATCTCCCCATGAGTGCCATTGTTGGATTGTTCTACACGCAACATGAAAAATACAGCTGAAAGGATGAATAAAATTTTTGTGGTGAAAGTAAACACTTACTCCTGAATTGGATCCGATTAGGTAAAGCAAATGATCCATATCGATATGCATGAGTAAGTTATTAAAAGCGTCATACTATTATTTTATGTATCTTTATGAGAATAATTTTACGGCATACTAGCTAAATGTCTAATAAGTTGATAATGTAAGGAAGTACGTATAGACCTTTGAGATATTTCTTACGTCAGTTTTATACATTTTTTAGTAACAAAATAGAAGATCTTATATCAACTCCTACCATCAGGTTGTTCCAAATATTGTATAGGGTGATTCAAGATCACGTGTGTCTCTTATCAGAATATGATAAAACAATCATGCATACAGTATGAACGTTTAAATCAGTAAGCGAATTTTTACGAAGTTACCTTCCAATTTCTGTTTTTCATAATTACAGAAACATATTTAATGAGCTTAGTAAATTTGTCACAAAAAAAGTTACTTGAGTTTTCTATACTAGTTACCATTTTCGCATAAAATGCTTTCTAAGCATATAACACCTGGTTAAAAATTTAAAAAATCCATCCAAAAAAAATTAAATAAAATGCTAAAATGTATTAGCTAGCAGACATCTTACAAATATTCATTTCTTCTTATTAATATTTTAAGAATGGTAACAATATCAAGTTGGGGATTGTCTAAATTTAAATTGGGTTAAAAGACCCGGGCAATGACCTTTAATTATATTTCTACAGGAATACTTATGTACATATACAATATGTTTATTCATTGCCCTTCGTCTGGTCTCGGGTCGGATTGAGAAATTCTTGGACAATAAGAAGCCAGCGCACCTTGGGTGTGTTTACAAATATCGAAGGACTTTGATAAAACCTACAAACTAACAATTTTATCTGCCCTAGGGACTAGAAATTCATTCAAGATGCTCTCAAAAAATGCGTACAGGATTGATGTTTGTATTTCAAACTGACTGACAAGCTATATACAAAAAATGTTAAATATAAACGTTTTGAGATTTTATCCGAGGTTTTATCTGAATCACAACCAGCAAGTTATCGGAGGGTTTTTGTTAATTGTATCGGTCGTTTTTAAAGAAAGGGGTATTAAATCCAGTATATTTATAGTCAGCAAGAAGAACCTCATGTAATGAAAGAATATTATACATTACTAAAATCCATTCTCACTTTTTCACTATTAAATTGTGTGTTAATAAATCTTGTAGACACCTTTAAAAACTAATACCTTCTGTATGTTCTGCATAAATCAATCTAGAAAACATTGTTTTTAGAAAAACAGTTACCAAAAGCTACAAAATTTCAGAATCTACGCAAAGACAATCTGTCCATAAGGGTTACTAGATACATAGTAGCCACAGGATTCGAACTATATCTACAGGCTCGATAATCTAATGATTATAATTTGCAGTAACGGTACAAATGTACGAAGCTAATAAATAGTAAGGAATTAGCTAAGAAGATTCCAAGGTACTGCAGCAAAGAGACAGCAATTACTATTATCTCTGGCAATGTACAACATCCCTCTTTACTTTTTATAGATATTGCGAACACAAGACAGTGTCGTATTTACCTAATAGTTCCTATTAGATTCCGTTACAGATTGGTTTTACCCAATTACCCAAACTTTTCCTTATAATGAACATTTCTTTTAAACAAATAATGTGAAATATGACACAACATACATACAATACAATATGTATATATTACTAAATAACTATATGCGGAACTAAATTTCATGTTCCTTAATAAAACAGAAGATTCATAACGAGAGAAGTTTCCTGGAAAGCCAATTTCCTGATTTTGGTTGTATTTTAATATTATTGTACGCAATGGAGCTCTGCTGAAATAGTGATACTGGCGTACAAGATAATTTTAGGACCACTAAATAATAAAGTGCTAGTAATAGTTAACCCAACCTAACTAAATCTAACCCAAGTTTTTAATTTCTTCTTCAAATGCGTTGATTGAAGACTTCAAGTAAAACTTACATCTACCGACAGAAATCTCCTTAGTTTAGCGAACGGATATTCAACCAAATGAAAAATATGATGATTGGCATTCAAAACGTGTCGTCGTTTTTTTTAAGTTAAAATAAAATTTCTCTAAATTTTATAATACAATATCGAAAAGTCTACAGTTTTCTAACACACAGAAAAAAACTTTTTTGAAATAAAAAAAAATTAATATGGAAAAATACTGACCATAATATTAGCAAGAAACAACGTTACTTTTACGCCGGATATTTTTTCTTCTACTGTTAATAAGACGCTGAAGTCACTCCGGTATTCTCGGGAGAACTGCACGCAAAAAGTGAAAAACCAGCGACAAGGTCTAGCCAAGTTCAAAGTAAGATGAAAAGGTACCTACCTACTACAAATTTTGCAGTTACATAGACAAAGTAGTAAGCGCGTAAAGAGCCATTTTGTGGAAAAAAAATTATATGCGCCGGCATTTACGTCAAAAAGTGGTCAAAAAATGGTCGAAAATGGACAAATCTACTTCTATTTTATAATTCTAGATCTGATTTTTTCATAAAAATTCGCCTTTAGCGCCCAACTATATATATTTCCCTATTAAAATCACATTGAAGCTAATACATATCTTTTATAGTTTTAACATAATATTGCATAATAATTGCGGCGGAAGGCTTGCAAATGATCCATAATACTGCGTGCAGGTCCCCCTTAATAACACTAGCTTAATTAATAAGATCAAAAGATTAAAAACACAGAAGGGCTTCAAAACAACATATAATCATTGTCCTATTTCCAATATTTAGTTTGGTGCTCTCAACATAAAATTGTTTTGTAAATTCCAAACAAATCATTTAATTAAATATATTAAGCATCTTAGATGTTACAATATTAATGGAAATGAACAATCAGTACTATTCCTGCCAAAAAAACCGTATCAGGAAATAATAACTCTCAGTCCACAGAACGAATACTAATTAAAATTCAACAAGCTCTAGTTAAAAACATGTAAGCTAAAATGTTTATAATTTTGTAGATATCTAGGCATCATATTAGTAAAGAATAAGTGATTTTTTTACTTCAAAACATAATGTATACTTTTTTCAATACCTTTTCTTTTTTGTCAATATTTTTGTTTGGTTAAAGTCACTCTAAAAATGTTTTCGAAAATAGTTTCCAAACTAAAACAGTCTATATGCTTAAATTCTGATCCTTATCTTTGTGTCTACTGTGAACATAAATTATTCTCTAATATCAGATAATTATATAAGAAATTCTGTCGGTGTTGCTAATCCAATTTAAATCATTTTAGTCCCATAACAATTATTTTTACGTTGTATCTAGCTAATGTGGGCGTTATCCAGTAATCCCATCAACTGTTAATTTTAAATGATCGTGAAAACTCTATAAATTCTCTAAAGGCGTCCGAGAAAGAATAAATTAAAATCAAATTACAGGTTGTAGTTAATTCCAGTAGTATGTAAAAGTAAATAGTAGTCGAACGACATTCTTGATCGTATTGAAATATTTATGTTATTACTATTACCTACCTATTTTCATGATAGAGGGTAACGCAGATTCGACGAAGAGTAATTTCCAGAATGTAATTAGAAAAAGTGATTTGAATTGAATTATCACTTATTAAAACTTGCCATTATTTCAAGTCTCATGAGAGATGTGTCGATACAATAAATATTTTACTTTTTAGCACCATGTACTGTCATAAAAAAAGATAAATTTCCTTTACAAGGAAATTCCCCTCGTTAAGAATCTTTCCTTTCATTAGAAGTAGTGAAGTGTGACTCAGTTTAGTTCCGCACATAATCATTTAGTACACTGTCTTTTTAAACATTTTTATTGCGCGCCATTTTGTTCCACCATATCGGAATCGTTTCAATATTTTACCAGTTTCTACCTATGCCACACTTATTTTTTGGCAATGATTTAAAATAAATTGATTTTTTTTACAATGATTTTTTAAGACCGCCATTTTGAATTCGTATCACATTCAATTTTGCTGTAAGATAGTAAGTCAAAAGATTTTTTACTTGATTTTTTCGACATTTTATTTGTGCTCCATTTTCTTTCTCCGTGTTGAATTCGTACCACAAATTTACCAGTTTATCTTTATATCACACTTAATGGATACCCAAAATTTAAAATTAATCTAATAAATAGTTTTTCACACTGATTTTTTTAAATGATTTATTAGGCCGTCATTTTGTTTTGCTGTCTTGGATTCATACCAAAAGTACAAGTTGATTCCTTGATTTTTGTGCAAATGAGGTAAATTGGATAATTTGTTTTTTAGCAATAATCTTTTTAACATTTCATTAAGTCATTGGATTTTTTCCAAAATAATACCAGATTATCTCACATAATACTAGGCCGCCATTTTGTTTAGCTTTATTCGATTTTTACCAAAAGGTTACCGATCATCCCTCCTATGAACCCTAATTTTTGACCAAAATTTGAAGACAATAGGGTAAGTAGTTTTTTAGCTATGCCACGAACAGACAGACCGACGGAATTGAGAAAACATGTTTTTCGGCATCTAAGATTCCTGAAATGTGCAGATCTGAGAGGGTGATTTTTTCATGATTACAATACTTTCCTTTTTAGGAAGTAAAAACAGTAACAAGAGACGGACCGAAGAGAATATATTAGAGACAATACTTGTCAACATATTTTTCAATTTTGCCAACAAAATATATCTTTATCCAATGATATAAAAATATAAACTGTCTAACGTATTTAAACTGATGACAAAAAATAGTCATTACTACCAATAAGACTAGATTTTAACAACAGGATAAAATATTGGGGGAGCGTCCCCCCCATCCTCCCTATTCCCTATATCTCTGTCTCTGAATAACGACTGGTCAACTATTTCGAATCCGATCCGATAAAATTCTGGTTTATATTAAAATAATATTTTTTCCGTTTTAAAAGTTTTAGTCCTTTAAATTCTATTATATTTTTTCACACACTTTACTTAAGTATTCAATACGCTGTCCTGTCCTAGTTACCACAAATTTTTAGATTGATTGAAAGGACAAGGAGGATTCAGTGAAAATATTGTAAATCCATTAATTAACAATTATTTAAGCTTAGGAACTTCCAAGTCGGTGTTATTATACCATTAAGATACATTAATTTGGAAACATAGTTGGAAAATACCAATTTTTTAAAATACCACATTATTAGATATTACTCAATATTAATGTAAACAATTAAAATAACATTGAATAAATTATTACTTAAATATGCAACCAACGGATTTTTTAAACCTCTGACCGACCACGAATGCCGAAGGTTTAAGTACTGTAATTGCCGTCGTTGATTCGATTGAAGAAAAGGGCAGGAATCCTACTACAATCAGAACAAAATGGGAGATTTTTGGCCTCTGCCAAAGGATATTGGAGGAATGCCTAAGAGTCGAGACAGGAAAAAGAAGGTATAACAGTTAGAGGAGAACGCATGGTATTATCTGTATACAAAAGGAGTGCGATAACCAACTTTCAGTGCTACCTGCAGATCTTTGTTTTATGTTTAGATTAATCAAACGAATACCATTTCATTTAAGAAGACATAGATTAATTTCCGATATCTTCAGTTTAATTTTAAATTGTCATTGTATTTTATTAAGTGATTTGTCTTAAGAAGTCGTATATAAGCATATCATTGTAATATAAGTTAACATTTCATTGTAAGCTAGCATCAGAGGCGCCGCATTTATGAATTCCATGTGGGGCTCTGAACCCAACACAACATTTTATTCAGTCATATAGGTTTTTTCCAAAAAGTAACCATTTCTTTCCCTTATGACCCTTGATAAGTAGTTTTTAAGCTATGCCGAGTGCAGACGTGTGACTGACGGAAATGGGAGAACATGATTTTCGGGGTCCAGACCCCGAAAACTCAAAAATATCAGAGGGTCATTTTTTCACGATTATAATATTTCCTTCTTAAGAAAGAAGAAGTAAAAATGAAAAAAGTTACAAAAAATAATTTGTTGCTAATATATGGTAGACCAATCATGTAAATAAAAAAAAATAAATGCCTGAATATCTTGTAGAAAAATGGCCATTACGATTTGCTACGCTAAATATGATAGTTTCAGAGATAAATCGATCGGAATTCAGAAATAACAGTTAAATCTCAATCTGAAATCTCCTGTCAAGAGATAAATCGGAAAAATGTAAAGGCGTCGAAGGGCAAAACTTACAATAACTCCACTAAAAGTTATAATTTTGTTAAAATAATGAATTTTAATGGGTGAACTCGGAGTTACAACGTGTTATTATTAGTTTTTCCAGCAATCTTTCCAAAATATGGAAAAAAATTAGTTTCACGCTACAGCCGTTTCATATCGTTCGCCCGGACCCCAGTTCCGTATATGCCCCACTTGCAGATAAAAACAATTATCCTCTGTTGTAGTAATGTTTTAAATTAGTTTTATAAACATCAAAAGATAAGAATTTTGGTTATTGTAAATTAAGTCCTCGGACTCGTTCACCATTTTCAGATTTTTCTCTTGATAGGAGATGCCACTGGAAGAAAATTAACTATATAATTTCTGAGATATATAAATTTATATCAGAAACTATAAGGTTTAAGAACCGATTTGATCTATAGTTTTTAAACAGTTGCTCCATTTTAACTATTTTGTTGGCAAATATTGACAAAAAGTGAATGAAACTTTTCTGTATAAAATCACCCTCCGAGATTTTTTCAGATTTTTATATTTTTATAAATCCCTAGATGCCCAAAACATGTTTTCTCGATTGTGGCGACCTGTCTGTTCGCACTAAAGCTACTTTCCCGACTAACTTCAAATTTCGGTAAAAATTAATGGACAATCCATTATGGTGAAACAAAATGGCGGCCAAGTGAAATGTTAGAAACATTATTACTAAAAAACTATTTACCTAATTCACCTCAAATTTTGCGCAAAAATCAAATCGGAACAATAACTTTAGCTACTTTAAAAGAACTCTTCAGAAGATACGATTTAAAAAAATTGGTAAATCTCCTTTACCCGAAAATTACCTCCTTATGAATTTTTCATTTTAGTAGGAACAGTGAAGCGTGACCCATTATTAGTTCCGCAAATTGTCCTTTAGTAATACATTTGCACTGTCTTTTCAAACATTTTTATTGGGCGCCATTTTGTTCCCCATACTTTACTTACCTGTTTCTACCTACGCTCCACTTGATTTTTGGGCATAATTTATAATAAATTGAATAAGAAGTTTTTACACTAATATTTTAAGACCGCCGTTTTGTTCCGTCACGTTGAATTCCTTACCAGTTTATCCTTATATCATAGTTAATTATTGTGGAAAATTTAGAGTCAATTAAATAAGATTTTTTTTCAAGTTTAACATATTATATTTATTTATCTCTATGTCACTCTTAATGCTTGCACAAAGTTTAAAATTAACCTAGTAAGTAGTTTTTCAGGCTGATTTTTTTATTGAAATTTTATTATGCCGTCATTTTGTTTTGCGATCTTGAATTCGTCCAAAATGATACCAGTTCATTCTTATGTAACACTTGACTTTTGTACAAAATTTGAAGTAAAATGTATTTATGAATGAGTTTTTTTCACAATGTCGCCATTTTGTTCCGCTATATTGAATTTTTATGAAAATATTACCAGGGCATTTCTATATGAGCCTTAATTTTTGACCAAAATTTGAAGGCAATCGGGTAAGTGATTTTTTAGCTATTCCGCGACTGACAGGCAGACAGACCGACGAAATTGAGAAAATTTATTTTTGGCATCTAGGGGCACTAAAATGTGAAGATATGAAATGATATGATATGTTTTATTTGGCCGCCATCTTGAATTTATACCAAAATTTCATCAGTTCATCTCTATACAGCAATTAATTCTTGCACAAAATTTGAAACCAATTTATTAAGTAGTTTTTCAAGCTGAATTTTAAATATTTTATTAAGTCGTCATTTTGTTTCGCTATTTTGAATTCGTACCAAAATTTTTCCAGTTGATTCCTGCATAATACTTAATTTTTGTGAAAAATTTCCGGTAAATTGGATAAACAGTTTATTAGTAATAATTTTTTTAACCTTTCATTGGGCCGCCATTTGGTTTCGCCATATTGGGCTATTACGATAATGTTACCAGGTCATCCTTAATTTTTGACAAACATTTGATCGGTTAGGGTTTTGTTGCTAAGCCGCGAACAGATAGACAGACAAACAGACCGATCGACACACGGACCGACAGACAGAATCGAAAAATCATGTTTTCGGCACCTAGGGACATTGAAACATAAGGATCTGAAAAAATCTGGGAGAGTGATTTATTCACGATTACACAACATTAAAAGGGTTTAACTTTTACAAGGGAAGTCGATCTAGTAGGCTATTTTGACTTCCCTATTTTTTATTTGAGTTTATTTTGAGTATGTTTTTTATGCCGACTGAGGGATGATAATATTCACAGGTTATTAAATAAATAAAAAACACGACAGCTGAGAACTAATAAATTAATATAGAAAAAATAAAACTATTTCTGAGTATCCCGTATACCAAAAAAAGCTACTCCCTCATGTTTGTAAACAAAATTCGGCATGAACTATATGCTAGAACCGAGGCTAGAACTTTACAAAATTTGGGCAGAATCCATAAAATGTATTGTACTTTTTATCTATATTCATTTTACCGTCCCTAAAAGCATTTGAGAAGTTATTTGCACGATATTTCTGAACCTATAACGGGTTATTTGTCCAAATTCTTATCGCTTCCAAAGGCCCACCTTAAATGTGTGACAATTTGCTTTAAAAACGAAAAACGTATGTATTTTTTTTTCAAACTCGATTGTACCCAATTTCTTGGCCTAGGACAAAGAAAATGTAAGTCTAAGTCTATGTATTATAGCAAAAATGTCCACTTATCACCGATCAGGCTAAAGTTGCTACCAGTCTGTAGAGGGAATATAGACGTTTCTTCGGTGTATTTACCTTTTTTGTCCAAGATCAGCCGTTAAAGTGATACAGGACTGAAACGTTTTTTTATGTGTAGCAAAATGACGTATTACCTCAGCCATTTTGATTTTTTTTGGCAAACTAAGTAAAACACTCGTGAGATACAGACCAATATTTTGAGGCCTCACTGATAAAAATAGGTCTAGACGTTTAGCCTGTAAGTAGTAAAAAACAGAATCACTGATAACAATCGGTCTACACGTTTAGTCTGTAGGTGGTAAAAAACAGTGTCAAAACAGCTTTATTTTCATATGATTTTACAATAATTGTTGACCAAGCCTTGTGAATAAAGTAATGTATATAAACTATACTGTAGCTATTCTACTACCATATTAAAATAAAATTAACATTTTAAATTTTAGAATAAATTAAATACATATAAAGTTAAAGTAATAATTATAGCACTACAAATACGGAAAAGAGAATTAGTTTAAAATATCAAAGTAAAATTCATTTAAAGTATAATATGCATTTTTAATTATTAGATTTTTATTTTTTTAAGCCTTCTCTTGGTCAATCTTTTCTATACTTAAGGGTAAGTGGTTATATATCTTTTTGCCACTGTAGAAAAATGATTTCTTAACGTATTCAGCCTTAGGAATAGGCAAACTTAGAATATAAGAATGGCGCATGTTATAATGATTGGACACACACAATATATATTTTTTAGACCACACAGACTGTTTCTAAAATAAATAAACAGCACCAAGTTAAAATTGGGTGTTTTACAAATAAAGGCCGACAAGAATTGCGGGCTTTTACACCCGTCATTTATCTTATTGCTCTCTTCTCTAATACAAACAACCTATTAAACAAATAGTTAAAACATGAGCCCAAAACCACATGCCATATCCAAGGTGAGCCTTAACAAAAGAAAAGTATAAATTGCGAGCTACAGATGGATCTAGGTTGTTAGAGATAACACGTACTGCATAACAAGAAAAAAAAATCGAATACTTACATGCACATTTACATACATACATGTTATACATTACCCTTTGCAAGGGTAGTCCCTCCACGCCTTGAAACTTTCATTTATACATGTAATTACTGTTTGTATGAATGAATAAATAAATAAATAAATAAATAGGCCAATGTACTCGGATAAAAATATGTTTAGAAAGAATTAGGACTGACAGGTGTAAATGTAGATTGAAGTAAAATAGTAGTCTTATAATATAATACAAAGTTTGTACAAAAGTAAATCAAACGTTATAATTACTTGGGTGAAAATGTTTAGATTTACATTTTCCAAAATTCTCTAGAACTACCTGTATTTCGTAACTTTAAATAACCTACAATCATTTATAAGGTTAATAGAAAAATATGTTTAAGAATCAACTAGTAATAAAGTAAAACATATGAACGTTATGTAATAATATAAATTTAAGCGTTTGCCCTCAACTATATAAGTGGATAATTAAAATTAAGTTTTAAAAGCATATTGTTCAGATTTTATTGCAATTTATAAAAGGTTGAAAAAGTTGAAAAATACTTGCCAAAACGTTTACTCGAATAAAAAAAATTAATGAAAGTATTGCTTCCGTTTTTAAATAATTGAAATAAGTGGTATAAATTAAATTTTTATCAGTTGGATCAGTTTGGATTAAGACCACTAATGCCCAAACATATTGGGATTTAGGAAATTCCTAAAACAGAGAACGAGTTGCTATCTTCCAATTAAAATTTTATATTACTGATTTTTTTGTTCTTTATGAATTTTACAATAAACAAACTACAATTCTTGAAAAAAAAATTAAACAAATGGTATTCTCAAAATTCCAATAATATATCATTCCGCAGTTTAAAACTCATTGTAAAATAAAAATTTCTTGTGATATGCACATAGCATTTTTTGTATTGTATTCGCGAAAAAATATAGGACAAAAGAATGATTAACCGGTTAATACAACGATTACGAATAACTACGGAAAGTAATAATTATCTTCCTGTGTTCTGAAGATATCGTCGAGGTCGCACAGAAGAACATGTCTTCCCTCTCATTACGTATCGTATCTCACACATACATTCTATAGAGATTCAGATACGCCCGTACGTGGTGAGAGGAACGATGGGATAAATTATTAATTCGGTAATACTCCTTTAACCCATTCAAAGGTGGCAGTTTTATTTTTCACTCTGATTCACTGCTTACGTATTGGCGTATCTCACACATAAACTCTATTGAGATTGAGATAACTGATAAAGAATTTGGCATTGGCAGTCACGCGAATTATGTCAGTTCCGCGAGTTCTCGTTTCTAGCGTTGAATGTGTACATAGGAACATAATATATTTCACAATACTCGTTGCAAGCGAACCTACATTAGATATATTAACCTGGAAAATGTCACAAAAAATGGTTTTGACTCAATGACTGCAATAAAATTACCAGGACCGACCCCTTGTGTAGACAAAAGATTGGCAATAAAAAAACAAAAATAGCTGAGATGGCCGGATATAATAATGTTTTCTTCAACCGGGCGTAAATTACAATTTTGCGTTTCTGAGGGCGTAAAATGGCACTTTTACGCCCTTGAGCACAAAAGTAGGAAAAAAACCCCGCATCAATTTATTGAAAAAGGCCAAATTCATCCTACCAATTCCCTCTGATGTATGACATCAATCTTTTTAGTGATAACATTTGAGTTGCCAAAAGCGTCTCTGGTGTTTGGAACTTACAATTTTTTTAGCTATTTGGATTTTACTTTGCTCCGAATCTTCAATGTAACCTTCTGGTACAGTCGACGAACGCCAACCAACCAATAGAGTTACGGATGAACGTCTAAGACAATGTCTGGTATAGAGCTCTGGGTTGGGTAATTTTAAATACTTTGCAACTGCTAGGTATTAGCCCAACAGTGACTTTTTCTAACAGGTTGGGTAGAACATATAACTTTCTTAAATGACAGGAAGCAGCGTTGATTGTTAGCGGTTTTTGATCGCAAAGCCATATATTTTCTTATTATTTTCAAGAAAGATGAGTTTCTTTATTATCATGTACTAGAAAAGGTTTTTGGAATTCTAGTTTTTGTGTACCGCAGTTTTACTAAAATACATGACTATAAATCGGTAACATCACTTATTAATCAACCCATCCCTTCTACAGGCCCCTGCGATTCCGAAGCTAAGGATAAACTTATGCGGAAATAAGTTTCATCTGGTTCACTTACGAAAAATTTCTGAATTTCTTCACTTGTAAAAGTTCTAGACTTTTTGGGGATGTATCCTTCTGATGATCGTTTTAAAACTGGGATAATTTTTCAAACTTACTTATGTCAATGTTTCTGCACAAAATTATTGTAGATTTTAACATGGAGTAGAGAGATCATAGCATTGACGGCATAAAGCATTGGTCAGTTTGCTATAATATAAATGGCAACTTAAACAAAATCGATCCCATATTTGGCTCCCTCCAACGTTTGTAGTCTTCAGAATTAAAAAAAAATAATACAGTTTGTTCCAAATAGATGCTCGTAATAGGTATGAGAGTACGAATGTTTTTTTGAGAGTTAGCAGGTCATAAGTTGTATTGTTGTAAAATGAGTTGCAACCTTGGAACAAAAAACATTTATTTAGGAACGTACATTCAACAAAAACAATCTGTTTGACTTGTTAGTCTTAATATTCGCGGAAACGGAAACCTTGCATGACTTTCACAATTTTTTGATATTCAATTATTTTAAATATTAGTGCGGGTATATTAGTGATCATTTTTTGAAGCTATTATCATAATAAATGTATGGGTATTTTGGTTTTATTACTGAGGTCAACTAAAGACATTTTATTAGGAAAGTGGTATTTGTTTCAATTTCTCTGAAGCTAAGCTAAAAATGTAATTGAAATATGGTTTTAATTATAAAAAAGCTACATTTTCGAATATTAGAAGCAGATTGTAGTTTTTATTTTGGTATAAACTTTCTTAAATGAATTCACCTACTTAGCTTTGCAGTAGTAAATATATTACATACAAATACGCTGGCAGCATCAATCTGGAATACACTGTTGTAATTGTAACTCAAATTCAAAGTCAGAATAATTACAAGCGTGTTATTGCTTGTATTCCTCGTTTCCATGATAAGATAGTTAATGTGCTGCCCTCCAACGAAAGTAGATTGCGTAGAATGAGTATACGAGTTGCGTCATATAAGTTAGCAGTGCATGGTTGACGGCTTCATAATTTGATTTTTTTCGGAGTAGGAGAAGTATTTATACCAGCAAGGCTTTTTCACTTATGCATTTTACCTTTCATAAATCGCACCATTTGACAAAATCGCACTATGTCTTAAATTCTTCTGGATGTATGAGGCAACAACTGCCGGCATACTTTGTCAGCTGCTTCTTCTATTTCTGGATTTGCGTATATTTTAATATTCATTTAAAACCGAGTTCAAAATTGAATTAACAGCAATTTTCTACAACTTTGTTGAGACCACATGTAATTATTTCCTTGACAACGTCAAAATTGTTTTACTATTTAACTCAAGTTTGACATTGAAACCAGCAAGAAATCCAGCTAGCAGAAATATGGGAGAAAATAACGACATGTTCGATATCTTTCAGTCGGTCGTACAAAAAAATTTGCAAGAGAATCAAAACCTCTGGAGTAAAGCACTTTTACTCCCTTGGTACAAAAATAACTATCTACGTTTTAAAAGATCTAAAATTTCTTCTGTTAAAGGTATAAAAAGATAATTTTAAATATTCTAAATCTATATCATCTCATATCTATTTCCCACGAGAAGTATGCAGTCGTAATGCGATGACATTTTACGAAATATTAAAAACTAGTGTTCCTGTGTTATGCGTCGATGCTAAAGAAACTGTAAAAGCTATTCATAGTTCTTTACTTCACAGAATAATTAATGCTAGAGCTGCTGCGAGTGAAACATGTGATTTGATTAAGGTACCTCTACAGTGAAAAGAATCATATCAAATACCATCAAAAAGAAGCGTAAAGATGCCGGTTCCGCAAATGATAAGGGGAATAGTTTACACCATCTACTAAGACCATTGTGTACCTACATTAGAGACTCTGAAATAAAGGCTCACTAATGAACTGCGGGTAAACATCCGATTCTTCCGGTACGTAGGAAAAGGATATCTATTTTATGTGCCAGATCAGAAAGGCATTAGATCCCAAATGCCTTGTGGCTTTCTGCAAAAGACTCCTGCATGGACTACCATGAAGATAATAAGTGGCGATTTTGTATGAAATTATTACATAAAGCTCTATGCCCAAATAATACGCATTTGGAGATCCAAAACTATGGCGACGAATGATATATATTTCTAAGAATATTATAAAAAATTGATCTTTTAGACGTTTTAATGGCATTCCGTATAACAAAAGTATATGTTTGTGACGCAGGATATAGGATATACAGTGTTACGGCTCCCACCCTACTATTGTGTTTTAATCCCATAGAGCAAAGGAACAAATAAGTGGTGGATTTAGAGGGGGCGAAAGGGGCATCGTCATCCCCCTGATCATATCCAGTGGTATATTTAAAACAAACACTGCACGAATTGAAAATATTATTCGCCTCTTCTCTCTGAGCGTGATCTATAGGTCCACCTTTTAACAACTTAATTCATTTCAACCGGGGTTAAAATTAAATGAATGCCAGAACCAAGAAGATACCCACAACGTTTTTATTTACCAGACTCTGATAAAGGGGAACGTCTCGAAAGGCGAATATAAAAATTCGAGGATTAGGTAAATAATAAAATTATTAGCGGTTTTATTTATAATCCAGTCTTGAATCAGGTGATAAAAAGTAGGTGTGGATATTGTACGTATATAAATCAATTGGTGATTAGCTGATGTCCTTGAGAGGAAAAATAAAGGTAAAGGTCGTTTTGCCGCACAATGAGTTAATGTAACGTGGTCAAGTAAACGTTAACATTTTTAATTTTATATTTACTTTTCTTTTCTTTCGAAATCTTACCCATTAGCTATTGAAATGCGGAAATTTTCGTGTCCCTATTCATAAATGCAAGTATTTTGAACAAACAGTTGATTTTTACTTGGTCTATATTATTCAAGAATAAAAGATAAACAGTTGATAATATTTGTATGTAGATTTGAAAGCTTATTTTATCGACAGAGAGAACGCCCTTCCCAAGATTCGATTAAATGTCAAACCGATCCGTGATTTGTTTTATTACAAATACACTTTTTTATATTATAGTTTTTTTAGTATTGGCTCTAAATAAAAGTATACGGTTCGGTCTTTCTGTGCGTACCCTTTTTTATAATGTTTTTTAATCCAAATCACTAATTCTGAATGCAACCGTTTTAATTGTGGGCCTGCGTTTTTGGTTGATTAGCCCAAGTTAGGAGTCATTTTTTTCTTTGATTGTATAAATGTGCATCAAACAAAATGTATGCACCGGTACCATTATCAAATTGGTTTTACATATGTAGGTACTAGTTAACAGGGGCACTCGTATACCTATGTATAAATAGCGGTAAATTTCCTTTCCCGGAACTTCCTTTGTTGTGAATCTTTTCTTTTACTACAAATAGTGAAATGTGACCCAATTTAGTTCCCCATTTAGTAACACATACAAATACTTACAGTCTTTTCAAAGATTTTTATTAGGTGACATTTTGTTCCTCCATATTGAATTCATACATTTTTTGGATATTTTACCAGTTTCTACCTAAGCCACATTTGATTTTTGGGCATAGTATAAAATAAATTGAATAAGTAGGTGTTACACTAATTTTTTTAAGAACGCCATTTTGTCCCGTCATGATGAATTCGTACCAGATTATCCTTATATTATATTTTTGTGCAAAATTTAAAGTCAATTGAAGAAGAATATTTTTTACGTTGATTTTTTAAACATTTTATTTAACCGCCATTTTGATCCACCATCTTGAATTCGTACCACAATTTTACTAGTTCATCTCTATATCACACTTAATGCTTGCACAAAATTTAAAATTAATCTAACAAGTAGTTCTTTCAAAGTGATTTGTTACATATTTTATTTGGCGGCCATCTAGGAATGGTTCCAAAATGTTATCAATTTATTTCTATGTAGCACTTTATTTTCGTGCAAAATTTGGAGGTAAATTGGATAATTAGTATTATAATAATAATTTTTTTAACATTTCACTACACCCCATTTTTTTCCGCCATATTGGATTTATCCCAATATGTTACCAGGTCATCTCCCATGCTAAAACGTCAAGATTTTTAAAACCTGTAAGAGTGATTTTTTTTCATAATTACAAACATTTAATTTGGCCCCCATTTTGTCCCGGCATCTTGAATTCGTACCACAATTTTACCAGTTCATCTCTAGATTACACTTAATTTTTGCACACAATATGAAATCAATCTAGTAAGTAGTTTTTTCAAGCTGATTTTTTAAATATTTTATTAAACCGCCATTTTGTTTCGCCATCGTGGATTTATACCAACATTTTTTTAGTTGATTGCCACGTAATATGTGTAATATGTGAAAATCGTTAAAAACCTGGGAGCGTGATTTTTTACGATTATAATACTTCGAGCGAAATAAAAAATAAAAGGAATTACTACAAAAGACCATTTCGCTATATAAATTTAAAACAAACTCTCAGGGTGTTAGGTGGGAAATTAAGTTCTCTTTCCAGCCGACTACTTCCTTTTATAATCAAATTTTACACAATGTGTATTTAAAAGCCGGATGGCTTTTAAGTAATCGTAAAAATTAAAATCGTACATTAAAGACCCCTGAAGATGCCTTGTGCAATCGCAGTGGAAAAGTCGGAAAGTACTTAATTCCACTTTGACACGGTCTAAACCCAAGAAATAATGACCCCAGGCCTGAAGAATTTCCTACCATATTTTCTAATATATTTCATTTTTCTCAATAAAAGGAAAGTTTCATTATAAGGGAAGTTCCAGATACTTTCAAATGCCTTAGGAGAGAAATTGCGGGTAAACGCCGTTTTCCAGATTTTTTTAAGTACAATAACAAAATTACTAATAAAACCTGAAATATCAACATTAGGTATGCATAAATCATGCTATTTGTTTAGAAATATTTGTATGCGTAATTCAATTCTAAGATTACATACTGGCAACATTAGCCGTGAAATTGTGCTAAGCTTCGCGGAAACCTCTGGAGGGATCCTCTACTATAAGGGGTACAATGCAAAGTTTAGTTGGCATCTATTTTGGTGGTGTTTTATTAAACATTGGATGGATCGTCTATACGGAGTAACGGAGTATTATATGTGTCTTTGGTAAATACGTCGGTATTACTTGAGTTAAAGTGCCTAGATTTCTGACAAGCCAATGCAATTATACTAGATTTCAGAGCAGTTAGTGCGGAACAATCATAAAATATTATATAAAGACAAAAAATAACCTAATGACAAAAAAGCCACGCTTTTTTTATTTGCGTAATTGGTTTTAATTAGAAAACGGACACTTCAAAATGCAGTGGAGGACGCTTTGGCGGACACTTGAATATTTTTTACTGTCTTGAAGTTGTAAACTTTTATGATAAAATTTTAGGTGTTTTGGTATGTCAGTTCATTATACTAATTTAAAATTATGTTTATGTAAATTAAAAACAATTAATTCCAAAGGATTTGAACTTAAAAATTTTCCACAAAAAAATATTAAATTCCATGGTGTGGAATTTTTTTAAGCCTGTTAAATCCAAACCAGGCCGGAACGAAGCAACAGTACAGTGGCAGACATATTTGCAAATTTGATCAAATAATGTTGACACTGATTTCGTATTCAAGTATTTAAAACTGAAGTAAGGTTAGATAAAATTTCGTCACCCACATAATTAAGCAAATTACATTAAATATTTTCTGAAATATTAATTATACCTAAAACAGAATTAATGTTAGTACATATAAGTATTTGGATTACAAAGTTTTAGTGAAACTTTGATTAAATAATAAGTGCATTGTTTTTTTTTTTGGTTACCGGCTCGTCAACTGTCAAAAAACTTGAAAACTTACCAGAGGATGTGCTTGAATACCTCTCCTGTAACCCATGACTGAGAATTTTCAAACGTAAAACACACGAAAAACAAACAAATTACACGTTTCACACTATTTAACGAATAGATATAATCTATTCAAAAATTACAGACGCACAAATCGAAAGTCTACCAAACTCAACGTAGCTATATGTACTAGCTGGCTGCTATCGTGCCCGCCAAAGTGAAAACCATTCAATAAATGAAGTAGGTGCGGGGTGGGAGCGGTGCGCCATGCCCCTACGCCACGTAAAGCGATTGGTCGACGTGAGAGGTGTGGCGCGCTTGCCCCTAAACCTTTCGCGAAACTTCCAGGCCGTTGTACCGAAGAACGTCTAAAGGTCAGATAATTTTGTATGCCTTTCTCCAGAGTTGTGCAAGTGGGCCTGAAGTTGCGTGACGAATGTGGCGTAGGTTTTTTGGCGGTTTGACCGTAACTCTTAGTTGTAAAACTCCAAATTTTTTCCGTTCAAACGTACGTCACTACAGGTGAAGATTCAACTGAGATTACAGGTGAAGATTTGATCGAAATCCCCTGTGTTAATTAAGAAGCTAAGACATCATAACAAATGCATTTTTATGTCTAATCTTAAAGAACTAATCTAGTTAATTTTTGTATATTAATCAATATTCCTAAATCACTCAGAATCCACCTACAATCAGGCAAACAATTTTTGAATTAAAAAAGACAATGTTTGTGACACATACTTTTCGTCACACGCCTTGTATACATATAAAACTGTATTGACAGGAAAATACAGAATAGATTTTAAATAAAAAAGTTTTTAATATAAAATTAAAACGAGTGTGATACGGGTTACGGATGCTATTATAGGATATATATATATATATATATATATATATATATATATATATATATATATATATGGAATCACTTTTCGACGTTTCACCCTCGTATCTCTTTAATAGGGTGCTTATAAATTTTAATAGATTCTCTAAGGCTTCCTCCTCAAAATCTTCCATGAATATCTTCGCTAGCACGGGTGACAGTGGAGATCCCATGGCTGCTTGTTCATAAAAAGTTCCTACAAAGGCCAAACCTTAAGACAGATACCTGAATGCAAATTCACATCATCATCCGGCACAAAAGCAATCAGTTATTAATTGTTTGGATCACTGAGTCCTCGCGATTTGTGACCTAAATTCTTTACAATCGGAAACAGAGAAACTGACTCAAGCTTTAAGCGGGAAGGATATTGCACTGAGAATATTAGACGATGAATTAGAAAATATAACAATTATATTCCACGAAATGAAACTAATAAGGAGTTACCGATAGGAAGTGTAGTTCTTCCATTTATACACGGAACCACAGATAAAATTGCAAGATTACTTCGCCGGTGCAACAAACGTACAATCAAACAAACAGGAAAATTGGACAATATTTGCGATCTTCAAAGGACATTATTCCTTTTCAAACGGAAGGAGCACATGCAATTCCTTATTCCTGTGGCGATGTCTATATTGGAGAAATTGGGCGATCTATATCGACTAGGCATAAGGAACATAAACGAGATATTAGACAGAAACAAATTCTACAATCTGCTATATCTGAAAACCAACATTCCACTGGACATGTTATAAATGTAAAAGAAACCTATACAATTTATAAACGGAGAATTACAGAATCTGTTGAAATTTATAAGCATCCTTACAATTTAGATGGAGATACGGACTTCAGTCTATATCATACATGGAAACCGATCGTTACATCAGCGCGGTGAACACAGGTCGACGAAATAGCCGACCTAGGTCTCTTCGAGCTCATTCAGTGTTCTGATCATGTGAAGTAAAGATCCCTAAAGATGCCTTGTGTAATCGAAGGCAAAACGTCGAAAAGTGATTCTATTTTGGTACGGCTAATCCCAAGAATCATAATTTTTCTTGGTCTTGCGTGTGGTTATTTGAAACCCTGAATATGACTTGACTTGTATCCAAAGTAGTTTTTATTTGTGCACATACTCTTTCTTATAAACAATACAATTTTGTGATAAATCAATTACGATTTGTTCCGCGAATTAGCTTTTCCTGACTATCTTCTTATACACTTCATTGTTTGTATGTAGAGGGCGTGGATTAACTTTGGAAGAATACAAATAAATTTGAAATCCAAGGATTTCTGGAAAAATTGCTCGGATCCGTCAATTTGTTTAGAGTTGCACGATTGTTTTTACGTCAAATTAAAATATACAATGTATGTATGTAGTAGATACGACGATCCTTATAATTTTTAAAATGGAATCATTTATATATTGTTAAATTTTTTGGATTCGACAAAAAACAAACAAGTATATTTGATGTAAAATGTCATATGTCTAACTTCAATTGTTTTCGCGATATTGACATTTGAAATTCGCCATTTTTGACTCTTCATTATTCAGAATTTAAAATCGAAATGGTCGGAATTAGAGCAAAGCAACTTGGGCATCCTTCTTCTTAATTTTGATAATAAATCGAAATGGATGGATTTTCCGGATATGGATATAACCAAAGACGCTCGAAAGTTATTCGATTTCAGTTTATTTTCAAAATGTCCGAGTAGTTTTCCTCTAATTTCAACCGTCTCGACTTTACAGCTGCCAAACAGTCCAAATGGACGAATTTCAATATCAATATCTCGAAAAAAATGTAACCTAGACATATGACTTGTTACACGGTTACGCATCAAATCTTAAGAAAAGTAGTGAGAAGCATGTCTGTACCAACATATTTTCAAAGTTTGGCGGGGGGTCCAGACTGCTAGGACCAGCCCCCCTTGGCTACGCGCCTGGTAAGATTTAATTCAAATCAGATCAAATATTCATTATTTCGTATTAAAATGTAAAATGTCCATTTTACATCAGGAATTCGAAGTGCGTCAACATCTCGCAGATTGGAAATATTAGATATGGGACCTAACGTAGCAAAGTTAAAGTGTAGATCTAGTAGTAGAATCTCAATTTTCCTTCTAAGTTGTTTTTGATCCACAAATAACACTGAATGATACAATAACAGTGATTGTTAGTTAAAAGAAAGTAAAATAAGCAATTTTAACAAAGCTGCATTATCGTAACCAGGGGGGGGGGTAACTAGAGGGGAGGCCAGCTGCCTTTTTCAAAAAGTTTTAGTTTTTTAGTTGTTTGGCAGTCACGGGGCGAAAAACTAAAAAAATGGCCTTAAATATCTGTGCTACAATTCACCCAATAATTAAAACTTGCAACCAATGGGACAATGCACTAGAAATTAGTTCCTAATGTGGCCCCCTCGGTTGGCGTAAATATGTTAACCTGCGCGTACTCTGCCATTTGTTTTTTCGTCAATAAAATGTATACTGCTGCACTCTAAATACTAACATGTCAATAATGCTATCATAAAGAAGAAAATAATCTAAAACTCGACAAAGAAATAGGGTACTTCATTTAAAAAATATTAATTCACCTAAGGAATATTACGAGAACATTTTTTTAGATACTATTTTTATATCTTTTCCTATCTCTTAAGGGAGAACTGCACGCAAAAAAAGGTACCTAGGCATTAAAAAAAAACTTCCTGCACGTCCGACCTCAAAAAAAAGTGTTATGTATAGGTAATTTAAAGTACATTTCGGTTAAAAATGGGTACAAAAGGGTTCACGCGCTGCAGAAATACAAAGACATGAGTACGAGTTACCATTTCAAATTTTCCAGTTACGTAGACAAAGGACCAATGTAAGGCGGTAAAGAGCCATTGTGTAGAAAAAAAATTATATGCGAAGGCATGTGCGTCAAAAAGTTGTCAAAAAATGGTCGAAAATAAACAAATCTACTTTTATTTTATAACTCTAGATTTGATTTTTTCATAAAAATTCGCATTTAGCGCCCAGCTATACATATTTCCCTATTAAAATCACATTGAAGCTAATAAATACATATCTCTTATAGTTTTAACATAATTTTGCAGCGGCGGAAGGCTTGCAAATGATCCATATTACTGCGTGCAGTTCCCCCTTAAAATAATCTTAATAGCTGGGTATTAAAACATAAAAAATAATCTTGTACGAAAATCTTACAATGGTTTTAGATAGAAAATACTACTAATTAAGTCAGAATTAAATTTAAAAAATAATTAGTTTTGCAAATATAGTATCAATCCCTCTTTACCTGCTAAATGTGCATTTTCCGAGTAGGTAGCTATTTTAAAATTCTAATATTTAGAAGCGAAATACCCAGAAATATAAAAATTATTCACCAGTTATACTGGCTAGTTCTTAATAGTACATTAGAAATAATATTAATATGTAAATACATACTGGTGAATCCAGATGACAGATTTCACACACTTAAACCAATGCTTACTGGTAATTACTTACAGCCTCTTACAGTACATATTTCAGTATGTAAGCGTGCAAAGGTTGCCAAATAAAAACTGGCAATTTTTTCTCTGACGCTTTGCTGTAGTGGGACTTCCGAGGGGACTTCCCAATTTGCTTAGATTGCATTAATTTTTTTCGCGGTAGTAACCTCAAGTAGCGTTGTTTACGTGAACGAGTCATACAAGGAGTGTAATCTAGAGCGGGGATTCAAGGTGAGGTTAAAAAAAAAACAATGAACGTACACTGATCCTCTCAATCTCAATACAAAACAAAACAATATAAATTACTCCTCTTAAGTCAAATTAAGATTAAGGATCAGTTCATAGACATTCATGATATCCTGTCTAACTTTGATCATTGTAAATTTTTATGTAAGCTTGCTGACCTACAGGTGAAAATTGTTGAAGGATATAAAAATTTTTAATAGAACTTCTAAAACTTAAAAATGCAAAGGGCAAACTAATGCAATTCTTTAGATATCCTAGTCAAATTTTAATTAATTCTTCCTCTAGAAATTTCAGGTTTTCATTTTATAACCAATAACATGGCTATATTATGAATCGACTCCATAGCAATGTGACAAATTTGGGGAAATTTTTTTTGTCCTAAGAAACCCTGGAGGAGATTATAGTTACTTGAAAATTTTCTGTCAAATTCATAACCACACACGTCTTTTAAAATATTACCGATACCATTACTTTTCTTAGGTATTGATATTTCCTAATTTTCGCTATTTAAGTAAAAATAATATTACATAAAATACACAAATCGTAGTTTTTACACTTGTCCGTTCCGTTTTAAGTCTCATCTAAACCTTACTTAATAATGTCTTTTTCAAAAATGTAATCCTTCGTAATGTTTAGTAACAAAACAGTAGGTCAAATTAATAATCTAGAATAAATAACAATACTAAAATCAAAAAAACAGAAAGATATTTTGTTTATATAAGTACACACAAAATTTTCTTTCGTATATTTTAATAATAAATATTCAGCGGATATATATACATATATATATATATATATATATATATATATATATATATATATATATATATATATATATATATATATATATATATATATATATATATATATATATATATATATAATATATATATTTCACTCTTAGGATAGTTCCGGGAAACATGGAGTATCCCCTCAGATGGTTTATTCATAATTCGACCACCGAGATATTTACTTTGCTTGTGTAAACATTATTTATCAAAAATTGTTAAAATTTTGTCAAACTCGAGGATTTTTTGACTGTGTGTGTGACTCAACAAAAATATTTTACGCATGTAAGTATTTAAAAATTTCGTTTTTTTTATATCATTATATACAGCGAAAAAAGACTCGGAATTTGATAAAAACTGGCAGACTAAGTCCTCCTTGTTCACTGAGGGAAGAAAATGAACTAAAATTGGTCAATGGAAGACAGGTCTTCAGCTCAACAACCGACCAGCGCAAGTAATAGCGGCAAAAGGATCAAAAAGTGTAACATCAATAACTGCTGGCGAAAGAGGCGAGGCAATTAGCCTCATAGCCTGCTGTAGTGCTGAAGGCTGGATATGCATATGGTATGGTATGCTTCCTGGCTCGGCACTTCCAATGTCTCAGAAATCTGCATTCGTCATTACCGAATTTTTGACCGGTTAAAAACCTATATTTTACCTCGTAAACCACCTGGTACAGTTTTGCTTATTTTAGATGTGGATCCATCGCATTACAATTTAAGTGAATTGGTGGAGTTTGCTCAAGAACTTGATATTATTTTCTGTTTATCAGCCCATGCAACACTACTTACAATCCTTGCAGAGGGGGGTATTTAAGACGGTAAAAAGCCATGAACAGTACTCAAAAGCTAGGAAGGTTACAATTCGGCTAATTTTTGTCCGAGGCATGGTCAAAATCGGCGTGTGCTAGCAATTCCATATCTGGTTTCCGGGCCACTGGAATATTTCCTTTTAACCCGGATTTTATTCCAGAATATGCTTTCATAAGCACTGAACCTGAGCCAAATAGTGATAATAAAAGCGATATATTAGCAAATGAGGCAAATGAATTATATTAATTTTGTAAAATTTAATATCTACTAATTATCTTTTTATTTCTAGAATGTCAGTATGGAGGAAGCCTCAAAATCGGCAAGCACTGAACCTCTGCTACATATAATCAAAAAAAATGCTTCCTTAGAGAATCACGTAAGTTTTTTTTTAATCATCACTTGAGATTTACTAAATTTATTTGGTTTCTAGGATACCAAAAACTCTGACTTAGGTGCCAATGACGAGCAACCAAGAAAAGTTAGATCACCACAATCTTCAACTTCAAAAATTGGTGGGTGGCTCTACAGTTGCAATAATATTATCGGTAGCTATACATTTTGCTTGTAAAATTGTCTTCGCGGCAAAATCTTCAGAAAACAAGTCCAGTGATCTTACCTCTGGGCAAAGATTGGATCTAATCAGTCCAGTACCAATATTTTCAAAACTAACAACAGCCAAAAAGCGTGATTTAAAAATAGCGGAAATTTTAACTTCACCAGAAAATATTGCTAAAAGGAAAGCTCTAAATATTAAAACAAAAAATACTATCCAAAGCAAGACGTTAAAACCAAAACCTACATTAAAAAAGAAGACCAAAAAAAAAATAAATAGAGACTAGTAGTTCAGAATCCGAAGAAATACACTTTGACGACAGTGACTCTAATGAATCCTGGCGAGAAAATGAGTGAGGTTGCGGTGAGTGTTACATGGATACTCAGAAGCCAGACGACGGGATTCGATGTGTTGTATTTAGCAGATGGTTGCATGAAACATGACTAAAATATGACGAAATGTGTGAGAGATGTGCTAAAAATATTTTTAGTTGCTGTACCTCTTACGATTATTTACTTAACTTTTTTGTTTAAAGGTTCACCTCACTGGTTTAACTAACTCATAGGGGGTAGTCCATCTCTCCCATAGACTATGAGAGAGTTGAACAATATAAGCTTTTCCTTTTTTAAGAAAACGACTGTTAATTTTGTCTTTATTCGCTTAGACGTTAATACTCCAATAAACATTATTTTAGAAAACACGTCTTTTTTTTTGAAAATGTTCGATTATTAAAAATATTTCAAAAAATAAAAATTTAGTCCATCTCTTTCCGAATCACCCTAATTTTTTTACAGTTCGTTCATGTCACTAAATTTTAAAGAATACATTTTATTTGGACTATTAATATCTTATAAAAATATATAATAATTATTAAAGTTAATTCTTTAAAAATATCTACAAAACAAAAATAAAATAGTTTCTATAGATGAAGCTTTGATTATCTTTATCAACGTAACTTGTTAAAAATGAATAGCATATTTTATTTGCTTCAAAAATTACAATATATTTTGTAAAAAAATGACATTTCTAAGCAAAACTGAATCATCAACCAAAAATTCAGTCTATTTTACTTTTGCTATAAATATGTAATGAATCATATCAAAAAAATCAATGACAAAAACAAGTACTTTCTAACAAATATCTATGTAAGATGAAACTTCAGTTAACATTAGTAACGTATGTCTAGCTATTATTTTTGATTAGTATTTTTATTTTGGTGTGAAATCTAACAATTTTTCTCTTAATATCCACAAATTACACAAGCCTACAAATTGTGATTTTTTGGAAGTTGACCTGGGTTTGAAATAATGGGTAATTATTGTTTCAACATTCCCTATTGCGATATTATCACTAGGGCTGGGCGACTATCCAAATCAATAATCGGTTTTTGCAAATAATCATTATTTCTCGATTCATCGATTTTTTTTTTCGATTAATAAAATTTTCCGATTAACCGATTTTTCCCATTATTCAGTTTTCCAATTAATCAGCTGTTGACCATTAAATAAACTAAAAAAAAGAGATTAATCGAATAATCGATTTTTTTAATAATAATTAATTTTGTTATAAGAATTAAAATACCTATCATTATGAGACTAGCCGTGAATAATATCAAACGCCTAGGCTGATACCCCTGCGTACCTCAAAATGATTATTTTCTAGCCGAATAACATACAAAACTTTACCTTCTGGTATTCCCCAAAGGCAGTCGTTTTCTCGTTGCTAAATGATTTTTATTATGACACGTCAGAAGATAAAATATGTTTTCGTTAAATCTAGATATTTTTCATTTGAAACCCCCAATATTTAAATAATATCGTAGTTAATTTTGCTACAGTTTAACTGGATATATTGCAAACTCATTGCATTATGCGGTATACCTATGATCGAGCAATATAATATTCGACACTTTGATAACAGTTTTTATGCCTAGTTTAGAAGAAATTGCAAGCTATTTTCAATCAGACTTAATGATTTTTGTGAAATTCTGGGTTTCTGGCTTAAGACAAAATGTGTTCCAGGTATAAAACGTTCCTTGTACTGAAGAAGTGAATCTGAATATGTCATTTTTTAAAATGAAGTGCAACATCTTGCGCCATAATAAAATACACTCACATCAGTTTATGTTACCCATTCCGTACAATTAACGGAAAATTACCAAAACATAGACGTGCAGCTTGACAAAATTAATTGTGAACATGAACATGTTTAGGGTATGTTGATAATAGTTTGTAGTGACCTTAAAAATGTATGCTTGTAATTAATTCAACAATCAGTATGTACGAAGCGATCTGTTTCTTCCATGGGAATCAAACGGCAACACCATTGTAAATAAAGGATCCCAACAAGAAAATTAGAAAAACCTCGTGAAAACCATCAATCCTTAAAAAATGATTTTGATTTTTTACACGAGATTGATGAAACAATACGTTAACGATTTATATAAAATTTTTGATATATATGCTAAAAATTTCCTTCGCTTTCGGAAGTAAAATCAAAAGAAGGCATATTTAGGACTTCACATAACGAAATTAATGCAGGACCAACAATTTAAAAAGAAGATGACTGAAATTGAAAAGAAAGCATGGATAATCCTTTAAAGATATATATATTTTTTACTCAGTATAAAGACGTCGTCAACAGAAGCTTTACAAGTTTAACCAGCTTTGTTGTAATATGAGCATATTTACTTTTTACACTTCATCTAGCCAGGCTAAATTCTAGAAATTCTTAGAGCTGTTAGTGAGGAGCAGGGAAGAGACTCCACTAACATGTAGCTACCGCTGTATCAGCTGTTTCAATGATACAGGGCCCCCGACCTTAGAGGCCCCCAAATCCAAAATACCAAAATAAAAAATACTCTCTTTATATAAATAATCGACTTAAATTAAAAAAAAATGACTTGCCAGTTACTTTTGTTATATATTTACTGAAAATAGCTTTTTTGACTCTGAACTCTGAAACCGCATCGATAATTTCCCATCTCTTATGAATAAATATTGAGATCCATGACAGCATGGACCAGCTCTACATTATTATTATTGCGTCGAGCGCAAAAGTTTCGCATGTCTGTTTTTGATGGTGGGGCTGTAAAGAGAAAAAAACGAATAAAAAAGAATTGATATTTTGTCAAAACTTCCAAAGATTTCAGCATTTTTTCAAAACCCAGGTCGTAATACCGCTGCTTTTGATAAAGTGGAAGTGGCTAATGCTGATGATGACGATAGTGGTAAGTACATACACATCTTATTTACATTTAAATAATTGTGTACTATTTTTTGTACAAAACTTACTAAAAAAATAAAAACGCTGCTGCTAACTAGTTAAAGGAAATGTTTATGTAATAGATAATAGATAGGTATGTATCTATGTATTTTTTAAATAGTCACAGGTCGGAAAGTTATTCGAATAAGAAAAATGTGGACACCCCTTTTTTTGGCCCACGGTCTAGATACACACATATGGTCTACTTATGGTATGCCAAAGTTACTACTAGGGACTACTATAAGTTGTAAATATGTAAGTACAGCGGGATATCATCAAGTTGTCTTTTAGATTCTCCTGAACTACTTGAACTAACTCTACCTAATTTTACAAGAACAATAGATATTCAAGAAGCCCAAGAGTCGAGAATTAACTCTTCTAAATCAAATGAAGGCAATAGTAGTACTAGGAAGTCCAACTTACGTGACATTTTGCGATTCTCACACCAAATAAATATTCTACCAAATATACAATAAGTACATACGTGTCAAGGTTATTGTGTCTTTGTAGATTCATCTGAAGTGGTCAGAAATACAGCAAGAGATTCCGTAAAATGTGATGAAAATAATAAAATCGATTCTTCAGATAAAGGACTTTTTAGTAAAAATCTGAGAGAAAATGAAAAACATATTTTTAAATTGGATCCATTATAACCTTTGGGTCTATTTACAAAGAAACCAGAAACAAACAGATGTTTTTCAAAATATCATTACTCGTATTTAAACAAGGCCCGTATAAAAATTCACATCAATGGTTATGTTTTTCAGTAATCTTAAACAAAGCGTATTGTCACTTTTTTATTGGCTACAAAACAAAATTATCCAATAATTATGAAAGCTTTATATCAAATTACTTTAAGTCATCTAAAAAAGATGAACGTAGTGAATGTCAAAGTATCATAAATATGATGGAAAGTTTTGATTTTATAGTCTTTGTCAGATTATTTTCTCAGCTATTTGAAATTATCAATCTGGTTTCTAAAGCTCTACATCATAAGCATACTGACCTACAAAAATCCAGTAATTTGTTAAATAATCTCCTGATAATAACCCGATTGAATTAGGAAAACTCTATATTTTTATCTTATTAGAGGAAGCTACAGCTCAAGCAAAAGAGTAGCATGTATCACATAGTTTTGTTTTTAAAAATGATAGACAGAAAAAACAAAACGATTTTTTGATGAGCTAGCTTAAGACGAAAGAATTTGTGATCCTGAATGGTGGCTTAGAGTAAATGTATATTACCGTACTCTAGACATTTTAATTTCTTAAATAAACAAATGACTTTAAAGCTTCTCTGAACTGACTAATGTATTTGAGATCTTACAGCCAGAAAAAGTGATGTCCGTCTAGCGAAGCAATAAAGGGAAAACCGCGGAACTCATTTCTAAATAAAAAAGTGATTTAACGGATGACTTTTACAGCTAGTTAATTTCTGTTAGGTCAGTTTTGGATACAGAAATTCGGAAACTTCATACCATTAATGAATTGGCGGATTTATTAGTGATACAATTCAATAGCCTCGCCTCGAGTTTCCCCGAGGTAATTACAGCCGGTTGGTTATTTTTATCTTTCACGGTAACAACCGCAACGGCAGAAAGAGTTTTTCGAAACTAAAACTAATGAAAAACTACCTTAGAACATCAATGAAACAGGAGCGGTTGTCAGATTTAGCTATTTTATCAATAGAAAATGAAGAATTCGAAAAACTAAAATCGTCCGCATCAATGGATGATTTGATAAATATATTCACAGAAAAAAAGTCTAGGAGAAAAATCATTTAAGTACCTTCTATTGTATTGATTCTTGTATTGTTCCTATTCTTTGTAGATAAACGTGTTAATTATTTTGGTTTTACCTGTATTTGTACCTGTATTTTTTTACAATTGTTGTTTTTTAGTTTTTATGTAAGTTATTAGGAGCAACTCCCATTTACGTACCTGGTTTTTTTATGTGTATCTACAAATGTTAGAAAGGACTGTTAGTATCCTTTTTTTTGTCACATAATCGCTGTTTTTTGTTTTTATCTCGTTTTCGTAACAATATATTTTTTTCGTTTTTATGTTTTGTTTTTATTATTTCCTGAAAGAGGGGCCCCTTAGGAATTTTTGTTACAAGGCACCCAAAGGTCTAGCTACGCCACTGCAGAAAGAGTTTATAAAATACATGCAATATGTATAAGCAAGAAACAAATTGTTCAGTTCGCTGTGGCTGAACACCAGCACCCAACAGGACACATGGCTAATGTAAGATACCAAAATTCTTTCATCTGTCTCGGGTTATTATAAACGAAAAACTAGAGAATTAATTGAAATTATCAAGCGTCCTGAAAATTTCAATAGAGACGCAGGCTACGTGCTACATCATACGTGCAAACCAATCACCACAATGAGTCACGCGTCGATAGGCACAGGTCGGGTATAAATACCTGAACTCGGCTCGTCGGAGCTCATTCAGTGTTTTGATCATATGCAGTAAAGATCCCTGAACATGCCTCGTGCAATCGCAAGCGAAACATCGGAAAGTAATTCCAATTTGACACGGTCTAAACCCAAGAACCATGACTTCTTAATTAACTCCAGCCGTGAAAGCTTTCGTACTATGTTACCGATATTCCCCATTCAATTTCATTTCTTTTCATTAGTTCAAGAGGCATGTATCTATTTTTAGAAATGAAATATTCAAATAACTTACCCCATCGGGTACAAAAAGATTTTTGCGTGTAAGTAAAAAACCGCCCATCTGTCGGGGCTTAGTGGTCAACTTCAATCCGTGACAAACTGTTAAAAGTGCGAAAAAAATTGATTACGTTGCCTCATAAAGTACATGCTTGAAATTCGAGCAGTAGTTGGAGAAACATGTCACAATTCAGATTCCATGCGGCAGACACCAATAGTTGGACGCATTCATCTGACAGACGCCCGTCGCGACGCCTAAAAATCCGACGCAACTTACCTCATCAGGTACATTGATGAATTTGGGCTCACATGAAAGGTATTTTTGTGTAAATTACAGATATGTTTCGAAAATTCCGTCAGACGGTCAACTTAAGAAAAGACGCTTTAGAAAATTTGCACTGTGTTGTTTTTCCTTCACTCAGTGTATATTATTATTCCCGTAAAAACGATAATAATTAATATACATTAAACATTAAGGCTTTTTTTATTTTAATAATACATATACTAATTTTCTTTTTATGAACTCTTAAAAGTACATTTCCTATTTATATATATATATATATATATATATATATATATATATATATATATATATATATTGCAATTTCTAACAACCGATAATGCATGTTCATACCTCAGATTCAGACAGATCCGAATCGAGAAACGCATTAATACTTGCCTTATTTCCCTCTTTCGTTTGTATTATAGAATATATCATTCATTTTCACGCAGTACAGTAGGTGTTAAACCTTTCAACAAAACACCATTATTGATTATTCATTGTACTCTAATGATCGATAATGAATCATTATCACCCACAAGAATCATTCTTAGAAGTAAGCAATAAACTACGGTGAATGCATATGTAAAGCTATAAAGACAGAATTTATAATATCTCATTTTCTAAAATACATATATTATATAAGGATGATATGCACATACATGTAGTTACTACAGCCACTTCTCGATAACGACTCACAAGTTGTGTCGCAGGGCCGTTTCTACAACGAGCGGGTGACCGTCCAACGCACCGACTTTCTAAAGGCGCCGAAACGTCATGATGTTTTTTTAGTCGTTTTTACTAGGGACGTAATTTATTTTTTTTTGCACTCAGTACCAGTTACAAGTTGTTAGATATATTTTGTTCAATTAAAATAATCTGTTAAAGTTACGTATAATTACTGCTTTAAAGGTATGACATTTTTTTTATCTGTTTATTAAATCTTAATGAAACAACAATAACAAATGATTCATTAGTTAAAATATCAGTAAAACCTTGATTAAACAAGTTCAACGATGTCATGTAGAGAAGTAAGCAAATATTTCTAGTTATTAATACTGTGCTAGTTTTAAGTAAAGATACAATACATAGTACAATAGTTGAGTAAAAACAATTCGTTTGTTAAGAAAATATATTTGGGGACCAAATCGGAGGGTATTATGAAGTACCTAACAGAAAATTTTTTATTAGGTAACTTTCGACTTCACGTTACAATTTTTTAATATTAAAAGCAAATACATTAAAATTTTAAAATAGAAAAATATGAATTCCGTCACCTCGCACGTGGAAATTGAACTTGGTATTTCGCTTAGCCTCGCACTTCCCACCTCTGCCCGATGGATAAAGGAACTTATTTATTTGCGTCCTTTTAAGGGAAAGAATTTAGAATAAAAATACACAAACGTTATTATAATAATATTTTCTTGAATAAATTATAAAAAGACAAAAACACTGTTAAATAACAGTAAAAATAGAAAAAATATTCTTACTGTGGTATAAAATTAATATATTATGTATATCTTGATTCTGCATATTTTTAAAAAAATACGAAAAGCATCTTCTAGTTGTTATTTATTTACTACGTACTGTCAGGTTGTATTCAAAATATACATTAAGTAATTATAATTATAATTAATAAAATGTATTATTTCAAATAAAAAGGATAGGCAAAAAAAATAAAAATTTCAAAATCTGTCCTTCAATTTTAAATTAGTTGTCAGGCTTCCCGGCAGTACTTGTATATGTAGATTTTCTGTAATATAATCAAACATGGTTATACTCGTCTTCATATAATAAAATAATAGGTAAATTTCTTTTACCCGGAACTTCCCTCGTTATGAATTTTTCCTTTTATTAGGAATAGTAAAGTGTAACCCAATTTAGTTCCGCACATAGTCATTTAGTATACTGTCTTTTCAAACATTTTCAATTGGTGTCGTTTTCTTCCACCATATTCCTACCAATATTTACCAGTTTCTACCTAAACCACACTCAATTTCTGGGCATTATTCAAGACCACCAATTTGTACCGTCATGTTAAATTCGTGCCGGTTAATACCTGTATCATATTCTATTTTGCTACAAGATTTGAAGCCAAGTGAATGAGAGGATTTTTTCACGTTCATTTTTTAGACATTTTATTTGGCCGGTATTTTATTGCGACATCTTAAATTCGCACCACAATTTTACCAGTTTATCTCTACATGACATTTAATGCTTGCCTAAAAGTTACAAAATTAATCTCGTAAGTAGTTTTTGAGGATGATTTTTTAAATAATTTATTAGGCCGCCATTTTGTTTTGAGGTCTTGGAATCCTACCAAGATATTATAGGTTATGCAACAATCGACGTTTGTGCAAAATTTGAGGTAAATTGAAAAGCAATAATTTTTTTAACATTTCACTATGTCGCCATTTAGTTCCGTCACCTTGGATTTTTACCATAATATTTCCAGGTCATCCCCACATAACCCTTATTTTTTTACCAAAATTTGAAGTCAATCGGTTAAGTAGTTTTTAGCTACGCCGCGAACCGACAGATAGACAGAGACCAACAAAATTGAGAAAACATATTTTTTGTCATTCAAGGACGCTAAAACGTAAAGATAAGTAAAACCTGGAATTTTTTTCACGATTACAACATTTCATTTGGACGCCATTTTGTTCCGCCATCTTGAATTCGTACCACAGTTTGGCCAGTTCATCTCCATACCTCCAGTAATTATAGCAAAAAATTTGAAATCAATCTATTAAGAAGTTCTTTCTGGCCGAATTTTTAAATATTTTATTAAGCTGCCATTTTCTTTCGTTTCAAAATTTTACTAGTTGATTTTTACGTAATACTTAATTTTTGTGCAAAATTAGAGTTAAAGTGGATAAGTAGTTTTTCAGAAATATTTTTTTAACATTTGACTAAGCCGCCATTTTGTTTCAACATATTGGATTTTTAGCAATATGTTACCATTTACCATATCACCCCTAATTTTTGACCAAAATTTGAAGTCAATCGGGTAAGTAGTTTTTTTTAGCTATGCCGCCCGAACATACAGACAGACCGATCGATAGAGAGACCGACGGAATTGAGAAAACATGTTTTCCGACATCTAGAAATCCTGAAACGTAAGGATCTGAAAAAATCTCGGATTTTCTCACAATTACAATACTTCCCAGGGACAAACATACAATATTTTATTCTGTTAGCAAAATCTTATTTTATGTTGGAAAAATTGAAACATTTTGTTGAAAGCCGAAGGGTGCAGATTTAGAAAATAAAATATGAATGATACTAAGAAACTACACAAAAGTGCGGACTTTTTTTTTGGTTTTTTAGTTCTAGGTTTTTCTACTTTTTTATTACTAATAAGCAAACTGCATCAATGCTCTGTCTCGGTCATTAATGTGGACAATATTATGCAAGTAAATGATCTCGATATCAAAAATATCTAGTTTTATTTATTTTTATATGGACAAATGAACTGCTAAAAGGGCCCATTCGGGGCCCAGTTTTCTTGGGCACCCTAGGCTTCAACCTACTTTCCCTAATTGGAGAACCGCACCTGGCAGTGGCGTATTTACCACAGCTTTTAACCCAAGCAAAATGTTTGAAAGTAGAAATTATTTTATAAGCCATTACGAAATTATATAAGTGTGAACCATTTTGTTTTTTTTTAGTTATCCTCGCTAATTTTCAATTTTTATGAGGGTATTAATTTATGTCATGTTAACAAAGAAAAAGCCATGACCTATTTTTTTATTGCGCCTAGGCTGCATACATTATTTAAGTATAGTCTATGCGTTAAAGAATAGATAGGAATTTTGGAAAGTAGAGTATGTACAATATTTTTTTGTAAACTCCTGTTGAACCGGACTGTCTGCACGGATAGTAGTAATGTAACTTAATGGAATGGGAAATATACAAAGAAAAGGAAGTGTTTTTTACTTGCGATGGATGTAAGCATCTAATATATAAATCTTACGGCGCCCTTGCCTCCAGATGAGGGTATTACAACTGACTACTGGACGTGTTATGCATTATCGTTGTCCATCATGTGAAAAGGGAAATAACATTTGAATTAATTGTTTCGTTGTCAAGGAGGTTGAACTGGTAGAGAAGGACGAAATTATAGAAGAACTACTTAAAGCGAAAAATGCGGAACTGGAGAAACATAAAAACGAAATATAATAGGAGGAATGCGTACACTGTCGATATACCAGAAAAATAATATCATAGTATAAAGATGGTCGGTATTGAGCCTGGCTATAATGAGAATACCCTATTGTATGCAGTAAAAAGGCAAAATTATGCCGTTATTACGAACACAGCAGATATAAAAGAAAAAGAATTTAAAAAGATGATGAGAATGTACTTTGCGATCCGTCAATGTGACACCATAACATACAAATAATTATGTCAAAAGCAAGATTATCAGTTGGTTTTAGAGAATAACCTATTTATGACTATGTTACCACAATGCGTTTTTTAAAATGTTGTCAATATACTCATTTAGCAAAAGATTGTCCAAATAATGAGTTATGTGGGTGGTACAGTGCTTCACATGCCACAAAGGATTGCATTAATACGAACACACTTTTTATTCAATAGACTGCCTGCTTACAAGGCAGCTACTGAAGTGAGGAAAAACCGTATTTATCTAGTATCATAGTATCTGCTGGAATCAAAGAACATAATGATAATCCAGGTCTTAATATTAAATACCAGAATATCCGAGGGTTAAATTGATTAAATTCGAAAGTGGATGAACTCTATAGCAACATAAGTGCGACTTGTGATCATAGTCATGACGGAAATCTGGCTTAAGCCTGAGGTCGCCAGCATAGAACTTTTTCCAGGTGAATTTCAAGTTATTTGTGTGGGTAAAAAATACCTAATGCGAGCTGGAGGTGTTTTGGTAGCAGCTAAAAAATATATAGAGGTCTGTAAAGTAGATTTAAACTTTTCAAAAGCTGAAATCGTTTAAATGTGTTAAAATTGCTATCAATGATTATTGGTTGTTTATGTTGCTCCTATTTGTCCAATTCCTATGTAAGAAAGACTGTATGATTATGTTGAGAGCTTTCAATATTTGTTAAACAGCAGATTTATTGTTTTAAGAGATTTAAATATATATGTTATTTTTTCCGTAATGGCAATGTTGGGGCCTTGCGGCATTTTCTCCAATTTTATGACCGTTCCAAATACAAAAGAATTGAAAATGCTTTTAATAGTGTACTTGATTTTGTAGTATCGAATATGCATTGTTTAGTTACAAGATGCGATTTCTTTTTAGTAAATGAAGACAATCATCAGACAGCAATTGAAATATCGGTATATATTAATATCCAAAAGCAAAAGCAACTGAACAAGAGTCTAGACAAATTTAATTTTAAAAAAGCAGACTTTATAGCATTGAAGTATTTGAAGTTGAAGCGGTAAATAAGATTGTAGATGCTGTTGTCGAGGCACTTAAGGGGGGTACGTATGTTGGGCTTACCATGCGTGAGCTGAGCCGGGCTTTTAATTGCATTTCTCATGATGCCTTAGTTCGAAAACTTGACCGATACGGTGTACGGGGTGTTACATTGGATTTAATATGTGCCCTGTGGCACAAAAAAATAACTATGTTCTGGGGCTTTTTTGTTATCTATATTAACGACCTCATTTGCCCTTTAGATGTATCTGCTATGTCAATGATACGACTTAGATTTCCTTTAGCAGCGAATTTTATCTAGTGCAAAGAGGGATAAGCGAGGTTCGTGATCGAGCCAGGATTATACTCGTGGTTCTTCAGTACAACTGCTGGGAATACATTTGGATGACTGCTTAAGCTGAAATTCACATGTGTCGTCATTGCGCAATCCTCATTTTTTCAGTTTTACCTTTGTCCTGTCTTTTTATTTACTATCAACTTTTAGAAATTTATAAAAATTTTGGCTGTGGGAATACGAATTCAGATTTTCACTTTTATAATATTCCATCTGCCCCTAAATTGGAAAATCAGTAAAAATGCATTAGATATCAAATTATGTAATAAATTGCCAAATTCATTAAAGTCTCTCCATCTTTCAGATTTTAAACCGAAGATCAAGAATCACTTACTCCAAAATTCATTTTATTCCGTGTTAGAATATATCGCTGCTTCCATTTCAATAATTCCTTACATTTTTTATGCATTGTTATACAAATGTTACTTTTAGTTGATTGTTTTAATTATATACTTAAGTGTGTTTTTTATTATCGTTCGGTTTTATGTTATTTTTTTGTCGTATTTCATTTTATATGTTCGTACTATTTTAACTATATCTATATCTATAACTCGATGCTAAATGATAACTGGCAATATCTTGAATCCTGCACTAGTGTAAACGATGCTGTTATTGTACTCTATAATAACATATATGAGTTGTTTGATATTTGTCTCTCTAAGATAGTAGTAATAGTAAATAATATTCTATCTGGTTTACACAACAAATTATTAAGGACCTTAAGACTAAAAATAAGTTGCATAAAATTTTAAAAGAACACAAAATATTCAAGCCTAAAGAGAATTTAGCAGACTAAGGCAAAATCAAACTAGATAGAAAGGCTTCAAGTCGTTTATACCTTGAAAAAATACAGCGTAAGATTGGTGCGGACAATTTGGTCATTTATCAGTAACATATCAGATAAAATATATTTAAATGTATTATAGAGGTAATAAGATATGCACTGCTTTTTCTGATTATTTTAATAGTGTGTACACTAAGGATGACCCCGATCGTTACATAATTGTTGAAAACATATATGCTGGACAGGTTTTGCCTAATTCCATTGAATACTCGGATATAGTTGATAAAATTTTTAAAGCAAATAAATCAATAGGTCCTGATAACATTTGACTTTCGTATGTGATAAAAGGTTCTTCAGAATCTTCCCAGATAAGTGGAAAAGAGTACAGATCTGTTCAGTACACAAAAAAGGAAACAAGTCAGACGTAGAGAATTACCCCCCAATAGCAATTTGTAATTGAAAAATTTTGTATGTAAACGTATTTATTCTTTTAATAATAAGAAATAGGTAGATATCATTTATACAGATTTTAGCAAAGCATTCGACACTGTTTCTCATAAAATCGATCTCTTCACACTTAAAGGTGAATTTAACTTTCACCTAGGACTAGCAGATTTAATATCAGGTTATCTATATTGCAGATGACTATGGATGACTGGCAGGAGCCTGTCGCTGAGTTCGGTTTGGAATAGTCCAAATGATTTCTTATCTGTTGTTATGATCTTAAGTACAAAATACGAATTAAATATTATAATAGTTTTAAAACAGTTTTGAACTGAGTCTTCCCTCCGTTCATAATGATATCTCAATCGATTTCGAAAAGCACAGTGCACTAACTTACAGCAATATTTTTGTCATTCTCAGTATCAAACAAGAGAAGCTTGATTTAGACAGCTTAGTGCCAAAGGAATTATGTTGCCTAGCTACACTGCTAGTCTACAATTGCGACACTTGCATTCACTGAAAGTGTTAATGACATTTGAGTATGGACATATTTGTTTTTCGTTAGGTATACATAATTGCATCGGCAGCACATAATAAACGGGTCAGCTCAACATCCTATGAGTTCTAACAGCAAAGTGCCACTCTAGGTCAACAAGCAGTTATACCGCTGCCAACAAAATTTTATACTATACGCATTGTTGTCGCAGTACCATATGTTTCTCGGAAGGTTAAAAAGGTCGGAAATTAATTATTATTGCATTTAAATTATAATTAGTAGAATAATTGGAAGCGTTAGGTGTTCAACATCCGCAAGCATCTATACAGGCAAAAGCTCTTATATCGTTGCAAAGTGCACATTGTCAGTTTTGTAAGTTCTTAAAATTTAGAAAAAGGTTTAGATTCAGTAAATGTAACTACCAACATACATTTTTACTAAAATTGACATTTGAAATAGCTTTTTTCAAAAATGAATAGAGTTGCGAAATATCTTATATTTTACAGCTAGTTCTGGGAAGTACCAGTGCGTTTCACCACCAATTGCGAAAAGTGAATAAAAAATAAAAATTTGCAAAAGCTGCAAAAGCTGCAGTTTAATTAAAATTTAACTTACATCAAAAATTTAAAAATGTGTATGTGTTATAAAACGCAAGTATTGTGCGGAATATTTAGTGGCGAATTTGGATTTTGTTTTTTTCCAAAATTTAACAACATAAACGATTGCCATTTTTAATTTTGATTTTTTGCGCAGGTAACTGTTTAAACAGAAACATATCCAAAAATCACCCAAAAACTTTTTTTTGAGAAATTACATAGTCTCTGTAGTTGGCTAGACAGAACATATTTACATTTTTGTTCCCAGCATAGAATGAGAAATCTTAAGAGTAGGGCTTCTTCTTATAAAAATAGATGGCGAGTCATTTTTGTTGATATATTTAATTTTTCTCCTAGAACCATATTTTAAACTTCGTATAAGAAGCTACGTCGCACTTTAGTAATTAGTTTCAAATTTTCTGGAATTACACTTTAAGTTCCCTTACCATTCATTCCCACTTTACTATTTACTTTATGCAGTCAGTGACACTCAAGAGCTTAGGCTGAAGGAAACACTCCAAATTTGTGCTGAGTGTGGATTTTCTTTAAATAGTACAGGCATCAGAATAATTGTATAGCAATCCCTTAATAGGCGGAATAAGATTTAATGTCAGGGATGGATTGGTTCATGAGTTTTATGAGATACTGTGGGGCTGGTGTTAGGGGAGCATATTAACTTATAAAGTCATTCAAGAATATTTTGAAAATCTTCGGGTCACGTTGGCAAATAGTTCGGCCTAAAATAATGTCAATTACCACGAGACCAATTTTGTAGACAACCCCGTGTCAACTAAAAGAGATACAAAACATGCATATCGGTTACTTGACTTTTCAAGCAGTACAACAGCCATATCTGCCATTGCTGCATATGGAACTGCTCACCATGTGTGCGAACAATACTCAAGACAGGATCTGATTTAGGAAGCGTAAAGAGTAAACAAAGTGGCAGAAAAAAAGTATTTTCGAGCTCGGAAAAGAAAACCTAATTACTTCGCGCCAGCTGTGGCATTGAGATATTGTGATCATGCCAGCGATGATCTTTCTGAAAAAAGACACCAACTAGGCTAAAGGAATCTTTGACTTTAAGTATTTGATTATTCATTTGAATGGTGTGGGTACTGGCAGATAATTTGTGAGACAGTAAACAAGATTATGTCTTATTGGCGTTAAACTAGACAAGGTTATTTTTTACTCCTCATTCTACGATTTTAATGAGGTTCTCGGTTAGGAATAAAGTTATTAGTCTATGCGTATCATCAATTTCAGTCTTGCAGACAGGTTTGGGAAATTGTTTATTGAAGTGGAGTGTATTATCGCCAACATAGCTGTGAATAAGATTGCTGGTAGAAGAAAGCAGATCATTGATGTGCAGGAGGAATATGGACGGTGCAAACACTGAACCCTATAGAACGCCTGCGTTGATTTGGTGAAAGTTTGATGAATGGCCGTCAATCACTACAAAATACCTCTGTTGGAAAGAAAACTGGCAATCCAAGTACAAAGTTTCGAAGGAAGACCTCAGGCACGAAGTTTGTTAAGAAGTGCATCATGCCAGACTTGATCAAATGCTTTGGATATGCCGAGAGCAATAATTTGAGCTTCTCCGTGGAATTCGATGAACTTATTCCAGTTGTGGGTTGGTTGGTTCATTAAGACTGCTGCCATTTTAGTTTATTTTTTTTATATAAAGATTTTCCTAACTGTAATGTAATGTGATTTTGTTACTTTTGTTTTCTTCAAATTTTCTTTAAAAACATATATAAATATATGTTTGTTGTTAGAAAATTAAAAATAAGTATGGCGCCGACTTTATAGAGTAAAGTTTTCCAGATCATATAAAATATTATTTTTCACTTTTTAGTGAATTTTTTGCGAGTAGTCAACACTATTCAAAATGTAAAAAACAAATCTTTCTTGTACTGCCATGGGCCAAGTCTTTGTCAGGAGCGAGGAAAAGTATAACTTGGCGTCTTTCGTGAAGGCAAGAACGCAAACAAAAAAAAATATATATTTATATATATATATATATATATATATATATATATATATATATATAATATATATATATATATATATATATATATATATATATATATATATTACCTTACATAATAATATTTTTTATGTGCAGGACTTTTTACTTCCCTGATAAAAGTATTTTAATCGCGAAAAAATCACCTTCTGCGATTTTTTCATTTTATAGTTTAGTCAGTTGAAAAAGAAGATTTTTATACGTAGATTTTGTTAAACATTTGTTTATAATTTTATTATAACCATCTTAATGTAGTTTATTTCTATATTCCACTTAATTCTTGTACAAAATTTGAAATCAATCTAGTAGCTCTCTTGGATTCGTGCTGAAGTCGGTTTTATTGTTTTACATTCCTTCCTCAACACGTTTAAATATGCTTTTTTTGCGAATAGTTAACACTGTTCAAAATGTAAAAAACAAATCTGGCTGGTACTGCCATGGGCCAAGTCTTTGTCAGGAGCGAGGAAAAGTAGAAATTGGCGTCTTTCGTGAAGGCGAGAATGCAAACAAAAAAAATATATATATTTATATATATATATATATATATATATATATATATATATATATATATATATATATATATATATATATATATATATATTATCTTACATAATAATATTTTGTATGTGCAGGACTTTTTACTTCCCTGATAAAAGAAAAGTATTTTAATCGTGAAAAAATCACCTTCTGAGATTTTTTCATTTTATAGTTTATTCAGTTGAAAAAGAACGTTTTTATAAGTAAATTTTTTTTAAAATTTGTTTATAATTTTATTATAACCATCTTAATGTAGTTTATTTCTATATTCCACTTAATTCTTGTACAAAATTTGAAATCAATCTAGTAGCTCTTTTGGATTCGTGCCAAAAAATTTGAGGTAAATTGGATAATAATATGTTTTTAACATTTCACTATGCCGCCATTTTTTTCCAGCATATTTAAATTTTTACCAAAATGTTTCCAAAATTTGAAGTCAATCGAATAAATAGTTTTTAGATATGCCGCGAACTGACAGACAGAACGATCGATAGACATACCGACGGAATCGGGAAAATAGGTTTTTTTGGCATCTAGAGAAGCTATAACGTGAAGATATGTAAACCTGGGATGGTGATTTTTCTCACAATTTTACCAATTCATCTCTATACCACACTTAATTATTACACAAAATTTAAAATCAACCTAATAAGTAGTTTCTTCAGGCTGATTTTTTAAATATTTTTGTAAGTCGCCTTTTTGACTAAATGTCAATCGTATAAGTAGTATTTTAGCTATGCCGTGAAGAGACAAATAGACCGGCAGACCGACGAAATTGAGAAAACATTTTTTTTGACATTTACGGATCCTAAAATGTGAAGATCTACAGAAAACCTGAAAGGAACAAAAACTAAATGTTTAAACATGAAACAAGTAACAACTCTTAGGGAAGTAATCAATTTCGCAATACAAAAAATGGGGAAAACCCAGCTACATTGCGACATATTAGGACGTCTAAGTTTAATAAACTATTAGTATTTTGGCCTGTGCGTTGCTTGTAGGCCATAGACCTGATCGCCAAAAAGAGCATGACTACGTGACATTTTTTAGCAACGTTGCCAGCTCTTGATGAAAGTTTAATCATACAATATTTTTGGTAAAATGAAGCAGCACCTTAATTTTGAGTCATCTGAAAATCTTAGACTTCGCTACATCTGACACCCGATTCTGATTATAAAATCTAATTCAAAATAACTCGTCTGGTGTTAAGTGAGTCATACATAACTCAGTATCAGAGTCTATATATATTTCTTTCTTAAACTGTGTCAGTCTTTTCTTTCCATTGGTAAAGTGCTTTTTGCACAGTGGCGTAGCTACAAATTTTGGGCCCCCCCGCGGTTTTCGGCCCACTTTCAGAAACAAAAAAATAACTGATGACAAAAAAAAGTCCTTTACTTGTCAATAAATGTAGCCCCAAAGCATAGATGGAAAATAAATTATGATTAAAAGAACCGCGGGAGCAGGCGGGAGTGTAGCTACGCCGCTGTTTTTGCATATTATACTGACAAAATTAATATCACTTGAATTTTTAAGGTCGTACTTAATAAGATGTTTTTTATTTTGGTAAGCTTTTCTCTTAGTTTGCAATTTTTAATTTCCGTTTTTTTTCAAATGTATATGAAACTTAGATTAACAATTTGTAGGGATAAAATGGGTTGGGCCAAAAATTATAACATTATGGACTGTTTTGATATTCTACTTTGTATTTTCTTATTTATCTCAAATATTTAAATACAATAATTATGACTAAATAATAGTATCAACTTTAAATTAATTCATTTGGTTAAAAATCGGTTTAATCAATCTCTAAAAATAAAATTTATCTTTTGCCCCCCATGAAATATTTGGTTCCTATTCTAATTATTGTAAAACTTAATCACATCACTCTTGCGTTTCAAATGTTACACTGCACAAATAAACCGTACACGTATATGTATCTTTACGTTTTTACGTAGGCTTATTTATGTCTCTGACACTTTAACAGACTCAGACAGTCAGACACACCTACCTGTATATACGGTAAGGTTTTTTTACTTAGGACATCGTGACAACATTGCTTCTCAGGCTTAGGAGTCAGGACTTTTCCCACTCAACATACATTTGCCCACATGGCGCAAGCAGCCGTACGTGCAATTTTAAACATATTTGGAACTTTTATTTGCTGTCTTACTATGTTGACTTAGAAATACTTTATTGTAAAAGTACATAGGATGTTGGTCTTAGTATATTTTCATGAAATAAGAAGTTATTTGTTTTTTTTTACTGTAAATGATTAACTAAATACAAGTTCACGAAAATTTCTTAATGTCATTATATCTCCCGCGGTAGCATTGTTTTCTTCAGCCCGCTGTACACATGTATTAAAACTGGCTTCTTCAAGTTTAACTGATGGTGTGGGAATGGAGCCCGCATGGTCTACATCTTCATCAATATTTTGTACGCTTTCAATGATATCCCGGTCATCCATTAATTACCGTCGCCCTGTAACCACTCGTTTATATCTTCCTTCCCCAGGTCTGCGTTGTTTTCTGTTAAACTTTGCATACGTTTCACCAGTAGTATATCATCTTTCATGTGTACGTGATAGCTACAGTTTCTCCAGACATCACTATTACATGCAAAATTCCAAGCTTCTGCCAGCATAAACGCAACGTCCTTAAGATTCAACGCCTTCAGTGTTATCGCAATATCGTTATCTTGGCTAATGCCTTGGAGATGAAGCTGGACAACGTTCTCATCCATCGGTTGCAGAAGCGGTGTAACGTTTGGAGGCAGAAACATTGCGCGTATTTTACTGTCTTACGATTTCAATTGATCTTAATTAGGGTATCCAGGTGCGTTGTCCAACGCCAACAACGCTTGTTGTGGTAAATTGTGCGTTTTCATACGTTTGCTTACTGCGGGCACAAAATCTTCGTGAAACCATTCTTTGAACACCTCCCTCGTTACCCAAATCTTACTCTCATATTTATAGTTCATTGGCAATTGTACATTTTTAAATGCTCTTGGGTTTTTGGACTTTCCCAAAATCTAGCAGCTTTAGTTTGTGCCAGTAGCATCGGCACATGGCATAAAGGTAAAGTGATTTTTAGATAATTTGCGTCCCGGTGCACTTCGTTCTTGACCGTGAATAAACGTGTTCTGGGGCAGCAGCTTCCAAATTAAACTGCTTTCCTCGGAGTTGTATACTTCCACAACATTTGTGTCACGTGTCACTAAACAACTTCTCACCGGTGATACTTAGCAAGCGAATCCCATATCACTTTTGAAATTTATCAAGCCATCCATCGCTTTCTTGGCAATATTTTGGTAAAAGAAAATTTGATTGACTGGACCGTTACTTGAGGAAAATCCATTATCAACAATGTAAATAAAACACTTTTTAAACTGTTTTAGATTTTCACTTTTGTTTCCAACTTGTGACATATGTTTCTCTAACACTGTAGCTTCGTCAGACAAACGGTATTTAAACTGTATACCGTTTGTCTGGCGAAGCTACAGTGTTAGCGAAACATGTGTCACAAGTTGTGAATAAAAGTGAGAATCTAAAACAGTTTAGTGTTTTATTTACATTGTTAAAATAAAATTGTTTTTTCTCTCAATAACTTGCCCGAGACCGGTGTAAGACGTTCACGCTTCTGAGGAAACCAGGTATACAATGCTTCTTCCACTCTGGGATGTTCCCCATCTTCCACCGGCTTCCCTTGACCGCTGTCAGTGTTACTGCCTGATTACAATTACAGAAAAAGTCATCGCCCGAACCAAGATTGATATATAGAACCCTTGTAATGCTTCCACTGCGCTACCAGGCTCCCTCTTCCAATAAAAATCGGTATTTATATTATCTCATCATCTCAGTCATATCTCTTATTATATATATATATATATATATATATATATATATATATATATATATATATATATATACTTGAATTGAATGATTTCTTGAACCAATAAAATATATTCTTAAAGTAGAGTCTGTTGGGTATTTGGTTCTTTAATGGGAGGTATTTAACATATAAGTGTGATGACTCTTGTATTAACAGACGTTTCGACCAGAATCTAGTCTTCACCAGTGCTAATGAAGTCACTCCTTAAATATCTGATAGTTTCATCGTGTCACATAGGAAAATTTAATTGAAAAATAGACAAACTAACATTTAATACAACGGGTATACAGTTCAAAACAAAGACGGGCACAATATTTATTATATAGTGCTCACGAGTATTTTAAAATATATGTTTTTATTTTATAGTCCACGCCTCGCCTGTGGTGTTAAGTAGGGGTGGGTAAAATAATCCATTAATCGAAAAATAATCGAAATATTCGTTTAGTGATTTTCTAAAAATCGATTATTTGGTTAATCGATTAATTTATTATCCGATTAATCGATTCTCCGATTAATCGATATCCGATTAATCGATTATCCTAATATTTTGTTGATTAAATCATTTTAACCATGCTTAATTTTTTTGTCTCTATTTTTAACAATATGCAGTGCATTCATAGAATCTAGCACAAAATCGAATAAAATTCAGGTAATAAATTTTTGAAAAAACGCTAAAATAGTCAAGTGGTTTCTTCAATTGCACTTGATTTTGACACTCACTTTTTATTGAGGATGATAGCCACTAGAAGAAATGAAGCCTTCATTAATTTGTTTTAAATGGAAATCCCTATATATCTTCAAATTAATCGATATAGTGTTTCATGGGTTTAGCTTGTACGGTTATCCTACAAATAATTAAGAAGTGTTCTTTCTGTCAAATGTGCTATATGGGGATTATTATTTGCGATGGCTCGTGTCTGTGTGATTCTCTATCACATTGAGCTTTTGGATGGAACTGTTTTCAATTAGTTTTAACCAAATTATTCAAGAGAAACCCATCAAACTTTACATCGCTGAATTTGTCTTAACGAGTTCTACCAATATCCACCAAATAGACAGAACGTTCAATTAAAAAAAATCAAGACGTTATTTGTTCTAACAAATTCGAAATCCTGCATAAATGGTATGAATGTCAGAAAGTGGGAAATTTAATAAATTTTAATTTATTAGCTGAGACTCCCAATAGGTCCGTATTTATAGACATGACATTAAAAATTTAACTATAATTCTGAAAGTTTCAAAAATCTGACAGAATTTTGCAACATTTTTTTCAATAAACGGAGCTTGTTGAAAATTACTAATTTAATATTATTTTAGTTTATTACGCGAAAATAATATTCATAGTTTTGCAAACTTAGTTATAATATTGTGGAAAAATAATTATTTGTACAATCAGTCGGGACAGATAACTTTTTGTGTGACGAGAGCGTTTTTGCGGGACATCGAGTTTCTGCAAAGCAGCACGAGTTACACAAAACATTCTTTCCCAACGTGTTATATACAATATTTTTTTAATTTTTGACTACTTATTTTTAAATTCAAGTCTTTAAATAATTCTCGCCTACACACCTACATATTTTGAGTTGTAAAGTGACACTTCAAAACTTAGTTGCGGTTGGAAGTCGAAAATTGTCACTTCTGGTTTAACCGGAATTTTTCGTATAGCAGTCTGCGTAACACCAGTATACACTTTTTAAGGGCAGCTAACCAGCTTAGTTACGCATTGTGATGACATTAGCAATCACCTCTCTGGCTTGGCTATGCAAAACTTAGCCTTTCAAACGTTTTTAAGTGGCATATTTACCATCGTATTAATTATCTTTTTTAATTTGAATTAAGAGAATACAACAGGGTGTGTCTAAGCAAATGCAAAAAATAGAGGATGCTACTCTTGGAGAGCGGTGAGAAAAATAATTGATTAATCGAAAAATAATCGATTAACGATTGTCCAAAAAGCAATTAGAAGATATTCCGATTAATCGGAAAAAAATTTGTAAGAATCGAAAATCGATTATGGATTTGAATAATCGCTCAGCCCTAGTTTTAAGTCACAAGTACTACACTTTTTAATCACCCTCCCAGGTTTTTACAGATCTTCACGTTTTAGGGTCCCTAGATATAAAAAACATGTTTTCTAAATTCCGTTGGTCAGTCTGTGTGTTTGTTTGAGGCTAAAAAAACTACTTTCCCATTGATTTCAATTTTTGTTTAAAAATTAAAGGTCATATGATAATGACCTGGTAATATTTTGGTAAACATTCAGTATGGCGAAACAAAATGGCAGCCTACTAAAATATTAAAAAAATCAGCCTGAAAAAACTGCTTATTAGATTAATTTCGAAATTTGTGCAAGAATTAAGTTTGATATAGAAATTAACTGGTAAAATTATGGTACGCACTCAAAATGGCAAAACAAAATGGCGACCAGATAAAATGATTAAAAAATCAACGTGAAAAATCTTCTTATCAAATAATTTCAAATTCTTTACAAAAAGTAAACGTGATATAAGGATAAACTGGGATGAATTCAACATGACGGATACAATGACGATCTTCAGAAAATAGTCTAAAAACTGATTATTCAATTTATTTTGAATTGTGTCCAAAAATCAAGTGTGGTATATCTAGAAGCTGGTAAAATATTAGTACGGATCCAATATGGTAGAACAGAAAGTTGGCGCCCAATTAAAATGATTAAGAAGGCAGTATATTATGTATTACTGAATGACTGGGTGCAAACTAAATTGGGTCACACTTCACTATTCCTAATAAAAGAAATATTCTTACTGAGGAAAGTTCCATGGAAAGGAAATTTCCCGCTTTTTTACGGTTTTGATCGAGAATATTTAATATTAAGTCGCTATTTGCGTCTCGGTTTTATTAAAGGAGACAGTAGTAAGTCCAAAGTTAAGGTATGGTAGGTGACTGTATCGTTATTAGTTAAACGCAGAAAGTGTAATATTTTTGGTTGTTAGTTTTTATTTTTCTAAATATGAGGTAATTGCAATGTTGTTTAGCTAATTTTGACAAAAACTGAATTTGTACCTAATGTAGGAAATAAATTTGTTTATTTTTTGTGAATTTTCTATTTCTGTAATTTACCCGAGTTAAGCAGTATGTTTTCCAGTTACATTTGCCACAAACTGATTTTAAACACAAAGTAAAACTTTTGTTTTTAAAAAAATCTTTGTTATGTTATACTCACTACTTAAATAAAAATAACGCACAAAAATTTAAACTTAGGTTTATAATTTTTGTGCCAATAATATTAAATCGTATGAATTTGATTTAATAAAAAGAAAAAGTGTTTTCTTAACATAAAGAAAAAGTGTTGGTCATCAATAAGTTGAAGAAATGCTAGCGAAAAAATTCTAATCACTTTCATGTAAAATTGAAATTTTTTAAAATTAGTTTCGTACACCTTTATTATGTGGTACAGACTTGAATTGCGCAGTAGTTTAGTTATATAATGCTGCAAAAATATTAAGTACTAGCTCGAATATAATTTGTCTATACAAATATAAATAAGTATTCGTTATCCGTTGTTAACCACACGTGAAAGCAATTTTTTCCACATTAGATCACATTATGTCAATGCAATTGTGTTACCTTCTTTTTTTGTAGCATAAAATTAGATTTGACTTGACCTCTAAATAATATGTAAACAGTAAATATTACCCATGAATATTAATTATTATTAAATTAATTTTTTTATTAGCTCTTTGTTGTAAAATATAGAAAAGTTACACTAGCGAAGATACATTTTCGCCAAAAAAGGGAAAAATCATATCCCATACAATGAACGTTAATGAAAAGAAGATAAAGTAAAAAGTGACCTATAGTTGCTTGTCGTCTGCCAATAACAGAAAAAACATTTTACTAATAAGATATTCGCTTTCTTCACATAAAAGACAAGACTCCAAAAACTAACAATTTGATAAAATAAAATTTTGGTGACGGCAGTTAAGTAAAGTTGAATTAGTTATAGTTAAAGAGATATTTAGAATGAAATATATATAAATTCATAAAATAATTTTAAACAAATTGTCTAAGAATTCATATGAAAAAATTCAATTTTGAACATGGATTAGCTCGCTATCTTCATCTATTTCATCATAAAAGAAAGGCCAAAATTGGGGCAACATTGTTTTTCTTAAGGCCCGTCAAATGTGTACATTTGTACTTAACGGTTTTAATCGTTGACGCGTGAGCACATGCTGGAAAATATAATAAAATAGACAATAGGCATTATAAATGTTCGGGAAAACTATCGAATTTAAAATTATTTGAAGATTATTCTAGAGATTCAATACTTCAATTCAATAATTCAAATATTTTTGTTAAATATTGTTAACAGTTTTTACTCTATAATGATAAAATTTGCATATATAGAAATAAACAAAAATTAAATTACAAAAACTAAAGTTAGAAAAACAAAAACAAAATTACACACTTAAAAAGGAACGAAGAGTTTTTAAAGGTGATTTTTAAAATAACCACTTTCTCGAATGCAATATTGGCACATTTTCGTTATTTTTTACTGGCATTTAAAAGAATCTGGACCTCTTTTGAATACTTTGTTGTTAACTCGAATGCTTTACGAAGTTCCGCTACATACTGTGTTTTCTATATTTTGTATAAAACGAAACCTCTTTAAAAGCCCAGAGTTGTGGGTTGGGGCACTATCTTGCTAAAGGTCAATATCATTGTAATGGACTAGTTGCATATTTTCTAGTAGGTAGTTCACATCAACATGGGCGTGTCCGCAAAAAAAATGTCCACGATTAATTTTCTTTTTAAGAATTCATTCATCCACACAATCACCTCTCTCTTTTTATTCATCACCTTGGGCTTGGATGTCACCGCAGGTGGCTAAGGTCATTTCATATATATATATATATATATATATATATATATATATATATATATATATATATATATATATATATATATATATATATATATATATATATATATATATATATATATATATATATATATATATATATATATATATATATATATATATATATATATATATATATATATATATATATATATATATATATATATATATCGAACCAGATATTTATAATCAGAAAAAGCTTTCTTTCCTATCTACAAATAATAGAACATTTAGCAATCAAATTATAAAAAGACGTTTAATATCTTTGAAAAGTATATTATATATATATTATATATATTATAAAAAATAATAAAATACATACTTGTATTTTATTATTTTTTATAAAAAAAAACTCCGTAGACAAAAATAAATAGAGCGCCTACATGCGCAAACGAAAATGTATTTTGTTTATTATTTGTTCCAACTGAAGTTCTTTAAAAAAACCTAGAATAATTTTATGGTAATGCTGCTGCACTTTGACTACATTTTCATAAACCATCCTACCAGATCAGCCCTTGACGAACTGCAACAACATCCAGAATTAGCCTTTCTATTTTAAACATGTGGAAAAGGTGTAACAAATACGTGTGCGCTTAAAAGACACGTGTTCTACAGGGATAATCTGGAAATAAAACAATCAAGTTAAGCTCATAATGTTGTTTCAATAAAAGCCGCCTTGTGATTTGAAAAAAAAATAGTGTACCGACTAAAAGAGGTTTTAGTAAACAAAATCATTATCAATATTCATAAAACATATATTGAGGAGGAAACAAATCACAATAATTTATTTTTATATTCAAAGCTACGAGCAAGTGGCGTATTTAGGGTGGGGGCAATGGGTGCAAATGCCCTCCCGAGGGCCCTTAAGCTCTTAACCCAAGCAAACTGTTTGAAAGAAACAGTATTTTATAACGCCTTATCACGAATAAGTGTAAACTTTTTTTTTGGTCATCGTCGCTAATTTTTAGTGTATTAAGCCTATTTTGTATTAACAAACAAAAAATAATGACTTTTTTTAATTGTCAAATGTAAATGCTTGGAGAGCAAGGTCCCTCCAGGAAGGCATTCTAAATACGTCATTGGAATACGCAAAAAAAATCTTTTTTTTTTGCAAAATCGATAATTCGTATACATTACATGGATAAAAGTGTATAAATGATATATAAATAAAGTGTAACAAAATGTAAACGATTTAAAAAAAAATGTGATAGTTTAAGACTTATTATTATGATTATGCTTCTTATTATGATTATGCACAAATATTTCATGACTTGATATGCACCTCAAAAAGAAATGTTCATGTTTGTTCGTTTCACTTAGAAATACGAGGACCTAAATTTTTAAAGGGAATCCTATGGGCCACATGAGCCTTTGATTGATGTTTTATTAAATTTGATCAAACATTTGAGATGACAGGATGTTTTATATTCTGACCCACAAATTATTTTATCCCATTGAAATTGAAACATTTGTATTTTAATTGGTGCACGATGTTGATTGCCACTCGATCAGCTATGCTATGCACCTTTTTGGGATTTAAACTTAGTAAAAAGCAAAACAAAAAGACATATTATTAAAAGTATTATTTATTATTATATTTAGTTATGTAAGAGTATATGTATTTATAAGTAACGTGCTTAGGGTGCTAGGGTTTTGAAACTCATCCCCCTCCCTTATTACAATTACTGGAGGCCCCAACTATGATTTGTGTACCCAAAAATAATGTGCCATCCCTCCTTACCCCTAAAAACTAAAAGCATGCCCTGTATACTGTACGTTATGTAAACATTTATAATTAGAAATATAATTGAATATTTACAAAGTACAAGTAATTTGTAAATGAATTACTTTTTTATGTAACCTGCAGGAAGCCCAAAATTTGTAGTTAGTTCCGCCACTCTATGAAGCTGAATTTACATTCCGACTACGACATAATTTTCTTAATACCACCTTGAACCTCCAATACTGAACTTGCCAGATTTATTTTTATCACACCAAATACTGTGCAACCTATTTTATATTTACTCAGTTAATGATTTCAGTTATTTTTTGTTTCAACTGATTTTTCTGAAGAATCTTAACATAATGTTTGACATCCATCATCTTCATAAACCATCGTACAAGATTAGCTCTTCGAGCGAACTATAACAATATTTAAAATTGATATTTTTATTTCACATGTTTTGAACATGCCACGAATTCATGTGTATTCGGTACTGCTACGTAATTTATAAACAATCTTACATTAATCATACGGTTTTAGGGAAAACCATCTTATGTTACAATAAAACAATATAAACCTTATTACATACTTGTTTGCCTAATTTGTAATTATTTTCTTGTAAATTTTTATACACCCAAAAACCTCTAAGATGAATGAATTTAATTTATGTTTAGTGGTGATGGGGGACAAAGTAGTATGCTAAATTGTTGGTCTAGCTATTTCACCACTTAAACACGCACATAAAACTTTGCGGGTTTCGCAGATTTTCTTTGTTATAAAGTATTGCATTTTATAGAGAAACACAAAATATGATCTCGGACTATACAAAAGAAATTACAAATAGAAAAACTAATCTTCTTATACCTATAAAACAGTACCGTGACTGACTGAGAAGTTTTAAATTTGGAGGAAATACTCCTTGAGTACCCTAGGGGTGCACTACGGAGGAATTTTAAAAAATTCCATCCATAAAGAGGTGAAAAAGGGTAGTAAAATTTGTATGAAGAAAAAAATTAAGTTACGATGCATTTGTAAATATACACTTCAAAAAACATAAAATAAACCTGTTTAAGTATTTTAGAAAATTCTTCTTCTAAGCACGTGGGTAGCAAAGTTTATATGGAGAAATATTAGTTTTGTCGTATCGATTTGAAACTTTGCAAGCGTGTGTAATTCGGTTGACAATACAATAGTTGATCGGATCATGACGTTAAACGACGTACAAAAAAGAGGAGGTTATCAATTTGACGCTGTGTATATGTTTACCTTAAGTGAAATATTGTAATCGTGAAAAAAACGCCCTCCGACATTTTTGCAGATCTTCAAGTTTCAGGGTCCCGAGATGCCGAAAAACATGTTTTCCCAATTCCATCGCTCTGTTTGTCTGCCTATCTGTTCACGAAATAGCTAAAAAACTACTTTCCCGATTGAATTCAAAATTTGGTCAAAAATTAAGGGTCACGTGGAAATAACCTGGTAACATTTTTGTAAAAATCAAATATAGGTGAACAAAATGGGGGTCCAAAGAAATGTAAAAAAAATGTTACCAAAAAAACTAGTAGCCAATTCAAGAAATTTGGCACAAAAATCAAGTATTACGTAGAAATCAACTGATAAACATTAGCTACGAATGCAAGATGGCGAAACAAAATGCCGCCCTAATAAAACAGTGGTCAAACTTTCTTTACCGACAACCCTTTTATAAGAAATAGTGAAGTGTGTCATTTAGTAACACATGTATATAGGGGTTTTCCAAATATTTTTATTGAGTGCCAATTTGTTCCACCATATTGGATTCGTACCAATGTTGTCCTAGTTTCTACCTATGCTAGACTTTATGCTTTTTGGCATAATTCCAAATAAATTAAATGAGTAGTTTTATACACTGATTTCTTTTAAGATGGCTATTTTGTCCGCAGTTTTAAATTCGTACTAAAATTTTGCCATTTATCTCTATCACAAAATTTGAAATCCATCTAATAATTAGTTTTTTCAGGCTGATTTTTTAAATATTTTATTAAGCCGGCGACTTCAAATTTTGCACAAAAATTAAATGAGATATAGGGATAAACTGGTACGAATTCATCATGATGGGACAAAATGTCGGTCTTAAAAAAAACAATGCAAAAACTGCTTATTTAATTTATTATAAATTATGCCCAAAAATCAAATGTGGAAACTGTTTGGTACGAATCCAGTATGGTGGAACAAAACAGCACCCGATAAAAACGACTGAAAAGATAGTATATATGTGTTAATAAATTACTCTGTGCGGAACTAAATTAGGACACACTTCACTATTCTTAATGAATTAATAACTAGTGCAGTTGCGGGTAAAGTAAATTTACCCTTTCTTATAGTACATCGATTACTCCGCGATGGTTAACCAATATGGATAAAATTTTCAGAGAATATTCAGTACCCGGTGTGTGTGCAAAATGGCCGAATGACGCCATTATGAACTGTTTACGCGATGCTACATTGAACAGTGTTTGCGTTCACCGTTCTATCAGGAAAAAAGTGTGTATGTTACCACTGTATAATAAGACATATTATTATATAATGGTGTTATATAAGCAGTGGGCCCAATGGCTATTTGCTGAACTTGACTTTTACAATAAAATTCATATAAATAGAACCAAAAAGTGAAAAACAATATTTTGTTGCATCTTGGAAATTTTTGTCTGTGAAGTCGGGCAAAATTTATTCTTAATCAGTATTTATATTACCTCATTATATAACCGTATTAAGTCGTAGGCAAAAGCTAGTATATAAGATAACGTAATAATTTAAAGTCAGATAATATATTAAAATAAAAACTTCCAAACCCGTTGTGGCCTAAAAGAAAAATCGGTAAATTTCCTTTACTCAGAACTACTTATGAACTTTTCCTTTTATTAAGAATAGTGAAGTGTGACTCAAGCTAATTCCGCACATAACCATTTAGTAATACATATATATTGTCTTTTCAAATATTTTTATTGGATTCGTATCAATATTTTAGCATTTTATATCCATGTCACACGCCGTGAACTAGCAAACAGACAGACAGACCGACGGAATTGAGGAAATATATATTTGACATATGTATGTAATGTATGATATGTAAAACCCACGAGGCTGATTTTTTCACGATACACAAATTTTATTTGGCCGCCATCTTGAATTTGTAGCACAATTTTGCCAGCTCAACTCTATACCACAATTAATTCTTGCATAAAATTTGAAATCAATCTATTAAGTAGTTTTTTCAGCCCGAATTTTTGAACATTTTCTTAAGCCGCCATTTGTTTCGCTATCTCGAATTCGAACCAAAATTTTGCCAAATGACTCCTACGTAATATTTGATTTTTGCGCAAAAATTTGCGGTAAATTAATTAAATAGTTTTTTTAGTAATAATTTTTTAACATTTTACATTGTAACATCCAAATGTTACCAATTCATCCCCATGTTTGACCAAAATTTGAAGCCTATTGAAAAGTAGTTTTTAGCTATGCCTCGAACAGACAGACAGACCAACAGTGCGACGGAATCGGGAACATGTTTTTCGGCATCTAGGGACCTTGAAACGTAAAGATCGGAGGATGATTTTTTTACGATTACAATACTACCCTTTTACGAGGGAAGTAATAATGAATATATGTATGTAGCCTATGGAAATGAAATACGCATAACACTTTAATCTGATTGGCTCCAATCGCCTCTTCAGTAAACAAGTAGTTTTAAATCCGAAAACGCTTTTCTTGCAGACATTCATAATTATCTTGATAGGTATGCGGAAAGAATTTCTCATTACTTAAGGTGCATAAAGCAAATGAAGTTATTCATCTTAGTGAATAAGATTTACAGTAACTTTAGTCCAGGATTCAGAGCCATTTTTTGGGCCAGACGGAAAACAGGTCAATTTGTAGTTAAAATGGCAGCTATTTGAGAGCTTTTTTAAACTAGCCAAAGTGTTCCCCATATACAAAAGACGATGCTCAGTATAAATAATAAAAAGATCGGAAATTCCTCTCTCGGAAAAAATATCCTCAAAAAAAGTCCCAAAAAGTAGATATTTCAAGCTTTCTAATTATACTAAATGTGATATGATAATTTTTGAGGTTTTTATTTGCGGTTGATTATGACGTTTTCGTAAAATCCAGAAAATAACTCAAAAGAAAGATGATGAAAGGTAATTTTTATTTACCACATACACACAAAACAAGGGACCCTATGGAAGAAAATACCACACGGGCAAAGTGAATAAACATCATTTTATAAAAGAACGATTAAATCTGTAAAACCGTAAAAATAATTGGCAAAAAGAATGTCCCAGTTTTTTTTTCTATATTTTCGAAAGATTACAAGTAAAAATAAATTACTAAATATTATAGGCCGGATTTCCCTTCACAAATTTTTTTTAAACATTAAAACGTATTAATTTTTGTTGGTGTTATTGTATATTTAGCACTCCGGCGCGTTCACAATTTTCAGATTTTTCCCTTGACAGGAGAGGTCAATGATGGAAGATTAACTATAGTTTCCGATCGATTTATCTTAAAACTATCATAAAAAATCATAAAGACCATTTTGGTTCAGGATATCCTGACTTTCTTTTTTTACATTTACATTATCTGCAATATCTTGGCAAAGAAAAATTAATTTTTGCAAACTTTCGCTATTTCTAAAGAGGTAACGTAGCTCAAAGATCTATAATTTAAAAAAAAAATAACCTGTTTCTGTTGACTATACTTTTTTCATAAACCTATAAAGCTTTCAAAGAACCTTTAACTTTGAAAATACTTTGGCAAGACCTAGTTGAAATCTAATATATTCACTAAATCTTCGTCAAATCGAGTTTTAAGTCGTCTATTAAATAATAATAATAAAAAATTAGTTAGATTTATTCTACAAAATAATTACTACAATTATGTATCTATTTACCTCTTTGTGATGCTTTCCTAGAGCCCGTCTTGATTCTCCTTGCATTACAACTTTCTTACTCCATTTATGATACTTCAAACGAGTCATCATTGAATCAAAGTACAAAATGACTGTGTATGAAATATGTTTAAACACATCAAAATTGACTTCATATTTTTTTAGGAAAATGTAGATAAGAGGATGAAATCAGAGGAAAGGAAGGAAGCCTAATCAAAAAATTTTCTAGTATTCCGTTCCCCATTTACCTACAGACTCATATTAATTAACATAAAAAAAAATTAAAAAATTAAAAATGATTTGAAATTAACAAAAATATTATTATGCGAACGTTTGAAATTAGAAAAAATTGATTATTAAAAAATTAAGACAAATACATTTTCATTGCTGCTTTACAATAAAATTTCAAACGTAGAACAGATAAACCATTTCTAAATTTTGTATGTGTTATCGAAAATCACCGTTAGACATAGATTAATCTTAGAACTGCGATTTTATTTGCAACACTTATAAGAGAAATAAAATATTTTGAAATAGTCATTGTTTTTGCCTTATCATGTTATGTACAATTGTTTTTTATCGATAACCTAATGCATTGTTTAAGAGTTACAAAATTTTCTTACAAATCATCGCTTCTGCCACTAGTGGGTACTAGATTTTAAGAGGCAATTTAATTGCTTCCAAGAAAAAATATGCTTTAGACAAAATAAAGAGTACGAATACAAAATAAACAAAGTGGAGGTTTGACTTTTTATTTTCCTGAACTTTCCAATATGTCTTTAAACGATTTCCAAAATAGGTATTACTAGTAGTGCTGGCAAAAGCAGATTGCATTTAGTCGTATAGGCATGCCTATAATTTGTTAATGTTTTCCTGCTGTTCTTAAAATTACGGAAAGATTTGTTTCCTGAAATGATTCATTATACATGGTCAAAACGTAATTCGTATTTAGGAAGTTCTAATCTCTGATTCAGTTCAATTCGTGACTGAGTGGCATTACAGCATGTGTCCAAGTACGCCATTGTTGACCATTATTACTATAACAAAATGATCTGTTTTTGACACTGGCGTTGGAAAAAATATTATAAACTGCTCAAAATGAAAAATTATTCAGTGTTTTATGATTCTATACGTATTTTGTAATTTACCAAAAATATAATTTTGCATCCTCAACTTTATAATGCTCTTCATCTTTATAATGTTAGCAATATAATATCAGCGCAAATTAAAACTGGACTTATTTTTATCACTTTCTGTTTAAATTTTACAGTTAACACATAAATAGGTAGGTAGTTGCGTCATGTTAACCCAGGTACGTCATGTTAACTCAGGATTAACCCGTTATACACATCGTGAGTCTCGGTTTCGAGCTAGGAGACCAGGAGTGTCTGGTTTAACATCAGCACATTGGAGAGCTCGAATAATTTTTGCTAAAATAGTTCGACATTGAACGATACCACATTGATGTCAGCCAGGTAAGCGGGATAATTACCCTCCCCCTTGGCCACCTACAATGGAACGAAAGTCATATAAAATAAAATAAATACTGATAAAAAATTGCACATGGATAAATATTTGGCTACATATCTTAGGGCGTTACCTACGTAAATACACAAGACGGAAACATCGGGTACTCTAGTTATGTTGTGTTAAACAAAAAGCAACTACTTTTTTTTAGGCGCCAAATGTTTGCTCATAATAGTATTTGATAATATATTTTTTGTGAAATTTTGCATTCAATAACTGATGCTAATGAGCCAAAAAAAGTATAAAACAACTATTTTCAAAAAGCAAGCTCACAAAAAATTTAAAATTCGGCTTCACGTGATCATTATGATCATTTCATTGAGTTACGCTCTGAGCGTAAAACATTATCTGAAATATGTTATTAGAAATTTGTTAAGAACGCTGGGCAAAGTCTTCTTAACCAAGAAAATATATAAACATTTTGCAATTTCGTGAATGCCAAACGTAAAACTAAATGAATTACTTCAGGAGATGTTCTATGTTGACAAGCACTCTTAGTTGGGGCTAGATTTACCTATTTTTTTTTTAGTGAGAATTTTCAAGTGTACTCAGAGAAAATCTATCATATCATCATTTCAGACTATTCTATCTCAATTTCCACAATTCGAATTGAAAGTTCAATTTTAGATATTTATAAAGAACCAGGGCTGAAGGGTTTCATCCATCAATTTTAAAATCTTCAGTTTCATATTATCGCGTTCACTTCATGTTATATTCTTTAAAATCTGGGATTTTCCTTTATATTTGGAAAGTCAGCTACTTAAATCCTATTTTCAAGTCTGATAACTAGAGCCCGGTGTGTATCCTCATTGCTATTCCAAAGCTATTCGAAAACATCATTACTAAAAACCTAACCTCTGTGCTTACTCGCACTATAGTTTGGTTTTCAGAGAGGTAGGTCCACTGAGATGGACCGTTTCACCTGTGATCACTATTTGTTAAGCACCTTGGATGATGGTGGTGAAGTTCACTAAATTTACACAGACTTTTCTAAGGAATTCGACACAGTTCATCAAGCGATGCACACGGCTATTGTACTGTAGTCTTGTCAGGCCTCTTCTGCAATATGCATCATCAGTCTGGAATCCTTCCTATGCTTGTCACATACATAGAATAGAACAGGTTCAAAGGCAGTTCTTGAGATACATTGCTTTCAAAGCTCTCATTGACCCCCCTGATAATTTTAATTATAATTATAATACCCTTCTTCACTTCAACCGTTAAGACTGAGACGGAACCAAAGAGACTTAAAGTTATTCAAATTAGTCAACTCCCTTGCCAACTGTCCATGTCTACTATCTCAGTTAGACTCTCTGTACCTGCTAGAAGTACTACAGCATCAAATACTTTTTATCAGACATTTAATCTAACCACTTTTGGTTTCGTTTATTTTATTCCGAGAAAAATGACTTAGAGCTTTTTTGATAATTTTAACCATTTGATGCTCTTGCAGTGAAAATGTAATCATGTACTGTGATAATGCAGCACTTGTAGTAAATAGTTTTAAAAATATATATTTTTTTTTTCAATGATTGTATGATATGTTGTTCATTTTCATTTATTATTGTATTTGTTTATGTTTTAAATTTTATGAAATATTGTAACTATATTGGGTATATTTTAATTCAAATATCTCAAAAACGACTGTAAAACTGCGTAAGATATGTTACACAAAATTAGTTTAGAACTTTTCGTAGAAAGTAAAAATGCGATAAAATCCAGTTTAAAATAACCTAAAAAATTGATTTTTTTATACTATAACTTTTTTATTCAATGTTAGTAATATTTTTTGGATATTCCTATACAGGAATTCGTTTTTGTGAATGGTTTATTAAAAAATGGGATGTAATATCTACAAATCTTTGCGAACGGTTCCAAATAGCAGAACGGTATTTGAGAGAAATTTTAGAGGCACGCGGAAATTCTTCTTGATATGGTAGTGGATTTCATTTTACAGCACCTCTAGTAATGTTATTATTGTGTTATTCGAAAAAATTAGAAAATAGAGAATATTAATTGAATACAGAAAATAGTCTTCCAAAAAGAAGTAAGAATCAATAGTGGAAGTGTTTGTAAAAAATTGTAGTGTTTTTACATGTTACATAATAGAACCAATAGTTTATTAATATTCATTATACAGCGTCTGTTCCAATTTAGTTAACAATGCAAAACTTTTTTATTCTCAAATTTAGTAAGACATTATTTCACATAAAAATACGTAAACTCAAGGGCAAACCAAAAAATTGTGAATTCAAAATTCCTGAGAATCAAAGAGAGCCTAAAAATACGAGTTAAAAGGTCATTTAAATTACTCTTAATTTAATGGTCAAGAATTCGAAAATTTTAAATTATTTTTTACATATTCCCAATAATTTTCATAAATATGGCAAACACATTAAGCCAGAAACTAACTTTTATAGTTGCCAATAAGCTTTCTGACTTGTATTTGGAGGCTTCACAAAATTTTAAAGCAAACACAAATGTTTATAAAGATTAAGTAAGAAAACAATTTGCATTTCTTATTTAAAATTGCCTTGTATAAAAAATGTAGAATTATGTTCGTATAGCTTCTTTTTTCCTTTTTAATTATATCAATTTAATTACTGTTTTACTTGATAAAATAAAACAGATATTACTGATATTATATACATATGTGTCCTCTACATTTTTCATGGTATGATTTTGTACTAACTTGCCCAGTTTTTTGAGCTATCGATGTTTTTTTTTATGTCGTATATATCAGATAAAATACTAACATCATGTGCTATAAAACAATCCTTAAAAATGGAGAAGCCAGAGTAATTAAAAAAATATCAACAAACAATGGTACTAGAAGTGTGTTAACTCGAGTACCCCCCTACAGAGAGAGATTTAAACAAAACTTCCGATTTGCCCTGTATGTTGCAACACACTTGCAGCATTATCCTTCGTTGACATTTTTCAATCTTTCGTCACTCTGATTTTCCACTTTTTAATATCTTGAGGTACAGCACATTATGTTTTTTGTATTGCATCTTACGGAAAAAATCAAGATGTTGTATTTTCAATGTTACACGGTATATGTATATAGATACGTTTATGTGGAATTGTATGGAAAGATACTATACTTAACAAACCAAGATGATATGAAAATACTAATCGCAATCATTTAACCAATATGTATAGGCATTTAAAATATAAAAAAGTGGGGTAATATTCAATTCATCACTTTTAAAACAAATACTTGTGAAATTTTGCACCTGATAGGTCTGGCTTTACGTCATACGTCGCAAGATAACGCTCTCGACGTTCTCGTGATTATTTATGTCTAATGCTTTAGCTTTGGATAATATGTAGGAACATAATTTATATTCTGCACACTACATTTCGCGTTTAGAATATTGGTTTAGTTTTATTTTAAACATTTAAAACAAATAGACTGGTATTTTCCTTATTTTTTATGTTTACAATTAATCTAATATTATTTTTACAGTTATTTCCCAATTCAGATTTTACTTATTTGGCGTGAAGAGAAGCTTGGTTTGAGCTTTTCGTAAAAACTACAATTGATCGGTCAGTGATAGTTTATTACGGTGAACGCTGATAAACAGCAAAAATGCCGAGCCCAAAATAGCAAAATGTTACTTATTTTATTATACTAATTAACTATCTGTCTTGCAAAAGTCTCAATTGGCTCCGGATTAATAGATCCAGACTTATTATAATAATTAATGACCTTTATGTATGAGAAAGTTCTACTTCTAAATACGTGGATTTATTATACCAGGTGTACCTTATAAGTTGTCTTTGAACCACCAGTTAATCGAGAGCTGTTCGTGGTTGAGAAATTAGATAGTTCTGAGCAACATATCGCTAGTTTGTGTAAATAAGCCGGATCATTTTTGTTATAAAAACGAACTCTTAGCCGAGCCCTTTAATAAAAAAGGCTTACTCGCTTACCAATTATATTTTGACTGCAAAGTTGGAGACCAGGATAAAAATGGGGCTCTCCATAACTGCTGCAACAAATGTGCGTCCAACATTCGCGGCTGGCTAAGTGGAAAAAAGCGAAAGATGCCCTTGGCAGGTTATGTGATCTGGTGAGAACCGAAAGACCACGTTACAGACTGTTACTTTTGTTTGACAACTCCCATCAAAAAAAGGCTTTTCGGAGAAAAAAAGGTCTGCGATACAGTATCCAAATTTACAATCCGCCATACGCCCGTTGCCTCATGGTGACAAATTACCTGTACCTAATCCACCTCAGGAATATACCATTGATTTTGATGATGATCAAATGGATTTAAACGTAGTGTACCAGAAAATGTCACCGGCCCATCAACCTCACAAGACTCCGATTTTGTCTGAACTTCCCAGCAAAAAGCCTGACAAAATATGTCAAACTAAATTAAGTGACGTTATAAGAGATTTAGAGTTGCCCAAGAAAAAAAGTAGAACTATTGGCCTCTCGATTGAAACAATAATATTTACTTTAAGTGAAAAATTCTTGTGTAAAAAAACCTAACACCATTTTTTAACATGGAAAACAATTTGGCAGCCTGTAGAGACATTGGATTAATAGCAGCTTTAAATCTGGACTATGATCCAAAACATCGAGACTTTTCATTGACTCCTCAAAAGTAAATCTTAAAGCTGTGTTACTTTATAATGGCAACAACTTGCTTTCAGTCCCAATTGGTCATGCAGTCCACATGAAATAAACGTATAGCAATTTGAAATTATTACTGGAGACCATACAGTATGAAAGATATAAATGGCAAATGTGTGGGGATTTAAAAGTTGTAGCGATTTTGCTTGGAATGTAGCTAGGTTATACCAAATACTGGCAGCTTCCTCTGCGAGTTGGACAGTCGAACAAGATCGGATCACCACAGAAAAAAATTTGGCCACCGAGAGAGTCTTTTGATTCAGGAAGAAAAATGTAACCAGCCTGCCATTAATTCCCCCTGAAAAGATTTTACTACCGCCACTTCATATAAAATTGGAACTTAAGAAAAACTTTGTGAAGGCCATGTACAAACAAGGCCGTGCTCAGTTATTTAAAAGAAAAGTTCCTTAGAATCAGTAACGCTAAAATTAAAAGGCAATATTTGTGGGTCCCCAGATTAGGAAACTTTTCGGAGATGCGCAATTCGATTCCATACTTAAAGCCTAGGAAAAAGACCAAGCGTCTTTAAAATGGTTGCAACAAATTTTGGAAAGATAAAAGCAGAAAACTATAAAGACCTGATTGCCCAACTTCTTTTGTATTACCAAAACCAGGGTATATATATCGTCGAAAATTAATTTCCTGGGTTCTCATCGGAATTACTTTCGGAAAATTGTGGCGCTGTAAGTGACGAGCACAATGAGAGGTCCCACCGGGATATTTCAAACATGGAAAAGAAGGTATAAGGGAAAATGGAACTGTGAGATGTTAGCCGACTACTGAGGACTATTACAGTGAATTGGTCCTTGATCATTGATATAAAAACTAGAAATTTTGAATTTTTTTTTAATATATTTTATTTTTGATTACTTCTGGTTACTTTTTCCTCAATTGAGAAAAACCTGTTCAAACCTAACCTAAGTAGAACTACTTTTAACTTTAACATTGATCAGTCATTGACATTAATAGCCGGGTTTACGTCTTTTAAGAAAAATTATAATTTTTGCTTGAAACAAGTTTTTTCTTCGTGGTTCAACTTTTTCAGTCAATGTACATTTAAATATTTTATTGTTATCCAAAACGTTCCTTAAAAATAATAAATAAAACAAATACTAGGTATTTTAAAATTAATAACAACATTATGGTAAACGAGTAATGGTCCTAGTAAAGTGTGTAAAGTAATATGACATTTAAATATGATGATGCAAATCTCATACCAGAAAAATATTGTTATGTAAGTAAAGTACTAGTTTTAGGTTTTACCTGTACGAATGACTTTTTAAAAAAACTCAAAATTTGAAAAATACGGACTTTAATTAACTGGTACGACAGTTAGTGGCTTAAAAGACGCCTTAACATGTTTATAGAAAGTATTTATATGTGAATAATTGTATGTCAGCGGTTTCCATCTTCCGTGGGAACATCTCATCGTTACAGTTTTCCATCATAAGGTGCTGTGTTGGCTGTTCCCATAACTCCTCCGCCCTTAGTGTAGAATTCTGGGGTTGGCTACAGAATTCGGGGATACATGGCTGGGGATTTCTTCTAATTTCATTTCTTCATTTTCTTCTTTCTTGAAGTTTCTCGTTTTCCTTCTATAAAACTTGATTGCAAAAAATGGTATTAGTAAAATTAAAATAATGTAAATTAGTATTGTCCAGCCATTAATAGTTTTAAAATGAATTGGAGTGTTTTCGATGGAGTTGATTTCTTGTTTTTCAACTTCTAAAGCACTTTTAATAACACTTATGTCTTTTAGATCTACATCGTCTAGTTTCAATGGTTTTAAGTCTGTCGCGGATTTATATACCGGGTGTGTAAAATTAATTTTTGGAAGCAAAATATTTTTGTAATTGTTTTTGGAATTTTTGAAGTTTCGAATAAGTATGTCTTTTATACGCACTTCACAATTATATTTTAGTTCTAATACGTAACTTCCTTGTAAGGGTATATTTTCACTATTTTCATCGCATTTTGACTTGGCTACTGTGTATTCGGGACAAAGCACAATCCATTTGTTATTCTCAAGTTCTTGGATTTTGACCTTTTCGATTTTGACAGGAACCAATCGACAATTGGATAGGTTTTTTGAGAATTTCAGAAGTTGCGTTTCGCATGAGGAATCTTCTGTGGTTTTTATGGGATTTGTATTTTGGCAGATAAATTCTTCAGGAATGATTTCTTTACATTTTTTATTGAAAAAGATATGGTTTTGCTCATTAATTATTAAATATTGAGAATTCGGTATTATTGTTTTAAAAGAGTTATTTTGTGGAATCGGTAAAGGATATAGGTGAAAATAATTATAATTATTTTTTTCAACAATTGGAATTTCGATTATAAATATTATTTGATTCTTTTTGCTGTAACTTTTTATTTCCATTATTTTTTCAAAAAGTAAGATGTTCTCTAATTTTGTTTCGAATGGTAGTTTATTATTTGTTAAGTGTTTAGAGATTAATTCTACTTCTCTTAGAAGCTCGTTGGGCTCAATTATAGAGTTATGAAAAATATTTAGTTTGGAAAAAGTTATTGCGATTTGTATTTTTTCTAATATTTCGTATATTATTTGAAATTCGGTAATTATTTGGGAAATTATCATTTGGTGTAAAAGTAAAAATAGGTTCCTATATTTTCGACTTCCATGGTATGTAATAATTCTTCAATTCGGTTTATTCGATTTTTGAGAATTATTTGATTTTTTGTTAAGTTTTGGATATCATTTTGGAAGGTTTGGATTGATTTTTCTAGAAGTGAAATTTGGTTTTTTTACAAGTGTTTTTATTTTTATTGGATTACTAGATAGAGTTTCTATAGCTTTATCATATTTTTGAGCGTCTTCTTGGTCTAGGTTTCCGGTTATTGATTTTATTATTGATCCTAATCCGTCTATAAGACCTCGTTTTTGTCTATTTTTAAATAAAGGATTAATTTGGGTAATTTGACTTATTATTTTATTTTCGTAAGATAATGCCAAGTTGTAGATATTATAGAAATTATTTTTATAGCTATTAGAAATATTAGTTTCATTTTCAAATGCGTTTTTTATACGTACGTATTGAGACTGAAGTGCATTAAATTGACTTATTATGTTGGATATATCAAATATTTGAATAAATGACCATATATTTTCTTGGTTTTTGGCATTGCCAAGTTTGTGTGGGAATAGTCCCGGATTGTCTTTCATGTTCTCGAATACTACGTATCCTGGGTTGCTGAAGGCCCCGGTGAAGAGTCTGAAACAATACGAGAAGGTTTCTTAAGTTCCTTTATGTGTATTGTTTCTTTTTTGTTAGGGTTATTACTTTGTGTAATTTCAACGCGGTTCCTTTCTAATATTTTGGTAATTTTATATGGTCCTAAAAATTTATTACTTTTCTTACTTCTATTTTGGGGGTTTTGTTTAAATACAGTTTGTCCTAAGGTAAAGTCTTTATTTTCGTTACCATCGGAATTATGTTTTGAAATTATTTTCTGTTTTTGGGCTTCCAAATTATTTTGGACATTTTGGTAAACATGTTTTAATTTATTTTTATGGTTTTCAGCGTAATCTGAGAAAAACTCTTTTTGGTTAAATATTTCATTCGCGTTTCGTGAATTTGTATGTCCATGAGTTAGTTCGAATGGCGTATAGTTTGTTGCACTATGTATTGAATTGTTATAGGCAATTATTGCATAATCCATTAAATTGTCATTGTCATTTGGATAACTTTCTTTTAGTAACCTTAAATGTTCGATAATTGTTGAGTGAAAGCGTTCTACAATGCTATTAGAATCGTGGTGTTGTGGGGTGGTAAAATGAATTTTTATTTTGTGTAGATTTAATATTTCTTTCACTGTGTCATTGTTAAATTCGGTTCCATTGTCTATAATTAGTTTTTCAGGTATGCCACAATAGGAAAAGTATTTTATTAAGGCATTAGATATACTAATTGCATTTTTTCCAGGTATTAGTATTGTAATATATAGAGAAAACACCCTATATAAAATGTATTGTATCAAATTCAACTTGTTGCAATAATGGGCAACCACGCAATAACCTGTTTTGCTATGTCAGCAGGTCAACCACCTTCCCGAGCGTATATGGCAATTAGATTGCATTTTAAAAAAGATTGAGAATATACTTTGGGTAATGTTAAGGTGAACATGTAGTTTCATTTTGCTAGCCTTTGTTTCAACCCTAAGTATTACATGGCGATCCTGCCACTTGACGATTTTTTTGTGAAGTTATTAAGATGGGTAATGCCAAGTCCAAAGAAGAGATTGTAATTAATCAGGCCTCCAATGGCGATGCAAGGGGTGAAATAGTTGACCAAAATAAGGGATTAAGCTTAGCAGAGATTTTGCTTATAATTTTGGTTGTGGCAACGGCAATTGTTGCAGTAGTATGGGCCATTAGACATGTTCAAAGGAAACTAAGGCAGACAATTAGAAGAGAAATTTATAAAAATGAGCTGCGAAAATCCAAGGATGATTTAAAGATGGAAGAAACTTAAATTTTTTTTTAGGGCGGTATTTTTCTTGTAGGAAAAAAAAAAAAAGAAGAAAGAAAAAGTAAAGACAATTATAAATGGAGTTAGAAAATTTGTTATGTGTTAATGTAACTGAAAATGTAAATAATAATGCAGGCATGTAAGTTTAATTATTATAATATTATGTTATTGTTTTATAATTATAATCGCAAAAATATGGACCCAATTAGCAAGTTTAATAAGTGAATTAAATTTTTAATTTCATGGGAGACAAACTTATTGAAATTTTACATTCATTTAAATATATTCGAACAAATTTGGTAAAATTAAATAGCGAAAGACGAAAAAGCCCTATTGTCGAATCAAAAGTTAAAGTGGCAAAAACTTTATATTCTCAGTTAGGTAAGGAAATTACTGATTTAAACGTAAAAATAGAAAATTTTATTTACGAATTTCAAATTTTGAAAATAAATTGAAATTCTTTTAATTGCCCGGGGAGGTGTAATATATAGAGAAAACACCCTATATAAAATGTATTGTATCAAATTCAACTTGTTGCAATAATGGGCAACCACGCAATAACCTGTTTTGCTATGTCAGCAGGTCAACCACCTTCCCGAGCAATTAAAAGATATGAATGAAGGTATGATTGCAGTTTTAACCAGAGCACAGAGTAAACGTAGAGACGGACAGGAAGACGAGTTAATTAAGAAAAGTACTGAAAATATTTGGCTTGATCACCCGAATATTGTGGAAATTCTTAAGCAACCCACTAACTGTACCGAATTAATTATAATACCATCCTTAAAAATTAAAAAATTGTCAAAAGATGTCACTCAACAAGTGGGAGACTTTTATTATATTCCATTACATTTTACCTTATACTTAGACCAAAAAGCTTTATCACCATTGGCGCGAGACGAAATGGTGAAAGATTTGGTAGAAATAAGTAAAAAGGCTGAAATTAAAGAATTAGTTATTAATAAAAATAATGATAATACAGAGTTTATTAAATTTATTGGTAGTAAAATAAAAAATTATACTAATTGGAGGGGCCCCCGTATAAATGTTGTAAAAGGTATTAAAAAAGTAATGGACAAAGACGAAAAAAGAGTAATCCGTAATGTTTGTCATTTACTACCAACCAGTGGTCACGCTGGAATAAATAGAATGACAAATAATATTAAAAAGTATTATTTTTGGCCAGGTCTGGATAGTGATGTTCGAAATTTTGTAAAAAGGTGTGACATGTGTCAAAGACAAAAACATTCGAATCATTATACTAGAGAGCCAATGGTAATAACTACTACAGCTGAAACAGCTTTTCAAAAAATATATTTAGATATTGTTGGTCCACTTCCGGTAGACGTAAATGGATTTGTTTATATTTTAACACTTCAGTGTGAGTTAACAAAATATGTAGAGGCCTACCCTCTTAAAAACAAGGATTCCGTATCTGTGGCAAGATCTTTGGTGGATAACTTTATCTTAAGATATGGTATCCCTCAGGAAATTGCTTCAGATAGGGGTACCGAGTTTATTTCTCACACTATGGCAGAAACATGTAACTTGTTAGGTATAAAACAGATTCATTCTACGGCGTATCATCACGAGAGTATCGGGAGTTTAGAGGCCTCTCACAAAGTTCTAGGTGCTTATTTGAGAATTCAAACTCAAAACCATGATTCTGCATGGAGCACATGGCTTCCGTACTGGTGTTTTTCTTATAATACTGCAGTACATACGGAAACCAAATACTCTCCCTTTGAACTAGTTTTTGGAAAAAAATGCCAATTACCAAATAATTTAAATAATGAAGTTGATCCTATTTATAATTTTGATAACTACCCCATTGAATTAAAATATAGGTTACAAACAGCTCAAAATGATGCAAGACATAACTTAATACTTTCTAAATCTAAAAGAAAAGAAAATTTTGATTTAAAAGTAAACCCCATTCAGTATAAAAAGGGCGATAGAGTTTTAATCAAAAACGAAACTGGTGATAAAATTACCAGCCCTTGCTTCCTGGGGCCATATTTAGTGGTAGAAGATGTTGCACCAAATGTAAAAATAATTAAAGATAAGAAACATATTTTAGTCCATAAAAATAGAACTAAGTTGTATAATAGCTAATTAAAATTAAGTTATAATAATAAGGGCTCCATATTACTATACTATTGCATGTATTTTCTAATAACCTTTTTCTAAAAGACCTATCTATTTTCTTCCTACTTTCACTATATGACGCTATTTTCCTTCTCTTATATCTGAGTTTTTTATTTTTCTTTTCATATATTTAGATAAATAAGATAATAAAAAAAAAAAAAAAAAAAAATGGTTTAAATAGTGTATTGTAACTTTTGTCTCTAGTAATTGTATTTTATTTACGAATTTCAAATTTTGAAAATAAATTGAAATTCTTTGAATTGCCCGGGGAGGTGTAATATATAGAGAAAACACCCTATATAAAATGTATTGTATCAAATTTAACTTGTTGCAATAATGGGCAACCACGCAATAACCTGTTTTGCTATGTCAGCAGGTCAACCACCTTCCCGAGCGTATATGGCAATTAGATTGCATTTTAAAAAAGATTGAGAATATACTTTGGGTAATGTTAAGGTGAACATGTAGTTTCATTTTGCTACCCTTTGTTTCAACCCTAAGTATTACAGTATCGCTTGTGCGAACTTGGAGAAAGAGTCGACTAGGGTTAAATAGAGTTTTTTGTCGTAAAAGAAAACATCTATATGTACGACTTGAAAGGGTTTCGAGGGCGTTTCTGTGAGCATTAGTGGTGAATAGGGCTTTTTCCTGGCGTATTTTGCTCTTTGACAAATGTCGCATGAGTTTATGTACTGTGAAATAGTTGTTTTCATGTTTATCCAGTAATAATTGCGTTTGAGGTATTCTAGGGTTTCCAAGATTCCGCGGTGGTTTACTTTTCCTTCATGATGATTTTTTATTAGAATAAGTTGTTCTTCTTTGTCAGTTATGGTGTTAACCATTTTGGTACAGCGTATTAATTTTGGTCCTTTCTCGGAAAAATGATTAAGATATATTTCATTAAATTTTATATATAGTTCGGGTCTATGAAAATATATACAATATGTTTTTTCGGACATTGTATAGTCTCGTAAAAATTGTAAAATTAATTGTTCATTGTTGGTGTTTGGAATTTTTACAGTAATTATTTTATGATGTTCATAATTTTCTTGTTTTACGTCTAATTTGGGATATACATGCGGAAAAATTAAAATTTGGCTTACTTTATTATTTATGATTTCGTCTAAAATTCTAATTCCTCTATTAGTTGTTTCGTTGAAAGTAGAGTGTTGTGTTTGTAAATCAGAATTATTTTCATGTTGTTTTTTCGGCGGTTTAACTTGTATATCAGACAAGATTTGTATTTTTTTTGGACTTTTATTTATTTCTTTACTAGTTGAAGGTTGGTTTTGAATAGGAGGGTTTGATTCTAGGGTACTAAAACTTTCGGCAATAGTACGCAGATATTCTAGACTTTCGAATTGATCTTGTTCAAAATTGCCAGGATTATTAATCATTGATTGGTTTTCTATGGCATTGATTTGGATTCTAGATAGGGCATCGGCATTAGTATTTAATTTGCTTTTTTTGTAAATTATGTCATAATCAAATTCTTCTAGTTTTAGTCGCCATCTTACTAATTTACTGTTTGGTTCTCGTAGGTTGATCTGTGTATATGGTAAATTTCCGGCCAAATAAGTATGGTCTGAAATATTTACATGCCCATACGATTGCGAGTAATTCTTTTTCGATAGTGCTATATCGAGTTTCGCTTTCGTTAAGGGTTCTTGAGGCGAATGCAATGGGTTTGTCAGAACCTATAGTTCCTTGTGATAGAACAGCGCCTAGGGCTATGTTTGATGCATCGGTTGTTAGAATAAATTGTTTCGAGAAATCGGGATATTGTAATATGGGTGCATTAATTAATAGATTTTTACATGTATTAAATGATTCAATGAAATCTTGATCGTGAATTATTTTAGAACCTTTTTTTAGGCAACGGGTTAAGGGTTTAGTTATTTTGGCGAAGTCCTTCAAAAATTTCCTGTAGTTGCCTACCAGTCCTAAGAAGCTTTTTATGTCTTTAGGGGTTTTTGGAAGGGGAAAATTTTTGATTGCAATGATCTTGTCAGGATTTGGTTTTACTCCTTCGCGGATAATGACATGCCCTAAATAGTTTACTTCTTTTCGTAAAAATTCGGATTTGTCAAGTTCTATTTTAAAGTTTGCTTGTCTTAATCGAGTAAATACGTTTTTTAGTCTTTGAATATGTTCTTGTAGTGACGTACTGAATATTACAATGTCGTCAAGATAAACGAGACATTCTTCGTTTTGAATACCTCTTAAAATATTATCCATCACTCTTTGAAAAGTTGATGGCGCGTTTTTTAAGCCAAAGGGCATGCGTTTAAATTCGTAATGCCCGTTTTCTGTAGAGAATGCGGTCTTTTGAATGTCTTCGGGACTCATTTCGATTTGATGAAATCCATTGGCTAAGTCAAGGGTTGAAAAATACTGACTTTTGCCAAGTTTATCGAGAATATCGGCAATATTGGGAATTGGATATTTGTCATTAATTGAGCGTTCGTTGAGCTTACGATAATCGATTACAAGCCTCCACTTGCGTTTTCCGGAAGCGTCAATTTTTTTGGGCACGATCCAAATTGGACTTGACCATGGGGAAACAGAGTCTTGTATAATACCTTGGTCTAACATTTTCTGTATTTGTGTTCTGACTTCATTTTTATGTATTTCTGGGTACCTATATGTTTTTGTAAAAATTGGTGAGTCGTCAGTCAATCTAATCTTATGTTGGATTTGGTTTGTAAAGGTTAAAGGTATTTGATCGCAATAGAATATATCACGGAACTCAAAACATAAGTCTCTAATAGCTTTACGTTCTTCTAGATTGCAGTGTTCTAATCGCAAATTTTTTAAGTTAGATTTCAATAAATTGTCTTGAGATTGATTGATTTCGATGTCATTATCGACTTCCATTTTTTCTATAAAATTTAGTTCGTTACAATTTAAAAGTTCGGTATCTAGGGGTTCGAAAATATTTATCTTAATATCTTCGTTGCGTCCATTTGTTATTGTAGTAAAAGCAAAATAATCTTCTATATTGGTAATAGCTTGTGGGGATTCGATTTGATCGCTAAATTTAATATAGTCAATAAGGCATAAACCTTTTTCGTATTTTACGGGTAATTTAACAATTTTTTTTGTTCTTGCTGGAATTTCTATGAAATAATTTTTTAGTGTGTAATCGTTTTCTTTTTTTGATTCGTCCTCGCGTTCATAAATTATTGGTATCTTAACATTTGGTGTTATAATTTGTCTTTTATTGACGTCTACGACGGCTTTTAACTGGTCTAATAAATCTACTCCTATTAATCCATCATATTTTTTACTAAAATCAAAAATATAAAATTTGTGTTTTTCATTTACGTTAAATAATTTAAAAACTGGAATAAAAATTACTTGATTATGATTTGATATCATTGTGAGCTGTTTGAATTTGAAAGTTTTCATTTAAAATATAATTTTTATAAAATTTTTGAACAATTTCTCAATTCAAAGACATTAAACTTTTGGTACTCCCTGTATCTATTAAAAAGTTTGCATTTAATTCAGGAACATATATGTGAGGCAGATTAGCTGTCGTAATATTAGTGTTTATTAAGGTATCGAGTTTGGCTCTCCGTAATAAAATTTGCATCTTTACTGTTATCAGTTTCTCGTGAAATATAATCTAAGTTATTAATATTAGATTGCACGTGTGTATCGTTCGGTGGGTTTTCTGCGTTTGAATAACAATTCATATTCGCATTGGAATAATTATAATACTGAGGTTCATGGTCATAATATCCGTCGTAATGAGAATTATGATAGGGTAGGTCAGGTTGATTTTCGTATATATAATTTTCGTTGTTAATAAAATTTTGGTCGAAATATTGATTTTCAATTTCGTTATTTGGATAATAAAAATTTGGGTCAAAATATTGATTTTCATGATTTTCATTATTTTGTACATTTTGCAGATGTAGTTCAGTTACAGTAAATTTGGGTTTTTGTCTAGTGTTGGTTGATGATGTGTCCATTGGTTCATATAAGCCTTTGATTTCGGGGTTGGTTTTGGTTTCTATTGTAATTAAATTGTGGTTGATTATTTATCGGTTGGTTTCTAATTATTTGACTAGGTCTTTGCATAAAATATGGATGTTTTTGTGTTGGGAAATTATTTGGTCTAAATTGAAATGGTGTTTGATTTTGTATTATAGGTCTTGGTTGAAAATTAGGGTATTGTGGTCTGAAAAAAATATTATTAAATAGCGGTGGTCTTAAATAATTAAAGTTTGGTTGTGTGGGATTTGGTATCGAGTTTGTATTTCGATTATTTTGGTAATTAATGGGTTTTGAAAAATTTATATTTGCATTTATAGGCGTTACTCTTTGATTTGGGCGAAAATTTTGTGTATTTAATGAATGACTACGATTCTGACTGTAAAGAAAATTTTCTTCTTCTATTACTAGAGACATTGCTTTTTCTAAACTATCTGGGTTTCTTAATCTAACATTATTTTGTAGTTGGCCTGTTAAGCTTCTTATAAATGTTTTTAAAGCTAAATCTTCATAGTTTTGTACTCTAACTCTTTTTTCGTTTGGAGACATAATTATTGAATTTATTTTTGAAAAAATTAAAGAGCGTGCCTCTTGGCATCTCATACCGAAATTATATGGTGTTTCATTTTTTTGAGGTGTTAATGTTATTAAATCTTGTACTAAACAATCCAAATTTCTTTGATCACCAAAACTTAATTCTAATGCAATTTTTATGTCTTGCCACGTATTTAATTCGTGAATCCTAGAACCTATTAGACTTAATGCTCGACCTGATAATTTACCAATGATGGCTCGAACTATAAAATTGTTATGTGCGTTATCGCCTTCTTTATAAAAATTGTTTATTAAGCTAGAACAATTATTTATAAAAATCGAAAGTGTATGTGGGTTACCATCATACGTAGGAATTGTATCTATATATAAACGTAATAGTTGGTAGTTTACGCCTGCGGCATTTTGTGGTTGTTCCATTCTGTTATTTCTTAAATTAGTATTATTAATATTTGTGAGTCTAAACAAATTTATGATATCTTCAAGTTCTTGTTCAGAATCAGACATTAAAATTAGGGAAAATTAAAATTAAAATAGATTTTTGTGAAAAAGCGAAAATTTGAAAAATGTATTTAAAATTCACTTTTTTACGAAAATACGCAAATATGAGCAATATATACACGTGAGCAAAAATTGTATGCGAAAATATATACAAAATGGTTTTGACTTACATTAGGAATATTATTATTTTCATTCCTGAAGCACTTATTTTCTAGGGTGATGATGATTTTCTTCTTAGCCTACGAGGGTTGAAACGATGCTTGTTTTTCTGTCTTGAATTTTCTTACAGCTAGGGTTTTCTTCTTAAAGCTAGGGTGCCAATAGGAGGTTGGGCGATGTTTGTCCCTTGATCCCTGGTCTTCCTATCCTAAGTTTTGCCAATAGGACGTTGAGCGATGTGTGTCTCTTGATCCCTGGACTTGTTTTTATTTTCCAAATTTGGTTATTTCTTGAGTCACTCGCGTTTTCGGATGTCCAAATTAACCGTCGATACGGACACTATTCGCGATTTTTGTCGAAACGCTTTGGACAATCCTACCGACTGCGCCAGTTTTAGGTTTTACCTGTACGAATGACTTTTTAAAAAAACTCAAAATTTGAAAAATACGAACTTTAATTAACTGGTACGACAGTTAGTGGCTTAAAAGACGCCTTAACATGTTTACAGAAAGTATTTATATGTGAATAATTGTATGTCAGCGGTTTCCATCTTCCGTGGGAACATCTCATCGTTACAGTTTTCCATCATAAGGTGATGTGTTGGCTGTTCCCATAACTTACTCTCAACTTCATCCTCAGAAATAATCAAAATTCTACAAATGCAGTATTTTTAGGTATGAATTGTGGAATCAATTAAAATAGTTTTATCTAGACTCGACATTTCTTACTTAAGTGTATAGTAATTTTTTTAAATACGTATACTCTATAAAGGCGGAAGAGGGACCTGCAAAATAATGTATTTAACCTCGAAGCACAAAATCTATAACGAAGATAAAAATATTTAAATATAACCGGAAATAGGACATACCTTATCGTCCTTATCACATTGATCACTAGTCACTTTTAATATTTGACTTTGCTTGATTATTTTTTCCATATACTTAAGAGGAAATATGACTAAACACCTAATTTTAACATTCAATTTCGCAATCAACAATCAAAATTTTGATGAAAATGTTACTATAAATCAATTCTAGGCCGCCCTCTATTTTTTATAATTTTTTTTAGTAATTTTAAATTTTTATATCCGTCACTACCGCATGGATAAATAAAAATATAAAACCAATACAATTTTAAACAATTGTTGCATTTTTTAAGGCAAAAATTAAATTATGTGTTACAAATATGTTTGAAGAAATACTTTTATTATTATTCTGTTATATAAGAACTTTTTCCTTCTTTATTTAAACATATAACGAATTAATAAGAAACCATAAATTATAAGGCTTTAATTAATATATTGTGGCTAGGTATACAGGGTGTCCTGAAATTAAGGGTCAATATTTTTACAGAGTAATCTCCGTCATAAAAGAAGATTCAAATGTCATGTAAATATCAAAATTTGCTTTGTTAGGGGCTACAACCCCGAGGATGAACACCTTGACGTTGGTTTTTCCTAAATATTTTAGAAATGTTTAAAGACTTAAAATATGGGTATTTTGGTAACTTTTATACGCTGAGTCGAACAATCAATACTAAATCATGGACGCCCCGATTGCGCTCTGCGTAGATTTTTTAATTTACAATTCCAAGTTATAAAAATATAGGATTTCCTAGAAATGAAAGGTACCCTTGATTTAATTCGTTAAGATAAACTGTTTCGAGAAAAATTGATTTGAATATTGCATTTTAATTTCTAATTTAAGACATTAATTTCTAATTTAAGACAATTTTCAAATCATTTTTTCTCGAAAACGGCACATCTTAACGAATTAAGCCAAGAGTACCTTCACTTTCTAGAAAGCCCTTTTTATTGAAAATTGAATAAATCAACGCAGAAAAAAGTAATAACGACTTTTCCCTCTCCCCCTCCCATTCAGGACGTCCCTAAATTAGTACTGATATCTTTGTGTTCAGGATTCGACTATAAAAATTACCAAAATACTCAAATTTTTTAATCTAGTCTGTAAACATTTCGAAAATATTTAGGAAAAACCAACTTCAGAGGGGCCCAATCTCAGGGCTGTAGCCCCCTAACGAAACAATTTTTGGTATATATTAACCTGACATTTTAGTCTTCTTTTATGACAGATAACTCTGTAAAAAAATTGACCCTTAATTTCGGGCACTCTGTATATTTTAAAAATTTTTTTTTGTCGAAAAAGTAATACAACTTTTCTTAAACAACAAAGACAACAGAAAAATCTGACCAAAAACCCCTGCCATAAGAGGCAATGTTTTAGAGAGAGACGGAAAACGCTCTACTACATAGTGGAGTGAATGGGAATACATTGCCTTTTATGGTAGGTTTTTTTATCAACTCACTTAGTTGTCTTTTAAGATAAAGGTATAGAACTTGGTATATTTATAATCAGCATAGAAATTTATTGCAATAATAACATAAAGGGTCTTCCATAAGAAAAAATAAAAGTTTTTATTTTCTGAAAAACTGAAAATCTGATCGCCAGTGCTATATTGTGTTCGCAATACTCATACCACGCGCCTCCAATTTTGAAGTTAATCGAAAAAAAGGTTCTGAATATATGTGCCCGTACCAAGACTTTTGCCGGACCCTGAATATATGGATTAATGAAAAAAATAATTAAAAATATTAAAAATTGTATTTTTACAGGTAGATGGTATTTACTGTAATACATATATAGTACAAACAAAAATTTAATCTGTTAATATTATCTACCCACCACTTCCTATCCGCTGTGTTGATGCATTTTTATGTGCAAAATAGACCATGTAAACTGTATTTCTGCAGATAAACAAGAAAATTGAAAAAACACAATGATAAGCAATGTCTACACTCTGCAGGGCATTCCGTTTTAGTTTACATAAACATTAAGTTCATACCGCCCATGTTAGCACTCCTTGATCAAAATAAAATCACTCACCGACGTTTCGGTCTCGGTTGAACGTGGCATCTTCAAGGATCTTAATTCCATGAGATCAGAACACTTAATTCAGTGTTTTGAAGGTCTAATCTCATATATATATATATATATATATATATATATATATATATATATATATATATATATATATATATATATATATATATATATATATATATATATATATATATATATATATATATATATATATATATATATATATATATATATATATATATATAATGATAATACATAATTTATCGAGGGTCATTAAAGATAAAGATATCAAACCTAACATTTATAATCAGCAAGGAGAGGAACAACGGTGATGCACAGAATTTGCCGACTTGATTTTTATTAAGCAACTTCCCTCAAAATTTGAAAATTTGTCATTTGTGCGTCAAGTGCTCCCAGCACCACCATCCAAAACATCGGTTCGCTTCCTTTACTCGGAACTTCTTTTCTTATGAATTTTTTATTTTATTTGTTACACTTCAAATAAAATAAAAAATTCATAGGAAATGAATATGGTTCCGTACATAGTCATTTAGTGACACATTACAGGCTTTCTCAAAAGAAAGAAAAGAAAAGAAGAAAAGAACAGTCAAATATCTCGGTAACAGATTAACGTAACGTTATGAAATTTGGAATTGAGAGGTTATCAATGTTGCTGGACCTAAAAATAATATTTACAGCGTTATCGGTTTTATAGTTTTTCCGTTAGAGCTCTTAACTTTATTTTTTTAAATACAATACTATGATTGTTTTTCATTTATAATGTTGACCAAACCAAAGTGTTTTCAATCCTAGAATATCAAATTTTTCGTCTGGTAGTTTTATAGTTTTTCGGATAGAGCTCTCAACTTTATTTTTTTAACTAAGTACCTTGATATTGTGGAACAATAATAAAAAAAATTAAATATAAAATTTTTTTAGACGCTTAACATCTAGTTCTAGTTAATTTATCATGATCATATAATTAATACTTCATGGTTTTAACAAAGTTGAGAGTTCTATCGGAAAAACTATTGATAACTTTCTTATATCAAATTTAATAACAATATGTTAATCTGATGCTGAAATATTTTAAATGTTCGAAGTATTTTATCGTTCCGGTTCTTGTGAATGAAAATATTTTAAAAAATTTAAAGGAAAAATTTGATTTTCTAGAATTGAAAGCTCTTGTATAAGTATAAGTATAAACAGTATAAGCAAAAAAACTATCATCTTTAAAAAAATGTCAAGAGTTCTATCTACGATAAATCTGGCAACGCTGTAGATATTATTTTTGGATCCGGCACTTTTGATAGCCTCTCTATGGCAAATTTATTTGCCATAGAGATACCATATTGCATTTATAACAATATATTGCCTACTTTAAAATAATGTAAAATAAAATGAATATCTAGTTAAGTTTATCATTATATCAAACTTAAATTTTCTGCCAGATTTGAAGTCAATTGAATAAGGAGTTTTTTTACTTTTATTTTTTAAACTTTTTATTTGACCTCCATTTTGTTTTGCCATCTTGAATTCGTCCCACAATTCTACCATTTTAGTCCTATGTTCTATTTGAAATTAACATAATAAGTAATTTTTCAGGCTGACTTTTTAAAAATTTTATTAAGCCGCCACTTTTTGCTATTTTGGATTTGTACCAAAATGTTACTAGTTCATTCCTATGTAACATTCGATTTTTGTGCAAAATTTGAGGTAAATTGGATAAACAGATTTTAGTAATAATTTTTTAACATTTCACTAGGCCGCCATTTTATTCCGCTCTATGGAATATTACCAGCTTATCCCCATATTACCCTTGATTTTGACCAAAATTTGAAGACAATCGGGGAAGTAGTTTTCAGCTACCCCGCGAACTGACAAACAGACCGATAGAATTGAGGAAACATATTTTTAGTATCTTGAGGAGCTAAAACGATATGTAAAACCTGGGAGAGTTATTTATTTCACGATACAAAAAAAAATAGTTTTCTGTTCATAGTTTATGAACAGGGTGACTGAACGGCTTGAAATTGGGAATTGGGGGGTTTCTTGAAGCGAGAAATTCAAATCTGTGCTTAGTTCTGATGGTGCTTGTAGAGGGCGCCACTTATGGTGCATTAAATCTCTTTAAAATACTGTATCATTTTTTATGTATTTTCCACTTCTTCTACGCAAAAAAGGTATACTTTGTAAATGTCGCTCAGAGTGGCCGTTTGCAAGATATTTGCGTATAAATTAATCAGTACCACCTTTTCAAATTTCGAAATTAAAATTCTTATTAACATTTTTTTTTAAATAATAATTATTGAGATGAAAAATTTATAGAAAATAAAAATATTTTTATTGAAATTGGCTGCAACAATTATAACAATGAAAAAATAACTCCTTTTTAAATGTGTAACAATATCACGAGTTTATGGCTATATCCCACTTAATTTATACGCAAATGTCTTGCAAACGGCCACTCTGAGGAACATTTACAAAATATACCTTGTTTGCGTAAAAGAAGTGGAAAATATATAATCTTTAGCATTTAGGCCAATATACCGTGACACAAAAAAGTTACGTTATTTCAAAGAAATTTAATGCATCATACGTCGTGCCCTCTACAAGCAGCATCAGAACTAAGCACAGATTTAAATTTCTCGCTTCAAAAAACCCCCCACGTCTCAATTTGATGCCCTGTTCATAAATTATGAAGAAAAAAACTAAATTAAAATTACAACTTTGACACCCTGTATCTTGGGTATTGTCCACTTTTGGACTAAGCAAAGTATGGTTAAATCGCAATATGTTTACCCGAAGAACCTGCAGTTTTGCTGTGTACTATTAATTATGGGACACCTTGTATATTTTCTAAATAATTGACAGTGCGAGGCACAATATAATAATTATAATTAAACATGAATCTAAGCTAAATACCTCAAATAAAAATATGTATCTGAAGTAATTCAATATTTATTATATTTTTAGAAACCTTCCGATAATTACTTAAACCGGATAAATAGCATATAAGAACATTTATGTCGGTGTTATAGTGAAACTGGTGAAACATTTCAAATATTACTTGTTTAGAATAAAAGTATAAGTTAAAACAGATATAATTAATATACTTACCGCAGGAGTAATAAACGACCTTATGTCAACTTTGTCTCGCTTCATGGTCGTTCAAAAACACGTATTAAAAATTCGCCAATTTTATTAAACAGTTTTTTTTTGTTATTAAAACGTATGAAGTAATATGATTATTATTATTCAATCAAGGTAATTTGTTTAAAAAATGCGCCTATTAATTAATGAACTGTCCCAAAAATGCTATTTATCCACAGCTGACGATTACTTTCGCACGTAAAAATCCCTAATAACAATTAAATAATCATGTGCAACTCGATTTAACGTTCGTCCTAGTCCGAGCAATGACACTGCAGGGTCACCTTCGTTTCGTTGTACCCTAGAATTTTCAATAATCAAGACATCCAGTCATTTCATACATTTCCACCAATCCAAGCCCTCTGCTGGGAAAAACAGCTGCCCTATGCGCGTGCTTCTGTCAAAACACATCGCTCGATAATCCAACTTGTCTAGAGAGAGTAAAAAACTGCCAGAAACAGACAAAAAGGTTTAAATTAAAGGACCACACCCCCCGGAATTTCCGAATATTCCGAGGGCTGTTCTTGTCCTCGCGGTGACGTCACTACAGAGTCGATAACCGTTTGTTTGATGGTCTGCGAGAGAAAGGGTTAAACAACAGGATATTCTAGGTCAGGAGCTGAAAGGTGAAGTATAAAGGGTAGTTTAAAATGATATTATGTCGATAACAAGATGTTAATGTTCTTGTATTTGAAGTCGTTAATTAATATACCCTTTTTTATTCTCTCAGCTCAAACTGAGTGCATACGTATTAGTTTAAAACTCCACAACTTCAAGCTATTTTGAAAATATATTTATTTCTCAGTAGTATTACAAAATAACCCGGATTATTATCACATACCTATTATTAGTTTTTCCTATATACTTAATGAAAGATAAAAGTATTTAAAAAATATTTAATAAATTCACATTTCCTTTAATATGATCCTGTCTAGTCTACATTTATTTTCATTTTCAAAATATATCTAAAAAAAGACTAAAAAGAAAAAATTATTTTTCTAGATTTTTGTTTGTTATTTCTTTTTGTCGGAGCCAAACTAATTATAAAAAAATGCCTTGTATAAATCAATTGATATATAAGAAAGTGGAACACAACTATTACCATTATAATATGTATTACATTTTTACAAAATTTTCTTCAATGAGAACTAGAGTCTGAACCAAGGTAATTTAGATTTTTAAGAGACTAAATAAGGAAAAAAACACTTTCAATTTGATACATACTAATTCTGGTCTGCAATCTCATGGGTGTTTATGTGACGAAATTTAAGTCGTCCCTAATACTATCCACAGTTTGTGTTTTCGTATCTTTTTACCACGATTGTTTTTTCACTGACTAAATTTAATCTAAATGTTATAATCTCAATTGGTGGAACCTTATTAAGGTAACCCCATCAAAAAAATCTACCAGGCTGACAAAGAAGACCTACGCGAGATGAGCAAGGTTAATTATCGGCCCTCCCTAATAATGACTTAACAGCAGACTTGCCGTTCAAATCAGCTCTGACTCTTCAAGAAGAATGGAGACTATATTGTCCGATGAAAAGTACACCTTTGTCATTGTTTGTATGGTATATTGTCTACAGAGTTTTTTGCACCAGTTGTAGTTATTTTCAGTATTTGTAGTATCACCTACGAACCCATCATTGGAAAAATAATTAAGGAAATTAATTTAAAATTAAGTCTCAAGCATGGTAATTAAAAACTTCTGGAAATTTTTAGAAATCCCTCTGCAGCGGCTTTCTGTGATCTATCCAAAGTATTTGACTGTGTGGATCATAGAATGTTGTGGTGGATATTGGGGGGTTTGTGTTTGAGATGGTTTTAATCATATTTGTCAAAAACGTTACCAGGCGGTCTATTAATAATGTTATATTGAAGAAAATAATCTAAATAATAATTTAGATTCAGGTGTCCTACAAGGCTTTTCTCCTAAGTTAGTGATTATTTTTGTTATATGTAAATGATCTGCCAAATTTACAAATAATAATACTGAATATTTAAAATATTTTGGCGTGTAAAATATGTAAAAAAAATTTAAAAGCGTAATTCAACTTTAGCTAGCTAGAATAACGTCAAATCTTTCCGATGTAATAACTTAAATGTCATTCAAAAATATTCTGTAAAATAATAATACTGTTAATAACTTCTTCGGGTTTCAAACTGACAATCACTTGAAATTCAAAATTAAATTTTTGTGTCATAATCTAAAAAACCAGCAGCAAATTGTTATGCAATTAGAATAATATCAAATAATCTATATATAGTTAATATAAGAAGCGCATATGTTCCCTTAATCGATATGGGATTTGCTTCAGGGTAGTTTGCTACTTTAAAGAAATTTGTCCTTAGGGCCAGATTTAGAGTCTCATGTAAACATCTATTTTTTACTATATAGAGAATGACGGATTTTACAATGACTCAGTTCAGGAAATCAATTACGTATATTGGCAAAAAAATGTTTAATAACCTAATCTACCCTTTATCTTGAGAACCATAAAAATAGACGGAACATTTACAAAGTAAATAAAAAAAACTCCTGATTGAAAGGCTTATTGCACATTGGAGGAGTTCTCTAATAACAGTTTTAATTAGGTTTTAAAATTAATATCTGTTCTGTAGTTGTGCTCCTACTCTTTTTTTGTCGAAATAAAAAAAACCTTCTTTAAGTTGTATTACCCTACGTACTGTTCGTTTATTTTTTGTATTATTTGTTTATGTTTTGGTTGTACGGTTTTTATACTAATTTTGTATTTGTTGTAAATTTTATAATCCTAAATACTTTTAATCTAATTTCTTTTTACGCAGTTTTGTCAATAAGACATACAAATAATTGAGCGTAGCCACTGTAGCACGGGTTGGGAAATTAGCTTTCCTAAGTTGAGAAAAACCAAATATGAATACATTGCATTTAGACCCAAATTACAAATACAAAAGGTGTGTCGTTTTTTTTTTGTTGTCGGCCACAGTTAGTAAAAATACCAAAAGCGCAGATTTTTTTGTCAGTTGGCTTTTTCTCTCCCCCCCCCCCCCAAACAAGTTGATCAAAAGTTGAAGATAGGAATGAGAAGGAGATTTAAAGAATTTTTATGGATTTCATAACAGAAAATTCGATACTTGAGATTGACAATCAAAATGTGAAAAAGGACAAATAAGGAAAAAGCCTTCACTAATGTTTATTCATATATCTCCTGATGATAACATTACAATTTGGTTGGCAAAACGTGCAGCGACAAAGAGTAAAGCATTAAGGTATAGAATAACTGTTTTACAATTTTTTTTCACCCGTTGGATGGTCTATTTTCTATACCCAAGTTAACAAAACCAACTTATACTTAGTACGATAATCATCAGAATTGAAACCGTTAATCTCTGATAAAAGTCTTCATAATAAAATATAGTAAATCCTAAACTGAAAGGTTGCTAAGGGAACATAAATAAAAAAAAATAACCGGTATAAACCGCATTTTAACTTCGATATTCAGCAATTTGTTAACAGAATTGTTTCTTATATTTCAAAGTGAAACTGGTTTTGGTCAGTTTTATTTAAAAATAGGTATATATTCACCCAAGCGAGAAGAACCTATTGTATTACAATTTGGGTAATAATTAAAAAAATACACCAGAAAACATTTTTATCATACCGGAATTACTGATCATTATAAAGGTTCTTAAAATATACTACAAACTACAAATATGCATTCAGGTGTAGGTTTAAAAAAAAATATTAACCGAATTTTGTTGTCAATTGTTATTTCTTGCTTATCAGTTAAGAAAAACATTTAATTAATTAAACGAAATAAAATTACTGCTTAATATTATAATTATAATATTAGGCAGTCATTTTATTCCGTTTTGACGTTCTTTTCAATGTTTTTTAAGTGTGCTGTCTTTGAGTGTTTGTGTATAACTAATAAAAACCAAAATAGGATATGAAATCTGAAAGATCCTTCTTATGACAGAAAAAAATACGGATGAAGACGCTCCATAAATGATCGAAACGTCTCAAGAAAACTATCATACAAAAATGGCATAAAATTTTTTAAATTTTATTCCTACCATCGAACGCAAATACCCAAGAAAAAACAAAATTAGAATATATATATATATATATATATATATATATATATAAAGGGATCAGAATATATAAAAAAAAAAAAAAAAATATATATATATATATATATATATATATATGTATATATATATATATATATATATATATATATATATATATATATATATATATATATATACAGATTTTTTTATTTATATATTTCCTTAGTGGACTCCAGACTGCCCTCCCATTGCAAACCACAGGTTGCACCAGAAAGTAATGTCTAAGTCCAAAAATATTTAGACTCATCGTCCTAACGTCATACCAGTAAATTTGTTAGTTCTTTAATCTAACAATAGAAAATCTATTCTGTTGAGGAGACTTCTGAGTGCAATCCTGTAGCAATTTTGTACGTCTTTAGGGCTAGTAACGACTTTCAACTCTACGTAGATTCTGAACATTTTGCCCATTGCGCCTCCACGTGCAAAGCCAATTCACATTTAACAATGCTGCCATTTCAATTTGAACAATGCTAACATGTTTATCTATTAACAATTCACAGTAAAATATTTGGTTTGGCGAATAAACACCGCATCCTGTAAAAAACAGCTGTAGAAACATATTGCATGAAACTGTATAAACTATTTTTCTTCTCATTCGTGAAAAAAAGCATGGTTTCCTCCGGTCAAGTTTTATTTCTTCATTGTCAACTTTTCTTTACATCTGCTAATATACTTTTTTTTAAACAAAGTAAAGTGAATCTAGGAACTTTAACAAATCAAAGTAAAATTATAATCCGTACGTTACGTCAGTGGTAATAAAAATCTGAGCAATGCATTCAAAATTGAGGTCGAAACTGAAATATTTATAATGACATTTTTATTATCTAGGATTATAACATAGTATAGAAGTTTTCTTCAGAACTAATTGATTAATAGTGAAAAGTAGAAGAGTCAAATATCTATAAATACATTTGGAAAAACAAGTTATTATGGATATTGGAAAATGGTTCTTTGGAAAACCAATATGCAACCTCATTTCAAGGCAAGTACGTATTATTAAAATATTTCAGTATTTGTTCCTTTTTATTTCCCTCGTGGAAGTAAAAAATCACCATCCCAGGTTTTTATAGATTTACTCGTTTTAGGGTGCCTAGATGCCAAACAACATACGTTCTCAATTCCGTTGCTCTGTATGTCTGTCGGTCTCTTAGCTTCTTAGTTAAAAATTGCTTATCACTTAAAAATTAAGAACAAAATGACGGCCTAGTCGAATATTAAAAGAATATTACTAAAAAAACTACATATCCAGTTTTTCTAAAATTTTGGACAAAATTAAGTATTATATAGATATGAACCAACTTTCAAAATTTTGGTACGATTCCATGATGGCGAAATAAAATGGCGCCATAATAAAATATTTAACATCTCAGCCTGAAAAAGATACTATTAGATTAATTTCAAATTTTGTGCAAGAGTTAAATATGATATAGAGATGAACTGGTAAAGATGAGATGTAGTACGAATTCAAGATGGCAAAACAAAATAACTGCCAAATAAAATATTTGTAATCGTGAAAAAATCACCTACCTTCGTTTTAGCGTCCCTAAATCCTAGATGGTGAAAAACATGTTTCCGTCGATCTGTCTGCCTGCCAGATCGCTGCATAGCTAAAAAACTACTAACCCGATTGACCTCAAATTTTGGTTAAAAACTAAAGGTCATATGGAGATGACCTAGTAACATTTTGGTAACTCCTACATGGCATAATAAAATGAAGGCCCGGAAACGTTAAAAAATATCAAGTGTTATATATAAATATACTGGTAACATTTTGGTACCAATCCAAGATCGCTGCTTAATGAAATATTGATAAAATCAGCCTGAAAAAAAAATATATATATATATATATATATATATATATATATATATATATATATATATATATATATATATGATCTACGGTTCTTGCATTCATTGAAAAATGGCCATATGAATGAATCAAAAGGAGTATTTAAAGGGGAGCTCACTATATGGAGAAGGTTCTGATCGGACTAAGCGAATAAAGCAAAGATACTAAAAACTAAAACTGAGTTTGTGAGACTTTTCCCGATATTTACGAATTTCTAAACATATTTGCTATATTCTTCCAGTAACTGTATCAACTGCAGAACGTTCTTTCTCAAACCCAAGAATACTATTATACATTTCTACCTCAGTAGATTGGCTAATTAAAATTGATCCTGCTAAAATTATCAGTCGATTAGTTCGATGGTCCAGAAGCCTTGATATTATAGTATAACCTGTGTTAAAAAATATAAGTAAAAATTGTTATTCTTTGATTATTTTTGTCTATTAAATTTGTATTTTTTTAACATACACTAAAATTTAAATTTCAATCCGCCTCTGAAAACCCTGCTTTGTATAAAGCAGATTAGTGAAAAAAGTATACCTTTTTAAAAGATGTAGAAAAGGTAACTTATTTTACATATCCACTTACTTGATTTTGATCTAAATATTAATTTTTAGAGTTCGTAAAGATTTCTAATTCCTAGAGAGTTCATGACGCATCAAAACATGGGGCCAGAAGTTTAATGGAAAGCCGAGATTTCTCTGACTAAAATAAAAAATATAGCTACATTTATGATTCGCCATTTCCTTATAAGGTATGCAGACTTTGGAATTTCATAATTTTCTGTGGTAAAACACAAAAACTATTAGACTTTTTAAATAAGGCCGTATAAACAGAAATTGGGTTACATAACATCTTGAATTTTTCCCTTTCAGACCCGCCGCGAAGTCTATAAACTAGAAGCGCCTAACTTATTCCTTTATTTACATATTTTTATATTAAATATAATCAATATTAGTTTTTATGTCTTTGGTATTTCAGCACCCAACCACAAATAAATTTAATATTTATAACAATGAATTATTATATCAAGCTATTAAAAATGGAATTTAAACAGCATTATTGCTGTTGATATCATGTGTCATTTGACGCTATTGTGTTACCGCAACTATGTAGATTTTAGGAAGAGTAAGTCCTTTGAAAATCCCTAACTAACTAAACTAAACCACTTCAGAATTAAGAAAGATTCATACACTTGAGGTTTTTGCAAGGATTTATAAACATTTCTATTCCGATTCCGTTGGAATTTGGCAAGTTTTACTTTTTGTTATTATCGACGTATACCTTTGTCACAGATTACAGCTACCAGATGGGAAAACATAAATATTCGCTATATACCCAGATTTCGTTGCCTTGACCAGAACACCAGAACATATTGACGATTGTTGCTCGCCAACTGGAAAGAATTATGAAAACTAGTCCTAGAAAATTCACATCTGGTAAGTATAATCAGTGCCTGTGTAAGTATGCAGACGTTTCCCAAATTTTCAGATTAAAATCCAGTTTAAAAATCCTGTCAATATTATAGCAATAGAATCAAATTTGGAGGGAGAGATTGCCAGTCTAATCTAATAAAACGTCATTTGATTACATGCCTAGCTTCCGATGCACTATTCCTATATTTGTGTATACAGGGTGGTTCAATAATAGAGGACGTCGACTGTAGCTCGGGAACCGTTAATGACAGAACTTAAAAAAAAAAATTTATAGGTAAATCGGTCAAGAGAAATCGCTGCAAATTATTTTCAAGTTTGAAAGTTGGCCGCTAGGGAACGTAACAGGAATACAAGTGTATAAATGTCAATTTTCTCTTAAATTCCCTTAATTAAGGAATGTTGAAAATATAAGCATTCTATTCTTCAACCAATTACGCACTTCTTCGCTTGAGACTATTTTTGTCTATTTTCAAAAATAAAGTGGTGGGGTAAGGTCAAACATTTTTATTTTCAAATGTTGATATCTCTGCATAATTAGTTGAAGAATACAATGCTTATATTTTCAACATACCTCAATTAGGTACATTTATTAAGAGAAAATTAGCATTTACACTTTTGTGTTGTTGTTACGCCCTTTTTCGACCAACTAACTAAATAAAATAATTTACAGCGATTTCTCTGGGCCGATTTACCTTTAAGTCCCCCGTATTCACTAAAAAGGTTTAAGACTTAAAATTGTACGAATTCATGATGGCGGAACAAAATGGCGGTTTAAAAAAATCGGACTAGACCAGGTCTAGTTGCCGTGGTACTTAAAACTCTTAATTCGCCAGTTATGTTTCGCTTATCTCACTGTCATTTTGTAATTGTGACATTTAGTTAAAAATGTCACCTTAAACCTATAACTGTCAGGTTAGACCGTCTAAATTTAAACTTCTTTAGTGAATACGGGTGGATATGTCATTAACGGTTCCCAAGCTACAGTCAACGTCCTCTATTATGGACCACCCTGTACCGAATTCATATAAAGTAGGGGCAAACATAACAACATAAACATCATAACCTATGTTGTGCCACTATTCTTAACGAGCCTCTAAAAAAAGGATATTACAAAAATGTAAACCACAGCTAATCAATGAGGCACGTGCCCACTATCCCTCCCTTTGGTTATGCTACTGTCTATGTCAAGGATAATTGGTGTGTGGTATAACTGATTTTAATAGCTTTGTCGGGAGATGTATCCCTTACCTACACTGACAGAACAATTATCATGTCATTTATTTTCACTTTTATAAAGCAACTTTTGACATTCTTATTACTCATGGTTACTTTTCTCTTATAAAACTGCTCCTCAGCAGTAGAATTATAAATACGATTACACTTATTAAAATCCAATGGTTGTCAATAAACAAATCTGTAATGCAGCACCTTAGTTTAATTTTTTCTTATTCGAAACGATACTTTATATAAAAAAGGCCACTTCCAATTAAAAATCTGTTTTAATATCACATACCAGGAGTAAACCGAGTTATGTCTGTATTTTCAGACTTGATTCAAAGTACTGAGTACACCTCTGTAAACAAATATATAATTTTGAAAACATTTAATTAATAAACATTTAATTATTACCTTTATATTACGTTTGTGTTTCTAACTAAAACATAAATACTATATTTATTTCTTCTTGACGAATTCAAAAGAAGTTGATTTTCTGGTTCATCTTAATTTTTGAAATCAGATCATATACTTCAGAGGCAATATTCAGAGAAATTAAGAAATTATTGCTAATTTCTTTTTTTTTTTAGGAGGTATTACCCGTTGTATAACTACTTGACATATTAATAAAACCTTGATCTAACTGGGAAGCAAATATAACCTTGCTTTTTTGTGTGCATTTTTACGATCTTTTCTGCCCCAATTATACATAAATAAATCCAGTATATCCCCGGAGCCATCTCTCTCCCCCATTGGAGATGACATTGTTTGTTTACTTAAAATATTATTGTTAATGGCAAATTTTCCTTTCATCTAACTTGCTGTGCTTACTTAAAAGGCCATTCTGCAAATTGTTATGTCCCTCGTAAAAGGGAAATATAATGGCGAAAAATCACCCTCCCAGGTTTTTACAGATCTTCACGTTCTAAGGTCCCTAGATGCCATAAAACATGCTTTCTCAATTCCGTTGGTCTGTTCGCAACATAGCTAAAAACTCCTTATCTGATTGACTTGAAAAATTAAGGGTCATATGGGGATGAAATGGTAACATTTTGGTAAAAATCCAATATGACATAGATAAATAAGATTTAAAGTAAATAGACACATAAGATCTCAAATAAATAAATAAATATAAGACTGTCATGCTTACTAACAATACATACAATTATAACCTAGATCATTACATCTACTATTTTGGTGCGCAAAGTACTCCTGAATAGAATAAAATAATCGAGTATTAAAAAAGTGTTTTATTTCTCTCCTAAATTTATTAAAACCTACAATCCTTCTACTTGAGGGATGCAGTAAATTAAATACCTTCACTCCCATGTAGTAAGGCCCCTTTTCATATAACGCTGTAGAATGGCGGGGTACAAACAGACCATCTCTATTCCTGGTAGTTATACCACTCGCTTGCATTGAACTATTTGACTTAAATTGAATCTTATTTTTAAAAACAAAGAAGTAGACACTAAACAAATACAATGAATAGACTGTTATAATATACAAATCACAAAAAAGTGGAGCACAAGACTCAAGACAGTCCACGTTGCAAATTGATCTTACTATTCTCTTCTGCATGACAAATACTCGTGACATAGTTTGAGTACGGGTGCCCCAAAATATAATACCGTATGATAGTCGTGAATGAACATATGCATAATAAAATGTCAACAATGAAGCACGACCAACAAGGCTTCTTATATTATAAATTGCGTAATTTGCTGATGAGAGCTTGCCACACACCATTTCTCCATGGTTGTGCCAATTTAAATTTTCATTAAGAACAATGCCTAGTATTTTAGCATTTTGAACTTGCTCTATTATATCATCTTTAACTTTGAGTGAGAATTTTTGTTCATAATTTACTCTATTTTGATAATTTATGAAGTTAATTTTGGTGGTGTTTAAAAGAAGTAAATTATTTAGGCACCATTCATTCATAATTTTAACAATTGCGTTTGCCAATTCGAGAGCTATATTTTCATCATGATGCGATATCATCACAGAGGTATCATCAGCAAACTGCACAACAGACACATTAGGGGAACCAATATGCATATTTAAATCATTACAAATAGTAAGAAACAATAGTGGTGACAATAAAGACCCCTGTGGTGCGCCAGTGGGGATTGCAACAAAATATGATTTATAAATAAAGTTAATAATATTATTTTTCTTGCTTTTTATATGTACAGCCTGAGTTCGGCCCTGCAGAAAAGATTTTATCCACTGCAGAGGGTTTATTCCCGTACATTCAAGCTTTTTAAGTAGAATTCCATGATTCATTAAATGCCTTGCTTAGGTCAAAATAAATGCCCATAGTGGTCATGCTATCGTCAAGAGATTCCAGTATGGAGGATATATGATCAAAAAGAGCTGTCTCGGTAGAGTTATTGTTCAAAAAACCACGTTGAGAACTACTAAAAAATGAACTACTTTTTAAGAACGATAAAAGTCTCACATACATTGCCTTCTCAAATATTTTGAAAATGCTGATGGGACCGCCACTGGTCTATAATTATCAATTTCACTCTTACTACCGTTCTTGTGTATACGGACCACCTTACATGTTTTTAAAAGTGTTGGGAACTGCCCCTCATGAAAATATGTATTAATTACATGTGTTAATGGTGTAGTTATAAGAAAAGCAATATTCTTTAAAACCTTGCATGGAATCTCATCAAGTCCTGCTGATGTTTTAGAACAAGTTTTATAAATTATCTGTATAACTTCAAATTCATCAACTGGAGTTAAGAAGAAAAAATTGGAACCACCTCTGTACACACATTGATCCCTCATAAGTCCCTTTTGCATATTAACTGAAGGACACTGACTGAAAAATTCGTTAAACATATCACAGATCTTACCTACATCAGTGACTGTTTCCCCATTGCTTTCAAGTTCAAAAATGGCTGTTGATCCATCATGCCCTGTCGCTTGTTTCAATATATTCCAAACACATTTAGTTGCGTTGACATCGTTAAAAAATTTGTTATCGTAATATTTTCTTTTACGTTCTGCTAATAAGTTTTGGTATTCAATTTTTTTTCGATGTAGAGTTTATTGACATGCTCACTTTTTGAATGAGTCTTTAGCCAATGGAGATTCTTTACCTCATTAGAGAGTCTGATTATGTCTTGGTCTTGCCATCTTTTCTTGTTATACTTAATAATATTACAATTTGTTTTCTTTCTTTCAATTAGTAAAATTTTAAAATTTTAGTACGAATCCAAGATGACTAATTAAGATGACGGCTTAAAACAAAATTATTAAAAAAATCTACCTGAGAAACTACTTATTAGATTGATTTCAAAATTTGTGCAAGAATTCAAGATGGCGGAACAAAAGGCCGTATATGTGTATATGTAAATGTTTGTAATTGCGAAAAAATCACCTTCCCAGATTTTTCATATCTTCACATTTTAGAGTCCACAAATCCTAGATGCCAAAAACATGATTTCTGACTTCCGGAGTGTCTAAAAATCTAGTAACCTGATTGACCTCAAATTTTAATCAATAATTAAGGATCATATGGAAATGAGAAATCCAAGAAGACTTAATAAAATATTTAAAAAATAAGCCTCAAAAAACTACTTATTAGATTAATTTCAAATTTTGTACGAGCATTAAGTGTGCTATATAGTAAAATTGTAGTATGAATTCATAATGGCAGAACAAAATAACGGTTAATAAAATGTTTGCGGTTTAAAAAAATCGGTGTAAAACTATTTACTCACTTTATTTTAAATTATGTCTAAAAACCAAGTGTGATATAGAAAAAAGAAAATATGGTGGAACAAAAATATTTCAAAAGACAGTATATGTATATACATGTGTCACTAAATGACTATGTGCGGAACAAAATTAGGTAATTTTTCACTATTCATAACAAAATGAAAGATTCATAGCGAGGGAAGTTCCAAGCAAAGGAAATTTACCAATTTTGTATTAAGAACCGCTTTCTTAAGTTCCAACTTCAGAATCGCTTTAAATTCAGAGTTCAGAAGTTATGTGTCGTTGAAATCAGGACGAGCCTATAGAGGTGCTGCCTCTGTTGATAAAATATCAACTTATTCTTTATACAATATGCATGCAGCTGTGTTAACAGATATTAAAAAAAAAGTTTATTTGTGTTTAAACAAATGTAAGCCATGATGTAGAAAATCTTCAACCATTAATTAAACTCTATCTTGCCTCTTTGCAAAAAACATATTGACGTTAAAATTCATATCCACACGCATTTTGTATAAATGTATCCGTACAGTAAATTAGATCCTAACACGTTGGAAGAGAGCTTTTTAATATGTCTTGATACATGCAAAAAGAAAACCTTTCCTTAACGCTCGTTAATAAGGTTGAAAAAAGCTATGGGGATCAAAATCAAAACTTAGTTCATATGTGTACCATTTCTGTTATATATGTTTAAAAATAGCTTTTAAAATGTCTTGTAAATCTGCTTGACATAAGGCAGCACTAAATGTAATTGAATTACAATATGTTTTCCAAAGGAACAAACGGAAACATATTCTCATTATCTAACATAGAGGACCACCCATAAACATTTTACGCGATAACCTCACAAGAAATATCATATTACAGTCACTGGAATCGTAGGCATATCAGTCCCTTTAGTAAGGTTTTTAGGTACTTAACATAATATGTGATATATTATATCACATACAGAGCGTGTGTGTTATCAAAGAAAATAATAGCTACGCTTTCTAATTATTTGACATATATGGATAGTAATAATATATTATTTTGATAGCGTTTCGGTTTTATTTGAAACATGGCATTAAAAATACAATTTTCATTTGAAAATAGAAACAAAATGATTTAATTATTTACTAAACCCAAATTGTGACATGTTCTTTTAAATTAATTAATATACAATTTTCAAATCAATTTTTCTCAAAAACAGTCTAACCTTCTAACGAATTAAACTAAGAGTTTCTTTTCTAGAAAACCTTAAATTCTTATAATATATAGAAAAAAGTTTGGACGGCTTTTCTCTCTCCCCTTCCATTCGGGATACCCCTGAATTAGTATTGATATTTTTCAGTTCGGGATTCGACTCAGCATAAAAATGTTACCAAAACACTCAAATTTCATAATCTAGTCTCGTCAAGTTTCGAAAATATTTAGGAAAAACCATCTTCAGAGGGCCTGATTATCGGGGCTGTAGCTCCCTAACGAAGGAATTTTCGATATATCTTTACATAACATTTTAACTTTCTTTTATCATAAATTACTCTGTAAAAAAAATATTAAAAATAACGTACCATCCGAAAATACTTTAAACACGCAGAATGGAACTGAAACGATCCGATTAAATTTGTATAAGTTCTTTAAATCTAATAATAAATATTTCAGGGTAAACTATTTTGGAATCTGCTTAAGTAACTCATGTCTGTTTTTCACGACTCCAGATTTCGCAAATTGGTTTTGAGTTTACGACTGATCAATAAATATTTAATTTACGCTCCAAACGTTACCTCGTATATGGTTATTTTTGCAAAAAATAATAATAAAAACGAAAGACAAGTATGTCTTTCGAAGAAATAATTAAAACGTTCTTTCGATTAGCTCAAGAAAAGAATAACATACTTTTTTTTTAACTTTCTTTTACTTTAGTTGTTTTTTACTTCCCACGTAAGGTCGTTTTTGTTTCATGGTCCCTAGAGACCCAAAATAATATATTATGCAACAAGTGCCGAAACACGCACATCTCATACCAGTGTGACAAGCCGAAGGCGAGTGCAGCAAACATGCGCACCAGTATGAAATATGTTTTTCGCGCGTATTTCACAGTATACTTTTTCTACGACGGCACAGAAAACATTTTGAAAATTAAATCCATAATAAAATTATGCTTGAATTGAAAATTCCTCATCCCACGATGTAACGTTACACTGTAGCCCACTAGTCCAACTGTTGGATACAGTGTGACTCCACAATGATGGTGAGAAATATTATTTCGCTCAGTGTGATGTCACATCGTGAGAAATAGGGAATTTTCAATGCTAGGATGCTATGCGGATTATAGGCATTTTCATAGGAGTCGTAGTAAAGCATGTTTTCTCAATTCCCTAGGTCTATCGTTCTATCTGTGAGCAGCATAGCTCAAAAACTACTTCTCGGATTGACTTCAAATTTTAGTCAAAAATCAAGGATCATATGGGACGCAATGGTAATAAAAATAATTATTAAGACGCTAGTTTCGAAAAAACCTCAAATTTTGCACGAAAATTAATTTAGTTGGAATCCTAAGTGGCAAAACAAAATGACGGCCTAATAAAATGTTTAAATGTTCGGTATTTCCTGGAATAAAGTAATAAATATACGTTATTTAATAATTATAAAATAATATTAATAATAAAAGGTATATAAAAAGAAATTAGAACAAATAAAAAAAACTCGGTAAATTACCTTTACTCGCAACTTCCCTCGTTAGGAATATTTCGTTTTATTAGGAATATTTTTTATTAGAAGCGCGACCCAATTTAGTTCAGTACATAGTTATTTAGGAACACATATATACTGTCTTTTCAAACATTTATATTGGGCGCCATTTTGTTCCAACATATTTGATTCCTACCGATATTTTACCAGTTTCTACCTATGCCACACTTGATTTTTGGGCATAATTTAAAATAAATAAGTAGTATTATACATTGACGCACACAACCATTTTGTTACGTTATATTAAATTCGTACCAGTTCATCCTTATATCATATTTAATTTTTCTTAAAAATTCAATAAAAGTCAATTGAATAAGATTTTTCTACGTTGATTTTTTAAACATTTAATTTGGCCGCCATTTTGTTTCGCTATCTTGAATTCGTAAAACAATTTTATCTGTCACACTTAAGGCTTGCACAAAATTAATCTAATAAGTAGTTTTTTCAGGCTTATTTTTTAAATATTTTATTAGACCACCATTTTGTTTTACTATCTTATATTCATACCAAAATGTTACCAGTACATTTTTATGTAACACTTGATTTTTGTGCAAAATTTGACGTTAATTGGATAATTAGTTTTTTAGTAATAATTTTTTTAACGTTTCACTAGGCCCCCATCTGGTTCTGGCATATTGGATTTTTATCAAAATATTATCAGGTCTTTCCCATGAGTAGTTTTTATGCTATGCCGCGAAAGTCAGACAGACAGACAAACCGACAGACGGACCGATGGAATTGATAAATTATATTTTTTGGCGTCTGGGGATGCTAAAACGCGAAGATATGTAAAAACTGAGAGGGTGATTTTTGCAGATTACAAAAATTTTATTTGGCCGCCATTTTGTTCCGCCATCTTGAATTAGTACCATAGTTTTACTAGTTCACCCCTATACTACAATTAGTTATGGCAAACAACTTGAAATCAATTCATTAAGTAGTTTTTCAGGCTGAATTTTTAAATATTTTATTAAGCCGCCATTTTTTTCCGCCATCTTGGAGTTGTACTAAAATTTTATCGATTGATTCCTGCATAATACTTGATTTTTGCGCAAAATTTGAGATAAATTGAATAAGCACTTTTTTAGTAATAATTTTTTTAACATGTCACTAAGGCTGCCATTTTGTTTTGCCATATTGTTACCAAATTTTACCAAAATGTTACTAGGTCATCCCCATATGACCCTTAATTTTTGACCAAAATTTGGCAATCGGGTAAGTAGTTTTTTTAGCTATGCCGCGAACAGACAGACCGACGAAATCGAGAAAACATGTTTTTCGTCATCTAGAGGCCCTGAAATGTAAAGATTTGAAAAAATCTCTGAAGGTAGTTTTATTACAATTTCAATACTTCCCTTTTACGAGGGAAGTAAAAATCAGTAAATTCGTCTACACTACACTACACTACATGCACATTTTATAAGCGCAAATGGTTGCTTGGAGACAACTAAGAAAAACATTAAAATAAATTACAGTTTATAGAATATGAATTAAGTTATTACCAAATAATTATATGCATAACATATAAACTATGTTATGCGTATATAGTGAAATTCTGTACGAGAGAAGTTGTGGGTAAAGGCGAATTTACCATTTTTTTTTTCTTGGAGAACATTGGAATTTTCAATGTTTAGTGATTCATCTGACGCGAATTAACCGACAGATATAAAGAATAACGAAAACGACGGGATTATAGGTATTTCAAAAACGTAAAGATCTGAAAAAATCTCGAAAGTTGATTTTTTCATGATTTCAGTGCCTCCTTTTACGCGGGAGGCAAACTTAAAGCGGACGAACTTACCAACTCCCTCCAAAACTTAAAGAATTATTCGAAAGAAATTAACAATTTTATGATATTTTAGATGCCGTACGTATCTTGCGTCATGTTTTCTTTGTTTTTGGCAATTTAGCTTGGCTAACGCATGGGCTCTAACGATTTGGACTTATCCATTCGGCTTAAAATTTGGAACATGAACGTATTTAAATCCATTAATAATTTGAAAAATTTAATACAAAATATTACACTATGAATGCTTAAATTAGATAGCGGCTCTGCTATTTATGAGTTGGTAGCCAAACCATAGTCGGTTGATTAGCGGTACGATATAATACTATTTACTGTGAATATCTTAAAACACGAGTTTTACAAAAACATTAAAAGCAGTATTAAGCTAATTTTGTGCATCAGTGGGTTAGTGGGGTTGATGAATGACTCAGTATAACAGAACGGTCAATGATCTGAGAAATTTCGCCCGAAAACGCGATTTTTGACTTTCGCACCGTTGGTTGCCGTGTCGAAACGGTTGTAGATATGGGGAAGAAATTTGGTACAATTTTAGTAGAGACCCGGTAGTATACAACGATGCAAAATGATTGCGAGCGAGGGTTCCGAGTACCACAATGTGAGATGAAAAACTGAAAACTATGTTAACTATGTGAAAAAAGTATACTATTTTCGAAAACAGGGGTATCTCGCTATGTGGTGTAGGTCCCTATTGTTTTTGTGGCCATCGACTAGTGGCACGTGTCAACTTTAAACAGAAAAAAATTTAGAGGGGCATTCGGACGTTTTAACGGAATGGCCTATACGCACATGGGAAAAATATCTAATTATTGTTATATTCGGAAAAAACGCCGAACATTCTAATATTATTATTTCGTTTTTCTATAATATATCTCGTTAAGTGTATACTATATTTAAAAAAACACTTTTTTTATCGGTGCAATTTTTTTAAACTAAACTTTTTTGTATTTTCAAGATTTTAAACTATTTCCGGCACATATCGATTAATAACTGCAGACCTATAACTGCTAGAGTAATCAGACGATGGTGATTCATGTTTTGACTAAGTCTCCCAAAAATTTCAAATCGGAAGCTTAGAGAGCGGCTTCAAAGATTTTTTTAAAAATCGATTTAAAACTCCAGTCGGACGCGAAACGCAAAGCTTGGAAAATGCTAAATGCGATTTTGGCGAAACGTCAACAAAACAAAACGAAAGCAGTGAACGTGAAAGTAATTTCGGAATAAAAATACATGGTATCTGTGAAGGACTAAGTTTCGTCATATATACGGACAGTCTAGAGGATGTTAAAATCACTATTTGTAATTTTGATTGTCGGAGACTGACCATCTAATTTTGTTTCTCGAGAACCTTTATACCATATTTAATTTAAATAAGCCCAGTAAAATTAGTTTTAACGTGACGGTTTATGCTTTAGCAAACCTAATTTCAAAATATTTTATTTACGCTGGCTGTAATGTGACATACTGGACTTAATTATTAATTATGATAAATAAATTCATTATTTAGTTCAGGTATATTAATAGTTTTTAAGATAAAGATCCCTTATTGATAATATAAACCTTTTTTTTTCATATCTAATTAAAGAAATGTTTAACAAATCTTCAACACAAACGAGTAAGTAATAAAAAACAATTGAACTGAAAACAAATGAGGTATAGTATTTTTTTCAAATGGAAGATTCTATTTTTTACTTAATACTTGGAATTCTTGCATTTTTTTACGTATATCTTGATAATTTTGTTTTAATCATATTAAACTGAATTTTTTATATATTTAGTTCTTATTTTTATTACATAACGAAGGTCTAATTACCTGAGGCACATATTTAAGCTTACAAAGTCACGATAAGTTAGTTTGCTCGTAAAACATAAATATCATAGGATATGTGTTTTTCAAATTGTATTAAATATTTCGCTATGAAATACTCGCTGGAAGAGAGACTCAGAGTTTTGCTTATTGTGTTATTGATGACCATTGCGCGGTAGTAATACATTTGACAATTCAAAGAAAACTTTGATGTCTGTCTGTAAACGACAACCAGTAAACAGTTCAAGTAATGAGCAAAGACCTATTATGATAATGCATTTTTTTTATTCTTAAACATCCACGAGTCCCCCCAATTGCCGAGTTTTGGAGAAATGTTTTTTTTTCTTATTGGCACAAAAACATGTTAGCCCTGGTTAGGGTTGGGTCCATGTAGAAAGGCGTATCTATATAAAAAGTATATCTATATTAAAACAAGGATTGTCAAACGAGAGGCTCGGCTCGTGCGGATGTTTAAGAATAAAAAAATTGCTAATGGACTGGGCTTTGCGATACATCACTAACTCCAACGCAGTGCGAGAGAGATGGAGCTAATTAGGGCGGAAATTCCATTTGTTGCGAGAGAGATGGGGATATTTTTATCTCTCTCACAGCTAGTGGGATTTCTGCCTTTATAAGCTCCATCTCTTTTACTCGTTGGCGTTAATTAAGGTAAAACATTACGCATATGTGACGTAGCCAGTCCATATAACCTTTTATGTCCATGGTAACGAGTATGTAATACCGCTTTAATTTTGTGTTATCTCTTTCCTGCACGTGGAAATGAAGTAATGGTTTTAAATAAATCGAAATCAAATGTGACATTTAAGTTTCATTTCGCAACAGACTTAAAAAATACGAGGATTCTAAAAACTAAATAAAGAGTACACAAAATACAATGTCTATGTCATGGGTTATTTTTTAAAGGTCATTTGTTATTTTTTTAAAGCATTTTCCAATTCTGCAGAGAAAGTTATATACAACGGCTATTTCAGTTATTATTTATAATAGGTGAGAATATAGTTTAAAAAAGGTCCCTTTCAATCCGCGCGTTGAATTAGCCTTTATAATACATCATATTTTGCAATATCTAATAAAAATAAACCGCTTAAATGTGATAGCCACCGCAAGTACATTGACTTTATCTCTGAGAAGGCGTTGGCTAATCAAATATGAAAATGGAAATGATTTATAATATACACCATTCTTTTACTAAAAATAGTCCATAAGAGACTCGATAATTGATTCTTAAAACATTAATTATTAACAGCCACCTACCTCATTTGATACGTGACTCCTCTCATACTCCTCGCCATGGCGTGGTCCATGATCCAGTTCCACCCTACCCAGGTCATTCAAAATAGTTATGACCCTTTTGATCCTCATTTTAAATATTCAAAAAACGATGTTAACGGCAAAAATATAAAAATCTCTGCAGAAGATTAGACGAACTAACCGACACTTACTAAGTAAATTCCACACTTGCTCGATCTTAATTTATTGGGTATCTACGCAATTGGTAAATGGGAGTCTAATTGACGGCTATTAAACAGTTAACGAAAGAGCTACGTTTCAGAGGTTTTAATTATTGTTTGTTTAAGTTAGTCAAACACGAGAAATGTCAGGCTGATCTGATGCAGATTGACCAGATGGGTCGGGGTCTAGAGATTAATCCTAAACTCTTAAGTTTCCTTGCATGGATAAAGAACTAATAATAATAACTTGAATTAACTGACCTTATAAACGAAATCTGTGATTGAATTTTATTGCTTGTTATAGTTTGAGAGACGAATATGCAGGACAAACGGCCCCGCGTTTCAATCCCTCGCCCCCTTTTGCGAGCTCTTAACCCACGCAAAATGTTTGAAAGTAAAAATTATTTTATAAGGTGTTACCACGACTCTAGATCTTTTTTTTAGCCCTTGTCGCTAATTTTTCCCCCTCCTCCCCAGAAAGGCATTCTAAATACGCCTGACCTGAGAAAAAGTTAGCAGAAACAGCTATATTGAAACCTTGTTATAACACTGAACACGCAGGTGTTATATCAAATATAGACTTGAAAAAGTCTATAATCATCCTGGGCGTTCGTGTTAAAACGTACGTCTACCTGCATTCCTACCTTTCAGTCGCTATATCTGGTGAAACATCTATCGATTTAAGGCATTGAATTAGGAGCTTTGGGTAATAAATAGGCGAAATTTTGTTCTTGCTGCTATAATTTTTTCAATTTTTTCTTCTACTGGAACTTTTGAGGGAGTTAAAGTATCGATCTGGGCTTTTTAGTGATAGATAGATATTTTGATTTTAAAAAAATCTAATCAGAACTTTTGAACGGCTTAATTTTTTTAAATAAGGTTTTCACAGTTTTATGTAACTTTTAGACTTGACAGCTGTCAAAAAATGTTTTTACCCGTAACTTTTCAACTGCTTACAATTTTTAAATGCTGCTTTCATAGTTTCATGTAACTTTCAATGGTGAAATTTATTTAAAAAAAATAATTGAGATGTCAAGAAAAAAATTGTTTTTTCCCTGTAACTTTTGAACTGCTTAACATTTTTAAATACGGTTTTCACAGTTCCATGTAATTTTTAGAGGCGAAATTTACAACAAAAATATGTTGACATCTGTGGAAAAAGTTTTTCCCTGTAACTTTTGAACTGCTTAAAATTTTTAAATACGGTTTCCGCAGTTTAATGTAACTTTTATTGCCGTAGTTTATTTAAAACATTTTTTTTGACATTTGCCAAAAAAATGTTTTTCCATGATTTCTAAACTGCCTTAAAATTTTAAATACGGGTTTTATAGTTCAAGGTACGTTTTATTGAGGTAATTTAATTTAAGAAAAAAATTTGACATCTGTAAAAAAATTATTTTTTCACAACTTTTGAATAGCTTAAAATTTTTAGATACGGTGTTCACAGTTCTGTATAAATTATGACGTAATTTATTTCAGAAAAATATTTTGGCAGCTGCCAACAAAACGTGTAGCCTCCCTAACTTTCGAACAGCTAAATTTTTTTAAATGCCATATTTGCAGTTAAATGTAACGTAACTTATATAAAGTAAGGCAATGGGTGGAGAATGTTATTTAAATCATAGCCGTTAGGTTAAGGTTTATATATAATTCGTTACCTTTTGCTACTATTTACTTATACGAAATCAGGTTCCGAACTTATGTAACAATAAAAAAAGTACATCGTTCGACTGGGTGTTGAAGCGGATATGAGACTTCAATCTTTTTAAATTAAATAAATTATAGCTGAAGTCGTTATTTTAAAGAAACTACTTTCCGATAATCTTAACGAAATAACAACATACTTTTGTTTAAAGCACTTTTTTATTTGACTTTTAATAAGACGTTGACAGTCGAGACGTTTTAGACTTATTCCGATATGCTCTAAATATTCGTGCTTATATTATGTACCTACTTGTTAATTTTTAGATTTTTAAGTTAAGTTTTTAAGTTTTTTAAAATGGCTACTTTAACGCCCTGTAGAATCAAAATCAAAATTATTTGCACTTTCTTCTCTTAGTTTTGGAAAATTTGTCACCTGATATCAACTTTCAGTATGATTTGATGTTCCGATTTTAACAGCTTATCATATCATAAGAGTTTTGGCTAATTGTATATAATCTAATAATCCGTTATAGTAAATACTAAAATCGTCTTAAAAAATTACATCAATCATACAGTATTATAATGATTTATACTCCTGTTTGTTTTACTAAATTAAAAATACAATTAAAACTTATTTTTTGATTAGGACTACATTAGATTACTTTTTTTAGGTAAACGAGAAAACAGTGCAATAAAGGGGGATTGATATAATACAAACATATTTAATTTATTCAAATATTATCACAAGATTCGAAGTTAAATATAAAATGATATATAGTTATAAATCTAACTCGGATTTTTATGAAGAATTCAAATTTATTAAAAAAAAAACAATTAAACATCAAATAAATATATATAATAAAACCATAAATTTTGTTCTTATTTTAAATACAATGACCTATATTTTACTAAATATTTAGAATTTACGGAAAATACGAGGTCTGGTCTCCTTATTACAGGGTTCATATCGAGCAGTGGCAAAGAGTGCAAAGAAAGTTTCTGAGATTGATAGGATATAAAATGAAAATTAAAGTCGAAGATATTACTTATACTGACAACCGTTTGCTGGTAAACTTAAGTTCGTTAGAAAATGGAAGAAAAATTCAAGATCTTTGTATATTGTATAAAATAATAAATTCCAATATAACTAATATTGGAAAATAAAATATCATTTTCAGTTTTATCAATACAGACGCGTAGTAAAACCCTCTTTCATGTACCTTCCTTCGTACTAACTATGGTACTTCGTGTTCAACTACTAGGTTCGCAACGTTGGAAATACTTATTCTGGTAGTATCAATTTAGATTTTTTCAATGTAGCTTTTAACTCCTTCAAAAATCAAATAAAAAGGAAGATGATATGAATAAATTATGAAAATACAAATTTATATAATAAATTATATTATAATGCGTAACAGTTGCTCGGAGCCGACAGAAAAATTGACCTATTTTGAAAAGTCGTTACTCAGTCAGTTTCGGCTGCGGGCGTTTAAAAAAGTGGCCATTTGAAACTAATTTGAGTCAGAAAGTTTGTCAACTTTTTATTGGTTTGCCTATTATAAATGATGTTTAAATGCATACTACAAGTTGGTCAAATTTGACTTAAGAATTCTAGCTTATTTAATGAACGATTTTTATTTCTAAGTCTCTTTTGATATTCACTAATATGCCAATAATGAGGCAAAAAAAAAGTGATTTCTTGCAAAAATAGTAACCGGAAAGCGAGTGCGCCTTCACACATGATGATGGTCTTTCGAATCCGAAACGACGGATTGGAAAATTAACCCTGCCATTTTGTAAAGGAGAAAAAGTGACAATGACAAAGTGGAAATGATTTTCATCTCTCTTTTCAATTAATCCTAAAATTTTAGAAAAACCAAAAACTGGAAAAAAACAAAGCTCCAATAGAAACTTCAGTAATCTTGCATAACTGTAAAGAACAAAACAAAAAATAATAAAAGTCTCATAATCACATAAGCTTCGCAATAAAATAGCTAAAGCTAGGAAGAGGCAGGGCAGGACTCGGTTTACGCAAAAAGATTATACCGAGTTCTACCTTGCCTCAGTGAAACAACAAAAAAAAGCGATGAAATGAACTAGCAACTAACAACAAATATATTTAGAACTACTGAAAAATACTTAAGGTAAAAGGATTTAGTATATGCGACTCGACCTACTATAGAAGAAACGTTATGGTGGGCCGTATTAAGAAATGACATGAAATGAATTGTTGTTAGTTCATTTCGTCGTTTTTCTCTTGTTGTTTCACTGAAGCAAGGTAGAATTTGTTTTAATCTTTTTGCCCAAACCGAGTCTTGCCCTGCCTCGCTCTAGCTTTAGCTATTCTACTGCGAAGCTTATGTGACTATGAGACTCAGATTTAGCATTTTTTGTTTTGTTGCTTTGTTAAGTTTTTTATTTCACTATTCAATGCCTTTCATAATTACCAAATAAATTGTGATATAAAAGGCATGGCGTACCACTTAATATTTTTGAGAAAATCAGACATCAAGTTGAATAAAACCATATCATCCAAAACAGAGATATCTACGTTTGAAAGCAAAAATGTTTGACCTTTTCGCACCACTTTATTTTTGAAAATAGACAAAATTGTCGCAAGCAAAAGAGTGCGTAATTGGTTGAAGTATACAATGCTTATATTTTCAACATACCTCAATTATGGAAATTTAAGAAAAAAATGGCATATACACTTTTGTATTGCTGTTACCCTCCCTAGCAGCCAACTTTCGAACTTGAAAATAATTTACAGCGATTTTTCTTGGCCGATTAACCTATATACACTATTTTGCTTAAGTTCTCTTATTAACGGCTCCCGGGCCACAGCCGACATCCCTTATTACCAAAACCCGGCGCTGTGTGGTTATTAAAAAATAGTGCCTGAATGCAGCGTGGATGATCCGATTTGAATTCTGCAAAATCATATCGAAAGTAGAAATATCATGCTACAAAACGAATATGTTCATTTTGAGTTAACAGTATTCTTCCAAACATGATCAAAAACTCGGTTGCTCCCATACTACTCTGCTACTTTCACGCGTTCACCGCGTTCGGCCGTTTTTGATCATGATTGGAAGTATTTTTCGCGTATTTCACATAAGGATAACGCGAAATGAGAATATACGTTTTGTAGTATGATATTTTCGAATCATATTGCGGAATTCAAATCGCATTATGCACGACCCATCCAGTAACGCTAACGCTGGAAAATACTGTATTAACAAATTTAAATCGCAAATGTGCAAAAATTAATAATCCCACAGAGCCTAGTTTTGGTATGCATAAAGTACATATCAATAACTATTATTTTGCAAAGGGACGACACAACTTGAGAAATAATTGAGATTTGAATTTTCGAAAAAAGTCTAATTTTTCCGGTTTTTTCTCCTGTTCTTATGATCGACTTCTTAGATAAATCATAAAATTTCAAAACTGTCAAGACCTCTTAAGGTATCACCCTAGTGAATAAAAATTAGTACCAAGAATAAAAAAAATCTTTGGTTATAAATTGTAATAACTAGTAGCATACACGATACCTATTAAATTTAAAAATCGGTAATTTCCCGGAACTCCGCTCGTTATGAACATTTTTATTTATTAAGAACAGTGAAGCACCCTATTTAGTTTCGCTCATAGTCATTAAGTAGGAAACACCCATGCATTTTCTTAAGTTTTATAAACAAAAAGGAAAGATTCAGGAGATAATTTCTGGTTAAGTTCCTTTACTGATTGGTTTTACCCAATTACCCTGAAGTTCCCTCATAAGGAATCCCTCCTTTTATCTAGAAAAGTGAAACAACACAATTTATATATGTAACTACTAAATGACTGATTTTTATTTCCCTCGTAAAAGGGAAGTATCGTAATCGTTTATTAGCGAAAAAATCACCCTCCGAGATTTTTTGAAATCTCTATATTTCAAGATCTCTACAAACACGTCTTCCCGATTTCGTCAGTCCTACCTGTCTGTCTGGCTATTCGTGGCATAACTAAAAAACTACTTAAGCCCGCGACTCACTAGTCGATTCTTCAATGAATGAGTATTTCATCCACACTATTTATCAATTTTATTTAATTCGTTAGCATAATGATGACATGACAATATACGAAAAAGCAAAACAATTGATTCGGAGGAATGGTTCGTTGAAGTCAAAGCCTACTTGATTATTTGCCCAAAAGACCCCACTAGTTTTTCTGTGCATCAAATAAATTTAGTTTTAGATCGTAATATTTAATTATTAGTGATTCATTTAGTGAACAAAAAATAGCAACTTCTAGCGATAAATGCTATAAAAAAAACTTATTTCACACTTGCGAAAACTTTTTGCCACTGAGCGTCGTTTCCCGTCATTTAGTAGACGCTACACAAGTCTTCAAAAATTAACTTCCTGCATTCGTTAAGGAAAATAACTACTCTCATCATACCCTTGCAAATGTCTAAAAATAAAACGAATCTAAGAAAAATTATAATTTAGTAGCTAACATATAATATACAAAACCACACATTCTGCATTTATTAAATACTATGTATTATTTACCCTTATTTTTTATTTATAGCTAATCACTACTTCATATATTAATTTTAACTAATATACATAAAAGCAGGTATATAGAAATTCAATAAAATAAATAAAACACAAACAAGGAAACAAAATATATATCCTAAGTGCTAGAATTTTGCATATTGTTGGTTGAAGAAAATTTACTTTCTTGTGAATGAGGAATTTCTTATGCTATTCGTGGTTTTTACAGGCTCAAATTGCTAATCTTTCATAATTTTTGCTTCAAACATTTTGATGGGCTATTAGCTCTAGAAGCTAAATACGTTACTGATTCCAAAATAATTCCACTTTACAGTAATAAAAATTTTACATTTTATCGAAGTATTAATTAATCCTTACTTATTTTTGCCAATTCTGACTTAATACTAAAAAAAACGTTCCTAAAATATAGAGAATCGTAATAATTTAGAGAATTACTTATTTTCAAAAATATATTTTTTTTTGGTATTACTAATGGTTTTTATGTGGTTTTTCCCTAAAAGGGTCGACACTTTTTTAGTATTAAACACTCGGACCAATAAGGACTTTTAGTATTTTAATTCTTAAGTACATTTTAAACATTTGGCAATGGTTGTGGCTTTATGTTATTCTTTTCTATTACTAGCCTAAGCATACAGAATGAGAACTGTAACCCAACTATTTATTATGGACCAACCGTTTTTTTTTAACGAACCTCTATGCTTTTCTTTTAACTTTCATTTAAAAAGATCTTGGATAAAAAATTGTGGCGAACTTACCGTGGCACACATAAGTATTCATGTGTGTTTTAAAGCTCAATAATATTTTTTATAGTTCAATTTATCTATATTATTTATAAAACATAAGTATTGCATTAGTGTGTATTTGTTAGAAAATATTTGTGGTGTTATGGTTTTAATTATTTAATGTATAAAATATTATACAAATATGAATCATTGGCTTATCCCTATAAAGCCAATGTATGAATATACATGTAGGGCAAACGTATTCATACATTAATAAAATTATTGCTACTTAATTAAATTATATTCTTAAAGGAACAAATACATTGTCATTAATATTTTGTTGGATAACATTTCGCCTCAATTACTGCTCTTAAACGGCGCCTCCAGTTGTGCTTTATTTGTTATTTCCATAATTTTCTAATGCGATTTTTTAATATATGCCAAGATTTTCAACGGGATTAATGTCAGATAAATGGGGGGGTTTAAAGATTTATGGTACATTATAAAGTAACCTTTCTCGAACATCAAAAAAGCAGCAGGCTCAGATGGAATCTGTTCGGAAGTCATCAAAATCTTGACGAATGAAGAAGCACTGAACGTGATCATGAAGCACTTTAATATAGTCTACCGATTCCTTCCCCCTGGCTTAAGTCGACATTTGTAACGATTCCAAAAAAGAACTCTGCACAAAGATGAAGCGACTATCGCCTCATTAGCTTGATGAGTCACTTTCTTAAAATTTTCCTAAAGATCCGCGAGAGTATATACGCAAAATGAGAGTCGTTCATGGGTGAATTGCAGTTTTGTTTTCATAACTGTTTTGGCACGAGAGAGAGGCCCTGATTAATATCCAAATGTTGGTTCAAAAATGTAGGGATGTCTTTGCTCTTGTGTATGCCTACTTCGTAGATTACGAGAAAGCTTTCGACAAGGTACAACATGAAAAGCTTGTGAAAATTCTTAGAGACGTAGGCATGGAAAAGAGAGATCTTATAATAATCTCAAATTTCTACTGAAACCAAACTACACAAACAAGATCAACAAATATTAAAAGAAATGCCAATTAAAAGGGGAGTCCGACAGGGCTGTATCCTCTCACTATAGCTCTTTAACCGCTATTCAAACAAAATATTTAAAAAAGCATTAAAATCTCGGTACGCCGACGATACTGTCATAACCGCGGATTCTTTGGAGGGACTTCAAAGTTTATTAAATCAAGTAGGTAACAAGAGTGCAGAATTTGGATTAAAATTAAACGTAAATAAAACTGAATTGATGCCGATTAGTAACAACTCATCATACAAATACCTAAATTAAGGAAGGATGGGATATTATTCAGGAGGTTCGTGACAGAACTGAACAAGCCAGAGCATCATTTGTAAAAATGAAGCCCGTGTTACGCTGCCGTTTCTCAGTCTCTGTTACCCTCGAGTCTCTAACAGACGCCATGTGAAAAAACTAGAGGCGTTCGAAAAGTGGACGTATCAGCGGATGTTGAAAATATCCTGGATGGACAGAATAAGCAATGAAGATGTGCTTACAAGAAGTCTTCGAAGTTATGCTCATTCTCAAAAAGCAAAAGTTAGAGTACTTCGAACACTTCGTTCGTCAGGAATGACAAATACAGACTTCTCAAATTAATTATAGAAAATAAAATCGCGGGCAAGAAAGGACCTAGACGTCGAAGAATATGGTGGCTAAAAAATTTGCGACAATGATATGGTCAATCCACGACCAGTCTCTTTAGAAAAGCTGTGGACAAAGCACGGATAGCGCTGATGATTGCCAACGTTTAAAGAAGACAAGGCACTTGAAGAGAAAGAAGAACTGGATTAGAATTAACTTTTTACTATATTGGCTATGTTTGTTATTTAATTAATCAGTTATTTTGATAACCGGTTAATTCTCTGTAAAAGATTAAACCTGTTTTAAAAAATTAATCGGTTAATTTGCCTTCCTTAATTCAAAGCTCAGAAACTGGCATGTAAAAAAATACAGCTAACCGCAACTATATTTTCTGTGCTTGTAGTCTATTTCTGCATTCATTTGCTTTATCTTGGCTGGTTATTGGTTATGATATTTTGGAATTGCAATATAGGCGAACGAACAGTTTTGCACGGCCCAAATTACGATATTTTTGCAAAAACTTAAAAGAATTATAAAACATTTCAATATTAAATTGTATATAGCAAATATGATATCGTATATGAATAAAATTACCAAAACATATACAACGTGATTTGGAAACATGATTTAAACAATACAAATAAAATGTATTTAAAAATATCAGGAGTGTATACATACTTATGTTGCACACTGTATATCCAAACGGGTTGCAAAAAATATAGGGTTATTCACGGTGGGAGAGATCTCAGCAATTAATTGTGGATTATATTTGACTTTTTTTCATTTCCAAAAACATATTCCAATATACAGTATATTTAAAAAAAAAAAACGGGCACGGGTCAACTTTTATTTTTTAAGTAAATCACAATTTTTTTTCAAATTTTTAGATTCTCTATAAGATTGTTTTATAAACATATTCCATAGTGAAGCCCGGTACTCCCTATACAGTTCGATTTATTAATTCGATTCGTCAATACTCATGATTGAACGCACTGGGGAATCATTTCAATGTCTGCCAAAAAACAAAAGATTTGATCCGGACACATAGTTCGCCGAAGTCAAGGCCTACTTGATTATTCACCTAAAAGACGAAATAACCGCGCAACGAATCGCAGGGACCAACGAGACCTTCTACACTATAGCCCGCTACCCACTATTAATTCATTCGTCCATTCGTTGATTCACCCGCATATCTTGGGGGGTCCCATTCGTCCGTTCAACTAGTTGTGCTACGATTTCATTCAAACATTGAAATGCATAAAATCCATGCAAAAGAAGTAAATAAAAATTGATGAATAGTGTGGATGAAGTATTCGTCCATTCGTTGATTCGCCCATTCGTTGATTTATATGAGTTGATTAAAGCCCTCTCTTCACTATTCGTCCATTCGTTCATTTGTCCGCATAGTGTGGAAGGTCCGGTTCATCCGTGCGTTTCATCAAATAGGCTTTGACCTCGGCGAACTAATCGTCCGAATCAAGTCTTTTGTTTTTAATGTATTTTCAAATATTGAAGACACATGAAATCCATGTGAAAGCAATAAATAACAATTGGTGAATGGTGTGGATGAAATATTCGTATATTCATCGATTTGCCCATTAATTCATTCATATGAATGTACGAATCGAATGAACGAATCGAACCGACGAACCGAACCGAACCGAATAGTAGCGTAGTAAAATAGGGGGCTTAATCGAATTAACGAATTGAAACGAATGGTGATTAGCGGGCTTAAACGGATGAATCAACCAATCGATGAATGAAAGAATAGTGAGTAGCTGGATTAAGTTCAAATGTTTTCGAGATATCTACGTCTGAAAATTGACAATGCCGGACTGCGAGGCTGTAAAATCTAAGCGGTTCGACCTACGGCAAAACCAATTTAACATTCCTATCTTTGCTTTTTATTATCTTTATTATGGCATTAACCTCTGCTTTAACTGCTCTAAGAAGAAGTAAAAAATTTTTTGATTCTCAATACATCTTCCTAAAAAGTTTAATGTCAAGTTAAATTGGAAAGTGACACGGTAATTCTTAAATAAGCAATAAACTCTTTAGAACGAATAGTCGTATTAAATTAGATTTATGAAAATAAATATTTATAATTTATTATATAATAAAAAAGGTATTACTAATAAGTGGGTGAACTACCCAATACATATAGAGAGGCCACTCCTAATAATTTTACTGTCCAAGGAAACGTAATTTAAATTTTTAATACCTGGGATTGACCAGCCACTTTTTTGTTATATCTGTATATTTATTGGAATTAAACGATTTTATGAGATTGGAGGAGGCTCTCCAATTTTGTTGAAAATTATTTGTCAACATATTATACTAGTGAAACTGATTTTATACCCTAAAAAATCGGTATATTTGCTTTACCTGGAAGTTACCTCGTTATGATTTTTTTCCATTTATTAGGAATAATGAAGTGTGGCCCCATTTAGTTCAGTACGTGTTCACAGTATATATATATGTGTTTCATATAATGTCTTTTCAAACATTTTTATTGGGCTTCATTTTGTTCTATCATATTGGATTCCTACCAATATTTTACCAGTTTCTATCTATGCCATACTTGACTTTTCAATAAGTAGTTTATATATTATCACATACCGTCATTTTGTTACGTCACAGCTTTACCCATTTACCTCTATATCACACTTAATTCTTGCACAAAAATTGAAATTAATTTAATAAATAATATTTTTAAGCTGATTGTCCTGGATTCATATCAAAATGTTACCAGTTCATTTCTATGTAACACTTGATTTCTTTGCATAATTTGAGGTAAATTGGATAATTAGTTTTTTAGTAATAATTTTTTTAACTTTCTAAATGGTTTTCGTTAACGATCCTCTTGTTATGTTAGAATGGTGCATTGTTTAAGGTTGGGATCCAGCAAAAAAAAAAACAAAAGTATTTTTTTTAAATTGCCGACGTTTCGCAACTTTATTGTTGCATCCTCAGGCCACATATATAGATTTTATATTCTCTATGTAGCCCATATTATCAGCCTTTACCTACTCCGTTGGTCCTCAGATATTTCCCAGATATTTAGTTTCTAAAATATCTTGACGACAACGCCAATAATAAATAAATAAATAAATTCAATATATGAAGTGGTATAAATCATACGAAAATCCAAAATAACGCACAAAAACACAATACAAAGATAATACATATAGTCAAGTTACAAGTTTTTATATATAAAAAAAAATTCCAGGAAACATAGTAACAAAATAAAAAAACGAACAAAATGTTCAGTGCCAAAAAAATATGAATATACAGAGTTTCCGTTAAGGAAGTTCACTAACCATATCTTGTAAGGCCTTCATGTTGACGTCTTGAAAACAACAGACAAGAGAAATTGACTGAAATTATTTTTAAGTTTCTAATTTCACCGCAAGGGGGCGCAGCTGCTGAGGTGAATAATTAATTTTAAGAATTCTACAACCACTCCAGAACTAGGTATAACCTTATTGGAAAGCTGAGTTTAGTTTCTATAACTTTGGTTTATTGTCCTATCACCCTTGATAAGAGTGGGGAAGCTATTGACTTATAAAAGTTTTAAATTGGTATATCTTCCAAAATCCTTATCCGAACTGAACTTAGACTTATTTAAAAAGAACTTTGAAGCTATTTTTGAATTTGGTTCGAGTGATACTCCCTAGTTTTTTTTTATAGTTGTATATGGGGTTTTGTTGCTTGCACATCGATATCTTTAGTAGTTTTGAAGCTTTCGAATTTTCAAGGTCTTATTTTACGACGAAGAAAAAATGTCTCGAGTAAAAATATATTGTTTTTTCGTTAATATTATCGGAAAGACAGTTTTTCAATACACAAAAACAAATTTTATTGGAAGAGAAAAAGATAAATATGAAAAAAAAAATCGTGTCGATAATATTAAACGAAAAAAAAAACTGGGGACATATTTTTCTTCGTCGAAAAATAAAACCCTGCAAAGTCGAAGCGTTTTAGGGTTACTTGGATATCCTCTTAAAAATGGTATTAAACAACTATTAGGTTTGATTGAGGAGAAAATAAAAATATTATTTTGGAATACTGGGCAAAAATTATTAGAGCTTTATTAAATTATTTATAAATAACAATAATGCAATATTATTTGATACTTTTGGCTTTCCTTTTCCTAGACTTAGAGCTGGTCCAAACTCTGTTAGAACTAGGGATGAACGATATTAAATTTTACCTTGTCGATAGTTCATTCGATTATATTTGCGACAAAGGCGGTTTGGGGGCCACAAATTACTGAAGAGCAAAAAAAGTCCTCATTTTTTAAATTTGTAATCGGTTTATTCGTCTATCTCTCGATATTCTATCTTATATATATTATAACTATCGATATTCTATCTTACCTATCGACATTATCAGCTACCTATCGACGTCATCGGATGCCTATCGGCATTATTTTACATCTATCGGCACTTGTCGATTATTATTCGATATGCCACTGACCTATCGATAAGTATCAGAACCGAAGTTTGTAGCATGTCCACGTGCAGATGAGCAAAAGCGCCAATGACAAAAAAAGTAACTTGATGACACAAGCAAACAACAAAAAAACAGCACTTTGTAGGTAATCTGATAACAAATAAAACTAAAAATTCTAATCCGTAAAATGATTTCCATCAACTAGGATGCATCGATTTTGCTTTCAGAGAGTCAATTAAACAGCAGTTTTAATGTATGCCTTTGATATAGCGTTTATGGTAATTTTGATCGTCTCAATGATATTTTTCCGGGTCGTTGGACTCGTTGGTCCATTTTTATAAACAAAGAACAAAACATTTGATCCTTCGCCATAAATAAAATTTGTCCAAACAACTTAAATCCGGGGACCCTACCGCTCAAGGAAATAATCTTCCAATGCTGGTCGAGATAATGAACGATTTAATATAACTTTTTTTTCGTTAAGAATATCGAAAAGTCAGTATTTTTTTCATATTGTTGTTCATTCTGTTTCAAAAAAAGTTTGTTTTTGTTTATTAAAAAACTATAGACTTTTCAAACGAACGAAAAAATAACATATTTTTTACTCGGAGACATTTTTTTCTTCGTCACACAATAAGACCTTGAAAATTCGATGCATTTTTAAAGTCAATCGCGTTATCTTGTGTTTGGTTGATCTTTTGGCTCGTTTGTTAGACTAAACTACAGATATAACCCAAAAATTTGTATTCGGGTATCTCTTGAAATGATGAATATGTCTTAATACACTTCTTTGACAATAGCTTAAAAACTAATAAAGATAACATGTGTAGTTTTCTTCAAAACTTCGGTCTTTATAACTAGCGTAGGAAAAGAGTTAAAAATATTTTTAAGAAAATTGAAAAAAATTGTAATCATTACAAACAAATGCAATAAACAATTTAATCAATTTGTGAAAAATTAAAGAATGTCACTTGATCTGAATCAAAAAACAGCTTGAAATTTCTCTTTAAGTATTCATCAATTCGGATAAAGGTTTCAGAAGATAGAGCCATTTAAGTCTTTCGTAAGTCAACAGCTCTCTCCACCCTTATTTAGATGACAATAAGTATAGAACTAAAGGAAATTAACACAGCTTTCACAGAGTTTTTGTAAAATTTTTGAAATTTATTGTTCACCCTAGTAAGTGCGCCCCCTTGCGGTCAATTTAAAAACTTAAAAATATTTTCAGTCAATTATTATTGGTCACTTTTGTCTTTTTCTTTTTTCAAAACACTAACATGACGGATTTTCAAGATATGGATCGTGAACGCCCATAACTGAATACCTCGTATAATAAAAATACTTTTGTAACACGAGTTTAGAAGCTTTTAATATGGCACAAATGTTGAAGAATTCAGGAAGTGGTTGTACATCTTCCTAGTTTCATAAATATTAAAGTTTCGGGAGAAGGCTTAAAAAGGAATCGACTGGCATACATTTCCAGAGCTGTGACAGTTGAACAAACACAAGAAACTTTTTTTTCTAATATAGAAAAGATTTATTTTGATTCGAACAAAGGTCTGCGTTTTTATTTGTAAGTGCCTGCATTGCAAACATATCTCATTACAAAAAGCAATTTCATTTGAACCTTCATTCCTGTCAAGAAGAAAACTAAAAAGAAATGAATGATACCGTCAAAAACGTGCTATATCTTATCTTCGAAAACTAACTACGAATATTGGGGATAATAACCACCAAAACGGCTATAGTTGCCAAAGGCAAATTATACTCCGAATAGAGGATCCATCCAATGTTAAACAAATTGCCGGCTAAATGGAGTAAATGCACATTTATTTTACAGTTTATCCAGAAAAGGCGGCACCTTTTGGAGATAATCGAAAAGGCAGGAGAAGGATTTTACATGAAGATAAGAGTAACTCATAAAATGCCCTTTCGTCCACTACCTGCCGGGACGCGTGGCGCCAGCGGTTGTGTGTCTGCCCTTGGTGCTCATGGTCCCCGGCTCGATTCCAAGTAGGGATGGGCGATATTAGATTTTACCTATCGATAGGCGATAGCCCATCACCAATCGATATATTTTATTTATCAATATGTCGATAGGTGTCCTTACCTATCGATAGGTATTTTTACCTGTTACTTCTCGATAGTTCATAGCTACAAAAAAGTCCCCAAGTTCCATAGAGCGCTTGTAAATATGTAATTCGTTTATACGTAACTACCGACGTTCTCGGCTACCTATCAATATCATATTACCATCGATATCATCGGATACCAATCGATATAATAGCTATCGCCACTTATCGATATATTGATTTTTTTTATTTACCTGTTATTCATTATACCGCTGACCTATCAATAACTATCAATATATCGATAAAAAGGCCATCTCTAATCCCGAGTGAAAACAAATTTTGTTAAGGTTGGAACACAAAGGAATTCCCGTAAAGGTTTAACGCAAAAACTAACCTACAAAATCTAAACTTAAAAAGGAAGTAGACATTTGTGGTACAAAAATAGTGATAATTTTGATATTGGAACTAATTATAATCTTTTAAAACCTATATTTCAAAAAAGTATCTAACAAAACACCGAAAAATACACAAGAGAAATAAAGTTTGACGTAAATAGAAGGAAACGAATTACTTAATTTACATTGTGTTCCTCGCTTTTAAAATAAATTTAATGCCCCCGACATCTGGTGAGTAGAGAGTAGATGGTTGAGTGCTCCATCAGTAAAGCGCTGAATAGAATGTAAAATACGTCATAGATAAAAGAAATACGTCCGTCATCCGTTTACGTAAAACTTTATTCCTCTTTGTGTATTTTTCGGTGTTTTGTTAGATACTTTTTTGAAATATAGGTTATAAACGGTTATATTTAGTTCCAACCTCAAAATTATTACCCATTTTTGTACCACAAATGTGTACTTCCCTGTTAAGTATCGTTTTTAGCTAAAATATTTACGGGAGTCCATTGTGTTCCACGGGTAATATGCTAAAATCACCATTTAAATATTGTCGGTCCATGATATAATAAACCTAAGAAATGATATCGCGCATTCCCGCCTCGCTCTGCTACGTCATCACATGATGATTTTCAGTGACTTTTCGGTTGATGTTTAAAAGTGTTTGCGGATTTCTGCGTCCTTTTTTGTATTTAGATAATTAAACAACTATAAATATGAGGTGTGCTGTGTTCGGGTATGCCTGGGATATTCATTCAATTTTGATAGAAACATAAGGTTTTTACGCTTGTTTAAACGCAAAGCTAAATTTAATACAAATTTGGCGCGGATATGCTCAAGGCATTTTGTTAAAGATTACTATATGTCATTAATCTATATCAAAAAAGGCAGCAATGTAAATCTAGACGAAACAGTAGACATTTTTACTTAAAAAAAGAGTTTTTCAACTATATTAAGGCTATATTTTATTTAAATTTTATTTGTTTATATAATAACAAACGATAGCTTGTGCACATAAAGGTTAAACTTCTTTAGCGTGAGTTGTTTTATTCCCTTTCATACCTGCATTTTTTTTAATTAGACCTCCTCCCCTCAAATGGGACCTAGTTACGTCCCTGTACTTATCAATAACACAGATTAGCATTTTTTAGTTATAAATTGAACTAAATATAAACACGTATAACAAAATAACAGTATAAAATTAAATACTGTCGGGTTTTATACAACCTTAACTCCTTCTTTACCGTAATTTTTGTATCTTTATTAAATAAATATATAACTACCATGTCATAAGTTTTTTATTTTAGTGAGTTATATGTCAATGTTTCGTTAGAAAAACATTTTTAATTGAAAAAATGGTAATATAATGTCTAAACGTTAGAAACGACATGCATCTCCTAATAATAACGTGACTGAGCGAACCGGACGCAATTGACACCGTCTAGATATCATACCTTCCGTTTATTATATCATGGTGTCGGTCGGTTTGTTTGGACTCGACGATAAACTGTGGGTTAGTAGGTTCTATATATCTGTGTAAAACACAACTAAGAAACACAGCGTAGGTATTTTTTTGTGGACTTATATGATTAATTATTTTCCATCTTACCGTAGAACATAAAAATTAGGTGTCAGTTTTTAAAAACCTGAAGAATATTAAAGCTCGTTTGGGCGTTTTCACACTGGCCGACACGACAACGACACGATTAGGACAACGATATCGCTGGACGCGTTACCTCATGTAATTCAATTGGAATGCTTTCACACTCGACGACATGTCGATATCGTGTCGTTACAAGAAACGACATGTCGTTGAGGAGCAAGCAGTCCTGTCGTGCCGTGGCAATTTTTGTTTAATAACTTGTTGCATTTTTGTGAGAGGTGTTGAATACACTGGTGTTGTGGTAGAATTTTTGGGCGAAACTAAAGGAAAATGGCCAGTTTTAAATACGATATCGTAACATTAATTGAACTAGTGGAATCTAAGCCCTGTATTTGGAACAAACCCCACGAAAATAATAAAAATAAAATACTCCGTGAGAAAAGTTGGCAGGAAATATATCAATATTTGGAGGATGGATACGAGGAATTATCACAAGTGGAAAAGAAAAAGACAGTTAAGTACTATCTTTTATGTAATAAAACTTAAATTTTTGACAACTGCCAGGGTAACTGTCCAGTTTCACTAAAAAAATAATTTGCAAAAGAAGTGCGTATACCTTGTCCTATTTTATTAGTTGTTTGTGTTTTAGTAGGCGGTAGGTTTTGTAATTTAGAACCAGAATTTATAGTCAAATCTTCCGTGCGATATCCATCTCTTTTGCGTATTATATTATGTAGTACAACACAAGTTTTAATAATATTTTTTGAAAAGGTTTTCGAAACATTTAGTGATCTGTGAAATATTCGCCATTTGTTGCTCAAAATTCCAAATGCGCATTCCACATATCTGCGAGCTCTGTGCAATCCGTAGTTAAAAATACATTGTTTGATACTCAAGTTATGATTTGAGAAATCTTTTAGAATATGCTCATTCATTGGGAACGCATTATCGGCTACAAAAACATAAGGAACTTTTAAATTTATTTCTGGTGTTAAAGGTCTTGCTTCTGGTATGTCTAGTTCACAACTTGTTAGTCTTCTCCAAAACTCAGTACTTTGAAGAATGGAGGAGTCACAATTCTTTCCATATACTCCAATATCCACGAATAAAAAACTGTAATCTGCATCAGCAATTGCCAAAAGGACTACAGAGTAATATTTCTTATAATTGAAATTCATCGATCCTGCATGAGGAAAGTTTTCGATACGAATATGTTTTCCATCAATAGTTCCAAGACACTGAGGAAAACTAGCTTTTTTTGGAATTCATTGGCTACTTCTGTCCAGTCGTCTTGTTCCATCTCTTTGAGGTAAAGAGCTCGGAATGTATTCCATATCTGGCTACACGCAAGGTTTATATTTTTGCTTAATGTAGATATCACAATTCTATAATTATCATGCAATTCTATCAGCGTGCACCACGTAGCTAAATATCTAAAAAAAAAGCAATCTTCATTTACTTAATCTGTTATTTTTTGCAGGATAGATGATTATTCCTAAATGGACTAATATAAGGGAGATTGAGATCTTTAAGAACAAAAAGTGGCAAAGGAGCCAAAAAAAGCTACATATACAACGAGCATCTCCAATTTTTACAGAAGGTAGGACAGAAGGATGAGACACAGAGTAATTTTAGCCAAGATCAAACAGAGGATCACAGAACTGAAGCCGAGGAGATAACAGATTCGCAACTGTTCACTGAATCTTCGCATCCACCAACAATTTCGAAGACGCAGCCTACTCCATCACCCTCTCGATCAACTTCAAGTGAACGTCGACCAAAATCAAAAAGGCAATTGGATGACATAGAACGTGAAATCTTATCAGAATTAAAAAAAGGAAAACAAGCAGTTGAAACATGTTCAGGAAATGCTTCCCATATACAACTTTCTCGATTTGATCAAGAAATATTACTCATGTCCTTTATTACATATATACGAGACATGACTGAAACAGAATTAATGGATTTTCAAATGGAAGTTTTAACGACTATTAAAAATATTAAACAACGGCGTGTTCTAAATCCACGACCTTCTCAACAGCAGCGTATTAATCCATCACAACAGCAGCATAATCTTCCACAGGCTTCGCCTGCGATGAGCCAGTCAGACTCCTACCAAAGTGCGCTCCAAGGTTTTGATTATCAATCGCCTCCTCCTTCCGTTTATCACATGGAACAGCAACAACAAGAACAACCTTCTCAAACATTTTTGATAAACTGCAGAGGGGCAAACAAGTATCAGCAACTATTTAATGATACTCCGTCATATGACATTACGAAATAGATTTTTAAATCTTCTTTTTTTCTGTATATTAGTTTGTTAATTTCTTATCACAAAATAATCCTAAGTGTTTCTTTTCTATAAATATATTGAGTTACAAATAAAACCCAAAACAAAATGATATATAAGTCTTACCTTATTGTCACTGCCAGCATGTCTTCGGGTGGTATGCTTAGTCTAAATCCAATATCTTGCTTTTTGTTTATATTAATTATATTCTCTAATATGTAGTCAAATGTATTTTTGCTCATACGAAAATAATTAAAAAACTTAACTGGATCATTAGCCAACTTCTCAAAGTATAATAAGTACCCTCTAAATATCTCACTTTAATAATTGGATGTACCCATAAATACCTTTGCTTACATCATTTTTTGTGCCTCAAATATAATAAATATAGTAAATACAATTTGTTAAGTTTCGTCATGACGAACGGCACACAACAACAGCATATGTCGTGTCGTTGAATGTGTAAACCACCTGCCGGATATCGTGTCGGCCAGTGTGAAAACGCCCTTTAGATTAGATATTATAAGAAAGAGCGGCTTTCAGCTTAGATTTTACAGTTTTAGAAAATATAAAGAAATTAATTTTCCTACCTTAATATCTCGACCCCAATTGAATGTTAAAATATATAATAATGCAACAAATGCTTAGTTACACATAAAATCGAAATATGTTATAATATAAAAGGTGTTCAGGTGTCCAAGTCTTAAAAATTGCAAAATGAAAACGACAACAAACATCACAATTAACTGTAAATACATAACCTATTTCTAAGATATATTTGTTGCAGTAACTTGATTACTATGCTGGTTACTGAAATATTAATATAGAATGTTTCAATTACTTTAACTCCTTTTCCGATTCCCCGGAAATCAATGAAAGATATCAAAAATTTGTAAAAAGTGGTTAGTTAATTGACTAAAATTAAAACTATTAAGAGCTAAAAGAAAATCCACGGCGTCATCAGCATAGGCATCACGACGCCAAGAAAAAACAAGACAACTGCAGAAACTTTTAAAGTGTAAAATTTAAATCGACGTATGAAACTTTATTAGCACCAAATTTATATACTGATTTTTGCGTTATTTGTTTTTGACATTATTAGAACAAGAAAAATTGAATTCAGTCTTTGTGTCCTTGAAGCCGCGACTGAGGCGAAACAGCCGTAAGAAATGTATTGACGAATGGCGACGCCAACTGAAAAAGCCACGAAAATTGATCCCGTCTTGTAACAAGGAGATCCCCATCCAAATCAGGAAAAGTATGATCTTAATAAACTCAAAATAATAAAGTTCGTTGACCACGTTCAAAATATAAACTGTAATTTACTGTCTGCCTGTACTAGTACTATATGGTATCGAAGACGAAAATGCCCTTTCAATACGGGAGGTGAGGAAGTTTCCGGAAAATTTTGACACAAAATGGATATACTCATGACTTGAAACAGATCTGAAAGGAGCCCTGGAATCTGATGTCTTGAAAAGAGACATTTTGTTTTTTTTTAAGATAAAACCATACTTGGAATTGATACTTCGAATTGGTTCAAAGTATCCGGCAACGTCCGAATATCTACGAATGAACAGGTAAATTGTTTCAAAATTAGTACAGAAACGAATAATAATATAGCAACACAATTACATAAATTTTGATAATATAAGTTGAAGTTTTTGTAGAGAACTTTAATAGTAGATGAAAAAAAAATAGATTTTCGATACTATCTTTTTTAAAAGTACATTTATCAGATTTTTTAATGTTTGTTATCAAATACTATTATTACTTCAATTCTGTTATAGATTTATCTTAAAACCTAGGATTAATAACAACATTAAATATTTACAATAAAAAACACCGACGTGAATTAAGAGATTACTAAAAAATACCAATAAATAAGCGACATACCCCTTGCCAAACCCTTTTTCCAAATATCAAGTTTATTGCCGAGCAAATAATGAAATGTTCAATAAAAACATAATATTTTATAAGACTTTGATAATCTTCTAATCTTATCTAATAATTTAAGGCAAATCAATCTAAAATTTAATTGGGAATTAAAAATGTTATTGAAGTGCTATTCGGCAATTCACTGGGAATACCCACCAAAAGAAAATGCAATAAGCTCTTATCTGCAACGAGCAAGAATAAAGATTTTATTTAGTGTTGGCAAATGACCAAACGGTCATTTATATAGGTATTTTTAACAACGTTCGGCCGCATGTTTAAACATTTTCTTTTACCTTAATCTTTCGTTGGTTCAAATAAGGTTGATTATGACAATTCATTTAAAAAACGTCGATTAGCAAATATCAGTCATTTATATATCGGTCAGTTATAAACGTAAGTAAGTAACCAGTCATTTTCCGAAATCAGTCATTTGTATGGTTATGTTACTTTTTATTGGTATTTATATTTATTATATTAACATAACTAAATCTTATTTTTTTATTTCATTATTTTTTCTTTTCTTTTGATACTTTTCTTGTAGCAGGACTGACATTTTTGCTACCACAAAACGTACAAACAGGAAATTTCTGCAGTGTGGACCTTGTGTTTTTTGAAATATCTTTGAACTAGAGAATGTGCCTTAACTATTATTATATTATCAAACATCTTTAGCCTGTTTGTTTTTATTTTGTCGTTCTGAGTTTGAAAAGAGAACTATTTTGTGTTACTTATATTTCCGCACCGGCAAAGCTTAAACCAATACACTAAGAGGCCGTGGTGTAAGACCTTAGTGCTCTCCCATTTTAATTTCTCTGACGTTGTTTATGGTCCTTGTCGGGATGCTTTAGACACAAGATGCATCTAGAAAGCTCAGAACAGCTTTCTTTGTTTAATATACGGTATACGACGACGGCTTAATATGTCAAACCAGCGTAAACTCTATTCTGCGTGTTTTTTTTAAATCCTTAAATTGGGGAAACCTCTGTATTTGCTTGAAAAAGTGTCATTTCGAACCGATGTCCACAATCTTAACTTGCGATTACATCACAAATTAACTATTCCTTTCCATAGGAGAGAAACATATTAACTGTCTTTTTTTAGAATATTGCCACCTGCTATGGAATTAGGAACGCTGACTTTACTTTGTCATTATGTGCCTCCAAGAAAAGGTATAAAAGGTACACCCCCCTTTTTAAACGTATAAATATAGTTCGAGGAACTTTTTTCCTCAGTCTGGTTTTAGTCTGGTAAAGAATCACAACAACAACAAAAAGCACTGCCGCTAGCAAAAACTAGAAAAAAACAGGCGCCCAGGGTCCAGGTAAACAAACAGCCGTGTACCGTAATTGCCGTCCAATATCAGAGGTAGCGGTCGATGTTAATAACAACCATCAATGACTATAAAAAAACATTTTATATTGCGGTAATTTGGGTATATTTCGCTTCTTTATAAATGTTTCTCGTAATTCGCCACCCAATAGATATGTCTACCACAACTTAGGCAACTGCTTAAGGTATTACATCCCTGGCGTAATTTAGCAATCGCCTGAACGGGGATTCGAACACATATGCGCCAGATCCAAAGCCGAATATCATACCGACGATTAGCACACTCATGCTGAACGTTCGACAAAAATTGTTTATACTCCGCCTCTCGCCAAGAGCAGCCAATCAAATAGCAGGATTTATCTTACGTTTCCAACTGTATCAAAAACTAACATCAAGCCTCGCTGCCGATTTGGATTATGTAGAATGAGCGGATAATATCGAAATATTATTAACAATGTTTTGCAAAAGCAACATTTTTCCTGAAATGAGAAAATAATCAGAACTGTTGCCTTTTTCCAGTAATCGATTAATTTTGATTAAGCGCAATGAAACATATCGTATGATTAACGTAACAAAATAATGGAATATTTTAGTTTTCCAATTAATCATTGCCATCTCTAACCTCCGTGTAGTGGTTAAATGAACAGCTACCAGTCACCCAGAAGGCTGCGGTTCGATTCCCACGTATTGGCATCTTTAAAATTAAAATCCGTAGTTTTGTAAATAATAATGTTTTATTTATCAGATTGCGTTTTTGGTTAGTCCCAAGGCCCATTAACTCTAAGGTTATCTCGATGAGCAGCTATCGGGCGAGGGGGATGCGCGGGTGAGACGGAGGTCGTGACGTCGACTGGCGACCCGATCTGACAAGGCGGCCAGTTTTTTGCTTATTCAGCTCGACGTTTTCGTTGCGATAATTGTCAGTTGTGTTTTTCAGAGTATTTTTTAAGATGTTTGAACAGTTAAAAAATTGCGTTTACTGCAAATAGTATACCTTTAGTTAATAAAATATGAAAAACACTTATAATATACATAAGCTGTCCCCACAGTGTGTTCTCGGTTGATATCTTGGTACCGGTTAGAAATAGAGAAGAAATGTATGGTAGACTATTAAAAACTAAATCAGGAAAGTGTAAACCGTTTTGTTCTAATTTGAACCCTTTAGTTTAGACTCTATAGCTGTTAAAAATTGAAAATCCCAGTCAATATCTCGAAAACTATTAAACTTAGGCCTCTGCACAATATATGAAGTTGACGTAGAATTTTAGATAAAATTCAAATATGTAATAAAATATAGTGTGTTTCATATATGAAAAACTATTTAAGTAGGTATATAAGTCATCCTATATACTAATATTTATATTTAAACTTTTTCTCCATCTCTAACCATTATCACCAAAACCGAGAACACACTACTGGGGCATTTTGTATAAAAAAATGTACATTTTCTAAAGTTATTCAAATATTTGTCATGCTAAAACTTTTTACAAGAATATTTTTTTGAGACTTTTAAAAATACATCATATTTTTTCAAATACTATGCGAACTTTTTGAAATGCACTCAGCAAAAAAACTTGGTTAAAATTTGAACCAACATAAGTTTAAAATTATAATAAACTAAGGCTGCATTTTTTAGTGTAAAAAAACGTATCAACAAATGCAGCGATTCTTGACCAATAGAGATCTTGACTATCACAAGTCCGGTAGATTTACAGATAAAGGCTTATCGGACCGCGTTTCAACTCGCTGTCAATACTAAAATGGCTGCGGTATAATACAAAACTCATGACTATTTTTTTTGTCATTGTTGATGATGGTTGTTACCATCAGTCAATTATTGATTAATCAAATGATCGATTAAACTTTTCTAATTAAAGGGTTTGTTACAAAGAGAAAATGAAAATTTCAATTGTGTGTGTACGTGAACACCATATAACTAGAAAAGTGCAATAGTTAGCCGCACGCTTATTAGAACATTTTGATTAAGGATCACGTTAGAAACAAAATGCTTGAATTTAAGTCTTCAAGAATTTTTACCCTAATTTTTGTAGATTCTGCCAGTTTTAGCAATAACCGCCATTTTAAAATTTTGGGGAGGAATTAACTTTGAAACGAAATGGAGAAAGAGGGACATTAAATAACTCCACTGTAAGTTACACCTCCAATGTTTCAATCGTTTTCGATTTAAGTGCAGTCCTAAGAATTTTGTTTCTTTTACTTCCCTCGTAAAAGGTAAATATTGTGTTGTGAAAAAATCACCCTCAAAGATTTTTTCTATTCGCGGTATAGTTAAAAAACTACTTATCTTATTGACTTCCAAATTTGCTCAAAAATTAAGGGTCGTATGGGGATGACTAGTAACATTTTGGTAAAAATCCAATATGGCAAAAAAAAATGGCGGCCTAGTGAAATGTTAAAAAAATTATCACAAAAAACTGCTTATCAATTTATCTCAAATTTTGCACAAAAACCAAGTATTATGTAGGAAACAAATGATTTTGGTACGAATCCAAAATGGCGGAACAAAATGGCGGCTTAGTGAAATATTTAAAATTTCAACCTGAAAAACTTCTTAATGGACTGATTTAAAATTGTGTGCCATAATTGTGGTATACAGATGAACTAGTAAAACTGTGGTATTAATTCAAGATGGAGGAACAAAATGGTGGCTAAATAAAATATTTGTAATCTTGGAAAAATCAAATTCTCAAGTTTTACATATCTTCACGTTTTAGCTTCCCTAGATGCCAAAAAATGTTGTATCATATCCTTCGGTCCGTCTGTCAGTTAACGGCATACCTTAAAAACTACTTCTACTATCACAATGACTTCAAATTTCCGACAAAAATTAAGGATCATATGAGGGTTGATCTAGTAATACTTTGGTAAAAATCCAATATGTCGGAATAAGATGGCGGCCTAGTGAAACATTAAAAAAATTATTACTGAAAAAAATAATTATTCAATTTACCTCAAATTTTGCACAAAATTCAAGTATTAGTTAGGAATAAACTGGTAACATTTTGGCGTCAATATAAAATACAAAACAAAATGACGTCCGAATAAAATATTTAATAAATCTGCCTGAAAAAATTACTTATTCGTTTAATTTCAAATTTAATTAAGTGTGATAAAGGGATAAACTGATAAAGTTGTAGTACGAATTCAAGATAACGAACATAATGGCGACCAAATAAATTTTTAAAAAATTAACTTAAAATCTTATTCAATTAACTTAAATTTTGCAGAAAAATTAAATGTAACATAGGGATAAACTGCTAAGTACGAATTCAACATGACGTAACAATATGGCGGTGTGTTAACGTAAAAATTTCTTATTGTATTTATTTTAAATTATGCTCAAAAATCAAGTATCGCATAGGTCGAAAATAGTAAAACATTGGTAGGAATCCAATTTGATGGAACAAAATGGCACCGAAAAAAAAATGTTTGAAAAGACGGTATATATGAGTTACTAAATGACTATGTACTGAACTAAATTGGGTCACACTTCACTGTTTCTAATAAAAGAAAAGATTTTTATATGCGACGCTCGGGCTAAATCTAATATGATGGACCGGCCTGATTTACTTCATTAACGTAAATAGTAGTAAATGTAACAAAGTCTTGATAATTAATAATAAGTTTTAAATAATAAAATTCAAGACTTGTTTCCCATTTTGGCCCCATCTACTTGTTTATATATGTACAGGGTCAACCACCATAAAAAAAACAAGCTTAAACAACTATTAAAAATCAATATGATTTTTAGTAAGTGCATTGAGTCAGAAAAAAATTGTTTTGAATGGAATAACCTATATTTAAATACATTTAAAAAAACCCAAATTTTTCCCATTCTAAATATATATGTAGTTTGTCATTATTTTAGCTGTTTGTAACATTACTAATCGTATGCTTTACCACTCATTAACTCTTTTATATGTGATTGAAATCCTTGTTTAATTGTGATATACACCCATTAACCTTTTATTTGAATGGCATCTAAAGATAACTGGTGCTCATGTACCCTGATAATTTTCAGTATTTTGCGACTTCGCATACGATTAGCCAACACAAACGGCTAAAATAAAGATAATTTGGAATAGCAAAAAAGAGGGTTTTTATGTAATGTTTAAAATTAAGGTTATTCCATTTAAAAAATAACTTTCCGTTGCAGCGCTCTTACTAAAAGTCAAATTAAATTTTAAAAAGCATTTTCGAATTCTTCAGAAAAAATACACCGAATGGCTATCTGGAATTTTTTAAAAATAGATGTTCACTTTAAGCTGGTTGACCCTGTACACCAGTCATTCGGGAATGGTTCTGATCAATTTCGATTAATTTTTCGGGAAATATTCAGGGTATTGCCGGCTCAGAAAAATCTAGATTTTTCTGTGGTGCCAGGGAGTTCGTTCCGATAACGGGCATAAAAAATATTTAATTTTTTTTTGGGAGCAGGTTTCCGCAGTATTTTGAAATACTATAAAATGTTACCTTGAAATTTGGTGTTTGAATTGTATTTAATGAAAATAAGATTTGGATGAACCTTGAAGTTTAGACCTAGGGAGGCTCCTCAGTTTATTCTATAATTATGAATCTTAATTAACGTTGATTATATAAAATATCTCCATTCTAGAGACAAATTATTTCGTGTGTCAGTAAAAGAGATCTGGATGGATGACTGATGAAATGGAGTCAAAAATATTGTGTTACATACGATTTTTGGGGTTTTTATATAGGGGTAAGAAGTTTCTATACATATACATACAGATGCTTACTGGAGCTTTTATATATTTCCTATAACATCAGCTAACTAGGCTCTAAGGGAAATTAATATACGATGAACCCCAATAGTAGCTTATACAATGAGTATCCAAATTTTGAATTATTTTAACTATACAAACTTTAGAAAAGTTTGTATAGTTAAAATAGTTCCTTAAAATTTGAAATTGGCTTCAAAATAATAAAAACCATTTAAATATAGCGTTACTGGAGATATTAGAAACAACATTATATCTATGTGAATATGATGTCTTTAAAAGTATAATTTTTAAGGGCAAGCAATTGTATATTTTCTGTAATGTACTTAGTAATTCAAAAAAAATGTAATTTTTAAGACATTTAAAAATGTATTTTTTTTTACTTTTTTTTGGGTTTATTTTTGCACTCAGTTTAATAAAAAAGTTCCGTTTATGTTTGGCCACTTTTTCTATTATATACTGGTAGTGCCGGAATAATGCGTAAATATTCTGTCATGTCACTACATTCTTTAATGCATAATATGAGGCTATTAATAGTCTAGTAATTCACTCATTAATCACCTTTTTGCTATTGACATTGAAATCATAAATAATAAAGTGGTCGTTCTAACAATTATTGCGTATCGCCATACTTACATAAGTAAATGAGATAACATGGCGTGAAAAAATGGAACAAAATAAGTTTTTATGAATGCCTTACCTATATGTAAAAGAAATACTATTATTATCAATTGTTACAAAACCTCGAAAATTTGATCAGATAATCTAATATGATTACATTAATAATTGCGACTTACGGTAGGTCGTAAAGTGCTCGCCATTTTGTCACTATTTCAAAGTCTATTGACACTAAAAAAGGGCGCGATACGGAAAATTCGCGAGAGGTTTATATAAGCAATCCAACCAAACTAAACGTTCCGGGCACAGAAAAAATACTCTCCACCACACTGGCTTATTTATAGTTTTCGGGTCAAATAATTTTTCACCTTTTAATGATTGAATCTGGGCCTATCACCAAAGAAACTAAACAAAACTCGCGTACAATATCAAATTTATACGGATCAGAACAATAATACGACGAAAAATTAACGGATATTAAACCAAATCTTTTCATGATTATGGAACATATTTTATGGCGAAAGCTAAGCTAATAAAGTTTTATTTGAGGTTATTTGCAATTAAAACCCAACATTGTTATCAAGGTATGCAGTTAAGTTTTTATTGTTTCATATTACATAGCGTATGCCATTATTACAAAACGTATTCGTACAATGTTAGTTTTAAGCGTCACTCAAGTTTCTCTTTATTATCTTTGCGATGTGCGCTAGTTTAAAAATAGTCAAATATAATATGCAACCAGTAATTCGCATAGGGAAAAATAAACTAGGGGAAAGGCGGATAATAACGAGACAGTGGGTAATGCCCAACGATTGAAACGTGAAAAAAAAATCCCATTCGTTCCAATGAAAATGTAATGCTTCCTTGGGCAAAGAATTAAAGGAACAAGGCGTTTATAATAGTTGAGTCGTATATATTGAAGAAGCAGATTTGCCAGCGGACCAGTTTTCACCTGGACCTAGACTTTAGCAAACGTATAGATTTTTTTTGACTGTAAATACTTATTAGTTATGTGATTCTGTACCTGAATTTTAGAATTTATTTGTTGAACTGTTGCCGGTTGCCGTCAAAAATCTCTTAATGTTTTCTTGCCTGTCTACAAGTATTTTTTCCACCATCATGAATTTCACCACTGTTTGTTACTTTCTTCATAATAATTTGAAAATATTATCATTTTAACTTAATAATATTGCATCTAAATTTAAGGATAGGAAATATAGCTGTAAGACTTGTATTACATCAAATCTTGATTTGATATAGTTATGGCCAAGTAATCGTTTTTATAAATAAAACGCTTCTACAAAATGCATATTATTATTTCTATTATTTACAATAAATAAAAAAAGTATTACAATGAGGCAAGTATTTGAATTTCTTTTTATGTTGTAACACAGTAGATTTTAAATTTAACTTACGAAACATTTATTCTTAAAACTTAATTACGAATTCAAACCAGTTTTAGCTCTAATTTGATTGACTATCTATATATGAGTGGAGCTCATATGGTGATAATATTCATGGTTTTACAAACTTGAAACAAAATTACTTGACCACCATGTAAATATATTTGTCACTTGTGTCAATCATTTCAGTATATAAAATATTCTCAAAAGGTAAGCACTCACTGGTTCAAATTAATTTGGTTACTAACTTATGTGTTACATTAAGTTTTAACTGTAGTAAGCAACATATATTTTCCTATTATCCTATATATTTTATCACTTGACGCCCTTTAACTAATTTTTATTTCCTCGAAGTTATATCACGCTATATAATTTATTATATTATTAATAATAATAGTTCATGATCAATACAGTCAAACGTCTTATTGAAATCAAAGTATATTGCTGCTACTTTTTCAATTACCGAATTTACAGTATGAAAATTAACGATAACAGTGGATTTTTAAAGATTTAAACCAAATATGCTGATTACTATAAAATAGTATTTAATACATTTTATTAGGATAAGTAATAAAACATTATCGCAATCCTAAACGAAAAAAGCAGGCACTGCTGGTATTCCGTGGAAAAACTAAATAGTATAATAATACAAAGACAAAATTACTAAAAAGTTAATAACTATTTGTAAAAAAGTCAAATGAAAACACATATAAGGTAAAATTTTACAGACTACAAGGCTGTAATTTTCTTATGATAAACACTATTAATTTCAAGTTTTATAGTGGTATATGATGGGTTATAAGGAATATTTTTACTCTATACAAAATTGACTGCCCTGTCTGGTTTAACCAGAAAAGCTATCAACTTTAATATTTTTATTGTAATTGTAAATTATGTTTATATCGTTTAATTTTTTATTTGTACAATTCTAAATTAAATATTATAAATGTTGTTTGGTATGTAATTAATTTTATTCAATGTAAATGCTAGGATACTTGAGTACCGAAAAAGAATAATATTTTCTTATTTTATTTTAATTGGGTGACCTATAAAACTATTTTTACTACTCTGGAATTGTGGGCTGGTGCTTCTTGTTGAAAATACACTTGATGTAATGAACAATGGGTAACTTGTCAATAACATTGTTTACTGTATTTTGGGGAAATTGCAAATAATGTTGCGAAATAAGAAGCTCATCAAAAACAATGACACCTACTTTTCGAGTTCCTAGTACTCCAAATTTTTCTTGGAATGCTCCTTCCTTTATTAAGTGCGGATTTTCGGTAGCCCAGTACCTAGTGTTATTACAGCTGAACCTTCCCCTATTGGTAAATCGGAAATTATCTGAAAAAAGAATTTGGCTGTCTCTGTTGCAGATCAAAACACCAGTTGCAAAAATTCAGTCTTTTGATAATCCGCTTCGTACGGGTGGTTTTAGATTTGGTATTTAAAGGATTTAAAGCCATGTTTATGTAGCATTTTTTTGTGCACATATTGATATGTATTGATGTAGTAGAATCAATTGCGATAGAAGACAATGTGTTAGTTTCAGCATCTTCACTGACTATATAATTCTCGCCTGGCGGATTTCTTTCCAGTGTTAAATATATATGTATGCATGTAGTATGTATTCTTTATTTGATCATTACAATTTACCCATAGGGAAGATCGTGTCAATACAAATATAATATTAAAAGTACCTAATAAATAATTGTTTTAAAATATGTATATATACAAAGGTTAAATTTAAAATACAAAGTGGAAATTAGCTACAATGACATCAGCTTTTTCAACCAATGAAAGTATGACACCGACGGATGTCACCAATTGGAAAACCACTGTATGTGCTCTAGCCTCCTTAAGATTGTTTTTCTATACCCTTATAATGTCAATTTGTTCTTCAGGAGTAAAATATATTTTTGCTATCAAAATGTAAGATAAAAGTCAAAATCTACAAGAACGTATCTACTTATAATTATTGTTCGTTGTTCAACTGTCAATACAATCTGAATATAAGAACGGCGGCAATGTCTTTTTTGTTTTTGTTTTAAAGCCACCTTAGATCAGAAATGTAATATTTATCATATATCAGTCTAAATTATAAAAATGTAATTGCACAGTCTAAATGGAAATATGTCAAAAAGTATTTGATATATATGAAAAATATTTAAAATTGTTTGTAAGTGATTTTTCAGTGCGTTTCTGGGTAAACCGGAATTATAACAAACAAGATTTACAGCTGGTTGCACAAAACTTAATTGCTCGCTGTCAAATTTGACATTCCTTTAAACATTCTAAATTTTAATTGAGCTTTCGGCGACCGATCATTAAAGTATTTAATTGTATTTATCTCCAATTGTTTTTTAAAAAAATGGAATTTATTGCCATTTATGAAGTTTCATTTCCTATTTTCACAAAAACTGTCAAGAATTGACATAGGATATGATACATGTTTTATGGTTTTAAGTAAAATTCAAAAATAAAACAATTACATATTGAATGAAGAGATTTCGGCTTTGACTTTGATACATTAAAAATATTAAACTCGATAGCTTTGCCTATTAAACCAGAAAAGACAGTGAATTGTTTATTTATAGAGTAAAATTCTTTCTCATAACCAACCACATGCCACTATCAAATTTGAAAGTGATAGGCACTTGTCATAAAAAACTTACAGCCTTGTAAGTAATTTCATGTTCACACAGTCATTCAGAGGGCATCTTTCCCACCACCTTAAAGCATGCCTTAACAACACCTATTTTTAGGAATAAGGGTGATCCTCACTTGTCGGAAAACTATAGGCCGATCTCTCTACTGCCTGTTATTTCAAAGGTAATGGAGAAGTGCATGGAGTCTCAAGTAGTTCATTACTTTGAAGCAAACAAGCTTTTTACTGACAGTCAATTTGGCTTTCAAGGGGGCAGGAGCACTTCACTGGGCATTGTAGATCTGACTGCTTACATTCTAGAGACATTTGACAAATTCGAATTCACTGCTTCCATATGTGATCTTAGTAAATCCTTCCACTGCGTCCCGCACAATATCCTTCTAAGAAAGCTTCAGGCCTATAACTTTAATCAATCAAGCCTAAGATTATTAGACTCATATCTATCAGGCAGAACACATGCTGTGAGATTTAGGGTTGAATCAACAAAGAGTAGTGTCACTACTGATGTCCTGCAGTGTTGAGACCAATACTTTTCCTTATATATATAAATGACTTCCCCATGGGGACCACAAAAGAACGATTCACACTTTTTGTGGATGACACCACAATATCTCTTGCAGCATCGTCACTTGAGGTAGTTATTGAGGGATCTGAGAGACTGCAGAATCCTGGTTTGCGTCAAATATGCAGGATGATGTTCTCGATGAAGCAACATGATGGAGTTGACGACTGTGTAAATCAGGTGTGATTCCTAGGTGTGCAGCTTGATCCGGGGCTGCTGTGGGATATCCAATGTGACATGGTTGCTGGGAAGCTGGGGAGTGTACTATTTCTACTGCATTGCCTTAAGGGTTGTGCTTCCCGACGTGTGCTGTTGACTGCTTACTTTAGCCTCTTCCACTCGGTAATGTCTTATGCAATTCTTACATGGGGACACGTGGCACAGTTGGATAGACTGTTTAGACTACAAAGACGGGCAGTAAGGATTATTCAAGGCTTAGGTTATAGAGATGACTGCAGGCATGCTTTCCAGAGTCTCAGGATATTGACCTTGCCATCTGTCTATACTCTGCAGAGCCTACTTTGCAGGCACAGTGATGTTCACTCTTATGATACCCGGGGCAGGGATAACATTGTTACAGTTTACTGTCGACTTAAGGAGACTCAGAATGGTCCTAGATACTTGGCAGCCAAATTTTATAACAAACTGCATGTTGAAATTAGAGCACTGCCATCCAGACAGTTCAAAACTAGGATTAGAGAATATTTGTTAGGTAAATCATTTTATAGTAACGATGAATACCTTCTCTGTGATTTTCAGTAGGCTTAACAATTATTATAATATTTATTGTGTATGTATAAATATTGTATGTAAAATTATTTGTTAAACATTGTTTTTACTATGGATTTATTGATATCTGTAAAAATGTTCATACAATCTCAATCATTTGCCTCTGAATCTATATTTTATTTAGGTTTAGGTTTTAATATATTTCCTAATATTATATTTTGACATATGTAAATACTATACAAATTGCTATACTACGGATTTGTCTAGATTTAAAAGTAGACTGTTATATCTGGCATCGAGGCACGTCTCACTCTGTGAAAAACATATCGATATGAATTGATTTGATTTCAGGCATGTATTAATAAAAATTTAGAGCCATTTTGCAAGTGAGTCTCTCCTCCAGATCAGTCACCCTCACCAAGGAGATTGAAATATCAAATCTAAAGAAATAGTCCAAAAATCTTAAATGCATCGTTTTGATTGTGCTCAAATATAATGTCAGTGTGACACTGGTCAATAGTTGTTTATGTCTTGCTTATTTCATTTTTTGTAGATTGCCTACCTTCAGACAAGAAAGCAGTTGTTTATAATGTCAACCGTGGGGAAACATTCCGATACACATCAACCTGTACTACTCCAGAAAACTTGAGAAGTGCATATAAATAGAAAAGGATACTGCTGAAAGAGAAATGCTTTGTTCTATGTTTCCAGCAGAAGAAACGTATAATTATTATAAATGGTCACTTCAACTTAAAATTTAACACTTCAACAAAAGAACTTTAGAATTCACTGATTTAATGAAATCTTATAACCTCCACCTATCCACACTGTTACTAGACAAAAAAAGGCATGTCTGGATAATGTATTTTGTAATCTGGATGTGGGTTATTATTCTTCTTTTATCTTTGATTGGGATCTTTCTGACTATCTAGGCATGGCCATTGAATTAGACGTTGATCCAAGCATCCAAACGTTTGTACCGTCAGTCTGTAGGCCTATAAGTGAGCAAGGTTTGTCCGATTTTTATCTTTTAATAGAAAATATAAATTGGGACTTTCTGCATGATCCACTAGTGGTGAAGGAGAAAAGTGAATTGTTTGTGAGTGTTATTAACCATAGTGCTTTAGTTGGTTTCCAGAAAAGATACTTCATAGGAAACAAAATTATGTCCAAATAGAATTTTTTAATAATGAACTAAGAAAGATGAGGGATACCTTGGGTTTAATGCATGAAGTTTATAAGCAGTCAAATTGTAATGGTTTAACGGACATAAGAGAATATTGTTTGCATTATAAAAGCAAAATTAGGGAAGCTTAAGTTAATGCTAATAATAGGTTTATTTGAAATGGTGGAAATCCTTCTACAGCTTCAGGGCAGATAGTTAATAAATATAGATGTGAAAAAATTAAAAAGGACCATGTTTGCACCTTACATTCCGAAAACTTCAGTGATTTCTTTGTTAGTGTTGCTTCTGATATAATTAATAATATTCCACAGTCAAATAACTCATCCACTGATTATTTATTATTTCAGGAAGTGACACACAGAGAAAAGGGACATCATTTTTTCTCTTAGAAATACGCCTAGTCGAGATTATCACGGTATTAACGTGAGAATGAATAAGTGCGTTGCCAACGTTGTTGTATATCCACTAACCAAACTTATTAATCTTTGTTTGGAACATGGTGTCTATCCAACAGTATTTAAAGTTTCCGGTGTTATACCAGTTTATAAGAAGGAGGATTTCATTAGTGCCTCTATATAGTAAAATCTTCAAAAAGGCTCTTAAAGCTAAGATTGCAAACCATTTTGATAGGAGCCATTTATTCAATAAGCAGCAATTTGGGTTTTGGCAGGCAATTATGGCAATTAATAAGCTTATTTCAATAATTACAGATGCTTTTGACCATGGTGAGTTCGCTTCTGTACAACTATGTGACTTAACAAAGACTTTTGATTGTGTTTCGCCTTGTTCCTGGCCAAATTAAGGTATTGTTATTTTGCAGAAAAAATCTAATTTATTCATATATGACAAGTCGTTACCAACAGGTAGAATGCAATAACAGAACATCGAGCTTAAAATGTCACACAAGGGTCAGTGTTGGGTCCACTGCTATTTATCATTTATGTGAATGATCTAGCCGCTTGTGACCCTACTGTAGATTCTATTCTGTTTGCAGAATGATACCACTGCAGCTGAAATAGGAAAACACATTTGGGGATTGTACAGGAAAATGGGTGACACACAATTGAGGGTCTCAGACTAGTTCCATTCAAATAACCTTAGTATGAATGTAACAAAGACTGAAAACATGATTTTTACACTTCGAACATCTTTTAACAGTGAGAATATCCCGGAAGCTGTTAAATTCCTTGATGTATACCTAGACTAGAAGTTAAACTAGCACTCTCATATTGAACATTTAGCAAAAAAGCTTTCTTTTAATATTTATGTACCGAGGAACCTACTCATGCCCTGATTCAATCTCACATTTCAAATGCACTACTTCCTTGGGGCCACGCAGCAGAAATTGGGAGAATTTTCGCCTTACAACGTAGGGCAGTAATAGTTTTCGGATGAGTACCCTAACGGGCTGATTGTAGAGACACCTATGACCTACTAGCCCTGTATGTACATCTGTGAATGTCTAAAGTATGTTAGGAATAATTTGAGTGAATATGTGAGGTTAAATTATAATGAAAACTAGAAATAATGAAAACTTTTTGATCACATTGCATTGAATTAAAAAATCCAGATTTGCAATAAATTATCATGCTCCTAAAATGTTCAATAAACTTCCTAAGAATGTAAGGGAACTACTACCTGTTTTTGAATACAATTAAGCATTTTTTTTTAAACCAAGCATTTTACACCCTTCATGAATATGACATTTTTAATTTTGACAACATAAATTTTAACTAGTTTTTTGTGATATTTTGTTTGTTTAAGCAGTCTTAATATAACCTTGTTTATCTTTATTGTGTTCATTTTCGTCCCCTTTTTATTAATTAATGAATTGTCAAATTTTATAAGAAAGTTACTCTAATCTGAACTGTCTATTTATTTTTGAGTAATTTTAGCTAGTTTCTATTTTGATTTTTAGATGAATTTTAGTTATGAAATCTTAATCTTAATAATAAGTATAGATATTATTAAAAAGTTTTTTTTGTTTTGTTTAAGATTTAAGAACATATTGACATGTAGAAACATTTTGTAAAAGCATGAATTAAATACTTTGAAATATTAAAGCATTGATATTTATTAATAATAGAGTACATAAAACCATTTATAAAAATCAGTATTTAATATCTCAGTTGAAGGAATTTGGTGATACCATTTTTTCAATTTTTCAGATAGCTATTCCTCCACTGGGTAATAAAATAAACACTTTCCCCCGATTGCATAAAACTTAATTGCTGTTTAGAATATTTAACTGAGCTTTTGGATTTGACAAGTTGCTTACAGAAATCTAGGAACTCACTGTCAAATTTGATATTCCATTAAACATTCTAAACTTTAACTGAGCTTTCTGAAACTGTTTGAGTTTAAAATCCCTTTGTTCTAGAAGCACACTGAATATGAGTCTATTTCTTTGAGACCCTCAGGAAGGTGAACATTTGACACTTTTGGTACTCACAGATTTTTAGACTAACAGACTCAGAGAGCTATCATGATTTTATTTCATTTAATTTCTTATTGACATGATGTTTCATTCTGTTTATTCTACTGTATAAGTAAATAAATATACATCAATGAAAATGTTAAAATATTAAGTTTTATGAATAAAGATATATGACTATTTAAGGGATTCACATTAACAATTCAACATATCACCTTTTTTGTAAAATGAAGATTCACTGAGCTTCTGCAGCGCAACCCTAATATTTAAGACGATAGATAAAACATGGTGCAATAATAGTAACTTTAGAAATTGTATTTTTAAGTTGTTTAAATAATCCATAGATAACTATTATGTGAATTTATTGTCTATATATATTTAAACCAAGAAACTTTGTGTTTTGATTTGTTATACAGATTTTCCATTAATTTTTAATAATTGAGTAATTTCAATTGAAATATATTTTTGACAAAGACATTTTTTACAGATAAACTTTGTATTCTGTCAGACAGGAAAGTTTAAAAAAAACCTGTTAACTGTAACTTTTTCACAGAGGAAGTCATAACAATCTCGAAGGCTAGAGTCATATTGAAGAATAATCAATGCTCCTATAGATTGGCTATTAATATTTAGTAAATTTGTTATAAGTGATAGTAATATATTTAAAGCCAACATAGTGGATCTCTCCTTCCTATATCCATCCTGACTCACACATAATATAAGACTGTTTGTGTAGAAAAGTTGTACAGCCTGTTATAGAAACAGCTTTCATACATCTTACCAAGTTGATTATGAATGGAAATGGGCCTGTATTGAATGACATCTTGAGGAGTGCCTTTTTGTTTAAAAACTGGAATACCTTTTAAGAATATAAGTGTAGTGGAGTATTAATTGTTCCTATGGGAAAGATTTCTTTTTTTATTAGAATACTAAGGGCCAGTTTCACAATATGTGGTGATCAGAAGGTCTGGGTTAGTAGCTATAGATTCAAATGAAAACTCACCTTCTCAACTATCGAAACCATAGTAAATAACCTGAACCCAATGGTTTCCACACATTGTGAAACTCAGCCTAAGGAGTTTTTATATAATATCAGTTACTTCACACAAAATATTACTTGAAATGTTACCTGGTCCTGAAGGTTTTTTACAAACTGTTTTAATCACACTATGAACCTCAAATAGTAGGGCATTAATCATTTTTCGGGCCCTAGGCCCGAATATATTTACGAGCCCCAAGCTTGTGGAAAAGTGAAAACAAAAAAAAGTCACTTTCATAAAAATTTATTAGATCTGCTACATATCTCCAATTTTAACAGCTGATATTTATGGTTTTAAATGGAAATTATGTTTTACACACATACTAATTTCAAACTGACTTTATACTATACAAACTCAAGAATCATGCATGAGTAATAAAAGACATGGCCCTAGATAAATTACATAAAACATTTTAAATAAAATGGTTTATTAATATTTAAGGATTTCTTATACAAAACTATCTTAAAATAAATAAAATAGAGTTATTAATAATCTGGGCTTATAGATTATTTTATGAAGAGTATCGAAAATGCCATCATGACACAGGCTGCAGCCACCCAAGGTGATTTACGTTCCCCTATCCTAGCACATTTCCAGCAAGTTTTTAGAAAACTAAAAAAATAATTATTTAACATACTACAAAGGGTAATTGCCTTTAACAGATATGAATTTGTACTTAAAAAGGTACTTATTTATCACTTGAAGCTGTGGATAACCCTAAACTTTTACATTTGACAACCATTTTATTACAGCTAACAAAAGATGGGTTGATACCTTCACCAGGCCTAGTTTTCCTGAATACACCCTTTCAAGTGTCCTAAATAATATGTAAATTCAGGTACAGAGCAAAAAACTTATTTGGCTAAACAGAAAAAATTATGTTTTTCTTATCTCTTAATTTTATGTAGGTATTAAGTCTCTATACTATAATATATTTTATAATACTGGCGGCTAGGGGTCATCATGATCAACCTTGGTATTGATTGGTCAAACTTTTTTCAAATTCAAAAAATATTTATTGTGTAAAATTTAGCATAAGAAAGCACAAATATACACAAAAGAACAAGGTACACTGTCGCCAGTGATCTCTATAACCTAGCCCTGCTTTTAAAGTTACTAATTATAAACTTTAACCAGCAATTGTGTTTAAAATTGACAATTTTCAGGTTAGAAATGTACAAGTTGGTTTTTGTTTAGAAAATAAGAGATTTGTTTAATTTACCAGACTTCCAATATTGGTAAATATGGAAGTGAACAAATTTAATTGTTTAACATGTAATAAAGTTTTTAAATATTTATCGAGTTATTTATACAGTTGAAAATCAATTTTAAAATTTAATTTATATTTCTTTATTAATTTAATGTCTGGAAGTGACAAAAGCACCTTTTAGATTTTTGTTTCATTTCATTTAGGTTTACTTTAAATTGATTTTTTTATTTGCTTATTATGGATTCATGTTATTATCATAACTAATCTAAGCTAAATTAGAACTATTAGGAGTTCTTCACTTTTATGGTTCAAAGTGGCTAATTTCTTAACAACTTATTATTGCCAGTACATTATTTTCAAAGAGAAAATATAAATATGTAAAATGATCCCCTAAACGTTGACCAGTCAATGCTGAGGTTGCCCACAATCCCTAACCATCCGTTTTTATAATACTGGGCAGATATATGTATCTAGTTATTTATGTGATATCTGTTACTGATTAACCAATCATGTAAGCTTTATCTTATATGTGTCTTATACACTTTTTTTAAATTAGCTGATCTAATTTAAAAAAAGTGTTTGATCTGTCTTTTAGCCCACTTTCAACTCTGAGGAACACACTTTTCTAAAACAAGACTTACCCTGTTCTGCTTTTGTCGATTATTTTGGGAAAGAAAGACTTCAGATAGGCACACGTACAAATAACTAGTAAAACAACTGTGAGTAAGCTTTGCAAATTGAAAATAGCAGACTAAAAAAAGTACAGTTTAATAGATAATAGGAAATTAAAGAAGAAATTCATAACTCACCATTCTTCACCGACTATTTTAAACCCTGACAACATTAAATTAATTGGAAGTAGGAATTGCAAATTTTCTCAAGACTCAAAAATATATTGGTTATATTTATATTACAGATTACAGACAGATTCCAACCAACGATTCAGTAAACAGTAAACGTGGAAAACTATCGAAAAACATATGGATGGTATCGATACTGGATACTATCGATAGATAGATGGTACTATTCTCAAAATCTCAAATAAATCGAATTTTAAATAGGATATTTTTCTTTTTGAACTTCTCTAAAATCAAATGTAAAGGAACGTGATTATAAATTTTTTACGCCGTTGCTCCTTCCACGCTAACGTGAACGAATCGTCGAACAAGATGGTTCACGTTAAATAAGAAAAACGTGTGAATGGTGGCTTTATTGGGAAACTGGTGCTAACCTAACGGGGGGGTACACCAAATGTTATAGATTTTGTTTAAACCAATTCTTGTTTCAATATAGACTCGCAATTTGGTTGACTCTTTACAGTAAACCTAACCCATCCTGACCTAACCAAGTTTAAGAAAATATGTAATCCGTATTTTTATTAATTATAAGTTTTGTTAAAAATATGTATAAAATTTTTTTTCGTCTGTGTCGCAATTCGAACCCACATGCTATACGACACGGGCCGGGAACCCAAGCTTCTCGACGAAAAATAAATAAATTGCTTATATAAGTTGGCGTGAACGCTAATGACGTCACATCTGTTGTTACGTGACCCAAAATTTAGAAAGTTCGTTCATGTTAGCAAGGAACAAGACATTCTGCGGTTTTTTTAATGCAATGTTATATGGGTGTTTTTTAGTCAACAGGTATTGTGGTTGGGGATCTTTTTTTTTTTTTGGTCAACAAAATATTATGAGCTCGAACCCATTCCCCCTTTCCCCTCCCACCGAAACAAAATACTAAATACGCCTTAGCGAGTGTTATAAGTGGAAACCGAGTTTATTATTTCTTTTTTATCAGACACACAATTTCCGATATGAAAATATACACACGAAACTTAAAATGCTTTTTTTTTGTAAACATGATGTACACGATTTTCTTGGTAGAGTCATATGTTCGTTTGTGAAATATAAAAATACAAAAACAAACACTATAATGGAGCTGTGATTCTATCAATTAGAAATATGCTCGACGACCTACCTGCTGTTTGAATATCTAAATTGTTTGATATAATTTTAGAGACAAAACAGTTTGTTTTACAACTGTTTGCTGAGTCGCCGCATATGAAGTTCAAACTAAAAACTGTTATCAGCAATGAGTCCTGAGAATTTGGTATGATTTAACTTAAGCAATTACATTACATTTAAATGGAATAGTGCAAATCTTTGAGATATTTAAAGTCAATTTGTTAGCATGACACCTTTCGTTAATAATAGGTAGATTCCATGAATGAAAAGACCGAATCACCGATATTCTGTGAAGATTGAAGTCCAAACTAATCTTCTATCTAAAGGAAAATAACTAGCATCCTTTTTAGTTTTTTTGACTAATTTTTGATAAAATTGGCAACAATGATGTAGGCTTAAAATTTGAAGGGTTAATTATTTAAAACACCTAAGTGGCACGCATTTTTTTTCTTAGCTTCTAAACGAGTTCTGACGCTTACCAAATCTGTAGTTTCCCTTTCTTCTAAGCCTGCGCGATTTCAGTGGAGCGTATAAACCGGTTTTGTTTCTTCTGCGGCGTGACTAATTTAGCAGGTTAGCTTAGTTATAGATTAACAGTTACTTAGTGTTACGACGTCTGGCTGTCAGGTGGGTGGATTGAATTTGAATGTCCGATAAATGCTATTCCGATTCTAAATTTGTACGATTATCTTAGACAAAATGGTTCAACAAATTCAATATGATATCGGTTTCAAACAATTTAAATATATCCAGAGTCAAATCTCTGATCAGGATCACTTTTTTAAAGAAAAATAGTAATTAAAAAATTATAAATTTTTAATATAAGTACTAAATTACATCTAATACATTTTTCCACGTTCTTAATGTTATTAGGTTTAACCTACACAAACATTGACATTGACCTCTAAATTTAGAAACTCATTTATTACCATCCTGCTGATAAAATTGCTTAACTTACATGTTGATATGACAGAACTTGATTATTCAAACTTCTATTAAAACTTTTAAGATAAAATAGAGGAATCAGTTAAGCAATTTATTGTCTTAACAGTGTATTAAATTCCTTTTAATAATATTTATGCTTGATAGTAAGTATTTACTGTTTTATATTGAATTACTTCTATTACTATTAGATCTAATACATTTTTCTACGTTCGTGCAGAAAAGTAACTTTTCAAGACTACTAGCACTGAAAAGTTTCCGCGCGATTTGTTAAATTAATGAATATCTTATCTAAAACATTCAATAAGGTGAAATACTTGCAAAGTAAGTATTCTTTTTATAAGAAGCGCAAACATTTTTGTACTTACAGTATATTATCATTGAACTCAAAACTAATTGAGGTTTATCTGAAGACTATATCGGTCGTATGAAAAATTTTGTACCTAATACATGCGGAAAGTATCTTTTCCGCTCTTGACGGCTTGACCGTACTCCGCATCATTTGGCCAACTGCGTCCATCGCGTGCGAAAAAGTACCACTTTCCGCACTTGTTAGGAAAATAACTATTTTTACATATCCTAGTATACACTAAAAAAAAACAGTAACAGGCAAATAAACCCTATAATCATTGTATGTAATTTAATAGTGTATGTCCAGAGTCATAATTGTTTTCTGTCATGGTGAAGTGTGGAGACTGAAAAACTAACCTTCCCCGGAGGAAAAAAAAAGAAAGGAAAATAATACACAGCAGAATATGGACCCAAAGGAGAAAAGCTGGCAAATTGACATAGCCAATGACAGCGCTATAGAAAAGAACTGGCCTGAACCCTGATCTACGTTCGAGATTTTGCTGAATTGGTGATCCGATTTTGTATTTATTTAATTTTTTATTTTCCAAGGTATTAATGTAAAAAATTGTACCAAAAAGATTGTTCAAAAACTTTTTTACCCATTTTGGCTTTGGATTTAGGAGTTTATGTTTAAAAAATATCCGATCTATATATATTTCAACATCTTAAACATTCTAAACCTAATTTTCCCTTTTCTCTATCTTATTTTTTATAAAAGATGTAACAGAACTTGATTTTCAGGCCTTATTTTATTTAAAAAATTATGACATTGGAAACACTCGAGAAAAAACTATACTTCATACTTTTTGAACTAGTAGTAGTAACTTTGTACTTTTCCCTCACGTTGACATCATGAAAAACCATCGAGCTGCAACTTTAAAGAAAAAACATATTAATTGATACAAATTACAGTAGTTAGCATTGTATTACAAACTAATTATGGATAGTTTGTTACATACATAAGGTGGTTGTCATCAGGTTAGGCCTCACAAGCATCATGAATAGTCTTAACACAAAACGCTATAAACACTAAGCAACAGCGGAGTGCATCACTAGCAAAGGTCATTAGACTTCCGCCAGTGGTGTACTTCGTTGTTGTACGCCTTTTGTGATAGGGCTTTAACGGTAATGCTTACGCCGCTTAACTTGGCCCTAACCCGGTACCAATCTAGCTACCGCGCTCCTGCTGTTACCGTTCCACCTATGTATGTAAAAAAAGTTTCCATAATTATTTGTATAACTTAGTTTTCATAATGTCAAAATGTCAAAATGAAGAAAAAGTTACTAGTCCAAAAAATATGAAGTATGGATGTTTTTCTTTATGAATTTTGAGAACGTTTAACTCAAAAAAGAAATATGACTCAACAATTTGTGACTTCAGATTCGTGATCAAAATTCCAAAATTTACCCCAATACAGAAAATCGTAAAAATCGCCGATGATATAAAAAAAGTAAATAATTACTATTAGTTTTTAAGTTAAACGTTTACGCGTATTCCATTTTACTCCAAGCGTAAAAGAAGAATTAGGCTAAATAGTCCTGGTAGCTGAGCTGAGGCCGATAAACTTAAAAGAAGAAGAGAGGATTTTAGTTAGGGGTAAAAAGGATTTGTTATTATTGAATAATAATTCTTGAGTATAAATAAAAATCGAGAAACATTAATCATTTGTCCTAAATTAATACTTATAATTCCTCATTCCTAAAAAATCCAAAAAAATAGTAAGACGATCACGATTTAGGCAATGTTTATTGCAAGAATTTTATTTAAAAAGGTGAAATCCAAGTAAGTTATTTTTATACTTTAAAAGGAAAAAATAAAAACTAATATTTTTTTAGAGACATTATGGTTCAAATGCAAAGCTTAGTAAGTGGACACACATTCAATAAAATTAGACCCAGATTAGGAGACAAATTAGAAGTGATTCGTTTTGATCCTTATAGTAAGTTTAATCCAGTTTTTATGGCATTCATTACAAAGGTTTACTGTATGGTAAATCATGAATGTCCTTTCGTGCTATACTGAACGAGACAATATTTTTATCCTGTTTGGTTTTTCTTATTTTGCTTTCTCATATATATATATATATATATATATATATATATATATATATATATATATATATATAATTATTCAATTTGTTTCTTAAACCCAGTATATATTAATTGGACTTCTTTCTTGGGTATAGGTTTATTTGCAAAATCAATATAGGCAATAAAATCATAGTAGGCTTTCTCAAAAATTGCTCATTCCTTTATTTTTTTTTTTGGTATGTATGGCTTTCCTTACCTATCTACAATTAATTTAAAAAACATTTAGTGGTCTAATTATAAAATGGCATTTACAATTTTTCTAAAACTGATTTAAAATTGTATACTATTGACAATAATTATTACAAAATTAATAAAATAAGGCTACATACCTCGAAAAATACATGCTGATTATTCACTTATATTTGAGTGATAGGTAGCAAGTTAGTGGTTTGCCAGGCAACTCATGGCACAGTTTTAGGTAAAAAAGTGTTCTTATTGTAGTACGTTTTTTTTTTGAGGAATTTATAGATAATTTTTTGCTATTTTTTAATTTAAATCTTAGAGTAGAATCAGACATTCACAATGATATACTACATTTTAAAAATAATGGCTTGGACGAAGTTAAAACTATACTAAAATATCAAATTGTGGTATATTTGACTTAAATTTTTTATGTCTTGTTTGTCATTTACTGCATTTTTTTCTTTTTTTTATGTGAATCATTTCTTTGATAATTAATTTCTGATACAGGTTGTCTTCATCAATGATTTTGGTTTCAGAAAAATTAAATTCGTGTTTTGTGTTTTTTTCATGTTTGTGTAATGCAGTGGATGCATTCTTTGTATACTTATGCCCTTTTATTCTATTTTTTAAAAGTTGGGTTGTCATACCAATATATTTCATAGTGCAGTATAAACAAGGAATTTCATATACGAGATTGGATTTTTTATTTTTGGGAATTTTAGTTTTTAATTTTGTAAATAGGGAGCCTATCAGGTTCTGAGCTTTATGACACACAATTATGTTATATTTTCCTAAGATATGTTTTGATTTTTCAGATAATTGAGGTGTGTATGGCATTGCAATATATTTTTTTGCGTATTATCTTGTCTTACGTTTTCGTTATGATTGTTATAATATATGTACGTACTTTGTTTGATAAAAAAAATTATCAAAGCCTACTATGATAGGCGAAACGTCAAGTTAATCCCATTGTTTGATTTTGCAAATAAACCTATACCCAAGAAAGAAGTCCAATATATATATATATATATATATATATATATATATATATATATATATATATATTATCAGTAGACATCAAGATTATATTACCATACTACTTTTTTGTATTAAGAGCCTCACTAAGGGGGGTCCCCCAACTATACGTATCTAGGGATTCCACTGCGTATGATTAAAATAAGGGTTCTTATATTTTAAACATTTTGACTCAAAACAAGTGTTTTAAATGTGTTTAAAACTCTTGTTTTTTTTTTCTAGTTACTTAGTTGGAAAAACATTCTATAATAACAGTAGATATTTAAACATTAGGTAAATGTTTTTTTTTGTTTTAAATATAATCCTTACCTTGGGCACAAACATGTTTAAAATAAAAAAACATGCATAGCATAGTGTTGTTTCTTTGCATATAGGTGATGATCTTTTACCCTCTGCAATATGTGTTAAAAATTTAAGCATCACATTTGATCGAGCATTTGACGTAAACCTTAAGATTGAATCTCATATTAACAAAAAATTATCCTGTGTGTACTTTATATTAAAAAGTGTGTATCAGTTCAAAATGTCTACTGCCAAAAAAGGTTAATAAATAATAAATTACAATTTTATTATTTAAACTTGGAATTTCATAGCAAAATTCAACTCGCTCTGAATACTTATATTCAATATGTTTATTATGGTGAGTAAATTTTCTCACATCACTCCAACAATGTGCATGCAAATCAATTTACTTAAAGATCAATATCGGTATTTGTATACAAACTGTATAAAACAATATTTACTTATGGAAATATTATATAGCCAGGAACTTCACAACCTAAACCTTAAGAAATGTTATTAGGTTTAACCTACACAAACATTGACATTGACCTCTAATTTTAGAAACTCATTTATTACCATCCTGCTGATAAAAATGCTTAACTCACATATTGATATGACAGAACTTGATTATTCAAACTTCTATTTAAACTTTTAAGATAAAATACAAGAATCAGTTAAGCAATTTATTGTTTTAACAGTCTATTAAATTAAATTAAAATTTAATAATATTTATGCTTGATAGTATGTATTTAGTGTTTTATATTGAAGTTATTTTCTGTTAGGTGCCATGAAAGAATGCTCTGTGAATGATACCTTTTATGTAATTATCTTTATATATTGCATAATAAATGTTTGTCTATTATATTCTATTTTAGTTCTCCATCTATTATTATTTGTAATAAATTTGTTTCTCAAGAAATAATAGTAGTTTTCAAGATGTAAATTTGTTTTATTTACCAGTGGTGTATAAAAGTTAATTGAACACCAACCTCTAAAGGATTTAAGTACCTCAGAAGTATTTAAATACTTTCATATTATTTAATTACTATTAATGTAATGAAATTCTCTTATGAATCAAGTTAATACAATAAATGTATTTAATAATAATAATAAGCCATAGATTTCCACCAGGTTAAATACCCAATTACAGGAAATTCAAAACTAATTAATGATAAAATCTAATACTAAATAGTAAATAAATTACACCTAAATCCTAGAGTTAACTTAATTTAAGGTAAACAATGATTTGATTAAGTGTATTCAGTAACAAAAAAACCATAGAAAAAGCTGAAATAAATATAAAAGGACAAAAATAGAAACAAAAGACAGTCAGGCCACAAAACTGTTCTAGAGCTTACTTAAGCTCCTTAAAATATCTGATCAGTTGCTGAAGTTAATGTTAAAATTAGAACACATAATATGTATTGGGCTCTAATATAAAATATTAGTCATTGTATTTAAGTGGGACTTTTTTGCAAAAAATGTCAACCCTGAAAAAAACGTAACCAGGAGTATCTAAAAAAGCAGTCCGATATTTAAAACACAATTACATAGGTTTTGGTAGATAAAAAAAACATTGCCTGACAGACTTGAATGCTCTTTGTAACATGCTTACGCGAAAAACTTAAAGAACTTTGTTTATACTCTGATATAGTCAATGATTTTACCATTATTACTTTATTGGAAATGTAAAAGCATCACACATGTCTGTTACAGAGCACACACACAAGGCAGAATAGCTTTCAAGATAATCGAGACAGATTCGGTCAGTTTAAATCCAAATTAATTTAAAAATCGAGTTCTTTTTTGCTCATTGAAATTTAGATGATCCCATTACAGAAACTAGGGAGGTAGAAGGTAGTAATCTTGCAGCCAATAACGAATGGCTATTTGATCCCGGTTGCGTGGGTATGTACATAATGTTAATATGCTAACAGCTCCCATTACCGCTGTCCTACGTTGATATGGGTACACTTTTGCTTACTTGTTTTTGAACATTACAACCAAATTAAGAACACCAGATTTAAAAAACTTTTTTTGCTTTATTTCCAAATCATTAGTTACTTAAATTAATAATTTTTTTTTTCAGTTCAGAAAGAATCTGTATACAGAGAGAAGAAAAAAGTTCGTAGTATGTAGAATAACATATTATTTTATTTGTAGGTAAATATGTATATTAATTATTTATGATTATAAATCTGATATAAAATGTACTGTCTTTTTATTGTCTAAAATATATTACTTTCATTCAATTCAAATTAGGTGTGTTATGTAGGGATGAATTGGTAAAAAGTTGGATATGAATCTAAGATGGCGGAACAAAATGAAGGCATAATTATATTTTTAAAAAACCTGTCAAAAAAACTACTTATTGAATTGATTTTAAATTTTGTACAAAAATCAAGTGTGATATAGAAATAAACTGGTAAAATTTTGGTAGGGAGCCATTATGGTGGAACCAAAAGGTGACCTGCTGAAATGTTTAAAATATCAGTGTCAAAAAATTACTCATCCAATTGAGTTTTGCATAAAAATTAAATGTAAAACAGGGATAAACTGATACAATTTTGTTAGTTATATCTGGCGAAACATATTGGCAACCTAATTAAAAGTTTTGGTAAAATTCCATTTCCTAGAATGTAAATAAGATTATAATAAATAAATTAACAACAAATAAAAACAAGAGGATCGAGACAGTTGTTTTAGTTAAGCAAATATGCTAAGTGAATGCATTTATGTTACATCTGGGCCGTGAAATGGGTATACTATTACTATTTGCGCATGCGCAAAATAACTTTTCTTGTAACCAGCGACTTTCGGCTTTACAAACAATTGCAAAAACAATAGAAAATATATACAAAATAAATATGATGAAATATAAATTTTTGAGAAACCTGTAAAGTGGCCTTTACCTCGGAACATTGCTCAGAAAGTATTACACCATACATACAACACATTTTATAGATAATTATGTTTTCCCCCTAACTGTATTGTAAGCAACCTATTTTGACACTGCTTTGACAGACGTAAGTGAAAGTTGCTCAACAAGGTTGTTTGCCTTAACAACAGGATTATATCTATTATATATAAACTTACATCCCTAGGGAAATAATAATCTAAAACTTTTATAAGTAGCTTTAATTTTTGGATTTCGTCAACATATTACAAAAATCCGGTGATATTAATTGAAATGAATATTAATGGTACAATTATTCACATTATTAACAAAATTTTGAAACACGTTTTCTCGTTTCTTCTCGACTTGTATTACATTTTCCTCCACTCCACAGATCCCTCATTTCTAACCAATGTTTCTGTCACTGTTGAAGCACTGCAAGAGACTTCTGGCTGGGTCTTATTGTACAAAAATTTTATTCGCTACTTTTTTATTTCCGCAATGGATTTCCATCCACCATGTCGCTTGATAGCTAATACATCAACTCCAGTATTTGCTAATAAAGTTGCCGACGTTTTTCTAAAAGTGTGTAGTACACATTTTGAAGTTCTCAAACTTTAGAAATTTCGCAATTTTACTTGGAATTGACGAAAACGTATTTTTCCCGACAGGCTGGTAAAAGCACTTTCCATTTTGATATCGCATAAAGAAGCGCGGATTAATAGTCGTCATGTGGGATCTTGTATCAATGTGCTTTTGAATTATTTTGAAATGACAAACCTGAGTGTCGTCACTTTTTGTCACTGTAAATGAACGTGACATTCCATTTTTGGAGTCAGGAATGGTCACAATTATGACTTCTTGACTTATTTTAACATTGCCCATTTTCATTTCACAGAGTTCATTAGAACGGCACGCTCCAGCAACTCCCATTACCATTACGACCTTTAAGCATGAACTTATTCACATCTTCCCTGTTAAACACATTCGATTTTTTGGGTCTATAACCATCATTTTTTCTTTTCAAAAATGCTCGAAGTTTTGGATACTTAGAAATATCTATATTTTCCTCTATAAAAAGGGTGGACTTCAACATCGAATACTCACACAATAAGCTTGATGGGGACTTCAATATAGCACTTTTTTCGTGGAAAAAAAAAGCTGCTTATGTTGCTCTGTGAACGGATCACGGCTGCCTTTATAATTTAATGAGAATGCTGTCAAATGTAATGATAATGAAAATCCAAAAATATATCGAGCATTTTCTTGTAAACATACAATACAGGGAGGGGAAAATCCCATATACTATATGGGATGTAAGTACATTAACCAGTCTTGAACTTTTTTGCCAGACCTCGCTATCGCTCGGGCGCAAACTCGTCCTTGTGTGTTAAATGTTACTTACATTCCTTATAGTATAAATAACTATTTTTTGGCAATATTCTACAAATTTTATTTAATTTTTGCAATTGAGTATTCAACCTCAGTTCAGTAAAATGGTTTTATTACTTGTACTGTAGAGATTACGGAATAATAATCATATCTAGCCAAAAAGTGCGTTGTATAATGTGGTTTCCAACTTGAATTTTATCTTTGCATTTTATTTTCCTTCAAAAAATGTCAAATTTTTGGATCTGCAGATTATTTTGAGTAAAATGGCTTTATCTAGTAGTGGTTTTGTAAAATCAAATTCTAATAATTTACCCAAAGTAGACATGTGTGTGGCGCACGATTTTTTTAACGCTATATGAGAAATTTAATATTGTAGAAATCTGAGGAGTGAAAGCATTACAGTATAAGAGACAAGAACCTCAAAATGATATCAGTTAATACATTTCACCTGGGCTCATGTAGCATAAGGGCGACGGAAAAGAGATGTTACATTCTATCGACGCGTTTTTAGAACTGGATACTCATTAAATATTAGTAAGTTTGTTCTTTTGTCTCCTGAATATCTTGACAGTTCTAGTTCAGTTTAGTTGGTAAGAGTTGCCAGATTGTCTAGTTGAATTTCCTCCAAATGGGACTTAAAAAAACCCTCAGATTGGACAATTTTAAGGCAAAATCCCCCACGACTTTGGTATTATATTTGTTTTAAGTAATATAATTGAGTACTTGTATAAATTATTAGGTATACTAAACTAATATTTGTATTAGATATTTGTGCTTTCACATAATAAATATTTTTATAGAGAAAATAACTTGATAGAAAAGGGTCCACGACTGTGCTAGAGAGTAGATATTAATTTAATCTCAATTAAGGTTGTATAATTATATATAATCAAATATTTAAATACAGCAGGTTTTCCTTTGAAAGGATTTACCTAGATACTATTACATTTTTGATTCTGTTCTGACACTAACGTAAAATAAGTTACTCCCCAAAAATCCCACAGAAAAAAACTTTCTATAAACTGCATTCTTAACCCCTACACATCTTTTCCATTTAACACTTTTTTCTATCTCTTAAAATTAAAGAAATATTGCGGCTGGCAAGAGTAAAGCCTATACAATTGTTCACAAATTCCGACAAATATCACTCCATAGTTTTGTTCGACTCCACTTCTCTCTAACCGACTTCAAAAAAGGAGGAGGTTATGTTTGTACATTGATTACTCCACGATGGTTTGACAAATTTGGGAGAATATTCAGGATATAGACCGATTGATCCAATAGTCAGCATATTGAAAAAAATATTAAAAATGGCGGAATGGCACCACTTTGAATGGTTTTGCGACCCGACATAAGAAGTCAGTTCACAATATAGGCGTTCATCATTTTATTAAAAAAAAAATGCTACCAGTGGCTATTTATTAAACCTGAATTTTACAGTAAAATTCGTTTAAATAGAACTAAAAAAGGTTAAAATAAAATTTATATAAAAAAAAAATAAAACCTACTTCCAAAAATAAACTAAAAATTGAAAAATAATACTTTATTCTATCTTGAAAATTTTACTATGCGAAGTCTGCGCCAAACTAATAAGTACTAAAAACAGTAAGACATTATGCCCCTGGTATTAGACATCAAGACACTTAATACATAAATATATTTTTGTGATTAAGTAATTAAGAATACATTTGGCGCCGACTTTACGGAGATTTTTAAGATGGAATAAAATATTTTTCACTTTTTGAAGGCGATTTTATTTTTTTTATACAAATTTTTATTGATGACTATAGGATTCTGGGATTGTCCAGAACTGTTTGCGGGCTCTGGGCTACGACACGGCTGCGAACTGCCCCCTGGTACTGGTTTTGTTACTCTTCTAGGATTTATGGAGCTATCTCGAACAGCTGACGGCTGCTGCAAATCATTTCTAGCAGCAAAACAATATTAAATAAATGATCTTCATCGGATGATAACGAGCTTGCTGAAGAATCAAAAAAATTTTCTTGGTTCATTATAACTACTAGATAGTTCACTTATAAAAGTACTAGATAGTTCACTTATAAAAGTACTAGATAGTTTATTTATAAAAGTCCCTGGTGTTTTACTTAAAACACTGAAATATGTTTTAACTAGCTGGCCCGACAGACCTTGTTCTGCCTTTTCTGTTAGATGGCGCGAAGAGTGGAATTATAAGAATATGGAGCACATTCACCACAACGTTTAGAAAAGCTATTAAAGAAAAAATTATAGAAAAAATATGCAATAAAACAATACAAAAAATAGTGTTGAAAGGTCTTAGGATTAAGACCATAAATTGGCCAAATTGTATGAGAAACAATAACTATTAACAGCTAAATTGTATAGGACAGTTAATTTGAATTTCACACTAAAAATATAATCAATTTAACCTCCATTCCGATAAGAATAGACAGGTTAGAAAATTTGAGAATATTTGACAGAGGTTCACAAGAAACCAAATTCAATTTGTCTCAATATGTTTGATTATTATGCAAGATAGGAATCTAAAAAGAAGTAACTAGGTTTTTCAGTGCCGGTATAAACCAGGTTCTAAAACAGCTTGTACAATATTTAGATAATATTGACTGAACTGAACTGAATTGAAACTTTCATTTTTTACACTGATTTTTTCAAAATTTTAGTAAACCACCATTTTGTTCTGCCATGTTGAATTTGGACAAAAATTTTACCAGTTTATCCCTATATCACATCTGTTTTTTGAGCAAAATTATTGAATAAGGTTTTTTGGCTTTCATTTTTTCCCGCCATCATGAATTCGCACCAAAATTTCATACCTATATCACACATATTGCCCTAAATTTTAAATCAATGGAATAAAAAGTTTTTTTAGGTCGCTATTTTGTTCCGCTATACTAAATTTTTACGAAAACATCATATCGTCTCCATACAACCTAGATTTTTGGCCAAAATTTGAAGACAATCTGTTAAGTAGTTTTTCGCTCTGACGGTAGCAAACAGATTGAGAAAACATGTTTTTTGACATCTAGGAACCTCGAATCTGAAAAAACTCGGAAGGCGACTTTTTTCCCAATTAAAATAATGAAGGAAGTCAATAATATGCAATTATTTGTGTCTATAATCGTAGACATATCCGCCGTATTCACTAAAAAGGTTTAAGAGTTAGAGTAGGTCTAGTTGCCATGGTACTTAAAACTCTTAGTTCGCCAGTTATGTTTCGCTTATGTAATTGTATTGTATTTAGAAAAAATATTTGTTCAATTGTTGAAAATGTAACTGTCAAGTTAGAACTGGTCTAAATTTAAACCTCTTACGGATCTATATATTTACAGTTTTATGTTACTAACATTTGTTTGATATAGACAAAGCCTGAGCAATTTCATCTAGTTTCATAAGGAATTTAATAAAAAAGCATCTACTAGGTTCAGGTATATTTAATAGTAATACATTATTATATTATACAATTACACACACTAGATAAATTAACATATGTTAAACCTATTACACAGATTTTGAATAAAACAGGAAGTTTTAACTTATATCATATCTAAGATACAGCTCATGTGGATGTAAAATAATTCCTAGGATTAGAAGTAAAGTTATCAATGAGCAATCAAAATTTTAAAATTATTCTGTAAATTTAAAATCAATTCATGAATTTTTATCTTTCTGGTTATGCACGAACTAATGAAAAATAGCTACATTTGATTACTTTGCCGAGATGGGTTTAGACCCATTTTTTTTTTCAAGAAAACAAAAAAAACCTTTTTATAAAATCGCTAAAAAAATAACAACCCGTTTTTCTGATATAATTATAAAAAAAGAGCAAACCTTTTAGTAGGAAATTTGACCCAATTCAACCCTCAAACCCTCATCACTTATAATGTAATTTACACATTTTCATCTGAGTAATTTAATGCACATTATTTTTAGACTTTACTATATTAAAATAATTAATTGAACTAATTATATCAAAATACAGTTAACCTTGGTAGGTAGGCCAAAACAAAAGCACCACGTTCAAAACAATATCCAAATAATTTAATTAAAATATATCTATTTCATTTATTTTATTAAAATTAACTAAAAGATGGTCCTCAAGTATTAAAATTAGAATAATTGGTAAATTAATACCGGACTATATGTTTTGCGATACCCAACCGCAATCAGATTTAGACATCTTTGTGGTTAAAACATTTACTTTTTCTGATAAACCATGGTTTGAATTTGGATATAGAATCCGGCATTAGCTACTTAACAAATTTGGTTAGTTAATTTAATAAAGTATTTGACACTGAAATCAGGAGACTACTCTACATACTGAGCATTTTTTACAATATAGTACATTATTAAACACCTAGAATATATTTATTCTTACATTGCCAAATGATGCGCATTAAACATATATGTTCTGTACTTACGTCACTAGTAGTTTAATCTATATTCACAATACATGTAGCAATCATGTACGTTTAATGCAAGTTTAGTATATATTAAAGATTGTACTGAACACTAAGAAAAATCTTGCCATAGTAATTCCTACAGAAATGGCACCATACGTTATATACTTGTGGGGTCATATGACAAAGATTTTCTATTCCCAATTAAAACCTAGAATAAAATTAGCCATGTGCATTCAAAATGAATAAGAAATTTTCTTAATAAAAATCACAAGATCCTTTGTGAACAACACGAGGTTTTTATAATACAAATAGAATCCAGAAAAAGTTACAGACTTAGTCATTTATTCCCAACATTAGACAAGCTTTGTTAAATGTAAATTAGCTGGGACAGAGACTGCTCCTAGAGACACAATAAGCAAAATCAGAATTTACCCAGGCTCTTTACACAGTTTATAAGCTGGTTGTATGTATAACAGGCCCAAAGGGGCTCTAAATGTAAGTAATGGCCCTCTCCCGTTACATAATATATTTTTAGTTCTACCCAACCTGGATTAATCAGTTTATATTGCGCTTACAGGTATAAAGCATATAAACTGCTAGGTAGATGAAACCAATAATCAAAGTTTTTAATAGATTTTTCTGACTAAATATTATCATAATGAGAAGACGTGCAATGTGGTTTTTGAAGATCTTTTACAAATCTTATTAAGAGTAAACCATTTCAAAGAGAAATCTTACTTATCATAAGAAGTCTATGGTTCAAGGTGATGAGCCATACTCTGCAAATTTTTAAAATTTCAGTTGCTTCAAAAATTTACAAAAATGATTTGAACCATTTTTCGAATTTTCCTTTTTTTTGAAAAATTTGTTCTTGTATACTTAATACTTGTATCATAATTTTAATAACCTTCCTTACAATCAAGTTTTTTACTAATGTCACTCAGTCTTTATTTTTCTAATTATATAGCACCCACAGTTTGTGTAGAATATACATCTGTTACAGAGATGTGAAGGTTAATCAGATACATATTGTAACAATATATGCTGAACTAATCTTAATTTAATTTCTAGACCTCCAACGTAAGCCATGCAGACTACAAGATAAACCACAGAAAAAAAAAGACAAATAATACATTAAAATGAAAGATCAAAATTTCGAAATATGGTAGATACTGTTTTTTTTTTGCAATTTTAATATTACTTTATGTAGCAAACAAAAAAAAATCCATTACTATACTCTGTAAAATAGACTCTTAATAAAAGTAAGATTTACAATTTAAAATTATTTATCCCTAATGGAATTTGTTATAGATCTCTGGGAAACATATTTTAATATAAAATGAAATATCTTTTAAAAACGTTTAATATCCATTTGGTTTCTCTAGGAAATTTAGTTTCTAGCAAGAATTGTCTTTAAAAATAGTGACCGGCTTAAGACAGATATATCATTTGCTTAGAATTACACAGTTGAATGTGCAAAGAAGTAAACTTTTCAGTAGGAAGGTTTGAAAATTTCGGCATGCATGAATTATAAACAAGATTTAAATTCAATTGTTTAATGTAATATTTATTATGATGGAATCAAATACAAAAGGTTTTTTAAACAAAAAAACAACATTTTAAGGATATATCCTAAAAACAGATTAAACTAAGAAATAACATACAACTATGTTTGTCTAAACATGAAACAAAAATGTTAATTATAACTCATACAACAAAAACAACATTACGAAAATGCCCTGCCCGAATTAAAAACTTTGAAGAGGAGACTTGTTTATAGCTTTAAAATTTTCTTGTAATATTCACAGACGACCTGCAGCAAATGTTTCATCATTGCTTTAATGGCAGATATCTTCTCTGCGGATAAGACTTTTTAACCTTGTTTGGTTTTGGCGGTATAACTGTTGTATTTGTTGCTGATCATGTTACTGTTACATTTAGAGGTCTATGAAGAATGTTTGTCTAGTTTTATTCGGTATGAGAAGAAGAGACTACCAATTTGACAAGATATCATCAAGTTTTTATTTAATAGGACAGTATATTATATGTTCATAAAATGAGCCTCTTCTTGCTGATTAGAAATATAACATATAATTTAAAAACACCTGAGAAATAACCCTACCATAAGAGGCAGAGTGTTAGAGAGAGATGAAAATCGCTCTACTTAAAGCGTTTTTAAAGATAAAGGTATTAAACCTAGTACATTTATAATCAGCAAAGAGATGGTCCATTTTAGGACCATATGATATACAGGGTATCATATTTAAAAAATACATATATCTTTTAAAATTGATAATTTTTTTTAATGCCTAGAGAAAAAACTTTTTATGTAACCCTACAATTGGTTTTTGGCTCATTCCAATAAGTTAAAAAATAGTAAAAAAGTTATCAATGTTTAAAATGCCATCAAGATATATTAATCGCACTGTACAAATAGTCGGCATTTGTTTATTTGCCATCGGAAAATATGACACAAGTTAAAGGGTGTTGTGCAATATACAAATAATGTGGTCTAGCATCTTGGATACTTGCCAGACCCAGAATTATTTTCTGTATACAAATTGTACATACAACTGAAAATAAATAATTTCAGTACAGTAACAAAATTGTATGTGCACACATACAACTTTGTTATAGTAAGAAATTGATTAAAACACATACACCTATGTAAGTTCAGTTGCCTAGCAATGAAAACTGCAACATGCCACCCTGTTATCTGCAAATGTGTAGACCAAAGCACATATAATGTTATTATCCAAAAATATCATTTTTGAAAAAATGATAGATACAACTATGTATTTCTAAGCAAACAATATGTATCCACGTTTTTATAAACTGCACATGTGTGGCATACTGGTTAGATTCCTTGCATCTTGACACATTATTAAAACTTTCTGTGACAAATGTTCTATTTACAATACCTAAATAAAAAAGACCTGCAAATATATCGTCATTTTTTTTTGCACAATTAAAATTTAATCAGCTCATCTCTAAAATATATTTGATGTTTATGAATTGAATAAATATGTTCTAGGATACCCAAAATCGTTTACACACACCTAACCATTCACTATTTTTTTTTCACTTATTAAGTTCTACAATGTAGCCATTTGGCAAAAAGTGGAGTGATTAGATTTTTGGCTATCAGAAAAAGGTTCTTCTCTTATAAAGGAAATTGAAATAACTAAAACTTATAGCTGCTCTGGCATACCCTTTTACAGTTTATTGAAAATATATTGTTTGAATTATTTATTTAAATCATAATTATCAAGAACTTTTTTGTATTTCCTCAACTCAAAAAATACTTAATTAACTACAGCAAAGTGTTTAAGAAAATTACAATTCTCAACATGCAGACTGATCTTCCTATAGTAGTTTTTTTATACATAATATCAAAAATTAGCAAAAAAGAAAATATAAAATAAAGTTGTGTCATATACCTTAATTTTTTTAAGTTATAATATAAAACACGTCTATTTAATATGTCGAAATGAAAAACAACAAAAAAAACATGTCCGACATGTAACTCTTTTGCTGCTTTAAGAGTCCCACTAGGGAAATGAATTTCATACTGTTCAGACCTAACTCCTAAGAAAAGTGGCATTTTGGTTATTATAAGAATGCTTAACATGCTTAAAAAATATAATATTAAAGCTGAAAAATATTTTAGGCGCTACTTATTTAACTCATAATTATAAAAAAGTTTCTTCTCCTTTTTCTCAACTGAACAAAAAATACTTAGCTACACATTGACATATTTCAACATGTACACTAATCTGCATTTATTTTTAAACAAAAAAGATAATTAAATTGCGTCATGCGTATTTATTATGTCTCCCTGTATGTAACTCTTTTGTTTCTTTACAACTTGGTAAATCTTACTAAGGGAATGAATTTCATACTTTACATCTAGTGCTGTGTTGCCCTAAGTCAAAGGAAATACATACATATATTCAAAACCAAAATAGCATTTTGGTTTAGAATATATGCTCCAAATACTGTATGTACTGAATATGATTTGTTATTGTTATTACTCATTATTATCCTTATTCTTATTAAAATCAGATGAAGTTTATATACCTATATATTACTAGTGAAATTTGTGCATTAACTGTGGCAAATAAACTCCGAAAAAGTATATGGAATGAACCCATTTTATAAGAAAAACAATGCTATAAAGTAGATTATCTAGATTTGCACTACTTTAGAATATATTTCACAAATAAAAAAAAAATTAAAAAAAAAAAGAATTTACCAAATTTTATATTTTCAAAAAGGTGTTTTTGAGACTTTTGAAAGGATCACAAGTTAGAAAATACTGAAAACAGAATTATTAGGAGTTCATTCAACTGTAAAGACCTCTGAGAACTGAACTTCCTTATACCTTATATGGCCACTCAGCACACGTTTCCTGAAAGAGTTTTTATTCTCTTCGCCTATACAAAAGAATTAGGGCGTAATTCTGCAGTTCTTGTAGAAAATTAGAAACCTAGTCACTATCACTCCAATTACTCTCCGAAATACCACTGCTGTCGTTCTCCATGTATCATAGAGCTTTCCGGTGGTACTCAGGTGTGGCATTTACATAATCATGCAGACTAAATAACTGGGCAGAGTTTTTAATAAGATATTTTAAGACGTCTTGTATGTTCTGAAGGAGGAGTTGAATACTTCGTTCGTCAAGTGGCGTGTAAGCTAGCATAGATCCTAACCTGTAAAATTTTAATTAATGAACTAAATTTTTTAAAAATTTTTCAAATTTCAAAGAAAAGATAAAAAAATAGAAATTCATGTATTATGATTTTTTGACTATATGGAAAATTTAAAATATAAACCCGAATATTATTGATAATAAAATATTAGGTTATTTAATTTTTTAAGTAAAATTTACTTTCAAAAAATCACAACAAAAACAATGATTTTTTAAATAATCTCTCACAAAAAATTTGAAGCATTCTCCTCCCCATCGATATAATAACTGGGAGATGGAATTGTTTTGATTTGAACACAATCATATATCATAATCAAAATTATTATTTGTTTCGTTTATTGTCGGGTTGTCGATTTGGTTGATCCGAAAGGGTTGTGTCCATCATCTTAGATAGACATAAGTGTCTACATAAAATAAAATTTATACTTGGAAAAATTAAAATTAATTTTTAAGGTGTAATTAATACCAAAAAAAACTTACTTATTTTTAAAAAATTAAGTCTATTATCCGTTCTCTTTTGTGCGAAAATTTTGTAGTCACTTTTTCATTAAAATTGTCTATTAAGAAATCATGGGTCTTGGGATTAGACCGTTTCAAATTGGAATTACTATCCGACGTTTCGCCTTCTATTGCACGAGGCATCTTCAGGGATCTTACTCCACGAGATCTGAATACTGAATGATTCACCATCTGTACATTTATTCAATAAGCAGAATCTAAGTGAGCCATAATATTAGTTTTTCCTAGTAACGCAAATTCTATACAATTATGAACATAGCTTTTAGAGTTTTCATACCTTTTTATCTTCAGACTCAAGTGGTCTAGATCGGTGACCCCTTTTTGCATTTTTTGTTACATCCACAAATCCAATCATTTGATAAATAAACGTCTCTATTAAATTTACGTGTATAACAATATCTGGCAATGGCCTACCTTTTTCTTTTAATTCTATTTTTCTCTTCGTACGAATATTTAGAAAATTACTTCACATTAATTATATTGAAAACCACTTCCATAGTGCACAGTTAATAATTTTCAGTAATACCCAAAAACACAACCAACTTACAAACCTTCTTATTGTTAAAAGTTAAAATATAATTCAGCGGTTGCGAAAGTCGGTAGGTTATTCCACTGGTCGACTTTACCGGCTGTAAAGCAATGCTATGGAGCATCGGGATCTCACTGACGTAGTTTTTTACCATTATTATAGTGCGAAATAATATCTGCTTGTTTGATAATAGGAAATATTTTAGATTACAAAATTAGTTTTTTTATCTCTGCAACGCTTATGCACCAGCCACCACTGGTTCAAATACTGTAATAATAGCCTTTGTAATATTTCATTAGCTATATTATGCTCATTGTCATTAACATATAATATATCAAAAAAACAAGAGTTCTAACCACACTACCCCACAACTTGTTAGCATCATCAGAAATGATATAAACTGAAAAAAAAAACGCGCGTCCAGAACGTAACAAGTTGTAGTGTAGTGTGGTTAGAACTCTTGTATTTTGATCTATCTTCCACCACAGGTTCCAGTATTAGGACTTAATATATTATGTGTTAATTCCAAGAAGAAAGGAAGCCTGTCATTATAACTTTACAGCGTTACCTTTTCTGGTACCCGAGAAGTAGGAGAGATATTTAATATTTGTCACACTTACTTGCAGTACACATTTATTTACTTTAATCACTGCATCAAAACATACATGATTTTATGAATAAAATAGCAAAAGATGTTGGGCCTCCCTGTTATCATGTCTAAATCCCTCCCAAAAGTTTTTTACAAAAAATCAAAACCCAAATTACCTAACAAAAAGTCTCAGAAGATGTATGGCACCATATATTTCTGACATAGCTTTATCTGGACAATCTTGTAATATTTCTGCATACTGTGGCCTTTCAAATTTGTAAAGAAGTTGAGTTCCGAGGGTCACATTGAAGTATTCTTTGATACCTGAAAAATATATTATATTTTTTATGTAACTAACATGTTGTTTTTTAAAAATTATTTTATTATAGCTACAGCAGAATAACTAATATTGTGACACAACCAGCTTCGAAATAGTTGATTTTTTAAACTTCAAGATCTCGTCAACATTTTGTACTTTCAGATGAATTAAAAACAATATTAATTTGAAGGTGTAAAATTTCCATCTATTTTTAAAATTTCTATTATACGAGAATTAAAAGACCTTATAACCAAAGATGCCTGTTATATTTTTAACGTTTAAACACAGAATTAGAACTTTTAATTCGAATTAGATTTATCTATTTTTGTTAGAGTTAAAGTAAAAAGAAATTAAGGTGAATAAAAAAATATTTTTGTCAGTTGATGCGGTTAATGTGGATATGTTTCGTGTATCCGATCTTTTCAGATGGACTCTTTGTGCTGTAAAATATAATAATTAGGAAATTGGAAATTAAGTATATATATATATATATATATATATATATATATATATATATATATATATATATATATATATACACACCCCCTGAAACGTTACTGAGTTTTCTTAAGTTAAAACAGATTGTTAGAACTATGATTTCGATTACCTTTCAGAGAGTCTATAACTAACTTCCTGAGAAGAAAATTTTTGAATGTGCTTATAACTTGTAACAGATATAAGGGGCATATATAATGTGAATACATTAACGACAACAAAATAATGCACGACTAACCCAGATACAAGAGGATTGCCTTATTATTTACGAACCCTTCTGTATCGCCTGTTGTGAAATTCTCTTCATTCATATTAATTCAGTCTCTCCAAAACTAAATCCCCTACAGGTACCGGCAAATTAGCCCTGTTGCCAAGTTGTAATAAAAATATGATTTTTTTTAAAACAAGAGCAAAGGATTGAGATTAGGGTTATAGATCAATACACTAACAAAGATTATAAAAATATGCATGCTTGGAGGATCTCCTTTTTGATACTGTGTGCAACTGGTAACCAGTTTAATTAATGTAACATATTTTTAATTGGTGTATATCTAATAGAGAGAATTAAGTATTATGAAATGAGGCAACAATGGTGTTAAAAATCAACATTTTAGTCCATTGCGATAAACAATTTGAAGATAAAAGAATCATATCTCATTTAATCTAATTTTTTACATAGATAATATATTTGATTAGAAACCGTCAATTGGGGATCCAAAAAAAATACCCAAATATTTAATTTTAGAAATAAGTCAATAACTGAACCACATAACTTAAGAGACAAATCAAATTCTGCATATTTTTTACAGATGGCCTTAGATCCTATAACCATACACTTTGAAGTCATAGTTTCAATTTTAACTTATTTTTGCAAAGCCAGTCGCCAAGTAATACGAGTTCATTGTTTAAAGCATATATGGGCTACCCCTCTCATCCAGGCCGGGTCCGGCCCTCCACCAGCTCTCATCCGGCCCACGAGAGATTGAGAAATTTCAAATAACGCACAAAAAAACTGAAGATTTAGCACACATAGTTTATTTGTAATTACTGTCAACCAACCTAAAACTGTATTCTTCAAATCATAAAGACTAAAATCGATATATAATTGTATTAAGCGTACGCAGTGGAACGCTACAGATCGAATCAGAAATAACCGTTAGAAAAAGACAAACAGATAAACATTCGGGAGGCCGCCCGATGACCTTGAAGCGGTCCAAGCGATGCGTTATGAATAACAGTCGGCTCTGAGCGCTCGCATCGCATATTCGCGTACGGTCGAGACTCTGGATTCAAGAGTATTCTAGTTGGTTATTGCAGGTAATATATAAACTGAGGAAGAGTTTGAGAAAGTCACCACACCAAGGGTCCATTACTGGAAAAGATATTTTTGCAGAGGTGCATAGTACTTTTGAGCAATATGATTTGCAGTGGTGTAAATTAGTTGGGAGTGTGCGCCTTCCATGGTCGGTTCACGAAAAGGTTTTATCGGAATTCTGAAGGATAGAGCAACCACTATGAATGTGCAAGAATGTGATTTAATAATTCTGCATTGCATTATTCACCAACGAAACTTGTGCTCTAAGTCTATTCCACTAAAAAACCTTATGGATGTGGTAGTAAGTACCATCAATTTCATTGGATCCCACGGTCTTAACCATCGCCAGTTTAAAGCATTTTTAGTTGAACTTTAAGTAAGGTGGCTAGGCAAAGATAAAATGCTGAAAATATTGTATGACCTTAGAAATGAAATACAAAACACTGCCACAAATTTGTGATCCAACATGGCTTTGTGACTTGGCATTCCTGGTAGACATCATAGGACATTTAAATGACCTGAACTTGAAGCTTCAAAAACAAGGCCAATGGTAAATCAGCTGTACAGTCATCTTAAAGCTTTTTAAAACAAAATTCGCTTGTGGGAAATACAAATGAGAAGTAAAAACTGTTTTCATTTTTTAACATTATCCAGTCACAAAAACATTGAATAAGGTCGCTATGCTGAAGAACTGGAACTACTGTCAGAGCAATTCACTGATCGGGTTTCCGATTTTAAGAATATGGATAGCACTTTTCATATTTTTGCAAATCCTTGTAAGTGTAATGTGGAAGATGCTCCGCTTTACCTACAAATGGAGTTGATTTAGCTTTAAAAATACTCATATTTGAAGTGTAAATCTAATGATGTGGAACTAAGCGAATTTTACAGAATATACCTTTCCGACGAAAAGTATCCACAGCTGAGAGTTTTCGCACGAAAAATAATTTGTACATTCGGTAAGTATAAATGTGATCAGCCTTTTTCAATCATGAAAATTAATAAAAATAAGTATGATACTCGGCTTACAGATGTTAATTTAGAAAACATTTGGCTCCTATGTACTAGTGATATTAACACCAATATGGATTATTTGGCTTCTCAGCTTCAAACTCGGGTCTCTAATTAATTTTCATTTGATTTTTCTACCTGTTTTTGTTAATTTGTTTTTTATATATTATTATGCTATTATAATTTTATTAATAAATAAAAAAATATTCACTACTACCTACTTATTTCTTACCTACGGCCCACGACCTAATTAAGTCTCGAAATTATGCCCTCAGCTAACTAAAGGTTGCCCATACCTGGTATCATTAATTTTTTCCTAAATTAAAAATTAGAGTCTCATCCACAAACAAATTTACAAAAGACGTTTTTAAAACTTTGTGAATGTCATTGACATAGATAACAAAAAGAAGAGGACCAAGAACTTTTCCCTGCAGGACTCCAAGGGATATTTTCCTAGAATAATCCAATCTAATGCTGTCATGACAATACCATATAAGATTAATTTTTTGATTACCCCGATCAATGGTTTCGAATGCACATTGCAGATCCACACACAATCTTATCTTCATTTAGGTCTCTTCCTCATGGTACCCACACATACTGCAAGGTCCATTCACATGAATAGTCACTTCTAAGGTAAGGTAAGATAAGATAGTTTATTCATGTCAATACAATATTTTTGTTTATACAGGTCATAAGTAATATAGAAGTATACAAGTAAAGTTTTTATTTAACAAAAAAATACATAACAGTCAGAATAGAAAACATTTAAAGTAGAATAGGGGAATTTAAAAAGACAGTAACAATTACAGATTAGACTTTTTACATATTTAAAAACAATAATAACAAAATTAGAATTTTAAAATTTGACCTATATCAGTTTTGAAATTCCTGGGTACTATAAAAAGTTTAAGGACATTTTTGAATTTAGGTAGTGGAAGCTCTCCGACACTTAAGGGGATTTTATTAAATAATTTAAAAGCCCAGTGTTCCGGCCAACTCTGCTCCTTTTGAGTCTGCAATAAACAACGCGAAAATCATCCATACCACGCGTCAGATGTTCATGTACAGCCCTGTGAGTACTAAAACATTTGTTCTAAACCCAGGTTGTGAGATATATCGTAATTAATTAGACTCAAGGTAGTTTCTTAGCTATTGACACACTATAGTTTCAATAATTTTATCCAAAACTTGGAGCAAATTAATCAGTTGGTTTAGAATCTTTAGGTATGATGATTATAATACTAGTTTTTAAGTCACTAGAAAAAGAGGTGTTCATGAAGCATTGCATAACCTGTTAAACAGAACATCCTTCCTCAACTTAATATTTAACAAATCATCACCAGTACTTTTATTTTTAGCCAGTTTTGTTTTCTGTCACATTAGAGTTCAATTGTCTTCTTTATGCTTTCTAAAATTTTCACGAGACTTTTCACATAGATCGCATAGAAAAGATTCAATTTCTCTTCTTTTCAAATTCAAATAAAATTTATTGAGAAGAAGTATCATATACAAATATTCTCAAAAGGAAATGCTACAGCGGAGCTGATACTTCCTTCTTCTAAAGTGTAATTCTAAATACTACTAAGTTAATAAATGTCATTATTTCTAGGTACAATTAACTATTGTTATATGAATTGCGCAAATACAATTTGATTAATATAAACTACAATCTATTATAAAACATTTAAAACTTGTGATAAGTCTACTATTGCTAATATTAAAATAAAAAAATAAAATCTTGGACAGGTTACAGAATTTTATGACTTAAATTTTCGTTTAAAAAGGAATAAGTATTATCGTTTAGGTTTCTGTTTTCACAGGAAATTATTATTACAGTTGGTATTAAATTGGCGAATTACATTTCTGCAAAGATAACAGGAGCCTAAAAAGTTGTTTTCCAAAACTTTTGATTGAAGGACATTTCTGATATAGCAGGACAAATTTGTTTAGAAATTTTGCGCCAATGCGTTGGAAGCAACCCTCAAATTTTTGTGATCTGTGTTTTAGTATTCGATTTAAGTGCCTTAAGTTTAATAAGCTAGAATCGGATCTTCTAGAAAGTAAACCAAACAAGTAAAGAAGACAGTTGGTGTGAATGATATTATATAAGGGCTTGCATGTAAATAGGGTGAATCTGTATTTAATGTTCAAAATAGAATTAGAATTGTAATGTGGTGTTATATGGTCCCTACGATTGATGTTAAATGCAAATCTTAGGCAACAGTTTTGAAGAAATTGTATTCTATTTTTTAGGTGTTCACTTAAAAAGTAGAAGTATACTATACAACAGTAATCTAGGTGACTTAAAACTAATGTAATTACACGATTCCACTTCATTGCATTAGAGAATGAGTATTTTAAACTTATGTAATGATTTTAATTTAGAGTAGTATTTAGTATAGGAGCCAAGATGCTGCCCTGAGGGCCCCAGTGTGAGAAACTGCTTTGCAAGAAGTAACTTATAATTCACGAGATCAAATGCTTTGGTATAGTCAAGCAGCACAAGCAAGCCCGCAGACCCCTTATCAGCTATCCCTAGATCATTCATTATTTTCAAAAGTGCAGTGGTAGTGCTGTGATTGGTCCGAAATCCAGATTTGAAGAGGGGGATGATTTTTGACTTTTCAAAGAAGCATGTAATCTGGATGTAAATAAGTTTTTCAAGAACCTTCATTAAGACTGGAAGGACGACAACAGGTCTCAAATCTTTAGCTACTGATACCTTAGGAAGGGGTATCACAATTGCTTGCTTCCAGACATGGGGCAGCATTCCGTTTTCAATGGAGAAATTAAATATGTGAGTGATGACTTTCTGGCAATAGTTAAAACAGAGCTGGAGCATTCTAAGGTTTATGCCATAGCCTTGGGAAGATAGGCTGTTCCATGCTTTCCATGCTCTTTACCTCAGAACTGGACACAAGATGTAGGGAGAATAAGTCAACAGAGCACCTCTCACTAAATCTGGATAAGGTCTCCTCATCAACATCCACACCCTCAATTCCTGTGGAGGCACTGTTGATAGCAGATGGATCCTTAAGTTCGTCAGCAATGACATGTTTAGGCTGAGAGTGTACATTCCAGTTCTCAAAGTACTTCCACAGTTTTTTTCAGATTCCTCTTATTTTTTTCCACTTGACATTTTATGAAAGCTGCCTTTCCCTTCTAACTGCACAACTAAGGTAATTTCTGAGGCGCCTATAGAACTCTAAATCTGAGGGAAGCTTTGTTCTAGAATATGTCCTGTATGCATTTTTCCTTAGTTGGCTGATCTCCTTGATAGTCGAAGTAATGTATGGTTTACATTTGCATTTCAAGATAGCAGTCTTAGGTGGAGCTTGTGAGCCAAATAATGTAAGAATCATTATTGAGAAAATCAACCTTCAGGTCAATGGTGGGAAAGAGGATAATGACATTCCATTGGATCGATAGAATGAGTTGCCTGAATTCATGTTTATTGAAATATCAGTAGTCTATGAAGATAATTGCTCTTGAAGGTGAAATTGGCTTTGAGAGATTCAACTCACAAAAGACCAATCTGTGGTCGGAAAGATGAGCAAAGTCATCAGCCCCACTCTTTGAGACATGGTTATTGAGGCATATTATGCCAATGATTGATGATGTTCGGAGAGGATAGTTTTGTTCAACTAAGTTTCAGTTATAGCAATGACATCAAAGTTGTGATGTAAGGTTAGATCAGAGAAAATATCAAATTTTGGGTTTAAAGAGAGTATGTGCCCCAGTTTCAGACGTCTATAGTTTTCCTGATCTTGCGACTTCTTGTGTTCTCTTCCTGTTATTCCATGATACCTGCCAAAGTCAATATCTTCGAAATCTGATCATTGTTTTTTATTTCCTATCACATCTTTTAATGTTCTACATATTTTTTTGCTATTTCATTTGCACTTGTCTATATTTTGGTCATAGTGTTTTATTTTTTCAGTACAGAATACTGCAGAGAATTTTATAGTCAATCCGATCCTCAATTCCTCTGGTTAGACAACATATTCCAGTTTTTTGTTTTCCTGCTGCCTGTATTATATTTTTTAAAGTTTTTGCGTCACTACAATTTTTTGATAAGTCAGTGTTCATATCACCCATTTGTTTATAAATATAATCCTCATTTAATTTTTCTTTCAGATACTTCAAGAAGTCCCTACAGTTACCACTTGGCAGTATATAGATAGCACTCACCATGACACTTTCATTTGCAGCCTTATCCACAATTCCCAATAGTTATAGTTTACATCCTCATTACTCACTACTTCGTACTTTAGATAACATTTAATATATATTGTCGTCTCTTCAGTGTATCTGATATTTGAATAACACTTTACTATATTATAGTCTGGTATGGCTACCTCTTCCGTCTTCTATTCCAGGACTCAGATGTCAGTCAGTTTGTCCTAGATTTAACTCTTTCTAATTCTTTCTCCTAGCAAACACAGTTTTTGTCCTAAACACTATGTTTATAATCAATATTTGGTATTTTTAATACTTCATGAGTGTGCTTAACATTTAGACACTGTTTTACAGTGGATTTGGATTCTTCACCCTTATGGTTTTGATTACATAATAAACAATGTTCGGCTGCTGACAATATACTGCTTTATGTTCATATTTCCAACACTTGTAGCACACCCACATACTCATAAACAGGAAAATTATTTTCCAGTCCATGTATACTCCATTACCAATAAGACGCTTAAAAACTTCAGACGATCATTCTAAAACCACATATGGCAACTGTCTGTTCTTCAGAATATATCTCTTTATATAGTTTTATATTTATAACTTTAACAGTTACATCCTTAAAGGTTGAAATGCAACTTTTTTTCACTCATTCAAAAAATTTTTCCTCACTGTTTACATATTTTTCCTGTATACCAACAATGATGATCTTTGGATTGGCTATTTTTGGGATTTTAACAAAGCAGTTTCCTACAAGTTCAGCAACTGCCTTGTTTTGCAGTTTTGTAGTAATTCCTTAATTCTACATTCAACAACTTTTTTCACTTTCACTGATAATTGAATAATTTTTTGAATGACTACCTGCTTTGTAGCAATACTATCCTGATTGGCCTATTTTGGCCTTATTATTAACGGCAGAAATTTATTTTTCTTAACAATATTTGACCACTGTTGTTCATTCTACGATTTGGGCATTTCAGCTGCTTTTAAACCATTCTCAATTACCTGATGCTCTAATTTTTCCATTTTCTTGGCCACATCCAACTTTTCATTAACCACTGTAACACAGTCAACACCATACAGAACACATTCATTGATCACCTTATACAAAGTATCTTTCATCAATAGACACTGAGGATTATAATATTTATTGCAAAATTTATAAGTTACTAACTTCATATCCACAACAAAATTTCTTGAAAATCAAGCACATATGTATGCCCCCGGTGGCATCGAATATTATTACCAACAACAAATATCAAGGCACTCCACCCAATCCAAGCTCGATGATCAAATGTTGTAATCCCATATAAAAACTGTTCAAATTAGCAAAATAAATCCTCCTGCTATTGCTCCAAGACCGTGAAATTCTTTAGGCGCATAAAAAACCTGAGGTGATATCTAATATTGCTGTTTTTTTATTTTTTCTTTTCCACCAAGCACATAAATAGGATTCTACATGGGATACTGCTGCATGAAACTTGAAATAAATCACACAGAACTCCATCCTTTTTTTTACAGAATTGCACCAAACACACAAAAATTGAGCCACTTTTTCCCACTCAATCGAACATAAATATAAGATATGATTTACACATGATCTTCTATGTACAACATGCAATTAAAATGTAAATAAACTGGCAGCATGCCAACATAATAAGTAAAAATTTGCTAAAACAGTAAAAATTCATTTACTGACATAGTATATCCAATATTATATACCTATCTCTCTCTCTCTAATGTAAATGGCTAAAAAGAGATAACAGTAGCGAATTTGATAGGAGCGATAAACAAATATGTTTAATATCAATTAGTAATTATACTTTTTTTGAGTGGTACGAATATTAGTAACCTGGGACCTTGATTTCATACAACAGATTTATTTTTGGCAGACTATACATATTAAGAATGCTTAAACTTCTGTTGAGTCTTTTACATTTTCTTAGACCTAAAATTTATTTTTAATTTTATTATTACCTAACTATATCTCACTCATTTTTTTTATATTTCCAATAGATTTGTCAAATGTCTATTGAAACAAACAATTTAAAGTTTTCCCTTTTCCCAAAAAAGAATTAATGATATATTAAAAAAAAGGTAAATATCATCCAAGACAAAATAACACAACAGATCCAACAACATATTAAAATGATATTAAGAAACTGATAAAAAGAAAACAAAATCTGACACCTTTAGGTAAACTTCAGTTTAAAGACCAACACCATTAAGAATTAACTGAGCTGGCATTTGATCATACAGTGAAAAATAAATATAAAATAACAACAAATTAATATTTTACTCACCTTTTACTGTCTCAATAGATGCACCTTCCTTACTGGTATTATTGGATTTAACTGATTTTTTATATGTCAAATAGTTGTCAAGTATCTGATCTACAGAGACTTTTGCAGGGAGATTAACTAGTTTCTTTTGGCGGGTAATTAAATCCCAATCATCAACTAACCATGGCTTAAGCTCATCTGGTAACTTTATTCTAATTTCTACCTTACTTTGGAACTGTTCCTCAGACTCCACCGTTGAATCAAATTTTGCTAAAAAGAAGTTAGAATTTCATGGTAAAAAAAGAGGGGCAGACACTAATTCATACCATAAGTTATATTTAAAGTAGTAATGGATCTCATGAATTACTATACTATCTAAAGAGAGGCATCTCACTCATGAACTCATTGTACATTTTCTGAAACCACAAAATTATTTCTGAAATCACACAATTTGCATCCTGCGGAAACCCCAGTTATTTCCAAGATCATTGTATGCTTTTTGAAGGGGGATATGATCTTTGCTATATAAATACTATAAATTGTATATATGAAATTTCAGTTACTGAAAAAATAAACTAATGAATCTAAAAAGTTACTCTATCTATACCTACTTTTTAATACCTTTTTTAACTACTAGCATTATAAATAGTTTAATCATGCCAAAATACACAAGAGTTTACATACATCATATGGGATTGTCAATACTAAATAAATACTACTATACAACGGTTCATGAAAGACAACACAAGAAAAAAAATATGATATCAAATAAGATTTCTTAAAATTTTCTATACAAAGACAATACAGATTTAAAAATTATATTAAGGAACAATTAAACTATTCCTCAACACTATTAATTCATGCATTCCTTAAGAATATATATTTAATTTTTTTTTAAAGCTATCAAGAAGTAGCAACTTTAAGTATTCAAGTATAACTTGCTAAATAATTTTAAACCAAGAATTGCATTAAAACACAACATACCTCTCTTTTTACGTGGAACATCAGAACTAGATTCTTGTCCACTTGAAGGGGTAGCCACTTCTCTTTTAACACCTTTACCACCCTTTGTTATATCTGAAATTGGTGTACTGGCCCTTGAGTCAGAATCTTTAACAGAATCTGCTTTAGATGTAGAAGTTTTCTTTGTAGTTTTCTTTTGTTTTCCTTGGGCTGAGTGAGCCTTTTGTACTTCTTTTTGGCGAGCAACATTTGCTTCATTATATTTTAAGACCCTACTTTCAGGTACCCATTCATCCCAACTAGAAACATATTTAGATAGGAGTATTTAAAAAACAGCTTGTAAATTTTGAATTATAAGATCATCTCTCTTCTGCGCATACTCTACATTACCTAAGAAGTAATTATTAAAATATGTGAATACCTACCATTAGACTATTCATATAAGCAAATAAGATAAACTAAAAAAACAGATTGCCCTTGAAGATGGCCAAGTTCCATCTTTTATTTTTAATTTATTTGAAAATCAAACTGTGCAAGTAGTTATATGCACATGGTTGACAGTGGCTTGTTTGATTGGCAAAACTGCCAGCAAGCATGTATATAAAAAATATCTTATTGGTCAGACTTATTTTTATTTTATTTGCTGAATAAAAAGCTAAATCACCAAGTTTATCTTATATCTTATTTTTTTTATTTTATTTAACATTATTTGTCTGTATAAATCAACAAAAAATAATCAATATCAAAAAGCAATGATATTTAAGTTACTAATATTCATAGTATTAGCTGAGGTATCAGTTACTTAGCTTACAATAGATGTTATTACAATTAACATTAACAGTAACAACCTGTTAACAGAATACAATAAAGATGAAAGAAAGATTGTATGTCAGTCTCAAAATAAATATCACTTTTTGACTAAACATTTAAATTTCAAAATTCCTCAAAGTTAAAATGATGTTCTTAGAAATATCATGGTTTTAAAAGTTATTTTCTTTAGATTAAGGGAAGCCACCCCTTAATTCACCACTTCCTAGGTTTTGGTCTAGATGATTTTGACCCTAGGAATCCTAGGATATTGACAAACGTAGCTAAATATTATTAAATAATACAAGTACAAAAAAAATCATTTTGGGAACACTTTTAGAAAGTTCTATTAAAGAACCAGTTTGCAGACTCATATACACTAGAACATTTTTTCTTATTTTTATGAGAGGAATAATTCCAAATCCACTTGAAGTTGCACGATTCAATGATTTATTTTAATAGATGGACAAAATTCTTGAATACTCCATTATGGCTTTCTTATAGAATTTGCAAGTCAGATATAAGTACTTACAATTGAGTCGACATTAATTATATACCGTAATATAACATTTAATTTATTAGTAACTTGCAAAAACTTACTTTTTATTCCATCCGGCATAATGAATAAAATATTTAACTTGTTTTTCTTTGGTAATAGTGCATTTGAGGCACTTAGCTTCGTAGATGAGAGGACCATGGAAGCAGAGAACTTTTTCGCCTAAAATTCAAGGAATAAAAAATAACATTGTGCCGCCATAAACTTTTTACAAAAATATATTTTACCTTCCTGAAATTTAAATTTAGGTGGCATTATATGAAAAAAAAATTATAAACAATATACAACCGTCAAACTTATTAAAAATTGAACATGAAGTTTGAAACGCTATATGTCACAATATTGTGGCTTCTTTTTATTAGCAACATAATTCATCAATGTTAGAGTTGAACGTTACTTGTCTATAACCCTTGGGCGTTTGCATCAATGTAAAGTGCTATTACTGTTAAGGTCATGATAAAGGAAGAAAATTGCACTCCCAAAATGTAAGATATTTTTAGTTTGGAGTATATTTTGACGTCATACATACGTTTTCGTCTAAGCGTATGTATTGGTCGACTTAAGTGAAATTCAAAGAAGGTAACAAGTGAGTACAAGACTAAATTTTGATGAAGAAACGAAACCGATACCAAATTTCGTGAAAATCGGCGATGGTAAGCGTAATTAACAAACAAATACAATACTATCAGAATATTAAAACATTTATTTTTATTATGACAATTTGGACACGGTTTGATAATACTTTCATAGGTAATAAAACCTACGTTTAATTTATTAACGTACATTTACTGAAACTGCGTTAATTATTTACTTATTTTGAAAATAACTCAATTTTACATTCGGCTGGAACGCGTGGGTTCGAAACTTGACTTAGCGGGTAGCGGGAACTTTTTCAGTACTCGTTATGCCTGGTCCGATACCTTCCTTAGATGGCAATAGCTGTTAATAAAAATAATGTTTCTGTTCGTAGACTTGGATCCGATTGCGAACAGAAACCAGGCTTCTTACTCAACACATACACTACACGATATAGACGCTAGGGTGGTAAGGCAAGGGGGGACCTTGCCCTCTCCTGGAAAATTGCAAATATTGTATATTACATATTACATTATATATGTATTATATTAATAAGGTTATTAAAAAAGAGTCAGTGTCATTAAAAGTTTTGAGGGGTAAAACCTCTCATGGCCCTGAAAAAACCCATCGCCATTTAGGAATATAATAATAAGGCTGTATTGTAGATATTGTAACAATTATTGAGTATACCAAATTTGGTTCGATTTTCTTGAAAAAATGACAGAGACAGAGCTATAAAATGAAAATAAAAATAAAATTTTAATACCTCCGTTTCTAAGGAGCGTTATTGATCACATCTTTACGTGAACTTTTTATCTTAGAAGTACTTAAATAACATTCTGTGTAGCCTCCCCCAGCTTCATAGCATTTTCGGATACTATCTCTCCGTTTCAGTAAAGTGTTTGTTAAAAAGCAAAATTTTACATGTTAAATAGGAAACATTTCTTTTGTAATTTCTGGAATAATAAATATTTTTTTTAAGTAACCGAATCAAAAACGTATCTAAAAGTTATCTGAGCTGTTAGCCAGCTACCGCCTTTTTTTTGTTTCATGTATAACCTTTCTTTAAGGACTAAGCAACACCGTGTTAATTTGAATAGTGGCTTGCGAATTAAATCTCGTCATAAATTTTTTCCTATCCATTTTTATGTATTCTCTAATTTTTTAATAATCAGCAAATTTTAAAAATGTCTGATGCTTTCATGAATGGTCATCACAATGTGATACTGGTATAGACGAATAGAATACATTTTTGAAAAAACTATGAATCTTTACATTCGCTACACTTGGCCGCTTTCTAGCAGGAAGTAAAACTATGTAATTTTAGGGTCTTAATAATGAATTTATTGGCGAACTTAAGCTAACCTAACGCTCTCGGGACTGATCTATCTGACAGTATAGGTTTTGTAAAAAAAATCTTTGTTTCAATATAGACTCGGAGTTTTGTTGGTTCCGCCATAGAGAAATAGAGGACGAACCAATAGTGATAACCGGTTGACAATTCACAGTTTACAGTTTTTTAACTGGTAACTTACTTCTAGTTAGTTGCTGGGTTCTATTATTCGTTTTTTCTTGATAATTATGTAGGTATATGATGGTTGCACGTGCATTTTGTGCCACAGAAATTTAACCCAATGTTATATTTGTGTTTTTCTAGTGGGTATTACATTATTTGAGAACGGATACATTGTTGTTAGGAATAACCGGGTACTGAAGCGATTTAAACGGATGGACCAATATTTACCGGTCATTATTGGTATTTACCAACTGCATTCAAGCGGTTTTGGTCTATCCGTTGTGATGTCATTAACTAGCCCTTCATTACGTTATTATTTGACATTTTAATAGTCGGTAAATACCGTGCTCGGGAGGTAGGTTATTGTATTATAATCAAGACGCTCTTTTCACCCAATTTTGTCGTTTCTGTTCGGCATTTTTTCATAATTTTTAAATAAAAAATATCTTTTGATTTAGTATATGTGTGATGTTTAGTCGTTTAGTGCATTATGGAGACAGTGCCGAAACAATATCAAATAAATTTAAACTTTAAAGGCCGAGACTACAAGTTATTGTTGATGACTTTGAACGGACACTCTACTTTTAAATGACAGGAATATTTTTTCCGTGGCATTTGTGCAAAAAATATTTTTTTGTAGAGTTAGCAGCAATTCATTATTAAACATAAACAAATCTCTTATGGACATTATTAAAAAATTCTTATTCATATTTACATCGATTAATAAAAAGCAAACAAAACAGCAAAAAAACCTTCACAACGTTTAATCCAGCACATTCAAGCGCATTTTGGTTACTATCACTTGGAGAAAATCGGTATGCTTAAGGCTATAACCAAACATGACCAAAAGCAAACCTGTAGTAATAACCGGTCCACCGCTTGAAATCGGTTCTGGATGTTCAAGCCATTTCAATAATCTGACGTTCGCTCGAATTTAAATACTGCTGCTCGCGCCCGCAACCCAAGAATTGTAAACCACACAGGATAGTTACATCGGCGATTTATTTTCGTCAGTTTAGCCCGAGCGAGCGTTGTTGCAGTGACGTCGCCTGGCCCGTTCAAAACAAGTTTCGTGCGTTATTTCTATAGGAGGATAATATAGTTTAGCTCTTTTATGCTGATATTTTGGTTTTTAAGGCAATAAATTTAAACAAATTTTATATCAAACTAATAGAATAGTATTACCATATTAATTTCGGTCAATAAGCAATGATTAATTGCCCATCAAAATGTTTTATTTGGACATACAAATAAATTATTAGGAACAAATGTAAACATTATGTCAAGACAAAGATATATATTATGAGGGCCTTCTTATAGAAATCTGATATGTTATGTTCTTTTATGACAGGATGCCCGAAATCCTTAAATAGAAATAAGCACTTTTTCGTAATCTAGGTATCTAAATGTATTAATTTAAAAAGCAAATAGGTAAAGTGTTTCTCAAATTGGAAAGTAAAAAACATGGTATTACGATATTGTAGAATTTTTATTATTGTAATAACAATTTTACGCGGAAAACGGAAACAAAAAACACAATAACTACAGAGGCTTCTGATATCTAAGTATAAATAACTTTCAGATTAATTAACAGAGTTGAGATTTGCATTAATACTAAAAAGCAACAATCCAAGGAAAAAATAAAAATACCTGCTATATGTTAAAAGAAAACACAACTTGCTAATAAAATTAATAAAAAAAAATAATAAAGAACCCAAGTATATCTATAGCCTGGCAAGTGATTTTTGTAGCTATTTTTGCAATTATACACAACGCAAATATTCCCAGACATTGTTTTTTGTTATGTAGACTCCTGCAAAATTAAATATATCAGTTGTAAAAGAAGTTTTAATTCTTTCGTTGGTAGATTACGTTTCACTATGCACGAACAACATTCATTTCAGTGACCTATTACCACTTGTAAAAACTAAAGAATATTAAAAAAACAATGTTTTTAAGGCGAATTTTTATTACAGAGCAATGTAACTAATACTAAATTTTTAGACTGAGAGAGCCGGAGTACGTCACGCATCCGGTCATTGACCTTTGTGGTCGGTGAGAAACTGGCGAACTTTACGCTTACGAGAAGTAACTATCATGTATGGTTTACGGTTCTTCCCGCAACCCGTAATGAACTATATAACTCGAAAAGAACGATTGTTTTCGCTTGTCACCCGCCCATAACTATAAGAATATCAAAATATGAGGAGCGTCGAGGTTAATGGTTATTACATTTTTTAACTTTCAATTAGAGATGGCTAATCCAAAAAAATTTTACGTATCAGTTAGGACCTGATCTCAGAACCAAAAGTGTCAGTTCCGTTGCAATAAAAATTAATGGATATCATCATATCATAAATTTATATTGGTCAGAATTACCTTGGTTAACCTTGAACTAAACCGATTTTAATCGAATCTGGCTAATTTTCGGAAATCTGTCAATATTCTCATATTTCATATATTCTGAAAGTCTTTTATACATTTTTAAGTGTTATATATATCCCGAAAATATTTAATTTTTATAAATACCCGAGGATTTTCAAACAAGTAAGTACACGTACTTCAGACTAGTGAGGTCGCGTATTTTAAGATTTTAATATAGAGTGTACTGGAATAATCTTTTTTTTTTTACCTAGTTTCACCTGTACATATTCCTTAGAGGTTTATACTTGCAACCCAAAACCAGCCTTTGTACCTTTTTAAAGTCATTGTTTTAAAATATAACCATTCATAAAAAATGAAAAATTACGCTTTGTTCCCAAAATCTCGGCTGCATCGAGATGAGCATGAACCTTTAATCGTCCTAAACATAAAATATTTATTCCTGAAGGAAATAGAAAAGAAGGTACAAAAGTGTGTGTATAAGATTGTAAGCTTTGATGGCAGACATATCGGAAAAGAAAAGTTGCCGAAAAAATGTGACTTCGGATTCGTTATCATTGTTTAAAAATCTACCAAGTACCAAAAATCATCAATATCGGCGATGGTAAGTGTAAGTAAATATTTACTGAATCCTTAACTACCGGGCCGTATAAACAGGACAGTTTCTTTCAAATAATATACATTTGCCGATGGAGACAGCACTTTTTCTAAAATGTTTAAATATATTTAAGGTACCATCAATATTCCAGCATAAACCTGGGCCCTGGACACTTATCTAAGTGTAATTTGGATTTGGATGGTACCGAGAATTTACCTTTCCCAAAAATCTTAATTTTGCTGCAAATATTCTAAAGCAGTCCCGATCCTTTGTTCTTGATCACACGACGCTGAGCTGTCTTATTTGAGTTAGGAAACTCTGTCCTATATACCGCGGATACGATACAGCGGTTTAATGGATTTTGTTTCAGGAAGTCTACTAAGTGAGCATCATTTTCATACGTTGAAATATTGTTACTTAAACCTGTTCCTGCTGAAGTCGGTTAAAAAGGCAGTTAAACGGATTGATATATGATTATCTATACAAATATTTAATATAAAATAATCAGTTGGAAATCATGATATTGCAAATATAAATTCCTGATCATAAATACTGCGAACTCAGTCTTGTTTTACTGCAGTTAATGGTTTGACTGCTGGATATAGATAATGATAACCTCTTCTATGCGTATGTTTAAAATACTTACTCGAGGTATACCTAGTTATGGTGTTAGAATGCTATTCTGTAGTAAATTTATTTACGCCTATGATGAGAGATTTAAAAACATCCAGTTTTTTGAGTGGAGTTGTCGAAACGCAATTTTCGACGACTCATTTACAGTCAAAAAGAAAAATATCTCTAGTAAATGTCGTTAAAATTATCAAAAAGTTGATATTTTTCATATTGATTTTTTTCCATTTCAAACAAGTTTTTGTTCCTTTTTGGTTTGTTGAAAAATTGTAGACTTTCCGATATCGTTATCGAAAAAACAACATACGTTTACACGAGACATTTTTTCGTCGTCTGTGAATAAGACGTTCAAAAGTCGACGTGTTTTTTCACGGTCAATCGCCATGTCTTGTATTTGGCTGAGCATCCGGTTCGTTTACTAGATTAACGAGGTGTTTGTCGGTGACCCACAGGGCTTGGAGAGGCTTCTGCGAAAATATTGAATCTTGCCTGAGGCATCGAGGCTTTCTAAAACCCTCTGTGGAGATCGAGGAATGGTTAGCTCTTTTTGTAAAGAGGATGACACATGACAGAGCAGCCCCAGGCTAACTGGATCATGGCAACTACAGTAATCACTGATGATAGCGTCAACTGGGCCATCATAATAAGGCTGCGGGGGCCGGACAACCGTCAAGATACTGAGGTCCTTTATTAAGGAAATATATAAGGCAAGTCTTGCCCTTGGGTTGCAGAGGCATGTCGGTCCGCTAGAGTTAGATTCATCCCGGTAAGGAAGACCATGCAACCGCTTTTAGGCCTATAAGCCTGATATTCTTCTTATTGAAGGCGCTGGAAAAGATTGTTGACAGGTATTTAATGGAGGGAGCACTAGTAGTCTCGCCATTTCGTGCTAATCAGCATGCATATAGAGGAGGATGATCAACGGAATCGGCTCGCCACAGTATAGTGCAAAAGGTCGTGAAGACTTTACACTTTAAGGAAGCAGCTTTGGCTGTATTTTTCGATGTTGAAGGAGCATTTGACAGATAGTCAAGCAGCGCTTAAGTCACTGGAGTCACCCATGCTGGGATCAGCATTTGTTCATGAATATGGTGACAGGAGTTGACACGGAGTAAGAGGGTGAGGTTGGTTTGGGTACCGGGACATATTGTGGGATTGAGGGTAACAAGAAAGCAGATGAGCTTGCTAGACTCGGAACCGCCAGCATATATGCGGGACCAGAACCGGCTTTAGGTTTTACTAGGCAACAGGTAAGGAGTGCACTCGACAAATGTGCGCACCAAGAACTGTGACGTGAGTAGGACCAGTTTGTAGGTAGTAGGCAAGCTAAGGACTTCATTGTGAAGCCAGATAAAGGCCGAACAGAGTGGCTATTAACGCGGGACAGGAAGACCCTAAATCCCATAGTAGGCAGTGGCGGCTCGTGGATATAAGAACGGGTGAAGCGCAGGTAGCTGGGTGGACAGCTCCGCAGGTAAAAATTGCACCGCAGACGAAAATTTTTTCGGGGTGCCAGGCCCAAAATCGCTGTTTTTTAACCTTTTTATGATGTTAATTATCCATAGCTTTGGAACGTTTTTTAATACTTAGGGGAAATAATATGAATTTATAAGATTATAAATATATTTTTTTATTCTTAAAAAACAGTTATGTACCTATATCTTAAAGTTAATTTCAATTCGATTCGATCCATGCAAAACTGCTTCGGCCTCCGATGATCCGAGCGCACTAATTTACATTAATTCTATAATAAGCGAACAAGCGCCTGCAGCCTGCAGCAGCAATTTATGCCGCTTCCATTTCCATTTGGCTTATGGATATTCACCACTGCGTTGCCATAGCAACTGTCGTAAACAGATCTAAGCGCGAAAGCCGGCGTGCAGGGGCCTTGTTTATACTTAAGCAAGGGCGGCGGAGTCTGATGCGGAATTTGTTACTGCTGCTCGGCAGGTCGCTCTTATGAAAAGGTGTTCGTTCAGCGGACTACGTTTTTAAGTCATTATTCTTTTTTGAGTATATAACGTTTTGATAGAAAATAATGGTATAATTAAGTAAATAATGTGAATTTATATAAAACCTACTGCATTTTTATAATGAAAATATAGATTATAAAATGCTTAATATTTTAAAAATATTTTTATTTTTAAGTTGGAAAATGTAGGTGATGCGGCGCTTCACCCGCGTCCCCTGGCGAGCCGCCACTGATGATAGTAGGAGTAGTAACAAGGCACTGTGAATTAAGGAGGCACCTCTCTATTTTAAGTATTGAGGAGGATTCTACCTGCACGGAATGTCAGGAGGAGGAGAATCTCCACTCCACTTCCTATGCATGTGTGAAGCACGAGCAAGACTACGCCAAGTTATTTTTGGCATTACGGGCTTGCAGCCAAGGGACTATCCTCAAGGTACTATGCTGGAAAGATATCCATACCTATATAGGAAGGACAGGTAGATTCAAGGATGGAAACCTGGTGGCGGGTGGTGGCTGAGGGAGGGTCTGGCGTAGACTAAAAAGGGCTACCGGTCAGGTGTCCAGACCTCTCCCCAACTACTAACTACAAGAACAAAACGCCACAGACTAAAATATTCATTTGCAGCTTGTTTATACCAAGTTTTTTGGTTTGGGGTATTCCCCGAAGCACGAAGGTGATTTCCTCGTAATTATTGTGTCATAGCCAGTGTCTCCCCATCTCTAATAGGCCACTTAAAAAGATAAAAAGAAATTAGGCAGTGGTTCTCAAAATTTCGGATCCGAAATATATTTTTCATTTTTAATATAAATAAGGACTAAGACAAACATGTCCTTGATTTATAAAAAAACTGTACGTGATAGAGAGAAAAGGCGACTTGCTTTGATGTAAATACTTCAGCTAACCTAAAAAATTGGGAATATTGTAATCACAAATTCAGAGATACGAGGTAGGTAAAACTAATACTATTTAAGGGTTATTAATATGGCGTGGAAAAATTTTAAACTTCCGGAGATATCCGAAAAACAATTCGCAAACTTGCTATTTGGTTTTTTGTGACGATTTTGATTTTCGGTTCATTTTTCTAATTTTTGTGATATAATGTACTTCTCAATATCCTGATCAAAAGTTCGCATGGGTACAATCTAATCCTATGACTAGTTTTTAAGAAACAGGCTGTTAAACTTTGCCAAAATACATGGGAGAACAGGATAACACAATATATATGTTTCGGACCTACGTTCACATTTATTTTTATTCTTATTATATTATTAGAGAAGTATTATAGTCTAAATCCATGTATTTTATATGGGATTTGGATAAAGTTTAACACTCTCTATCTTGAAAACTAGCAGTGACGTGCGGTGAAATATCTAGTGAGGGAAGCGATTAGGATAATAGCTAAATAAATAGTAGAATACATACCTACATGAAAAAAAAATGTAGGTTGTTACTGATTATATTTTGTCCACCCCTTAACTTTTTTACTTTTCAAATTAAAGTTATGATTTTGTTGAGTTTGTAGGTTCTTAGGTACATTTTATTCTCAAAGACAAAATTTCTCTACAGAGTGTTCCAAAAAAGCATGGATTACTAAAGTTATATTTTTTAAAATAAAATCCTCTATATATTTTTACGCTATTTGAAAGAGCATTCGAAGAAATCTTCAAAAATATTATATATTGCTACATTTACTTTTAGAGATTTTGAAATATTTAACTTCACAAAACACATTTTTCTCGTTAATAATATGTTTTGACAACCGCTGAAATTTTTGTTTTTACAGATAGGATAATATTTTGTTGTGCTAATTTGTAAGGTTTTAAGTAAGTTCCTTTTTACACGCTGGCAAAAAAAGTATTGCAATAACTTTGAAAATAAAAATTTCTGTGGCTGAGAAAAACATAATCTTAATAGAAAAAATGTGTTTTTTAAAATCAAATGTTTCGAAAAGTGTAAAAGTAAATTACGTAATACACGTATCTTTTGAAAAGCTCTTTTAGTGCTTTTTTAAAAACGTAATAATATAAGATACTTCATTTAAAAATATACAACTTTAACACACCATGCTTTTTTGGGACACCCTGTAGAAAAAAGAAAATCCTACAAACTGATAAAAAAATAATTATTGTAGTTTAAACAATACGAAAGTGAAGGTGGTCGACAAAATATAAAAAAACAAGGCTAACCAAATAATTTAACTAATGTTTTGCACCCAGTTAGCCAATAATACTTATCATAAAAGTTCATTTTACCTGAGGATATAATGTCCAATTTCTCCTAAAAACTACACCGAGAAAATTCATTTTCCAATATATTCCCCGTAGAAATTTTGTTCGGTTGACCTTTACCAACGTAAAGAGGTTTTTGTCGCCTATCGAGGAAAGTCGTTTACTTTTGTGATTGTAATTTCCTTACTTAAATGTGCGGTTTTATATATGGAAAATTTTTTAGTTCAGTCGATAGTTCTGTAGAGTGCCAGACCGCACCACTCTCACCATTATAGTTAAGTCACTGTTTTCAATACATCAACATGGAAACATTTATTTCATGCATCAAAGGTTGAATTCTCGCTCAAAGCAAAGTTATAGTTATAAGGGTTTGACTAAAAAATCGAGTTCAAAAGGTATAACGGGTAAAGTTGTAACATTTGGTTAGTCTTCAAATGAACCTTAAGAAATTCCTGGTTATTTTAATATTATGAAAAAAAATATTCAACTTTATTAAGTTCAGTTCATTTTTGATAAAAAGAATATGTTTAAAAAAGTTTTTTCATTTTAAAAGTTTACTCCCTTATGAAGGCGAATTTCTAGGTTGTAGGTGGGACGATACCCTGGTTACGGCCCTGCACATCAGACAAAGCAGTACAAAGACACTGATAAAACAATGATTAAAACCACACATTATTCCGATAAAGGTTACGTATCTGTGTTAGGTTTCTTGTGCCACTGCTGCCAAATAAATGACTTCTGAGCTAAATATTATATTGTTAACGACAGTGCAAGATGGTGGCTTAAATACATCTTTATTTGGGACTTATAGAATTTCAATAACATCAGAAGATTAGGCAGGACATGTTTATAACATATCTTACTTGTGTGATTGTTTTATGAAAATTTATGCCTTTAGTTACCTTTTATAAAATTAAATACTTGGTGTGCGTAAATATAAAATCAAATATAATCATCAATTATTGATGGTACTGATTAAAATGCCGCATACAGTATATTATACCGACCGACCACTCGAGCTTATAACAATATGTGTATGTCTGCTCGGGTCTAATTTTGGACGGCAGACGCCAAAATAACATTTACTGGGCACCGCCGCTAAAACATATACACATACACACCTTATACTTGGATAAAATTCTCCGCTAGTCAGTACGCGACGGCGACCGTGGGTTGAAATTAAAAGGCGCCAGATTCAGTGAATAAAAAATGATTGCAATGCCGCGGATTTGTTGATTGCGGAAGTTTTCTTTTTACGTCAAATCGTCAAGTTTCTACTTATCTGAAAAACTAAAGGTAAATATTTAGCATATAAAAAACAAGTACAGTAACAAGAGTACCATAATTTTTAAATTAGAATGAGGAAAAATCTTTTGACTGAAGTAGGCAGGGTGTCAAGTTTGTTTGTAGTACGTGTCATTAATTCACTTGATTCCACAACATTCGAAAAACTATTTGATATGTCGTCTTCTTTATCGGTCACCGTATTAATTGAATCATCAGTTGAATGACCCCCCAGTATTAAAAAGGTATTAATTAAAAGAAAAATCGCATACGTGATAAACCAGAAGGTCTTTAAGCTTTTTTTGGATAATGTTATAAAAAAAACATTAAAGTTTCAGTAATTATATATCTTGTACTGTTGCTGTTCTTATCTTTATTTTATGTTTGCGTTGATATGTATTGTGTCCTCAATTTTCCTTGAAATTTCTCCTCATCCAAGATTGTCATGTTTTAAACAGTTAAACACCACAATAAAAACAGTTTTATTAAGAAATATGTATATTTCAGTTTATTTTGCAAGGTATAAAATATGATTTTAACGTCACCAAATTTAAAAAAAAATTTTTAAATTATGTTTTTCAGAAAACCCAAGTATCGATATTGGCATTTTGCAGAATTCCGTAACATATTTTTTGTCTCTTAAATAACATCCAATTGCAAGACCCAGGACCTCCCAATTTGTGTTTGCTTCCTAATTTTCAGTGTCCCGACTCCCGATTATGGATTTGTTACCAATCTTTAAAACCTGCATCAATGAACGTTCCTTCTCTTAACTTAAAAGGCAGTGCTTAAAGCAAGCACGATATCTAGTACTTATGCTTTTAGGATTGGTGGTCCATCTACTTATGGATAAAAAATGAAAAAATAAAATATGCAAAGAATATAAAAAAACAATTATTGACCATAAAAATACGTCCGTAGAATATGGTTTCATTTACATTTGTGATTTATTTCGTATTAACAGTGTACAGGGCAGTCCGTTTGTCATTGGAGGCTACCTTAATTCAAAAAGATCGCAAAAAAAACTTCAGTCTAATTTATTTTATTATTATAAGTATATTTCTTTTTTTTTATTTTTATTATTGGTTTTCATTTGTTTTACAATTTTGTAAAGTGGTCCTTTTCATTTTTTCAATTTAAAATATAATCAATTATGGTTTTGACGAAAAGAAGCTTACATCACTCATAAGACTGAGTCGAGACTTACCTAGTAGCCTTTTCTTGTCTAAAACACCATTATACCATAAGGAAATGTGTGCTTTTCTAGAAGTAAAGTACCTCATTACGAGGGAAGTAAAATTGACTTCTATTTGGGTTGGCACCGATTTATTATGATAATACATTTTTATATCTTCTATTTTATTAAAAACAAAATATTAAGTTATCCAAATTATTTGCTGTTAGTTTCTTCACAGCGTTTCAACTAGTACAGTATCTTCAGCTCAGTTATCAAGCTCAAACTATGTGCATATAAATTTGCCGGATGCAGTGATGTGTAAGGCTCCGCCCGCTAGTCACGGAGTTTTACAACCTAATGAATTATGGGTACTTCGCTGCTAGGTTTATTAAAAAACCTATTGTTACATTCAATAATAGTATTAATAACATAATACATAACAAGTGTTGATAGTGGTGGTTTTCACGAGGAGGAATTTACGCGAGGCGACTGCGAAAATTCGAGTTTGATAATTTATATTTTATACTTTGTATATTTCAACAGTGTTAAAAAAATTGTCACCAGTTACTTCAGTTGTGACATGGACACAAGATTGTCAAGTTGAAAAGCATTTTCCAGTACACGATTTGAAGTGTTTTTTTCAATACGGCTGTGATATATAACATTTTCAAGCCCAGTTAACAATGTGTTCTTAGTGCTATTTTTGTGTATAATTTTGGCCTGTTTTCTATAGTGTTTAGATGATGCCTACTTGGCAATATCCGATTTTGATGCCTCTCCTCTTTGTTTTTGTTTAGGGTGTTAGGAAATCAATAAATCTCTTTGTCTTACCTATGTAGGATTCACTGCGCCTGTAAGGGATTTGATAAATACAGTTTCATTCGATCATTAAGTGTATTTGGTTAGGTTTTATTCAAGGGGCTATTTGCGGATGTGAAATCTGTTTTGATTGCGTTTGTTTTATCAAATCTAAGTGTGGAGTTAATAGTTATTAAAAACTGATTTCTTCATAATTAAAAATTAGAATATGAACAAATATATAGAAGGAAAAGATTTGAATCCTTTCTTAGGAACAGGCTACCTACAAAGAAGCAGTTTCCCAGCCTTTGTTATAGAACACTTGAATAATAATAAGAGCCTGCGTTCTTGGGAGCACTTTTTTGTTAAAAGTGTGTGGTAAAATATTTACTGATGGAAGGGAAGAATTAGGAGGATAGTTTGGAATAGAATTTGCAGCCAATCTCAATTCTATCCTGTTGTTTTATAAGATGCTTTGCAGAAAATTATTTAAATAGCTATGACGGATCCGGTAAACTATTCAGACAAACGATTTTTGCATATTTTATTTTTTTTCCAAAAAGTACCCATATTACATTTCAAAAATAAAAATTGCGGAATATGCAAGAGTTTCCCTAAACAAAATTAATTAAAAATCACACTTAGTCACAATTTGACAGCCTTAAAACGAAAAATTTAACAACGTTGCCAAATCTTAGATTTACCAATTTGTTAAAGGAAATGAAATGACTAATACTAATTGAAAATTATTTGGACAACAGAATTGTAATTATTTATTGTTATTATTATAGTTTCAATGAAGGTTTTGTTGACGAACCTGGGCTAACCTAACAGATTCACCTAACAATATGGGTTTTGTAAAGGCCGTTTTACATGCTGCAATTCTTCTTTGCAATATGTAATAGTCTTGAACAAATGCATGCGCAGTTTGACAAAAGGTACAAATGTCTTGCCACTGCGGATGCTTTTGTTCAAGACTATCGCAACTTGCAAGAAAGAATTGCAGCATGTAAAACGTCCTTTACAGAAACATCAATCTTTCAATATAGACTCGGAATTCGGGCTTTCTTTACAGAGAACCTAACCAATCCTAACCTAACCTAATCCGCATTTTTATTAATTATAAGTTTAGTTGTGAAAAAAAGTTAGTTTCACGTGTATGATCACTTATAGGTATTTCTTTAATTATGAATATAGCAACGCCGCAAATCAAATTAAAAACAAGCATGGCGATGGGAACAGTAGGAAAGATGTTTGAAATCAAAATTACCTTTAATTTATTCATTTTAAAGTAATTTGTGAGTGCTGATGAGAGTTTTCCAGACATTAAAACAAAAAGAAACAAAAATAAACGAGATTTAAGAGTGTGAACATAATTTTTGCGCTAATTTTAATTGTTCATTTTTTTTTAAGTTATACATATGTTATGTTATAGTTTGTTTAATGTAAGAAAATAGTAGCATTTGTAGAGTAGGCAATAAACATGCTTTATTAATTCAATACTTTTTGATTTAGGTTATATTGTTAAATAATTGTTCATTTTTTTGTTCCCCCGCCCTTAAACTCCTTCTTTCACTAGATATAATAAATATGTGCAATTGTGCAATGATAAACTAAACAGCGTACCTAAACTAATAAATATGCAACACGTATTTATACATATGACTTTCTTTGAATTAAATAGTAAAGGCAATAGGATGTTTAATATGAATGAAATTTGATAACGACAGCATTTTTATTTGTATTGCCAAAACAATATCTTTTCGACTGAAGTTTCTTAGTAAGTGCAACATAATTTGATTCTTGTGTGATAGAAGCGAATCATTAATAGATTACTTTTTTCGAAATGATTGTGGTCATGCTGCCCTGAACTCCAAGAATTTCCTAACTGCGATATTTATATTTAATAATCATGCGGAGGACAACAGCGAAGAATAATTCCAAATGAACTTTTCTTAGTAAATTGTGGTTTTACTTTGTTTTACATCTAGAGCCGTTATACAGCAATATGAATAGATTTATATTTATTTTGCTATACAATTTAATCAATCATTGGCCTAACAAATATAGTGTATGATTTGATGTTTTGTTCTTTTTAACAATCAAGACATCAAAAACAACCAATGACTACGACTATATAAAGAGAGTCTGTTTGAATTAGGACATTATTCAAATGTAGAGTAAATTTTTTTTAATTACAAAAGTACTATTCGGAGCTCTATAGGTACCTAAATACAAAAAAATATATTAAAATTTCTCAAATCGCTTAGTTTCACTATGTATATTGTGTGTGTTATTAACGTAGTCCATAATATTTTTCGCCCAATTAATCTCCCAACTTATTAAACTTTAACCTTACACGATCGTATAAAATAGTAAATAAAATAAACAAAAAATTGTAGTTGACCATGATGAAATCAATGTAGGGAGAAAAAGTAAAAAAAATAATTGAATTAATATTATAAGATATTTTTATTTCCTGATATGTTTCAGACTGTGTCTTTGGGTTTTGTAAAATATAACATTTAAGGACTAGACTGATTTAATCTATCGTATTCTTCGTGACTTTGGCTCAAACTTCGTCCTCCGGATTGAAAGTGAAAATGTCTAATGAATTAAGCTTTATATAAATATACGTATTATTGGTTGAAAAATCTGAAATAATTGCCCATTTTAATTTTTTTGGCTTTTGTCCAATTCAAAAATAATGCTAGCGCCCCAATTACTGATTAAACGGGACTCTCACACTGTTATAATAGTGCAGGCGCCAGGGGATATTTGAGTTTGCAAAATATGCTCACCGCTAGTAGATATCTGTTCTACAAACGTTAAATTTTAATACTTTAAAATTTAGATGTTGCCCGATCCGGAGAGTGGGCATATTTTCTTGTTAACCCCTACCCCAAGTGTCAAGTAAAGCAGTATCAGATAGTTTATAACACTCATATATAGTAGCAATAAGTTATAAAATAAAATAATTACAAAAACTCCATGAAGAAAAAAACATTATTGTTCAAAGAATTAAGGAGAAAATGAAGAAAATGGCAAAAACATATTGTGAAATTGCCAAGGGTGCATATTTAACGACCTGTCTACTTGAAATGAGACACCAAAGTATAAATGCAAGAGTTTAGCCTGGTTTTGTTCATTCCCCCCTTGCCTTACATATAACAAAATCAACATAGACATAATTATTTTTTATCGCCGTTATCTAAAATAACATTTTTCTGTTTTGGAGAAACAAAAATGGGTTTTTATTTAACCTGTAAAATAAAATTTTTGTTTTACAGATTAAAAAAGGCGTCAGAATCTCAATTTTTGATAACGTCCTTTATTAATAAGTATTAAGAACATTGAAGGGAAACATGATTAATAACCCATTCAATTAGTATTTTTCCTCCACGTTACTCTTTATTTAAAACCCACGCTTACAACGAGGCCACTTTTGAATACGTAAAAAACCACACAAAATATATCATTAGGGATACTTATCCATGGCTCTTTATGAACAGTTCCAAACATTTTCGGCAACAACTTTAAGAAAATTCCAAAATTTTTGGGCACTCTAACACAAACAACACTTTTAAACTAAAAGTTTTGACACCAAATGATCAATCACAATAATACATTTCTATAGGAACAAAACCCTTCTGTACATTATCCACTTTTCGTGATTAAAAAATGCACTGTTTAATTTATTGATTCGTTCAAGAAATTTAAATAGCGTTAAAAAATATTGTATATAACTCGGCTGAACGGTGTTTTCTTGTTATATAAAATACTATTTTTTAATTATTTGTAATTTCGTGGTTTTAATTACGCTACTAAGTCTATTTATAGGTAACTTCACATTAATACATGTGGGCGTCATCTATAAACATGTATTTATTTTTCTGGAAAACCATTTATTAAAGTATTTGCTTGAAAATACGGTAGTAGAAAACAAATTATCAAACGTGCATCCTAATCCTAATATTGTGCATTGAAAGAACAAGTTGATGTCAAAATTAAACACGTTTCATTTTTAAGTCATTCTTCATTCTATAAAATATATTTGCCTACAAATTTCTACATATGCACAAAGTTAAAACCTATTGCAAAGTGCTCTGTTATTCATTTCAGCGAACATACATTATAATGCTGATATCATTATTCTGAGTGCCGATACAGATATTTTTATACTGAGTAGTTACTTCTGGCATAAAAATAAATATCAAAGTCTGGTTCATGGTTCGACGGATTCTTAGGATATAATATGGCAGTCCAATCTCGGGGTGAAGATGAATGTAATGTATTTCCCGCATTGCATTCAATAACTGAATATGATAGAAGCTTCACCTTAAATTCACTTAAAGTTATTTGTACGTCTGATGCTTTGTATTTACATTGCTTGAGGGCTTCGGCCCAAACATATTTATGGATAAAATCATCAAAGTCACTATTCGAGCCAATTGACTTTTGACAATTTGGCTATGAAATACGAGAGTGTAACTTGTACCCTCAATAACATACAAAGCCATCTATGCCAGAGTCTTTAATTAAACGTACAAATCGCGCTTCAAATACCCAACAAAGTCTTGTAATTGTAAATTTAATTTCTTTATAGAAATGTATAATAACTGATGTAATGTTTATTTGTTTATGTAAATATGTTAGTATAAATTGTCAAAACTAATTTATTATAGGTATTTTAATATATATATATATATATATATATATATATATATATATATATATATATATAAGAGAACTTATATATATATATATATATATATATATATATATAAGAGAACATTTAGGTTGTGACAGTTAGTTACCACGAAAGTATTCTCTACAATAATACAGATAGCGGAAATCCCATGACCGCTTCCGAAGTTTGCTTATAAATATTACCTAGAAGTATGAGTTATGAGGAAGTTAAACATCGTTTGATTAAAGTACTTTTTTTACATCCACTTCTCTAATACTCATAAAAAGACTGGGCAATATTTGAGATTACCGAAAGTTGCATTTCATCTGAAATCAAAACAAGGTTATAAAATTCCTTATTGGTGAAGTGAAGACAGTCTAAACCCAAAAGCAAGAACTTAATTGATTCAAGCCCTGAAGGCTTATATAGCTACATAATTCGTATAATTTATTTACCTATAATAAAATATTTGCGTTAATTTGTCCTTATTACATTAGGTGCGATAAATATGCATAAAACTGTCATAAATAAAAAAAATAGGTAATGAATTCCAATAAAGTTTTCCACAAGGGAAATGGAAAACTATATTTTTCTCATCAATTCGAAAGTGATGTAATTTAAACATGAACGGGTTAAATGATTTTGATCTGCTTTTCAAAACTAGAAAACTTGATTATTTTAGGTTTATCCAAGACTTATTCTAGTCTTAATCTAAATAGGTTTATATTAGTTCTGATTTAGTATTTTTATGATATACAGGGTGTTGAAGAAACTGATGTAAAATTAACAAAAGTTTACTTTTTTACTTTTACATCTTTCTTTTTAACGTCATCTAGAAAATGTGCCAATATCAGAAACACCAATAATTACAATTTAATTTAATACATCGAAAGTCAATTTTCAAAAAAATAATTAATCGGAATTTCAGAACATGTTCAGGCTGTTCTAAATATGAAGGGTGTTGAACAATAATTGTATTAATGTAACAACATGTTTATTCAAACATAGTACATCCTATATGTATAGATAGGTATGTACGTCAATGGTTTTTCAACTTAGGCTTATATGCAATAAAATAAAGACATTTGACAATTTTTACCATTTTCTGAAAATAATAGTTCTTGAAATAATTTTGTATCAGGGAGCTCTTTTACTCCCTTAGTAACCCTACCCAGAGAAAAGTTGTCTTGCTATCCAAAAAGAAAATACATTTGCCCTGTATTACTGTTTTTTTAAAAAAGCTAAGAAGGAAAAATGTGTATTTTTATCAGATTGTATTATTTCCTAGGGCTACCCCTGTATAGTATTTAGTAAACTCTGGTTTAGGGAACAGCAATTAAAAACCTGGCAAAAATATCCTGAGATATTATCACAAAATTGAACCTTGTATGCCAATCTTAATTTTTTAAATGTATATCATAAAAATATTGAAAATAATATAAACTGGTCTATTCACAAAAAAAACTAGATTAATCAAGTTTTCAAAATCCAAAAAATGATTAAAAATCATTTAATCCGTATTCAAATTACAGAACTATGAACATTGTGGACCGTTTTATTTCCTTCTATTAAAATCATTCGAACAAATTTAATTAAGTCGTTATCTAAGCCATTATAGTAATTGGAAAAATAAAACTTACGTAACTTTTTAACGATTTTACATTCCATTTGGTGTAGAAATTCTTGATTCTTTTACGATATTATGTACAGCAGTAGGTAATATCGATTATTCGGTAAAAACTCCGTCACATACCCACGTTGTCCTTTCTAAGATATAGATTTATTTGTACGCAGTAAAAACAAGATTTGATACGTTCTTAGTGTGAACCTTCGTGGTGCAGTGGTACGGTTCTTGGTCTACGTTGTGCAGCACGTGCGTTCGAATCCCGACTCGGACAAAAACTATTTTTAGTATTTTATTAACAAAACTTATAATTAATGAAAAATGCGGATTAGGTTAGGTTAGGATTGGTTAGATCTCTTATAAAGAAAGCGCGCGGTAGCGCGCCAACAAAATTCCAAGCCTGTATTAAAACAAGGATTTTTTTAAGAAAACATAAACTGTTCGGTGGATCTGTCCCTTTAGCCTTAGATTAGCCCAGGTTCTTCGATAAAACCAATTATAAAGCCATAAACCGTAATTAAAGCTATAATAAATAACAAAAATTCTGTTGCACAAAGAAATGAACTGTGGTACCGTCGGTATGTGGCGGGGTGTTTACCGAATCGCCGACTCTACATCACAGTTTGGGAGCCACCAAAAGCCAGTATTTTGGGGAGCAGTCGACGTAAGCGGGAGTTATAAGACCTTACATATTCATTGCGCCCTCTGTGAGATATTTTCTTCATACGGAGAGGTGAAACTACCGACGTAGGGTGTGTGATTTTTTGATTAGCGACAGCTTGACTGTCGATTTTCGTTAACAAGGAAGTTGTTAATTATTAAGTAAAGCATTTTTGGATGAACTCTCTTCAGAACACGATGATGTGACATCCTAGTACCTACTTATTTCTTACCTACGGCTCGCGACCTGATTAATCCCGAAATTAGGATCTCAGCTAAGCAAAGGTTGCTTATACCTGTTTTAGATGATCGAAGTGATTCTAGACTAATTTCATGTTTGTTTGCTAATATTCTGATCTCTTCCCATAAATATAAAAACAAATTTCCGTTCCGTTTTTGTTTCAATGATGAAATTGTTCTGTTTATAACCTCAGTAGACTTGGCTAATGTACATTCTTTTCCTTGCAAGTCTTTACTAAGAATATTTGTAAAAAGAACATCATTAAAAATAGACAAGATAATAATAAATGTGCTCTTTGACATATTGGATAAAAGTCCAACTGCTTCAACTGAATTTCTATCAAGGGCTCAAAGCTTCAATTTAGGCTTAAAAATTATGCCAATTGGCACTTCTGCGGTTCCACCTATAGTATCTGATAACCGCGTTATTACGGTTCGTTTGCTTCCCTAATTTATCTTGTATATAAGTAAACATTTTATGATTCGATGAATATGGTAAATGTATACATAGTGCTTCCAGTGTATTAAAAAACTCTCTTACACTCTGTATACCACTGCATGTGTCAGTTATTGCTAGATTAAGCTCACAATGAATGTAAATAGCTGTTCGATATCTTTCTCGGATTTTTGCCTGTAACCCGCCCCTTGTGCCTGACATAACACTGGCGCCATCATAGGTCTGAGCAATGATAGGAACCTTATCCAAACCAACTTGTTCTAAATATGTTATCAAAATTTGATTGAAGCTTTCTGCTCAGGCCATAGATGCTCCGGGCATGACAGTCGGGATCGTAGTGGCATTGTTACCACTTGCCCCTGTTTAGTTTATTAACTTAATTAGTTTTAATTAGTCAGCCGCTCTTGGTAATTATACGCAATAACACGCTACAAGATTAAATATTAACTTAGTAATGTTTTTTATGTACAAAGTAAAACAATAATGTTGATTCAAGACATTAAAAAAATACATGATAGATACATTTCCAGGGGGGTTTATTTTTACAACAGAGGGGAGCTAAACCCCCACCCCACCCCCCTTAGCTACGCCCATGAACCAGAATAATATAATTATTTCGTGTCTGAGTTTTTTACCTCAGAAATGTGGGCAATTTATTTTAAATAGATGGCTATATGTAATAGCCACTATTTGCAATCAGTTTCCTCGTTTAGGAAAAATGCGGGTTTGGTCTCAGATATCTATAATTTGGATCGATTTGTTAACATTCACAATGAAAAGGTAATTTTCTTTCTGAATCATATTTGTAGTGCCCATGGAAATTCCAAGTACAAAGAAAATTGCTCTGATAATTTCACTTTTCCTATGTGAGTTATTTTTCGAAGTTTAGCAACCTTAGCAACTTTTTCACTGTCGTCCCACCTAATATTTGCAATCAGACGACGATAATACAACACTTCAGCAGAGTATTACATATTGTGGGTGCTTTAATAAATGTGAAAGTTATTTACATTATCAGCGCCACAGATATTCCATTGAACAAATTGAATCCTGAAGAGTTTTTTGGAAAAATATACCATGGTATCAATTCCACATGATCCACTTTAAGAAAAAACTGTGGCCGACATGTATATCAATACTATTAATGCATTGCGAGAGAACGTGGCAAAGAAAAGTACACAGGTTTTGTAGGAGAAACAAGTGATTCTAGTATAAATATGTATCGCTTTTTGTTTTTGATGTATTGGAAAGGGATGATGCAAGGAACAAATCATATTTACTGATTTTAAGTATTAGACAAAGTGAACCATTCAACATTTTTCAATCCCTCCCTTAATTTTTGGTGGCCTGGTGGCATCATGTTTGAAAAAGTGTTAGTGCAGATCCATCATATATGTGTAAAGCAATGATAAATGATACTTGTCTTGTTCATGGACTTCATCGTGTTGCTGAACAAGTCCGAGCATTTTAGCCACCAATTAATGTATTAATTATTGCCTCAGTCAAAAAGGTGTTTTTAAAAGCTTCATCCCGGGTGGAAAATTTAGAGACATTGTCAAATATTCCGCTTCTTTTGGATCCAAGAGTAACAAGATGGGAAACGTACATAAACGCTGCTATTTACTATGCGGAAAACTTTGAGTGTAGACTTTGTAGAATGTAGTAAACGAATTTAATGGTGAAGATGTCAATTTTGCTTATTATCCGATACTATAAAAGTACTTTAGTCGAAAGGACTTTTTTTGTTAAAAAGTTTTGAAATAGAACATCATGGAATGCAATAATATTACCAAAAATCAACCTTTTTTTTCAAAAGAATACTGGCTCTTGGAATTTAAAAAATATTAGTGTGTTCGTGGATAATAAAGAGAAAGAGTATTTGTTAGTATATTGTCCAATTGTCTCCTGTGACGTTAGATAATATTTTCGCAATATAAACTGCTACTTTTTTATTGCCGTACATTTTCTGTTTTATTTATTTATTGCTCTAAAATAAATGCATATTTAAGGTCATATTTTCATGTTTTTCAGAGAAAATTTGCGTGCATATTATTTGATTTTTTAACATAATTGTCCTAAGAATCCTAAGCCTAGAATAAGGCAAATAATACTTTTTATACCATTCATGGTTGATAGCTTGCCGCTTGTTATAAGCAAAACAACGAACAAGTGGAAGCTCAATAAGTTTTAAAAGTTCTGCATATTATTTCAAATGTCTTAATTATAAGAAATAATAGAAGATTAAGAAGCCGGCAATTTAATGACAAAATGACCTGCTATTATGAAAATCGATTACCTAATAACAAAAGAAAAAGAAAGCAGGAACTACGACATACAACCATTGGACGTCGTGCTCCTATTTAGTTATTTTACAACATTCAAGTTTGCCAACCTTAATTAACGAAAAATATTTGTAATCTTCTTTACCTCAAAAAAGACCAAAGAAAAGAGGAATAACGCTAGTAATGAAGATTTTCAGTAATCATTCTGCGACAAAAGAACGTAACACCATATTCCAACAGTTCCCTAATTTAAGCTTTTTCAAATGATTTCTTGCCATTGTATACATTTTAATAAAAAATGTTATACAATTTCAAATATTTGATGGGTTTTTTTGCATCCTATATTATAACTATTTATATTAAAACAAACTCTCTTAAGAGTATCTCTATTAGGCATTTATACTAGAAATGCGGCTTAATTTAATTTAAAACTTTAGATCGTAATGCGCGGTATAAGTATCTCACTTCATGTTGCAATCATTTAGTCACCTCTTATTATTATAATTATTGAATCAAGATATAACGGCCCTATTTGCACAGTTTTTATACGGTATCTATACAGTAAATTAAGTTTATCTAGCAGAGAGATAATACTTTTTTAAATAATAATCTCTCTTGGGCGGTTAGGCAAGTTAATTGTGATATCAAAATATGTAGTTAAGATACGAGATACTATTTCATACGATATTATCAAAAAAACTTTATTCGAAGTATAGGTGTGTGTATTTGTGAAAAGATTGGGGAAAATCGGTGTGTGTTGGCTAATAATATCAAGTTTCTCTTCATTTTCAGATAATTCTGAAATCATGATTAAGGTGGATGAAACCGACCCTATTGGAGGTAAGTTTCAGCTATAACTATCTAGTTTTACTTTCAGTAATTTGTTTTTTGTTATTAGGGGTTTGGAGTAACAATGTATTTGTATGCGCATGTATTTGGTACACAAGGTGATTCACCTAACCTTAGTTATTAAAAAATCTCAGCATTAAATCAAGATAATAAAAATAGGTTGAACTTGTTCTGCTTGTTGACATTCTAATTTTAAGAAGCATTTTCAATATACAGAGAGTCCCCAAGCAAGGTGCCTGAGTCAAATTGTATATCTTAAATGAAACACCCTATTACTTTTTCAAATTTAATATTCTGTACATGATTTTAAACATTATCCATGTAGCATGTTTTATACCTATGTAAGTTCAATTGTTTGTAAGATACTGGAAAATAAAATATTTTGATTTTAAAAAAGCTGTAAAATCAAAATGGTCATAGGTCACCCATGGCGAAACACAGTCGAATCTTATTTTTTTATGGTCATTATTATAGCATCATCAACTTCTAGCCTAGAAATAACTGAACGTTTTTCAGTATTTCAAAAAAAAAGTTTAATGTTGAGTTGAAAAGTCACGGCATAAGAAAAACCATCAAAAATTAGATTTTACAGCCTCTCAAAACTTGAAATTATCTATTTGCACTTGTAACGATTTAGAAAAAAATTAAACAGAATCTTGCAATAAATAGCACATTTTACTTAAAAAATAGAAGTTGATTCATATTCATTATTTTTGGAACACACAGGATCATAACAAAAATATTTCTAGAGATAACAAAAACGTCAAATAAAATCGACGGGTTCAATCGATATTATCCTTACTAAGAGAGATTTTCTAATATGTTCATTCAATATATCTCTAAAACTACTGGATATTATTTTAGACCTGCAGATTTTTATAATAACAGAACTGTTCAAACCAGAGTTGGAAACACCCTCTTAGATATATATACACTCGAAAACGTTATCCCACAGGGATCGATATTGAGTCCATCGTTTTTCATTATTGGTTTAACCAACAATCAAAGAACATATACCCCCACAAGTCTCATACCGCTTATATGCAGATTACCTGGTCATATACTATTCATCTCAAAACCCGAGAGAATGAGAAAGTCCATACGTTTCGGATATTCTTTTTCTGCTACTAAATCCTCTGTCACTCATTTTTATAGAAGAACTTGTTCCAGAACCTCCATACATCCAAATATCAAATTTCTTGGTATGATTTTCGGTAACAGGGTAAATTGGAAGGATCATTTCAGCTATATCAGAGACAAAATTTAATGTAATAGTATATATATCAGTATTAAAACAGTACATGAGGATCTGATTCTGCTACACTATTAACACTATATATTATTATTATATATTATTATTATATATTATTATATTATTAGATGTAATCTAGATTATGCCAGTATAGTGTAATCCTCTGCACGAAGATCATATATTAAGACAGTCGATTCTATACAAGATTAATATATTAGACTTGCAATAGGCGCTAACCCATTCAAATATTTAGTGAGCCATCCAGATATTTCTAAATAATATATTTAGATAAGTACCCCGTTCTTATCAAATAAAATATGATTGTTGAAATATAATGATATACTCTACATTGGATAATGCGATGTCAATTTTGGCGTCGGCTTTCTAAATGACGTTGACATTATTGGCAATCCTAAGACAAAGAAGAAATGAAGTAAAACAAATGTTTTTATTAATTTTTCATTATTGTTTGGCGTCCTGTTTCTGAATCCATATGTAGTTATAGAATGTTTCTCCTACCGATGAAATAATTGAAAAATATTCAAATTATTTAACACATTTTTAATATAATAAAAATGAAATAAAATTTATCTGAAGAAGCACTATTTCCATCATTTCTTTGGGCTGAAAATTCGGCTGTACTTACCCGCACTACTATCGCATGTTAGTCGTTTCGTAGAAATTTCAGTAGGGCTCAACCCAATATACGGGGTATTTTTTAATTGATGGTTAAAAATGAAGGACGTAATTTTTGGCCCTATTCTAGGATTAAAAGTTTATATAAACATGTGTCCACAAAGCCTTCGTTTTTGAGATACAGGATGTTAAAATTTTAATTTTTTTTCATAGACTTCGTACATTTCTAGAAATAACTCATTCAAATTGGACACACACTATACTCTAAGTAATATCTAGGAAATTGTTATAATACGTTTTACAAAAATCTACTAGGTGTTACCTTTCCCAGGTATCGATCCATTTTAACATCCCCACCCCCCTAAATTTTACTTCGGCGTCACTGGTCGTTTTTATTTAGAAAATCAAATTCCTCATTTTGTTTTCTAACTTCTTGGTTTCTTCCTTTAATCTGATATTTTAAACCGTTTAGGCTATTTAAAAATGTATGTTATTTTTTTCTGTTTTTATTTTAATTGCTAAAAATGTAGAATGTAATTTTTTGGTTTATTTTAGGACTAAAAGTTCACATAAACATGTGTTTGAAATGCCTTTTGTGATACATGGCGTTAAAGTTTAATTTTTTTTATTTTAACACCCTGTATCTCAAAAACTAATGCCTTTTGAACACATATTTATATGAAACTAGCAAAAAACAGAAAAAAACATCCTAATATTTTAAATGAGCTTTAGCATTTTACTAACTAACGTTTAAAAAATTTAAAATATCTGAACAAGAAGATGAGGAATCTGATTTTCTAAATAAAAACGACCAGTGACGTTGCGTTAAAAATTTTGGGGCTAAAAGGGGTCGCCTGGAACCTGGAAAAAAGCAGCACCCAGTAGATTTTTGTAATATTTATTATAGCCATTTCGTAGATATTGCTTACAGTATTGCGCGTGTCAAACCTGTATCTCAAAAACGAAGGCCTTGAACACACGTGTATATAAAAACTTTTAGTCCTAAAATAAAACAAAAAATTACGTCCTTAATTTTTAGACATGTATACATTTAGAGGTAAAAATACACAATACTGAAGTCAAAAACCGCAAAACATCAGTGGCGGCTCGCGGCTGAAAAAGTAAGTGAAGTGCAAATGAAGCAAGAAAATATCGCAATAATGTTTTTTCCAGAATTTTTTTTATATACGGAAGGGGTAGAATATTTTTTTACGCCTTACCTAAATTTTCTATACTAAATCAATTCTCCTATCCTTCACAGCAGCAAATTTATTTATAACATCCTCATAAAATGGATGAGTTGCCCTAATCTCCTCCAGAAATTCCTTTTGAATTGAAATATTGCCAAGAGGAGTAAGTCTTTCTTGAGATATTGTATTTCTTAAATAGGTTTTTACACATTTGAAGCAAGAAAAACTTCTTTCCACCGAAGCACTCTACGGTATTGTCAAAATAAGTAAACTAAACATAGGACCTTCAGCAAAGTCAAAGCGGTTTGCGCCACTGTTATAGTTGTTATAATAAAGTTCGATTGAAAGTTTTAAAAAGACATGCCACCAAACCAATTTTTTTTTACCCTAATATATATGTAATATACAATATTTGCATTTTTAAGGGGGGGCAAGAGTCTCTCTTGCCTCCTCTCACCAGCCGCCCATGTAAATTACAGATTTTTTGGGGCATGCCTTTGGGAGGGAATTTTCCTATTGATATTTTATGCCTAGAAAATCTGGAAAGGGAATTTTCCTTAAATTTTTTGACTTGCTTATCTCGGGAGAGAATTTACTGGTCCCCAAAATATAATATTTGAAAAAACTGACATATTGTGGTAAATATGTACAGTATGTTATTTTCATTAAACATCGTTAAACAAATGCCATTCATGGCATTTTTATAAACTGGATCTAAAATAAAGAACAAAAGCACCATTATGTATTTACTTCAAACTCAAATTGAACTGTCAAAGATTCCCGTTTATATTACTTGAAATTTTTATGTTGTACGATCGCAGTTTTTGTTTTCTACAAACTTTAAAACTAAACGAAAAATGTATATTACCAGCAAGGGGTCGAATTGCCCGAACAGAAATCGAACATGGCAATTTAAGTTCTGTTTGTCTTTTTGGTGTATTTTGAATTATCCGGCTAACCTTAACTATGATCATATTTAAATTGAAGTTTTGAACCATTTTCATGTTATTTAAAGTCAGAATTACACCTACATGGGATATTATATTTTGCAATATTTATGATGTTTCTTATTCTTTTAACTCGAGTCTTTAAAACATATTTATTAGAAATGTTACATTATGTAAAAAGGTGGTCATACTTTTGTGTGACGTATATTACGAAAGTGTTGAGAAAAATTTCAACCACCTATAATATTATAGTGACCTATGATCTTATTGCCGTGGTAACTGCATACTCATTGAAACTTAAATTTATGACAGCTATCAGAAATCAGATAATATTTGTTGTGATGGCTTATAAGTTAGAACTTCGAAAGAGAATCTACAACCTGTAGATGCCAACGTATATATTGAAACATGTCTCTCAAAACTACTAAATTTTAACAATGATCGTCATGTTGATAACCAAATAATGTTTTGGCCGTATTTGGCTTATATACGAGAATCACAACAGACTGGCTAGAAACGACAATTCCCCAAATGTACCACAAGCAGGGGCAATTGAACATTTTTTGGTACTGTTGTCTAGGAAAGTCTACGATAATAGGTGGGTAGCACAAAATGAAGCAGTACTAAGAAAAAGAATATTTCAGAACATTCGTCATATTGATGGAAATACCGTGCAAAGTCTCGCGCGACAAATTCGCGGAAAAATACGTGCGATCGAAGATAACTAACCGGAACAATCCTCTAAATATGGTTTTGTAGTATATACTTATTATGTAAAATGCTGATATAATTATAATTTGAATAGATTTACTTCTTGTTGAAGCACATTTAAATTTTTTTCAAAACTTTTGAAACACACGTTATGAAGATCTATACCAACAGATTTTTGAAGGATCAACGGTCAATTTTTGTCAGGAAGATCGGAACCACCGAGACGAGATATACAAATGGCACCTTTGGTAAATATCACGAGACTAAAGAAAGTCATCAGACTGTGGGGCTTGTAGCAAAATCAAGCTGAAAATGAACCTAAGTAAGGAAAGGTTAGGCGGTAACTATATATTTTCTTTCTCCGATGAACCTTAAAACTTTTCGCCATCGACCTGTCCTTGGTAATCGACCAATTACCAAAATTCACAAAAATGATGACCTCAGGTCTAAAGCGCACTGAGGAGAATTTAAATCCTGCACTACTATAACGATCTCTGCTTGTGAATTCCAATTCTTACGCATTTTTAACGTTCGTTCGTATTTGCTGAGTACGGGGCTTTACAGGAGTAAGTTTTTTAGTAGATACATCTTAAAAAACAGTAGATCCACTTAAAATTTTATTTGTTTCTGTTTTTATATATCGCAAAGTTTGTATTTATATCTTCTAAATTAATAATTCTTCTTAAAATATCAATTCGTATACACAAAAACGCCAAAGAAACTAATCTACCTTGAATTATTATAGTTTTTGTGGAGTTTCAGTGTTTTTAACGCAGAAAATTATCGTTCCAGTAAGTAATTTGTAATTAATATTGTTAAAAAAAATACGCAAGGCAGTTTCAACATTTGGAAAAATACATTATATTTTATCGTTGGACATCATTTTACGCTTTAGGATTTGTTTGGATTTGATATTTCTGTTTTGTATTTCTTGACATTTCTATTCTGTTAGTCCAGTTTCAAAACAAAGCCCACTTCATTTCCATGAACTAAGTATTGATAGGGAGTCGAATTTCTCAAAATAATTTCTACGTCCTGCGAAGATCAACACATTTTTAAAATAAAGTCAAAATAATCCAACAGTACTACAATACAATGAATTCTTTCCTATGATTCTAAGATTTGTGGTGCCCCTTTTTTCAAATGCTCTAAGCATGTACTTAGTTTGCTTGCTAGATAATTCTGCCCTCTGTCTATGTTATATCTTGTTCATTTAGTTCTGAAATCGGTTTAGATCAAAATATATAAGAGAATCATTTCAGGCTTTAGGAGAAACTTTTGAATTATAAGTGATACATTTTACAACTCAGAAATATATTTAAATCAGGTATCGCAAATTTAGATGTGCAGAAGCAAAAAGGCTAAATTATTGTAAATAACTACCGAACTACTACCTGCATATAATCCCAACATAAGTATGTTGTGATTATCCAGAAAACTAGCAATGAAGATGTTTGCTACAGGCGAAATTAAGTCGAGCAGCCACATATTGTGCAATGTGAAATTCCTCAGATATTTGGCTGCAGGCCTGAATGCTATGCTACATTAATTTATCTCTAGCTAATAATTAAAAAGTTTCTCTTAAAATCCAGGAAAAAACATAGGTATTTCAAATATTTCTCCAATGTGTTCAGAATCCAAGGGTGAACAGACGGTATTCTCGTGTTACGATTTAGAAATTCCTGAAATAAAACGTACCTGAGGGTATTTTTAAATGTATACAATGTCAAACTAAAAGTATTTTATGTTGTACTTCGAAAATGTGAATGTTTTAAAATTTTTAAATGGAAAAGAATATAATGTAATAATTTGAAGTAAATTAATAATTAGTTTTAGTTTATATAATTCTAGTAAAGTAAGAAAGATAGGCAATCTCCTAAATTGTCGACAGGGAAAACTAGAACGGAATGTATCTATTGAGAGACTAAAGTTAAGTGGAAACTTAAGACACATAGAAATATAATTGTCTTTAAAGAAAACATGTTATAAGAATAAGCTGTAGAAAAAGGCAAAACTTTGTAATTCGTAAAAAAAAAAACAAAAAGTGTATGTTCAACTTTTAAATGTGCAAAAGTATACGTGTTTATAGAATAATGAGCTTGAACATCTGTGTTTTTAAATATTCAGGCCTATAATGGGTTAATAATGAGGTTTCGTTGCCGATTTTGTCAACGTTGCGAGCGATCGTTCATGGCTTAGATACCATACTTTACAAAATGTTTTGTTTTAAGTAAATAATTCATAAGAACAGGGACCACCTCCATCTCATGACCAGGGCGATAGTTCATTTAAGGGGATATCGAACTAAAACGCGTCGGCAAGTCTTATTAACCGACGAAGAAAAAATATTCCCAGTTAAAGTGTGTTGTTTTTTCGTTAACTTGATAGGAAAGTCAGTTGTTTTTCATATTTTATTTTATTCTTTTTGATTAAAGTTTTCCTTTTGTTTTTTGAAAAATTGTAGACTTTCTCATATTCTGTTATAAAAATTAAATATTTTTTCAAAATTCGCAAGAACAACAATATTTTTAATCTGCCTAAACATGCGGTTCATTTGCTAAACGAATGAAGTGTCGGTCGGTAATCTACATCGTCCTGTCACCCTGTAGATATCATGTGATTTATATGCAGCAGCAGAGTGGAAAATTTCCATATTAATCCATAAGACAGATTAAAATCGTATAATAAGTGATCCAAACTCAATGGTACCTTAAATGTAAATGGAAAACTACGTTTTTCGTTGTTAGAAAAATCGTTTGTTCTTATTATAAAGATTGAGAACCAAACTTTTGGTTTTTCATATATTATAAATAAATACATCAAATTAATAAAATAACAAACAACGTTTAATATGGGTTGATAAGAAACATTTTGGGGGCTGACTAATAAGCGAATATTTACAAAAATAAAAATGCACTTACGGAAGTGATCGAATCACCAATCTAACAAAATCGAATGAAACACTAACGAATGATACCAAATTTGAGCGAATCGGAAATACTTTGGGAGTTAACTCCATGGACCTATGTTCGGTTGTGTTTCGTGCCTATTTTAAAGAAAGTTTCCAAAATGTCATGTACAAATCAGTTTTTAAAAAAAATATGTTTTTATGAAGATGTGCATAACAGTTCTCTTTTTACCTACCGCATTAAAACACTTAAAAATTGTCTGATTTAACAGAAATAAAAAATAACAAAAACAAATTACAGTAAAAGATTTACCTGAGTGAGCAAATGATATCAAATATCTATCTGAAAGTTAAATTTAATTTCTAGGCCGTGTGGCATCGTTCCTTTTTTTAAATAAAAAATGTGGGCTTTCCCAGAAAAATGAGTCTCAGTATTTGCTTGCCGTCCTGACATATTCGGCGTTAAAATTGTCAAACATTTCTTGACCAGAGTAGGCATTGCATTGTCAACAGGGTTGAGGCATGCTCTATTCGGTGACGTAGCTGGTAATGACAAGTTGTCATAAATCTGAAAAATAGCTGCATTAAAGTTTCTAAACATATTATCCGTGATCTCGCTCATGTAAACTTTCTTGTTCATGTTGTTTTCACTCTCACTCAAACGCGTCTGCTTCCTGTACACTACTGAGCAGCTCTAAGATATCGAAGAACTTTCAAAGTAGTCTATACCCAAAATTTCGGCTATCAGAATATTTCTCATTTTTTAATTAATCTGTAAATGTATGTTTTCTACTTTGTGTCTCAAGTGTCACCTAGCTCATGCCAACCAAACATTTTATGGTCTATTGTGAGCGGAACTTGTCTAAACTTGCGTCGTAGTAACGTCTTCTAATCGTGCTAGTTGCCATTCGGGTACGTACAGCGTGTTCCAGATATTTTCTACGGGTAGAGACAAGGGCTCTCTACTGTCGTAATGTAGTCGATGCGCAAATGTGAAAGATTATTTTTCACATTACCTTTCAGTTACTTGCAATAAATAGTTAATGTTTCTAGCCCCACCCTAGGTTTCTTGTCAGCATTTAATGCAAATGAAAGCTTTGGCTCATTTCACATGTAAGGACTCAAATTCCAAAACCAGGACAGGCTACACCAGAAGAAAGAAGACCTATGTTAAATCAGATACTTAAGTTAAAATATCTTAAAAATGTAATGGTAGATTAAGATCTTAGTTTAGTTTTAGTTTACTTATAGTTTAGTATTGTAGAACTAACTTCAGATAAATTTATATTTAGCTTTATGTCAAAGATTTTAAGATTTAGAATAAAGTTTCATTGTAAACTAGTTTATGTGCCTCTGTGCGGCATACAGTACGATGCACGCCCAAATAGATGACTAAAAATAAAATGGTGGGAAATACTTACACAACGCGCTTTAATTTTTATCCTAGTGCAGAGGCAACTTTATTTTCTCTTCTTTAGTGCTTTTTAATAAATAAATGTTAAAAAGTTTTTTTTTAGAATTTTATTGAGTAAACCAATTGGGTAACTAGTTTTTAAGGTATGTCTTGAAGACATAGACAGATAGACGTTATGACCGAGAGATATAGAGACTAAAATGGAAATCATGATTTTCGGCACGTGTGGAGTCAGTATAAATATTTTTGTGGTAAATCGTTAAAAACCAGAAATACATAAAATATTTAACATTAAATCTCTGACCTGAATAAATGAAGGAAAGAGTTAAAAATGCTTATTGTTATTTTCATTTTACTGCGATTTTTCGAAGAAATATAATCTGCATTTGTTACAAAATAACACGTTTATGGACGTGAATGCTTTTCAAATTAATTTCAGAAAACCATCAGTTAGTATTATGGAGGGTGAACTCAAACAAGATATTCAATTATTTTCATTAATTTATTTTAAATATTATTCCTTGGAATGCTATTTTTAAAATATCCTGTTCACAATGTACTTTAACGATTAACTTGATGGGTACATCCGTTTAAAGAAAACAAATCGGCTATTTTTATCATTTGCAGGTACAGATTAAGTCAAACAAAAGAATGTTTACGATATAGTGCCGCATACAAAAAATGTTTTCGCGTCATTGATGACCACTGGTCTAAAAAAACAAAGCGTCAGTGTTCGTAGCTACCTTTATTAATGAACTTCGAATGCGTGGGTATTATTTCAAAATTATCGTGTTTACAGGATAATCTATTTTAGAGTATGGAGTCAATTAAAACATTGTTATTGTTTCGTTTGAGTATAGGTTCTGATGTAACATCATAATGTTGTATGTATGATGATGCATCCAGCAATTTTAAATCCTAATATTAGTTGATGTTTTCGATATCAGTCTCGACTTGACGAGGTATCGACAAAACAAAATCACAAGAACTGGTGAAATTTCAGTTTGTTTGTCTTCGCCTCAAAAGTGGTTCACATTTTTTTTCTATTTGCAAGGTTACTAGTAAATTAAAAATTTTAGAAATTTCCCAATCGTAAATGCCATTACACGCTCTTATGTAAAAACTAAGGCGTTAGATAAATTACTTCTGAGATTAAGGTTCATGCCGCCAAACACCCAACATAGTTATTCAGAAGAACAGCGTCTCTGTGTATTGAGTGAAGTGAGAAATAGAATATTGAGCAACAATAAAGGTGATAAATTGATAAAAAAAAACTAGTTTAGAAATTCTGAAATACAATAATTTTGCCAGGCGCGTGTCAGGCGGACCCACAGAGATCGCGTCTCGGGGGGGCCTGGCGTATTGGGGGCCTCTTAACCCTTAAAATAATATATCAGACAAACCTAAAATACAAATACGCACACATAAACCTTTCGGTTCCCTGGCTCCTTTAAGACTGCTTGTATTTTAACATACAAAATTTATAATTTATTATTTAAACAAAACAGAATAGTAGCCAGAGTAAAATCTTATAAAAATAACAGTCTAAATCTTCGAACATTGAATGAGAATTAACAACAAACACATTTGTTTGTATCCAACTAAAGTACGGGGGTGAAAATTGTAGTTTGTGGGTTGCATTATTCTCGGTAGAGAGTTCGCAATTTTTATATACACTGTATAGTATTTTATAAATTTTGATAAGAGCTACCATCATTTTTCTTTTTTGTATTTTAAATTAGAAAGTCTTAGAGAACATTTTGAAACTGTGTATCAGTTACCAATTTCAATCGCGAAATCTTGAAATATTGAGTTTCAATTGAAAACAAAAAGAGTTCACACAGTCAAACATTTTTTTGATGAGATAGCAGCTGCTGAGCCAATTGAAAATCATAAAAATCGTTTAAAAGTGACAATTTTGTATGCTTGCTTGGATATAATATTAAATCAGTTTAGAAAAAGATATGAAACATTTAAAAGTATTTATTCAAAATTTGAAATTTTAACCCCCCCAACATTGTTAAAGGCACAAGAATCGGGGTGCCATTGACTGGCCATCAAAGTCTCGGACTTTACACCATTCGATTTCTTTCTATGGGAGTATTTGAAGGAGAGAGTGAGTAAAAATAGACCAAACAGCGTTGATGATCTACAAGATATAATAAGGATGGGGGGTACTAATTTACCAGCCGAAAGTATTCGAAGTTCGGTTGATAGTATTTACCACAGACACTGTGCATGTCAAATAGAAGGTGGAGATCACTTTCAGCATTTGTTACATTAGCCGAATCAGGTGAGTCCTCGAATATCAATTTTAATTAAAAAACTTATGTGGGCTCGTTTTATTGTAAAGAAATAACTAGACTCCTAATTTGTTGCTAGTAGCGGATTCAGTTTTAGAAGACCTTCTCATAGAGCCTCTACATGACCTAGGTTGCAATTTGAAAAAAAGAGTTGCGGTGCCTACAAATTAAGGGGTTACAGGGAGGGGGCTGAAAATATTACAAAAAGACCAACAAACCGGTTCACGTGTTCCAGCTTTTTTATGAAAAATGATTCATACAGAAGATATGAATTGTGGGCGTTTGTTTTGAACAACCCTGTATAACTGTTTTTGAAGATGTTTATTTTAGTAAGTGGATAAAAAGTACAAGAGAACAGAAAATTAAAAATAAATATACATTATGTCCCTGGATGGGGTTTACAAGAGTGAAGACAAATAGAGATATATTGTATAAATACAAATATATTTCAACTTAAGCGTAATTTAGTTTCGCTGTAGGTAATTATCAGTGGTTCTTTATTTTGGCATAATTGTACGAATCTTCAACGTTTCCAACGTACTGAATGAAATTTTTCTAGTGTTCAAAAGGTATATCATCATTTATAACTTTTTTTTATTAATTCAACCACTGACACACCCAACGAAGGAGAAACATTTTGTGTCCTCACACAATACTATGGAAGAAACCGTAAAATAATGTATCTTATATGTCAGCCATACCATCACATATTCTTTTTCGATTATAGTTTTTAAAAACTCTCAAAATATCACTTTTTATAGGTCTCAAGTTTGAGAGCAGAGCCGAAGTTTGATTCCAGAAAGTTCTAAAATTTGAGTTAACATTTTCAAATTCCAGTTGATGTTTAAGCAAATATTATGAAATATTGAAAAATTGGCGGCCGAGAAAATTGTCTCTGTAAGGGCCTAAGAGGAATACTAAGTTTGGAAAATATTGCTTCGTGATCGGAAAAACTTGTGCTACAAACCTGGGATTAAACCTCTGATGGAGAAAAATCAGACGCCACATAATGAATGATAGAAGAAGAGTATTTTGAAATTCTAGTTGGAGACGATGCATGCATTGAAAGACCGAAAGAGTCGAATATAGAAATTAAATATTTCTGGGTGGCACAAACAGTAGCATAGTCAATATTAAGGTCCCCGCATAGAATTTTCCTGCCTTTTACTGGTAGACTATCTAGCAAATTTAGCAGGTAATTAAAAAACATTGTACATCAGAATTTGGTGATCTATAAATACAGATAACATAGAGATCAAAGTTTTAATTATATACCATAGAAAATTCAAAAAAGTTATCCGCTAATGGTCATATTTAGTTACCGAGACGAAATCTCCATTTAGAGAAAGAATCAGTGTTCCTCCATGAGCTGAGTTATTTTTGTCATATTTAGCTATTGTGGAGTATCTCTCCACATAAAAGGGTTTGTTTAGATTCAGCCAGAGCTCAGAAACTGCAACAAGTTGGGGCAACTCCGATTCTTCTAGAAATAGGTACAATTCGTCAGTTTTATTTCTTAGAGAAGCGATATTAATTAGAACTATACTAAGACCCCTAACAGGAAGTTTTCAGACATCTAGTTCTTCAGGACACGTCAAATTATCTAAAAATGTTTTTTCGGGGAATTGCTGGAAAAGTAGTTTTTTGTGTCCTTTGAAGATGTATCATTCTCTCCGAAATTACATAGGATTTGTAGGTAGCGAGATCGGCTTCCACTTCTGCTTTACTGAATCCATAAGCATCATGAATGTCGCAGTAAATCTTATGCAGGGATTTATCATCTATAGGAATGCCTTCAGAAGCCAAAAACAGCCTGATGCTGGTATTTGTAAGTCATTCAAAGTGAATTGACGCGGGTTGACCATGTAGAAAGGCGAGATATAACCTGAAGGCCTTTAAAACTGCTCTCCTAGTTTCGGATTCAGCTGACCATTTTATTACAACGCCATGGTGTCATAGATTGCTGTCTAAAAGCCTTTCAGCGGAGTTTCTTGATTAAGTCCCAATTTTAAAATTATTATTTGAATTATGATTGATTAAGTGGTAGCAGCCATTAAACTCTGTAGTGCCTAACTTTTCCTTTACGAAGTGAACTATGTTGTTAGGCGTAAAGCCTGTAGGAAGATTTTTTACGATTACATAGTTCCACCGATTCGTATTATTACAAGCTAGTGTGTTGGAGCCTTCAATAATAAATGGGAATATCCGCTAGAGTAGACTCAGTTTGTGTAGAGGCGGTGAAGTAGGTAGTTTCCATGGTTTGTGTAGACAAAGATATGGTGGTAGGGTATGTCTTTCTGAGAGGCTTACACTTATTTTGGTTTTCAAATTTGAAGTATTGAAATGAACTCCTTTACCAAATCTGTTAGATTACTCTTTATGTTATCAATACCTGCTTTATTTAGGTTTTTGCCTTTATTGTTATTTCATCCCCCACCAACTGAATTTAATTTTCAGCCGATTTTTGTAACCCTGCCTGACATAAACTTGATCGGTCATTACCATTTTTTTGGGAATTTTGGCTTACATGCACCTCTTTATATTGCAATATTTCATATTTACTAAGTTACTTTTTAAATTATGCCATTCATTTAACAAGGTCTCAGCGTGTCAGCAGGGCAGCAGGGGTTTTTTCAATGTTTTTTATTTCCTAAGTTGCAAATGTTTAGATCCTTTCTTTGCTAGTTTTTTTCCAATCGAATTCAGTTAACGGGTTTGATACATTATCCCAAGAATATGATATTTTCAGAAAGATAAATAAAAGTCAAGTTCTTGCTCAAAAAGTGTTTATTTTGTTTAATTTTTCTCATCTATTAATAGTGATGACAAACAATGCGCATATTTGTCTAAAGATAAAATGAGTATTATTAACCTCTTATTATCTAGCACAGTTTTTAATCTTAGGGGTCAGACAAATTAGTCCCGCAATAGTTTACCAGTTAGTAATTCACAAAAAACAATTAAAATGATTTGGTTACATTTAGATTATTTATTTTTCTATAAATTTAGGATAGTGGGGATTTTCTTTTCTTGCAGGTTATTATGGTTAATATAAAACTTAATGCAGTGTCGGGGGCATCCCCTGGTAAGCATATTAAAAAAAATGCCATTTTAATTTTTTCCTCTTATATATTTTCCGTGGCAACTTTGAAATGCTTTAATATATTACCTTAAAATTTGGTACACGAATTATAACTAACAAAAAAAAAGTAATTTAGTCATTCCTGGAGGTACATCCCTGACATAGAGGTGGGAGGTAATCTTTTTTCTCGACAGACTATTACGGTAGGTAATTGTTATTCTTAATGAATATTGATAATGCTAAATTACTTTATTCTGGAGACAAAACATTTCTGGTGTCAGTAACTTAGGTGTGTCGTGGAGGAGTGGGCGAAATTGAGACAAAAGGGTCATTCAAAATATCGTGTGTTATATTCTTTTCGAGGTTTTCCAGTTCTTAGGGGTGCGATTTAACATTTTAACAAATTGTATTATTGATTTTCTATGAATATGAACACATTAAGCATTTTATTTAATATTAGTAACCGTAATTCTAGAAAAAATTAAGTATAATGTCCCCTAGCTCAGTATTTGTTTATTTTATTACCAACTTCCAACATTTTAATCTAGTTTTAGTCCTTAAAAACTTCGAGCCAGTCCTTTGCAATAAAAATTCTTATAAATAAAACAAAAAAGGGTGATAAAATTTTTTATATAAAACATTAAACCGATTTCAAAAAAAACACTAAAAAGTAATATTTTACCTGATCTTAGAATTATGAAGTCGGCGTCAAACTAATAATAAAAACAAATAGCCATTACCGACGAGGTATTAGAAGTATTAAGAACTCAATTCATAAATGTCTTTTTGTAATGTATTTAATAACACTGGGGAACAAATTTCAACTTTTTTTTGTTTCTTGAACAAAGCTTATTTTTTGGATTCAACTACACCCAAGTAACTAAAAAATACCTTTTAGAGTTTAGTTATTTGTTACAAAATTTTCATTTATAGACATATACAATGAACATATAAAATACAGATAACAATATATTATTGATTCGACAAAAGCAATTAAACAGCACTTTTTTATCATTGAATCTAAAGTTTAGACACTCATTTTGCGCTTCTCAGCCTGCCTTTTGAAAGCAGTCTCTGGGGCATCTCTCGTAATAGTCCAACGGTAGTCGGCTAACATCACACAGTTCCATTTACCATATTACCTTCTTTCCATGTTTGAAATATCCTGGTGGAACCTCTCACCGTACTCGTCAATTACAGGACCACAATTTCCTGGAAAGTAGTCCAGATGAGAATCCATGCAGGAAATGAATTTTCAAGACATATTACAACCTTGGGTTTGGTAACACCAAAGAAGTTGGGCAATCAGGTCTTTATAGTTTTCTGCTTTTGTGTTCCCCAAAAAAATTGTTGCAACAATTTTAAAGGCATCCCAAGCGTCTTTTTCCGTTCCTTCAAGTAAAGAATCGAATTGCGCATTTCCTAAAAGTATCCTTATTTTTGGGAACCAAAAATAATCCTTTTTTCATTTTAGCATCTCTAATTCTAGGAAACTTTTCTTTTAAATAACTGAAAAGACGACCTTCTTTGTTCATGGCTTTCTCAGTTTTTCATAAGTCCCAATTTTATATAAATTGGCGGTAGAAAAATCTTTTCACGGGGGACTAATGGCAGCAAAATCGCCACAACTTTTAAATCCCCACAAATTTGTCATTTATATCTTTCATATTGTATGGCCTCATTGGTCTCCAGTAACAATTTCAAATTGCTATACGTTTCTTTCATGCAGACTGCACGACCAATTCGGACTGAAGGCAACTTGATTCCATTATGGAGTAACATAGCTTTAAGACTTACTTTTGAGAAATTAATGAAAAGTCTCCAGTCTTTTGGATCATAGTCCAGATTTGAAGCTGCCATTAATTCCTCAATGTCCCTACAGGCTACCAAATTGTTTTCTATCTTAAAAAATGGTGTTAAGATTTTCCAACGGCTACGGTACACAAAACCTTTTACTTCATCTTGAAGTAAATTTCATTGTTGCAATCGAGAGGCCAATAGTTTTTATCTTCGACAATTCTAAATCTCTTATAAGGTCACTTAACTCACTTTGATTTATTTTGTGAGGCTTTTTACTGGGAAGTTCACAGACAAAATCGGAGTCTTCCAAGGTTGATGGGCCAGAGAAATTTTCCGGTACACTACCGTTTGAACCAAGGGTATATTCCTGAAGCGGATTAGATACAGGCACTTCTCCCTATGTGGCACCGGTATCGCAGACCTTTTTTTCGCCGAAAAGTCTTTTTTGATGGAAGGTGTCAAACAAAAGTAACAGTCAGTAATATGGTCTTTCGGTTCTCGTCAGATGATAGGAATAGCGAAGGGCATATTACGCGTTTTTTCCACGAAATGTTGGACGCACATTTATTGCAGCAGTTATGGGGATACAAATTGTTATCTTGGTCTCCAACTTTACAGACCAAAATACAAGTGGTAAGCCTTTTTTATTAAAGAGCTAAGGGTACTTTTTGTTTCACAAAAGTCACTTCACTACATATATAACAAAAATGATCCGGCTTATTTACACAAGCTCACGACATGTTGCTCAAAACTCTCTAATTTCTCAAATACGAACAGCTCTTGATCAACTGATGGTTGAAATAAAACTAACTAACAATTTAGGATTTACGTTATATGTATTTAAACCACTTATAAAGTACACCTGGTATAATAAATCCAGGTATTTCTCATTTAATGGTCCAACTTTCCCATATATTAAGGGCAGGTATGTTAATTATCATTATAAGCATGGATTTATAAAACAGGAGCCAACTGAGCCTAGAACTTACAGGGACTTACCCGACTTCTTAAACTCAGAGTGCCAAAATTGAATAAAACATTTGTTTACTTTTTAGTGTTTTTTTTTCGAAGGCGGTGTTATTTTTGTAAAAAAAATTTATGAAGAAGTTTACTTTCCTCGTAAAAGGGAATCTGAAAAAAATCACCCTCCCAGGTTTTTACAGATCTTCACGTTTTAGGGTTCCTAGGTGCCAAAAAGTTGTTGATGTTGTTCCGTTTGCCTGCCTGTTCGCGGCATTAAAAATTAAGGATCATATGGGGATGACCTGGTAACGTTTTGGTTGGATTTCAAATTTTGTGCAAGAATTAAGTGTGATATAGAGATGAACTGGTAAAATTGTAGTGCGAATTCAAGATGGCGGAACCATATAGAATGTTTGTAATCGTCAAAAAATCACTGGGTATTTACATAAAGCTAAAAAGCAGTTGCTTTTAGTGGTCGAACAGAAGTTGTTTTGTGTTTAACGGTATTAATAATAAAAATAAGGAAGACTCACAGAATTAAAAAGATATTTAAGAAGATAGATACAAAACCCACCGGTCTCAACCATCAACAAAAACTAGATGAGTATCAATATACACTAAAGAAAGAAAACGACAGAACTGGCTTTTCAACACCAATCAAAGGCAGTTCTATGAGGTTATCAATAAGACCAAAGATCAAACCAATACTGAGAAGATGCTGCCGAGCAACGAGCATTTTATCGAATAATGGTCGAAGATCTGGGAAAAACGAAAAGAGCATAACCGAAATGCTACATCAATGTATACAATCTCAACGTGATCAGATTCAAACACGACAAATGGAATTTGACTCTATCATCAAGGAGGAAGAGGAGAGAAGCTTTATTAAAAGAACGAGCGACTAGAAGTTGCTAGTAGTTGACCATATTCACAATTTCTAGTATAAGCAATTTGAGGTCCTCCATGACAACCCCCGCATTTCTAATGCTAGGCAATACAACTATGCTACCCAAAAGCAATAGGACAGAAGACCCGTCCCAGTACAGGCACATCACCTGTTTGCCCACCATGTACAATAACCTAACAGGATGCATTGTAAAACGTATCTATCGCCATATTGACAGTCACAACGTATTAGCCAAGGAACAGAAGGGATGCATTCCAGACCATCAAGGATGCAAAGAACAACGTATCATCGACTCAGTGGTACTTAAGCAGGCACAGAAAAAACAACGCAACATACACACTGCTTTTATAGACTATAAAAAGGCGTTTGGCAGTGTACCACGTTCCTGGCTCATAGAAGTACTAGGAATATACAAAATTCACCCTATGATCATCAATTTCCTGGCAACTATCAAGCACCAGTGGAGAACGAACCTGAAGATCTATAATGGCGATCAATCTCTTACCACTGATGAGATACACATCAATAGGAGAATTTACCAAAGAGACTCGTTAAGTCCACTGTGGTTCTGCTTAGCGATGAGCCCCCTCTCGACGTTGCTCAACAATACAGTACATGGTTTCAACATCAAAGCCAATAGAGACGATTCCTGAACCATATCCCACCTTCTATATATGGATGATATTAAGCTCTATGGTGGAAACCATAACCAACTCAAAAAAACTTATTGACGTGACATACACCTTCTCCAAAGACATCCATATGGAATTTGGAATGGAAAAATGTAAAGCCTTAAACATCGAAAAAGGCAAAGTCATTAATGGTGATGTAGCTTTACCCATTGGAGAAATAGTTTAGGCGATGAACCAAGGAGAGACCTACAAATACCTAGGATTCCAACAAGCTAGACTGCTCGATGAAAGACAAGTACGTCCAAAGAGTGCGAGCTCTTCTGAAGACAAAACTGAACGCCGGAAATCTCATTACAGCAAGTAACACCTATGCTCTGCCCGTGCTGACCTACAATTTCGGAATCTTCAAATGGACTAACACGGAGCTAGAGGGACTAGAACGAACTACTTACCTAATGATGACCAAGTACAAGTCACACCATCCAAGGTCATCAACTCTCCGAATGACCTTACCACAAAGAGAAGGTGGAAGATCCCTTGTTGACTTGACCAATTCGGACTGCCGACAGCTACAAAAATTGATAGATTTATTCACCAACAAGATACAAACATCAAGCTTCCACCACATAGTGACCTTAAGTGACAACTCGTAGGTACTCTCCACTCAATCTCGCAAGTGACAAAATCACCCTAAAGTCACCACAGACCCCAACAAACAAGAACAGTGGGCTCAAATGGTACTGCCGACATCACAATGACTTGAATCAGCCACATATAGAAGGAAGCATCCAGAAGGTGGCTGAAGGATGGACAACTATTCCAGAGACAGAAGAATCTGTGATGGTAATACAGGACCAAGTTATTAACACACGAAATTACCCTAAAAATCAACAAAGACCGGTCCGTTGAATCCGATAAGTGTCGAAAATGTAGCGAGAGATCAGAGACTATACAGCATATAACATTTGGCTGGACTTACCTAGCAAACACGGACTACCTCCAGCGACATATCCAAGTATGTAACATCATACACCATAAGCTTGCCAATAAATACAGGCTCCTGAACATCTTTGTACCCTATTATAAATTCCAACCAAGTTAGGTGCTTGAAAGTAATGAGTAATGCCTTCAAACTGTACTACGATCGGGCAATTATCACCGACAGACGGGTGACGAATAATCGTTTTGATGTAGTACTGTTAAATAAGGAAACAAAGACAGCTTTGGTAGATATCGCTATACCCAACAATAACAACGTGTTGGATAAATATCAAGAGAAAAAGGCCAAATATGCGGTGCTGGCCATCGAGATACAGCAGATGTGGCGACTAAATAAAGTTCATGTGATACCGATCATCGTATTATCAACTGGACTAGTTCCAAAAACACTAGAACAGAACCGGAAAATCACAAGAGTGCATACTAACACATGCATCGACATCCAGAAGGCAGTCCTGCTCAGTACTTGCTACATAGTGAGAAAATTCTTACAGGACAATACATAGAACTTATAGAAACCAGTCCACTTCTTTGCATGCATCCGGGATGGGCTTGGGAATTAAACATTTGTTGAGAAATTGATTGTCAATTTCGATAATAATAATAATATTAAAAGCTGATTGTAATGGAAAACTCTGTTGCTTTACTTTCGATCATTTTTAACAACTATTGCTATTTCCAATAGGCATCACAAGTAAAAACGATAGAAAAAATCCACAGTACGATTTTGTCAGTCTGAAAATCGCACTACAAATGATTTATAGCACTTCCAATAATTATTGGGAATTTCGGTTTCAGAGAATAAACTGGAGTCAATTTATTTGTTTAATATAATACAATGACATTTTTTCGAATCAAAGTTTGTTTTTAATTATTTTATTTTTTTATTTTAATTAGAATGAATAATATTATAATAATGTTCGACAGTTCGACGGCGTCTGTATACAAATTAAATGACGCCGTAGCTACGGATTTGGCTTTGAAGTTGTACATTAGTGCGTGGGCAAATGTCCCTTAAAGAACCTATATTAAGTTGGACGTTTTTTTTTCGGAGAAAAATTACGTTTTATAAATATTTTAATATAATAGGGTTTTTGGGTTTCTAGACTTTATAATTCTTGTTCTGTTCTTCTGCAAAAAATAAAAGAAAATCCATCATAAAAAAATTAAAAACTTCAAAAATCTACAAAAAAAAAGAACGGTGATTATTTTTTGTCTCACAAAAGCATACTTGTTTTTTTCAAGCCCATAATAAAAATAACGTCTAGGATACTTTGAAACAAATGTTCATATTAAGTATGTAGAGAACTTGGAGTAATTTTCTTGCAACAACTTCATGTTAATTTTGCTGCAATTATTACATTAGTGAATGTTAATGTTGAGTATTTCAGATTGCCCAATATCAAAATGTGTTAATTCAAAACAACAAAAATTTTGAAATTCAAGCAAGACGTGATTATGGAAGGTCTTCACACTTCACGGGCCTAAATCTTTAAGATATTTATGTTATTATATAATGTAATAAGCTACAATAGAGCAAATACAAAATTTTCATATTTTTATTAGGATATAGACCTATAAAAATTAATTATTTATTAATTATATTCCTATCCATATATATATATATATATATATATATATATATATATATATATATATATATATATATATATATATATATTTCTCTTCTTGAACCTTACAATTTATAAATATCAAGTACTTTCTTGGGATTAGGTTCGTGGATTGAACAAAGAAACTTTAATTGACGTTTCGCCTGTCCATTTCAGGCTTTTTCAAAATATTTAATTCTGCACATCTAAAAATTAAATACAAAAAGTGTATATATGCAAGTTAATAAATAAAAACAATTAGGTATAACGGCACGCACTAAAATTATTAAAACATTTATTTAAAATAGTGCAGTACATACCTTGAGAAAGATGTTCTTTTACCTTGCTTGGCGGTGAGGAGGTAAGTGATACACTGGTTAAAGAATTCTATTGTTTTTTTTTTATATATATCCTTTAGTTTTTTTGATTATATTTACAATGTAGAACTATTTGTGGATACGGGTTGTTTTTAGAGTATTTGTGTGAGTCTGACAATATACCGTATGTATTTATGATTGATGGAAATAGTTTATAACAATTGAATTAAATTAGATTGTAATATATTTGGCTGAGATTGTCAATGTCTTTCCGATCGTTTACTGTATTTTTTTCTTTTTTTATCTCGACCATTTCTTTCAATGTCAGTTTATGGTAATGTTGTTCTTTTGATAAGACCGTTGTACCCGAAAAATCAAATTCATGTTTCATGTCTCTTTCATGTTTATGTAGTGCTGTGGAAGCATTTTTTGTATATTTATGCCCATTTAGTCTATTTGATAGGTATTGTATGGTCATGCCTATATATTTTTTGGGGCAGTTTAGGCAGGGAATGCTGTAAACTACGTTTGATTGTTTTTTAATTGGTGTCTGACTTTTTAGTGGTGTATATAAAGATTTAAGGGTATTGTTAGATTTGTGGCATACGGTTATGTCGTGTTTACCGAGAATGTGTTTAATCTTTTCAGAAAGACCTTCAGTGTATGGCAAAGATATGTATGTAGTTGTTTTATTGTTGTCATGATTATTTACAATATGTTTTGTGGCATTGTATAATTTTTGGGTTCTTCGCTTTATAATTCGTTCGATGGCTTTTAATGGGAAATGATTTTTTAAGAGAGTATTTTTAACTTTATTTAGAATGTCAACTCGGTATATAGGTGATGTTAGTGTTAGTGCACGATCAACTAATCCTATCATCACGGAGTTTTTTTGACATTTTGGGTGACTGGAATTATAATTAAGGTAGCGGGAGGACCAGGTTTTTTTGGTGTACCACTTAGTTTTAATGCCATTTGTTTTGTGGTCTCTTATTAATGTTAAATCCAAAATGTTTATAGCGCCATCATTTTCTATTTCGGAAGTAAACTGCAATTTTGGATGAAAATTGTTAAAAAGGGAGATAATTTCCGTTGTTTTATTTTTTGGTATGGCTAATAAACAATCATCCACGTACCTTTTAAAAAATAATATTGGTACATTGGCTTTTTGTAACACTGTTTCTTCTAGATATTCCATTACTATTTGGGCTGCGGTGGAAGAGATGGGTGAACCCATTGCACATCCGTCAAGTTGTTGGTAGTAATCATCTTTGTATTGGAAATAGTTGTTTGAAAGAATGAGATCTATCCCTTCTATGAATTCTGTGCAAGTGAGTGTTGTGTGATTCTTTATCTGATTCCATTTTTCTTTAATGATTTGTTTTAAAAGTTTAGTCGGAATGTTTGTATATAAGGATATTACGTCTAGAGAGATGAGTTGGAAATTATTTGGTATTTTAAGGGTGTCTATAAACTTTTTAAATTCAAACGAATCTTTAATGTAATAATCATTTCTGCCTGTAATTTTTGATAAGCAATTTGATAAAAAACTTAAAAGTTTGTAGAATGGTGACTGAATATAGGAAACAATGGGTCTCATAGGAATGTCGGGTTTGTGAAGTTTAGGCATTCCATAGAATTTTGGTGGAACAGAATTATGTATTTTTAATGATTTGGCTTCTTTTTCGGATATGTGATTACGTTTTAACAGTTTTTCTATGAACGAGTTATTTTTGGATTGAAGAGATTTCGTCGAATCAAATCTCATTTTTTTATATGTGTTTTTGTCATCAAGAAGTGCATTAATTTTGTTGTTGTAATCAATGGTATTCATTATTACAGTCTTGTTACTTTTGTCTGGCTTTAAGACTGTTATCTGTGGATTTGTTTTTAAAAAATATTTACATTTTTTTGCTTGCTTTGATAGTTTTTTTTGAGTTTTGTTTTGCTGTATTTTTTTGTGTCTTATTTTAATTTTATGGTTGGTAATGACATTAACAATCTCTGACCGGATACTATCTTTTTGTTCGGATGGTTTATTGTAAATAGCTGACTCGATAGAAGCAATGTAATCTATTGTTGGTAAATTGTATTCTTCACAAACAGGTAGAGAAAATTTTTCACCTAGTGCTAGTGTTTCTGCAATTTCGTTTGGGATATGCGTATCTGAGATGATATATATATATATATATATATATATATATATATATATATATAAGCGAGTATTCCTATCTAATCTCCAAGAAGTGAATGGTTGACGGATAGTAATGAATTTATTTAAGGCCGGGAACAAAAAATCTTGTACCATTTCTACTAAAACACAATCTTATTCACTAACATGCAAATTATCTCTCAATTCCCACACCCATACCAACAATTAACCAAGATATCTTAAACCTAGTTGAAATCTTTTGCTAATAAAATATTCGCTGACATAATGACATCGCATCAGCTAGGAAACTTAGTTTCGTACGCATGTTTAAGTACTCAAGGCATAAATAATTCTGAAATGGCAATACATTTTTCCATCCTAGTTAAAAACCGATTAACTTCAGCCATAGATGTAACGAATGCAACTTAGATTTATTGTACCATTAATATTGTTAATAACATAAAATTAGTATAAGTTTGAATTTTGAATTGTATTTTCATTTTGACCCTTATACTGAAATAAATTATTTAAAATAACTATCAAAACGAATTAATTTTCCTCACGTTCGTAGAAAAAAAGTTGTACCTAATACGAGCAGTAAGTGGCACTCGACTGCTGAGCTGACGGCAGTCCCTTGAGGAAAAATGTCACTTTCCGCACTAGCTATAACTATTTCACCTGCTAACATATAAAGGGTGAAAGGGCAAATGACTACACTATTTTAACACGTGAAGGTACGGTCACTTTAAGCAAAAATGTTTATATAAACATTGAAAGCATTTTGATGCAATTTTAGAAAATTAATAAATATTTTTTCATTTTCTTTTCAAAAATTGTTAATTACATAATTATTAATTAAATATTTAGTTTTTGTTTAAAAAGTCCCTAAAATTAAGAAAACATATATTTAAGTATTAAATAATTTTTATCTCAGAAAACCCACCTGCTTCTGCATTTGTTTTTTTTTGCTACTTTGATCAGATAACACCTTCACATGAGCAGAAAAACTTTTTTATTTGTATATTAGTACAATGTCGGACATAGAGATGTGCTACAGTGATCCGTGTGCATTTGGAAATGTATACAACAGTTGAATATGCTTATTTACGGTGAAACTTGACAAAACACACAGTTACCTGCAATACCAAATGAAACATTTGTGTTAATTTCAATGCTTACGAGAAACGTAACTTTAATGAACATATGAAGACATTAGTGTACCGTGATTGTGAAATTGTTGACGAAAACTATGTTCAGAATCGAATTTAGGCCAGAATGTAGGTATTCTTTAAGCAGTTTGAGGAAATTTAATTATCCGTTACCGTGTTTGTGTAAATAATAGTAATGGTGCCAATTCATCACGATAACATGAGGAGTCGTACTATACACTGGACATGATACAAATATCAACAGACTATATGCTGTCATCGTTTGGTAAATAGGATAGATATATTTAAATTTGGCACATCATTAAATACGTATATGTTGAGCATGGCTATTTTTAAGACGTTTTTATTTTGAAGTTTTCGAATCTGAACTCTGCTCTTTTAAAGTGTGATTTGTAGACTTTACTAAACCAAGAATGTTTGGAGGCGGCGGGAAAAAATAATTGTTGGGCCATCCTGATACTGCGTTTTGACGGATCGGTATGAAAAGAATGTGCCGATATTATGAGCAGATTTTCAACTTTAATTAACTTGCTTATACTTGAAGGTCGTTTCGTTAATTAAAAATGCTGTATTTTGTTTATGAGTACATTAAATATAATCTTAGATAATAAAGGTTTAGAGTAAGTATTTACTTTAAAGTAGAATAGATTCCTAGGAGTCCTTAAGTAAAAAATATATTGAAATAGGTGGGTAATTAAGTACTTGGCCTAACTTTTAAGGCTGATTGCTGGGCTCATTTTTTAAAAAATGAAACTCCTTTAACGTATTTTATTGAAACTTGGTATATAAAATAAGTGTTTAAAATACTATTCTTTCCTAATGAAAGAAAATTGGCTAAGCCATAGATGTGCGCACCGGCAGCCACTCCAAATTTTATTTTAATAAGTTTTTACGCCACTGCTTATTTTGAAAACTGATTGCGTTTTTGCAATTAAGAACCAAAAATACTCAAAAGTCGTCTTTTGTGTTTTTTTTATATAATTGGCCGTTTTGGAGAAAAATTAAAAATTCTGAGCACGTTATCCTATTAAACCTTTTCAAAAAATAAAGGTTTCTATTAATATTTGCAAAACCCCTAAGGTATTTTATTGAAATTTGATAAGTAAAAGAAGTTTTTAAAGCGCTACTTTTTCCGACAAGAGAAAACCGAATGAGCCACTGGCGTGCCCATGGTCAACCGTTCCGATTTATATTTTATTAAATTTATGGTACGCCACTGGGTATTTTAAAATCTGATTAGTTTTTAGCAATATATAATAAAAAACACGAAGTGTCTTTTTTTTGGTAGAATGAAACGATCTCAAACAAAATTAAAGAATCTGAGCAAATTATCCTATTTGGAAAAACAGAAACATGCTATGGCTGTAAATAAAAGATTAAAAAGGCATATAATATACGTATGTTTCGGTAAAACCCGAAAAAAATATTTATTTGTACTTCTTACAGCGTAAAAAAATGTAAAAATTAAATTGGACTTCATTTAATAAAATAGTATAAAGTTTTACAGATATAACACCGAATAATAACAAAGTTAGAATATCAATAAAACAAAAGATAAGTAGCAAATTGTCTTAGAGTAACTGTTTAGATTTATTGCTGAAAATGACTACCATCGAGGTCAATGCATGAATTTACGCGCCTAAACATCGATTGGCGGACTCACTCGAAAATACCAGGGGTATTCTTAGAAATAACACAGGACTCTTGTTCTCTACTTCTTAAATCCTCCTCACTTTAAGCTCATGTTTTAAACACTAATGATTTTAGGTGATCCTAAACAAAGAAATCCAAAGGATTCATATCAGGCGATCTAGGCGGCCATGATTTTGAACCATCGAGTCCAATCCAGCTGTCAGCATATCTTCGGTTTAAATACTGACAACTAAACTAAAGTACGAGATATCGCACCGTAGCACATACACCATCGCTGATTTGTTTGCATCAATTAAACATCTTTTAAAAGTTCAGGCAGAACGTATTCTAGCTTTTGAGCGCCATTCAGTCTATAAAGCAGAAAATGAGGTCCAATTAGAAAATATCCTGCACTTCAAATTCACACGTTTACAGAAAATTTCTCTTGAAAGTGGTTTTCAGTTGTTGTGTCAGGATTGTATTCAGCTTATACCTGAGATAAAAATTCTGCGCTCATAATTATTTTATTTTGTATCCACGTGCAGAAAGCAACTCGCTTAGGAAAATTACTAGGCAAAAGAACTCGTACATGATAAGGATAAGCTTAGTTGCCAAAATGTGATCAGTTTTCAAAATAGGCAGTGGCGTACTATTTTTACTACTAATTTACTAAACTAAAAATTGCCCGTGCGTTCGCCTGTGACTCAGTCTTTTTTATTTCACTCGGAAAAAGTAAAATTTTAAAAGCTTATTTTACATACTAAGTATAAGTTTCAATAAAATAAGTTAAGGGGTTTTCCAAATATTATTAAAAATCCTTATTTTGTTAGAAAAGTTAAACACCCTGTTTCTCGAATACGGAGATTTTAGGCATTATGTTTATGTAAACACTGTTTTCTTAAAATGAAGTAAGAGGAATAAACGTATGCATACGAACCGGAACTGTGGAGGCTCGGGGGCGCTACCTACGACCGTCTTTTACATTAGAATATATTGTTAAGGTTGTTAACTTGATTCGATACTATATTGTTTTATTTTTTTGAAATTGTTGTAAGCTTTGTTATTTTAATTATTACTACCCGTTTGTCCAATATAACATTTCTGACATTGTAAACAAGGAATATGACACACAACATTAGATTTTTGCTCCTTTTTTGTTTTTGTTTTAAGTTTGGAATAAAAGTGGGTTTTGAGTGTAATGTCACTTTTTAGTGCTATCTTAATGTTCTCATTATCTCTGGTAGTATGGTTCGAAACAACATTTCTTATTTTTTTCTGATAACCTGTTGATATACGGAAGTTTACAATAAATATCGGTGGTGTTATTATTTGTTATTGTTTCAACTTTTCCGATATTTTTACCCCAAAGAATCTTTTTGAATATTGAAAGAGTATAATTATTTTTAAGCAACATACCTTTGATATATTGTAAGTTTTTAGAGTGGTTTTTTTGCCGGGGGTAGTGTTAGTGCTCGGTGTTTAAGATTCCTAATGATATTAATTTTCTGCCTAAAAGGATGCTCAGATGAATAATTTAGAAAACGTTCTGAAAATGTTGGTTTATGATACCAGTCTGTTTCTATACACCCTCTCTCATTTTTAGTTACCAGGACGTCAAGAAAAGCTATATTATTATTTTGTTCCCTTTCAATAGTGAATTGCAGTTTGTTATGATAAGCATTAAAAGTATTTAGCAGTGTGTCATACTCATTTTTCTTTTTTAACTTCTATCCCTAAAAATGAGTATGACACACTGCTAAATACTTTTAATGCTTATCATAGAAATGCAAAATGACTTTGAATTTGACTTTTCTTTTTGAATCCCTACCCCAAATTAAAAAACACAGGGAAGGAAGTAAAAATGTTTTGAATACAGGGTCCGCCAGCTAAAACTCCACAGGCCCCGTTTATTTCTTTATTTACCTACATACCTAAGTAATACATTAAACTGAAGGTATTGGAGAGCTCTTTAAAAATGTCTACAGAGTGATCCAAAAAAGTTCAAACCTACTTTTGTTGAATATTTTTTTACCTCACCCTGTACACTCAATGTTATAAATTTGTTTGAAAGAGACTGAAAAAAGCTTTAATTTGAGTTATCACATTTCACAATCACTTTCGAGAAAAAATGAAAAAATTGTTTTTAACTAACAACCCTTATTATTTAATTACTTTGACATAAGGTTGCTTGGGTTTATTATTTTAGCATAGAATCAGTAACAGATATCCTGATAATTTGAATATTTGAGTTAGTGATAAAAATAGTTTTAAGTATTGCGGCATAAGCTAAATAAAACATAATTGAATGGAAATTAATTTATTTTTTCTCTACCTATAAATACTAAAATTTAATTCGATTTTTTAACCTTAATAGATTATTCTAAACTTAAATCTTAAAATATTTTAAATTTTGAAGATTTCTTCATCTAAGAAGCAACAGTGTTGTTCAAAAAACTATTATGTTTTCGGAATAAATTGAATGGAAACTTTTCTTTTGAAACTCGGTTTCCATCAAGTAATGGCCAACTGTGCTCAATCTTTGTTATTTTGTATTAATTTTTATGACTGAATTAAGGTTAAAATTAAAATGTAATTATTCCTTAATATCTAAAACTCCATCAGTTTTGTTTAATAAAAAATCATTGTAGTTGGCCATGAATTTTTCTAGGCTTGTCAAGTTTGTATACAATTTTGTGACGTTTTACCATCGATTTTTGTGCAGAAGTTTTAAAGTTCTAATTAATTTTGAAATTTGGCAATGGTCCAATTTACAAACGTAGAAACGACTGAATTTTTACTTATTTATGGAGAATGTAATCGAAATTCGCGAATGACTTGCAGAGTTTATTCCGAAAGGTTTCCACACAGACGTCCAAATCACAAAACTTTTGAGACAATATAACGAAATTTGCGATTATATGGTTTTTTTACTAAACCTAGAAGAGACAGAATCAGACCCGTAAGAAATCAAGGCAATATTCAAAATGTTCTAAACTGGGTAAACGAAAATCCTCACTCATCGATGTGCGGTATAAGCCAAACGACAAATGTATCTTCAACTTTAGTCAGAAGAATATTAAAAGACAACAAGTACCATGATTATAAGATTATTCTAATTCAAGTGCTAAGTCCAGAAGATTATGAGCGACGTCTTAATTTTATTGCGGATATGTCTATCCTTAAAGAAACAACAAAAAAATTTGTTTGAAAATCATTGGATCAGTACTTCAGAGCTTTTAAGATGGCCAGCGAGGTCTCCAGACCTCAAACCGCTGGATTACTTCTTATGGGGCTATCTAAAATCCTTTGTATACAAGACACAGCTACGTGACATTGATGATTTAAAAAGATGGATACAGGATGCGTGCAATTCAATTAGACTTTATCGAATTGATTAACTGTACCTACTTTTACTCAGTTAAATCACTTATGTAATAAACAGTATTTCAAAATTACTCTTATACTAGATTTAATTATTTTCAGAATTATTATTATTATTAAATTACATTAATTCAAAATTTTTTTTCTTAAAAAAAAACAGATAAATTAGTAATAACTGGAAAAAAAGATATTTAAATCATTAAACCAATAATTTTATGTACTGATTCGGAAAAAATATTTTATGAAATTATGTGAGCCTAGTCACTATTTTCTTCCAAAAAATGTTTTGTCCCACTCTGTACAGAATTTCAAAAAGCTTAACATACAAGCATAAAGTATAATTTTATATATCATCTAAACCTTTAGTCCAGAATATTCTTAACACTTTTACGAAATGAAAAAACCTATGGACACCTAAAACTATTATTTTTCCCTTAACTGAATTTACTGTTAAAAATTTCACAAATCACTCTATCAATCATATAAATTATCTGAAAATATTTATACTTTATTTTTGTACTAAAATGATAAACCTAAGCAGAATTATGTTCAAATTTAATTAAATAATAGAGAAAATTTTTGCAAAAACAATTTTTTCGATTTTTCTCGAAATTTGAAGAAAAACGGATGATTGTTGTAATAACTTAATCTAAAGCTTGTTTAAATCTCGTTCAAACGAGTTTATAAAATTGACTGTACAGGGTGAGGTAAAAAGATATTCAAGAAAAGTAAGTTTATAAACGTCATAATTTCTTTTCATAAATTTTTTTGGTTCACTCTGTAGACATTTTTAAAGAGCTCGTCAATACCATCAATTTAAAGTATCACTTAAGTATGTAGGTAAATAAACTACGAAAATAAAAGCCTGGGGAGTTATAGCTGGCGGACCTTGTATATGTGTTCTATATGTTTTTGTAGCGACATGGACACTTTAGGCAAAAATGAAATATGGCATTATGGTTTTTAAAAACTGAGCTTTCGTTAAATGTGTTCGGTGAAAAAAGTAGTCAGTTATTCAATTACCAAAAAGAAAATTTTTGAAAGAGAAAATAAGTTTAACACAAAATAATACTGACTTTTCTGTAATCAACACGCGCAAAGACACCATACATTTATTTTAGACTTCAACGAATTATGGTGACTGGAGTTTTACGTATTTAGAGGTCCCTGAACCTGCGAGATTTTGCAAAAATAACTAATGACAAAAAAGCTGGTGGGGCACTAGAGAAATAAGTCTTTTAGTAATTGGGGATCTCTAAGCCGTGCGAGGAGTCGTTTGCAAATAACTGATGACTAAAAAAAAGAGCCTCAGATTTGTACTCCGCTCATGTGGACCTGGGAATTTAAGTATTTCAGTCATTAGGGGAGCTTCTAAGCCATGCAAGGTTTTACGAGACGTATTTTGCAAATAACTGATGAGATTACAAAAATACCACAAATAATGACTTCAAAAACTTATAAACTATTATTCGCCAACTCTAGCGGGATACCCGTTGCATCCTACATCAATTCAACATTACATCCCCGCCTCGCGCCAGCTCTGTGTTGGGGCGTCTATCTATTTAAATATACCTCTCTATAATTTAAAAGTGTACAGAAATAATCACTCAATATTTCACCCTGTATAATGTTTCCTTTGTTAAGAATACTTTCAAAATCTTTGGTAATTAAAGTATAGCAATTTTCACTAAATTCAGAAAATCACAGAATTAATAAAATTCTATTATATTACAAACCGTGATTGACGCTATTTATTCTGTGTAATTTTTCTTGATCTGAAAGGAATATTTTCTAAAGAAATAGACTTGAGTTGATTAATAATTCTCGGCGTCATGATAGTCTAGGAAAATCCTATGTATATTTAAACATTTACAAATTTGAAGGGAAATGTTCAAGTGATGGAAACTTTAAATCATCAGTTAGATAGACTAATAATTCTCCCTCGGGTTGAAGGGAAAGCTGCTTCGTGTATATCAGATCAGAAGTTACAATAGTTCTAATTTTTGCATTGAAAATTTGTAGACACTAACACATCATTTTTATGCATAATGATCAAATATTACAAAAACAAGGAATTTTTTTTAATTTCTTGTTTTATATTTCATGCCTAGATCATTATAGTTTGGTATATTTTACTTTGACTTTTCTTTGTAATAATAATTATTATCTTCCTTTTTAGACAATTTGAGTGCAATCATGTCGCTTAATCTAACAAATAATTATCAGTCTGGGCAAGTGAACAAGGAATAATGCTAAAAGAGCAAAGCTACATACTACATAAGAAAATCGTATAACCCGGTTTATATTTATATTCTTGTCTATGTTCATACATTTATTCTTTGACGGAAAGAAAATTCAAATAGGGTACGACATAAATTACGAGCAATTCTGCGTAGAAATCCCAACTATAAATATATATTATGGGTGAAGGTTATAATACTATAACTCTGACTCTGGATGGCATCCAAAAATTAAATATTATTGATACAAACCCATTCAAAAATAGGAAAATATTTGCAAATTAATCGAATCAATTTTTATTATATTATATAAAAAACATCATCTAACGAAGGAAGTTTAGACCGACATGACAATGCAACCTTTAGTTTAAAAAATACAAAATTTCAAAAGAATATGTCTGGAAATTTCAATTTTAGAAGACTAATAGTGTTTGTGTGTCTGTAAAAAATGGAATGTTAGCAGTTACTTGGCATTTAACTGAGTAGGATCATGCGGTCAACATTTGTGCTCTGTAAGGTTACAAGGTCATAACTAAATTAGCCAGATCGGGTGCATAAAATTAAGCATTGTGCCAAAAGTTTTGGATGCCACCAATTTTTTTCTAGAAGGTTTTAAACTATTAGATTAATTAAATTAACCAATATAGTCAATGTGATATTAAACTCTACTAGATCTAAGTCTATCGGCGGTAGGTAGGGTCACGTGCTTCATTTGAAAACATTACATACGTATCAAAAACCTTGGAAGTACATTTTAGGTCCCTGCAGGTCGTAATTTATAACAAATTGCAGGAAAGTGGTCAAGGAGGGTAGGGTTATCACAAAAATAGAACTTTCTCTTTAATGACAAATCTATAGCTCATGTGTATTTATTTTTTTTTATTTTCACGGGCACATTTGCAATATGAACCTTAGATTAAATACACAGAAACATACGTAACCCCTATACCAAATGCACTGAGTGTTTTGTGATTAAATGATAACCTAGAAAATGCGGTAGGGTAGGGTAGTACAGCCTGTTTATTTACAAATTGCTATTTGCAAACATGAACCATAGGCGTAGTGAAATTATTAATTATATGATGGATAAAGATATTTAAATATTCCAGGTCTCGAGAGACAATTTTTTCATTGGGTTTTTCTATGTAATAATAGGTAAACGTATAGGGTGTTCTTAGGCTAAGATATGAACTTAAAGTAAAGTAAACAATACAATTATATCGTTTAAACATATAGGGTTTACTTAATCTAAGATATGAACTAAAAGGCAAAGATCTGCAAAAATCTCGGAGTGTGATTTTTTCACGATTATAATACTTCCCTCGCAAGATATAAAAATATAAAAACAATATAAAGTTGGATAATATCGGGAGTGGTTGTTAATTCAGTCATAGCCGTACAGCTGTGGGTCTACAAAATCAGAAAAAATAATGTAAGATCGGTGGACAAAACATCACAACTTGACATATAGGCCAATCAATGCAGTAGAAAATGATTTGCGTTGTGATAAAAATACAACCTGAAAACCAACTGTGGCATCATTTGAAAAAAAGTTTGCTGGTACACGCTGATGTGTTCCTTATCCGTAACTATTATTTATAAATTTGTTATAAACATTTAAGAGCAGGGTTTTTTTTTTAGTTTTTTTGCTTATAAAATAAAGCATATTCGAGCAATCGCGAGCCGTAGCATACACCGGTGTCTGTCTTATCGTTCAAACTTTATCGGGTCGCTGTGGCCAGGCCTACACATTTCTATGAGATTTAACATTGAAGTGTGTCTGCTTTGGCCCTAGAAGCTACTACGCTGGTGGCAGGTTTTTAATAGCATTCTTTTTTCGATTTTTTTTTAAATTTTTTGGTTCGTGAGTCAAATAGAAAGAAACATCACACATTTTATGAAAAATGTTTAATAATCTTATTCACAAAATACATTCAAGTTAAAATTGGTAACTATTAACTAATAAAGAAATATATTATACACTTAAGCTCTATTGTAAAAAACGATACTTTATTGCTTTCGATGAAAAACGTTAAAACTTTCCAAACAAAATCTGGGACTTCCATCACAATTTAGACAATATGTAATTACTCTTTTTACTTTACTTTTCACTAATGTACCTTCTTGTTTTTTCTTGTAACAACCGCGACAATACTTCCTATTTTCACGTGCTCAACATTCTAATTTGCTAAGGACGTGAGTGCGAAGACTTCGTACTGGCTTAGGTAAAGTCAATGAGCATTCATATTGCAACAAATCTTCAATCACAGACATAAGAAAGTCAGTTATAGACATTTCACTTTCTTCTATCTCCTTGAAAATAAAGTGAGCGTTTACCATGTATTTAATTTTTTCAAATTTTTTATTCCTTACCTTAATATAATAAAAAAAATACTTGTTTTTCAAAATTTGTTTTATGGCGATGAAGCTGGATGAACTCCAAGATTACCTCAATTGCATTTTAGGATACAAACCCTACCACTACCCAAAATTACAAATTCATTACAATTTGTTCTTATACCACCGGATTGTACGTCGTAAAGCAGTACTGTAACTTGACATTTGATCTGAAATGTAAATTGAACTTTTTCCACGATTATAATCGATGATCGCCTTCGGTTTTTGAATTTGTTTTCCATGGCGATGAAGCTGGACGGACTCGTCAGTATGGCAGGTAGAGAGAACTAGAACATCCCTCTTATCATGCCATTTTAGAACACATATTCCTCGCTCATTTTCTTGGGCAGGAATTTCACCTTTTTTTACTTTTGTTTTTACAATATCAGGTGTTTCCAGTCCGATTGCCACGCAAGGTTCCCAAGCAATGTGTTTGGTTATCCAACAGCAGATGTGCTAGTTGAAGGCTTGTATACCAATTGTCAGTGATACAAACCCTACCACTACCCAAAAGTTCTTGAGACAAATTCATTACAATTTGTGATGAAACTGCAAGATTTCTGTTTTGCTTTTGCTCTCTTTCTTTTCCGGCATAAACGATTAGGTTCCAAGAATAACACACATTAGCACAACATAATTTAAAAATTCTTATACCATATTTGTGACTTTTTTGTGGGTTATATTGCTTAAAAATTAACCTGCCCTGATAAGGCATTATAGTTTCATCAATGCAAAACGTTTTTCCAGGAGTGTATATATTTTTATAGTTTGCTATAAGTTTGTCTAAGAGAGGTTGTATCTTATATAATCGATCTCCTTCTGGGCAGAGATTATTATCTGAAAAGTGCAACATTTTTAGCAATATTTCAAATCTGCGGCTCATTACGCTGCGAGCAACATCATTTTTCAATATCCATTTAGTCCCGTAAAGAATTCGTTTTGACAATTCCCATATAACCTAGCAATCCTCTAAAACGTATAATTTCGGTTTTATCGGTTGGCTGCCATGAGTGAAGGCGAGCTTCATTTGAAATAGTATTGCTTTCCGTAACACACTGGGTTGCATAGTGATTAGTTTGTTCTACAATCAAGCTAATTATGTCGAAATCCACGAATGAAAAAAAATACTGAACAGGTTTTCCTCCTTTCAATGCATAATACCCTTCGGGATTTACACCAGAAGTAAATGTTTCTTCGAACAGTAATTGCTTACCTTGAACAGGTCCCCAAATCGATTTTGATAAGTCACGAAGCTCGGTTATATTCTCATTTTCCACGACTTCTATGCGGCATTTGTCTTGTATTTTATGTTCGTCTTCGGAACCACTTTCGCTATTTTCCATTTGGTCTTCTAATATATTATTACTTCCACTTGCCTCTTGATTTGTGTGAAAAGTTTTATAAAAGAAGGAATGGTCCAGGTTTATTTTGGTTTTCTATTTTTCGCAGTTTATTAGGCATGTCAACATGACTGGAACTACTACTGGAGTCATCATCGTCGGAACTACCATTCGGAACGGACCCTGGGTCATCGTCTGAATCTGCAGAAAACAGATCATTTTCAGAGTCGTCTAAAACATAATAAAAAAAAATTACTATTTGATATAAACGTTCAATAAACGATGGTTTACCTTCGTCGTAATATCGCTTTCCCGCTAATGCTAACTGAACTAACCTTTTGCCACGACTAGACATGATGTATGCCAAAAACTCAATAATCACCTGCTTACTGCCTTGTGATAATCAAAATACTGAGCTAGACTCGTTATGCAAACATGTGCTTGCCTGAAACGTCAAAAGCAGAATGCGGCAAATACTTCGTGTGTCATCGTGTCTGCTCACAAAACGGTTTGGTGGGCCAGGGCCTACACATAGCGGGGGCCAAAGCATACACCCGTGTCTGCTTTATATTTGCGTCTGGGCCAGGGCAGACACCGGTGTCTGACCTGTTTTTTGAAAAAAATTCCAACTAAAAAAGGCATGGTATTATGTGGAACTGGTATAAAATAGACAAAAATTATGTAATTTGACAAAAGATCGTGTTGGCCCAAAAGAAAATTTTCGCAAATACCACCTGGCGCTTAACCTGTTAAGTAGCGTAGACCTTCCAGGAATTGGCTACTAAACAGCAAAGAACATTCAACAGCAGCTCGTCTGTTAATTTTTCAAGGAATCTGAGTAGAAAATCGAGTTTCTAGGATCGAGTTACCTCATCGAATGTTAAGATTAATAATTTGCGGACATTACGCTTTTCTATTATTATATATACGCCTTCCCTCGTCTGACGTACTGCCCTGGACGCTCTCAACCGTTTTCAGTCATGTCTGTAAACATTTTTAACCGGTTTGGCAACATTTTAACGTAAATGAGAATATACGTTTTAAAGTACGATATTTGAAGTTTCAAAATTTTCTTGTAGAATTGAAATCGGACCATCCTTAAACCAAAAAGATATTGGAGTGATGAAAACCCCCATGTGTTTCGCGAAGGACAGACCCAGGTTTCTCAAAAATACATGTTTGGGCGGGTATTTTGGAGTAATGACATTGGTAACCTCAAAAACATATTCCAAAAGTATAATAATGATTCTATTACGAAACTTTGTTATTGGTCATACTTTTAGAACTACTGAATCAAAAGTTTGCATAATCGGGGGATGAATTAAGCATAAAAAGGCCTTTAAAATGTTGTATCGCTTGACCCCCTTTCCGTAAAAAAAAGTTTCGGAACTGCGTCAGGCTGACTTCTTGACATTTAAAGTTGTCATTTTTTGCTTTTTGAATGGAGAATTTGCTCATATAATGGCCGCGTTCACCCGCCTAATCGCTCAGTGATCGCTCTGAGAGCGGTACCCTGAACGAGCTATTTAATCTTGCTACTTCGATAGCGTGTCGTTGAGCGGACGCCATGTTATGTATCGTATTTTATTTTTGCTACTTAACTGAGCAACGATCAGCTGACATAACAAACGAGATGGCGGCATGTAATGTAAACATTATGAGCAATAATTATACAATGTAATAATAAACCAGAGCAATAACAGGTTTTTTAATCTTTTTTTTTTAACACAAAATACAGAATGTATTATTCAAACAAATTTACTAGCATGTTTCTTTTAATTTCAACCCTTCATTGTTCCCGTTGTCCCATATTCTCATTCTCATCAAGGTTATGTCAAGAAATATCTGCTGCATTCGAAATCTCTAAAAACTGTTCAAACCATTGCTATTATTTGAGCGCTACTTTGATGATCGATAGCCAACGAGCGATCAGGCGGGTGAACGCGACCATTGTCGTTCCAAACTTATTCGTTGCAATATACCAAACGGTTCAAAAGTTAGACGGGGTTCGACAGACTTTGTGCTCACTGTATATAATTATTATTTTTTATTATTATTATTATTTTTGTTAAAGGAGTATTCGTTGGCCTACGATCGGACATTACGTTTTACTTAAAAATAAGTTTGATTTGATTTACCGTTCTTTCAAATAAATGTTAAAAAATACGTACTAGTCGACATTAACGTTCGTGCTGTAACAATGAATATATTTGCAAAACCACCTGTGATCTAAAACTTCTATATTGATAGAAACCATAAAAACTAATTAACCATAAATCACAACTGAATTACCGTGAAATTAGTGACTGCTACTCCCAGCAACATAATAGTTCCAAATCTTGGCAATAAAACACGCCTCGATAAATTAAAACATCATGTAAAGCAAATTATTTTAAATTGTTAGAGGATTCGCGAGAGCTTTAATCCAAATAATTTAAAGTAACTTATTACTATTTTAACACTAATATTACACAGAGAATACGTAAATATAAATATCCACCGGAAAGGTATATTATGTTTTTTTAAATTATTTGGTATTTTACTTTTGATTATGTTCCTTTTTTATAAAACCGTTGCCAAGTTGTCATTTTGCCAAATTCCCGAAATTGAATTGAATCAGCGTAAAATATAATTAAAGTTTTGGTTTGACTACAACCATTTTATAATAAAATGCTACAATTTTCAAGTTTTATAACCGTGAAACGTTTGTATTTATGCTGACGAAGTTTAAAGGAATGAACTGATTTTGAAAATATTTCTTAAACAACTTAAATTATAGGTATAAATGAAAGGTTCTTGCGAGTTTGGTTATATATATATACATATATATATATATATATATATATATATATATATATATATATATATATATATATATATATATATATATATATATATATATATATATATATATATATATATATATATATATATATATATATATATATATATATATATATATATATATATATATATATATATATATATATATATATATATATATATATATATTTATATATATAAATATATATATATTTATATATATATGTATATATATATATATATATATATATATATATATATATATATATATATATATATATATATACGTATATATATATGTTTATATATATACATATATATATATATATATATATATATGTATATATATATATATATATATATATATATATATATATATATATATATATATATATATATATATATATATATATATATATATATATATATATATATATATATATATATATATATATATATATATATATATATATATATATATATATATATATATATATATATATATATATATATATATATATATATATATATATATATATATATATATATATATATATATATATATATATATATATATATATATATATATATATATATATATATATATATATATATATATATATATATATATATATATATATATATATATATATATATATATATATATATATATATATATATATATATATATATTATATATATATATATATATATATATATATATATATATATATATATGTATATATATATATATATATATATATATATATATATATATATATATATATATATATATATATATATATATATATATATATATATATATGTATATATATATATATATATATATATATATATATATATATATATATATATATATATATATATATATATATATATGTAATTTTTATTAGTTTAATTTTCTTTGACCAACTTGAGTATATATTTTTGTTTTAATTTTCTTTATTTAAGGTCATTGCAGAAGCTTGACACATATGCTATAAATCATATATTTGTCAAAATACATAATGAAATCCGATAACGTTTCGACCGCAGTTTTCCAAATCTAAAATGGAGAAAGACATAGAATTTTAATTTGAAATTTATACATTTAATTATTTTTATTATATTTTATTTTATTTTTTATTATTATTACTTCATTATTATATTCCCAAAGTGTCCCAGTTATGGAATGTGTTACTTCCTCTCTTAATCTGAAAGTCTTTAAATACCCCATCAATAAACTTTCTATGTCTTTATTTGAAGAATCCCCATATGACACACTATGAGTTTTGACCAAATTTTGAAGTCAATCGGATAATAGTTTTTGAGCTATGTATGCCGCGTACAGATAGAATAACAAAACGACAAACCCACAAACTAATGGAAATGGCAAAACATGATTGTGATTTTTTCACGATTACTACTCTAGCCAGGGAAATAAAAGTAAAAAAATATTTCTTTTGCTTCAGAGGTAGAACTGAGCTTTCCATACAGGGATGTCCAAATAAAAAGGAATGTGGAACCAAAAGATGAATACACACTAGAAGAAGAAGTTGGCAGGTAAGATTTTTATCATTCCGTAACAATTAGAACTAAGATAAAATTAGCACCAAAGCAAATTAACATTTTTACTAGAGGTTTACCTTCCCCAGGATTCGAAGTTATGTATTTAGAAAAAAATTAAAAAGAAAGAAAATAAATTACGAAAAACTTAAAATAATATCCTATGTTCTTGTTTTGTTAATTTAGTAACTTCGATAATATCTCGGCGAAACACTGATGCTTGGCTCAGCTACTCATTTCAGCATTAATGACGCACTGGTAATGGTGGCGATTTGGCTATGGCCACTTGGGTCCCCAAGCTAAAAGGGCCCCAATGCCCCCGTTGGACCCTCTAAAGAAGTTGCAATATGTTTGTGTGATATATAGAAAAGAACAACATTTTTTTAAATCCTCTAGGTCAAGAGTCTTCAACTCGCGGCCCGCATTCTAATTTCTTACGGCTCCCAGAGGCTAAAGGCAATATTGTATTGCGCCGCGCCTGCGAATGACACTTCAAGGACGCTAGCGCCACCTAGTTAGAAGAGCTTCACTCTGTAAACTCGCGATCACGACTACCCATAAGGCAACTAGATGGCATAGATGGCGTTGCATGTCTATTGACTCTTTCTAATGATTCTAGAAATTATCACCACAAGAGGGACCTAGTTGTCCAGTCTCGTAGCTGCTTGAAATTATATATAAAGTCAACATTCCAAGAGCGATACAAGCGAAAGTGTGCCAACTAGCAATGAAGTTGCTACCTGTGCGATAAGTGAGGTGATATAGTGAGAGCTCTAAAAATTCCGCTTCAACGACAGCAAGATAGTTTTCAAAAGCAGAACATTAAAAACGAAGCAAGCGTGAAGGTTATATTATATCCGAAAAAATAGCTTTCAAATCAAAATCTTTTACTGATGGTGAATTTATGAAGGAATGTATGCAGGCCGCCGCTGAAGTATTGTGCCCATCTCAAAAACAACTTTTTTCTGAAGTTTGTCGGGTGTTACTGTCGCTAGAAGAATCGAAGAGTTAGCGGCAGATATTAAAAATTCACTAAAAGAACGTGCATCGAACTTCGTATACTATTTTGTTGCGCTCGACGAAAGCACAGGTTTAACCGATACCTTAATTAGCTATATTTATTCGGGAACTACAAAAGGATGTGATATTTATAAGTGTTTGATGACAGTACTGAGACGATATAATTTAGAATTGACAAACCTTTCTACAGTTGTAACAGACGGTGCACCATCTATAGTAGGAAAAAATGAAGGGCTCGTGGGTTTGATGAAAAAACAGCAGAAAGATTTTCTTTTGATGCATTACCATTGAATCGTTCATCAACAAAATATTTGTGCAAAATCCACAAATATTGACGAGGTGATGAAAGTGGTCGTAAAAACTGTGAACTTCAATAAATCACGCGGCCTCAACCACAAAGAAATCCAAAATTTTGTACACGAAATTAATGCCGAGTATGGTGATGAGCAGAGGAAAAATGCTAAAACGCGTTTTTGAACTCAAGAAGGAAATCGCCTCCTTCACGGAAACCAAAGGGAAACCAGTTCCTCAATTTAGTGACCCCGACTGGCTGCGCGACTTTGACATGCTTGAAAATTGTCAGATGGAGCTTATCGATTTGCAGTGTAATTCTGAAACTGTCTTCTTTATTTTTATTCAAAATATGTCGATCAAAACAAGTTCCTGAAATCCGAAAACATGCCCAGAAAATGATGTCTCGGTTTGGGAGCACATATGTGTGCAAGCAGCTATTTTCTCGAATGAAGAATGTGAAGTCTAAAACAAGGTCGAAAGTTACAGACGCACATCTGGTAGGAAGTTTGCGGGTTGCAATTATAAAAATAAAACCAAATATCGACACACTTGTCAAAAATGGCATTGATAGATTGAACTTTTTAACCAATAAAGATTATTACACTTTGAAATTATATGTTTTTTATTTTATTGATATGGTGGTAAAGTAATATGGACCATTGTGGCTCTACGGACGATGTGAAATCGATTTTTGGCCCCACTAAAAGATTGAAAACCCTTGCTCTAGCTGTTATTTTCTCGTTATTGCATCTCCATAAAGGAATACACTATTGTCACAAAAGTACAGAAGCGAACGCCTTAAGAGACTCGAGTACAATCGCCAACTCTGAAAAGGTCAGTCCGCCACTGATGATTTAGATCATAATGCCTTAACATTTCAATTTTACCTTTTTTTTTTTGTTTTTCCATATCCAACATGTTTTGACTTTCAGATTAAGTATGCATGAATGGACAATTTACAAAATATCAAAAAGAAAAATAAAACATTAAAAAGTTACAGAAACAGAACAAAATAAGTGATTTAATTTTGTTGTAAAAATGGCAAGTGATGTCGTAGTGAAAAGTTCGTGAGGGTTAAACCCGGAAAAAAAGTTACCTTAATCTGATTTAAAAATCTGTGGAAATGTACGAGCTGTGTCAAAAAACCAAAAAATATAACACCCTGTATCTCAAAACCAATGGGTTTTTGGATTCCTGTATGTATGACTTTCTTATTTTAATGAGATTAATTACCTCCCAAAGATTTGGAAATGAATTAATGTGTACCCTGTATCGGATAGCCCAACCCAAATAAATATCTTTAAATATACTGATTCAAAAAATGTCTATATTTGATTTGATTCATCAGCAAACTATGTTTTTTTTTTAAATATGGACCTGGATTTTTTATTTAATATTGTATATGTTTTTTTACCTCCTAAAACCATTAATGTGTCTCGGTTAACGTTTTAAAATAGTTTGTCCTAATGTAACATTGCATTGGTATCTTTTATCAGTACCATCCAGGTATACAAAACTTCTAAATTAGATGAAATGAAATACCATTTTCAAAAAAAATTTGTTTTTTTTTCAAAAATCTGAAAAAATAAGCAAAACTTTCAAAGTTTCTTGATGAGTAAAGTTTCGCAACGATTTTTCATTAAACGCCATTTAAACATTTCTCTGTCTGTTACAGCTCCTGAGATCATAAGCGTTGAATATGCAGCGCCGTCTAGATAAAGTTTCTCTTAATTATATATTTTTTGATGTCCCGATATACGAATGACTACTGATAAAGAAACATATGAACTTATCCATAATTTTAGTCATTAAAACGTGTATTTAAAAGAAAATTATACGTTAATATAATTCAGTTTAATGAAACAGTCTTATTCCGAAACCGTCTCGAACTTCGAAACCACTCTTGTCAAATATTATAAAGAACAGTACAAATATCTATTACATAATTCAGAAAATTAACCCTGATTTAAGCAATTAAAAAATGATCTGACAAAGTTAATCGACACGCCCTAAAATCAACTTACAATCTGAAAACCTTAATTGAACCCACTTTTGTAAAGCTGTCCAAGCGAAAGCTAAATCAATTGATAGTCAGTCTTTTCAAAAAGAGTGTTTAATAAAGAGGGAAATATGTTGGCAAAAATGTTGGCAAAAATAATTTCAGATTTGTAAATTCTCGCTTGAGCAAAGTTTGCGAAAAAAATACTACTTTTGTTATCCCCAATATACACAAGATCAAAGAATTTTTTAAAATTCAGCACAAAGAGTTTAAGTTTAAGCTTGCAAAATGTAAGAGACCGTTTGTGGTTTATTTTTTTATTAATACCTGCAATTCAAAGTATATATCATGTATTTGATAAAATATAGAAGAAATCTGCTTTTGGCTCAATGCAATTTTTTTTTCAAAATAGTGCCGTTTCGTAATCAACATTTTAACCAATTTCAAAGGCAGTATATTGTCCAAACATTTTAACTTAGAGCGGTACGACTGACACTTTCGAATTTTATTTTCTGTTAATGTATCGCAACACATCAGATTCTGATTTAAGAGAAAATAGCAACAATTAACAGTCAGCGCTATTTTTTTTTCTATTAAACTGGAAGTTGACATAAAGCAATAGATTGCTTAAACAACTATGATAAAATAGAGTTTCGCTCTAAATGGAAGCGTTTATATTGCTCTGTACATGTATCATTTCAAAGTGAATAATTTGAAATTTCAATACTAGTAGGCAATTCAACGATGGTCCAAATTAAGCGTGCCTGCTTGCCATCCGCTGTTTGATGACGGATAGAAGTAAATCAACAATATTTACTGTCCTTTATAAAAAGAAAAACAATTTAATAAAAGAATAGTACTTATAAATAAGTAACAATAAAATGTTCCTAATTAGAAATGATGTGCTGTAACTGTCAGCGGTGCCTCCCAACTTCAACCAATTGGTTAAGCAAATTTAGAAAAGTTGAGGTTAGGTAATATGGTAAAAATTTTCGAGACTTAGAAGCTGGAGCCGGAAATATAAACTTTTATTGTGTATCTCTCTTTAAAAAATCATCGTTGATTTTATGTAAATAGTCATTTTTCTCAAAAAAAAATCAAATCTTAAGTATTTATCGAATTTATGTGTTTTTTGTATATTGTATGCTCTAAAAGGTATAATGCAGTTCAAATCCTCTATTACAAGGAAAGTAACAATTTAACATTGATTTTGCAATTTTTCAGGGGAAAATTTGGTATCGTCTACAGATGCAAAGAAAAATCATCTGGGCTAAATTTGGCAGCCAAATTTATATCGGTTCCGAAAAAAGAAGACAGGCGTAATGTAGAAAGAGAGATAGACATTATGCGAATGCTACAGCATCCGAGACTGATTCAGATCTATGACGCCTTTGAAAATGGAAAAATTATGTGTGTAATACTAGAACTGTAAGTTCGAAAATGTAGCAAACTGATAATTTATTATTAATTTCTAATTAGTTATTTGATTAATCAATTAGTTAATTTCCTAATTAACGATAAATAGAAAATTCAAACAAATATATATACTCTGATAATACCCTGCTCTGGTAGCATTTAGTTAGTAAATGTACATGTACAGCCAGTTTTTGGTTTAACTGCCATTTGATAATTAGTGACAATTAGAAACAACTGTTGTTAACTGTGTTAACGTCGGAAAATTGATAAAATTGAATTGATAAATCATTTCTGACGATAGTTTAAAACATATGAAGTCTTCAATTGTTTTTTCTTGGTAACTTTCTGCCCACTTTTCCTTACAATCTTTTCTTCCTTACCATTTACCGTAATTTTCTGGCGATCTGCCTGCCTGGATAGATTGAGGTATAATACCTCGGATTTACAGGACCAGAGCATCACTAATTAAATAACTTTAAATACCCTAAATACTTATACTTTTATGTTAAATCTAACGTAAGATACTGTAATGCATGCTGCTTAAACAAAGTAACATATTTAATATGTCACTTTATTTAAGGTGATTTCGGGAAATGTGAAAATGTCGGTAACCCACATCGCTCTATCGCGCTGCAGATATCAAGTGATGTATGTGCAGCAACAGAATCAAGAATTTAAATTCGCTTCGTTATACTCTTAAGGGAGCTGCATTTAATTCTTAATAATTGTCGTAAACATACCTTTTTTATTACATATTATAATTTCACTTTATGCCTAGTAATATTTTTTTACGTTAATGTATTAGAATTTATTCACATCTGTGAAATTTTTAAATCAGAGCAAGTATTAATTTTCACGTAACGTATATTAAAAATATGTATTGCTTGGAAAGAGAAGAAAAATTATTACCTGCTATAAAATAGTACTAAACAAATAACAGTAACTTAGTCAGTCGCATTAATATCTGGAAATATTATGAAACTCAGGAAGCTCTGATGTAATCTAAATAAGCAGTTTATCTCTGTTGGATTAAAGGGCATTCAATATGTAAAAGCAACAAAGAACCTAGCAAAATTCATCAGGACGGCGGAGATAAGTCTGTATATTTTTGGACATAATCCTAATGTTATGCCAGTTGCACGAAAGGTATAAATCTTTAAAGAACGTCCCTATAGAAAACGTCATTATTTAATTTATAAGAATAGGCTGTTTGATGGCCCTGGATGGGCTACTACGGATACGGACTGGCTAGATAAAAATCAGTTCTGGGGAATAATCTAGGAAACATTATCACATACATTATAAGAATGGGCTGGATAATGATCTTAGATGAGAGATATTGTATATATGAAATATTCCAGTAGCCTTAATATTTTGACCAGCTTTTTATTGTACGTCAGAAAACCAACATTAATCTACTACAGTTTGATATTACAAACCAAGTGTTGGCAAATAATGTTTATAGACCAAATACATTCCGTCAGTTGCAAAGTGGGTTAAATCTTTTTTTAAAAAATAAGTTATTTTTGTAAGCGTTATTTATTTAAACAAAAATACAATTAGTTATTATTCATGCTACTCATATTTTATTAGATAGAATTGGTATAAATAGCTCAAACATTGGTAAATAAAAGAAAACAGTGACTATAATAAAATTCTCGTCAAGTAATTGGAAAATGTCCAAGAGTCTACGATGATTGGTTTCTTTATTCTAACAATGGTTTCAACTTTTAATGTCAGTCTAAAGCCTCAGGTTTAATGTGGACTGAGGAGATGTGAATATTATATAATACGATTTTTAATATTGTCATGGGCATTCGTTGATAGGGTTCGTTAAATTGCAATCATAAAATCTACAATGTGTGATGTCCGTGAGCAGAATACAAAGTTAAACTATTTGAATTAAAAAAAAAAGATGCTGAATGGATTAAATAATAGAAGTTTTGAACTTATTGAAAATATTTTTTAAAATGCTGAATTTTCAAGACATTATCAAGATTAATGGCGTGATGTCCTAGCCCTTTACCTTAACCTTACTCGTACGTTGGTTATTATTGATTATTACAAACGCACTTTTAGACTTTACTCCCTTTATTTTCTTTAATAAACAGAATTTTATACTTATTTAGATAAGACTAGCGCTTATTTCACTATTGATGTGAGAAACTGGTTGAATAAGGAATCCGGATTATCAAAATAATTTTTTAATTTATCAGTCATGCAGCATACAAGAAAATATTTTTGTTTTGGTTTTTGTCCTCTTTTTTCTTCTTGTTTTAAAATGGCTCCTTCGTATCTATAAGAGTTTAACTCATTAATAAGCCTTGTTACACCAATTTTTGTTCATTATATTTTTATATAATTTGCTCCCTGACTAAAACCTGGCTTGACATTGACGGCCGGGGAATTTCTATGCTAAGGTACTCCCAAATTTTCATAAATACTAGTAAAATGCTCGACTCTCCCTTGAATTTGCGTGGCGTTTGAATTCTAATTTTAGATGTATTTCTATTATAAGTTTAAGTTACGTAAGAATGGGCAGATTTTAGGCTTCGAATAAGATGATAGTGTATTATTTGATATAGTTTTATAAAATCTGTTTGAAATACTTATTTTTTAGGATTGAAGGAGGAGAACTCTTCGAAAGGGTAATAGATGACGATTTTATACTTACAGAGAAGGCATGTACGATCTTTATGAGACAGATATGCGAAGGCATAGATTTCATACATAAACAAAGGATATTACATCTTGATATGAAGGTAAGTTTAAAGCATATTCTCGTACGAGAACATTTTATTGTACATTAATTTTACTGGAGGTCAATGCACTCATATTCTCAATCTACTACTTCCATGTTCAGTTCCGAAATCAATAAACGTCGATAAGCGTTTTTTGAGCAAAATTAATTTAATTAGTAGTCAAGCAGAAGAAAATATAAACATATATTTAGAACAGGACTCCTGAGAAATAACTTCAAACAAGCATTTTCAATGACAACAATAAGATTCCAAAGAGAAGAAGGATGGAAATTGTCATGTTAAATACTTCACTTACTAAACCGATTTACATTATTCTAATCCAGCTACTTCGAATCCAGTCTTGTTGTGCCTTTTTATAAATCTGGATATTTTCAACCCATTTGTACAAATACCAAAGTAACTTATTATTATGGCCAAAATATCCACATTGACTGATCTAACATCTTGTTTGAAAGGGCAAAGAATTGGAATAGAGAAAATCTCTCTAATCAGCCATCAGCCATCTGAACCACAAATTGCAAATATGTACAAGTAAGGCCTAATAAAAATGTTGATATGCATTATCTTTATACCCATGGACGTGTATTTTTAAGTCATAATAATTACGTCCCAGTGTGAGAATTAAAAAAGGAAGTAAACTTTTGTATGGGTTAAGCCGGCTACTCTAGTTTCGACGTGTTATTCATGTTCCATCATATCAAAAAAGTGCTATTCGACACAATTTTGGATATAAGCTTGTATTCATCATTCTAATTTCTCCTGTACCTTTTTTTTACTTGTATTGATACTGTTCTCGTCTCATCTTTTACTTTTTGTGGACACTGTTCTGAATATTATCATTTCTGGGGTAATTTGCCTAATGGTTGCCGTTAAACGCCTTTTAAGAACATCAAAATTTTCTGGTTTATTTTCATATAGTATTATTATTAATATAGCCCCACAGAAAGAAGTCGAAGGGTGTTAAATCAGGGGCCCTCGCAGATTACTCTTATTTGACCCCGTTGATCTATCCAACGATGAGGAAATATCTCATAAAGATATCTACGAACTTCTGCCAAATAATGCGCTGGTGCTCCATCCTGATACTTGCGTCAGGTAAATCAGGAGTGTTCCGGTCAGGATATAAAGCAATCAACACCGGAGTAAGGTCTTCGTTAAGAAATTGAAAATACCTTTCACCTTCGTCAAATTTTCTTAAAAAAAATAGGGACCTATAACAACATTCCGAATTATTCCTGCCATACATACCGCTGGGTATGAATTTCTCGGAATCAATGCAGATTCTTGTACGACTAGTACCGATAGAGTCGCCTCGTCTGAAAAAATGATGTTTCTCGCAAACATTGAGTTATTAGCCAAGTAGTTGTCCATAAGAATTTGACAAAACTCGTTTCTTCTATCCGGGCCTTCCTCAGTAAGTCCTGTACTTCATATATAAGCCTGCTATTTTTCGTTTTTCAAGAATTTAAACATGATTGAATCATAGACATATCCAATATTTTGAGAAATGCTTCTTGTGTTGGAATGAGGCCTTGCTTCCAACGAAACTAGGTTGTCAAGTTTAGTATTCTCGGAAATTTTAGCCAGAGTCCACTTCTGGGTTTACCCCTGACGTGACCAACTTCATTGAACTTTTTAACTATTTTTGAAACAGTTGCCTGACTTATTACTTCCTTATTTTGATACTTATTGGTAAAATACTCACAGACTTCATGTCGTGTTCTTTTTCGGTCTCCACTTCCAACTATTGTTAAAATCTCGATTCTCTCAGCTACTGTTAAAAATAAAAACATTATTATCGGTGAATGTGGCAACTTTGAAGGAGATATTAAATATTTTGTCATTTTAGTCAATAGGTAAATAAGTGATAACTGGTAATAAGATAAATACATAATTAAATTATAACTAATTTTTTTTAGTGATGTATTTCACAAATTGCTGACTTTAGCCATGTGGTATGTTATACAAAATGTGTTTAGAATTTTAAGAGGAATTAAAAAAGGGAAGTTAACAGCTACCTAATGTTTATGGCGCACCAAAGATGTAAAAAAGTAAAATAAAATTGACAGGTCCGAGCGTTTTTTGCCAAACCTTTTTGTTTTCTTGAAAAACTTATGATAAACTTATAACTAAACTCTATCTAGACTAAAAGTAAGTTTTTAAAATATTTTAACTTAAGATATCGGATTTATTATGTCTTTTCTTTTCTGATATGTTCTATTCTGGGGGAAGGGGTTCTGGGACGGTCTGGTAGGTCGGTGCGTCCAGTCTTCTCTTTTCTGTTGTGATCTATTCTAAGGGGAAGGTGCTCTGGGACGGTCTGGTAGGTCGGTGCGTCCAGTTTTGGAGTTCTCTGGTGGGAAATTTATAACGTAGGGGCTCTTCATTATGTCCTGCAATAGCTGAGAACTGATTGTGGGAAGCAGCGTCCTTCTGGGCGCCTAACTGCAGGTGAGGATGGACGTGTTAGGCTGCTTCCTTCGACGGGACACCATCATGGATAGTGAAGTGCTTGTCATTTAGTTTTTGTATGTGCATTAGCAGATCGCCGATCTGAAAGTGATTTTGTAGTGTCGTTTTACATACGTAACACTCCTAGAGTCTTATTTTGGAAGGACGCAAATCTGAATGTGTATATCTTTGCTATACGTGGGTATGGGCAGATCATGGTCAAAAGTCGTTTGTAAACTTGACTATTTCTGCCCAGCAGAGGGTAGAGCTTGAGTGTGAGTGTGATGTGTGTAAAGTATGTGTTTAGTGGCACTGTTGGCGAACGGCCAAGAGAAGGTAGACCAAGGTCTACGAATCCTGCACTCGGTCGAATCAAGATTTTTTGCCGCAAGCAGAGGAAGAATTATGCCAAGAAATGTCTTAACACGTTAAACTAAGCCGGTATGCTTTGTTTTAGACCTAATAAGACGTCCTCCTTTGACACAAAATCGTTCGTTTTACTTTGGTACGAAGAACGAGTACACTGCAATAATAAATGGAACACCTTGCTGTTGGAAATATACTGATAAGAATGATTTTGCCTTCGTAAAAACAATATTGATATTTATGATAATTCGAAAAACCAGCACCGTTGGAATATAGAACCTAATTTAATGTTCTTGGATGACAATGTTCTCGCAATTAGAGTTAGAGTAGTTCTAAAACAGCTGAAAATCGATGAAATTAATTATTTTCCCTTGCCTCCACTTTCCCTTATGTTATTCTGCATGGGTGGGACACTTTTGTGGACAGCTTATGTTATCCAGTTCCTCCATGTGATTTTGTGTTGTTCTGCGTCTGGTGAAGAGGACTCTGTCTGTCTTCAAGGGGTTAATATGGACTTTCCAGCCTCCCCTCTAGGTTGCAATGTTGTCTCTATGTTAGCGTAGTGTAATGAGGCGTGTGCTTCAGAGTCGTGTGATGGTAGCTGTCGGTGAATAGAAGAATCGGTTATACTAGATTTATATTTGGAGTTTTACAATACATAAAAAATATTAGGAATACGTTTTTCAGGTCATTTCATTATTTAGTTTTTGATCAGACACTGTATGTTTCTTTGTTTCTGATAATTTAACTAAATTAATTTTAATTTCTTTCCTTGAAACTACCTAATTGATTAGAGTAATTGAATTCCCGTTTATCCCGACAAAACATTCCTTCCTGTTCAACCTACCTTAATTTATATAAATACAATACAAATAATTTTATTCAGTTCAATGCCTATTATATAATGAATAGAACACATCAAGTTTACGTGCATAAGTAATGAATACACATTCACATGCTAATAAAATAGTACACATAAAAATATATAGACATAACTCAACTAAATAAGCTCTTGATTTAATCTACTGTTACTGTTGTGTAGAAAAACATTTTCTATAAGTAGGTCCTTTATTTTTAGGCTTAAATAATATATTGATTATTAACCGATTTGGTGTCCTTTACATTATTAGGAAGTGAATTAAGTATACTGCCGCCGAAGGTAGAACACTCGTAGAAGCTGTTACACTCCCTAAAATTTAATTATTTTTTGGATAAATATACAAGATGGTTTTGTAAATGTATAGTAAGGCTACTCACTATGTATTTACATTAAAATCGTTCTGTCGGACTTGCAGTGTTTTTATTACATAGGTTTCACAACGTTTCGAATGGTAACTCTAACGCTACGGGCTTATATACTAGTCGTGTGAGATGATATGTGAAGTCTCCGCCCCCTGGTTACCTGAACCGCGAAGTTTTAGGGGTCATTTTGAGCTAGATGCGGATTCCATATATACAGAATTTCGATGCTAGGTCTGCTGAAAATGCTTCGATTCCTTTTTATGAAAGACACTTCTATAAACTTTGGTTATCGCCAGTGTTGTTCTCTATGCAAAATGTTAGCCTCGACCATTGTATCAGGTGTTTGTTTAGCCAGACGTGTTCTGCTATGCCCGATCTTGACGTCTCTTCCTTTTGAGTATGTTTAAAATGCTACTGCTGACTCTTACACTAAGAGGGCGTTTTGGTCTCTCCAATGTACTATTCAACGTACTCACACGAGATTTGGTAAATGCATTCTTTTTTCTTGTCGACGTCCTTTGGCTTTGTTTTTGTCAGAAGACTTCTTATCGTATTTCCCGATTTGAAAGCGGTTTTGATGTTGAAATCCGTGGCTATTCTTCGAATCTTTTCAGATGTTCCCTTCTTGTGGATCGGAATGTATCGTAATATCATGATCATTTTTTAATTTTAATATTGTATTATTTATTAACCTCTTAGATTAACCATTCTGCAGTAGATCTTCTTTTATGTTTTCAATTTCTGCCTCAAGGTTCATCGTATTATTACAAGTTGTTATAGCTGTTGTAAAGCGTCCTTATGACGTCCTCTTTTGTTGCTGCAGAATGATTAGAACCCTGGTTGAGATACGGTCCAGTGTGTGTGAGTTTTCAGTACGCTGTAGACCTAATGCTCTCTGCAGATCGCCCAACGAGAATGTCAAGAAAAGGCAAAGAAGAATTTTCGTCTTTCTCCATTTTAAATTTAATACATGTTCTTATGCTATTTAAGTGATTGAAAAATTCTGTCAAATGATTGTCATTTGCAGTCCCAATAATAAAAGTTTCATCTGGATACCTAGGCCAAAGTTTAGGCTTGATTTCAGCAGTATTTATTGCGTGCTCTTCGAACCACTCTATAAATGTTCGCTACTACCGGAGAGAGAGATGACCCCATCGGAAGATCATCTTGTGCGTAAAACCTATCTTTCAATTAAAAGTAGGAGTTATGGGACAGTATTCCAAGAGATCCATCACACTCTCCAGAGGCAACGTCGTTCTTTCAAAAAGTGTATCGTCTTCCCTCAACTTTTCACTAATAATGCCTAATGATTCACATATAAGGAATATTTGTATATAAGCTTTCTACATCAAAATTAACAAATCTGCCTTCTTGCGCAAATGTGATGCCCTTAAGAATATTAACAAAATGGTTAGAATTTTGAACAAAAGAATTTGTCTTACCATGAAAAGGTTGCATTATTTCTAACAAATATTTAGCCAAAGGACTTTTTGGTGAGTCCCTAGACCTAGTAATTGATCTTAGAGGCACGTTCGGTTTGTTCATCTTTGGCAAACCATAGAGATGGTGTGGCTTGCGGTAATGTGGCGTTAACTTGCTGCGTATTCTGTCTGGGATGTAGGTACTATATTTCTTCATGGCCTGTATACCTTGCTCTCGATTGCACTTGTATAATCGTTCGGTAGTATTCTGTTATTTCCTTTCGTCAAGACTTCATCGATCTTCTGGACATGTGTTTCTGTGTTCATAACTATTGTAGCATTCTCTTTGCCTACAGGAAGAATATTTATGGAATTGTCTTTCAGGAGACGTCTAAGTGTGGTTTCTTCTTGTTTGGATATATTATTTGTTGTCTTTGTCTTTTTATCCAAAACGGTTCTTATTTTTTGCCGGAATTCATCGGCTTCAGACTGAGGGATGTTTATGGTTTCGACAGCTGCAACTATTTCCAAAACTGGTATGTTCTTCTGTCTCTGACAACATTCTTTTTGATACCTTGACTTTGGTCTTTCGCGCATCTCTTATTGGTTCTGTTTGGCGGCAAGATCGAAGCTTCTGCAATCTGTGTTGGTGTTTGGTATGCAACTATTGTCGTAGTCTTTCGCACGTCGTTTCAATTTTGTGGAAAATTGACCCATAATCTTCTAAGTTATACTCCTTGATTTATTCATATCTTTGCAAGGCTTCGGTCTCTAGAATATTTTTTTTCCAGCGATGGTAAACTATTTGTAAGCATACTAGCTTTACTGGTATTATCTAAAATATATCTTATTGTATTTCCTGGAATTGCCAGTTTAAATTTAAAATGTACTGGGATTAAATTATCATTGCGGCTTCACACAGAAAATAAATGTTGGTCATTTCTTTGGTCAGCTTTATTCTTGTTTTCTCGTAGCTTCACAATTTGTCCCTGATACCGGGTCCGTACCATGCTTCCAACGTTTATTTGAAAGTGGAAGACAATGTAGAATGTTCACTAAAATCGTTATGTCGGACTTGAATTGTTTTTATTACATTGGTTTTCGAACGTTTCGAATCATTTAGCTTACACTTGAAGACGATTGGAGATAGTTACTATTCGAAACGTTGTGAAACCAATGTAATAAAGACAATGCAAGTCTGACAGAATGATTTTAGTGAACATTCCACATTGTCTACCACTTCAAACAAACGATGTATTTACATAGTCAGTAGCCTCTAACATCTTATGTAACTTGAAGGTTTCCTTGCATGAAGTTCTGTAAGGCAGACCCGATTATACACTGTCCATAAATACACGACTCATATAGATAGTGTGTCCATATGAAGAAATTCTATATGAAATGGCAGATAATATAAATGATTTTTTTAAATTAAAGAGCTGTTAGTTTTATGTGCAATATGTATTTTTTTGTAAAACTACCTATTCTGTTTCTAAATTCTCTTTTAACAAGAAAGTTTTTAAATTTTTAAACTAAACAGACAACTTGCTTTTTTTTATTTACACTATAAATTTTTTTAATTTTAAGGAAAAAACAACATTTTTTTCATTACGTATTGTTAAGTCTTGAGCATACATTTTTTATTTTTTAAACTAACGTCTTATCGCATGATACTCGACATTACGACAGATCTGTCTATTGTATAACTTTTTAAAGATATCTCTTTCATAAAAGCTTAACTTCTTTTTCTCATAAATCATAAAAATTTTAAACAAATGCTCGAACTTTAATTTAAATAAAGTCCATTGCTGAATTTATTCAATATTTCTGGTCTTCCTAAAATATGCTGCTCCGTGATTGATTTTTCTTTATGTATGTCGTACATAGGTATTATTATATTGTTTTGCATTTTATGATATTTAATGCAGAATTTTCCGTAACAAAATTACTTAATTTTCAGCCAGAAAACATACTGTGTTTGACAAAAACGGGCAACAGGATCAAAATTATAGATTTTGGCTTGGCGAGAAAATTTGATCCAGACAAAAAACTCCAGGTTTTATTTGGTACACCTGAATTTGTGGCGCCAGAAGTGGTTAACTTTGATGCAATAGGTTATGGAACTGATATGTGGTCTATTGGCGTGATTTGTTATGTCTTGTAAGTGAAAAATTTTTATTTTCATATTATAATGTTTTCCGTGATATAGTTTTCTTTCCATGTAAACCTCAGATGTAACATCTTACATTTTCTGTATAGCTAAATATTTAAGTCTGTTCAATAACAAATGGTTATGAAATTTAAATAAACTCGTGAAAGTAGTACTCCTGGTACAATCCGTGGAAGGACTAATAGACATCGAAAAGTTCCATGAAAGAGGTACTTAAAAAGCGTTGACGTTATGATATCTTACCCTGTCATACAGGTTGAGGGGTTATTAAGTCAATTACGGTAAAACGTACCGGTCTCACGAATTTTTTATGTGAATCCATAATTTATTGGTGTTAACACATTTATTAGTTTAAATTTATGTTTTAAATTAATAAAAATAAAAGTGATAATCAATTAAAATTTTTAGTAATGTAATATAAATTCTTATAAATAAAAAAAGTAATACTTATTTCATTTCTTTGTGACAAAATTTAAAATAACTGTTGTGTTTTACTCTATTTCTTTAAAAATATAAATCTATACTTTCGTTCACTTTAAATTTTGATATTACCTCGGCCTAAAATATAGCAGTTTTTGGAAATTTGTTTGTTTAATTAAGTATCTGCATCAGTTAATAAAGTATTACAAACTTAAAATAATAGTTATATTCAAATATGTAACATATAGACATTACAAAATATGATTTTAGATATCAGTAAATTTCAATAATACCTGCTGAATCTAATAATTTTGAAGCTTGTATATGAAACTCTAATCTAATTTTGGTCAAAATGATAAAGCGTTAATAATAGCACAGCTAAATGTATGTATATTTTTAGGGGTTAAATATTATTATAAAATAGTAGCTGGAAATTATCAGGATTCTTAGCCTGCCCAAAGTTATGAGTTATTTGCATTTTTTATTAAATTCATTTACAAAAAACCGCAGCACAGAACGAAAAAAACGAAAGAACCATAATTCATTTTCAAGTAATAGACATTCGTCGACTTCGATTAACTGCGAATATTTATTTGTTTATTTATATTAATTGAGATGGCAATCGCGTTTTTTTTTTGTTTCTTTGTTCAACAATATTAAAATTATTTAAATTTGAGCAACCGGCCCTTTTACTTTTTTTCTGGCTTCACTAAAGATTTTGTAATTTAAAGTTTTGAATTTGTGTTGATTTTGCTTTTTCACTGAGCGGTATAATCTTGATTGATATATAATATTAAACATTTCTGACTGTATTTTTAAAATCAAAAGTCTGTTCCAGATTATCCGGTTTATCGCCATTTATGGGCCATACAGATGTAGAAACCATGGCGAATGTCACCATTTCAAAATATGACTTCGATGACGAAGCTTTCCAAAATATATCTGAAAATGCCAAAGATTTCATTAAGAAATTACTGATCAAAGATTTAACGTAAGTATATTCGAAAATTTTATTTAATTTAATTTTTTATCTAAAAATTTTTTCAGCCAATAATCTACATTATTCATATTTGCTTGTACTTACTGCTAAATCTATATTATTACAATAAAACTTCTATTTCTGGACCATGTTTCAATAGAATTTCAGTTTTGATAATTGTAAAAAATAATACCTATAAGAAATACACTGGTGTGTTCTATCGACACCTTACATTTACTTCTCTTGATCTTAAATCGTTGGTAGTACTTGAATATTGGCTGAGAGATTTTCTTTTAACAATATATCATAAACCATCGTAATACAGCAAGACAAAGACCCAAATTAGTGCATTTATATTTTCATAAAATACACAGACTAACAATTGAATACAAGCACTATTTCTCGACACAATATTTGTCTTTATAAATTACAAAGAAACAATAATTAGACACAATATTACCGCATTTAAAATAAATAAAATTTGCCGTAAAAGTAATCATCGACAAGATCTGTAAAATCCAGAGGTGGCCAATGTGAAAAATATATACTTCCGAAAAAAAACCTTACAGCACTGAAACCTTGATTGAAAAGGGGGTAATATAAGAAGAAACACGAGAGCAAAACACTCTTAACCCTATAATACAAACTTCTTTTGAACAGAATGTTAATTTAACTAGACTAGATTTTCAAATAGAAAATAAAAATAAGAAAAATTAAAAACTCGGACCAATATGATGATTATAAGTAAAACAGAAACTACGGAAACAAAAAAATAGCAAGGGCTGTATTTAACATATCTTAGATAAAAAACGCGGCACTACAAATATGAGAAGCGTTCCAATGACGTCAACGAAGAGGAAATTACAGTCGTTATGTCAAAGTGTCCAGAGGGCGAGGGGGTATACTAATGAAATCAAAGGAACTGCATATATCCTGTTAAAACTTTATTGAAATATCATCATTCCTGCTCATCACAATAACGAAGTTGACCAAAGATATTCAATGATCATGTCTTTTAAATTAGCTATAATACATACTGTAACGAATAGCACTGATGAGACTGCAAGTTCTACAAATGCGTGTAGTTTAATTACATCTGTCCGATTGCACAGCATGTATGTTTTCACTTCAATAAAAGAAAATTATTCAAAAATAATGTTACCGTCTCTCTTTTTAAATGCTTTACAGCATATAGAGCAAATTTGTTTTCGAAATCACAATTGACCATTTGCAAAACAGTTAAAGCCCGTATAGAAAAGGCAACTATAAGTAGAAACAAGAAAAACTCATAGACTCTATGAAATCCATCGAACACAAATGTCAAAGCATCTTCTTTCGCAGAAAAAAAATTGAGGAGTCGCAAAACTAAAAATATTAATATTAAAAGAAGCGTTTACTCTATTCTTGTCGTCTAAATAATGTTGTGTTACTGTTGTGTTCAAAGCCATTTCATCAAAAATCTTGTGGAATAATAAAGTTAAAATTGATTGAGTATCCTTAGACGTCTCCCATCGGCAAACGATACTGTGTGCTGATAAAAGATGATACAATTAGAATTTGAAGGATACTGACATATGGCAGGTATAAATGCAAATAAAATAATCAAAATTTAAAATAATGAAAAAATTCATATGTATTAAGAAACGATCACAATTTTAAAAATTTCGAAATAAAAAGAGTTCGATTATGACATACGTTTGGAAAAAGAAAGCCAGGGAAAAGTTCCTACTAAACTAATGTCATCCGTGGAGAGCATTTGAAATAAATTACATACGTATACTAAAGCACATCGATTTAATTCAAAATAGACAAATTTCACATTGTTGTCCTAAAAAAAATTTTTCTCTAAAAAATCTATCTATATTCACTATGAAAACAAAACAAAGTAGAGGAAGACCTCAGTTGCCGAGATCCAACGCAGACGTTGCCAGAAAAAGACAGACTTCAAAAATCATAAAATTGAACATAGTTGAAATAGAAGTCCAGGAAGTTGATGAACAAAGACAGGAAAAAACTGTTTACACAATATTCATACTAATTTCTTAATTCATATAAAACTAAATTCACTAAATAACTGGTCTTTTTAAGGAGCAAAACATTTTTTTACTTTGTTATACATTAAAAAGTTCTTCAACAAGTGAGAAAATTCATTTTTTTTTGTAGTTCTAAAAGGGGTAATTATTAGTTTTTTTTGCACAAAAAGAGTTACTAATAAAAGTAAAAGGGGTATAAATTTATGATTGCAAAAACTACCAATTGTCCTCACCGTAAAGCATTCACTGTATTGAATGAATAATGAATCTTCGGAGCCAATAGTAACTTTAGCACCGGACGTAATATCAAAAGCAAAAATAACCAGTTTGAGTTTAACTAACCACATGGACTGTGGCAAGATTTTTTGATAAGTGATACACATTCATTATAAAATAATGATGCATACTTTACGTTTTTCTTTTGGTCCCACTTTCGTAACTTGCTTCTTTATTAAGATACAGGGTTCGAAAAAATCTTTTAATTTTGCAATTTTCTTCAAAAGAGGTAGAACACCATTCAGTGTTTTTCTAACATATGACAGTGTTAGTAGTGTCACTTAAAAATCTTTTAAAATGGCAAGGCTGTACGAAGATCAGTTAAATCGGATAATTGGTATATAATTTAAGATGGCCGGAGCCAAAGAGATGTGACTGGGTTATTCAATACGCCACATGCTAGGAAGTGTTGGGCTTAGCGCCGTTTCTAACAAACAGGATCCGTAAGTTACAGACATGGCGGTGAAACAAAAAAAACAACCCAAATGATAGATAGATTCGTTTTGTACCGGGTGTCTTTTCTCTTTGATATCATTTTAATGAGCTGTAATTTTTTTGTTTTTAAAGAAATCAAAATGAAACAAAATCATTTAGCATGGTTATCTAGCAAGTTTTTTTCTGTTTTAAAAATAAAACCATACACTAACGTTTTTTCAAAATATTAACCTAACTTATATACTCTCTTTTTAAATGCTTTACAGCATATAGAGCAAATTTGTTTTCGAAATCACAATTGACCATTTGCAAAACAGTTAAAGCCCGTATAGAAAAGGCAACTATAAGTAGAAACAAGAAAAACTCATAGACTCTATGAAATCCATCGAACACAAATGTCAAAGCATCTTCTTTCGCAGAAAAAAAATTGAGGAGTAGCAAAACTAAAAATATTAATATTAAAAGAAGCGTTTACTCTATTCTTGTCGTCTAAATAATGTTGTGTTACTGTTGTGTTCAAAGCCATTTCATCAAAAATCTTGTGGAATAATAAAGTTAAAATTGATTGAGTATCCTTAGACGTCTCCCATCGGCAAACGATACTGTGTGCTGATAAAAGATGATACAATTAGAATTTGAAGGATACTGACATATGGCAGGTATAAATGCAAATAAAATAATCAAAATTTAAAATAATGAAAAAATTCATATGTATTGAGAAACGATCACAATTTTAAAAATTTCGAAATAAAAAGAGTTCGATTATGACATACGTTTGGAAAAAGAAAGCCAGGGAAAAGTTCCTACTAAACTAATGTCATCCGTGGAGAGCATTTGAAATAAATTACATACGTATACTAAAGCACATCGATTTAATTCAAAATAGACAAATTTCACATTGTTGTCCTAAAAAAAATTTTTCTCTAAAAAATCTATCTATATTCACTATGAAAACAAAACAAAGTAGAGGAAGACCTCAGTTGCCGAGATCCAACGCAGACGTTGCCAGAAAAAGACAGACTTCAAAAATCATAAAATTGAACATAGTTGAAATAGAAGTCCAGGAAGTTGATGAACAAAGACAGGAAAAAACTGTTTACACAATATTCATACTAATTTCTTAATTCATATAAAACTAAATTCACTAAATAACTGGTCTTTTTAAGGAGCAAAACATTTTTTTACTTTGTTATACATTAAAAAGTTCTTCAACAAGTGAGAAAATTCATTTTTTTTTGTAGTTCTAAAAGGGGTAATTATTAGTTTTTTTTGCACAAAAAGAGTTACTAATAAAAGTAAAAGGGGTATAAATTTATGATTGCAAAAACTACCAATTGTCCTCACCGTAAAGCATTCACTGTATTGAATGAATAATGAATCTTCGGAGCCAATAGTAACTTTAGCACCGGACGTAATATCAAAAGCAAAAATAACCAGTTTGAGTTTAACTAACCACATGGACTGTGGCAAGATTTTTTGATAAGTGATACACATTCATTATAAAATAATGATGCATACTTTACGTTTTTCTTTTGGTCCCACTTTCGTAACTTGCTTCTTTATTAAGATACAGGGTTCGAAAAAATCTTTTAATTTTGCAATTTTCTTCAAAAGAGGTAGAACACCATTCAGTGTTTTTCTAACATATGACAGTGTTAGTAGTGTCACTTAAAAATCTTTTAAAATGGCAAGGCTGTACGAAGATCAGTTAAATCGGATAATTGGTATATAATTTAAGATGGCCGGAGCCAAAGAGATGTGACTGGGTTATTCAATACGCCACATGCTAGGAAGTGTTGGGCTTAGCGCCGTTTCTAACAAACAGGATCCGTAAGTTACAGACATGGCGGTGAAACAAAAAAAACAACCCAAATGATAGATAGATTCGTTTTGTACCGGGTGTCTTTTCTCTTTGATATCATTTTAATGAGCTGTAATTTTTTTGTTTTTAAAGAAATCAAAATGAAACAAAATCATTTAGCATGGTTATCTAGCAAGTTTTTTTCTGTTTTAAAAATAAAACCATACACTAACGTTTTTTCAAAATATTAACCTAACTTATATTTTTTTATACAGAAAGCTTAATATATTTTCAGATATTTTAATTCTACATGGAATTTCAAGTATATTCTATAAAGCTGGTACCAAAACATGCAGCAACTAAACGATATTTTACCATTTTATTTATTATTGTCATTTAAAAGATGTGTCATGATTACTCAAAATTGTTTTCTTTTTGACATATCCCTTCCAAAATATTTTGACACATTACATTTTTAGTCGTTTATGATTGTCGGTTGTAATTATTTAGTATTCTAAAAATGTACGATTTAGTAATCGAGAAAGGAGTGACATGCTTGCCATATACTTACTTAATCAAAAAAGCCCAATCGTAGCGCGAAGAGAATATGCTAGAGTTATCCAGATTATCAAAAATAATGCAAGAAAGAGGAGGCGTGTTTGATGTGAAAAGCCCTAGACCTCGTTGTTTTAGACGAAGAAAGGGAAACCAACATACTCGGGTTTTATAAAGCACATCCATCAACATCACTTAATAAAATGTTCTCGGGAAATACAGATCTTCCGCAGTGCAGTTCAAAAAGTTTTGAAAAAATACAAACATAAACCCTTGTAATAACGGAAAATCGAGAAACTTACCGACCAGCTGTGCCAGATAAGAATTCTATTTTATCAGGACTTCCTAGATAGATGTCGACAAATTCTGATTTTTTAAAGTACATTTCTTGGACTGAAAGTTCTTTTCAGCCAAACATGGGTGTAATCATCAGAACACCCGACACTGATCTACAAATAATCCTCATGTTATCCAAGAAATAAAAAGTCAAGGATATCAGTCAATTAACGTTTGATGTGCTGTGATAGACGGAAATATATTACGTCCCATATTTATTGATTAAAAATTGACTGGGGAATATTAGTTGTATTTGTTACAAAATGAGATAGCAAAACAGACTGATAATTTACCGGTGAACATTTTGAGTTGGTTTGGTTGAACAGGGAGGAACAATTGCTTGGTCCTCAAACAGTCCCGACTTGACTGTAATGGACTTTTTCTTTTGGGGGCACATTAAGAATATAATATATAAAACGCCATGCGATAATGCTGAAGAGATGAGACGACTCTATTAGGGTCGTTAGGACATTACAAAAATCTATTGAGAAAAATGGCAGACACGTAGAGCCATTTTTAGAATAATTTAATGTTTGTAAAAGTGTTTTTAAATAACGGGTTGCTTTGTTAATCGTTAGTCTTTTGTTTTATTTTTATAAAAAAATAAAACTTCCTAAATATCTATGCAAAAGATTTTGGTTTCATTTCGATATCTTTAAAAAACATAAAAGTTACAGATGATCAAAATGTGTCTTTGTTGCATGTTTTGACGCCATTTCCTCGCAAACAGTTGAAGATAGGTATAGGGTATGCTCTATAAAATATACTTGAACTTTCATGTAGAATCAAAATAACCGCAACTATATAAACTCTCCATTTAAAAAAATCTAAGTTAGGTTAATATCTTAAAAAACGTTAGTGTTTTGTTTTATTTTTAACAGAAAAAAACTTGCTTGATAACTATGCAAAATAATTTTTGCTTCATTTTGATATTTTTAAAAACAAAAAAGTTACAGCTCATCAAGCTCATATCAAAGATAAAGAAACACCCAGTACCTTGTTGGTTAGAAAAGAGAGAAAAATGACTTCTTCTTAAACACGTACTAGATTACATGAGGTACATCGGCCACAGATTTCCACATCAATAATAAGAAAGCTTATGAATGTAAATGGCTTGAAAGATAGGAGACATGCCAGATTTCTAACGTTAAATTAAGAAAACAGAAGAAGAGAGAACAGCGAATGGCGAAAAGAATGAATATGCATTTTCACTGGTAAGGTAAGAGTCTGGAGAGAAGTCGGAGAAAGGTATGACGGAAATTGTGGGGTTACTGATGAATCCTAACAGACAGTTTATATGTTTATTTTTAAATGTATTATTTCAGCAAAACCATATTCCAAGCATGGTGGCACCAGCAAAACCACCAATTATGAACCCTATAGAGCAGGTGTGGAATATACTGAAACGGCGACGGAGGGAACGTTCTAATTAACCGGATAATTTAGAAGAGTTATCTCAGGCCGTTTAAGAGGAATTACAGTTATACAAGCTAGAGGGGGTCCAACCCGATATTAATTTGAATTGCCCTAAAGTTTACCTTTTTGCTTGCTTCATACAGTAAAAAAAGTCGATACAATAAAGAAAAGTAAAGTAATGAATTTGTATCTCTAAACCCTGTAATCCCTATATATTTATAACAGATCTATATACGAAAATGGGTCTAGGACAGAAACGTGGAGAATCTATCAGACCATTATATAAAATATGTTGTTTTTCAGAGCACTTTGAGAAAGGCCATATGGTTAATAAAACTATAAAAAACATAATCGCATATATCACCTTTGGAAATGTTGCAGATTGTTTCTGACATTGTTCAAGAACCAGTACAAAAATTGAATACATTTTCTGTAAATATCTCGAGTCCTTCAAGAGATAAATTAAATCGAAACTGCATGAAAATATGCTTAGGACGCTTTGAGTGATTCACAATGTATGTATTTTTTTTATTTTTATGTACACAGGGCGTTTAGTTTTCGTCAGCAGGCATCAGCTTTATTATTTTAAATAGTATTTTATGGTATAAACTAATTTTTACCTCTATTTGAACTTAACTAAAAGATTTAAACACTTTTAATAATATTGGTTGTTAAAAACAGAACTTAAGAGAAATAAGATGCATTCTTATCAATTTTTGACCTGAAATTTGTCGCTATTTTCCCAGAAGGCAGCTTGGGCACGACTTTTTTAGTGATAATTTGCAGAGAAATAGAGGACTTATTGCAAATGCCTTTCCTTGTATCAATTTAAAAAACGAAATTTTAATATATAAACGTAACAGATTACATATTACTATTACATGACAACCTGAATCTTGGACACACATTTCAGGATTCATCTTCCTATCTTTTCTCGTTAATAGTACTTTATTCCTAAAAAATATTTGTTTAATGACTCTTATAGCCCCATACTACATGCTCACAGGATTGAGTCAGTAGAATAAAAAAACAATACACAATGTAATAAGTGAAATAGTGCTGTAATGGTGTTGTTTTCTAATTTTCTTCTTAATTTTCCCCCTGTACTAATTTGGGTTGACAAGCTTGCTTCAGCGCATGTTTCATTATACTTAACCAAAACTAACACAGGGTCTTTGTCTTTTCACCAGCCAGAGAATGTCCGCTGAAGAATGCTTACAACACGAGTGGCTCAAAAAGAGAAAGCAAACTATTCAACGCCTAAACTCTATGGATGTCGCCAAGGACAATTTAAGACAATTCGTGGAAAGGTGGAATGAACATCCAAATTCTCCGTATGTATTCGAGATAACGAATGGTATAGTCCCAGATCCTGACGCTGGAAGTGGTAGTTTAAGTGAATCATCACATTCATTAGTGGGTGATTCGCCTTCTCCTTGTGGAAGTCTGGCGTCTAGTCCCGGAAACGATAATATTTTTGTTAATAACATAGATACTAGTAATAATGACCTATTTATGCCACCAAAGACTTTGTTGGTATCCAGCGATCATTTCAGAAGGGCTTCAGACTCTACATGTTTCGTTAAGAATCAGGATATTACCGAAAGAATAAACCTAGCCGAAGAAATTCGTAAGCTCTCTGATAAACTCTTTAGACTGTCAAATATAGACACGAGTTTAACAAATGGTACTCTCCCATTAGATGAAGGAGATTCTAATATAAATAGTGATATATCCGTAGCTGTTCCTACTACGTTACCGAAGTCACCTGCACCTTTACCTAAAGATCACCCACAAAGCCCCGCCTGCAATATACCTTGGCGAAGAACCAAGTACAAAATCAACGCTAATACAAGTAGAGATGTTCCTTTAAGTTGCAGGAGTATTTACAAGAAAACTGACGAAGAAAGACAATTAAATTTCTCAGATGCAAATGGTACCAAAGATCTTTTATTAAGGCTGTTGCAGAATTGGGATGGACCCAAAGGTACTGCAAGTCGACCTACCACCAGGCACGGTTCTGTCTCAGAGTGGACAGAAGATGATGCTCTGGGACAAAAAACTATTAGTTCTTTGAACAGCTTTTTTCAAAGTAGGGCAACTAATAAGAAAATTACTCCTTTTCACTTCAATAAGTCTTAGCTGAAGCAGTTTTAGCTTAAAACTGACTGGTATTCTTTGGGAGTGACCGAAAGACAGGGGCTTGTAAACAACCATCATTCCTAATAAAGACGAGGACTTTAAATTGATGAGCTATGATCAAGGAAGCAAAAATAAGAGTGGTTACTTGTTTGCAGTTAAGCGTTGTTGGACATCCGATTTTATTACAGATATATTGGATATTATCCTCAGTTGATAATTGTATCAAATTGTATTTCCAATTGCTTACGTATTTTTGGAATTTGTGATTAAATATTTCCGAGAGATCTGCTATTGCATGCTTAATTTTAATCGACTATTTTAATTCGAAAAGTAATAATAAAAACTTGTGTATTAAAGCTAAATTCAATATTTGGAGGTGTTTATTATCTAATAAATTTAATTTTCGACTACGTTAATGAACGAATATTAAAAATATTACCTTAAACAACAGATCCATATTATAACTAATGTTACAATATAAATATATGGACAAAAAAGAGATTCCAAGTTAACAAATTTTCAACTTTAGGGTCTTTTCATTTGGGCTTTTAGCGATTTACAGAAATTGCTAAAAGGTTTGCGTGATATGGTAACATGTTGGGCTGTATCAAAAATTATGTTCGTTCTAAAATAAAACTATGACTGACTAATGACATTCCGAATTTTCAGATTCTTTAATAAAAATAATTTTAAAAAAACCTCAAAATGATACAATTCCTAAAGTTAAAACCTCCAAGCTGTTTGTGATATTTTCCACTTACGTGTTCTCAACATTGACATAACCCCAATCTCTTCAGAATTTTTTTTAATGTATGTTCCTACTTTTTTGTTTCTAGTATATTGCGGTATTTTTGGCAGATATCTGTATAATAATCGCTGTTGGTCCTTACGATGTGCTTTATGAATTGTGACTCGATTGGCGTAATATATAACAATAATCTAAAAACAAGCCAATCAAAACAAAATAATTCGGTACCTAGTCCATTTATAAAAAAGTTTTCTGTTTCAGAAACTTAAAGTACCAAATACAGGTTTTTACTTGTAACTACTAGTAACAGTCAAGTTCTAAATTGTATTTAAAATTTAAAATATTTTTGCATTTTAACCCAACTCTGCACTTTTTGCGCTCTATTAAGTACAAACGTTATTAAAGGCAGTCACGTAGCTATAAATTCTGTTCGGGGGGGGGGGGTCCAAAATGTCAAACTTTAGGAAAATTGGTAAAAAACATGCCTATCCCAACATATTTTCCATTTTCCGGGTCCAGACCCCCTCCCATGACTACGTCCCTGATGATGGGAATCATAATAAAGATACGCCAGCAATATTGGTTGTAGGAGTATAAAATTGTTATCTTTTGAAATTAGCTGTGGAAATATTTTTTGCTTTTAATTAGTAAATAATTTCAGTCAATTTTTTTCTCCTTTAACTTATTTACTCTATTTGTTTTTGTGACTGCAAATATAAATCTCAGAATGTTCCTATAAAAAGTTTTCATTTATTTGGTACCAACAGAATAGCTCCATGATAGTAAATTCTTAAGATTACGAGGTAAAGATACCGATCTTATAATATTGGGTAAATTAAAAGTACAGCTTTTTTTTAAAAAATTTGCCATCCCCTGAGAGCCCTTTTTTAAGCTACAAAAAAAATGTTTATATGAAAGTTGTAGGATTTTTCCTAAATATTTACATGGCAATAAATTTAAAAACAAATGACGATCGGAAAATCAAGAAATCATTATCAATTTTGTTATTTTAAATGGAACACCCTGTATTTTTTGACATTTTTGGACTGTCCTTATTCTCCTCTTTTTAAAAAAATATAATATGTCTATATTATGAATAGTAGTTTTCAGCTTATTCGGCTTTAAAGTTACCACATATGACAGTAACATACTAAAATCGCTTTACTCATGAAAAACAAATAAAATTAGTAACATTACTTTAATACAATATTTTTAATGAATACAAAATAATAATTAACAAAAAAAAATCAATGCAACAGAATATTATAATGTTTTATAAATTAACCGATTGCTAATAGCCTATTTATAAGTCAATCACATGTCACGTGACCCCCTTCAGTATCCAAGTAATTTTGGAAAACTGTTTCCAGTTTCCTGATAGCATTCGTAACTAAAATGGGACATTCTGTATTTAAAATTGTAATTTCGTGCTCTATTTTTAACCGCAATTCATCTATGTTGTCCGTTCTATTATAAAAATTATCCAATGGTGTAAAGTCTGGACTATTGGCTGGCCAATGAATATTACCATGTTTACCGATCCACAAATCATATTGAGCGTTTAAAAAATGTGTGACATCTCGGATGTTGTAAGATAGTGCCCCATTTTGGTGCCAAATCGTGAAATCGCCTCTTGTTTCAAATTCGAAATTTTGTAATAACAAATTTATTTTAAAAAATGGGTTGCAAAAACCGTTCAGTACCAATATTGCGAATTAAACGCACCAACATACGAATAAGGAGCTTTTACAATATTTGATTATGCCAGAACTTTTTTTATTAAACAATTTTTCAGTATATATCACGAATATCGAGATACAGCTCTTAAGCAACTTGTTAGGACACAAGATACAAAGTATGTACCTACTTAATAAAAATATATAACTAACTGTGACTATATCGTTTTAAGATAAAAGTTTTCAGTTCGTAGTGGCTAGTGTTTATTTTAAGGAATTAATGTTATTTTTCATTTTCATTATCTAAAAATGTTTTATTTTAATATTTTGTATTCATGTCCTTGTATAACATCTAGTGGGACCATATGCATTTTGTTGTCCAAGTGTCTTTATGTTGCGTGTATATTTAAATAAAAATATTTATTAACCCCATATGAGTTTTGTTTATATCTGTAAGTTATTAAGAACCTTTTAAGATATAGTTATCAGAAAAGTGTTGTAGAACTAAAAGAATTTTTAAAAACAGTAGAAAATCAGAGGCAAAGAGATTATTTTAAAATACTTTTCTGCGTTATTTTTTCGAAAAATTTGTTTCTGTAAAAACCACAATATATTCGGAATTCAGGTTACGAAGAGGCTGGCGTTCAAAAAGTCTCTTTTGGTATAGACAAACCAAAAAATATTGGAAAAACGTATCAAGTGAAAAATACCTCTTACTTTGAAATTAAGCAATCAAGTTATTTAACAAAATGTTTTTAATAAATTTTAATTGCCATTCGATATACTGATTTAGGTAAAAGACGTAGTTTGTTACATTTATAATTTTTCTCAATAGGTTGATATTTTCTCTTCATTTTTCTAGGTTTTGCCCCTAATTTATTATATTCGGTAACTACAGAATAAAGCCTGACGTATAGAACTCAAACCTTAATTTAAAAAATAGATCCAATATTTCAACAAATATAGCAGCTGGGCCAATGGCATTTGCAAAAAAAAACTTATTTTTTAAGTCTTATTGTAATGTCTCTTGAAATCGCCCCTCATTTCAAATTCGAAATTTTGTAATCCTAAATATGATTTTAAAAATGGGTTGCAAATGAAACAGTCAAGTATCAATACTGCGAATTAAACCCATAAAACGACGATTGTCCGGTGTAAAATGAAAATCTGGAGAAACACTCGGACCCGTCGAAAACGGGGAGAAACACAAAGCTCTGATTTTGAACAAGGGCGAGGGATGTTGCGATACCTCATTTTGAGGACCTCATCGAATAGTAGCTGACCCTAAAATTTCCTCAAAGTTTTCATCGATAACGAAATAAACGCTAACATAATGCAAGAGGAAAAAATGTTAACTTAATAACCAACAAAAATACTTACTTTTTTGATCAGTTTATTAAATTTACCATTTACTTCCACGCAGTAAAATAAGTTATGTTCAAAACGTTCATGAATTATGCAGTTTTGCAATCATCGAATTCAGATCAGTTGACCTGGGTGGCCACTCAATATGTCCCCTTCTTCCAATCCAGCTTTGAGGTAAATTCCACTATGCCTCTTCACTATTTTAGCTTTCATTTCGTTATCGATGAAAATGTTGATACGAAATTTTAGTCAAATAGTATTCGATGAGATCTTCAAAATGAGGTATCGCAGCATCCCTCACCCCTATTCAAAATCAGGGGGTGGTGCTTCCCCCCGTTAGGGCATTGAAATTACGGGGATGAAAAAAACAGACAAGTTATTCCCCTCGAAGCAGAAATCGACGAGTTTGAAAGTTCTTCGATTTTTTCACAAAAACGTAAAAATGAAGTCTAATTTGTATCCAGACCTTCAAATCTTTAACAAATTTTAACAAGCTGTCATTTCGTTGTGGTTGATAAAAATAAGGCGAAATTATAGGGTCATAAATAACTCGATTAAACTTAAAAAAAAAAGGTATGGCACGACCCCGCTCCTCATTCAAATTTCAGAGTTTGTTCTCCCCCCAGCTAGAGGGTTAAAGCTACGGAGATGAAAAAAGCTGAAAAATAGTTCTCCCTCAAATAAAAAATCGACGTCCGGGCTTTTTTACAGGTTTTTGTTTTAAGCCGGAAAATCGGGCTGTAAAGTTTGCGTTGCCCCACCCTGTACATACTTTATTTAGGTAAACTGATTATTCTTCGGATTTACTTCAGGCAAACCCTAGATTTCTTGGGCTTTACTAACAACTAAGTTTTCTTTTTTTTAATGGTTCAAGTTTTGGAAGGATAAGGGACATTTCCATGAAAAGCAAGTTACCAAAAAATTTCTAACGGGGTTTTCTTAAATATGATGTAATGATACAATAAAAAAGGTGTCACTTTTTGTTTTTAGATGACACTTCTACGTAATTTTCGGCTGGCAAGTGAAGAAAAGTTAGCAGCAAGCATGATTTTTCGTTATAAGTACCTTCGTAGTAACGGTAGTCTACTCTAACCTAACACTAAAAAATTAGTTAAAAAATGCTTTGGAAAAAGCCATCGTAAATAAAGAACACTTACTTTTTTCCAGATGTAAGGCTGACCGAGAGGTGATCCCAAACCATGTTGCTATTTCTTCTATTCAGTAGCGCAGCGAGGGGGGGCTTTATATGGGGGTTAAACTCCATCCCCAGGGCTTGTTCAAAGTGTAAGTATTGAATATCAAAGGGAAGTTAAAAAAAAAGCCCAAAAGCAATTTCTCGCTGCGCTACTACCTCCAGCTTGTCTTTATGACTGAACAATAAATTACTTATTTAACGTAAGTCTAGATCGATTCATTACTTTGTTCCCAGGTTTTCAGTTATTTCTAGTTTCTATGTTATTTTCTACTACACCCTAGTGATTAATATATCCTCTCTACAGGAAATAAAGTTTTGTAGGGTTGTCTGAATACTCTTTATAAAACTCCCAGCCAACTCGAAGTTTCCAAGTAACTTAAATACACTTTTTACCTAAGTAGGAACTTTGTTTTTCTAATAAACAAAATTTCTTGTAATTTTTTAGAAATGTATACCAATTCATTATAAAGGTACTTGATTGCTTTTTTAAAACTAAGACGCGGGCGACTCTCTTACTATTTAGGGCTTTAAGATAAAAGACACATTATTATAGGATTAAAAATAGGAAAAAATGTCGATAACATTATGCCCTTTTCAAAACTCAAGCTACTTCATCCGAGCATTCTTTGTTATATTATTCCTCCAAAGGCAAGAAAACAGGAATTGAAAATTTTCGATCGCACAGCTTGGGGTAAGTACACTTTCTTTTTTGTCTATTATCGGTTTGATGTATGTAACCTATATTTTTGATTTCATCGCAGATTAAACTTTCACCACATTCATCACAACTAAATATCTTTTCATCTGTGACATGTGAATATTATGAAAAATCATTTAACTGAAAACTTTTCTCGTTTCCCTCATTAGTAAACATCTATACAGGGCTATTATAAAGTATTGCAAAATTCAGGTAATTATTTATTAGAAAAATGTTAAAACATCTGAGATTTAATAAATTGCGGTTTTTGACAGTAGTTATATAAAGATACCGGGTGACCTGTCTAGACGCTGTGACATTGGTGGTAATTTTTAAATGGAATATCCCAATTTTATTACATATTTGAATTATGTGGGAAACTGGAAATATTTTTCATACTCTATTCTTTTAAATTGACAATTAGAGATTTTAGGAGGCTGTAAAATATAATTAGTTCGACTTATGACAAAACCAATTGTAGATTATTTTCTTAGTGGTCTTTCTTATGGTATTAATTCAATATGACATTAAACTTTATCAGATTTTTGAAAAAAAAGAAAAACTTTCGCATCTGCTGGGACGAAAGGTTCATGCTATAAAACGGTTCTAGAAAACTATATAGGGGTGTGGAATAAGTTTTGCCTTAACTCAAACCATTTAGTCTCAGATTGCTTAATTTTCAACTGCCAGTATCTCGAAAAAGTCAAACTTAAGTGTAGAGTATGTTACACAAAAATGTTTAGAACTTTGCGCAATTTCTAAATATGTAATAACAAATGGAGTAAGCTATTTAAAAAATATCGATACCACACTGTCTAAATGGATAACCTTGCATACTTAATACTAGTGTCAAGAAAAAGCGCAATGTATTAATAGATTGCTATTCATGTTTTAATTATTCGTCAAACATAATTACCAGAATTTTAATCGAATTTGTGAAAGACTTACAAACTCTAATTCAAAAAATATTTAAGTTTCATCAATGCCGAAGATGCAATAAAATGAAAATTTTTCATAAGGTAACTAAAAAACAAAAAATTCTTCCTGTATCCAATTTTTTATTTCCTATCGTCTCATTTTGAGAAGGGATAAAGGAAAGGTGTATCAATATATGCACACAATATCAAAATAACTATTTAATTATTTGGTGATAATATATTTCAACAGGCATATTGACTGAATAGATCGTGGTATTGCAATTGCACCATCTGATTAAGTAGGTACACAATTCGTCAACATTTGGCACAACTTATTGAGACTTCTCCAGCTTTTTGAAGTCAAAATGAAGTTATTTCCCCAAAGTTAGTTAACGAAAATCGTATGTTTTATTGCAACTGTAGATGATTTTTTAAATTTATTCATTCTCAAGACTACTAATGTGGAGACTTGGATATGTTATGGGACCTTAAAACGCAGTAACCACGTTACGTGTAAGATAAATCGTACTAAGTGAGGCGAAACTACTGCTTAGATCTATTAAAAGCAGCTACTATGCGAGACTGCAGAAGCGTCTCCCACGAAAAGTGGCTCTGCATTTACTAATATGTTTATTGGGACTGCATGTTTATTCGGTTCCATATATAGTTATTGTTCATCTTCATCAGATGAGAGGGAAGCTTTTCACTAGTGGAATTAGTTAAGACAATCGCATTGTTTGTGGGTAAGTTAGATAACATGCAGTATGCAGCAGTGGACTTGGATAGAAATATGTCTGCCATAAAATATCGCATCGATGATTGTTGCTTGGAAGCTTAAACGTGTGTAGTGATGCATATTGATGAAGTTACTACAAGCTCAACGATGTCGTAGTTTAATTATGTGTTCATTTAATATGTTATTATGGGGTTTAATACAGATATAACAATATATATTAAGAGGATTTCACAGGCAAAATACTTGCCTAAGGAATGTAAAACTAATTTTCTAGTGCTCTTTTGATTTAGTATTGGGTTTTAAAATAGATAAAACAAAAAAAGCTCGAGGTAATGTACGTAGAAATGATGTTTTTTCTCGACGAGTTTTTAACAACATACGTCCGGGCTTTTCGCGAAAGAGTTCGTATACTGCTCCTGATCACATATTGGTGACCACGCTCCTACATACACATTTCAAATTTAACCACATTAAAATATTATATAATTTTAAAATTATTTATAGATATTGTTGAAGTATCTTTCAAAACGGACGTATGGCCCTTTGGTAAACAACTTACAAAGACATGACTAGAAAAGGAATATCTATAACAAGCAAGTTTTTATTTTATCACTCAATAATTTACGCCAATATCTCCGTCATAAAAGAAATTTCCGCCTGTTACAAATTGAATTCGAAAAGGAATTTAAAGAATTGTGACCAAACGTAGCACTCACTAAAGTTCTATCTTCTAATTTACTAAACATAATAATTAGTTTGTTTGATTATCTATTTTAAAGCGAAAATGAATTTTGTAGTTTGCGGATGACTTCTAAAGAAGCTATAAATCATCCCTGGCTGGGACCGTCTACTATCTACTCAGAGCAGGCCTTAAGCACATCAAAACTTAAGAGATACGTTATCAAGAGGAGATGGATTAAGGCTGTCAATACCATTATAGCTTTGAAACGCATGGGAGCCAAAATAGATGCAGAAATGATTCATAATTAAATTTAATGGACGTTAAAATAAGTAATGATAAGTTCGGGTAGAATAGAAGCTCTCATTAATATAAATTGCAGACATAACAAACAATTTAAAATATAACTATTTTTCTGAACATGGAATATCGTAACAGTGATATCAAAGTAGAAGAAGTAATAATTATAGAATGTAGAAAAGCAATATATAATATATATATATATATATATATATATATATATATATATATATATATATATATAATATATATTTGCTGTAGTAGGAATATCAACATTTAGGAAAAAGGCTAGTTTGAAAATGTGTTATAAACATATTCTATTTTTTCTCTTTTAAAGTGTTAATGTTGATCCGCATAACATCGGAAATAAATAATGATAAATAACCAGTGATTTAGTGAAATCATGAAGGGCTTGGTATTGTCTATAATTTGTAGCATATTCACATAACATAGATTATGAAGAAAATTAAATTACCCAATTGTAATTTAAAATCACAATAGTGTCTAATTGACCATACGTTTAGTTGTTCCAGTTTGCAATTATCTAATGAGAGCTTACATAATAAAACATTATTCCCATAGCTTTACATACAAATTCCTATGTAGAGTTCCAAATAATGATTAGTTGTACAATATTTGTACGCATTAATTAATTTAAGTTATAAATTAACATGTCCTTAAGTCAACGTATTCTAGTCACAGTATTCCTTAATTTTATTTGCCCGAAGAATAATAATTATTTTATAAGATTCTGTTACAACTAATGTGTTTATAGCGTTATATCATTTAACGAAAGGTATACGTACCAAATTATCCAAGTTATTGATATACCTTCTGTTCTTTTACTTGGTTTTAAAATATATAGAAATAAACTAAAAACTATTTAAAGCCAAATCGTACATAATTTTTAAACTAAATATTCTTTTAAAAAATTGATTTCATAAACATTTTCAATAATAGTACAAATATCTAATGACTAGATCCTTAATATTATCCCAGACTTCCCCAGTTAACTTTGATATTTTATTCTTTGAGATTTTAATGTAATTTAGCTAAGAATTTGTTCTGTTGTATACTTAAGATCAAATCATATAGTAGTAATACAGATATTAATTTTGTATCGACTTTCACTAAACAAAATGTTTTTGAGCTATTACGCCACATCTAAAACCAAAAATAAAAAGTTGAAAAATATCACCTATTATTATTGAAGCTCATACTCGAGTTCTGGGTCTGCAATGATCGTATCCGAGAAACGAAATTGCAAAAACCTAGCTTTTTGGGCGTTTTTCAGGGTTCAGTGTACAGAGATTTTTTTGTTATAAATGCACCCCCTCATTAATCTAACCCAGGGTGTTAGGTTTTTCAAAAATCAACATTGATTCCTTAAATGTGTAACACCCTGTACATTATACGTCCTTCCTATGCGACTCTTCGTGTTGATTATAAATATACCAGATTTGATAAGTTTATCTTCAGACACCCGAAAAATTTGACACCCACCACAAGAGGCAATGTGTTAGAGAAAAATGGAAAACGTTGTTCTACATAGTGGAGTCAATTGGAATACGTTACTTAGGGCGGGCTTTTTTTCAAATTTCTCAAATGTCTTTAAAGATAAACCTGGTATATTTAAAAAATCAAAGTTGAGGTTGGTTTGAGAAAAACTAGACACTCTGTATATTTGTAAATTGCACTAAAAATCCTTTAATTTAAAGAAACAATTGTGTTTTTTTGATATCTAGAAAAATACGAAAGGTGATGAGGTGGTGCATTTATCACCATAAACCCTGTATCATCTGCATCAAAATTCAAAAAACGAAAGGCAAAAAATATCTTACTTATAAATGCAAATATCTGACTGAATATCAAGTTCATCTAGCCCTAAGACCCTGGTGAAGAAAAATTACCATAGAAAGTTTAGAGACAAACATTTTAAACGGGTCTCTTACTTTCCAGTTATCACCTAGCTGTTACTTCTTAAACGTTTTAAACCTATACATTGGGGAAAACCCCTAAACATATTTCAGCTTGAGTAAACGGTTTAAGTGATGACTATAGCAGTACCTACTCATGAAGAAAAAGTTCTGTAATACCTTATTAAAATTAACAGCTCTTGAATAAAAAGAAATTGTTTTAATAAAATTGTGCAATAAATGAATTTGAATATATGCGAGATACGTGTATTCAAAAGAAAATTCTCTGGATTTATCTCCTTTTCTTTCTTATCGCGATATTGGTTTGTCTGGCTGAACACAACATTTTGAGGGATTTAAACGCTGACGATTTGTTGAATCTAAAAACTATGTAAAAAACAACTGACAAAAAACAATTACTTTACAAGAATTGCTTATTAATGATAAAAGTTTGAAATTATTTCTGGCTAACGATTTTTTCTCGAAAATTATCCGTTGGTAGCCTTCAAAAAAATTTCCGGTAACATAACAGGCAAGGAAACTCTATAAAATTAAAGCTGTAAATTAATACAATCGTAGCCAATAAATGTGTGTTGTGGATATTACATAACATACCCAAGAAGCACAAATTAGCTCATGAGCTTTTTTGTCTAACGGTTAGCTATAAAATGCACATAAAAAGCAGAGATTTGTCCAATTTTGGCAAATGATTTTTGGTTCGTTTTCTAGCCATGAAAGCTCGCTTCAAATTAAAATTTTTGGCTCCAAAAATAGCAGAAATCGAGGTCAGAATATAATCAATAAATAGGCATTTTTCCCAAATTCCAACCAAACATATTTTAGCAAGTATTTAAGTTAATTATAGTAATAATGGCTATATAAGAATGCCAAATTATGACATTTTAAGACAACAAAAATTGAGAGGAAAAAATATGACTTTTGTTATCATATTTCTGTTTCAAAATTAAACTAAAATTGGGTAGTTTTATTTCGCTTATTTTTGCTATAATATTGCCAAAATATGCAGACTGAAGATATATTTTGAAAAACGAAATATAAATTATTTACTATACAAAATGTCTAACAAAAAGATTAAATATTCCCCCACATATTATAGAAAAACGGTATTGGGGTAATCGTTGTTTAATTTTATTACGCCGGCTCCTGGGTCTTAAATTAACAATTTTTTGGGAGTACTAAAGGTACTAGGGATCTTTATTGGCAAAATTTTAGTAAATGTTGCTACATTTGAAAATTATTGCCATTTGATAAATATTTGCTTACAGAGTGGTCGATTTTAAGGAATATTTGCTTAAAAAATAGCCCAAAACTTATTATGATCCGCCATGATTGAAATTAAAATTAAACTAATTTCCTGGCAGCCATTACTTGACCACTTTAAACAAACATATTCTTTCTACCCATAAATACGAATTTTCACGCAAGTTTTTTTTACGTCATGAACCCTTTAATCAATTTTCTTAGTACAAATCATTTCCAAACTAAAAAAAAAATTGTAGAAATCGAAATTTTTAGTTTCAAGAAGGGCGCGTGTTTTACATGCCTATCTTAGATTCTTTTAACAACAAAAGTTTATGCGGAAGTATTTTTTCTTCCTACCAACTGTCAAACCATGATTTGTTAACTTTGCATTTCCTCTTGGCTCATAAATTCTTACACTGATTAGCTCTGGTAATACTATTTCTACATAATTTGAAACAATTGATGATTTATCAAATAAATGAAGAAAAGGCAAAAAATTAGAAAATATTTAGGTAAATTTCGGAAAAAATGTTACTTAAATTTCGGCTAAAAACAAGTCAGAATTCATCTAAAAATCTTGATTTTAAAGTCAAAAAGTAGCTAATAAACCCAACCATAAAATCAAAAGAGAGGGTCGTATAATTGCCAATTGGCCATTTTTACCCCATTATGACCAAATTATTATTCCCCACTTTAGCCATATTTCCATCTTTATACTGTAATAGAACTGTTATTTTGGTTAGCAATTTTAGCTAATTAGCCAATATCACAGCATTTCAGCCCATATATGATTATATGTCCTACTTGAGTATGGGCCAATTATTTATGAAAAACTTCTAACTGGTGAACAGTATTTTATCAAGAATAATACTGTCAACCAATTTTTAAATAATAGCTTTTTGGATCGGAAAATATACAGTCCGGAGGGCATATTAAAAAAAACTCAAAACATTCCATGAAAGAACGTAAAATTTAGAATAAAAGAAAGCTTTCACTTCACTTTGAGATACATATTTTACATTTTTGAGTAAACAGAAAAATAGGTGTTTTATATAAATATATATCTGGTGTCTATATTGATTTTAAAATATTTTCTCTCTTTATTATAAGATAATACTGTAAAGTTTAGGTTCTGTAGCTCTTTTACAGAAAACAAACACTTAGTGGACAAATCTTTAATCAAAAAAAGCAAATAGACGATTTCGGCACAATTCATAGACTCCATGCAAAGCTTCCAAATAATAGGGCCTGTGCATAGATTTAGATCAACATATGAAAAACTTTTTTTATTAATTTTATTAAAAAAAGATATTCAAATAAAAAGTTGAGCTTATAAAAAAAATAAGTTTGGCTATAAAAATACTGTCATATAATATGAAAGTTGCAAAAGCAAGTATGTAAAAAAATTTTTTTTTGTTGTACAAGTTTTGTTTATAGTTTTCACGTAATTTAGCGGCAAATATCGAAAATTTCAAATGACGCATTTTTTACATATTCACTATTAATTTTCTCAAAAATTAGCTTTCTCAAAAAAATGATTTTCAATTATTTTTTGTTTTGCAAACTTCTAGTTTTATATTTATTTTTAAATCAATATTATTTTTTAGATAAACAAAACTTTTTATGAATAATTACTTTTTGGCCTAAAATCACAAATAAAAAAGTTGTCCATATGTTATCAAAATCCACGCGTAAGCTGTAAATAAAATTTACAAAAAAGTAACCCATAAAAACACTTTAAAATTATAAATAATTTTGTTTATTTGAACTTAAATTCAAAATAACAAAAAAAAAATAAAACCTAAAAAACTAACGGTACGATTTCTGGTAGCGAGCACGGGCGCCTGGACCTCCGAATTTCTTGGGTTCACAGCGACGTGGATCGGCGACTAAGAGAGTTCTGTCATATTGAATAAGGATGTCTTTTAATTCCTTTTTGGAGGCCTCATCAACGTCTGGAATTGTAAAAAACAATCAACCAGTGTTTATTTCTATATTTAGGTCGAGAGAATATGAAAAGCAAGTATAACATTTCTGATCTTTGTTTTACCCAACCGAAGAAGGCAAAGAAACAAAACTGAACCTGTTATTTTAGAAGCAGATACAGCCAAGGTGAAAAGCATGTGAAGGTATTTTTTACAGTGTAGGCTTTGGTAATACCCATACAAACGGGCACCACTTTGCCTTAGGCACGTTCATAATAGAATTTTAGTGCCAGTATTATAAATGTATGTTCAACAGAACATGCTCTACAAATCGTGGGCTAGTTCTTCCAGACGGTACTATATGACCTAATACTAAAATAGTAAAAAAGTCAAGAGCTTGTTACTGTTATGATAACAAGATGTATAATTATTTTTATGTAGGTATATGTTTTTTTTACTTCACCAAATAAAATCCATAAACAATGGATATATATAATATTTAAGAGAATTAAGAATTTCGATGCTTTCAATAATGGTAATGTATTGTACTTTTATTAGCAAGAAACAAAATATATATGAATACCACCAAAAAAATGTTTTCGATTTTATATATTTCTATAGACTCCAGTATATTCAATTTCAAATAAATGACCATTAAACTTAAGTTTTTTTTAAGCAAATTTGAGATTGGTCATACATTTGATTATAATTTTTTAATTTTGCCACAAAGAAGCTAAGGGTCATAAATTGAATATGTTGGTTCCAGTGTAGAAATAAACTCAAAATATTTATTGACTGATTAGGCAAAACTCAAAATACAAACCTACAAAAATTTAGTTGGAATACGTTTTTACCTTTGCATAGTCGTCGTATAAAAACTGTTGCAGGTAGGAAGTTGAATTTTGGTACGTTTTTAGTAAACACTACGGTAAGTAAACAAATGAATGGTATACGACTATGTAAAGTGCTAGACAGAGAGGTTTGCGAGTACTGTGAGAGGTAAAACTCTAAACTATGTGAAAAAAAGTGTATTTTCAAAATCTGATGAACAAGGATAGAAATATGTCCCTCTACTAGTATGTTTGTAACTCTGGAACTTGTCTTCAAACAATGGATCAATTTTCTGAACAACCACACAGCCATAAAACCCTATAAAATGTTTCCTGCCTAAAATAATGGTTAAATTTTCTTGACTTGTCTACTACCATTGATTTTATGTCCAAATTGGGCGTAAGTCGACCTAACTTTTTAATTTCAACCTTCTTTTCAAAGGAGATTTTTTCTAAAATATATTTAACAGAGTTAATTTTTTCTTTTAAAAAGCCCAATCGACATGGTGACACCAAAAAATTACTTTTGTGCCTATTCAATATATCATTACTTTTTGTATTAAGAAATAATCGAGTCTCCTGTTTGCATAATTTCATTGGATTTTGAGTTAAGATAAAAACATTGCATTTCTTAAAACAAATTAATTTTTTATTCCACCCCTATTGGTTTTCATCCCACATAGGAAGGCTACGTATTAGGGGTATATTAGTCCATCTGTTTCCAAAATGTTATTAAATGTCAGATTTAAGTAAAAAAGATATTGTAAATTTACATAAATTAATTTTTACTTCACCCTTTTGTTTATATATATATATATATATATATATATATATATATATATATATATATATATATATATATATATATATATATATATATATATATATATATATATATATATATATATATATATATATATTAACAATTGAAAATCTGTTTGCAGTTTTGTTGCTATGGGACTTAATACAAAGAAGATATTCCTGTTCTTGGCAATATTCTGGAACTACCTATTTTCAATATTTATTCTTATTTCAAATGTTTATCTGGTCCATTAAAAAAACTTTGTTGCTAGCTACAAGCAGCTTACTTGGGTATTTAGGAAGTTAATCAGGCATATTCAAATGTGTAACATATTTGGGATTTCAATTTAAATGCTTTTGATGGTTTATAAAGACTATAAAAACAGTTTATAAAACAAAACAGGGCTCTTGTAAAGATTAGGTAAAAGAATTTGTGCCAAATTTTATAAATTTAATTTTTGAATTACAAATGAACTAAGATTTAAAGAATATTAAAATATGAATTCATTAGGAAATGAAAAGAATAGATAAAGATGTATAAGAATGATTTACAAAAATATCCTGACAATACCAAATCTGTAAGAAGTAATGTAACAAATAAAAACTAAATAATTATTTTTTTAGACTAAAAGCTTACAATGCTTACAATTATGAATGCAAGTATTTGCTTCCATATATTTATTTGTATCGTGACTTAATACTAGGGCATTAACGATTTTTTCTTTTAAATAGAAATAGCAAGAGTAACATTTCTATAACACACATTTAAAAAAGAAAAAGAAAAAAATATTTGTGTTTGAAATCAAATATTAGATAATAGGTTCTAATGGCCGTTGTTAAGTTTAATGCCCCATTGTCAAGTAATTTTAATTAATACTAATAGTTTAATACACTTTTTATATCAGGCACCTTCTTGCAGCAAAACTCATCTTTTATGAAAAAAACAAAAAACACTCCTATCCTGGATTAACGAAAAAAGTAGTCCAAAAATTAAAACAATTCACTTTTTTATGTCAGCCACCATTTTGAAGCAAAACCATCTTGTTACAAAATTCACACTTATTTAAAATATATTCAAATTCAAGATAGAGTGCATGTAAAACAAAAGATATTGTACATACAATATAACTTTAAAAGATTGTTAAAAACCTATATCATAATCGGCCACCACTTATTTAAAGGTGCATGGCATGCACAAAAATTTTTCTTTAGATGCACTCTAACTTGAATCTGAATACACTCTAGAAAGCAAAATTTCTTATATTCACTTTATAGTCAAAAGCCTAAAAAACAAATCTAATCTAAATTTACACCTTAATTATTAACACTATATTACTCATTACCCACATGCAAACAACCTATTGTGCTAGTTTGTATTTACATGATCTACAAGAGTTGCAATTAACTGGAGAATAGTCAAAGATATTAATAAAGATCAAAATGAAGAACCACCAATCATAGATCAATCAGCACTATATCAAAAAGTATAGGGCTCTGAATGATAGTGATAAAAAATATATAGTCCGACTGACCGGTCAATGCTATAATACTACCTAATTCTATAGGCATTTGGCACAAATTAGAGGAACTATAAATATCAAATGAGACAATACACAAATAAATAAAATAAATGTACTTACACTTTTGATAATATGCAACCAAAGCTTTTGAAATTGCCTGTCTGATGGCATAGATCTGTGAAACATGACCACCACCATTTACGCGTACCCTGATATCAACTGCAGAAAATTTGTCCTAAACACATGTTTTAATAAATATCTTTATAAAAAATGAATGAAATTATAATAGTAAAAACATCATTCAGAGAATAAGTTGATTTCACATACACTCATATTCGGGATAAATTCCTCATCATAAATATAGTCAATGTCAACAAATTAACTTATTGATAACGAAATTCTTGCTTACCTTTCCTAACAGAAGAATAGGTTCTTGAAGTTTATCTTGAAGCATTTTGGGCTCCACTTGGCTTAAGGGACGTCCATTAACCCTCAAGACTCCACGTCCCCTTTTGCAATAAGCCACTGCTGTAGCAGATTTCTACCAAAAATGAATAGTTAAATAGTTTTATAGTAATTTGTAATACCAATGCAAGCATTAAAAGCCAAACAATATATAAAAATTAGGAACTGTATTTTTTTTGCAAACCATAGTCCACGTTGTTTTCCTAGGTTAGGTTTTAAACTCACCTTTCTGCCGAAAACCTGAACGGCGTGGATTGGTTCTCTTTTGGGCTGAAAACGAGGACATTAGTAGTAAGTATTTCAATTATTTTGTTGACAATATAAATTATAATACTAACTCAATTTTATAGAAAATTAAATAATTATTTACCTTTGGGGTCGTCATTTTACAAAACTTGACAGAAAAGACCGGAAACTGTGCTTGACAGTTAACTTGAAGAAGTGACACTTGGCAGCAAATATTTTGTAGTTCCGGTCAAGTTGGAAGTTTTTGAGAAAAAAATAAACAAAAAATAATATTAGTTATAAATATAAAAGGCTAATATGTAAATACAGTTGTTTTGTAGTGGTGACGAACTGGTTTGTTTCTTCGACAAATGGGCATAACTACAAATAAGGAACTTCATTGATAGATGTTGGTATTCTCTCGGTAGCCGGCACCGGCTATATAAATCGTAGTCGGAGATGACATTCAGGTCCTTGTTTATGTTACAGTGACTAAAGTCACTGTAGTTTATGTATAAACAAGACTCAGGTTGTCGGCGGTTATCCAGACGTGACGTGTTTATATAAACACATGGATACTAGTAAACTTGTGAATGCCCGTTGTTTAAAAGCTTATAATTTTAGTTAGGATTCCTAACTTAGGAAACGCATACATACATACATACTTCGAAACACAGGATGGCAGGAGCGGATCATATTGCCAACAAGTTAAATTACCATTCTACACGGTACCAATATCTATTAGAATTCCACTGGATATTTACATTGCGTTCAACAGCATGCCATTTTGCTCGAATCCTTACGAAATTGTGATAAACCCGTTAAATATGCATACTTTTTGACAAATCTCGTTAAACTAGCTAGGGCATCAGAAATTTCAATTTCGGCTCATTCTTAATAAAAAAATTGGCAAATTTCCCTTACCCAGAGCTTCCCTCGTCATGAGTCTTTCCTTTTATTAGGAATCGTGAAGTGTGATCCAATTTAGTTCTGCACATAGTCATTTAGTAACACATATAGCGTCTTTTTAAACATTTATACTGGGCGCCATTTGGTTCCATAATTTAAAAGAAATTAAATAAGTAGTTTTTACAATCATTTTTAAAGAACGCTGTTTTGTTCCGTCATGATGAATTCGTACCAGTTTTTTTATATATCGCATTTAATTTTTCTGCAAAATTTGAAATCAATTATGTAAGAGAATTTTTTACGTTGATTTTTTAAACAAATTTTATTTGGTTTGGCTGCCATTTTGTTGCGCCATCTTGAATTCATACCACAATTTTACCAGTCTACTCTGCTTCACTGCCAATAAAATAAAAATCCATTACAGATTGAATATTTAAATAAATAAAAAAATTTATAAAAAATTAGAACCGGTTCAAAAAATGCACTAAAAAGTGAAAAATAATATTTTATTACATCTGGAAATTTTTACTCCACTCCAAACTTCTTCTTAACTATCTAACAACAAACATATGTTCATGTAATGAATGTTTTAATGTCTAATACCACGAGTATAATATCTTCCTGTCTTTATTAGCTTAGCGCCGACTACACATAGTAAAATTTTCCGGATGAAATAAAATTGTATTTTTCACTTTTTAGTGCATTTTCTGAAGTCAGTTTTATTTTTTTTATAAAAAGTTTTCTTTCGTCCTTTTTAGTTCTATTTATATAAGATTCATTGTAAAAGTCAACTTTAACAAATCACCACTGGGTCCACTGCATATTAAGTAACATCATTGTATAATAACATGTATGACAGAATGGTGAACGCATTAGTGAACTCATATATTGTTCAATGTAACATAGTGCAATACCGTTCAAAATAGCGCCATTCTGCCATTTTTTCAATATGCTTTCTATGGGACACCTCCGATAACATCCGTAAAATATCATAAACATATCATCGAAACGATCACGGAGTAATTGATACACATGCATAAAAAATACATGGAAGCGGATTTTCTATAATATATCATAACAAGAAGTTGAAGTTCCAGTTGTTTATTTTGGTATTAGGAATTTCACTGAAAACGAATCTTTTGTTAATTTTTTTCCTTAATGAAGTTGGCATTTTTTCTCTACGGATACTCTAGGGGATATAAGGTTTTACGGTAAAGCGTGCAACAAAAAGTTTATATTTTTAATAGATTACTCTGTATTTTATTTGACTATGAAATTATTATTATCCAGAACCTGAGCTATAAGGTTCACGCTGAAAACTCTGCGAAACATGTTTATATTCCGCCGAAATAAACTGGGAACCAATGTTGCGTTATGTTGTGATTGGCGAGTTCTGTATGGGATTTAGGATCTTGTTACTTAACTATAGAGATGGCAATAAAAATAAATTAATCGATTAATCAATAACCGTTTAATCGGTCGATCATAATAACAGCCATCATCAACAATGGCTTAGAAAATAAGATCATGAGTTTTATATTACGATAATTTTAGTATAGGTAATTTTGCTTGTTTGTAAATGTTTCTCGTAATTTGCCACCTAGCTATGTCTACCACAACTTAGCCAACTGCTCAAGGTATTACGCCTCTGGCGTTATTTAGCATTTGTCCTTGTATAACACGGGATTTCAGTTTCTGGTACAGTTGTTTTTATATAGACTCCAAGCTGTGTTGGCGCGGTTTCTTTACTGCAGACGTAACTAATGCTTTTTTTTAAATTTTATTACCTATAAGTTTAGTTTTAAAAAAGTAAACTGGAAATACACCAAGGCAAATTCCCTCTTTATCTAATTATATTTAACTAGATGAGGCAAAAAATTATTAGAAAACTGAATGTCCTTACTTAAAAATACTAAGTCTCAGTGTTAAACCGTCAAATCATTCAAATTAATCAATGTCACTCAATGTCAAAATCTGAGGGTTAATTTAATTATAATTATTTGAATTTGTTAATTTAAAATGGTAAAACAATTTAACGATGAAACTAAATATATAATTTTGAATGTTGTTTCATATTTTGAAGCCCAAAAAGATCATTGCGAACCCAAGGGAAAAATAGCGTGGGAGTAGCTGCTGAAGCACTGAAGATTTCGGAGGGAAGCATTTAGCGGCTAAGGAAATCAGATACATGTTCCGATGTGGCATATGTAGAAACGCTTTCGCAAAACATAAAGAAAATAAAACAAAATTATCTCCAGCTCCAGTATCAAAGTCTTTGCGCGAAGTAATTCAACAAATGTATTTCGAAAATGAATAATAACTATGAAACCGCTACACAAGCGTTTTTCCGAAGAATGATACGATTTATCCTGTATCTCAAGGTCCATTTATGCTTGGATTTATAAAATTAGTTTTAGATTTAAGAGATTAAATAACCGAAAATTCCTTGTAGAACTTCCATATATTCGTGACAGACGTACCTTTTTCGTCAGAAACTATATAAAAGAGAAAAGTGTGCAGATTTTTAAACTGGTGTTTCTTGGTGAAACTTGGATTTCTAGTTAGGGTATTAATAGAGAAACATTAATTTTTAGTTCCCTCGAACAATATATTGAAGTAGGATGTTTCGGGCTTTTTAATGAGCGATTTTGGCTCAAAAATTGTCGTGACCATCCCCCCTCATCATAAAAAAAGAGCGGTTTCGAGACAAAAATACATTTTATTGTCAATAGAGTTAAATATTTTACGAAATTTTTTAAATAGAATAAAAAGGGTGCTGCATCTTACAAAATGGGGCCACTTGGGCTATTAAAATTTTAATGAAATGTGTTGTTACCTGTGTGTATGTGTAGCAATTTTCGTATCGTAAATTTGCCGCAGATTTGAAATATACCACTCATTCCATGTCAATAGAAGGTTTTTATATAAAACAACGCCCATTTTTATCTAAATAGTTAAGACGCCCTTTTCAGATTTATTTTCTGAGCATCCTACATACAGGTATAATTGCAAAAACACTCTGAAATAAGAATACACGTGCATATTGTAATTAGAAAAGTTCTAGTCTTTTTTTTTTCTTGGTGTATTTCAAAGACTATATATCATACCGACAAGCTAGCACACTCATGCTGCACGTTCAACAAAAATTGTTTATACTCCGCCTCTCGCCAAGAGCAACCAATCAAATCGAAGGATTTAACTTACGTTTTCCTGACTGTTAAGGGCGCTGCCGATTTAACTTATGTAGAATGGGCGGATAATATCAAAATAATATTAACAATGTTTTGAAACCAATTGTTCCTGAAATGAGAAAGTAATCGGAACTGTTGACTTTTTCCAATAACCGATTATTTTTTGATTAATCGGAATGAAAAATATCGTATTTTTAACCGATTAATCGTAACAAAGTCTTATCTACTCTACTTCACTATTCGTAATAAAAGGAAATATTCATAACGAGGAAAGTTCTGAGTAAAGGAAATTTACCGTTTTTTCTGATTAAACTGTATTTCAATGTTGTCATTTTTCTTTGTATATTTAATCACGTTTTAATTATTTCCCTGCATTTTTGGTTAGCCCAGGTCCAGGTAAGAAGATATTTTGTTTTGATTTAAAAAAATATATCGAAATAAAATGTATGTCTCCGTACTATTTTTAAAGTGTTTAATTCTTGTTCTTCATCAACGCCATAACACAAAAATGCGTATGAAAAAAGTAAAAGATTATTACGAAAAAATTATTTTCCCATATAAATTTGAAATTATCGTCAATCTATGGAAATAAAAATCGGCACTTCGGATGAATTGGCATATCCCTAGCAATTTTTAATGTAATTTATAGGTACGCATGTATCTTATATGACCATAAATATATTACATCTTGAAAAGTATGCCTTACAAATAACATTATTTTGGTTTTAGAACTTTTCATCTTCTAGTTTTAAGGGCTAAGTTCCAAAAAAATTAAGAGTTTTAGTTTTAAGTGTCAGACTAACGCGTAGTTATTTACATCAAACATGATTCCGAAGAAAATATTGGAATATAAGTATAGTTAGTTTACTTTCTGCAAACGGCACTCGTGGTAGAAAGTCTAGAAAGTTGAATTTGCATTCGAACGTTTCCAGGTTCAACCCCTGACTTATTTTTACTTTTTTTAATCAAAATTTGTTATTTTGTATGTAACTGTATTGTACTTATCGACTACGTTTTTGGTTAGCTGGAGTGGCAGCCGACACTTCCCGAATAGATAACGAGTCGGGTATTTGCGAATATGACACCTGGATATTAGTCTAAGTAAGGTGAATATAGCTACTATGACACGATTTAAACCCATATCATAGAACCGAAGATAGGATGTTATGAAACTTGAAGACACCTATCAGATCCCAAGGGGAAGGTAACATAGAACGGAAGCCTTCACGTATCTCTTAAAATTGTTAGGTTGTTTATAAATGACAATAGATTCTCTAATTTTCCGTTGGCGTCTTCACATTTATGACATGTCGAATATGGGTATTTAGATATAGCAGACTGTACAATTTTCTTTTTTCTAATACATCGTTCATGTTCTTTAAGCTTTAATATGGATCTTCTAGTTTCGCCAATATAGACATCATCAAAGGAACGAAGAATTGCATGTACTCTATATTCTGTGGTATAAATGGAAGAGCTACACTTCCTATCGGTAACTTCTTATTAAGTTCCTATCGTGGAGTAGGATTATTATATTTTCTAATTGACCGGTCTCAGTGCAATATTCATTCCTTCTTAAACTTTGAGTCAGTTTCACTTTTTCCGATTGTACAGAATTTGGTCAAAAATTGAGAGGGCTCCGTAAACCAAATAATTAATAACTGATTGCTTCTGTGCTCGATGATGATGTGAATTTGCGTTTAGGTACCTGTTCGTATGTGTTGGGTTTCTATCTATAGAGGAAGCATCTCATTTTATTCTTCTTTTTCTATACAAGAATATCTAAAACGGGAATCGTGCCTTTTGATTCAATTTCCATTGTAAATTTTATATTAGGATGTTGATGATTCAGATGATTAAAAACACGGGGATAGTTTCTGGACTATGAGGTCATATTACAGAAGTATCGGCTACATATCTGAACCACAATTTTGGCTTTAATGGAGATCACTCTAAGGCTCCTTCCTGAAAGGCTTCCATGAAGATACTGGCTACCACAGATGACAGTAGAGATCCCATGGCTGCTCCTGAGGTTCGTTCATAAAAAGTTCCTTAAAAAACGAAATAAGTTAATGTGAGACAGGTTTCAATCAGATCTAAAAATGAGTTGTCAAGATTATTATGGTGAAATAGGTCTGGTTGAAATTGAAACACTAATAGACCCATTCGTATATAGCGATTAAACATCGAAACTGACTTACTTTCTTTGGTTTAGAGAGCCCTCGCGATTTGTGACCAAAATTCTTTACAGCCAGAAACGGACTCAAGCTTTAAGATAGAATAGATATTACATTGATAATATTAGACGGTTAATAATCTTCAGCACACAGAAGGAAACTGGTCAGTGTTGGCGATTGCCAACAGACATTATTCCTTTCCAAAAGAAAAGAGTATATGCAATTTCTTGTTTCTGTGGTGATGTCTATATTGGAGAAACTGGACGATTCATATCCACTAGGTTTAAGGAACATAAACGATTTGAACAAGCTGCTGTATCTGAACACCAACATTCCTCTGGGTATGCCATAAATGTAAAAGAAGTCAAAGAAAGTTTTTGTGTTCGGTCTCGGGATCCTATAAACGGAAAATTAGAGAGTCTTGAGAGTTTTTCATTATACACCCAGTGCCTTGATCCATCCTCTCTTTTCCATATGCCACCAGTTTTCGATCCCATGTGTATTTCACTATTGAAACACGCATTTGTCTAAAGGCTAAAGTCTAGGAAAACTTAATCAGTTCAATGTTGATTTTCGGGGCATTTTTCATAAGTTGGAACAAACAATCCAGAAAGAAAATATTAACCCGACTATGATATACAATATGGATGAGACAGGTATAACCAATGTCCAAAAAACACGAAAAATTATTGCTCACAGTGGAAAGAAACAAGTGGGTTCGGTAACAAGCGGAGAACGGGGATTCCATACCACAGTTGTCGTTGGTGTTAGTAGTACTGGTAACTACATTCCTCCAGCGCTTATTTTTCCGACCAAAACATGAATCCGATATTATACGATGGAGCACTACCAGGAACACTTAAATTATATAATAAACCAGCCTATATGATAAAACCACTATTTTTTAAATGGATTAAGCACTTTGTGGAAAACGTAAAACCAACCGCCGACAACAAAGCCCTCCTGATTTTGAATGGACATGCAAGCCACAAAGATTACAGTGCCTTACAGTTTGCAAAAGACAACAATGTAGTGGTTTTTTGTTTGCCATCACATTGCACCCACAGACTACAACCGTTGGATGTGTCAATTTTTGGTCCACTGGGTACCTACTATGATCAAGAAGTAACCAGTTGGTTGAAGGCTTATCCGGGAAGAACTGTTTCAATGTTCCACATTTCTTCATTGTTTGAAAAAGCTTACAATAAAGCAGCCACTGTTGGGAATGCCGTTAGTGGATTTAGAGCTCCAGGTATTTGTCCGCTAAATCCAAACATTTTTTCCGACCACCTCTTCGCACCTAGTTTGGTTACATCAGTCGAAGAAATAAACGGCGATGAGAATGATGGCAACATTAGAAATACTCAACCGGGGTGCTCGAAGGATACTGACTCTCCCAGCAAACCTAGTATTGACAATGATCCCGAAGTAAGAAATACATCGATAAATGATATTTTAGAAGAAATACACCCCAAACCTGTTTCCAAGAAAGCTGTCAAAAATTCAAGGAAGAACCCTACAACTGTTTTAACTATTTCGCCTTTTGTAAACGAATTAAAGGAAGCTGAGATTAAAAAGAGGGAGAAAGAAGCTAGAAAAAGTAACAGAGCGCGTGTACCAAGGCAAGTGTTTGATTATCCAGATGACGAGCCTGAACCTTTTGTTTTCTAACAAGCGTTATTTTATTTTTTGTGAGTTTATTTTGTTTTTGTCTATTTTTTTTTAAGATTATTAAATCTTAAACTAAACCAACTAATAATTATTTATAACTTTGTCCAAAGAATTTTACCAAAATCATTTTGTTCTTTGTGAGTTTATTTGTTGTTTTTTATTATTTTTACCTAAATAAACTTTTTTGGTTAGTTAAATGTTTGTTGAACTTTACATGTATGCAATACATTTTTGTAACAAATATATTGTGTTATTTTTACCAATAAATGTAATTTTTAGAGTGTATGTCATTTTGCCTACACGTGTATGTCGTTTTGCCTACACTCCGGTGTGCAAAATGACACTTTCAGGCTTATGATTCCAATGCTCAATTTTTAGTATAAATGTAAATTTTGAGCTATAAACTATTTTGAACAAACTCTAAGGGACTAAAGACATTTCCGGTACGAAAGAAAATGTTTCAACTGTCCTTGAAACCAATATATCATGTCAGAAACAAAACATATGTCATTTTGCCGTACACTCCCCTATAGCTTATTAGCTAAGGGGAGTATCGTAAAGAAGAACAGCTTTCTGGTTGGGTTGATTAAATTCTTCTCATATTTTTTTAATGTGAGGAATTTTTGCTGATTGCGTAAATAATTCATGTCAAAGCTACGGTGGTGGATTCCCTCCCAAAACCCCCAGGAACTCGATATAAGGCTTCGCGTTTAATTCCTAGGACTCTCATACGAGACGGATCAGTATCGAACACAGTCGCATACGACTTAAAAACAAATGGCGTCATACCAGGGAGGTCAAACCAATTTTCGTGAATAGTCTTTTTAACTTTTCATAGAAATCATAAATAATTTCTGATTTCTCGCGTCCTTTTTAAGTTTTTGCAAATGTTCGGGCTTTTTCAGAGATGGATTGGGATTTCGTTGCATAAATTAACGATACCATTCTTCCTCTGTAATACGATCTTTGAGAATCCCGCTTTTAAGTTTTTTGAATTTACATATTCTCCCACTAGTCACTTGTCACACGGGTGATTCACTCGTATTTGTAAGCAGGAAACTATATGATATTTTTTGTTATTGGTTAAACTTTTAGGAACCCCAGCCCCAATTTCGTCCTTTTGTTCGACTATAGATTAAACTTTGTGGAATCTTATAAAATTATTTAGCTATTAGCTTCCCTATAAGTTCTTCTCTTCTCTTTTATTCCTGACACCGCATTGGCCAAATCTTGCAAACTGTATTGTGGTGATTTTTAGTACACAATCAGTGGCGTGCAACAGCAAAATTGCACCGTTTACCAAGAACATAGCGATGTCCTTGCATGCTACTACAGTGTTGGGCCAAATGTTTTTTTAAAGTAAGGTAAAGTAAAGGAAATTAAATGTATTACAAAATTGCACTTTGATTATACTGTTGCCAGTAGTAAAAGAAGTTTTTTAAAATTTAAAATAATTAAAAACCACTTAAATATCAATTGTGCGGCAGCAAAGACTTTCAGATTTATCTATTATTTGCATAAAAAAACATTGATATAACTAACGTAACTGTTCAAAACAATACATTTTCTATTCTATGTAATCAACACTAAAGGTCTCTCTTCCTCCTTCAGCTATTGTGGTTTCGTCTGAGGCCATAAATCATTCTTGGACCAACGAATACTTTCCAGCCAGTCTGATGAGAGTCAGACCGCTGCATAAAGGACGCAAACTGGACGATCCCTGCAATTTTAACCTATAGTAAACCTCACACGTGTAATCCAATCGTAACACTAGATTATGGTTGCATACATACTTATAAATTTTCTATAAATTACCTGATAAACCCTAAAACATATATGCTAATCAATATTCCAACATTAAACCAATATTGGGGATGGGAAATTATGTTGAAATGTCCTGTATATAGTTATTATATTCCGGTATAGCTTCTTCGTTATAATATCCTTTTCAAAAGTGAAATATACAGTTCGAAATTTTCATAGATCTCGATTTCTAATTAATATAGCCCTAAAATAGTGCTTTAGTTTCTTTAAACAATTAATTGTGTTATTTGTAGCTGAAGGCTGTAGTAAATCACTTCTGTCTGTTGCAGAAGTGTAAGGCGATTTGCCAAAAGGATAAAGCATACCAAAGTGCATTACTAAAATTAGAATTAATTAGAAATGCTAAGTACGAATCCTCTAAAAACAGTACATCTTTAAAGTGCTTTTTGTTGCGGAAATGCGGACTATTAAATTAACAGAATTAAATGTCTGTTAGTTTAATAGATCATTTGCAATACGACGAGATTATTATTGCAATTCCCTTTATTTAAATAATAACCGCTATGAACCAACAAAAGAACATGAAAAAATATTATATTTGAATTTTTATAATTAGAAAATTTGTATAAAGTGCTTAAAAATAAAAAATAGCATTATTTAACAATTATCATTTAAACATATTTTGGTAGAAAGGTGTTGATTAAAACTAAATTATACTCTAATTCAACTATTAACTGATAATTGTAACAATTTATTCTTTATTTAGTACAGTTCTGATCAATATGTTAATATTACCAGGTCATCCTCATATGACCCTTAATTTTTGGTCGGAATTTAAAGTCAACCGGGTAAGTAGTACTTAAGCTATGCCCCGAACTGACAGAGAGACCGACAGACGGTTCGACAGAGTTGATAAAACATGTTTTTTGGCATCCAAGGACGCAAAAAGGTGAAGATATGTAAAACCTGAGAGGGTGATTTTTGTTGCCCCGTCTTGAATTAGTAACACAGTTTCACTAGTTGAGCCCTATAATTAGTTATGACACACAATTTGAAATCATTAAGTAGTTTTTTGTTTTTAGCTTTTTTCCGCAATTTTGGATTTGTACCAAAATTTTACTAGTTGATTCCAACAATACTTGATGCTTATGCAAAATTTGAAAAAATTCGACAAGTAGCTTTTTCATAATATTTTTTTAACATTTCACTAGGCCGCCATTTTGTTTTTGCCGTACTCGATTTTTACCAAAATGTTACCAGATCATCCCCATATGACTTTTAATGTTTTATCAAAATTTGAAGTCAATCGGGTTAGTTTTTAAGCTATGCCGCGAACTGACAGAGACGGATTTAATGAAACATATTTTTTGGCATCTAGGAACGCTAAAACGTGAAGATATGTAAAATCTGAGAGGGTGATTTTTTTCACCATTCCAAACATTTTATTTGGCCGGCATTTTGTTTCTCCATCTTGAATTATTACTATTCTTCTAATTGATCCCTATACAAATTGCACACCATTTTAAAATCAAACCATCAAGCAGTTTTTCAGTCTGAATTTTTAAATATTTTATTAAGCCGTCATTTTGTTCCGCCATCTTGGATTCCTACCAAAATGTTACCAGTTGATTCCTTGAAGTTTTTGCAAAATTTCAAATAAATTAGATGAGTTCTTTTTGAATAATATTTTTTTTTAACATTTCACTGAGCCGCCGTTTTGTGTCGCAATATTGGATTTTTACCAAAATGTTACCAGGTCATCCCCATATGCCTCTTAATTTTTGACGAAAATTTCAAGTCAATCGGGTAAGTAGTTTTTTAGCTACGCCGCGAACAGACAGACAGACCGACGGAATTGAGAAAACATGTTTTTCGTCATCTAGGGACCCTGAAGAGATTGATTTTTTCACAATTACAATACTTCCCTTTTACGAAGGAGTAACTAGAAAAATGAATTACATTTTTTGAAATTCCTCTACTTCTATTTGAATGGTATTTTCTTTACAAAATACACAGATCTCTGGAAGTATCATTTGATACAACGATTTCGAATAATTTGCACTTCTGACATCTAAATCTGAATTCCTAACTTTCAGTCTAGTGAGTATTTATCTGTTCGTGAACATTATTTTCAAGGGACAATTGAAGTACCTAATAACAAAAATAGCACAACGCATTTTTTATGTCCAATAAATCCAATGCCATAAGAACTAAAACATAACTTTGAACAATACGAAATATCATGTCTATTGTCTGTACATACAAGGCATATCAACAAAACTAAAAGATGTTTAAAATTTTATCACTGTTTCATATTAATGAAGCGTTTCTTTTTTTTTTATTAGGAATATGCCAAATTTTATCTGTATGTTTAGCAATACCCTCTATAAAGTCTCAACTAATTATTAACCAAAGATCTATCTAATAACTAATTAGATCTTTCATATTAACTACCGACCTTGAATTGAGCGTTTTAACTCACTGTTAAGTATACTGTTACATTAAATAATAAAATTAAGAATACTTAGTGTAACAAATCACATCTTTAAGAAAAAAATCAGAAAGCTATTAATATATAAATTAGTTCTATATTTTTCAGTAGCTAAACTTGCTGAAGAGCATTATCAGCCGAATTTATATTATCATTTAAGAAAGATAAGGAATCTGGTACACGGTAAGGTAACGGTGCAATACAGCACATGTAACATCCCCTTAAAAAAATTAGACACAAGGGGTCTGAAGACAATGCCTTTTGAAAAGTTTCAGGCGCAAAAATCACATCCAATAGGAGAGCTGCATATGTGTGTTCCCCTACCAACTAGTATAATGCATGGGAATCGCTGAACTGACAATACAAACGCGGGAATCGGAATGAATCAAACACAATTTAAAATTGGTACGGGACGTTTTTTTAATGTGAAGCGGTGCGATAATTATTTTTGTGTGCATTTTTTTGGTATATTATTTGTTACTTAGTGACTTGAGAGCGACATAAACAATAAGAATAAATAAACAAGGATAATCAATATTAATCTACAAGCAAGTTACCTATAGGTGAGTATAATTTTTGAAAACTGAAAGATTGCAATTTTTAGTTAAGAATATTTCAATTGTAAATTTCCCACCTAAACCCCCTGTGTTTTAAAGTTGTTGACAAGAAGTTTTCAGATGGTACTTAGACTCTAACCCAAAGTACCATTCAGAAATAAAAATAACTGTGATATTAATAATGCGAGTTAAAATATCAGTAAAATGTATATCAATTCAGTAGGCATAAATATTAAAATTATACGTGTTCGATCTTGCTTTATTAATAATTAGTTTATTTTAATTTAAATTGTTAAACCCGTTTTAATCGTTTTAGGTCAGAGCAATTACGGTTTGAAAATGAAAAACAATATTTGTTTTTAAGATTAGACTGGTGGCAAATGGCAATCGATCGTTCGTGCATTGAAAATAATTTCAAATTGTTAGCATCTCATATTCTAGAAACGTTATCTAACTTTTTTTTGCTTGGTCATCTCTAGAGCTAGAGCAAAGTGTTATTTTGAGCATAAAATCCAGAATTTTCAGCCTCATTTAGGTACTTCTATCAGACTCTGAGATATTTCCAATGGTGCTAAACAACGGTCCCTGGTAAATAATGGCATGAAAAATAAATAGTAATAATAATAATAAATAAATTAAAATTAAAATTAAATTATCACCAAATAATTATATGCGTTATAGACAGTTTATTGAAAATAAATAATCCTAAATTTCTGATAGGACAATAATTATTATTAACCACCTTTAGTATAGTATGACTTATTGAGTTACGAGGGGGTCAAAACTACGCTTAGAAAAAATTATGCTTAGAGCTGCGAAGTTTAAAAAAACTTTCTAGTGGCTAGATTTATACTTTATATACGATATATTCAAAATAAAGACGCTTTATACAGGGTGAATAAGCCAAGTGTCACGCCCCTGTAAATTGTTAAACCACTAGGAATAGCGAAAAATCTTAAATAAAAAATGTCTTTGGAGCTTAGCAATCCATATTTTTTTGCGCGGTAACTCTTAGCAATCTATATTTTTGCGCGTTAACTCTTAATCTACAGTATGCTTCAAAAAAGTGGGCGAGGTCTAAAAACATATATCTAAGTAAGAACTTATGTTTTTTGTTTAATTTTTTTATTAGTCATGTAGTAAAATTTGAGGGTTTCTGAGATATTAATGTTTAAAAATTGTAAATTAGACTGTGGCATAACATAGGTTTTGGTATTTTATTGTTAATTTTTTTGTAGTACCATAATTGTCTTGTACTGTCGTAAGAAAAATACTAATTGATGTCAATGAATTACTGTCAGAATCAAAAATTTTACATTTCAAATTTCAAAAAATTCCAAGAGGAAGACATCCAACTCGTGAAGTTTTAAGAAAAACTTTACATCGGTTTAGCTGTTACCTTTTCAAACAAAAGGAGTATATAAAATTCCTTGCTCCACTGGAGAAATGTATGTGGGAGAAACAGGAAGACTTAAGGAACATGAACGACGAAAAAGAAAAAAATTGTCCAATCTGCTGTAGCTGAACATCAGCATACTATAAATGTAAAAGAAACCAAGCTTCTAGCATCGGTTCCAGGATTTTATAGACGAAAAATTAGAGAAACTATTAAAATTTTTAAACATCCAAAAAAACTTCAATATAGATACGGGTTACGGTCTACATCACACGTGGAAACCGATCTTAACAGAGAGTCACGGTTCGGCGAGCACGGGTTGGGTATAAAAGCTCGCCTGAATCTCTCCCAGCTCATTCAGTGTTCAGATCTCGTAGAGTAAAGATCCCTGAAGATGCCTCCTGCACTCGAAATCTAATCCCAAGAATTTCTTAACAGATGGTATTGTAAATAAACTGGCAAAACTAGCACATTGTCAGTTTAATAATAATTTTGTTGATTATTAATTTTAAAGATTTTTAAAATAATTTTCATTTAAGGCAATTATCTTCCTTGCCTTGCTGTTTTATCTCCCCTTTATTTTTGGAACAAATGGAAAAACAAGAAAATTTGGCAAAATTCGTGACTAAAAATTTCAAGATGACTGAATAAAATAAATTATGGAAATTGAACTAGTACATTTTTATAAGGTCTTTTCAGCTCTAATTCATACACAAAATATAAGGAGGTTAAAATTATTCATTTAAAAATGGCGGCTTTTTGTAAATGCGACAGAACCTAAAGAAAAAACTCAAGTATTTTATTCCACAATTGATTCTTAATTGAAATGTTCTTATCAGTCTTCTAATTTTTAATAAATTCTAGTTTTCTCTTTTATAAAACATCCTGTTACTGAAAAAGTCCTATACTTGGCCCACACACTTTGAATTAAGGATCACGTAAAAGTATAAAATACTACTCTGTTTCAAGAAAAGGGTAACAGATAACTACAGTTTTTATCTTCATGAAGAATCACGCACAAACCTTATGGACAACCGGCTTTAAGTCAAATTCGCTATATTTTTTATATAGTGTTGTTTTTGATCTTCTGAACAAAAGATGCCAGGGATACGTTAAAACAGGGCGAGCCGTTTTGGAAATATAGCCCTCCGAAGGGCTTTTGGAGGGAACGTTAGTAGTGCCACAAATAAATAAAATATTAGTTAGCACTTGCGAAAGTGACAAAAAAACACACTGTTAGCTATGATAGGAAGTGCTATATATTACACGCGTATTGAAAAACAATTTTCATCACCTGTTTTGAAAAATGGTTTTCGTTTGTTCCACCGTATTAGATCCCTACCAATATTTTACCAGTTTCTACCTATGACACACTTGATTTTTGGACATAAAATAAATAAAATTGAATAAACGGTTCTCACAATTTTTTTTAAACCGGCATGTTGAGTTCGTATTAATTTATTCCTATATCACATTTAATTTTTGATTTTTTAAAAAAATTTTATTGGTACGCCATTTTGAATCCGTACCATAAAAGGTGATTTTTTCACGATTACAAACTCTAATTTGTTTCGCCATCTTGAATTCATAGCACAGTTTTTATCAGTTCGTCTCTATATCATATTTAATTCTTGAAAAAAAGTAAAATCGAGCAGTTTTTCGGGCTGAATTTTTTAAATATTTTATTAAACCGCCATTTTGTTTCGCCATCTTGGAAAATATTACCAGTAATAATTGTTTTAACATTTCACTATGCTGCCATTTTCTTTTGCCATCTTTGATTCATATCAAAATTTTACCGGATGATTTCCACGTAATAAATTTAAGGTAAATTGAATAAGTAGTTTTTAGCAATATTTTTTTAACATTCCACTAAGCCGCTATTTGATTTCGCCATATTGTATTTGTACCAAAATATAACCATTTCATCCCTTTTTCATCCTTTCATTTTTGGCCAAAATTTAAAGTCAATCGGAAAAGTAGTTTTTGAGCTATGCCGCGTACAGACACACCGACGGAATTGAAAAAAACATGTTTTTTGGAATCTAGGGACCCTAAAACGTAAAAATCTGTAAAAACCTGCGAGAGTGATTTTTTTACGATTATAATAATCCCATTTTACCAGAGAAGTAATAAAATATGTATGCATTTTATTTTTTGGGCCAGAAAAATTACATACTCCGTGGCCAAACTGACTCAGTCCGACATTGCTTAAAGGAAGTCCCTTTAGCACCATCACCTTCCTCTATTTCGTAAGAATAACAGCAGATGAGCGATGTTCACAGGGACGATGGAAAACAGACCAATGCCCCTAGGTGCTGTTGCTCCGGTAAGCCACTTTCTCCCTCTCACCATTATAGAGGACATTGTTATTTTAAAACTATTGTTTATTATAAAAATTGATTTTTTTAAATTAGGAAAATTGGAACTGCACGACTGTCTCCTCTGTTTCCCGAATTAATTGTATTCAGTTCAATGTCCTAAGCGTGCAAAACCAATATTTTTAATGAATGTTAACTTCTGAAATTAAATAATAATTACTGATTTAGCATAAAATTTATACATGCTACTTTTTGTGCTCATCAATCACTTAATGTACATAATAAAACCAAACAGCTAGCTCATCCGTTAAAAGAAAGTTTTTTACGGTAAAATAATGTTTTGGTTGTAAGCAGAATGGTCAGCAATAGAGAAAAGTTTATAGATTTCAATTAATTTAACACATTATATTAAAAGTGATGAATTGTGTCAGCCAACCATAACAAAATCTAAGATAGATGAAATGATCGTTAAAAGTATACATTTATGGAAATCGCAAAAAGGATCTTTCTTAGTTATATCTGGATGGATTTCCTTACGCTTTTCTAGATCTTGGTTGTTTTTCTACAATTTCGTTTATCATAGTCGCTAGATGCCGAAAAAACTTTTTACTCATTTCCGTAGGCATGTATATCTATTAATCTTTTCGCTACTTAAAAAAATACTTACCCAATTAATTTTAAATTTTCCACAAAAATAAAGTGTTAATGGGTTATGTGGGGTCACGAGAAGGCCTTCTGAAACTAAATCCGATACTAGCGACAAATTAGGGATCTACTCATTTCGTACAGCAAAACGAGTCCACATACTTTTTAATTAAAATTAACTATCAAAGTAGATCCTTATGGTGTAATGCAAAACGACCTTGGTTAACATTATTAGCCCACATCAACCTATCCCGTGACTTGGGAAAATTTCATTGAATAATCTTGAGAGAATTGATTAAACGATAGTGGTATTTAATATTGCCCCATACGCTAAGAAGCAACTTCTTAATATTACAAATTTTTACATTGCAAAATGCAGGTACCCAAATTCTTGAAATTCTAGGACAGTTTTTTCCCATATATGGTTGTTTATTTGACAAATACCTACACACACAAAATAATAAATTCAGTTAATCTCTAAGTTTTATCATTCAATTCTAAGCAAGTGTTAGTATTTTGGAACTTATTGGAACTGCATTAGCAGTAATGCTTCCTAACGAAGGTGATCCAGATATTCCCATGAAAGAATATGATTTCAACAAGATAGTGCATCACCGTATTTTGGTATGAATATTCGAAGGTACTTGGTCGAAATTTTTCCAAATCGGTGGTTAGGTCGTTGGGGTCCCACTGAATGGCCATCAAGGTCTCAGGACCTTACACCAATGGATTTCTTTTTTGTGGGGGTATTTGAAGGAGAGATTGTTTAAAAATAGACTAAAAGGCGTTGAGGACCTACAAGACAGAATAAGGATAGAGTGCAGTTGATAGTATTTATTACAGACTCGGTGCATGTTAAATAGAAGGTGGAGATCATTTTCAGCATTTGTTACATTACCCGAATCTAATATTAATTTTAAGTAAAAAACTTATGTGGACTTGTTTTACTGTAACCAAATAAGCAGACCCCTAATTTGTTGCTAGTATCGGAGTTAGTTTTAGAAAACCTTCTCATAGACCCCCCCATGACCTAGTTTGTCATTTGAAAAAAAAAGTTGGGGTGTCTACAAATTAAGGGGTTGCACGTTTTTCCATGTCGAAAACTAAAATTTTAAACCTCGCAGTGTAGTAGATATTCAACTCATACATTTTCAAGCTCAACAAATATCTAGAATAGAACAAAGAAAAATGCTAGTAATGAAATAACATCAATGCACGTCACTTCCTTGCCAAATGAAGTAATGAATGAACTCGATATTTTACGACTGGATGCTTTAACATTCATTCTTCTACTCTTAAAACGTGTTTCAAAACTATTATTCATGATTTAGTTCCTTTTTTTATTCCATTGAAATTCTCGGCAAGGTAAATCATTATCATTACCAGGTGGTGACGCTTGTTGGCAATTGTTATTCATCTCGAGCTGTGTCATCAAATTAAGAAAGAAATCGAGAGTGGATTCGTGAAGATTAAATCATTATTTAGGTGAATTTAAAATTGATGTTAAAATTTAAGTGTTGAGAAACGATGGTGTATACAATTATTCGGTACCTAAAATTTAATTAGGTATAGTTTTTTACAATTTTACATTTTTTACAACAAACTATACCAATTGTGAATGTGCGACTTACATTTAATGCATTTTAAGAACAAATCGCAAATAATATTTTAAACACGGATCGCAATTAAGGACATGTGAGCACGAAATTTAATTTTATATAAATATTTTCAGGAATCGGGGATTCAATGGGGGTAATTAGCCTCCCTCTCCCCCCATTAATTTTTTTTCTAGCAAGAAACTAGTGTTTAAATAAAATATTTTAAATCATGCAACAGTACAAATATAAAATACTACGAATTAGGTAACCTATATAAAAATAGGTAAATTGTTCCAAAATTGTCCACCATATTGGATTCCTACCAATATTTTACCAGTTTTTATCTATGCCACACTTGATTTTTGGGCATAAGTTAAAATAAACTTAATAAGTAGATTTACACTGATTTTTTTAATACCGCTATTTTGTTCCCTCATATTGAATTCCTACCAGAATCCCTATATCAAAATTTGAAGTCAATTGAATAGGATTTTTTACGTTTACTTTGTAAACATTTTATTTGGCAGTAATTTTCTTCCTCCATCTTGAATCCGTACCACAATTTTACCAGTTTATCTCTATATCACACTTAGTGCTTGCTCAAAATTTGAAATTAGTCTAATAAGTAGTTTTTTCAGACTAATGGTTTATTATTTTGTTAGACGCCGTTTTGTTTTGCCATCTTGAATTCGGGCCAAGAGGTTAGTATTTCATTCCTACGTAACACTTGATTTTTGTGCAAAATTTGAGGTAAACTGAATAAATAGTCTTCTAATAATAATTTTTCTAGCATTTCCCTAGGCGGACATTTTGTTCTGCCATATTGAATTTTTACCAAAGTGTTACTAAGTTATTCCCATATGACTTTTTGCAAAATTGAAGGTCAACTGGCTAGCTAGATTTTTAGGTATGCCGCCAACGGATAGCCAGACGGACAGACGGACAGACCAACCATATAGAGAAAACGTGTTTTTTTTCATCTTGAATTCGTAATACAATTCTACCAATTCATCTCTATATCACACTTAATTTTTACACACAAATTTGAAATCAATGCAATAGGCACTTTTTTCTGGCTGATCTTGTAAGCAGCCATTTTGTTTCGCCTGGATTCGTACCAAAATAATACCAGTTGATTCCTACGTAATATTTGATTTTTGTGAAAAATGAGGTAAATTAGATAAGCAGCTTTTAATAATATTTTTTTTAACATTTTACTAGTATTACGGTATCTAGTACTTAGGTCTTCGGCTTTCGTGGTCCGCTCATAGATAAAAAAAAGCCTAATCATATTATTGATTGGTTAAAACTCTGCTAATCTATAGAAACCACCTGTGTTTGACAAATCAACCGAGAAAATTGTAAAAGTACACTTGTAATGGTACTTGTTTGCCATTTTGTTTTAGACGCATTCAGGGATATTAAGGGTTGAAGGATTTTCGCAAAACTTTATCAGTTTAAATAAATCGTAGTGATGATAAGGGGATGGATTTTAAATAATTATTACAATGCAAATAATTAATCTTTTAATAACCTAAGAATACATAATATTAATGTACTCCTAACTCAAATCGGAGAAGCATTGGGCTAAAAACACTTTAAAAAATAATTACAAGCAAGTTAACCAAAGGCAAATGTTTTTCGAATTTTTAAACCGTAATTGCCCTGACGTAAGTAGAATATGCCTTTGCAAATATTTACTGCTATGTTATAAATGTAAAAATCCTCTTCTATGTTTAATTAGCAACAACTATTATAGCTATCGTGTAAGATAACTGGAGCTTCGTATTTATCGACTAGTATTATGTGAGTACTCTTAACGATCCTTTGAGGGAAGCCATCTCGCATAACTTAACCGCATAACGGACATTTTTTAGTTCAATTTGTCACAGAAAACTATTATTGCAAGAAATGTAGTAAATCTTAGTATAATGGCTAATTAGCGTAGACTTAAACGACAGTATTATACAATTAGCAAGAAAATGTTCTGCCTTTAGCATGAGGTCATTTTACGAATAGAACAGATAAATTAAGTAATTAAGTTCATTAACTGGGGAACATAAGTCAACTCAACTCAGGTAGATCAAATTAGATAAATATGGGATACCCTTTCTTAAAAGTATGGGTTAGGGGGCGATTCGCCCCCTCTTTTTTTTAAGAAGAGGCTGCCTCCCCCTCTTAAACGTACCTACAAAAAAAGGGGAACATATTCATAATGTCGTCAGGCACGAAAGTAAGGAAAAATATTGGTGGAGCGGAGTATAACAGGTTTTCAACTTTGTCAACACAATATTCATTCATTTACATAAAAATATAAAATGTTTAACATATTAAAATGCACTTAACGATTTAATATTTAATAAACTATAGAAATGTATAAAAATAAGTTTCAAAATTCTTTTTTCTTGTACTAGTAGCTCAGATCAAATAAAGAACTAGTTGTAACTCTACCAGATGTTTTCGTAAAGAAAAAACTGCGCTTTCCCTGGTGTTTTTTTTGTTTGAAAATATCGATGGCACAGAAGGGAATCCATCAGTCTGATTTTTTCTACTTTCTGACTTTTTTTCCCAATTTAGTTTCGCACATAGCCATTTATTAACACGTATATACTGTCTTTTCGGATATTTTTATTATGTGCCATTTTGTTGTTTCATATTGGATAAACTAAACAATTTCTACCAAAGCCACACTAGATTTTTGGGCATAATTTTAAATATCGATTACATTGATTTTTTTAGAGCACCATTTTGTTCTGCTATGTTGAGTTTGTACAAGTTTATTCTTATATCAGATTTAACTTTTAATACATTTTATTTGACCTCCATTTCGTTCCATCATCTTGAATTCGTACCACAATTTTACAAATTTATTTCTATGCTTGCATAAAATTTGAAATCATTCTAATAAGCACTTTTTTCCATGATGATTTCTTAAATATTTAATTAGGTCGCAATTTTGTTATGTTATCTTGGGTTTGTACCAAAGTGTTACCAGTAAAGTTATATATAACACTTAATTTTGTGCTAAATTTAAGGAAAACCCTTGATTTTTGATCGAAATTTGAAGTCAATCGGGTAAGCAGTTTTTTACCTATACTGCGAACTGACATGCAGACAGACAGACATATCAGCAGACAGACCGACGGAATTGAGAAAAAATGTTTTTTTGGCATCTATTCAAGATATGGTAAACTTGGGAAGGTGATTTTTTTCACGACTAAAAACATTTTATTTGGCCGCCATTTTGAATTTGTACCACAATTTTACCAGTTGATTTCTACGTAATACTTGATTTTTGTGCAAAGTTTGAAGTAAATTGGATAAAAACTTTCTTAGTCATAATTTTTTAATAACCCATTAGGCCGCCATTTTGTTCCACCACATAGGATTTTTACCAAGATGTTACTAGGTCATATGATTAATGTTTGACCAAAATTTGAAGTCAGTCGGGTAAGTAATTTTTAAACTATACCGCGAACAGACAGACAGACATAGAGCATGTAGAGACCCTAATTATAAAAATAATTATTTAAATTAAAGAAAACTATATTTTTGATTTTTTTTAATCAATAAATAAAATAGAATTACATATTTAATAAATAGTTTTTAGTATCATTTTGAAGAGAATAAAAAACCAACATTAAAAAAAATTGAATATTCAATTGGTCAAAAATATAAACGACTCAATTTGCAAATTGAATGCAGTTTTTAGCCGTTCTATTAGATACTAAGAATTAAAATTTCGTATGCTTATTAGTGACCATTAAAAGTATCTTTTCGCAAGTTTTTGTAAAAAAGTAAATTATAAAAAAAACACACAGTTTTTGTTGTTTTGTGGATTACATATTGTTGTTGACAATTAAACGCCTTATAATATTTACTTCATAATAGAAGTTTTTTACAAAATATATCAACCAAATTATTTTTATATTTGTTCTAAATGATTTTAAAGCAATCCCGTTTTAAAGCACTTAAACACTTTATCTTATAGAGGCATTTCCATTAAAACTATGCTGCAAATTGCTTAATGTTAATTTAGTAATAAGGTTCAATCTACAAAATGGCTCAAAAGCGCAAATTCGTTTAATAGGGATTTTTGAGCTCTATTTATTCAAGTATGATGCATGATACCCATTTAAAAGAAATTATTTAATTAGTTAAATACTCGCGAGCTACCGGTAGCCAATCAATTGTGAATATATTCCCTATATATGTCAGATTTAGAAATGTGTTCAGTGTTTTTTGAAGTTTTTTGTTTTAAATATATATATTTTTGAAAGAATTGTCGGGAGGACATATACTCGCTTTATTCACTACTTTACATTTCAATTTTATTCTATCCAAATCGATAAAAAAAACAAAATAAAAAAAAACATTTTTTAAAACATCAATATCACCTGGTTTCAGTGTCCTCAACTTCAGGAAATTTTCCCTTTTGAGGGAAGTTTAGAACAAGAAAAGGAAAAAGGGATTTTTTAAACAAATATCTCGATTATTAAGGAATTTTTCAAGATATGCAATATACTATCAAAAACATTTTAATTTTAGAGGATTTTAATTTAATCACTCAAAATAAGTCTAAACAGTATACGAAAAAAGTTAATATTACTGTTATTTGAAAATCAGGAATCCCGAATAGCAGAAACGACCTGCGTCAGGATGGGATGATTCCTTAGATTAGGAAGATACTATACTAACTATTGGTTTAAATTATAAAAGATGAATGAAAATAGTGACAGTGAAGGCGAATCATCAATCAACCATCCTAAGAAAAGAAAAAAAATCTACACAATATAAAAATGCACTTATTTAAAAATAAATAGTTGTAGTGATTTATATTCTATTTTAACATTTTTTATGATTTTTTAAAATAAATTTGGTTCTCCCTTAATAAAGATTATACTTACTTAAAAATATGATTGGGAACCTTTTTCGACGATAACGTCAAGGGGGAGCTGAAGTGGAACCGATCAGTGGCGTATTAAAAGTGAGGCGTTGGGAGTTAAACCCCACCCCAAAGCGACTTTTATTTAAGCTAAAATGATAGAAATAGTATAAAGCAGGGGTTCTCAAACTGTGGTACGCGTACAATTGGTGGTACGCAGAGGTTCTCAAAGTGGAACGCAAGATATACGCTTTTTTTACTCGTACTTAAAATAATATATTATATTATATTTGGTGGTACGCGACTGCGGACTGATCCATGATACACCTGAATGGTACGTGAGAAAAAAAGTTTGAGAACCCCAGCTGTGAAGTAAGGATCTTTTTTTTCGGGTTTGGCGGATAACCCACTCACTCCCCCAGAGCCAGCGGTTCTTATAGCTAAATAAAGTAATCACCTTTTTTTTCTCATATTATTAACGCTTATTACGTCCATTTATGTAGAAAACAGGGACTGAAGAACTTTTTTTTGCTGGAAATTGTCATAATCTCTAAACCCCCCAGAAACAATGTTTATATACACCACTGAAAACGGTTTAAGCAAGGTTTTTGTGTTAATACATTTTCAATTAAATAGTCACCGCTTACGCACTCTCCATCAGAACTATTTTAAATTGTTTTGCATTTGCTCTTTTTGTCCCAGCCGTTAAATAATAATAAATCATTATTAGATAATTAAGCAAAAACGTGTTTATAAATTTCTATTTACATTCCTTTTTCACTTATCCGATTAGTGGGAATTATTTGCAAATAAAATACACCACAGAAACGGAAATATTTAACACGATTTCCAATAGTTGGATGGACGTTTGGGTGGATTTAGCAACCGTGCAGCGGGTGTCACGGCCAGGTGTGCACGTGTAGGGCACACGAGTCAGTATTCGAGTATTTCACCAACCCTAACGAATTACCAGTGACGTAGATTTCTCCACCACGCAAAAGGGAAACGCTAAGCTTTTATCTGGTTTAGCGTTAATGTTTCTGCTTAGGAAACGGAATATTGAATGTTTTTTTTGGAATTTCATGTTTTTATAAATATTATATTTACAGCGAGCGATAATTATGAAAACAGTTGTCTTAAATTAGTGGTGCACCAAGGAGGTCAAGTATTATGTATTTTGAAAAAGAATTCGGAGAGTACACAGCAAGAACCGGCTAAAGTCTCATGTTTAAAATTTTGAGAAAACACGTTTTGAAGTATATAAGATCACAAACCGGAAAAAAAAAATACATTTATTGAGAAAATACGCAAGAATAGAAAATGCCAAAATAATAAAACACGCGAACTGCATAATACTTAAATCAACTGCCTAAAAAAACCACAAATGAACTTATTTCAAGGGGTACTTTAACTGCGGTTTTAATTGAATAGCACACACCAAAGTGAATGGCTTGGCCAATATGATACGCACTGAGCCAAATACGCGGATAAAAACTTTGTGTTTGTGTGACGAGTCCAGTTTCGTCAGACTGGTATATTTATTCGACGGGTGAAATCTACAGGCTTTAACTTGCCAAATTTAGTTCCCTAGTTTGGGGACGTCATTAAATTGGAATGTTTATTTGCGTTTTTATCTAAGGATTCCTAAAAGAACGCTAGCCAAACTAAAACCGAGATAAAAATATTTGTATCATTAACATGACAACTTAATCAGACACATATCATCAGGTTATCCGGTAGGTGAGTCAGAAAAATCTAGCAAAACTGTCCCACCGAGCATAGTAAGACGCCAACAAAATTCGTACGGATCAAAACGGTCCAATTTATTAGCAATAGGCCCCGATATGTTGCACCGAGCTGATTCTTGATTCTTTCCATGTATGCTTAATTATTATAATTTGGTACTAAGCATGTTTTTAGTCTGTTTGAATATTTTGTTATAAGTATGAATACAATCTTTCAATTCTTTCCCTTTACCCTTCTTTTACTAGACGATAGTGCGATATTGTCGTAATGCTATATACAGCAAGCCGTGCGTTTGTATATATCGTTCTCAAGTTCATCAAATTACAATTTGATATATTAGAAAAAAAATTGGTCACCACCTGCCTCAAGAATATCTTTTGCTTGAAATTGCCATTTATTTTCTCACGTATGCAACGCCGACGACTTTTCCTTAATTCTGATATCCTTTAATTTTCGATGATTATGATTATGAGGCTAGAGCAGGACTGTTAAGTTAAGAACTGTATAGGGGTGTTAGCTAATCACTTTTGGGTGAAACATATAAATCAAGAAGTAAAGTTTATCAAAAAAACCACTTGGTGATCCTGGGTTCTAAAGAGGAATAATTGCTCGGGATATCGGTAGTCATCTCTTACGTTTTATCAAAAAATATAAACAAATCTATAATGACTGGATTGCTTTTCTGACTGGTAGAAGTCTTCAGCATGCCAAACAACAATGGAGAGAACGCTATAGATTTTCATGTACATTAGGTTTAATTCAACTCACCCACTTAGGTACCATCACAAAACCGTCACAATATGGGGATGATTGTTTGAACAGAAAATGCTTTTTGTAATGCTAATGTGTAATCTACATGTAACACAAAACGAGAATTTTACTAGCGCGGATGCACGTTGGAATGGACATGTTCATGGCACCAGAATTCTAAAAAGATCTGAGATATATCATTATACCTCAAGACCTGACATGACTGCCCAGTTCCAGAAATAGTGTACAATAGGTTTTACGCCCAAGAAAGAGTTATAATAGAACGATGTTTTGGACAGTTAAAGAATTTTCTATTTTGCAACATCAAAATCGATGTATTTAGAAAAAGTACCGTCAGTAAAGTGATTCAGGTTACATAATATGACAAAATACTGAAGAGGACATAAATGATGATGAAGAGTTTCTTCAGCTTTATGACGTTCAGATGTGGATAAAGTCAGCAAATTAGAGAGACTGTTAAAGTTACTATTTTTTAAATATATTTAAAACTAATTACCAACTATACAATTAATAATAACATAAAATACAATTGTTTATGTATTTAAAATTTGATTTAGGGTTTCCTAAGTTCAACAGTTATCATCGAAAAAGCAATTACTAGCATAATAGTTTCCTCCTTTTAGCCTTTTAATAATTAACTATTCACTTATATCGGCATTCTTCTCAACTGTAATTGTGATCAATACAAGCCTTGAAAACTCTAAAGTAGAGTGTTTATTAGTTTTTCCGTTTCAAAAGTCTGCCTCCTTGATAGGTGTGAAGTTAGCATCGTGGCCATTTTCTCTCAACCTGTTGAGTGCTACATGCACGTTTGGAGACTTCTGTAAAATCGGTATAATATTTTTTTAGCAGGCATAGTCAGAAGAAATATCTCTACTCATACAAATTTAAGCAGCACCAGGCGTTTTTACTAACGTTGGATTTTTTTTCTGAATCCATACATTTTTCAAAATAAATGGAAAATCTATTTTTCATATAATTTATAGTCTGAGCGCTGTAGCAAAGGATATTAAACATATGTAATTGTTAGTGTTTATTATAGTACATAATTGTTTATGGTAATAGAAAAAGCTTATTCACTCGATTTGTAGCATCAGCAATTGCTAAATGCATGACCTTTTACTAAAAGCAATTGCTTCTGTTGATACTTAATGCTAAAAGTAAATGCTTCTTCTTTTTCACCCATTAACAATGCTGAAAGAGCATTTAATTATTTTATAGATACACTTTCTAATTATAAAGAAAAGTGAAATATATTACAATTTTTATAACAAGTATAAAGAAAAAACATGTACATATATAATCTGGGTTATCTGTATGGAGTTCGTTACTAGGAAATTCTGATTAAATGCCAATTTGCAAGTTGCAAGCACACATATAATAAAAAAACTGAGAAAACTGAAAATAATTTACTCTTTAAAGTTGTTCTTTAAAATAGTTAACTTCTCAAAATTTTATTATTTTTTCATTCGACTTAAATTAGTTAAATTTCCATTCTGGTACGCCAATGAGAGGTACCCTTACTGTTATGCATATGCGCCCGTATTCACCCATATAAAATGAAAGTGATTCGCAGCTGTTAAGAATGTCTCGTATGCGTTTCGATTAAAAATGAACTATTTTGGGTGCATCATGTCTATTATCTGTCGCTGACCGCTATAAGTGAAAATATAAATATGAAACAACTAAATGCATAAATAGCAGAACTTGCATAAAAAACGTAATTAGGAAAGACAATCTAAGGATAGTTTGTCTCCTTTCGTAATTTCTTTACAAATTTAAATTAAAAAAATATTTTTGCAAACTCCGTTTATTTTTAATAATAATACCAGTTATAAAGCGTTTTACGGTAAATTTGAAGTTAAATATTTCGAAAACAAAATTTGGTATCGGCATGCGCTTGTACTGAAACTCTTTTTGAATACTAGTGTCATACCTTTTTTCGAATTAATAGGTGAATAGGTGAATATAAGTGAATTTTTTTATACAGGGTGTATAAGAAAAGCAAGATTTTACTTCCCTCGTAAAGATCTTTACGTTTCACGATCGCTAGATGCCGAAAAACATGTTTTCCCAATTCCGAAAAAGTAATTATCCCATTGATTTCAAATTTTGACCAAAAATTAAGGGTCATAATTCTGATGACCTGGTAACATTTTTGTAATAATCCAATATGGCAAAACAAAATACTACTCATCAGATTAACTTCAAATTTTAGTCAAAAATTAAGGATCAATGGGGATGCCTTGGTAACAATCCAATTTGGCGGAAGAAGATGACAGCCTAGCGAAACGTTAAAAAAATTGTTACTAATAAAATTATTCAATTTCCTGAAATTTTGCACAAAAATCAAATGTTACATAGGAACGAGATAGCAAAACAAAATGGCTGCCTAATAAAATATTTAAAAAATCGGCCTGACAAAAACTACTCATTAGATTAATTTCAAATTTTGTGCAGGTATTAAGTGTGATATAGAAATAAGATTTTTTTTTTAAATCAACATACAAAAATCTTATTCAATTCACTTCAAATTATGCAGAAAAATTAAATGTGGTTAGGGATAAATGGTACGAATTCAACATGACGCACGACGTAACAAAATGGCGGTGTGTGTGTCAATGTAAAAACTACTTGAATTTATTTTAAATTATGCCCAAAAATCAAGAGTAGCATAGGTAGAATACTGAGAGGAGGAATCCAATATGATGGAACAAAATGGCGCCCAATACAAGTGTTTGAAAAGATAATATATGTGATACTAAATGACTATGTACCGAACTAAATTGGGTTACACTTCACTATTCCTAATAAAAGAAAAGATTTATAATGAGGGAAGTTCCGGGTAAAGGAAATTTACCGGTTTTTGTTCTCCAACATTCACGATTTCTAGGTTTCTACCATATTGTTTCAAGTGTTTCTTCTAATATAATTTTCGAGAGGGTAACTTAGAAAAAAATTAGATCACAGGCAATAATTTTTACTAAATAAAATACTCCATGAATTATTCTTTCAAAATTATTTGGTTATTTCTCAACTCAAACCCCCATCGTTTACAGTAGTGTGCACAAAGTTGATATGTACACGTTTTATTAACATCTATGTTCTGCAAAGATTACAGCTGGTTTTTAATACAACGAAGTGGATAAAAGCTACTTAACTTCCACAAACGGAATAAGTAATTATGCTCTCGAAATGATTTTGCAACTTTTTCAAAAAGTTTGCCATAAATGTATATCTTTATTTAATTAAATATGTGCGTGGTGGTTCGTTTATTGCGTGAAGCTATTTTATTTCAAAATTTGTAAGAATTATTTAAAAATTTAATTAAAGGTTTATAGATGCATCTGTTCTTTTAAAATATGTTATTTTTTTGTCCAGGGTTTAAGTTTGTAAAAATATAGAGTTAATATATGTGTGTATATATACCAGGGTTTCCAAACGCTTTACTTTTGAGACAGTGTGTTAAATCGTTAATACTTTTTTTGTTTTCTTTATCTATCTCATACATTTATAGAGCTTTTTAAATCAAATCGGGTACGCATGATATTATGACTATTGTCAATTAAGCGACTAAATAAGTATAAGAAAAATCTACAGGGTTTTATTTTTTTCGGTTTGCGACCTCTTTAAGCTTCCCGCATTTTTTACTATATCACTGGCTGTTTTTACAACAAAGTCTAATTCTCCATTCTATTCTGTAACTTTTTGATCCCTTAGATTATTTTGATATTTTGTAGCGTTTAGAAGTTATTTACCTAAAATCCATACATATTGCGGGAAATGGAAAAAATGTAAATTTTGATAAATAGCTTCTAAATGCTTTTCTTTCATTATTATTTATTTTTCTTAACCTTATTTACATGGCCTATAAAAAATGGGTAAACTTTCGTTACCATTAGTGAAGTGTAGTAGAAAAAGCGCCAAAATTAATACACAAAAGCACACCAAAGTCACCAACAGGAGCAAAACCGACATTTGTATTTACCAAGAGAACATACGAAATCGTCGCCGGACTTGATACTCTATCAACATGGAGCAGCAGATAGCTTGAGGGATGACTTAAGGTATTCAACAGTACAGTCAACTAGTTGAGAGACGAGTACAACTAGCGCCAAAATTAACACACATAACCAAACCAGAGTCACCAACAGGAGCAAAACCGACATTTGTGGCTACCAAGAGTTACAACAATTACTTGGATACCATATTAATGATTCTACGAATTTTGAAATTTGACTTCTCTGATAATACAGGCATTAGAGATGTCATTCCCGAAGAGTTTTCCTAATCCGGGGATTTTTGAGATTTTAAATTCCAGGATTTGACATCGAAATAAAAAGAAACAATAATGACATTTAATTTACCAAATTTAAGCACGTGCAACACAAATACAACGAAAGTTCTAAGAATACAATTTTTTTTAAAAATCCCGCAAAAATATTAGTGTATCTAAAGTTTCGTATCTCAACCTCGAATGTATTTTATTACATAAATACCCTGAGGAAAAAACATCTTTCCACCTTTGCGGGCTGAATTAAAAATTCGAAAGCTTTTTGAAAATTACAGCCCCGACTTCTTTCATTTGCGAACAAAACCATTTCTTGCCTAATGATGTTGATCACCACTGCTGTCGGCCAACCGAGCTTTATAATTTTTTTGCGTCAGCTTTTGTATTGTATGTATCGATGTTCCGGAATTTTTTGTAATGCCTTCTGCAATTTAACATTTAAAAGTTCATTTGCCGCTGCCAGAATGTTTGCAAGGGAAATATCATCTTCGTCACTGATTCATACTGATTAGTTGATTTTCGTGGTCTAGCCTGACTAAAAGTTTCTCTAATTCAGATTTAATAAAATAGATATTTTAAGGCAATCATTTTGTCCAGAATTTATCTTCGTCACAGATGATGTAGTGGTGTTTTAATTTGAATAATTCCTTCAACATGCATTTTAAAATTGTTTAGGCCGCAGGCACAAGGGCACAATAATAGGATCATAAACCCTTCAAATTAGAGCAAAATCTGTATTATTAGCAGAATTAATTAACGGGGAATTCTCGGTCGAGGGTTCGATCGATGCTTTTGTTTTGAAATAACGACATAAAGGAAATTAATAAATGCCTAAAAAATTGAGATTCATCCCTGTATTGATAAGGTTAATCCAGGCGTTTTCGAGACAGGTTTTTTCTCCGAGATCTCGAGATTGACATCCCTAAGGCATCATAAATATCTAAGTGAAAAAAGCGTCCACGTCAAACGTTAAATTGTATAACAGCTATCGATGGTGTAATTTGTTTACTACCATTTACGGGATAAAAGTTATCTCTAATTTAATCCATTTAGAATGTAAGCAATAATCGGAACACATTGTTAAGTAGACAATTATTACCTAGATAACAAAATTAGGTTTTAGGTCAAACGATTTTACACAATACATAATTACAAAATTTCAATAAGTACGCAGTTTTAGTTGCCCTTCAATTATTTTTAACAAAATTAATCGTGCAGGTCCTATTCTGTAGTATTTACCTAAACTGAGCTCGTTGAATTATATAATAATAATTGATATAATCTAACTTAATACATCAAAAATATAAGAAAATCAATAAAATATACACCAAATTAGTCTACAGAATTATTCTGGTCATAGAGGGAATTGGTTTCTCCAGGCTTTCTTCCCAAAGAAACCTCACAAATTTTTTTCCAGGGGGTTGCGTAAGCACGTTTCCGGAGGCGATCAATAGGGTCTGGAACCCCCCCCCTTCCCGAAACTCTAAATATATAACTCTATATTTTTATTTTTTACAAAATTTAATATATGAAAATAGAATGTCCAATGGCTGCTGATTAGCAGTTTCTCTTGTTGGCTCTGCTTCTTAGAGCTATTTTTTAACTCTACTCTCAGGAAAATTAGGATGCATGCGAATTGTTTTTGACTGTAGTTTTTTGGCAGCTCTTTTCAATAACAATATCTACAAAAATATTGCAGAAAGTGCAAATATGTAAATGTAAAAATGTTGAGGATATCCTAAACAAAATGGCCCTGATCATTTTTTTCCAAAATGAGTTTCTGAGATAAAACGAAAAATCGAAAATTTTAATTAATTTTTTCTTTCACTAAGGTCTTCTGTCAAAAGAAAAATCTGAAAATTGAGTGAACGCGTCCCGGGACCAAATTTATAATATTTCCAACTAAAATTATTATTTTGTAATAATTTATTTTTTAACTGCAATCTGGGACATACGGTAGTTTGCAAGTAAAAGCAGCATATATAAACCAACATAATAATTTCTAAGGTTTTTATTATTAGTTGGTCATGAGATTTTCTAAAAAGTGCTAAAAAGGAGCTGAATAAATGTATGGTTATATAAACATATATAAACAAGCCGAAATTTTTAACGAAAACATTTTTATCCTCTGTGGAAGATAACACTACAAGGGCAAAAACACTAAGAAAAACAATACGAGTAAATATGTAAAACAATGAAAATATGTTGCCTATGTTAAGAAGCATTGATGTATAAAGTTTATCACGATCTGCTAGGCAACTAAACTATTTAAAGGTAAAGATTTCAGAAACTGAAAAAAGATGGATGTGCCTCGGAATAACATATGTCGCAACAATTTTCGGAAAAAATTAAGTGCAAAATAAAGTTTACTTCGCGTATCGTCTGATAAATTCTTCTCCTCAATTGATATTGATTTTGGGGCTCTCATCCGGTGTTGTATCTTTCTTCTAAGTAGTACCCAAAAAGTTTCCATTGTCTCGCCCGGGGTATATTAGGAGGGTTGTTCTCAGGGGGTTCAAATGATATGTTATTTGCCTGTAAGCAATGTGATGTTTTGCGGGCATAGTAGCATGAAGCTAGGTCAGACCAAAATAATATCTCGTCGTTCGCATGATGTAAATTAATAGTCAACTTCGGAAGGCAATATTATGTATAACCATTGGCATCAATCGCCTAACCTTTAACACGTCCAACGTACGGTCTGGAAACGCCTGCTTTCGAAATTGTACACCACACCAACTTCGCCTTCGCTTTGAATAATACATCTCCAGGACGGTCATTCAAATTATCTGTATAGATTCCATTATTTCCAGGAATTTTCTGGTTAGCAAATGTAATAGTATACATAACAAGTGCTGAAAGTGGTAATTTTCAAACGAGGAGGTCCTCCGAGTTTTAAAACGATAACTTTGGCCCGAGTAATGTATACTATTTTTCCTACAACCACTCAAAATTCTCAATAGAATTATTATATTTTATATTTTGTATGTTTGAACACAAGTGTTAAAAAAAATATTTCATCACTAGTGTTGTGTTGTCACCCGTTACGTCAGCTGTGATATTGACACAAAATTGAAATGTTTTTTCAATACGCGTGTGATATTTTAGCCCAGTTAACAGTGTGTTTTTCGACAATTTCGTAAGTAATCGTAGGAAAAGTACTTTTCATCGTCCATAATTATGATTTTATTATTGGCGAAGTGACCAATTCGTAAAGAACGGCAACATCTTTCTAATTGATAACGGTATATTTGCGGCATTTCCTTTTTTCGGTTATTTCTTGCGAGTTCGCGACTAACAGTCATTCGAGAGACATGTAAACGACGACCCAACTTTCGTGTGGATAGACCAATGGTATTTTTGACATCTTGAACCAATCTGTTGGCTAAACTGCGAATAGTTTCCGTGGTCGGTCACTTTTCGGTAAATTAGAGCACAGTATTTCTTCTTCACACTCACGAATTGTTCTATATATTGTTGACAATAAATATTCTCATTTCGAAAAATATTCACTTTTCGCCATTCTGCTTCGTCTTAACTCCAATTTGTAAGCTATGATGTACACAGATAACACAAAAGTGATATATCAAATAGATAAACACGTATCCCAGCATTTGTTTTTCTGTATAAATTGGTTTTAAAATAAAACGAATCCTATAATACGACTTTTTTTCGAAAACTTTTGATATATATGTTATATAATAAAAAAAAAGTTTCTCATTTTATGGATATATTTTCATTTTTTTGCTCCAATTTTAACAAAAAATGTGCAATTTTGATCCCTTTTAGATAATTATTCATATTTAAAGTGACGAAATAATTTTTACCAAAAAATATATAGGGGAAATGTGGGACAGTTGCCTCACTTTGCGAAATAAATTCCTAGAAATTCGATTTAGAATATCTCATTGTGTAATACCTGGTGAACCAGAAACTGTTGTGTGAAAACTACCACATGCTTGCATAATTTCATTAAAATCCAACAAGGTGAAACCTACTATGATTAAAATTATAGTGACAGGGAATAGGGAGTTGTTGTAATAACTGGTGAATGGAGAAGAGAAGTGCCAGAAATAACTGCTTTTGACTATATTCGTTTTGGCAACAGGAATGCTTCTAAAGTAGCTTGGGACTTTAGATATTATTTAAAACAGTATGTGAATACAGCATATGTTACCCGAACCAATTAAATGTCTATTTTTTATGTATTTTAGTTAAAAAAAAGATTTGCTTAACATTTTTATATTATTTATTACTTATTTACTTAAAATTGGTTATATAAAAACAATTTTCTGTCTAATAGGTAACAGTTTCTTGTTAATATTTAATTTATTTTTTATTTATTAGTTGATTGACAATACTTGTATTTTTTAAAATTTAATGTCTTAAAAAGAAGTCATCATGAGACACCTTTTATCTAAAAAAAAAGAAATGCCTTCACCTTAATTAAGCCAGTGTATAGGAGAGATTAATTAAATTAAATTGATGTTACTAAGAATTTTAAGAAACATTTAGAAATGTAATTTTTTTTTACATGTATACTTTGTATTCTACACACTATGAACAATAAGGTATTTTAAATATTTTTGGAATTTGCAAGTTTTTTTAATATTCGATGTATTTTTTAGCAATTTTAAAATATAGTAGTGGACAGTAGACAATAAATGTACACAAAAAACTTTAGTATGTTTTATTTTTAATTTTCATTAAAATAAACTAAAACCAGATTACAAAACCTGGAACAAAAGAACAAAACAGACTTTGGAATAAAACTATTGATACTAACTGAAAATAACAATATTAAATTTAGCAATTTATGATTTTTAGACCTTCTTTTTGTTTGTAGAACCTAATTCTCGTCCATAAATTAATCTTGTTGCCCAACTGGGAATTTCCTAATTTCAGATTGAGGTTGTTATTTTCCCCAATATTACTAGAACAGGATCTTGAGTGGTAACTTGAGTATGTTTTTTTTACTGAAAATAACTCTTGGCTTGGAACTGAATCAGTGGCTGAACTTGCAAAAGCCTGTGTGCTGCATAAATAACTTTTTGCAATGTGAGCATTTCAAGTAACATAGTACATTGCTGAGAAACATTTTCTACTTCATTGTCACTTGCAATGTGGGATGAGTACATAATCGTAATCTATTACTTAATCGACTTGATTCAGTTCTAAAAAATATTTAAATAGTAATATATCTGCATAAGAAAAATAAAATAGTTATTAAAATATCTGCGTTGAATATTGAAAAAATGACATCAATGACCAAGAATTGATTTGCACAGCAGCTGCTCGACTTCTTGACAAAGCCTCAATTTGTTGCTTCTTCTTATACCTTAATTACAATAAGTAGGTTTAAAATAATTTTTAATAAAATTCCGTCTTTTACAAGCTTAACATGAAGGTAGGACAGTTAATAATCAAATAATAAAATTAATGATAGAAATAATACAAAACATTTTTTTATCCGGCTATCGCTTAGTTGAAATGTTTTTCACCATCTATTTGCATGGATCGATGAGCTAACGAGCCAACGTTTCTCACGTATTGAAGATTATCTTCAGAATGTTTTATTTCTTGTATATGTGCTTACCAGGTATATTATATCAATGAATAAAATAAGTAATATTTTTATTTCCTTCCTTTTCCTATGGAAAGTATTAGTTAACTAAATGAACTGAAAAAAAACGACATTTCAAAATATAAAAAACTACAACCGACAAAAAAAAAAACACTTATACATATTTTGTTTTCTAAGTCTGGACCCTTCGGCTTTAAAAAAATTATTTGAACTTAATTATTTTAACAATTCATTGAAGAATGAAATAATTCCAATATAAAATAAGATTTTGCTATCATAATAAAATATTAAGTGATTGATTGATTGATTGATTATCCTTGCAATCAAGGTCAACTGCGGTAATTTAAGTGGATTTTATGGCAATTAAATTAAGGGTGAAATAGTTTTTAATCACACATTACTTTTGAAAGGAAATTTTAAATAAAATATTAATCTCATTTTGCAAAATTATCTACTCCATTTACATAATCGAAGTTGCCTTTCATACATCAATTTAAATATATGTGAAATCCTGAAGGTAAACACTAATATATCAGCATTTGAGGTCTGAGACCCATACTTTTTTATACTGTTGGATTTGTTTTTTTAGAATAGCTACTAAAACACCTATAAATATACAGTCATACAAGAAAGTTGATACCTGTCAAAGCAATACAAGCACCCTGTATACATAAACCTAATATAATTAAAGAATTCAAATTTTCAGTATTTTACTTTTTTTTTGTAAGTCATGCCACAGGTAGTAGGTTACTTTTCATGGAATACCCTGTACATATTAAGTCTCCTTTAAACAATTTCATAGATTCTTATCTTGTGTATCTTGCCTATGTGTATAGATGTGTCTCAAACCGCGGTCGTGCCGTCCAGGTGGTCGTCCATATGTCGAAACTAAACTCAAAACACTTCGTGTCATGGTTTCCATAGTACTATCTTTCGTCAAAGTTTACAGAATTGTATGTTAATTCTGTAAACTTTGCTTTCGTGTCTGTGTCATCTGTTTGTCTTGCTATGTGTCCTGCCCAATTCCATGTTGACGTTGCTATTCTTTCTAGGGCGTCAACAATCTTTGTTTTGATTCGTTTTTTTTGTATTTGGTATCTCTCAACGAAACCCCGATAATTATTCTTGTCATCGTACGTTTTGTAGTTTTGATCTTGCTATTTCTCTTATTAACGTAAATAATGTTTCCAATCCGATTCCGATATGTTAAAACGCGGATTTCGTTCATATACAGGGCTCAACATCAGGTTGAACGATTTAATGTTTTGTCAATTTTCAAAGATCTATAATTTTACGATTCCTTTACATTATCGTGATTTCAATTTTGGATATTTTTAATGTACGCTGATTACCTGGTATTGGAATGTATTTACAATTTTAAAGTTATCTGCATTTTAAGGCTTGTTGGATGTTATTAGTTATTTATGTATCCAGGTCATAAAGAAAGCGTTTAGCACTCGCGGTGTGGAAACAAAAAACACGAGCCATCAGGTGAGGGTTTTTACACGCTAAGGGCGTTAAATGCGGTTTATGACCAAGATGTATATAATGTTTTTTGTCCAGCGCAAAATTATATTGCTAGAAAGAACGCATCTACCTTATCATGTCTTAATTGCTCCAACTGCATCTTCAATTTTAAGTTTCAATAATGTTACTTCTATGCTAGTTTTCATAATAAACATTGTAAAAACTAAAAATCTGCTTTTTGTTATGAATTCTATGAAGAGGAATACAAAAAATATCTTAGGTATACAAAACTGCATTATTTCAAAGTCCGCGAGTTTTAAAGTAGCTCTCGGGCGTTAAAGTGCTACTTTCACTCTCAACACGGGCGTTAAAATGCACTTTATCGCCCATAAATTCTAATTTGACTTGACTCACAATTTTAACTAATTTTTCTTTGTTGCCTATTTGATTCGTAATTTTAGTTCTCAGATAAATTGCATTTATTTTTACTTCTATGAAATAAACAAATAATTGTAAAATATATACAGGGTCTGTATAAATATGAGCATAATCAAACTTTAAAATAGTCAGTTTCATAATTGAGCTACCAATGTTTTTAATTATCAATAATAATTATGAAGTTGTAAGATAAAACAAATTCTTACACGCTATTGAAAGAAATAACTGAACATTTTTTTAAACCTATATAACAATATACTTTTTGTAACATCCCATTCTCCATGTACCATTGTGCTTGGTCTTCTCGGTGGTTAAACTGTAGCTTTAATCTGCTCTATACGCCTTTTTTCAGTACCAGATTAGCATTTGACAATGTTGGCGGCCAGTCATTTTATACATACTTTATATATTTATATATATATATATATATATATATATATATATATATATATATATAGAGAGAGAGAGAGAGAGAGAGAGAGAGAGAGAGAGAGAGAGAGAGAGAGAGAGAGAGAGAGAGAGAGAGAGAGAGAGAGAGAGAGAGAGAGAGAGTGATAATATAATCTTGACTCACTAGCTAGACAGAAGAGTACAAATATTGGGTAAACGGTCTGTATAAGGGCTAGTTAAAATAAGACTCCTTTCTACTATGCCGATCTTTCGGAAATCTTCATCTTCAAGGCTACAATATAGGAGTTGATGGAAAATAAAAAGAAAATTATAAAATTTATGAGCTAACTTACTATGCTAACTAAAATGAGTACAGTTAATATTGGTACATTTTTAAAAACTTTCTGGACCCTAGCAATTGTGTTAAAACTCGGCATAGTAGAAAAGAATCTTCTTTTAACCAGCCCTTATACAGATCGTTTACCCAATATTTTTACTCTGCTATATAATATGGGATTTTTATCAAAATATTACCAGGTCATCACCATATGATCCTTAATTTTTGACTAAAATTCGAAGTCAATCAATTTTAAGATATGCCGCAATCTGCTAGACAGACCGACTGACGGACCGACGGAATTGATAAAACATATTTTCTGGCGTCTAGGGACGCTAAAACGTGAAGATATGTAAAACCTGAGAGGGTGATTTTTTCACGATTACAAACATTTTATTTGGCCGCCATTTTGTTCGGCCATCCTGAATTAGTACCACAGTTTCACTAGTTGATCCATATGCCACAATTTGAAATCAATCCATGTTACCATGCCATCCCTATATGAGCCTTAATTTTTGATCAAAATTTGAAGTTAATCGGGTAAATAGTTTTTTAGCTATGCCGCGAACAGACAGACAGACAGACAAGCAGACCGACGGAATTGAGAAAACATGTTTTCGGCACCTAGGGACCCTGAAACGTGAAGATCTAAAAAAATTTTTTCACGATTACAATACTTCCCTTTTACGAGGGAAGTAAAAATTGATATCGAATTAGTTAAAGCAGCATCAATTTACATATTATCCGAAAAAACTTCTGCCTTAAGAGAAGTGGATGGCTATACCAGTTTAAAATGCGGCATAATCACTGTGGCGAAGAAATGAAATAGATATAAAGCCAGAATTTGAAGTTAAAAGGCAACAAAAAGTAAAAAAAAAAATTTGAATTTTGCTTAGATTTTCAGTTTAAAAGTAGAGATAATTATTTTAAGGCTAATTTTTATTATTATATTTTTGATAATATTTTTGATGATGATTGATAATTTTTATTATTATATTTTTTTATATTATTTGCATTTTCTGCTATGCTTTTTATAAAAAAAATAGTTCTTAGAACCTCGAAATTTATTCCTAAAATACAACTAAAGTAACTTTACAAAAATGTGCTAATTTTCCGAAAATAATTGTTTTCCTTTCCAGTTGTGGGAGTTAAACCTGACCTTAAAAACATAAGAAATCTCTTATTAGCATAGGGGGGACCCTGAACATAGTTTGCACTGGAGCGCACGAACCTTTAGATCGGTCCCTGATTTTATATGAGATTTGTACAAAGTTTAGGACCCTGTAACTCAAAATCTGGTCTTAGGGTCAAGTTGGGCAATGACACGTTTAGATCAGAAGGACGAAGCAAACCCACTTCAAAAATATGCCCTAAAAAAATAACATTTTATTTCATCTGGAATATATCACTCTGTGAAGGCGTCAAACTTATTTTTAATTACTTAGTAATAAAAATATATTTATGTGAGTGTTTTGATATCTAATAAATACCACGAGAATGATGTACTACTGTCCTTATTAATTTGGCGTTAAAATATTTAGTCGGTTTTATTTTTTTTGTAAACATTTTTATTTCATCATTTTTAGGTCTATTTATACGAGTTTTATTGTAAAAGTCAAGTTTAACAAATAGCCACTGGGTCCACCTCATATTATGTAACATCATTGTATATTAACATGTCTTATTATACAATATATAATGATAACACACACACACATACTTTTTTCTCCCTGACAGAATGGTGAACGCATTAGTGACCGCATATATTGTTCAATGTAACATCGAGAAAACAGTTTAAAATGGTGCCATTTCGCCATTTTTAATATTTTTTCAATATGCTTGTTATAGGACCACCCTGGTAATATCCTGAATATTCCCTGAAAATGTCATCCAAATATTCCAAATTGGTAACCATCGCGAAGTAATCGATGTATATACATAAAAAATCTTATAATCGAATTAATAACCTCCTCATTTTTTGAAGCAGAACACCGAAAAACATGTTTCATAAGAAGTGTGAGAGGTTCTTTAATTTTTTTGCAGTAAGAGCCAAATCATTTTATAGCTTAGATACTCAATATCTAATAGCGCCGCCTTCAATTTTTTTGGTAGGTAAGAAAATGTACGATTACTAATTAAATTTATACTCATTTTACTTACGGAATATTTAATAGCTTCATTACAACATAATTTCCACCTGCAACCTGCAAAGACGTTGTATACAGATCGCATCAGTCGCATATGGTTTATTGAGATAATACTAAATTACTAATTACTGATACTGAAGAAATTTTATTGACAAGCAAATCTGTAAGTCAGATTTATTAGGTATGCTTTTTTGATTCGTAAGCGTTTTGCCGAGCGTTTTGCATACCATGTTTATTAATAACAATATTTTATGACCTGGGAAAATGTTAACCGCGCTATCTATGCAATTTTAGCTACCAGTTCTTGTTAGTAATAGTTATCAGAAAATGCTGACTCAATAATGTATTTGCAAGTGTTTAAATGCGGCGTAAAGGAATCTTAATCGGGTTTTTGTATGATATAAGATAAAGTTGTCTGTTTTAAAATAATAACACTAGTATCCTTTTTGTATGTAACGTTATGTTTTTAATTGTCATGCGGATACTACATTTCTTACATTATAATACGGGGGTTAAAAGGAAACCCGTATATGAACGAAATATATTTTTTACATGTCAAGGTGAAAACTCAATTTTTATTAATGGTTTGGAAAAAAAACCCTGCATTTTTCGAAATCCCTACAAATCCCAGGGGAAAATTGATCGCATTTATTGCAGGGGTTTCCTATCTATTTTATCAAAGAATTCATTATAGGAGAGTACTAGCCTCTCATCGCATCGCTAGCTAAGTAAAGTCTAGTGATGTCTCGAGACGTGACAAAATTTGTTCTCTCGTCTCATCTCGCCTCGACACCATTCAATCTCGACACTCGAGACGAGACGAGACGAGAATGAAGAGGTCGAGACGAGACGAGATTCCCTTCTCCCTAAAGTGAAATGTCTTTCTTATATTTTTTATTGATTTTAAATTTAGATTTTAGTTTTGTGCCTCTAAATATATTTTAATTTTACTAATAAGCTTAATAATATCAACTTTTAACTATCTGATGTACAGGCGCACGATAAATAATTTTCACTTATTTTTGACTCATTAATGTTTCTGTGAGTAGGGTGTCTCAAAAACAACACAGAGAACAAAAATAAACATATAAATGATATTGCTTGAATATTTTTTAATTATTCTTAAATTTTGAGCTGTGAAATTTAAAAGTCAAATAATACTCCATCAAATGTTAATAGTTTTTCACAGCCCTTTTTTGATACCCTTTCTGTACACTTACTGGTCTAATATTCCCTTGATAAAACCCTAGAATTATTTATTTTTAATTTTCTTCTCTTGAAGTAGAAATTCAGAAAGTAATAGCTACTTAAAATGGAGTTTCGTTTTAAAAATTACCATAACTCTTTTGTCTAAATAAGATTTATTGTGTAATTAAAAATAAAAAAATGAACAAGTTTAAGAAATTTAGGTATTTTCCTATTTAAAACATTAAAAATACTTTTGAAAAATTACAAAAAATTGTTTGAAAATACTAATATTCATTTTATTTTTATTAACTAGCCCGATAATAGTAATTAATGTATCCAAGTGCACTAAGAAGTTTGGAAATTTTGAACCGCAGTTAAATCGTGACAAAAAAATACCTTAATGCATGAGTTACATGTAATATTTAGTCTGCGAAGTTACGTTCCCGTGAGAAATGCAATTTTGCATTTATGCACTTGCAATTCTTAGACTTTTATCTTTTCATTCTCATGCAACTTAAGCATTACTGAACTTATAAATATAACTAAAATGCATTTTGTAGTCAGTTCTCTTTGTACGCTTATGAAATAAAATTGATTTTTTAAAAATAATTTCTCGTGTTTTGAGTTGTTAACTGGCGCAGTCGGTAGGATTGTTGCCAACAGTCGCGCATCGTGCGTATTTTCTGGTTTCGTCTCAACGATTCGTGGCAAAAATCGGACAATTAAAAAATCTTCAGGGTGTACCAAGAAACTCAAAAATTGACCAGGGATTTGGAACAGCATCGTCCAGCGTCCTATTGGTGCGAGTTTGGGAACACACATCGTCCCACCCTCATAGCTGCTAACCAGGGAAAGGACCACATCGCCTCTCCTATTGGACCCTAGTTTAAGAATGAGAATTGGAATTATCTTCAGTACATTGCTGTAAGTGCTACCTTTCGATTTTCCTTATTTCATTTTATTGGACTGGAAGATTTAACATCAGCTTTTGGAAATTTAAATTGTGAAGGAAATCTAACACCTTTTTCTAATTTAATTCAAATAAGTAAAATAATGACTACTGAACCTAATTTACAACTAGTTAGATATCAGGCAGACAATATTCCCTTATTGGATGGGAATCCAAAACAAATAAACAGATTTATTAATGCTTGTGATAATTTTTACAATAATCATAGAAATAAAACTGACAATAATGCACCTATAAATGTATGTTTACACGGTACTATATTAAGTAAACTTGTAGGTAGGGCAGCCGATATTATTTGTTCTAGAATAGAATTAAATACATGGCCCGCAGTAAAAGCTGCAATAATTTCGACTTTTTCAGACCATAGATCGATTGATTGTATTATTCAAGATATAATAACGTCCAAACCGGAAAAAAATGAAACACCGCAACAATTTGGCCTGCGTTTGCAAGACGCCCGCAGTTTGTTATTTTCCAAAATAAATTTAAGCAATGAAACGCAAGCTTTAAAACCTTTAAAAATTAATGAATACGGAAATTTAGTATTAAAAACCTTCATAAACGGTCTAAACTACCATATGCAACTTGTGGTTAGATTAAAAAATCCAGTTACTTTAGAAGAGGCAATGAGCTGTGCCTTGGAAGAAGAAAATTTTATATATTATAAAAACCGTAGTAACACATTAAAAACACATTAAAAACCCAAATTTTAATTCACAAAAACCAAAAATAAATTTGCCTACACAAGCACATTATCCTGCTAATGTGAGACCAATATTTTCGAATTACCCCGTTCAGCAATTTTCAAATTTTAGGCCTTCTTATAGACAACCAATCCCAAATTTTAATAATGGAAATAATCAATTTATGGGCTTTGAACAATTTAGGCAACCCGCAAATAATTTTAGACAATCGAATTTCCCAAATCAAAATTTTATGCAAAGAAACACTTTTACCCCAAGACCATCTTTTAACCCCCAAAATCAACGCCCAACTTCTTCTGGAATATCACGCCAACAAAAGCCTGAGCCGATGGATACTTCTTCAAGGGACACAATCCTTAGAAGAAACCAACAACCACATTCTTCACAACGTAATATTGTTGTAGAAGAACTATATAATCAATCAGTCGAATCGATAAATGCCGATAATGATCAAAATGAAAATTTTCAAGCTAGCAATGCTGAATTTCAATTTTATTACCCGGAATACACCGATAATCCGCAATATTTGTGCAATGACTCAAATATCGAATTTTCTTGTCTAGAAAATAACCCTTATGAAAATCAAATTGATTTTAATGAAGACAATTTTCAGCAGAACCAAATTTCCAACAACCAAACATAATACTTTTAAATAATTACACAAATTCAGATTTACCAGTAATTTTCATACCCGAAATCAAAGCAAAATTTTTAATTGATACAGGTAGTGGCAAAAGTTTTATAAAGCCTAATTTAGCATACAAAATTTATTCAAATTTCATTTTTTCGGAACCTTTCTCAGTAAGGACAGCCCACGCTACGTCCATTCACAATGAAGTAATTAATATACCAATATTTCCTTGTTTTAATCATACAGGTAATCATAAGTTTTATCTTTTTGATTTTTCACCTAAATTTGACGGACTTTTAGGAATTGATTTTTTGACACATATTGGAGCGAATATAAATTTGAAACATTGTTCTTTAGATACTCAATTTGTAACCTTTTCTTTATATTATCAAAATAATATATCAAACTTACATAATTTTGAAACTATCGAAATAATAATTCCCCCACGCACATGTCAAAGGATCAAACTGCCTGTAAATCAATCAAATGGTTTAGGTATTTTAAAATATACAGATTTTGGTTGCGCAGAGATGCCAGAAGCTTTAGTACAAGTCATTGACTCTTACGCAACAACTATAATTACGAATAGTCGCGAAAACCCAGTTAAAATAAAAATATTTAATCCCATAGATATCGAAACCATAAATGAAGTAGAAAACAACTTCATAGAAAAAATGGAAACCGATACAGAAATAAATGAATATATGGATAATACACAAAAACAAAACTTAAAAAATTTAAGACTGTCACATTGTAATCAGGAGGAATACAGAGCTATTCGAAACTTGTGTTACGAATATCGTGACATATTTTATTATGAGGGCATCCCACTTACATTTACCAATCAAATTAAACATAAAATAAACATAACCAATGACACACCTATATATACATAAACGTATCGATATCCTGAAATTCATAAAAAAGAGGTTAAAACCCAAATTAACAAAATGTTAGAGAACGGTATCATTCAAAACTCAACGTCACCGTGGAATAGTCCAATTTGGATTGTCCCAAAAAAAAAGACGCGTCCGGTAAACGTAAATGGCGTATCGTTTGCGATTTCCGTAAAATCAATGAGCACAGTATTGATGATAAATTTCCTTTACCAAATATATCGGATATTCTCGATAAACTCGGAAAATCCCAATATTTCAGCACATTGGATCTCGCAACCGGATTTCATCAAATAGAAATGGAACCGAATGATATACCTAAAACAGCCTTCTCAACCGATACAGGTCATTATGAATTTAGACGCATGCCTTTTGGCTTAAAAAATGCGCCCTCTACATTTCAGCGAGTCATGAACAACGTCCTTCGGGGACTTCAAAGTGAAATCTGTTCTGTATATCTTGATGACATAATAATCTTTTCTACGTCACTTCAAGAGCACATCGATAGATTAAAATCCGTTTTTGATAGACTTAGAGAATCCAATTTAAAAGTGCAGCTAGACAAATCAGAATTTTTACACAAAGAAGTTGCTTATTTAGGTCACAAAATTACAAGCGAAGGTGTAAAACCTAATCCTGATAAAGTCACCGCAGTTAAAAATTTCCCCTTACCAAAAACCCAAAAAGAGATTAAGTCATTTTTAGGACTAGCCGGATATTATCGTAGATTCATCAAAGACTTCGCAAAAATCACAAAACCCCTTACACTATGTCTTAAAAAACGAGCGAAAGTTGAACACTCACCAGCCTTTATTCAATCTTTTAACCATTTAAAAGAATTGCTTATTAATGCTCCAATACTAAAATATCCTGATTTTGAAAAACCCTTTGTCCTTACGACAGACGCCTCAAATGTAGCCCTAGGCGCTGTTCTTTCTCAAGGCAACCCACCAAATGACAACCCTGTAGCATTCGCGTCGCGCACTCTAAATGAAACAGAACAAAAATACTCAACGATTGAAAAAGAACTTTTAGGAATCGTTTGGGCATGTAAATATTTTAGACCTTACCTTTATGGCAAAAAATTTAAAATATATATTGACCATCGCCCATTAGTGTGGTTATTTAACCTCAAAGAACCAAATTCGAAATTAGTACGTTGGAGGCTAAAACTCGAAGAGTATGATTATGAAATAGTCTACAAAAAAGGGAAACAAAACACTAACGCTGACGCCCTTAGCCGAATTCAATTAAACGCAATCGAATCAGAATCATTAATAAATTACCCAGGCGATATAGACACCGACGTAACGCAATTCCTAAACGACCAATTTAACCCAGATATCCTTGACTCTGAAGTAGTGTCACAAACAATAGAAAGACTAGAACACGAACCTGAAACAACACCCAAAATTAATATTATTTCTGACATTCTAATAACTCCACCTATAACACAACTAACCCATTCTAATATTCCAATAAAACCACCCGTAACGGAAACAATACATAGTACAAATGCTAACGAAAATCATTCCAATATGACTATATTAGATGAAATTATTAATAAAAACGCTCATCAACTTATTATTAAAAAAGCACCTTATGACAAATATGTTAAAACCAAACGTGAAAATTTCGAAGGACATCAAATTATTCACGCAACATTACCCACTAATATTATAGAAATTACTAACTTTTTGAAAGAATATTTAACAAATAAGACAACATATGTTTATTTCTTTTCCAAAGAACTAAGAACCTATTTTCAACAAACAATGAATAACCATTTTAAAAATTTAAAACTTATAGAATGTTCAAAATTAATAAATAATGCTCAACCTGACGAACGAGAATTACTAATTAAATATCGCCATGAAGGCAAAACAAATCATAGGGGAATCGAAGAAACTTGCAAATTTTTAAAAGCAAATTATTATTGGAAATCACTTAAGGCAGATGTAACAAAATACATCAATAATTGTGAAATCTGCCAAAGATCAAAATATAATCGAAAACCCCCAGATCAACCTTTGATATTAACCGAAACGCCAAGCAAACCTTTCGAAATTGTTCATATCGACACTTTCATCATAGGTAAACAAAAATTCCTAACTATTATAGATAAATTCTCTAAATACGCACAAGCCTTGCCTTATACTGGAAATGCAGTGTCGTGCTGTGAACAGTTAATTAATTTCTTCTCTTTTTTACGTATCCCAATAACAAATAGTTTCAGATAACGGATCTGAATTTCAGAACGAAGTCGTTAAAGGCTTATTAAATACTCATAATATTAAAATACACTTCACTACCCCCTAACACCATGAATCAAATTCCCCTGTTGAAAGGCTACACTCCACATTAATCGAACATATTCGATTACTTCGAGAATCAGACAGTTACAGAAGTTACCAAACTTATGCCGTACGCAATTATCGCCTATAATAACACGATCCATTCTAGTACGAATTTTACCCCATACGAACTTGTCTTTGGACACACAGACTCTAGAGATCCTATGGATTTAATACCCGCTCATGTATACACCGAGTATGTCAATAATCATAAAAATAACACACAAATTTTGTACGACAAAATTACAAAGGAATGACGAGAACTAAAACAAAAAATTATATATAGGGCAAACAAGGATAAAACCCCGACTAATTTAATAATAGGCTCACAAATTTATAAAAAATCAGATAATCGATCTGGAAAAATAAAAAAGAGATATTTAGGCCCATTCATATTAACAGCTATATTAGAAAATAATAAAATACAAATAGAAAATCCCAAAAATAAATACAAAGAAATCATACATGTTAACGAAACTAAAATAATACCCCTTGTTCCAGATGCTGGACCATCGTCGGCGGCTAAGTAAAATTCCACGATTTAAATAAACATCTAGGAATACTGCCCTTCAAAATGGGAACCGCTAAACTTAAATCCAATCACTGGACATTCGTTCAAAACATTAACCTAACCCCTTTAATTAACCAATTTCAAAATATTCAAAAGCAAGCAAAATCAATATATATAAACATTCAAAATAACAGCGAATATCATAAGGAATATTTTAATTCTTTTAATACATTATGTACACTTGAAAAAAGAATAGAAACCTTATTAGAACAAATTGTCCCAAATCAAAAAAATAATAAATAATAATATAAATAAAAATATACCCAATTTCGAAAAAATTATAGAAATTAAAAGTTTCTTAAAAAACTTTAATATTGTATTTATATTTGAACTTCCTCTTGTGGAATCGGAGATATATCAATATTTTAAGTTATTTCCTTTACCAATTCCCAATAATCGATCATTTCTTGTAAATATTCCTTATAAACCCTACCTAGCATTAGGCAATACAAAATATGCCCACATGGACCAAAGATGTTACGAAATCCAACCACAGAAATATTTGTGTAAAAAAGCCCACACCACGTTTGTCGAAGACAGCTCCTCCTGCGCTGTTCAACTTATCAAACATCACCCAAATATTACGTTTTGCCACCCATTCGAAACTCAACTGCACGAGATCCAGACAACAAAAATAATCGACGACAAATGGCTGATAACAGTGCCAATACAAGTAATTGCTGTCATAAATTGTCAAAAATCCGAAGATAACATACCCTTATATGGTTCCTATCTTCTTGAGTCATCTCCAGGATGTAAAGTACGGATAAAGTCAATTACGCTTGAAACATATAAATCAAGCCAATTAACATTTAATGGAATTAATCTACCTACCCTTAATTTAAGTCTAATTAAGGAAAACCGAGGTTCATTCTACAGCCCTCCTAGTATGGACTTAAACTACGTAAACCTAAAAACTACTAAAGAAATCGAAGCCAAATTGAAAAACCAGAAGAAGGCCCTAGAAGAAATGACCACAACGATTTATGTAAAGAAGACCAGTTTTTGGACAATTTTACTTTACATATTCATTTCAATAATTTTTATATTTTTCGTATACAAAAAACTTGTAAAAAAGTCTAAGAAAAAACAATTAAATGCAAATTCTAATACTTTAGATATTGAAGAAAATAATAGAATTTTCTAAACTATTAATAATCTTTAAACCTTTTTGGTAAATTTTGAAAACGCGTCTTTAAGAACGTGCTTTCAACTAAGAGGGGAGGAGTTACGTTCCCGTGAGAAATGCAATTCTGCATTTATGCACTTGCAATTCTTAGACTTTTATCTTTTCGTTCTCATGCAACATAAGCATTACTGAACTTATAAATATAACTAAAATGCATTTTGTAGTCAGTTCTCTTTGTAGGCTTATGAAATAAAATTGATTTTACAAAAAAATAAGTAACTCGCGATAATTTTTATCCAGGATGATACCATCGCCAGCGCCGCACAGTGGTTGATTTTATACGGAAACATGACAATAAATCAAAAGTATAAAAATAAGCTACATTATACTTCCTAGTTTTCGAATAGAATTGTCTACGAACGCGTTTTTCTTGTAACAACTCGCAAAATAAGCAAAATTTCAGATACAATTTGACATTTGTATTTTAAGTGTTTATTTAATTTAAAATATTATATATATATATATATATATATATATATATATATATATATATATAATACATAACTTATTACATATCAATATTGTATGGGTTAAAGTGTATTATGCCCAGGATCATGACATTTACACGATGCAATCTACTGGATAGAGGTTTTTAAACTTATATGATTTTAACTATCTAATAATTTTAATTAATTTTCATATAAATATTGTTACCCCGCTAAAATAAAACGCAAAAGCCTCTAGCCAGCTACAATAAGTGAAAATAAACCTATCGAATTTGACGTTTGGGTGCTTTAAAGCACTTGATTAAAAAAATATACAAATCTAAAGCCTATCTTTTAATAGCAACAAACCGTAAATAATAATCCGCCAATGAACTAAATAGTATTTTTACTTCATTGTGACCCTATTATGTCATTTTATTTCATGATTTTATTTTTTCGCACTTTTTATAAACAGATATTTTATGCCTGGAAATGAATTAAATCTTGTATACTTTATATAACGATTTAAAAAGAAATATATAATTTTTGCTTTACTGGTCGACAATCATAATTTAAGAGAACACACTAAAAAAATTTAATAAAAACAAATTAATCGTTTAGGTTCTTCCCTACAAAAGGGTCATTTATTGCGTTATTATTTTGAATTGAAATTGAAGGTATCGGTACAAAAATATTATTCTTGTGGTATCAGTACATACCTATTATTTGGTATCAGCCTATTTTGGTCGAGATTGCCTATTCTCAGGGAGAAAAGTTGGGGTTAATTTATAAATGCCATTTTTTTTAATTATTGAAATATTTATTATTTATCATAAAAATGTAGCTCCTCTAGCAAATACTACACTGTTACAACAGGTAACCTCGAAAGAGTTCAAACTTGTAGCAAAAATAAATTGATAGTACACACTCAGAAAGATGTTTGAAAAGTAATTTTCAGACAGCACTGTTATACTGTCATAAAAAATTATGATTATCTAATAAAGGCTGAAATTGTATGTAATAATAAATTACGTATTGTGACAACTCAAACTTATCAAACGAAGGGTTAGAAGACTCTTCAAACAAAAGGTTAGAATCTTTCAAGGGAGCAGCATCCAGGCAGGTGCGATAGAGTAGTGCGCGCGGTTCACTGGTACAGTGTAAAATTTCATCTTCGGTGAACACATTTATTTAACCTTTAATCCGATAGGTTAATATACTTAAAGTCGAGAAGAGAGGAGACGAGATTATCCAAAGTCGAGATGAGACGAGATCAAGCTTTAATCTGGTCTCATCTCCGTTTATTTTTTATAGCGATTGAAAAGATCTTTCTTTTCTGATTTTAAAAGTATATGATAATGGCTTTTTCTTTAGCCAATTTTGAAATACTTGATTTAAAAAAAAACAAACCCATTTTTGTTTCATTTGACATTAACCACGGGTACTTCGATTCATCTTAAATAGCTTTTTAACAATTTTTATTGTTAAGTATTTCACAATCAGCTAAAACAAAAAAGACCATCATATTATATATTTCTGAAATCAAGAAACAAGATATTTTCAATTGTCATCAAAAATATAGTGTAGAACTTAAAACAAAAGAAATCATAAGTTGTCTAATTTTCGCAGTCTCCCGATGCTCTTTTGTTTTTTCTCATCGCTAAAATATATCCAGTGGCGGAACTATAAATGTTGGGCCTCCCTGCAGATTTCGACAAAGGGTCCCCTTGCACTTACAGAAAATAACTGATAACTAAAAAAAAGATCATTCCTAGTTTTAAATCCCAAAACCAGAAAAACATAGCTGGAAAATATCTGATGTCTAAAAAAAAACGAGTTCCCTTAATCTCCTGGGCTCCAGAGCGCCCTGACTATATACCCCACGACATAATCTTCAAGATTTATATTAATATGGTTTTTGTATTTTCATAGATTTGCACAATAATTGTTACTAAAGAGAGTTACCAAGTTAAACTTTTGAATTAAAGACAAACATTTATTTCGAACAGTCAAAACCTTATTTTGATCTTGATCGTGTAATTTATGGATCTATTACTTTTATAAAGATCGAATATAGAAAGAAAGCTATATCGTTTACCAGTCTCAGCATGCTAATTAAAAGATTTTTTTAATTGAACAAAAAATACATAGGTTTTTAATAGACCTTAATAAGGTTGTAACTGTGGATCCACACCTAAGGCGTATCTCTGAAAACTGTAACTTATTTATTGGGTTGAGATACTCCATCTTTTACCACCACAAATCATATTTTATCGAACCAAATTTTAAAACCAAATTTCCGGTGACTCTACTTTCAAGTACGTATATATTTATCCGGCATCTAGTTACTTAAATACCTATATGTGGTACTTCAGCTTACTCAATTCAAACCATACATAAGCCTTTTGAAGAGTTGAATAATCTTAAAATGAATCTAACGAGTACGTATTCAAGTCAATAAGCTATTTTCATAAACTTAAGCAGATATATTGTATTAATAACTTTTAAAGCTCGCCCTGAAGCACTAAATATATACAGATCATGTTGAATGAAAAAGGCAGTAGATTCATTGACCTTTTTTTATTTAAATAAAAATGATATAATTATCATTCAAAATCAATATCATATCTCGTCATGCCTTATGACGTGCCGGCATTAGCAATTTTTTGTAGCGGTTACATTTTATACTTGGTTAATCATATATGTACGATACAATCGATTGCTGTTGTAATATTTTAACTTTTTAAAGTTGGATACTGTTGCCATAAATAATTTGCCAAACTCAATTTTCCCAATAGGTGTGAAATTAGCAACACATTACCATCATCTTCTTGCCTCAGAGGTCAACGATTTTGGTCAAAAATTAAGAGTCATGTGGAGATAACCTGGTAACATTTTGGTCAAAATCCAATATGAAGAAACAAAATGGCGGACTAGTGAAATGTAAAATTAAAAAAAATAAAAATAAAAAGTATTCGTAAAAAACCTCTTATCTAATTTACCTAAAATGTTTAATAAAAATCAAGTACTACGTAGAAATCAACTGGTAAAATTTAGATATGAATACAAGGTGGTGAAACAAAATGGCGGCTTACTGAAATATTAAAAAATCAGCCTGAAAAAACTACTTATTAGATTGATTTTAAATTTTGTGAAATAATTAAGTGTGATATATAAATAAACTGGTAAAATTATGGTACGAATTCAAGATGGCGGACAAATAAAATGCTTGCAATCGTGAAAAAAATCACCCTCCCAGGTTTTACATATCTTCACGTTTTAGGGTCCCTGGATGCCAAAAAACAAGTTTTCTCAATTCCCTCGGTATGTTAGTTCGCGATATAGCTAAAAATCTACTTACCCGTTTGATTTCAAATTTGGTCAAAAGTTGAAGGTCATATGGGAATGAGCTGGTAACATTTTGGGAAAAATCCAATATTGCCGAACAAAATGGCGGCTGGGTGGAATGTTAAAAAAATTATTACTTAAAAAGTAATTATCCAGTTTTCCCCAAACTTTGTACATAAGAACAAGATGACGACCAAATAAAATAAAATGTTTAAAAAATCAACCTAAAAAATCTTCTTATTCAATTTTTCAAATTCAAGTTCAAAATAAGCTTTATTGTCAGAAGAAGATACAATTGTCATAGACAAAGCATTAAATCTAATAAATACTATATGTAATAAAATGTAAAGCAATGAAATCAACAAAAAAAATATAAATGTCAAAGGCCCAACAAAACATAGATAAATGGCAAATTTTTTTATTCCTTGGGATGATATAAAAAAAATGGGTCAATACACTAAATGGTTCTAATAAATAACAGAAGCACCAATGAAATATCAACGAACAAATTTACAATAAATACATAAACATATATTAAAAATTAAGTTAAAAAGTCATCATAGATCATAAATACAAATACACGTTGAACGAAGGTACAAACTAAAACAAAAAACGGAAAATATATAACTATCACAAACTCAGGCTAAAACTCATCATCAAAGAATTCACCCAAATTATAATATGGCTTAGATAAGAGAATTTTCTTGAGTGTTTGCTTAAATCGCTTTTCGTTGGCAATCTCTCTCAACTCAATAGATAGGTGATTAAAAATCTTTATGCTTTCATAAATGAGCAAATTCTTTGTAAGTGTCGTCTTCGGAATCGGAAGAGAAACATCATTATTCCGCAAACTGTGCGCTGATTTTTATATTTTTTATGAACAAAAACTCTGCTTTCAAAGATAAAAATCGAGCAGACCGTAAGGATTTTTTCTCTCATAAAAAGCGGTTTACAGTGTTCTTTCGTACCCGCCTTGCAGACGTAGTCCAAGGTCCTCTTTTGCAATACAAATACAGGCGATAGTAGCTGTTAACTACAGTCTCCCCAAAAGGCAATACCGTATGGAATATGGGACCTTATCAGTGCAAAATAGGCAGTGCGGGCTACAAATGGACCACTTCATTAGAAACAGATCGTATCGCATACCACCCAGAAGCTAGTTTTTTATTCAACAGCGTGATATGGTTCACGAATTTTAAATCCCTATCAGTATGTAGACCTAGGAATGTGGCTACCGAGCTATGCTGAACTAGATTACAGTCAAACTACATACTTTCCGTGCTAAATTTAAGTTAAAAAGTTTGAGTTACACCATTCTTTTACCCCAGCCAAATCGCGACCTATTGTGTTCATTAAAAACCCTTGTCTCTTCCCCGCCAGAGCAAAGTAGTGTCGTCTGCAAATATTGTGAGACTTCCCTGAATGCTGAGACTACTCAAGTCATTTAAATAAATTAAAAACAAAAGTGGGCCCAAAACAGACCCCTGGGGTACCCCGTGCTTGATCCCAAACTCGTTCGATTTTCTACCCCACGATTTTACGACTTGGCTTCTATCGCATAGATATGAACTAAGCCACTTCAATGTAATCCCCCCAAATCCATAGTATTCCATTTTTTTTAGTATTTCATGATTTGCGTAGTCGAAAAGCCTTTGAAAAGTCCCAAAAACTGCAGCAGCGAATTCGCTTTCAATCAAGCGAATGTAAACATTTTCCAAAAATGCGAAGATAGCATCGTGTGTCGACTTTTCACATTGAAAACCAAACTGTGCATTGGAGAGAACACCATGGCGATCCAAAAACGAAAGCACCCTCTTCTTAATAAGTTTTTCTATTATTTTTCCAAGAGTTGAAATCAAAGAGATAGAAAGTTGAAACGATTCTCAGGATCTCCACCCTTGAATATAGGAATGCCCCTTGCATTTTTTAATTCAGAGAGAAATGTTCCGGTATTAAATGACCAATTAATAACCTCTTGCAGAGCTATAAGACCAGATTCCGGTAGATCAGAGAGACATCAGATCCAGAAGCATTCTTATTTTTTATATCATTAAAAGTTGTTTTTAATTGACTTCAATTTAAAATTCAAATTTTGCACAAAAATTAAATGTGATATAAGGATAAACTGGTTCGAATTCAATATGGCAGACTTAAAAAAATACCTATTCAATTGGTTTTAAATTATGTCCAAAAATCAAGTGTGGCATAGGTAGAAACTAATAAAATATTGTTACGAATCCAATATGATGGAACAAAATGGTACTTGTACAAATTTAAGTTGGCGGAATCATATAGAATACCTTAGAAAAAGTATATCTCCTCTAGTACGAATTCTATATAAAATTCACTGTAATATACCATTAAAGTTTATGAAAAATATTTATTTTCATTAATATATTCAAAATTGCAATATTTTATTTCAGTTTGGGGATCTGCTAATTTAAAAACATTGAAACCTATATGTTGTTTACAAAATAAAATTATTAAATATATACATAAATTTCCTTTCCTAGAACCAACAATAAATTTATATACAAAATTTGGCTATTTAGATACTAACCATATTTATAAGTTAAAAACATGCATTTTCATTCATTCAATACTTATAAAAGATAAATTATCCAATATAGATTTAGAAAAAAGACACATGATAAACAGATTAAATACAACTGATATTCCAAGCAATTTTGCAAAAAATCTTTATTATATAGTGGTATATTAATATATAATGAAATACCAACAGATTTGCGCAGAAGACGGTATATGTGTTACTAAAATAATTTGGTCAATTTGGATGCATTTTTTAAGAGATATTCAGGGTAGTGACGGAGTGCTCTCGTAGTCTAGTAAAATTGTCAAAGTTCTTATTGGTCAGGAACTGCTGCATTAATTTAGTTGGACGGAGAGGGTTTGTCTATTTTCAGAGAAGCTGTTTTGGTGTAGTAGTTAGACTGGAAGACCTCGGTTCAAATCGATCAAATCCCATGTGTCGGTTCTTTATTTATTTTTTTAAATGAAAACTCTGTATTTGTGTATAATAATGTTTTAATAAGCAAACTGCGTTTTTGATTATCCCAGTTTAGGCCTTTTTTGTTTTGATGTAAAAACCCGTATCAACAAAACGTTGATTTTCACAAGTCTACTAGGTTTAGAAATCACGCGTCCCGTAGTAAGCTAGAAAAAATAAAATGGCGGAATGGCGCCATTTTGAATATTATTCTGCGATAAAGTTTCCGCGATAACTTTCAAATGCTTTAAACATAATGCTTTAAGATTTAATATATAAACTATATTTAACCAAAAAAAGTTATTTGGGCGTACCTTGACACGGCCGACATAGAGGGGTCTATTGTAAGGTGTTTAAGGCCTCTTGGTTCAATTTTATTATTAATTTTAATTTTTGAAATTTGCATTGCTGATTTTTTTTTATAAGCGACTTCTATGCACAGGGTATCTCAAATTGGTTGTCCCTAATGAAAAAATTGGAAACCATAAGAGATATTAAAATTCTGATACCTCATTCTCGAGTTCTTTTTTTCAGAAGGTTATAATTGCATAAACAGATCATGGCTAACGCGACCCTTCACGGAGCTACGGGGTGGATTTCAAATTTTGCTACTTTTAAAATAGACCTCTAGTTTATTTACTATCGGAGATACATAAAATCTGGATACACTTTTTGATGTAAAATCCAGTGGTGTGGCGCAACATTTTTTTTGGATTACTGTTTTTGACATATGGCCCGATCATGTATTTTTTTAAATGGGACATCCTTTTATCGCTCATTAAATCTGGTATTTTTTGAGGTTAAAACAGTGTAACACACTTTATATTATTTATTTTTGTTAATACCAAAAAACAGGAAAAAACCATTTATTATAAAAATAAAGATATCAGGTGACCATGGAATAGTAAATTTGACTTGAATTAATCATTGCTGTAAAGAAACTTGTTAATGGAACACCCTGTACTTTACCGGGTTACCAAATTTATTTATTTTTTCTGATGAAAATGATTTGGTAACTAAATTTGATTCTTAGGCGAAATTTTACAAAAAATACATTTTACAGTACTGATTTTTGACTATTGCTCTCATATATCCTATTATTAGATATTTTTGACTTTAATTAATGTTTAATATTAAGCAAATTAAATAATTTATTTCGCAAAAAAATAGCAACAACAAAACAAATTTACAGCAAAAGCAGTAATTAAAAGGGTAAAGTGAAACCACCAAAGAGAAACAAAGTATTAAAATTATGAGCAAAAATTAAATAAGGTGTTCAACCTGGTGTCCATTTTCAGTTAACCACATTTAGGTATTGTTTTTGAACGCCCGTAATTGCGTTGTGAATGTGGAAGTTCGTTACGTGCCACATAGCTGCTTCGAAATTTTCGAAGTTCCTCTAATGTATTGCTTCTATATAAATACATGTAATTCTTTAAAAATCCCCAAAATAAAAAGTCGAGGGGGTGATATCAGGTGACCTAGTTGGTCATCTGATAGGCCCTACATTGTCGATTCATTGCTGCCAAAAATTTATATTTAGGTACTCACTTATTACACTAGCACTGTAGGCAGGGGCTCCGTCGTGTTGAAAATAAAGTTTGTCACATTCTAGCAGGGCTATATTATCTACATATGTTGTGATATTTCTTTCCAAAATATTAAGGTAACGTTGTGAATTTAAACTTTCTTGATAAATTTCATCTCCAATAACTCTATTGCCTAATAACGCGACCCAAACATTGAAGCCAAATCCACCCTGGTGAATCTGGTGCTGATGAGGGTTTGAGTCAGCCCATTGGTAATTAATATACCTATTAAAAATTCCCGAACTTGTGATTCATGATTCATCGGTCCATATAATATTATTGCCAGAAAGATTGTCGTCATGGAGTTTATCTCCACAATTGCAGAATTGTATCGTCCGTTCTGCATCTCCCGGGTATAGTAGCTGAGTTTTTCTTGCCCTGTAGCACCTAAACTTATTACTTCCTTCGTAAAAGAGAAGTATTGTAATCGTGAAAAAATCACTCTTTGAGATTTTTTCAGATCTTCACGTTTCAGGGTCCCTAGATGACGAAAAACATGTTTTCTCAATTCCGTCGGTCTGTCTGTGTGTTTGTTCGCGGCGTAGCTAAAAAACTACTTACCCGATTGACTTCAGATTTTGGTCAAAAATTAAGGATCATGTGGGGATAACCTAGTAACCTTTTTGGTAAAAATCCAAAACATCTCAAATTTTGCAAAAACATCAAGGATAATGTTGGAATCAACTGGTAATATTTTGGTACGAATTCAAGATGGCGGAACAAAATGGCGGATTCATAAAATATTTAAAAATTCAGCCTGAAAAAACTGCTTAATGGTTTGATTTCAAATTGTGTTCCATAACTAATTGTGGTATAGGGCTCAACTAGTAAAATAGTGGTACTAATTCAAGATGGCTGTCTGTCAGTTCACGACATAGTTTAAAAACTACTTACCCGATTGACTTCAAATTTTGGTCAAACATTAAGGGTCAAATGGGGATGCCCTGGTAAGATTTTTGGTAGAAATGCAATATGGAGAAACAAAATGGCGACCTAGTAAAATGTTAAAAAAATTATTATTAAAAAGTACTCATCCGATATATCTGAGATTTTGCAAACAACCTCAAGTACTATGTTGTCATCAACTGGTAGCATTTTGGTACGAATCCAGGATGACGGAACAAAATGCCGACTTAATAAAATATTTAAAAATTCAGCTTGAAGAACTACTTAATGGATTGATTTCAAACTGTGTGTCATGGCTAATCGTGGTATAGGGGTCAACTTGTAATATTGTCGTACTAATTCAAGATGACGGAATAAAATGGCGGACAAATAAAAATTTTGTAATCGTGAAAAAATCACCCTCTCAGGTTTTACATAATATCTTCACGTTTTTGCGTCCCTAGATGCCAAAAAAAAAAATGTTTTATCAACTCCGTCCGTCCGTCTGTCGGTTTGTCTGTCTGTCAGTCAGTTCGCGGCATAGCTTAAAAACTACTCAGCAGATTGACTTCAAATTTTGACCAAAAATGAGGGTCATATGGTTGAACAATGTTAAAACATTTTGTTAGAGTGATGTATTATTTGGGGTTAAGATCTAGTAAAAAAGTTTTTTTTTAAATTGCGACGTTCCGGAACTTAATTTGTGAATCCTTCACACATATGACCCTATATCCTGCATGAGACCCATATTATCAATCTTTACCTACTACGTTGGTCCGCAGATATTTTCCGGATATTAAGTTTCCAAATGGTTTTCGTTAACAATCCTCTTGTTTTTATGTTATCGTAGTGTATTATTTGGGGTTAGGATCCAGTAAAAAAAAACAAAAAACTTTTTTTAATTGTCGATGTTTCGCAACTTTATTCTTGCATCCTCAGGACACATATATAGATTCTATATCCTGCATGAGACCCATATTATCAATCTTTACCTACTACGTTGGTTCGCAGATATTTTCCGGACATTAAGTTTCTAAATGGTTTTCGTTAACGATCCTCTTGATTTTATGTTATAGTAGTGTATTATTTGGGGTTAGGATTTAGTAAAAAGAACAAAAAACTTTTTGAAAATTGTCGACGTTTCGCAACTTTATTGTTGCATCCTCAGGACACATACAAATTTTATATCCTGCATGAAACCCATATTATCTGTTTTTACTTACTCCGTTGGTTTGCAGATATTTCCCAGATATATAAGTTCTAAATGGTTTTCGTTAGCGATCTTCTTGTTGTTAAAGTGGTGTATTATTTGGGTTAGGAAATATTTGCAGACCAACGGAGAAGGTAAAGACTCATAATATGGGTTTCAGTAGGGTATAAAATCTGTGTCCTGAGGATGCAACAATAAAGTTTCGAAACGTCGACGTTTTAAAAATGGGCTTTTGTTTTTTTGCTGGTTCCTAACCCCAAATAATACACCACTTTAACATAACAACAAAAAGATACTTAATATCTGGGAAGTATCTGCGGACCAACGGAGTAGGTAAAGATTGATAATATGGGTTTCAATTTAAGATGATAAAACAAAATGGCGGCCAAATAAAATTTTTAAAAAATCAACGTAAAATTTTGCAGAAAAATTAGATGTGAAAATGGGATAAACTGGCACGAATTCAACATGACGTAGCAAAATGGCAGTACGTGTCAATGTAAAAATTACTTTTGAATTTATTTTAAATTATGCCCAAAATTCAAGAGTGGCATCGGTAGAAAGAAAATGGTAAAATATTGGTAGGAATCCAATACGATGGAACAAAAATGAAAAGACAGTATATGTATGTAACACATATATACTGTGATTATGTACTGAACTAAATTGGGTCACACTTCACTATTCCTAACAAATGGAAAAAATCATAACGAGAATTTAGAATTCTTGAAAAAGCACCAAAAACGCCAATGTTAACTTCAATTCTTCTGCATGATGTGCTCGGATTTGCAGTAAAACATCCAATTACATTTATTGTGTTATTTTCATTATTCTCTTTATGATATTTTTTCAAAATATTGTACTGCGTTATTTGTAATTTGAACTGAACGCCAGTGTATGCATATTATTATTTGCTTCCTTCATGAGTTGATGACACACGGTTAAGCTTTCTAAGTTTTTTAGCTGTAAATGATTTAATATTCTAAATAGGTATAGAAAATTATTTCCTAGTTATTTATATGTGTTACGGTCAATACTAACATTTTTGGATCGAACCGTTAAAATATTTACAGTTGTTGGTTGCAATAGCTCAAATATAAGAACATAAATAACTGATTTATAATTTGTCTTGCATTATTTTTTAAGGGAGGTTCTTTCATTTAAATTATTTTTTTACTAATACTAGGAAAAGGGTTACTTAGATAGATTATATAACCTAGTAACCTTTTTGGTAAAAATCCAAAACATCTCAAATTTTGCAAAAACATCAAGGATAATGTTGGAATCAACTGGTAATATTTTGGTACGAATTCAAGATGGCGGAACAAAATGGCGGATTCATAAAATATTTAAAAATTCAGCCTGAAAAAACTGCTTAATGGTTTGATTTCAAATTGTGTTCCATAACTAATTGTGGTATAGGGCTCAACTAGTAAAATAGTGGTACTAATTCAAGATGGCTGTCTGTCAGTTCACGACATAGTTTAAAAACTACTTACCCGATTGACTTCAAATTTTGGTCAAACATTAAGGGTCAAATGGGGATGCCCTGGTAAGATTTTTGGTAGAAATGCAATATGGAGAAACAAAATGGCGACCTAGTAAAATGTTAAAAAAATTATTATTAAAAAGTACTCATCCGATATATCTGAGATTTTGCAAACAACCTCAAGTATTATGTTGTCATCAACTGGTAGCATTTTGGTACGAATCCAGGATGACGGAACAAAATGCCGACTTAATAAAATATTTAAAAATTCAGCTTGAAGAACTACTTAATGGATTGATTTCAAACTGTGTGTCATGGCTAATCGTGGTATAGGGGTCAACTTGTAATATTGTCGTACTAATTCAAGATGACGGAATAAAATGGCGGACAAATAAAAATTTTGTAATCGTGAAAAAATCACCCTCTCAGGTTTTACATAATATCTTCACGTTTTTGCGTCCCTAGATGCCAAAAAAAAAAATGTTTTATCAACTCCGTCCGTCCGTCTGTCGGTTTGTCTGTCTGTCAGTCAGTTCGCGGCATAGCTTAAAAACTACTCAGCAGATTGACTTCAAATTTTGACCAAAAATGAGGGTCATATGGTTGAACAATGTTAAAACATTTTGTTAGAGTGATGTATTATTTGGGGTTAAGATCTAGTAAAAAAGTTTTTTTTTAAATTGCGACGTTCCGGAACTTAATTTGTGAATCCTTCACACATATGACCCTATATCCTGCATGAGACCCATATTATCAATCTTTACCTACTACGTTGGTCCGCAGATATTTTCCGGATATTAAGTTTCCAAATGGTTTTCGTTAACAATCCTCTTGTTTTTATGTTATCGTAGTGTATTATTTGGGGTTAGGATCCAGTAAAAAAAAACAAAAAACTTTTTTTAATTGTCGATGTTTCGCAACTTTATTCTTGCATCCTCAGGACACATATATAGATTCTATATCCTGCATGAGACCCATATTATCAATCTTTACCTACTACGTTGGTTCGCAGATATTTTCCGGACATTAAGTTTCTAAATGGTTTTCGTTAACGATCCTCTTGATTTTATGTTATAGTAGTGTATTATTTGGGGTTAGGATTTAGTAAAAAGAACAAAAAACTTTTTGAAAATTGTCGACGTTTCGCAACTTTATTGTTGCATCCTCAGGACACATACAAATTTTATATCCTGCATGAAACCCATATTATCTGTTTTTACTTACTCCGTTGGTTTGCAGATATTTCCCAGATATATAAGTTCTAAATGGTTTTCGTTAGCGATCTTCTTGTTGTTAAAGTGGTGTATTATTTGGGGTTAGGAAATGTCTGCAGACCAACGGAGTAGGTAAAGACTGATAATATGGGTTTTATGTAGGATATAAAATGTCTGTGTCCTGAGGATGCAACAATAAAGTTTCGAAACGTCGACGTTTTAAAAAAGGTGTTTTTTTTTACTGAAACCTAACCTTAAATAACACACCACTTTAACATAACAACAAAAAGATACTTAATATCTGGGAAGTATCTGCGGACCAACGGAGTAGGTAAAGATTGATAATATGGGTTTCAATTTAAGATGATAAAACAAAATGGCGGCCAAATAAAATTTTTAAAAAATCAACGTAAAATTTTGCAGAAAAATTAGATGTGAAAATGGGATAAACTGGCACGAATTCAACATGACGTAGCAAAATGGCAGTACGTGTCAATGTAAAAATTACTTTTGAATTTATTTTAAATTATGCCCAAAATTCAAGAGTGGCATCGGTAGAAAGAAAATGGTAAAATATTGGTAGGAATCCAATACGATGGAACAAAAATGAAAAGACAGTATATGTATGTAACACATATATACTGTGATTATGTACTGAACTAAATTGGGTCACACTTCACTATTCCTAACAAATGGAAAAAATCATAACGAGAATTTAGAATTCTTGAAAAAGCACCAAAAACGCCAATGTTAACTTCAATTCTTCTGCATGATGTGCTCGGATTTGCAGTAAAACATCCAATTACATTTATTGTGTTATTTTCATTATTCTCTTTATGATATTTTTTCAAAATATTGTACTGCGTTATTTGTAATTTGAACTGAACGCCAGTGTATGCATATTATTATTTGCTTCCTTCATGAGTTGATGACACACGGTTAAGCTTTCTAAGTTTTTTAGCTGTAAATGATTTAATATTCTAAATAGGTATAGAAAATTATTTCCTAGTTATTTATATGTGTTACGGTCAATACTAACATTTTTGGATCGAACCGTTAAAATATTTACAGTTGTTGGTTGCAATAGCTCAAATATAAGAACATAAATAACTGATTTATAATTTGTCTTGCATTATTTTTTAAGGGAGGTTCTTTCATTTAAATTATTTTTTTACTAATACTAGGAAAAGGGTTACTTAGATAGATTATCCCTATATCACACTTGATTTGTGTGCAAAATTTGTCCATTCGCTATGTAATTTCTTAATAAAGATTTTTTTTTAATATTTTGTGATGCTCCCATTTTTGTTTTTACGCATTGGATTTTTACCAAAAATTAACCATTCCATCCCCGTATGACCGCTAATTTTTGACCAAAATTTGAAGTCAATCGGATAAATAGGTAGTTTTTAAATTATGCCGCAAACAGATAGGACGACCGACGGAAAGATGTGCAGAGTGATTTTTTTCAGGATTACAATAATATTTCCTTTTTACAAGGGAAGTGAAAATTAATATTAAAGCCAATGCAAATCCCGACATGTAAGTTATTTTGATAAATATTATATTTTTCTTAACATTAAAAAGCAATTTTCTTACAAATTCATATTACATATCAATTTAAATGCAATAAAAAGTTTTATCGCAACTGAGGTTTCCGTGGAAAATCACAAATTTGTAGACAAATATAGGTCTTGCATTGTTCTAATACTGATTTACATCACATCGTAAAATGGTGAAATGTGAAACCCATCAACTCTGCCTTGTTGGGTGAAAATCTTAGAAACCCTGGTGAGAAAGTAATAATGAATTCCACGAATATGGATTTAAATGCGTTTTATTATTACTTATTGTGAATTATTTTCACTTTTTCCGGTTGATCCTTGTTCGTAATAATTATTTTTTATGAAATATATTTGCTATTTATAAAGTATACACAAAATTGTCTTATAGTCCAGTAAAATTAGGTTTTGACTTCGGAAAAATTCCGACCACACCACTGGCTTTCCACATAGATGTCTATTTTCATTTCCCAGATATATCGTAAAAAGTAACCGCTTAATTTGAGTTGTGGGTTCTTAAATGGTTGGGGTTTTAAATGGTGAATTCTAGTTTTTTGCAATTATCCCCAAACGTATCAATTTTTCAAGGCAAATAGTAATGAGTAAAATTTTAGTTTATATAAAATTCTGTGCAAAAAACGTTCTTAGATTCTTTTTCGTAAAATCCATCATTTTTGCAGTATATGTTTTTAGTTTAAAAAATACGTTTTTTTTCCACACCACTGCCACCGCACGAAGCTGGTAAAAGTGCGCCCATTTACGGAAAATTAACCAGCAACTTTTGCACTGTAGCAAGTTCGAACATTATGGATAAAAATGTTGTTTTTTCTAAATTCAGTAGATCCCATTATTCTGACTAAAACAATCAAGGAAAGTGAAACATAAATCAACTAATTCTATTCCAAGTGTAAACAATTGTAAAATTTGCCTTTTCATTTTAAATTATATGAATACAATTACTGGTAATAACTATTCATATTATTTAACTTGTAATTATTTTACTTTTTTTTTGATAAAAAGAAAGTTTCATATGTTATATTAGCTGTGGTTTCATTATGAGAAATGTTCTGTCAAAGGGTTTTACCTGACCGGAACCAATAAAATTTTCGAATCTACCACTTATATTTAGTGCATAATTCCTGCATAGTCTCCAGTTAGGCTTGATAATAAGATTGACTTAAATACTGAATGAAGTCTGGAGGTGGGACGATTAACAACACTAAAAACCTCTCCGGCTCTACATTTGGCTCAGGCTAATATATTTTGCAACTGCATTACAGGCTGTAATGAGAATTGAATTTGCAGAAACATAATTATTTGCTGTTCTTCAGTAAGCGGGTATTGCCACGCGCAATCGTTCATAACCGGTGAGATTGAGGAAAAATAATGTAATGGAGATATTGATCAATAGTAAGAACTAATGAATTTTTTAGTTTAAGAAAATGACAAAAGTCGTTGAAGAACATGAAAAAAATTTAGTGGAAATAGATGTGGAGACACAGGTCTAATTTTTTTTATTATACAGGGTGTCCCTGTTTAGATAATATTACGGGGTATAGAATTTACTAGTAAAGATAGAGAGTTGCGGTTTTTGCAATACTTTGCTAGTTTTTTGTGAAATAAAAGTTTTTTGGGACACCCCTCGTATCCTTTAACATATCGCAAAGCTAAAAAACTGGCTCTTATACAGTTTTTTTACGTAGATCCAGTGGCATAGTCAAATTTTTTCTATGAGCTTTCAATTTTCAGCTATAAATCAAACTTATGTTTTTTAAATGGTACACCCTGTATATTTTTCTTTCATTTGGTTGGAATTTGTTTAACCTTATATAATATAAAATTATAAGTATATAACACATATTTTAAATTATAAACCTAAAATTCATAATTTTACAAAATGACGACATATTTGGTGAGTATGTTATAATAAGTATTGGCCGTGGTTATTAAAACAATGAATGATCATTTGCTAAGCCCTTGTCAAGACCTGCCAGTTGCTTAATTTATATTTTGTGCGTAATATTGTATTTTTTTACAATAGCTTTAAATGAAAATTATCAACATTTGATAAAAAGTATGACATGAAGTCTATTTTACAGAGCAATGAAAACTCCCGTGAAGCTTCCCAGTTATATTTTAACAGGTTTGTTTAAATATTTACTATTATTATATTTTAGGTTTATTATTTAAAATACGATATAAAAAATATCTTATATATTGTTGTACAGCTTATAAAATGTCCAATCACACGAAAGAAAAATATACAGGGTGTCCCATTTAAAAACATATTAGTTTGAATTATAGCTAAAAATTGGCAGCTCACAGTAAAAATCCGACTACGCCACTAGATTTGTTAAAGGATAACCGAGATAAGAGGGGGTCCCAAAATGCAATATTTTCAATTTCGCCCTGTATTTTAGAGACGAAGAGGGCTATGAAAATTTTGTTTATATCATATTTCATTTACTCCTAAGTGAGATACCTTGTAATATCATCGAAAATGTGACACCCTGTACATCGATTTGGACTAGGTCTACTGCGGATACTACGTAAAAAAATCCTTAAATTAACCTTTACCCAGAATTTTCCTCGTATTAAATTTCACCACAATCAGATATTATTCTTTACAGTTAAATTGTATTATATTTCACTTTATAAATTTAAAATTGGTAAGGCCCTTTTAACAGAATATTTCCCAAAATGAAACTTTTTTTAACATAAAAAGTAAATAGTTACAATTCAAATATTATGTATAAAGTTGTTGACAAATGAGTATATGTATACATGAAATATATAATATGTGTGTGGTTCCTTGATTTATTTTAATATAAGAATGTTGAAATATATTTAGGTTTTATAAAAAAAATGTGATGCTTTTTTAATTCTTATTCTACGAAGAAAATCTAAGAACCAATGGCAATAAAGAAAAATTAATCTATAATGTTATGAACACTGAAAAAATGAATTTTAAGTGCTTTTAATTTTATATTCAATTGTTCAATATTTTTTTACAGTCACTGTATTGGCAATGTATAGTTTCATTTTTAACATTGAGACGACCTGATTAAGGGACTAAACAGTCTCGAAAGCCAGTACAGTAAAAAGCTCTTCTTTGACGGCATCACACTAGATTTAAACTAAGACGAGAACAAATTTTTGAACAAGGAAAAGTTTTTGGAATCAGGATGTTTTTTTTTAATTAACGTGAAATGCCTATGTGTTACATATTGGGCAGTTGGTGTAATTGTACCACTGTGTTCTATGGTATTTCATAGTCTCTGAACAGGTATTGCTCAAATTAGACGACTCATTGCTAAGTTATGCATTGAATGCTTTATTGACCCTAATGGCTTTCAAGTGACTCTATGACTAAACAGACTTTCGTAAATGCAGCCTTAGTGATATGTTATCATTATTAAAGCAATAACAATTTTGTTAGTAATGTTTAACGAAATTATTTATTGAAGTGTATATAAAAAGCAATTCACATCAATTTGATCTAATTTTATTTTTTGAAGTCAAACTTTTGAAGAAAGAAAGCTGGTTTATCTAAGGGTGTTTTTAATCGCGTAGCTTTCACACTAGCACCTACTTTAAATATTTATTCTCTTTTACTATTAATCATCCGGATCCAAACGACACTATTAAGAGGTGATTGTAGCGTATTACTGATGGAACTTTCGCCACTATTACTAAACTGACAGTTTATATCATCTGCTGATGATGCTAACTTGGTTAGCGAAACGCGCGTCCAGAACGTAACAAGTTGTGGTGTAGTGTGGTTAGAACTCTTGTATTTTGATCTACAAATGTTTGCTACATTTCAATTTTCAAACTTCAAGCTGCAACGGACTTGAATCAAATTAGAATTGCCTATGTAAGAATGACGGTTGTTTATTGAAATGAAACACCCAACCAGGAATCTTGGAGATGTTTTTGTTTTTGCTAGTAAGTTATTGCTTGATATTGATATTAAAAAATGTCAAGAGCAGTGATATATGTAATTTTCTGTCTCTGGTGCAGCGATAATCTCTCCCAGATGTACTCACGTTTTGACTTATTCGAATCCAAATTTTAACCTTCTGTCTTAGCTTTAGTGACTTGTCTCAAAGATAAATCTTAGACATTAAATTCTGTTTTCATTGTAATTTTTGTGGACTACAGTGACGTATATAGGCATTGCTTCTGGGCGGGGTTGAGACAATAAATATTTTTAACAACCAAAAAAAGTCATTTTATTTTAACTGTAGATAAAATCGCTCTGGGGGGATTTTATCCGCCAATCCGAAAAAGAGGTCCTTATTTTATAGTATTTCTATCATTTTAGCTTAAATAAAAGTAACTCTGGGGGGAGGGGGGCTAACCCCCATTATACTTCATAGAGATTAACGATTCAATAATAATGAACTCAGTATTTTCTGTCTTAAATATTTATATATTTTTTTACACGCTGCAAAAAAGCCAAAAGATTCCTCTAAAATTAGACAAATATGTCTGGAGCAGGTCCTATCAAAGCTAAATATTGACAAGTTCCTAATCTCTATATTAATAATTTCAACGTACAAAATCATGACTATACATATTACGGACGCGTGCGAGGGGGAGATAGCAAATGACAAAGGGGAGATAATAATCATAAGGCACAAATTCGTTCGTTACAAAATCTAACCGAACCATGTCGGAAGGGTGACAAACCGGTATTTTAAAGATTTCGGTTGGAATAGTCGTGTGGTATCATCTTACCGGAAACTGATAATATAAAGGCCATATTAAGTGAAGTCTTTATCTTGTCTGACACTGTTACATACCTATTTTAATGGGATTTTATCATAAGTATGCCAAGGTTTCATTTAAAGCTTCTTGATCAAATTTACAAACTTCGGTTAAGGACCTCGCACTATTCTTATCGGAAATGGCATTCAGTCGGCTTTACTAAAAGCATTATTTCATAGTTATCGACCTCTTGATCAATCGCTTTTCGACACCTAACTTAAGTTCAAACTAGATGTTATATTATATATAAACTGCCAATACAATCAAATTTATACTCTAAGGCCATACATCTGTTTATCCGATTTGTAAACGTTTGCCTCGGGATATTTTCGAAATTTTTTATTTATCTCTTGTTTAATGCTTTAATGCAAGATGTGATTCAATTCTTAAGGTCTATTTTAAGAATTATGATGCATTTTTCCATTACCAGAAGTAAAAGAGAGTTGTTGAGGTAGTCGCCTTCATTCTCTACTAATTTCCCTCACTAGTTGAACAATGGGGCTTTGGATTAATATTGCTTGAGTTTGTTACGATGTTTTTTAATTCATTAAAATTAATAAAAACGCTTTCCAGTTCGAACTAACAAGTGGTATTCTTTCTTCTTATGTTTTTGAAAAAATACTATAATCCCTAAAACAGAACTCAAGTACTGAACCGCAACTTGTTGACTATATGTCAATTTATTTAAAAAAATCATACCTTGCTTTAAACGAGAGATAAGTAAAAAATTTCAAAAACGTTCAACAAATGACCTTATAAAATAAGTGCAAAAGTAAATTGTATTAAAAATTTTGAAAATAGCACTTTCCACACATATATGATAGCTTGATGGCATAAGACGTAGGCGAGTGCCGCAAGTTACATGAATGTAAAAAGTGATTTTTTCAAATGTGTTATACACTGTATTTTTTCTACAACTGAGTTTTGGGCGCACACCTAAATTCATTTTGTGCTCTCCATTCCTTTTAATGACGTAAAAATATTTCAAATATTTCTGACATATCGACATGTAAAATGTAAAACAGCGATGGCCCTTCTTGCGCTATTGCGGCATCCTGTTGGAACCAGACTTCACCTTGGCTCCTTCTTTGGGGCTCCGGAACTACAAATGTTTCCAGCATCCCAACATACCGAGCTGAATTGACAGTAACTGTGTGGCCGCTTTTTTCGTATGGCCCGATCATATCAAATGCGAAAACTCCACACCACATTGTTACCTTTTTTAAATCAAAATGTTTCTTATAATAATTATTTATATTAAAAGTACAATTTATCATATCTTGTATATTTAAGGTTGAAGTTAATTCAAACAAACGATTTGAGCAGGATGTTACATCAGACACAGCAATGGTGCCGTTGGAATTGCTAGCTGTAGCTGCAGGCTGCAGACATAGTGCCGACTCGAGTGAAAGTTTGATATTATTTTTGGAAACATTATCTTTTAAAATTGTATTAGCAATTTCCAATTTATATGCCACTGATTCCTCTATATAACTTTCCGCAACCAAGGAAGATTTCCATCCTCCGGGCCGTTCTAGATCTATAATGTCTATTCCAGAAAAATTCGCCAATAAAGTTGGGGAGGACCTTCTAAAATAATGACCGGTAAACTCTTCAGGCTTTTGAAGCCTAAGGAATCCGGCTATATCGAAGGGAATTTTTCTTATTTTATTTATTCCTACGCATTGCACGTACATTTACTATTTTTGATAATTTTCGAAAACTCATCGATGGCTTGTGTTTGATGTACGCAATTTTATATATTTTCTGTAGTAATAAATGTAAGTTTCACCGGAAATAACAAACATTCGTGTTACATGTGTCTTTAAGATTATCTTTTAAATACTAAGATGTCTCTTTTATCTTCGACATCATCCAGAGTTAAATTTGATAGCTCTTAACGACGGCATACTCCAGCAATTCCAGAAATAGCCAAAATTTTAAAAAGCAAAAAAATGTTATCATGAACTTCGGATAAAAATATAGCGATATCTTCCTTCGTCAACGTTTTAGATTTCTTAGGTTTAAAGCCCACATTTTTTGGTTGGATAAAGGCAATTGCCTTATAGAATTTGCTGATATCCGCATTTCTCTTCAACTTTATCATCGTTTTCGACATGAAATATTTGGACCATATTGTAGATGGCTTCAACTTCTCAGAAAGTTGGGCAAAGTAAGCTAGATAAACTTCTTCTTGTATATATTTACTTTTTCTTGTAACACCAATCGTTAAAAAGCAAATATTCATGTTCGTATCTAAGTACTGAAGTAGCTACATTAGAAGAATGCAAAATATCTTGCGGAATTTCGTGTCCCATATTTTATGTTAGTATTTGACAATTCGAAATTATTTTTGATAGTCAATAAAAACTTATCATCAAAGAAATCAAAGGTAACTTGGTGAATCAACAATACAATTATTCGACGTCACAGTTATTATTTCACCATTTCACCCGCACCGGTAGGGGAAAAATGTCTTCCTGCACATAAAATAGTGTGGGAAGAGCCATCTCCCACACATTCGTAGAAAAACGATTTTACAGCAAAGATTCGTTGGTTATTTTTAACAACAAACTTCAGTTTTATCAGTATTTGACATTTGTTAAGGGAGAACTTTACGCAGTATTATGGATCATTTGCAAGCCTTCTGCCTCTGCAATATTATGTTAAAGCTGTAAGAAATATTTATTAGCTTCAATGTATTTTAATTAGAGAAATATGTATAGTTGGGCACTAAATTCGAATTTTTATATTTTTTTTCCACAAAATGGCTCTTTACCGCCTTGCATTGATCCTTTTTCTATATAACTGCCAAATTTGAAATGGTAAATCGTACTCATGTCTTTGTATTTCTGCAGCGCGTGAACCCTTTTGAACCCATTTTTAACCGAAATATAATTTAAATTGCCTACACATAACACATTTTTTAAGGTCGCACGTGCAGGATGTTTTTTTTTAATACGTAGGTACCTTTTCATCTTACTTTGAACTTGACTAGACCTTGTCGCTGATTTTTCACATTTTGCGTGCAGTTCCCCCTTAAATAAACAGTATTTTCATGACTCATGTTTGTTTTTGGGCCGGTATTTATAGGAGTCGAAGAAAAACGTATTTCCATCAAATTTGGGACTACAATGAAGTTTTTAAATTTTAAAAGCATTGTTGCGGTCAACTTCATATGATTGGCAAAACGATCGCATTCCAGGAAACATATCCTTAAAAATTTGGGCATCATTTTCTCGTCTCATTCAATTTTGTCAAGTAATATAGCAGAGCTATTCAGAAAAGTAACCAGACCAAGACTTTTGGGGGCAATGAAGTTAAATGTAGGAGGCGGAGGCACTGCCTTATTATTAACATTTACGTTTTATGTGTTATAAAACATAAAAACACTAAAAAATAATGTTATACAAGTGCCAATTTTTTTTACAAATAATATGAATAATGAACTTTGAAAATAGCTAAGCGAGCAAAAAATTGACATAAATATATCCTAATCTTTGGTTCAATACATTTATATAGTGCATGTAATGATTGCTACTAAAAATATTGTTTGTGGGATTATTTGTGTAAAACCTTGAGTGGTTAGGAGGGGGGCACACACCCAGGTTTCTCTACTGGAGATATTAAATATCGAATTTTAAGTAAAAAATCACATAACATATTTTGACTGAAAAAAAGTTCAGCAGATTATTTTCTACCAGTTAGTACTTCTATTTATAAGAAAAAAGAAACTTATAGGGTGGAACCGGTAGATAGTAGATAGATCGAACCTTGAATATTAGAACTCCAATTTTTACCAAAAGCCACATTACCCTTTTTAAGAAGATACTGATGATATATCACTCTCATTGAAATAATGAACTGTGAACTAAATCAAATGCTCTAAAAAGTATAGATATGGCTTGGCTTGAAAGTTTAACTAAACTTAATGAAATATAATTAATACACAAATTACAGAAACGCATACTTTTGTTGTTAGATAAATAGAAAGTGATAAATAATTACTTTTTAATTAATGAAGGACTTACAATTAGGTAAAACTAAATGCTTTAACCTAAAAACTATATTTTCATTAAGAGTAGGTGGTAAATCAAGTTGTAGTTGCCAAGTTATATAAGAAGGTACTAAACATAAAAACTGATGTTTATAGCGTTGTTTGTAGAAAGTATCTTTAAACAACGATGATATTAGTAAGACGTTTTTTACTGTTTCAATAATGAGGGATCATATTTTTAAGACACTTTCTTTAATAAATTAAAAAAAAATATATATAAGTTTTATAACATTAATAGATATAATCCGTCGAATGAAAACAAGCATCACCAAACTTACATAGAAAATGTTTCAAACTAATAACTGAAAATGGAAAATAAAATTAGGAAACTACAAAGGAAGATAAATCCCGAAAAACAGCACCCTAATTGATTATAATACTCGATTACATCGATGCGTGATAAATAAAGAAGTATAAAATTATTAAAATGTTTTACTGTTAGGTGATCCGTGATCTATTTTATGTCGGGTTCCGCTGGTTTCATATGCATTTGGTCAGTCTTTGGAACCTCTTATTGCTCCGGCACGCGACGAAAGCATTTTAGCACAGAATACGTTAGGATTGTATAAAATGGTTTCAAGGGTTTGTCAACTGACCACCCCAACACTCAACAACAGACTAATAGGTTACTAAAAATTTAGCGGTTTTAAAACGTCGAACCCGCACTACCTACAGTATGAAATTATAAACAAATCTGTTAAACTAAAATTGCAAGAACAAAAATATATAAAATAGTAAAAAACAAAAGAGGCATTTAAAACAATCTAAAAAAAATCGGATAACGGATTTAGTCTTTCTTAAAAAAACCCATTCCACAATTTCTAAAATGTCAGTGTCAGTTTTATCTCATGTGATAATATCTGTTAAATTCTGAGCCACATCATAAATATTGCACTAAGAATCTACCTCTTTTTTCTCCATATTACTCACAAACTAACAGAGCGCTATAGAGAGCTATATTGCAGATGAACGCGTTAAAAATAACATTAAAGAGGCTGAGAATCGGTAAAAATAGAACAAAAACTACAAATACTAGTAGACAACTGCCTACTAGAAGGGAAAGTACCGAAATACTTAAACGTGTTGAGGTAATGTTACCATAAATGAAGGGAATCCAAACGAATACATACAAACGACCCCTGAACCTTTTGTCATACCTTTATAAACTAGATCTAACAAGTAAATTAAATTTTTACCAACCTTTTTCCGAAAAGGATTTAATACCAACGATTATCTGCTAACACTAACGGAGAAAACTGAGGAGTACAACGTACTCAAACATTTCTCCTCTGTAAATTTACATGAGGCATTCTTGTTCATCGAGAAGTGAGACACTTTAAAATCCCTGGACAGGACTAGGATAGTCTTCAGGTAGTTTGAAATCATAAAAACATTTACCATTAAAACTGAAAAAATAAAAAATAGATATAAAATGAAGTGTTAAACACGATTTACACAAATCACTACAAACTAGTTTGGATGTTTTCAAGAAATTCGTATCGGACGAAAGAGGCATTAGAATGGATTTATAGCATTCAAGTTAGCTGCGCTTCGCTGATGATCGTATATTAATATCGAACGACATATATGAACTAAAGACAGACAAATGAATTAAATACGACCTCAATGTGGGTCCTGTGGAACAAACCGCAGAATTATCGAGACAAATTAGACTCAAATGGGCTGCATTTGGAAAGATGGGATATGTGTTAAAATACAAAGAGCTCAATCTCAAAAGGGAGGTGTTTAACATGTTTATACTACCAGAAGCTACGTACGAACCAAGAATCATAAACCACACAGGATAGTTACTTCTCGACCGGGTGAGTGACGTACTCCGGCTTTGTCAGTCTAAAGATTTAGTATTAGTAATAGATATTTGCCTTCTAAGCGTTGTTTTCTCAATATTCTTTAGTTTTTACAAGTGGTAATAGGTCACAAGTTTGAAAAAGTGTTGTTCGCGCATAGTATAACTTAATTAGCTAAGGAAAGAATTAAAACTTCTTTTATAACTGATATATTTACTTCTGCAAAAGTCTACATAACAAAAAACAATGTCTGGGAATATTTGTGATTTAGGTGTAACTTTTCATAGGTTTCCAAAATTATTATGAAGAAACAGTTGGTACACCGGTGCTATAGAAAAATGTTAGCTATAGATATATTTGGATTCTTTTTTATTTTTTATTAATTTTTCAGGCAAGTTGTGTTTCCTTTTAACATATATATATATATATATATATATATATATATATATATATATATATATATATATATATAGCAGGTACTTTTGCTCTGGATTGTTGCTTTTTTAGTATTAATTCAAATCTCAACCTTGTTAATTAATCTAAAAGTTATTTATACTTAAGTATCCGAAGCCTCTGTAGTTATCGGGTTTTTTGTTTCCATATCTGTTGTAAAAGTGGTCATATTAAAGTATTCTATATATCTAGAATACATTATACAAAAATATGTATGACAATAATAAAAAATTTTTACTTTCCTAATTGAGAATCACTTTACCTATTTGCTTTTTAAATTAATACATTTAGGTACCTAAATTACGGAAAAGTCCTTATTTCTATGTAACGATTTCGGGCATCCTGTCATAAAAGTACATAATATAACAAAATTTCATGAATTAAGAAGACACTCTCTAAGGTATTTTTGTATTGACGTAATGTTTAAATTATTTCCTAATCATTTATTTTTATGTTCAAATATGAATTTCTAAAACATTTTGATGAGCAATTGACCATTGCTTATTGACCGAAATTCATATGGTAATGTTGCTTATAATAGTTTAATATAAAATTTGTCGTAATTTATTGCATTAAAAATTAGTAAATATCAAAATAAGAGCATCAAAAGGCTAAACCATATTATCCTCCTATAGAAATACCGCATTAAACTTGTTTCGAGCGGGCCAGGCGACGTCACTGCATCAAGGCTCGCTCGCGCTAAACTGATGGAAATAAATCGCCGATGTAACTATCCTGTGTAGTTTAAGGTTCTTGCGTACGGAGTAGGAATAATTTTAATAACAAACGAAATGAAAGTTAGAATCACCTGGTTTCGTTTTGGTATTGAAAAATGAGGAGTCGAAAAATGGACAAGAAGAATCATGCAAAAATATTTTTCTTTTAATTTAGATATTGAAAGCTATCGTAGGCAGACACCATTTGTTTCAGTTAATTTGAAGTTAGGTAATTTTGTTGATTTGCGAAAAAGCCTAAAAATTCTTAGTTCAGTACTACACCCTCTGAAATGAATATACGAAGAAATATGGAAAAACAATATTTTTAAATTGCAACTTAGTTAACTATTATCAAAAAAGCATGCTTGACGAATTACTCCGATGCCTGATGCGCACTTCACGATTTCACATTCCTTGTTCTGTTATTCTTAAACCCGTTCGTCTATTCGTTTGATTCGTTGCGCGGCCGACGATGCTGTTTTTTGTACGAATAATCAAGTAGGCTTTGACCTCGGCGAACCATTCGTCCGAATCCAATCTTTTATATTTTGTGTATATTCAAACATTCAACTCACTATTCGATTCAATTCGTCGGTTCGATTCGTTCATTCGATTCGTCCATTCATACGAATAAACGAATTGGTGAATCAACGAATATACGAATATTGTATCCACACTATTCATCAATTTTTATTTATTGCGTTCACATAGACTTCATGTGTCTTCAATGTTTTAAAATACATAAAAAACAAAAGATTTGATTCGGAGAAATGGTTCGCCGAGATCAAAGCCCACTTGATTACCCGCCCAAAAGTCGGAAACGCCGCGCAACGAAACGAATGGATGAACCGGACCCTCCACACTATCGTACCTATCGCTCTATAGGTTTTTCTCACCGAGACACCGGAAACTATTGCACACCTAATATATATATATATATATATATATATATATATATATATATATATATATATATATATATATATAAAGATATAATGACTTATTACTATAATATTATTACGATTTATAATTAAAATATTTAGATTTGAGAAAAATATCCATGAATTTTTAGATTCTCTCAATTGACACCAAATCCATAAACCTCTCATTTGAAATTTAACGTTTAGATTAATTTGCCTCTATACATGAAAATAACAGGCACAAATTCAGCGACATGGTTACATATTTTGGGCCCACACGTAGATGTCAACAAAGTGGCTAGAGGCATTCACTCACAGAAAATAACTGATGACTAAAAAAAAATTATTCAAAGTTAATCATAAGTTTTGCATAATTGCAGAAAAAAATAACTGTTGACAAAAAAAACAGTCATCCATAGTTTTCCTTAGGCCCCTTTACACATCGCATTATCGCCGGGCCTCCTAGCATCAGCCCCCGCCCCGCGTTTCCGGGACTAGCGGGGGTGTAGCTATGCTACGCGAGATTAGAGAGTTTGTATGGATGACTGTTAAATATTCAAAAGTGTTAATCATCTTTTATTTTAAGCACTTTCATCCGACAATTTTCTACGTTGCACCTTGATGTACTATTGCCATTGGTAAGTTGTTCCAAATTAAAATTATTAAATAGGGGTGAAGCTCAACTATGAGGCTATAAACTTTCAGAATTATCTATTAGTAGCATAAAAAAAGAAATTTTATATTATCAATTATATCAAATCTGACAAATAATTGCCTCATAATATACAATAAGATGATAGTGTTGCTAGGCAACACATTACGGTATCATATACTGTAATGTTCGATTTACCATCCGCAAATCAGTATAGCGTAATTAGATTTACCAGACGGTATGAAATAGAAGGATTTAACAGTCCATGAATGTGTCACTCACAGCCTCAAATTATGGCACGTTCAAAACAATTATTAACTTAATCAGCTGTTAAATCCTCTAATCCGTCAAATAAATATATTTGAAGTATTTTCATGCCGTCGAAAATTAACTAATCACTCTTTACGGCCCCTTTCTCTTATCCTACAGCATTGCTTGTTGCTTCTGCTAGTGTCACCAAACACTCGTGCACTATTTTAGAAACTTGTTTTACAGAGTAAGAGTACTATTTTATTGCCCTGAACGTTATCATTTTCAGTATTAATAAAATCCCAAAGTTTGCTAAAACTCTTTAAACAGGCTATTGGGCCTTTATGGTGTTTTGACGTTGACCACAAGCAAAAACGGAAGGATGCCCTACGAATGTTTGTTTTATTTTAAAGTAATAATGAATGAAGTCGACAAAGCACCCATTTGGTCACTGACACCCCATAGAGTGAGGTATTAAAAATACTACAGGGGTACGAGCATTAATAACCAGTTTGGTATATATCATATTATAAAAATCTAATAAAAATGGAATAAAAAGGTAATAAGAATTCTGATGAAAAAACAAAATTATATAAAATTACATTTTCACAACACTTGGAATCTCCCTTGTCTTGGTCAATAAAACAAGCAATGACATCGAGATATTTTTGAGCTAAATAAATGCCATACTGTGTCCGTTGTGAAAATTAACCCAGAGTCTACACACAAACCTTGAAAACTACAATTGACAAATTCTACATCACTAGCAATATTAAGGATGTATCATTTAAAAATCATTGAAAATGGGACTTACGAGTTTCTCCAGATACCAGGGTGTAGAATCTCGCCGTTGCAGGTCTCATTAAGTACAGAAGCTTTAGGAACATTAAAAATTATGTGCCATACACTCGTACTAGAAACTGGGAAGCTTTTGATTTCCATTCAGTACCAAGTAATTAACATGCGGAACTACAAAAAATATCTTTCTAAAAGAGCACGTAAGTGGAACCATAAACAAGAGACAATTAAGCTCAACTTTACAGGTTGTTCAAACATGAAATACAAGTCGAGTGTATACAAAGGTATAAACAGCTTTCATATACTTAAAATCGATAGAGCGTTACACAGTAGGTCTTGAAATTTCTAAGCCATAGTTTAATTGTAATCTACCATAATATAAAATAAAAAACTTACTGAGATAATTACAATAAAAGAAATACAAAACAACAGACCACACATAACAGTGAAACAAAATACATAAAAATGTAATGAACCTATCCATCCCTAGCCCGAGCAACACAAAACTGTTAAGAGAAAAATTAGTTTAAATATACTTACTTACAAACAGATTAATTGCAAGGAGTATAATTGGGCATCTTTTGTGTCTATGCTTATTTTTATTACAAGTCAATTACACGAAAACAAGACACTTTTGAGAATGTGGAGCATAAGGCTACATTTATTATATACTTAAAACAGTTTCATATTTTTAAACATTAATTTATTGATCATTACTTAATTAGAAAAGGCATGGTGTATTTCGAAAAATAAACCAACACTCATATTAATCTTGTTATGGCGACAAATTATGAGTTTTCTTTAAAATATCACGTCTTATGTAAAAACACCACTAGCCACCGGAGTGATATTTTAAGAACGGTAAGAGGACTAATGCAAACCCTCTTTCATTATCTATTTCGTCAAATTAAAAAAAAGCAATTTATGTCTACGTTTCACAAAATCTTTGAAACAAAAATCAATTGTTACAATTTGGGCCTCCACCTTAGTTCTTCATTCTACATTTTTTTCATTTCGTCGATAATAGATAAAGCGTGCTAAGATTCCAACATGACTCTTTATAGGGAGACACCACCTCCAAAAGTTTCTTAGTTAACAGTATCCAACATTGATCTACGAATTCATTAATATAAACAAAAATAAATTTAAATGCAACTTGGCATTTCAAGCCATAGTTTAATTGTAATCTACCATAATATAAAATAAAAAACTTACTGAGATAATTACAATAAAAGAAATACAAAACAACAGACCACACATAACAGTGAAACAAAATACATAAAAATGTAATGAACCTATCCATCCCTAGCCCGAGCAACACAAAACTGTTAAGAGAAAAATTAGTTTAAATATACTTACTTACAAACAGATTAATTGCAAGGAGTATAATTGGGCATCTTTTGTGTCTATGCTTATTTTTATTACAAGTCAATTACACGAAAACAAGACACTTTTGAGAATGTGGAGCATAAGGCTACATTTATTATATACTTAAAACAGTTTCATATTTTTAAACATTAATTTATTGATCATTACTTAATTAGAAAAGGCATGGTGTATTTCGAAAAATAAACCAACACTCATATTAATCTTGTTATGGCGACAAATTATGAGTTTTCTTTAAAATATCACGTCTTATGTAAAAACACCACTAGCCACCGGAGTGATATTTTAAGAACGGTAAGAGGACTAATGCAAACCCTCTTTCATTATCTATTTCGTCAAATTAAAAAAAAGCAATTTATGTCTACGTTTCACAAAATCTTTGAAACAAAAATCAATTGTTACAATTTGGGCCTCCACCTTAGTTCTTCATTCTACATTTTTTTCATTTCGTCGATAATAGATAAAGCGTGCTAAGATTCCAACATGACTCTTTATAGGGAGACACCACCTCCAAAAGTTTCTTAGTTAACAGTATCCAACATTGATCTACGAATTCATTAATATAAACAAAAATAAATTTAAATGCAACTTGTAGAATTAATTTTTTTTTAACAGATTCAATGAGTAGAAACTAACTTCAACCAAAAATATGGACCCCTTCGATTATTATCACCCTTGAAATATTTACAGGGCATTTAAAATAGATAATAGCGAAAAGTAAGCAAGCAAAATGCAAATGAGGACCTTTTTTTTGTCATCACTTGATAGTTTGTTGTCTTTCTTGAGTGTTTCGGAGGATCAAACATGTAAAATATTGTGTTTTGTGGTTTAATTTGACTAACCTAATTAATTTTAGTTCACTGAACTTCCCACACCCCCTGGCCTCTCTCGCTATTAATGAACACTGAAAAAAAAAGTATTATTTAAATTATTTATTCTATTTAATATGTAGTTCAAATAAGTTTAACTTATATATGATATCACCAGACTTCCCTCGTAACCCATCATACATAGTAAATATATACCGAGTGTATTAGCGATGGTTCAAAGCAGATGGCAAAACTAAGAACAGAGGGTGAAGAGAACGAAAAGAAAATGGTGCAAACTGCTAACCAACCAGTAGTTATTTAGACTCCTAACGTGCGGTATGGGTCGATAATAGTTTGAGTCGATGTGCGCCTACCGTGCCGAGTTTTTGGGTATTCTATTACAGTGCCGCGAAATATGAACGCTTATTTAGGAATTATTATGTGATTCATATCCAATTATCGAATTGGTTTGTTATAACTGACTTAAAATGGTAAGTTTCTATAAATGTGAATTAATACAACCTAGATATTAATAGTCTTACTTCAAATCGGCATTTCAAAAGCATAATATTTCTGCCTTTATTAAGGTTTCTAATATGTAGAAAAATTATATAGATTTTAAAAAGACATATGCAATAATCAGTTTTTTTTTAATCTACTGTAATATATTTTGTATAGTATTGTGTGATTTGGTTTTCTATGGAAAGTTCTTGCATATTAATAGTCTTACTTTATATCAGCATTTAAAATGTATAATATTTCTAGCTTTATTAGAATTTATATGAAGCAAAAAGTAAAATACACATCATATAGGAATTTTTTCTATAATTAACTGAAGTAAAATTCGAGTTTTCAAAAAGGTTTTGCTTGAAACATAATGCTAAATTATTATAAAAAAAGTCACATTACTTTTCTTACCTGTTAAATTTGACATTTTTTTAAAAAATGGCAAGAGGCTACCTTTTTCTCAAAATTTTGAAAAGTGATAAAGGAAAAAGTTGTTTCTTTTTTGATTTTATAGCTATATGCCAGCTATATTTTAACGCTATCGGTTGACTTCAAATTTTTTTCACTTATTTTAACTTAGTGTTTTTTAACTTCACCGAATGTAAGCAAACCTGATTTAAACTATTAAGTTTTGATAAGTTCATCGCATAAATAAATTTTCATATTTATTTTTTTATTTTAACGCCAGTTAATACACATTTATTTACTTTTTAATAAAAACGAAACTGAGAAAACTCCTTTCTTCTATTTTCATATCGCCCTTTCTAGAAATAAATAGAATATTTTCATTGAATTAATTGAAATAACCAAATAAAGCCTAAATTATAAACTAGCCTATGAAAATAATTGATTAAATTCTTCATCTAATGACTCTAATAATAGTACACTAATAATTTAATTCAGGTTTGCATACATTCGGTTAGCTAGATGAAACAGCATTAGGTTGAAAAAAAATTAGAAAACTTTAAGTGAACAAATAATAAAAAAAAATTAGACAAAATTTAAGTGAAGAAGAGAGTTGAAATTTAAAATATAGGAATGAAATCAAAAAACAAACGGAATTTTACTTTCTCAGTTTTCGAAATTTTGAGAAAAAATGTAGTTTTTTGCAATGTTTTTGAAAAAATAACGTGATTAACTTTTTTATTATCATTTTGCATAATTTTTTAAGCATCAACTTTGTGGAAACTCACATTTTACCAAAATCAGTTATTAACAAAATTTCCCATATGGTGAGGAAATTTACTGGTCACACTATAGATTTTAAAAAGACGTGTGCAAAAGATATAATATCTGTTTTAGGATTAGTAGATTTATTTAATATACAAAAATATATTTTTGTGTGACTTGGTTTTCTATTTTCTATTGTGTTTTTTATATATGAAGATAATGTCAAATAATTAATTGGTAATCGTAGTGTAATCGCTATTTCACTGTAAATTAATTTTGAATATATATTTTTGACTTTGTGTTAAGTCTTTTTAGAAAACCATTTGTCTTCAAAAACTAACAATGACTCTGGTAGTTATACATTTGAAAAACCTTCAATTCGATTTTTTTAATTATTTTAAAAAATGTAGAAACATAAAAATATATGTCCAAATCAAAACCATGACTTTCAGCCACCTATCATATAAATATATAATAATAATACATTTTTTGAGAATGATAGTGCCGCGAAATATGAGCGCATATATTTAGGATTTATTAAGTGATTCATATGCAATTACTGAATTGGTTTATTATAAGTGATTTAAAATGGTAAGTTTCTATTAATACGAATTAATCCGTCTTACATATTAATAGTATTACTTCTCATTGGCTTATAAAAAGTATAATATTTCTAACTTTATTAAGGTTTCTAATATAAAGCAACATAATATATATTTTAGAAAGACGTGTGCAAAAGAATGTAAATCAGTTTAATCAGATTTTTTAATCTACCTCTATATATTTCTTGTAGTATTGTGCGATTTGATTTTCTATTTTCTATTGTGTTTTTTAGATATGAAGATAATGTCAAATAATAATTAACTGACATCCGCATGTTTTCTTAATTTATTTTAATAATAAATTTGACTTTTAAGTCTTATTAAATTTTTAAAAAGTTTTCAATAACACAACGATGACTTTGGTAAGAATATAATTGAAAAACTGTCAATTTAATTTTAAAAAATATAGTACATACTTCGTAAATATAAAACATAAAAACATAATACGTCCAAATCAAAACTTTGTCTACTAAATCTGTTATACGTTATTATCACCATAGATAATACCATTGGCTTTAAATAGGAAGCCTATGATAATACCTTCCCGAATTTTGAGATGCACTAATTTTGTTAGTTAGTTTGAACCTGGAAATTTGAAAATAGGTATTTGACAATTCATAACATAAAAAGTTAGCAGCTACATTAAAACTAAAAAATGGTATACGTCCTCAACACCATTGAATAATTTACCTAGTAAATTTGTACAACATGGAGTACTAGGGAATTCTCTTAGATCAGACCTGAAATGCTGCAGAATTGTTACATGCACCCATCTTCGTTGATAGCAAAATTCATTTGCACCATGCATTTTTTATGGTCGAACAGAACGAACAAAAATGGTGCAAACTGAGAACCAACCAATAGTTATTTAGCCTATTATCGTGCATTAGTCATTAGTAGTTAAGTCGATATTCGACTTGCGGAATTTTTGAATATAGGTCTTCCTCCGTATGTTAAAGGTAGTTAAATGATGTGTTTAAATAGGGTCGTTAACAAAAGAAGTATAAACTAAAACAGGGTCGTCAACAGATAAAAAACTGATATATGCAATTTTAAGGGGATCATCCAAGATCTTTGTCACAATCAGTTTATGCTGCTAATTAGATCGGACAAGGCTCTCGGATGTTTTTTTTGGAAACCATGGCACAAATGTTGTTGCTGTTTATGAACTTGGTTTCACTTTGTTGGCCTTAGTTTAACCGTAAGAAGAGAGGACTTTAGTCAATAGAACAATATATTTAATAAAATATAAATACCATATACTGTGTATGCATACAGGGTGGTCGGTAACGAATGGCTCATAGAGTAACTTCTAGATGTGAAATTAATACGATTTAACTTAATATACTTTAGTAGAAAGTAGCGTGTTAGCGAACAGAGCGTTTAAATATTAATATTTTTTAATTTTATTTGATATACCGCATACATTCCGAGAGATATATGAGATAGAGTGAGAGAGTAACTCTACCTCCCGTTTACTTTTCAATATTTTGTTTACCAAAAAAGAAGAAATATTTCCACTAAAAGTCTGTTCTTTTTAGTTAAGTTTGTCAGAAAGTCAGAATGGTTTCATATTTTATTATTTCTGTTTCCTAAAAATGTATCCTTTTTTTTATTGAAAAACTGTTGGTGTCTTCTTTGGTAGGGATATATTTGAAATCTGAATTCAATTTTAATTCAAATCATTTCAAAAAATGTAGGACATACTTGGTAAATTTAAAATATAAAAATATATGTTCAAATCAAAGCCATGACTTTCAGTGACCTAAAAATTAATATAAAACAATAACTTGGTGATAATACAATTCACCTGGTCTCACCCCTCAACGTCTTAAAACTGATATACGATATCATCACCATAGATAATACTTTCCCTAATTTTTAAGGTGTACTAATTTTTTTAGTTAATTTAAACCTGGAAATTTAAAAATAGGTATTTGACAATTACGTTTTACTGTAAATCTGAAAAATGTTATACGTCCTCAACATTATTGAATAATATATCTAATAAATTTGTACTACATGGGTTATTAGGCCATTCACTCGGATCAGACCTGAAATGCTGCAAATAATTAGAAACATTCATATTCATTGATAAGTAAAATCCGTTTGTACTATATATATTTTGTCGGTGAAGAGAACGAAAAAAGGTGCGCAAACTGTGAATTAAGCAGTAGTTATTTAGCCTCTCGTGTCTCGGTCGTTAGTAGCTGAGTCGATGTGCGCCTACTGTGTGGAATTTTTTAGTATGACAGTGCCGCGAAATATGAACCTTTATATTTAGGACTTATTATGTGATTCATATGCATTTATCGTATTGGTTTAATATAAGTGACTTAAAATGGTAAGTTTATATAAATATGAGTTAATACTTCCTACCCATTAATAGTTTTACTTCACATCGCCGTTTAAAATATATTGTATTTCTACTTTTATTACGGTTTTACGGTTATTAATTTGCAGCAAAATGATGTAAACAGACATGTGTAAAAAATGTAATATCAGTTTAATTAGATTAGTTTTTAATCTACCGCAATATATTTTTTCAGATAAAACTAAAATTCGGTATTATTGTGTGATTTGCTTTTTTTATTTTCTATAGGGATTGAAGGTAGTGTCAAATAATTAACGAATAACCCTAACTTTCTCAATTCATTTTGAAGATAAATTGTTTACTTTTTATTTAAGTCTTTTTGATAGATAATTTTTACAAATTTTTATAGAGCATAAACATTAATATAAAAATATAAATAAACAGTCCTAAAAGCAGAACTTTTTAAATTTTTAATTTCATTGTAAGGGAAAGTATTGGTAGCATGAAAAAATCACTCTCCGGGAGTTTTTCAGATCTTCTAGTTTAATTTATTTTTCCTCATATTCATTTTGTATATATTTTCTACCGATTTTTCGACATTTTTATAGCATAGCATGGGCAAATGAGAATTTATCACAATAGATCTCTTTTATTTACATGTCTAACAATCATTCTTATTAAAGCAAATATACTTTTTTCGTTTTCTCAATTTTTATTGTCCAAATTTAACATACATATATACATTCATACAAACAATCATTCATTTACTCTACTTATTTAAATAAAACCACTGTTTCGATATTGCAGTAAACCGTTTTTTAAATTTTGTATTTTATTTGTTATTAATTACTTCCCTCGTATTGTAACCTTGAAAAAATCAACCATTAAGGGGGAACTGCATGCAGTAATATAGACCATTTGCAAGCCTTCCGCCGCTGCAATATTATGTTAAAACTATAAGAGATATGTATTAGCTTCAATGTAATTTTAATAGGGAAATATGTATAGTTGGGCGCTAAATGCGAATTTTTTTGAAAAAATCAAATCTAGAGTTATAAAATAAAAAAAGATTTGTCCATTTTCGATCATTTTTTGACCACTTTTTGACGCACATGTCTTCGCATATAATTTTTTTTTCCACAAAATGGCTCTTTACTTACATTGATCCTTTGTCTACCTAACTGCAAAATTTGAAATGGTAAATCGTACTCATCACTCGTCTTTCTATTTCTGCAGCGCGTGAACCCTTTTGAACCCATTTTTAACCGAAATGTAATTTAAATTACCTATACATAACACATTTTTTTGAGGTCGGACGTGCAGGAAGTTTTTTTAATGCATAGGTACCTTTTCATCTTACTTTCAACTCGACTAGACCTTGTCGCTGGTTTTTCACTTTTTGCGTGCAGTTCTCCCTTAACAGATGTTCACGTTTTAGGGTCCCTAGATGCCAAAAAGCATGTTTTCTCAATACCTTTGGTCTGTCTGCCGGTTCGTCTGTCTGTCTGTCGATCTGTTCGCGGCATAGCTAAAATACTACTTATCCGATTAGCTTCAAATGTTCCTAAAAAATTATGAGCTATATGAGAATGACATGGTAACATTTATGCCAATACGCGGTTAAAAGATTAAAGTTAAAAATATCAAAAAACTTTTGTAAAAAAAATCCCAGTATTAAACAGTGTGAACTGATAAATAAATTTGTCAAATCTATATCTTTAAAAAGTCGGTAAAACTCCATTTCCTAGAATAAAGATCTTTTTATGGATGAAAATAATAAATGTACTAATTCATTTTTTATCGATTATGTAAATAAACTTATAAAAAAATTTAAAAAATCGTTAAAATTTCTTTACCTGGAACTTTCCTTGTTATGAGTATTTCCTTTTATTAAGAATAGAATTCTACCTATGCCATACTTGATTTTTGGACATAATTTAAAATAAATTAGCTAAGAAGTTTTTTACACTTTATTTTATTAGTTTATATCTATATTACATTTAATTTTTGAAGTCAATTGAATAAGAAGGCTTTTTTATGTTGATTTTTAAACATTTTATTTGAATGCCATTTCGTTCGGCCATCTTGAATTCATACCACAATTTTACCTGTTTATATCTATATGGCATTTAAATAATGCGCACACAATTTGAAATCATTCTAATAAGTATTTTTTTCAGGCTGAATTTTTAAATATTCTATTAAAACATCTTGGATTCGTAAAAAAAATTTAGCAATTTATTCCCACGTAATACTTGATTTTTGTGCAAGATTTTGAGGAAAATTGGAGTTTTTTAGTAATAATTTTTTTAACATTTCACTATGCCTCTATTTTGTTCCGCAATGTTATATTTGTACCAAAGTATTATCCCCGTATGATCCTTAATTTTTTACCAAAATTTGAAGTTAATGGTGAAAGTAGTTTTTTAGCAATGCCCTGAAGTGACAGGCAGAGAGACCGACAGACAGACCGACGGAATTGAGTAAACATGCTTTTTGGACTCTATAGGGGCCCTAAAACGAGGGAAGTAATTAATAACAAATAATATACAAAATTTAAAAAATGGTATACAGTATCGAAGCAGTGGTTTTATTTCAAGTATGGTAAATGAATGATTGTTTGTACGAACGTATGTATATATGTTAAAGATGGACAATAAAAGTTGTGAATGATTGTTAGACCTGTAAATAAAACAGATGTATTGTGATGATTTCTTATTTGCGCATGCTGTGCAATAAAAATGTAGCGAAAACGGTAGACAATATATACAAAATGAATATAAGAAATTATTATTATTATTTATAAATTTAAAAAAAGCGGTAAACTGACCTTTAGCCGGAACATCCCTCGTAATAACTCATATTATATATAGACATATATTTATTAGTTAATAACTTTATAGATATTGTATAAATTGTAATAATAAGTAATACGTTTTTCGGGATTAAAAACATACTTCGTAAATAAACAACATAAAATTATATGACCAAATCACAATCATGACTTTCACAATATTGGTATTAATACTTCTGATCCCCCTACCTCAATTTGTTTTAGGTTATCCTAACAACTAGATAGTTCAAAACATGTACATTATCATCACCGCAGATAATTAATACTCTCACCAATTTTTATACAAAAAAATACAAATATATTTGTATTTTTTGTGGATAAGGGCACTGTTACAGTAATTTTTACTACGACTGAGCCAAAAAAACTAGTATAATACGCTTGCTCAACTCGATTAATATCTCTCTTCAATTTAATGGCCAAATACCCACTTAATTCTTAGAAATGAGGATCCCAGCCCTTTTTTGTTTAGTTGGATGTTGGAATCTAAAAATTGGTTTATTGGTGATAATCAAATAACCAACCACAATTAGAAAATCCCTATTTGGTAAAGGTAATACCCTTTTTAATTGAATTTGGACCTAAAAAATGATAAATATGTTTAATTACAAATAGCTTTTGGTTTCTGGACCGTTCACCAAATAAAAAACATTTATAAAAATCGGTAAATTCGCCATTACCCAGAACCTTCCTCATAGTAGAAAGTAGGGGTGGACGATAATCGAGGCGATAATAGATTTTACCTATCGATAGGCGATAGATAAAAAATATTGGATACATTTTAGTAATCGGTAGTTTATTGCTACCTATATAGTTACGACAAAGGCGGTTTCGGAAGGTGTTCCTAGGGAAACCTGCAAGAAAAAAAAAGGTCCTCACCACATATTTTAATAATTTTAGCATCATTACAAATTCAGCAAGAAAAGAAAGGTCTTTACCTTCGTAAAGTATCCAACCAATTTAATATATATCAATAGTTATCGGATACCTACCGTATCATCATTTTTTTAAAGTTATTTGTATTAAGGTTGCCTTTTGGTTTTTACTAGAGGAGTCAAAAACTGTGATGGCAAAAAATCTAAGAACGGCTCCGTGCTTACAGATCAAAGTCGATAGATGAAAGTTTTTTGTATTTTTCCAAGACCGAAATTTTTCAAAAATAGCACTGTTTTTTAAAACCATCCTGTATAAATAGCTGGTATTACAAAACCCTCAGGGCATTAGGGATATATTTTTGTTTTTTATTATAGATACCATTTTTTAAATCCTTTCGAAAAAGGACTAACCAAAAATGCATTCCGACATTTAAAGCACGATTACATACAAAATTATTGTTTTAAATATATTTTTACTGTTTTATTATAGATACACTTTTTTACCTCAACCCATGGGAAACCAAAACCCTTCAATGCAAATAAAATGCTCTACCACGGACCTAGGACAGCTCACATCAAAAACTTAATAAGCTTTATTTATACTCCGAGATTTTCGTTGACGTCACCAATTTAACAATCTCTGATTGCAGTTACAGTTACACTTCTATCGCGTTTCTAAGATATCGCACTTTAAACTTTATTCAAAAAATTTTGGTGCTGCTGTTGATGTTTTCAGCAGTTTATCTTAGTCAGCTAGTTGAACTTAATATCGGTTTTGGTAAAATATTCTTAACGACCTATGTTTTACCCTATTATAAATTTGTTTTAAAGTAAGATCAATCTCAATTGCCATCAAAATATTTAAGGGATAAATTCTTGGATCATTTTAACATAAGATAAATTCTTGGATCATTTTAACATATGTTTAAATCAGCGTAGTTTTCGAGATACCGTATATTAAATTTTTTTTTGTTTTTTTTAAGATACCTCATACATTTTTTCGTAGTATTTAATTTAAATTTAGTATACAATTTTTACCTTCTTATTGGTAAAAATTATAAAACACATATAGATAACAAAACATTTAAGAGAAAATAGGTCAGTGTAAGACTCGGTGTAAGATAAATGTTGGATGGTAAGCCGGAAAGTTTTTTTTGTTACTAATAAAAGTGTATATATATATATATATATATATATATATATATATATATATATATATATATATATATATATATATATATATATATATATATATATATATATATATATATATATATATATATATATATATATATATATATATATATATATATATATATATATATATATATATATATATATATATATATATATATATATATATATATATTTATACCTAATTGGGATTAGATACTACGAAAAATGGGTACTTATCCACAAAAAAACAAATATTTTAAAACAATGTATTATCAGGAAGATGTGTTTATATGATTTTAAAATTAGTCAAAGAATTACCCTCCTAAGAATTTAAACATCATTGAGATACATCCTGTAGATAAAAGAAACAAGGCTTACTAGATGTGCCTACTTAAGCAGTTTTCTGTTATACGGGAATCCATTACTGCATAACATCAATAATTACATATGATAAAAACATATGTTTAATTTGATCTCTGTACCAAACAATCACGAAAAATACCATATAGGTATATACTGCCGGTCGGTTTACATCATTACTAATGAAAAAAACTGATGCTCAATTTGTTGTAATGCTTGTTACAAATTACGTATAATTTGAAAATTTGATTTTATGCTTTAATACTAATGTACTTCAGTTTTGTTATATCATTAATTTGTTTTACAGTTACGCAATTACTGATTATTGTGTTAAAAATATTTTGACTACCTCTTGACTGTAAACAAACCAGCGTATGAATCCTATTTTTAAAGTATTTACTTTTTGATGTGGTGATATTCTTGTAAGTTGACTGAAGTTTTACACCTTGAAGTGACACACACCAAAAAATTAATTATTTGTTTTGCTATAACGCTTTGAATAAACAACGATCAATAGCTGTGAAGAAATTCTATCCATTTCTAAAACTGAATTACGGACTAAAAATTTAGTCTACAAAGAAGCATTACTTTGAATATTTTCAACTTTCGAATATTTATGTTATCGCAACAGTTTTTTATTTTTTGTATTTTTCTAGCTGCCAAAGAAGGAGGTAGATTTTCCCCGGAACGTCCGCAAATCTAGATTTTTGTGCAGTTTCGTTCCCTGGGTAACAACCATTTTTTTAAGTTATTATTATTTACACACACGTGCAACGAAATCCAAGGATTTAACCTGTCAATTAAGAAAAATAGGAACCTTTAAATGTAGTTCATCTATAATCTGCTGCAAATCATACCAGTGAAAGCATTTACGACCGACTTAAATCAGACCTAACACGAAGGAGGTTTAGCGGGTTACGCGGGCCATAACATGTAAGGGCCTTACAGACCTTTTATTGCTCAATCTCACGTGTCTAGAAGCCGCCTGACCCTCTAAAAAGCCTTGTTTGTACGACGACAGTACAAACTACCCACAACGAGGAGCTAAACCCAAGGCCTTTAGGATGTCCAGATACGCCTAGTTAGCGGGCTAGAGTCTCGTTTGGTATCGGAATTAACCAGACAAATCGCTCCACTCAATGAAGACCAGCCATGCACCACCATCCACCGAATCAAGAAAGACCTCTGAATCTGTCAATCCTTTCTGCGCCCGGGCCTGGAGAGGTTTTCAGGTGTCAAATTAAGCCGTAGGCTCCACTCCTGGTGGTATCCTTCCGTCAATTCTTTTAAGTTTTAGTTTTGTAACCATACTTCCCCGCATCCCAAAAGCTTTGGTTTCCAAAGCGATAGGCTGGGAAACCAAAGTGTGTTCTTCCCGTATGAAAGAGCTAATCTGGAAGTTTCCCGTCGAGTCATCGGAGGAACTTCGACAGTTCGCTAGCTGTCATCGTTTAGGTTAGAGATTTCAGATCAGAGCACAAAATCCATAAAGCCTCTAGTCTGGCCATTAATCATGCTATAAAGATATATAATTAGCTATCTTTGAATTTTCTAAACTGGTGTTTCATTTATGATTTGAATAGTATATCATTTGTATTAAGATATCTTAGAACTTCATGCTCACCCAGTAGCCTAGCTACACCCCCGCCAGATCCCGTAATGCGGAAGGGGGGGAGCTACTGATGTTAGAGTAATGAAGCTCAGGAAAAAAACTATTTGCAATCAGTTGTTTTCCCGCTCTGTTATTGAATTTGTTCGTAAGAGGATTGTGCAAAATTATGAATTTTAAATAGATTTTTTTTTCTTTTCGTAGTGCCATATTTTAATTGTAGTTGGCTATTAGAAGTATCTATCTGTCTCTATTGATTGGTGTTCTAAATTCTTCAATTTATGTATTACTGGTCTACTATCTTAAATTCTTTAGCCCTGATATTTTTCATGCTGCCTTTGGTTCCTTACTTTACTTTTACCGAAGACTTCTTGCTGTTTTTTGAGTATTTTACAGTAGAAATTTTAACTAATTAGATATGTAAACATCTATCATTTATCAGAAATTTACGTATATTATCAACCAAATGTGAAAATATTTAACCACATATTGATCCTCTTCAATCAGGCAGTCTATTAATATTAGGCAATTTTCTTTTTTCTGCTTTTGAGTCAAACTTAGATGCATAAAAAGTAATTTACAAACTGCTACGAAGCTCACAAAAAATTCTATTGTATAGCTTCTCGTTTAAACAATAAACAATTTTATTTTTACATGATTCATATCTATAAATGAGCAAACAATTACTTCCGTGGAAGTGTGCAATCATTGTAACCACAGAAGAATGTTTAAGAATAGTTGGTAACTTGTTTACAATTTTTGTGGCGTCGTCGTGATTCACTCCAGTTAATTATCCTTCAATTATCGATTAGCACTAGAAAATTAAAATATGTGCGCTTGTTTGTAATTCTTGTTAATCATAATTACTACTGCTTAATAAATATGTAATTTCAATTGAATAAAGCATGTTCCTTGGTAAGGTATAGAGATTAAAACAATTCCAATTTTAAATTTTTCACTCTAATTATCTCGAAATATGAATTTAGTTTAATAATGTTCTGCAGTCTCATCTTCATCTTACACCCATGGATGAAAACCAAAACATTATAAACCAGAATATTATTCACGAGGGGTTCAATTTTAGTTTAGAATAAAATACCTACATTACCTGGTCAAAAAAATAAAAATTTGAGGAACATTACTGAAATGAGACTAGGATTATCTAAAAATATTTCAGCTGGTAAGAATATTTGTCAATGTTCTTGCCTAGTGTTGCCATCAAACTATGTCGCAGGAGATACTGTTTTTTTTTGGTGAAGTTGTGTTCACTATAAAAACGGTGCAATTAATTGTTTTCATCAATTTCTGAGAAACTTTACCATAAAACCCATTTTAAAAATATCTCGAGTAAAAACCTTTGTTCTGTTCTTTAAATATATGTCGTTATTTTTAACAGACCATTCCTGGAAAACAGAAGAAAAGTCGACACCGAGATCTCCAGATCTTACTCCAATAGATTATTTTTTTGAGGAGTTGTTTTTTTAATACATTCTACTGAAACAGGTTAACTGACACATCCAGTATTTCGTTGCTGAAGTTATATATTTTCTCTTTTATTTAAACTGCATAGTTTAATTAATAAAAAATAAACAAATAGTTGCCCCTGAATTTTCTCCCAATGTTCTGCATTTTGTGCCTTCTTTCTGAAAATCGGTTGACAACCCTATTCTTGCACTAGCGCCAAAATATACTAAAATAGGAAAAACTTAAACGTTTTAGTTTATATTATAAATTCGAATGGTGACTAAAATACCTACAAAAGATATCAATTTTTGACAGAGAATGTCACTCCCATTAAACTAACTTTTACAGACATTTCAGTGACTTGATAACATTTTTTCTTAATTGATATATTTGGAACACACTTTTTTAATTTACATTTTATTTTTACGATAACGTGATACACATTTATTATCGTGCTAGAAATATTTATTAAGTAAATATAGGTTAGTCACCTGAAGTTACCACATGTTATAAAGGTTTTGTAAACATCGTGAAGTAAAAGTAAAACAAGAGACATTTGTTTTGTAAACATTGATAGGGAGATAAACAAGAAGATACATCAGATTAATTGAAAATTTTCGTCTAGTTCGTTCATATTTTCTAGAATGAAACCTATATTTGACTCCAAATTCTTTACGAAATATGTATGTACTAAAATGAGCAATTAAATCATAATTATAAACGTGGTTTTGATAATCTAAAATAAATAGTGATTGGTATATTTACAGTTTACTTAATGGTAAGTTTTGAGAAATGGAAAATACTTCAACTCAACTGTTAATAAGTCTGCAAAAAACAAATAATGACAAATATTGAAACGGAAGGAGGCGAGGGCAAAAGAGGTGAAGAACTCATTATATATATATATATATATATATATATATATATATATATATATATATATATATATATATATATATATATATATATATATATATATATATATATATATATATATATATATTATTTATATATATATATATATATATATATATATATATATATATATATATATATATATATATATATATATATATATATATATATATATATATATATATATATATATATATATATATATATATATATATATAAGAATATGGTTCACTGTTCACCCAAGTATATTCCATAAGAATATATATATATATATATATATATATATATATATATATATATATATATATATATATATATATATATATATATATATATATATATATATATATATATATATATATATATATATATATATATATATATATATATATATATATATATATATATATATATATATATATATATATATATATATATATATATATATATATATATATCCCGTCACACACATCACTGACTGACAAGGAACATTTTATGCCCAGATTAGAGTAATTTAACATTATCAACATTCATTTAAATTTATAATTCCAAAATAACCTATGCCTAAATGCCACTCCTAGGTCTTGGTATCTACCTCAAAGTATACTCAATTACTTCCTCCTTTCTTGAAATCGGTCTAACCCAACGGCTGTAAGGTATTAGCTTTTGGGTATCGTGGGCATAGATCTTTTATATTTTTAAGGGGTTTCAAAATAAAGAAAATCTGAAAGGCAAGACTATATATATATATATATATATATATATATATATATATATATATTTATTTTTTTTTATTTTTGAGGACACTTTTCTGATCTAAACCAAATTAAGTACATTTATAGTGCATTTGACTACTAACTACTATAGGGCAGGGTCTGTTTTTCGGAGTGACCTGCACAGTTAGTCTCAGATATCAAAGTATAATTTACAGACATATGTAAATATTTTTATTAAAAATTACATACTAAATACTAAGTAGAACAGTAAATCCCCGTCCCTGGAATCAGAAGATGACTTCTTTCCCATATGAAAGAGCTCATCTGGTTATCAACAAATACGAAACTGCCAATAATAGTCAAAATTTTAAAATAAAAGGTCATAATTCACGCATATTCGCGTTATATTAAAAGAGATCCATGGAAATTTTAAAAACATTTAACTTAGTAAGGGTAACAAGGACAAACTGTCGGAGCTTTTATTTCAAAGCAATATTTCTAATACCTTATTAACCCGATTTTTCTTAATTACAGGAAACACTAGAAGTTAGCTTAGAAATGAGCTTCAAACGGAGCCCCAGCAAAGTGTGGTGGGGTAATGAGAGTTTAGAATTCCGCGAAGTTTCCGCCAGTCCGGGCAGCCAAGATTCTGGATTTTCCGACACCGAAGGAAGCCCGCACAATTCAGGAAAAGAGAGGTACGTAGTGCATTAATTAATAAAGGAAAATATATAGTGATGTAAGGTTAAAATATTATTTACTTTGTTAATATACATGTGCCTCATTAGAGATTTCATTCTTTAAAGCTAAACCGACTGTGATTTGTCAAAGTACTGTATAATATTTACTGAATTTATAGATCCATCTGAAAGCTAACTTTACTAAACTGTCGTCAACATCACCTCAACTAGCGATTTAATTTCAACATGTTTTTTGTTTAGAGTGTTCGACTGTTAAGTTTTATTTGTTACAAATGGAAAATTGGTGTATTGTTCCTTATTATCTTACTCAGCTTTTCTTCTCCTTTTCATTTGGCTGGTCACTGCATGTTGCTCCAACATCTATAAAGCAGATTTTCTTATAAATATTTTCAGTGCAACTTTATTTTGTTAATATAATATAAATATAGTATGCAATAAGTAAAAATAACCCAAGTAACACAAATTTAGCTAATTTGTGTTACTTGGGTTATTTTTACTTATTAAATTGTCTAACAGTTAGCCATAAAAGACACATAAAAAGCAGAGATTTGTCAAATGATTCTTGGTTCGTTTTCTAGCCATGAAAGCTCGCTTCAAATTAGATTTTTTGGCTCCAAAAGTAGCAGTTTTTAATGTAGATAGGCTATAGCACTATAGCATAATTACTTGGACAAAAAATATCTTTTTTAGGGGGTAATTAAACATCCAACTTTTTTTTGTAATAGTGGATGGCCAAAAAGTAGAAATATCTGCCAATTTTATTGCCACAACATAACCAGATATATTCTAGTAAGTATTGAAGTTAAATTATAGTAAGCATAGCTTTTTAAAATGCCAGAATATAGCATTTTTAATCAATAGAAATCGAGGTCAAAATATAATCAATAAATAGGTATTTCTCCCAAATTCCAAATATATTTTAGCAAGTATTTAACTTTAATTATAGTAATAATAGCTATATAAGAATGCCAGATTATGACATTTTAAGACACCACAAATTGAGTGGAAAAAATATGGCTTTTATTATCATATTTTTGTTTCAAAATTAAACTAAAATTGGGTAGTTTTATTTCGCTAATTTTTGCTAATATTGTCAAAATATGCTACATTTTCTAGTTTACGTTTATAACCTATAAAACTATACTTAACCAAACTGAAGATATATTTAGAAAAATATTTATTATGCAAAATGTCTAATAAAAAGATTAAATATTCCACCACATATCATAAAAAACGCCGTCTTGAGGTAATCGTCGTTTAATTTTGTTACACTGGCTTCTAGGTTTTAAATTAGCCATTTTTTAGCGAGTACTAAAGGCAAACCAAGTAGGCATTTTTATTGGCAAATTTTTAGTAAATGTTGCTACATTTTGACTACATTTGAAAATTATTGCCATTTGATAAATATTTGCTTACAAAGTGGCTAATTTCAAGGAATATTTGCTTAAAAAATAGCCCAAAGCTTTTTATGATCCGCCATGATTGAAATTAAAATTAAACAATTTCCTAGCAGCCATTACTTGACCATTTTAAACAAACATTCTACCTATAAATACGTATTTCATGCATGTCTTTTTTTTACGTCATGAACCCTTTAATCAATTTTCTTAGTAAAATACATTTCCAAACTAAAAGATAAAAAAAAATATTTGTAGAAATCGAAGTTTTTAGTTTTAAGAAGGGGCGCGTGTTTTACATGCCTATCTTAGATTCTTTTAACAGTAAAAGTTCCTTCGCAAGTGTTTTTTGTCCCTACCAACCGAAAAACCATGATGTTATCTTTGCATTTCCTCTTAGCTCATAAATTCTTACACTGATTTGCTCTGTCAACACTATTTTTACATAATTTGAAACAATTGATGATTTATTAATAATTGAAGAACAGGCAAAAAATGAGTAATTATTTAGGTAAATTTCGGAAAAAAATGTTACTCAAATTTCGGCTAAAAAACAAGTCAGAATTCAGCTAAATAAGCTTGATTTTAAAGTCAAAAATTAGCTAATAAAATCAAAAAGAGGGTCGTATAATTGACCATTTTTACCCTTGTTATTTGTACGGTACCATTATGGCCTATTATTCCTCACTTTAGCCACATTTCCGTCTTTATACTGTAATAGAACTGTTATTTTGGCTAGCCATTTTTGCTAATTAGGCAGGGCTATTAGCCAATACACAGCATTTTAGCCCATATATGATTATATGTGCTACTTGAGAAGGGAACTCATATTCATACAAATATATAAACAAGTGTATGTTGCTTCTGTAGAATTTCACAGACATCTTCTCTGGTTTTAGAGGTATTGTAAAAAATGATTCAAACCATTAAATCGGGGATGTTGCAAATTTTATGAGGTCCCGATTTAGTAGCTGTCAGTGTGAGGGTAGTTAACTCTCATATTTCTCAACTAAGAAATTTTCTTTGAAACACGAAACTGAAAAATGAAGCAGAAAATAGAAATCAGGAGTGTGCTTTGCACTCTCTCTTTAGATCAAGTTGTTCATCCCAAATCATTTTACGAATCAAAATCGTGAGAACAAGTATCCAAAATCGCTTAGTTTGTGATTGTATATTCAAATAAAGAATATTTCTAATCTACCTATAAAACTGCATACTTACAAACTACGGAAATTCTGATTTTTATTTTTTATTCCAATATTAAATATAGGAATAAATTCGAGTCAAGTTCTTTCGTAAAACTAAATAAATTAAACGTAATTAAAAAATACATTTAAAGAACAAAAATTTTTCTTGAAGTAGTGAAAATTAATGTGAAACTAAAAATAATATGCACAAAAACATGATAACAAAATATACTTACACTACCGCATATGTAAGCAAAAGAAGTTATTCGTCTCGAAATTGTCAGCAAGAAAAGCGAAAAAAATTCTGTGATAGGTTTGCATATGCCCATCTCTTTTCTTGTAAACATTTATTTCTAATTACTCTGTTTTGGACAATTTAATGTGTGTCTCTGCCTGCGTACTCTTTAATATCTTTATTATCGTTAAAATGTTCAATAAATGAGTTAATTTTCCATCTGGATTTTAGTGCCCAATACTTTTTTAAAATATAGTTAATTTGTAGACTAATCTCTATAGAAGTTTTCTATAACGGTATCAACAAATCGAAAGTGACTAAAGTACTGTCTTTCCAATTTTACATTAAAATATTTTATACAGAATCAAGATATTTTAATAATTTTGGATCCATCGTCTACATATCGCTGTTACATCTCATCTTATTGATGATCGTTTTGTTATAATTATACGTGTTTAGCGATATATTTATTAGTGTTGTGTAAATCAAGTTCATTCTAGCATCATTTAGTTATTTATTGTTCTGACCGTTGCCCTTAATTCAACTATTAAAGGCCTTTTGGAAACTGATCAATGAGTGCAGGGAATTTTTCTATCAAAGTTAAAGAAATCTAAAAAAAAGCAAAATGATCTTTACTCTAACAGATAGCTAGCTCAAGCTTTATTTATTAATTATTGTATTACTGGGAAAACAATATAAAAATGATTAAACCAATAGTTCGCCAATGAGTCAAGAATCTTTCATTGCATCGTCGTCGCTCAGCCAGTGTTTTTTATCACGGATCACGGGCACTGCTATAACCAAAAATCGGTAAGTTTCCTTTACTGAGTAATTTAGTAACACATATATTAACTGCATTTTATTTCATTTCTGCAGATAAAAAAAATAATTCCGGAAGGAATTTCCACTTAGGTTCCATTACAGATTGTTTTGAGTTCATTTCATGGTCAAATAAAATACAGGGCAGACCTGATATAACTAGGTATATAAGGTGCGTTTTTAGTGAAACTCCCAAATTAAGCAGGGACTTCAACTTTTTGTCACGATTTATGTCGAAAAAATATTTTTTATTTTAATATTCAGTCTAGAATGAATTTTTATTTGGTTGGCAGTTAAGGAAATACCGCCTTGCCATAGTTACAAAAAATGTTTTGCTAGAATAATAAGGTCTTAAAGTTTTATTACGTTATTTAATAGAACACAAAAAGGCAAAGATTTCAGTTTTTTTTTTACTTTTATGCTGACAGTATTTATACAAACTATACATTTAAGTTCTCCATTTGCAACGTCCAATGTAAAATTTTCAAAAACTGAGGTCAAATCTAATGTATCTCAGTTAACATTTTTTTATATTTATACCATTTTGTATATTACTATAAACACGAAACAAGTATTTTAAACTGTTTTACAATCTTATGAGTACAAGTATTAGCAATGTATTTCTAGAGTTGCGTAAATTAACTGACTGAACTAAAAAGTTTTCCATATTTCTATAATATATACTGCAACTAAGCGAACATTAAAACTGAGACTAACCGATTTTTTTTTTATTTTTAATATCATGCTATAGAGACCCAAAATAATTTCACAAAGAAAAATATTAACGTAACGAAAAACGCAAAGATCTGCAAAAATCTCAGAGGGTGATTCTTTCACGATTATAATACTTCCCTCTTACAAGGGAAGTAAAAATAAATCGGGACTATAAAAAACTAAGAAACTACTACTGTAGGTGATTATGATATGTACGACCATTTGGATGTTAAGAAATATATGTCTACGATCTTTTTTCTCAAGCCGTTTTATGTGGATGGTAAAGTCTAACTCTTGTTTTAGGAAAACGAATGTACAAACGGAAGCCAAAGAAAATAAAAACGATGTAATTCCAGAAGAAAATAATAATGAACGCTCTGGGCAAAAATTTTCCAAGAAACAGATCGCAAAAAATATATTTAAAGGTAAACATTTAATTAGAAAATCTTTAATCAAATCAAAACGTAAAGTATAAATCTTCATTCAAAATTAAAACGTAAAGTATAAATAGGTTACAAGAATCGGTAATTCGTCTTTACCCGGATTATCTCTGATTATGAATTCTTTGTTTTATCAAGGAATGTGAAGTACGACCCCATTTAGCACACAGTTACTTAATAATATATTATTATAATATATAAAAAAAAGTTATAAAAAAATTGACTAAAAAGTGAAAAATAATATTTTTTTATCTAGAAAATTTTACTCTGTAAAATCGGCGCCAAACTTACTTTTAATAACCTAATAAAAATATAATTATATACTCAGTGATCTGGTGTCTAACAGCTTACTGTGTTTATTAATTGGGCGCCGACTTCACTAAGAGATTTTCCAGATGAAATAAAATATTATTTTGCACTTTTTATTGCATTTTTATGAAGTCGGTTTTATTTTTTTATAAAATTTTTTATTTCATCCTTTTTAGGTCTATTTATACGAACTTTGTGGTAAAAGTAAAGTTTAACAAACAGCTACTGGCTCCACTTCATATTATATAACATGATTGTATAATAACATATCTTATTATACAATTTACTGGTATAACGGTGAACGCATTAGTAAACGCATATATTGTTCAATGTAACATAGAGAAAATAGTTCAAAATGCCGGCATTCCGCCATTTTTAATATTTTTTCAGTATGCTTGCTATGGGACCACTCAGGTAACATTCTGGATATTCCTTGAAAATTTTATCCAAATTGGTCAAACCATCGCAGAGTAATCGATGTATATAAATACATAGGATCGAATTGATAACCTCCTCCTTTTTTGAAGTCGGTTAAATAACTGAATTATGTCTTACTTTCCTTCCTAAAGGATTTATTATCAAAGAACTTCCGGGTAATTAAGTAAAACCTATCTTCTATCTATTTTTAACCTAGATGGTAACTTCCCTCGTAATGAATTCTACTTTCCTTAAGAAAAATTTTTTTACAGTATCATTTTATCCGTTAAGTGGTGCAAGCGGCCGTGAAAATGTGAAATGGTGCCCAGTGCCGTTTTTTTTTTAACCTTTTTATCCTGCAGCATTATCCACTAGGGATAATATGTGCTTTAGGACGGCTTTTTGGTCACTATAATATCCTTGGATATCAGAGCAATTTTAAGCATTTTTTTAATAAACAACTGCGCTGTCATTTAAGAAAAATCTGACCAGTGAACAGACAGAATAGCAGTGTTATTATTATTTACTTTTATTAACATGGGAACCAGGCTATTTTTTTATATTTCCGATAGCTGACTGCGGTAGGCTCTATGTGAAAGGCATCCAGACCCATTTCAGATGAACATATAGTCAAAGTACTCACAGTTGATCGCTTTGACTGCCACGTCCGTGCGTGCTAAAGCAGAAAAGTTATAAAAAGATCACTTCCGGCTGTTTTTAAGGTCTGACTATAGCAACAGGACATAAATGGCAGAAGACTAGACTGACTGCATCATTTAAATATCAATAATTTTCGGGTAAAAGGAATGTGGAATGCGTTAGCGTTTTAGTAGGGCGTGAATAAATGCTGTCGATAAGTTCTTTGCAAATAAAATTGACTGACTGTATGTGGCAGGTGACTTTTGCTTGCCTTAAAGTCGACAATAATTTTTGGTAGACACCTATTTGAAATACTTTAGCGTTCTAACACGACTGAAATGGAATCTAGTACTACCCCAGATAAACCTACACCAGATGCGAAAGTTAGACAAGTAGCGCTTCAATTTTCTTTGGCCTCGGCGCGAGAGACATGTATGGCCCGCACCAAAAATTTTGTCAGATATTAAAAATTATTAATAAATTAAAAATAGCATTACCGGCACCAATTCAAATTTTTTGGAAACCAAATATTATGAATATTTAGGTATTATAATATATGAACTACCGGTTTTGTAAGGTCCTTATTTTTGCTTTTACTGCGATATAAATTTGATTTAATCTTATTTCATTAAACTGAAAAACTAATTATAATGCTGTTTTAAACAAATGTCAAATGCTCATTTTCCTGCACTATTCAGAAATGATGCTTAAATTAGGAAAAAACACATTTTTAACTTTCACAAGTATATTTATTTATACACAAAATTTAAAAAAATATCTGAACATTAATTAGGTAACTAGTTGATTAAGAATATCCTGTCTTTCATTAAGGAATTACGTTGTAAAATGCCATCATTTTTATGATTTTTTTAAGTAAAACCAATATTATCGGCATCAACAAACAAGGTTTTTGGGTAATAGCTAAAACAAATATAAAATAAATAATTTAATGACAAAAAAACGATGCACTGGTATAACGTGCTATAACGGAGACAATCAAATTGTATAGAAGTGACATAAACTGATTTTCCTGGTTCCGTAAAAAAAAATATTCTAAACATTTTCGAATACATGTTCTCAGTTCTTAGAAAATACGTTTTTCAATTATCTGTCTTGTACAAGTAACAAGAATTTAGTCCGGCCGAGACAGCCGGTAGCTAAACCAAAGCCAACGGTCGGACGAAACAGTCTTGTTAATACCGGTGTGTATGTCAATTCGATTTGTTGAGTAGATTTATTTAATTACTGAGTGTTATGTTATGCTATTTTTTTGTGTATACCATGGCTGTTCCTCCAACACAAACGTATTATATAAACTCTTTTATTACTTATTCTATTTTTTCAATTATTTTATTATCTCTCTAATATTTGCTTTACCTTAATACGACATTTTTAGATTATAATAGGTAGTTGCGTTACAGTATTTTAAAATTACTTTTTATTGTTTATAAAAACCAATTATTGTCATATCTTTAGAGCCCATTACTTTAACTTTTGCATTTTCTTTAATTTTGTCCGTTACTATAGTAATAAACTTTTTGCGTAATAGATGACCGTGTTCACCTTCGTAACGTGTAATATTTGATTTTCTCTGCCCCTGAACCACCTCAGTTTGGTTATTTCAATCTTACCGCGATTAATATGATTATCGGTACCGGTATTTTAACAATGCTGTCTTTAACAATAAAATTACCTACTTGAAAAAATTATAGCCTTTTTAGGAGGTTCTTCGAATAAAAAATCAGATCTGCGCTTTGGTCCAGGAAAAATTGTCGGTATAGTGCTGTCATAAAGGCACTTTACACAGCTTGTAGATACCGCAAAACATCTACTTCAAAGTGATCTTCGCATAACTTGTACTTACAATAACTGTTTTCTAAAAAATCTTCCCGTCCGTTTTAAGCGAACTGTTAAATCTAAAATTATTATATTTTTATACTATAAAAAAACTATAAATTAGGCTACTTATAAAGTAACTACTTGTTAAAACATATTTTGCCTATTAAATTTACTATCAGGCGTAGAAAATTATAAATGTTAATAATAAAACCAACATACCTTACGGGATCTTAAGGTAATTTGAACAGTGATTTATTGATCCCACTTCTATTTGAACAATATAAATAAAGGCACTTATAACCAGGCATTTTTACAACCACAAAAATAAAGCTGTATAAAAAATAAATGTTTCAAAAATAAAATAATAATATAAGCTCTCGCACTATCGATATCGCCACTCGAGCAAGCACTTTTCCGTGCTGATTTAAAATATCAACTGGACCTCATACTATGTCTCAGATGGCTGGACATCCATTCACATTCTGCTTAGAAGTGACACTTGCTGCCTCATTAAAAGGTGCCTTATTTTGGGGTACAAGCTATGGGAATGCGTCAAATGTAAGGTAATGATGAATGATGAATATTACACATATGTGTTTGTGTGCCAACACTACGCCATGCAGAAAATTAGACGGGTGTAGTACTGCGCCAAATAACAAACCGGGACAAATCCATATAACGGTGCCAACCCACGCAATAGTAATTTTCGTTATATAAGTCCGGTAGGTGACTTATTACAGTACGAGTCGTTTTACGGACGAAGGGACGCAGGAGCCGAGTCTGGAATATAAACGAGTAATGTAATAACACGTAAAGGACGTGTATCGTATAATATTTTATTTCATACTGTCTTTATAATCTTTTTTAAAATTAATAATAACTTATATTCATTAAAATTTAAAAATATTAGTTGGCAATCTAACAATCGTATCACTTTAACGATGTTATAGCCATTGTTTTCCATAGCTAATTATGATTATCTTTTGCATGTCACTGCCAAATAAATAAATCGAAATATTTTATTTCTTATATTTTTAAGTGAGAAAATGTCAAAGTTAAACCTGACAAATAATTGCTTCTTAATATACAATAACATGGTAGCATTGCTAGGCAACACATTAGGGTATCATATGAAATAATAGTTATTAACGTCCGACAAGTTTATTATTGACAAAAAATGACATGATAAAGTCAGTTAAATAAGAAGTAATGCCCTAGGGCGTTATTATATAACAATAACGCGTTAGAGCATTATTATAAAAAATAACGCCCTAGGACATTAAAAATAATAATTTGGTTTATTATTAAAACTAGATTTCTCACAAAAAAAAATTTTACTTACTTGGACATTAAACGTTAAAGGCACAACGGATATTATAAGGGATAACGCTTTCGGTCGACGCGTCTCAAGCGTTATTAGCCTAATCACTCGTAACATATCACTTTAACAATGTTATCACTTTAACAATGTTATAGCCATTGTTTTTCATAGCTAATTATGATTGTCTTTTGCTTATCACTGACAAATAAATAAAACCATTTTATTTCTTATATTTTTAAGTGAGAAAATGTTAAAGTTAAACTTGAAAAATAATTGCTTCCGAATAATAATAACATGGTAATGTTGCGGCAACACATTACGTTCAGATACTGTAATGTCACATTACGGTATCAGATCTGTAATGTTCGATTTACTGGCAGCAAACCAGTACAGGGTAAGTAGATTCACTAGGCAGTATGAAATAATAGTAATTTACGTTATAGGTCCATTAGGTGACTCATTACAATACGAGTTGTTTTACGGACGAGACGTTGCAGGAATGTAAACGAGTACTGTAAGAACACCTAACGGACGTGTATCGTATGATACTTTATTTTACTTAATATACTTAATCTTTTTCAAAACAAATAAACTTATGTTTTTTATTAAAATTTGTATATCTATATTTTCCAGCGCTAATTATGATTGTATATTGCTCGTCTCTAAGACTCGAAGAATCGAAATAAAAAAAGTTTTAACTAGAAGCCTAATTTATAGCTAATTAACACTCTTCATTTACTAAAGTTGGTAGAAATGTATATTTCACAAGTAGATGAACCTAAGTTCAGAATTCGCAAACAGTATCAATATGTTTGAAAAGCTATAGGTCCAAATAAATTAACAATTACTCACTTTAGTTAAAGATAATAATATAAATCGAAGTCGAAGCCTAATAAGCTAAATAACATTCTTCATTTTCCAATGTATTTTATTTCTTATATTTTTAAGTGAGAAAATCTTAAAGTCAAGCCTGACAAATAATTGCTTCCTAATAACAATAACATGGTAGTGTTGCTAGGCAACACATTACTGTATCAGATACTGTAATATTCGATTTACCGGCCCCAGATCAGAACAAAGTAAGTAGGTTTGCTAGACAATGTGAAATAAAAGTTGAAAAAAATATATGCAGAATTTCTTTTATTAGACATTACATATATTATATGAAATAAAAATTTAGGCCCCGCCAAAGAGAATCATCCCCGACCAGATTGTCTGATTTAAAGTTTATTAATTTTCGGGTAAAAACTATATGGAATCCCTTAGCAAGGGTAGAAGTGGCGGTCTTTATTTGTGCAGGACTGGTTGACAACTTTTATTCTAGACCTACTCACATATATTTTTCACTTTTTCTGACATTTATTGAACTTTAAATGAAAACTTTTGTAAATTCTATTCGTGTATTACTCTCGGGACCTTCCATTTAAGTCTTGTTGGTACGCTAACGTATTCCCATAGCCATGGGCGTCCATAGAATCATTTCCAGGGGGGTCGACTTGTTATATAGATAAACGTAATGAAGAAGATTCGCTTTTTTTCAGGGGGGACCAAAACCAATTTATTACCATAATATATTATGTAATATACAAATGAGCATTTTCTAGGAGGGGGCAAGCATGCCCCTATCCCCCTCCGGGCGCTCATGCCCATAAACAGCTTTTTCAAGTCAAAGCGATTTGTGTTTAGCTATATTTTCTATTTTCATCTAAAACATCTTGTATATTTTCATCTAAAACAATTTCAGTATATTTCATTTTTAAAGCACGAATAATGCAGAGGAAAACTTTTGTTACACCTCAAATGCTCCATTAATTTCCCATAGGGCCATATGCCAAATATTTGTATTTAATGGCCCGTTGTTTAAATTTAAAAACATTTCTACATATAGTAGGGGGCTATCAAAATTGGGCCGGTGAGCTCGTAAAACTGATCTTATTTATATATGTACTATATATTACTAAATACCTGCGGTTTTTATTTTAAGTACGAATTTGATCGTAGGTAATAGCTAATTTAGAAAAATGAGACTTTAAAAAATACATACTACCTAAACATCATGGTAATAAAACATAAAGAAACGCAATCTTCACTCTTAGATTAACAATTAAAATAAAACGTTGGCACCATTAAAATCCATAAATAAAAAAATAGTGTTTTCTTAATACTTAGTAAATGTTTCAGTATTTAATTAATAATTATATTTTCCCACTTGTTCATTCTAACCACCAATAATAAATAAAAAAGGGCTATACAAATCATTCAATAAGAGATAGACCATTACTATCTAATGGATATGGACTAGGCAACGCTTTATCTTTCGAACAAATGCTTTTATATTTATGTAAAAACTTTAATATCTGACTAGTTTATTATTGACAAATCACATTGTCAAAATCAGTTAAATAAAAAATAATGCCCTAGGGCATTAAAAATAATATTTTGGTATATTATTATTAAATTTTTCTCATTATTAATATAGTTATTAAGGTACCAAGGGTATTATAAGGCTAATAACGCTTGTGGTCGACACAGTGCTTCCCGAGGGCCTGATACTGATAATATCCGTGGTGCCTTTAACGTTGAATGTCCGAGTAAGTAAATTTTTTAATTTTATTTTTTTTGAGAAAAATCTAGTTTTAATAATAATAAACCAATTTATTATTTTAATGCCCTAGGGCATTATTTTTCTACAATAATGCCGTAGAGCGTTATTTTCCATAATATCGCCCTAAGATGTTCTTATTTAACTGAATTTGACATAAGAGATAATGCCATAATTTGTCAATAATAAACTAGTCGGATATTAATATTATTAATATTCGGCGTCGACCTCAAGCGTGATTAGACTTATAATACCCTTGGTACCTTAATAACTATAGAAACATATTAATTAAATAAGAAATTATACCTTAGGGCATTATTATAGAAAAATAACGCCCTAGGAAATTAAAAAAAAATAATATGGTCTTTTATTATATTATATTTATTCTATAAAACTAGATTTTTCTCGAAACAAATATTTTACTTACTCGGGCATTAAATGTTGAAGGCACCATGGGTCTTAATAACGTTTTCGGTCGAGGTATATCCCTTGGTTCAGAGGCTCTCGGGAAACACTGTGTCGACCTCAAGCGTTATCAGACTCATAATACCTTTGATACCTTAATACCAGTCAGTCATTAAATTTACGTTTTAGGTACTCTTAAAACCAACTTAAATGAGGACCTAAATCTTAATAGCAATTACAAGGAAAAATCGACCCCAGTGAAAGAAAATATCGACCAAAGACTGGTGAAAAGCGAAAGAAAAAATTCACCTCATTTTCTGAAAAAGTTTTCTACAGCACAAGTACCATTTACAGAGCCACCGAAAAGGCAAAGGTAAAAACATAAGAATATAACAAATAGAACCAGTGTTTATGTATATTCCTAACATAAAGAATGTTTCATGAATTCATCAGGTTCATCGCTAATTGCATCTATTTTTTTTGTTATCGAGTTCTTTAAAATTCCTGCCAAAATAGTCGTGTTCACATAAACTTATATTTAATATTGTGCAAATATTTGAGAGATGATTTTTTGGATTTTTTAAGGCAGTATATACATACCCCCCATCCCCAAACATTTCGATAGTTAACATTTTTTCGGATTTTTTTCTTATAACATCTCGATCATAATTTGACACTAAAACATATTCTTACACAACTTTTACCAATAACTTGCGTGTGAACAATCCACTATATATTTTCTTAATTTTAAAGTAAAACTCCAAGAAAATTTTATTTTTGCTGTTTTATATCAGTCATGTAAAGAAACCCGTTCTTATGCGTGTTTCTGGCATTAACATAATTTTTTTGTCATAATCACTAAGTACTAGTCTTACAACAAATGCCATCCCAACTGCTAGCAATGATGTGCGGTGGTCACCCAGTATAATCTATTAACATCAAACATTACCATTAATTTTAATTTCAGATACATAAAGCATTCGCCGAAAGTCAGCAGGAACCTCTTCACTAGTAAAAACACCAAAGAATGCCTCGACACAAACGCTAATCAGTATTCAAAGCTCACACTATCACACAGCCCGCGATCAGCCGAAGAAACCAATGAAGAAGAAAACAGTTGCGTGTCACAAGGGCTCGATTACGATACAAGCAGCCAAATATCGGAGACACAGTCACTCCCTCTGGCTCAAATCAGCCCTGAAGTATCGTATGGGTCACCTAAATTAGGTCGATCTGCGCCTGCGGTGCTTGACGCCTCAAAAACTTCTAGTTTTGGAGAATACGAGGCTGTGACGTCATTTAATTCAACATCGAGTGAATGTGAGAGTGAATTGGAGCATATATTTGAAGAGTTAGGTGGTCCAGGGCATACCTCCACCCCGAAAGCTTGTTTTGGGACTTCTCCAGACAAAATGAGACATAGAAGACGGGACAAAGGAAGGTTACAAGAAAGACTGAGATTAAGATACCAGGATAACGAAAGGTAAGTGAATGTGCTAATCGCATGTGTTACGATATTTCCTTCTTGTCAAATATTAATACAGGATTTGATTTTTTTATGGGAAATATATTAGCCAAAGGACCTGCGGAGTTTTCCTACCTAAAATACTAATTTGAGTGTTTTTAATAACAATTTCCTATATAAAGAAAATATCAATATAGAATCTGTTAATATCTATCTTGATAATGTATGGGTACTTGTTAAAAGAGTATATAATACTTTGAGTTTGTTCTAAATAGAACACTGTAGTTTAATACTATTAACTAATTATTTTTGCGAATAGTTTATTATGACTCAACTTCGATACAATTAATGACCTATATTATAATATTTAAGTATTCCTGTCAGGGTCGGACTGACCCGAACTTCAGAAACTCCGGGCCCAAATCGCAAATATTCGTATTCCTGACTTCTCAATAAGACATTCAGGTCAGGTTCACTTAAAATATATATTGATCATGAAGTTAGAAAATCATTTTTGAGGATGATTGTTACAAGTTTACTAACGATAATTATAAAAGAATTGAAATTATAAATTATAAATTATGCTGTAAATAAAATGCAAGTAAAAAACTTTAGTAATGAGTGCTAATGCAAAGAATATTTTAAAGAGCGATTAATTTAATTCTGCTAGAGTATTTGTTCTTTTTTTTGCAATCATAAGGTGCTGTTGTTTTTTATACAGTGTGACACTTTAATATGCCCCTCCCTTATTTTCTGAATTAATCAAAATAAAAATTTACAATTTGGCACACGTTAAAGCAGACTAAATCTCGTTTCTAGTATACGTTTCGTAATAAAAATTTCAAGATGGCGATTAAGCACCATTTTGAAGAAAAAATTTCAAGAGACAAAAGACGAATAGCACATATTTTAAAAATCTTTTCTATCTTAATTCATTCATAAATTATGATGTTAAAATTATTCATTTAAAAATGACGTATATTTCTAAACTTGACAGAACATAAATATAAGGAAAGTAAAAATTCTTAAAAACTACAAAACCCAAACACTTTATTTCTCACGTGATTGTCAATTGAAATATTCGTGAGATTCTTAATTGTAAATGTACGTCTCTATTTACAAATAAAATTCAAATTTTCACCTTTATAAAACGCCCTTTAACTAGAAGAACACTGCACTTAACCAACATACTCTTCAGTATATTTCAATGTCACATTTACGCGGCTATTTGAAATGAATATATTTATTCCTCTCGTATTTTCAGAATGGCATAAGGTTGAAAAGCCGTTTTAAAATATGTGTCTTTCGATCCCTTATTAAATCTTTATTTGGCTATTTCGCAGTCTAAAAATATATATGCTAAATTTATTCAAAACTTGAAGCAAGAAAAAAAATCTATAAACTTCATTTACCCGGAACTTCCCTCGTTATTAATATTTTCTTTTATTAGGAATATAACGTGTGACCAATTTAGTTCCGCAAACAGTCCTTTGATAACACATACAAGTACTGCCTTTTCAAAACATTTTTATTGGGCACCATTTTGTTTCACTATATTGAATTCTTACCAATATTTTACTAGTTTCTGCCTATGTGCCACAGTTGATTTTTGACAGAATTCAAAATAAATTGAATAAGTACCTAGTTTTTTACACTGATTTTTTAAAACTTTCCTTAGACCGGCATTTTGTTCCGTCATGTTGAGTACTGTCAGTTTATCCCTATATCATATATAATTTTTGTAATTGCATAAGAAAGCTTTTTCACATTGATTTGTTAAACATTTTATTGGGCCTCCATTTTGTTCCAACATCTTGAACTCGCACCACAATTTTACCAGTTTATAACACTTAATTCTTGCACAAAATTTGAAATCAATCTAAATAGTTTTTTCATGTTGATTTTTATTTCACCGCCATTTTTTTCCATCTTAAATTTGTACCATAATGTTACCTTCATTCATATGTAACACTTGATTTTTATGCAAAATTTGAGTTAAATTCGATAAAAAGTTTTTTTTGTAATAATATTTTTAAATACATTTCAGTAGGCCGCCATTTTGTTCCTCCTAACTGGATTTTTACCAAAATGTTACGAGGTCATCCTCATATGTTTGAGTAAAATTTGAAGTCAATCGGGAAAATAGTTTAGGAATAGAGAAAAAAATTTTTTGCCATATTGTACAAACCTGGAAGTTTTTTTAACGATTACAAATATTTTATTTGGCCGTCATTTTGAATTTGCACCACAATTTTACCATTTCATATCTATATCACTCTAAAATTCTTGCGCAAAATTTGAAATCAATCTAAAAAGTAGTGTTGTCACGCCAATTTTTTAAATATTTTATTGAGCCGCCATTCTGTTTCGCCATCTTGGATTCCAACCAAAATTTGAGGTAAATTGGAAAAAAAAATTTTTATAATAATTTTTTTAACATTTAAATAGGCCGCCATTTTCTTTTGCCATATTAAATTTTTACCAAAATATTACTAGGTCGTCCCCATATTACCTTTAATTTTTGAATTCAGTCAGCTAAGTAATTTTACCACGAACAGACAGACAGATCGGCAGACGTACAGAGAAACCGACAGACAGACCGACGGAATTGAGAAATCATGTTTTTCGGACCTTGAAAAGTAAATACCTGAAAAAATCTCGGATGGTGTTTACGAGGGAAGTAACACTCTATTTTTTCTAATTTTCGATTCTTCTTAAGCAAAAAGATCAGCATCAACTTATTTTAAATGGAACACCCTCTATTATATCGTGCCATTAAATGGGTCTAGTCTTACTGATTATAAATATACCATTACTAATGCTTTTGTTTTTAAAAATCAACCAATAAAAGTGAGAAGTAATTGGTTAGAAAGAGATAGAATTTTTTTAAATTTTCTCGGTTATTTTTAAAGATAAAGGTAGGACAGGTACCTATATTTGGAATCAGCAAGACGAGATCCCTTTAATGGAACTATATAAAATAGAGTGTTCCATGTAAAATTAGAGTTCATGTTAATGTTTTTCACTTTCCAACTATATTTTGTTTATTTTTTAGCAAATCCTGGCGATTCATATTAAACCTTAAAAATGTATTTAACATTTTTCTCGAAAACAGACGTTAAATTACATTACAGGAAATCCAGAATTACATGAAGAAATAAAGGCATTAAAATAATGGGCGTTTTTAATGTCGATAAAAGTTCATCTCTTAATACAAAACATATATTATATATGATCTAGAGAGATCATACTAAGTAAATACTCTAAATATCATATATTTGTAGAGTCCCTCCTATTCATACCGACGGAGTAACTGTTGACGATAAAGCCGTCCTCCGGTGGCTGGAAGAAGCAAGGTTGTCAATAGAACAGGAATGTACTACCACTATTCAGTTTAAATCTATCGCAGCAGAACTAAACCAAAAAGTCAGCCATTTGGCAGCATGCGCTACAACTATCTTAAGAGGGTTGTTGTCGCATTCTAGATGCATTCAACTAGATTATAAAAATTTAAACAGGTAAATTACTTTAAGTGTTTGAATATGAATTAAATCAGCATTTATGTGTATATTTTAAATTAATATTTGTAATTTACTATATGATATTACTATTCCAGTGAAACAACACGTATAAAACCCCTGGTTCAGAGTTTAGCTGGAAACATTTTGGATTTCTTAAAAACTCATACTTCGCAAGTCAGCTCTAGAATACTCAAATTGCACGATGAAATCAGAAGTTTAGATTCGCAAGATGTATTAAAACCAATAAATGAGCTATTTAATGAATGGGAAGCAATTCAAAGCCTTATTCTAGTCAATGAAGTAAAGAAGCTCGTGGACAAACTTGAGGATCCCACTTCTGAAATGGATCTCCGAGCCACGTTGACGGGTATTACTTCCGTAGCGTTAAGAAATACTGATTTGATCGATCACTTTGTAAAGGTAAGTAATAATAGTGCCAGCTAAATCAATAAGATGCTTTGCATGTACAAAAATATTAAGAGTAATAACAAAGAACGATTATACTTCGAATAGGCAGTTCATCAGATACAAATAAATTAACCACATGAACTGCTGATGACGCAGTTTAATTACAACGCACCCAGCAATATAAGGTTTGGTGTTATTGCTATATTTAAATAAACGAATTTAACCGGCCGCTATACGTTGCGGACTGGCTCTTTGCCCGTTGTGCAAGACCTCTTGCGTTGTGTCACGCAGAAATCTCTGGATGGATCCCAACTATACGAAATACAATACAAAGTTGGGATCCATTTAAGGGGTAATTTATTTTACATTTGATGCGTCTATTTAAAGAATTATGTCTTTGGTAATACATAAAAAGATTGAATAAGTATGCTTCTTAACTATTAATATGTGACATTCTTGCAAGCAGTAAGTGAATAAGTAATTATTTATTTATTAATTTGTTTGTTCCAGGCTGATATTATACCGATATTATTAATACTTTGTGAGAGGTGCGAAGGTTCGTCAATGAAAACTCTGATACTTAGAGCTTTGAGTACCATGTGCAGTAATTCATCGGCTATTCGATACTTCGAAAAGTTTTCAGGGGTTCAGATTATAGCGGACACGTTGGAAGAAGAAGCGAGGCCAGAACCTGAAAGAAGCGAAGCGGTTGCATTATTGGCCCAAGTAACAGCACCTTGGCTAGAAGATAATCATACCGTAAGTTGTAAAAAAAAAACGGGTATAAGAGATATGTTAGGTTACTGAATTTTAAATATATTTAAAGCAAACTTTGTATTCAAAACACACGTATATACATTCACAAATCGTATAGGGATTATATTGGAAAAAATTTTGGAAACAGTATAGTCCATTATTAGTCCATCAATCGCGTGATCATTTTTCCGAAGGTTAAAATTTTATATGCAATAATTTCAATCTAAAGTTCTGCGGTCTTTTTATACTTAAAGATTAAGTGACCTTTTACTTTTTTGAGATTAAGTGGGTGGGTGGAATTCTTCAAGATAGTTTTGAACCCTTAAATACAAGTTATTGATATCAAGGACCATTTAGTATCACAAATTTCATTAAACTATTTGACATAGAACTGACTTTTAGTATTAGTATTAATTTAGAACGAAATCGACCTAGTTTTGAATTAAATTTGTATAACATTTTCAGATTAAAGGACTTCAAGATTATTCTAAAAAACTAGTCTTTTCCCTTACGAAATTTTCGGCATCTACCAAGTGTTGTCAAAACCTTTTACTTTGCGCAGCAGCGTTAGCAAATCTTAGTTCTATGGACATTAAATGTATCAAATATTTAGTACAATACAATACTGCTTCAATTCTGATGGCAGCTGTCAAAAACAGAGGACCTTTGGTAAGCTTATATCTATTGGAACAAGTAGCAACGCTCTTAGCCAATATGGCAGCCACAGAAAGCGCAAGGATAAAACTGACTGCTGCTGAGGTAAGAAACTTCAAGATAGTTAAAACTATAAAGATAATTAGTAATGTCTTTAAATGATAACTCTTATCTCTTGCAAACTTTTTACTACGACGTCACTGTCATTTTCTGCAACAAAACTAAATTTCTCATTCGGTTGTTACCTTTTTTTTGTTATTTTTATGAGTTAAGCACCGCCATGAACACACGCCTTTACACCCCATATATGCAAAAAAACAATAAATATTAGAAAGATTTTATATTATTGTATGATTTTCAGGCTCCACTTGCATTACTTCGCTTTTTACGATCGCCAAGAATCTCTCAGAATGACGATGTGGAACGTAGGCTACAGCAAAAAAGCGTAATCGCTCTCTCAAGACTATGCGGAGATGTGGAGGCTTCTAGGCAGGTTGTGGAAAATGGAGGCCTAACAAGACTCGTTCAACTTTGCAGAGAGAGAAACGAGAGATTTAATAGTGATGCTGTGTTAGTTGCAACTTTGGTAAGTTAAAAAAAATTAGGTGAATAAAATATTATATCATTGGCTTTATAGGACCCCGTATGATTATAGTTTATACTCTAAATCAGTATGGGGGTTTTCCACAATGTCTAGGAAGCCAGATGTATACTAATGTTACAAAACTATCGTAATTTCTCATTAAATATGTTTGGCCATCTTTAGTACCTACATCTCGTTTAAAAGATTATTGAAGTATTATGAAAACTTCGAGTCGACAGCAAGGTTCACTATCATCATCATCAATATGCTGCAGGGATCAACAGACGAAAAAAAAATAAATCGCAGTTGGCATCATTAGACAAGAAATTAATATGACGTTTGATATGAGATTTTTCTGTAACAAAAAGCTTTAAATGCACTAATATTGTTCTTGGCTAATTTCTGCGTTTTAACTTAATACAATGAACGTTATTAAATGTCATTGTTTCTTTGTTTTTTTTCGATGTCTAATTCCAAGTTTTAATACCGGTATTATGTAAGCAATCTCGGAAAACTCTCGGGGCTCAGAAAAACACTTCGGGATTGACATCCTTATATGGAATGGATGGAAATGTATTTTTTTTGTAATGGGCAAACTAACTTAAAGTTTTGTCAGAAAATTACGACATGAAATATTTATATAGACATCAACCATATTACATTTTAAATGAATCTGGAAGCTAATTGTAGATTAAAATAATTTTCTTTTATTGAACTTTTTTTCTATTTTTTAATTTCCCTTGGCAATTAAACTAACATGAATGTTAAATATTACACTAAAGGAAAAGAAATCTGAAAAAAAATAAATGGAAAGCACTGAGACTCATTGTCTGTCTCTCCTAATAATAAGACGAAATACGTTCTTAATAAGCAAAGAGAATGGAGATTATTTACAAATTAATTCTGTGAGCAGTCGTGGTTTTGATCACTATAAAATAAATTTGTCGAAAATATATTTGTTTTTGTAAAACGCATTTTGTCAGAATTTTATTTTATTTAAAGAATTTATTTGCAATTTATAGGATGAGCAGTCTTGGTTTTTATCACTATTTTAGATAGTTAAATAGTATAGTAAGTTAACGGTAACGTATGCCAAAAATAATAACCTTTTGTTCAATACGTTGTAATTATTCTGACGACAGTAACATAATGATTTTCTATTTTCTTTTGAAAGAAAAACAGAATGAAACAGACAACCAAGAAATATATTAATATGTCATAATTATTTAACATACAAGGTATTCTTAAAAAATACAATGGCGAAGTTTTAGTGATATGCAATACAATAGCGAAGCTTTAGTGATATGCCTACACCAACTAAATGACGGCATCCGGTTTGCCGCAATTATGGGGCCGTTTGAAATGAGCGCATGAAACTGAGAATCTCATTTTAAAGCGAAAATAAACGTTATTATTCAATAAAATATAAGTAACTTAGAAAAAAAGCCTGAACAGTTTTTTAAGACATAATGGACAATCAGGTACTGGTTAAGGACAAATTTTTTTTCAATAGGTAATAAAGTTAGACTTTGCGTTCGCCTTAAATAATTATACAATAATTATTTAATAAGCCATTTTTCAGAAAAGTGGGACGTAGATTTTGTTAGATAAATACAGAGAATATTTTTCCAGTATGATAATTTATAAAAATATTTATTTTCGTTTTACAGGCTACTTTAAGAAAAATAGCAGAAGCTTGTGGAAAAGACGTTCTGAATGTCCAAGATTGTCAAGAACTTGTGGAACCGAAACTCCTCGATTCATTTTTAGCCTACTCTACACAAAACGAAAGTTATGTATAAGAAAACATTAGTAACAACAATTTTATACGTAAAATCACAAAAGTAACTTTTTGAATCTTCAGAAGATTATTAAAAGATATGTTAATCCGTTCTATGAGCAGGACGGTAAATAATATACAATCGAACTAAATATTTTATATTTAGGTATATTGCGTATAGGTGTGACTAATTTAAAGTATTTATATGTAAGTAATATTCCTGATATTAAGAATGTGTTCATATTATAATATAGGTCAATAATAAAATTTAGAGTTAACCAATATTAACGTAACGAAAAATAATAACTTTATGGGCTAATACTCGACTGCACAGAATTAAAATTGTAAAGTAATATATTACTGGTCATCAATAACGCTTCTAGAAGATTGCTATAATTTTCAAAATTTGTTAATATAAAAAAATGTGTTAGCTTGGCTTGATTGGTTTTGAGAATTAAAATATTAATATTTTTGTCAGTGCTAATATTACAAATAATAAGGTCTAGGAGTATGTATATACATTTAATTATTAAATGAGAAGTTTTTAACAATTACCCCTAATACAAAATTTGGATTTGGACAAAACAAACATGCTTTCATCAGTTGGGCCTTTCGGGTTTATAACTTTAAACGACCTTAAAACGATTCAGTAGAAATCTGACCCAAAAATCTCATAAAGACAGTTATATAACCCATTAGAGCGGACACTTAATTTGCAACGTTACCAATATAAATCAATCAATTTACCACAGTGTTTATTCTATTTCAATTTTATTGTATTATATTGTATAAATAAATATTTGGCAACAGTTTAATGCCTAATGAATTGAATGCTTGCTTTAATCATTTTAATCTGTAATATATAGGGTGTTTCAAAGAACAGAGGCCATTACTCCGGTCAAAAATAAGCCGAACATATTATATGCAGGTAGGTTCTCAGGAACGGCTTCTTTTTCAAGAAAAAGTTTTTTTCTGAAGTTTTTCCCGGTACAAAAGATTTTCGATTTAAGGAATTTAATTCGGTGGAACAAGAACACATACCTTTTTTTGCAGATTCAACTACGTGTCATACACCAATTTAACAAATAAGTAAATGCCATAAAAATTGTGATCGGATTATGCCGACAAATTGCACAAAGTAACCCATTTGAGGGCCTCTTGCTGGTAATTGCAACAAGACCTTATTATCAAATAATGTATTTTGGTACACCCCCCAAAACATAATATATTTATTATTTTGTTCAGTTGTTTATTCATCATGATTATTGGAAATGTATAATGACATACTAAAATACAGTATTTTACTCCGGTGACCCCCCCCCCCTAAACAAAGGTGGTTGCGACACTGACCGGGTGGTTTATTTTATATTCTGACATGTAATTTGGTCCTTTATTTTTTTAAATACAAAAAAGTGTAAATATTAAAACTTAATAGATTTTGACATGATATCTTTTAGTCATATTAGAAAAAATCAAAGAGCATCAAAAAGTTGCGTAAATTACACAACTTGTTTTGTTTAATGGGACACCCCTTATTTTTAGTGACGGTTGGAAATATCTTATTAAATGGAACAACCTGCAATTTTAGGACAGCTACCTTTAAAAGTACCTATATATGATAAATTCGTTTTTATCGGTTTTCAAATACTTATAGCTTTAAACACTGGTGAAAAGTAATTTTATTTATTATTAAGAAAGCCATCAATAACGTTAAAAGAAACAAAATAAGTCTGTGTTCCAACCGTATAAATTGTATAAATTGTATATGAAATATAGCTGTTTTTATTTCTTTTAACAGTATCCATGGCTACTTCGATTTTTCTTAAATGAATGTTTACCAATGTTTAAAGCTAGATATTTCAAAAACGGTAACGCAAATTCGGAAACATCTTTCCAACCGTCTTAAAAATAGAGGGTAACTCATTAAAAAAAGAAACAGTTGTGTATTTTTTGTAGCTTTGAGAGGCTCTTTTATTTTTAGTCATATCACTAAAAGAATCCCAAGTCAAAATCTACAAGTTTAACATTTACATATTTTTGAATCTCAAAAAATAAAAGACGAAAAGACATGTCAAAATATAAAAAATTACCCTGCCCATATTCTGACTGCTAGGGGTGTGACTAAGAAGGAGGGGCACGTATTAGCTTGAGGAAAAACTTGAAATAAAACAATTATGGTAGACCTCTGCTTGATTTAACTATTTTCAAAAGTAAAATGTACCTTGTTCCTCGGAAGTTAAGAAAAGAGCAAACAATGTAATATATAAACTGCTCGTCAATGAGAACTGCAAAAGCTTTATTTGACATTACATTTAAATGTCAATCGTTCCGACATTTCCTAATCGATTTGAATAGGTAAGCTTTTCGAATTTTAAGCGCTTGTTTCACGGAGAATCAGCAGCGAAGAATGCTTGTCTCATATTATTTTTTAGCGTTGTACAGGGTGGTAAAAAAGGTAATGTGAACTATTAAAAGTGTATTTTTGAAATCTCGGAATGTTTACTACCTTTAGTGGCGCATTAAAAATGGCTTCAATTTTTACAGCAGATTTTAGGGAAAAATGATGAAATGCTAATGCTACATTTCTATTGTTAGTAAATACCTGGCCCTTTTTATGAAAATAATTTTTATGCGGGAACGTTCAAACTAGCTAACAGAATCTCAAAATAGGGTTCGATCTAAGTAAGGTCTTAGGTAATTGTAAAACTGACAAACATTTGATTCATTTCTTTAAATATTTTATATGCTCATGTTACTACAAGGTATAGAGTCTCTCAAATTATATTCTATGGATTGCATAGAGTCTCGCATTCTACAGGATTTTTTTCACAATTTACCTTAGTAAAATTTAAGACAACAGAAAGTTTTTGCTTGTAAAATAAAAAAAATGACAATAAAACACTTAGTCAGGTGATTTATCTTATGTGTTAAATTGATATTTTCGTTATGCCTGAAAATGATTCAACATTTTGAAAAATTGTAAAAGGAAAAGTGATTTATTTATTCAGTGGACAGCTACATTTGTAGAAAATTTCAATTCTAACGGTTGACGTCAATTTTAAATCAAATAAATGCTATTTCTTCTAACGGAATGTCAGAAAATCTGAATTAAACTATCAATTTTTAATAAAATCATCGCCTACATGCATTTCATTAATTTTTATTTTAAATGCCATTTTGCTGATAAAAACATAAATGGGATTTTTAATTGCAGTAGTTGAAATAAATTCTAAAATATAATAATAGTTGAGTTAACTGTTGGTCCAACTATTCTATTAATACAAGTGCAATACTGCGTACATTCCGTTACCTCAAAAAAAATTCCATAGAATAGAATTTGGGACACTCTATATTTATCAGTGACATATTTAGGGGGTAGGGCAAAGGGAGCAAATGCCTCCAGAGCTACTAACCGAAGCAAAATGCTTCAAACTAAAATATAGTACTTTACCACGATTTTATAAGTGAGAATCCTTTTTTTTTATTAGTTGCCAAGTGATGTAATTGTTTGCCCCCCCCCCTAGAAAAGCATTCTAAATACGCCACTGATACTTATAGTAACATCGATATGCATTTCAGAGTAAAACATTTAATAAAATGAATCAAAGGTTTAATAGTTTTACATATACCTTCTACAAAATTCTATTATGGGATACTCTTATAAGTTAAAAGGTGCCGTATAAAAATTGTTTTCTTAAATCTGACCATAGGTATCATTAAAAATAGAAATGTGGGATAAGCCAATCATAAATTTGCTCATTTCCTAATTTTTATTTAAAATCAGCGGCTTTTCAAAAAAATTAACGACATTTTGTTATAAGGCAATACTTAAAAAATGTCAAAAACCTTTCGTTATATTGACTTAGTCTTCAAAATTTCAATAAATAAACGAGAAAAACCTTTCTTTAAGAAAATACACTTTGTTGAAAATGTTAATTTGTATCTTCTTTACCAACCTATACGTTAAAAACAAGATTCAAAAAAAGCTTTCCCCGTCATAATTCTACATGAAATTACCTTTTGTATTTCTTTTTGGCGAGTAGTATTAAATAAATTTAATATAAAATATAATATATTAACATGATAGAGGCTGTGGAGAAAATTACTCTTGGTCTCTAACTCTTTTAATAATTATGCCTGTATACTGAAAAATACTTTAGTATTATGTATTCCTAGCAAGTTTTAAATCATGCAGACTTTAGATGTTGGGTTGTTTATATGATAGTTGCTATTTTTGCAATGGAATTACCAAAATATTTAATGTTATGAAAGGGGGCAAAAGTAAATGTTTTTTCATTTACCACCTTGGCACCCTCAACAAAATTCTTGATGATGTGCGATTACCGAAAAATAAGCTGGGGGCCTGTATATAATATTTTTGTATTATTTTTGGATACGAAATCTCCCGTTAAGCATGGTCCATCTTTTTAGGAACACCTTGAATGTATAATATTTTGTAAATTGTCACTTTGTATATTAATAGTCAATTTTTCTTGAGTTTTTGCGTATGTGTGAAGAGTGAAGTGAAAGAAAATTTGTATATATAGATATGAAAATTTTGCTACATATTTTGTAGTAATACAAACCTATATCTTTGAAGTAGTTCCGATTTGAAGCAATTAGGAGAACTTTCGAAGGTTAACATATTTTTCTTTCCCTGGATAGTCAGATGACATATAAATATGCCTTATACTTGGAGGATATAAGGTCATTAGATAAAAGATTTTTTATATTGTTTTTATGCTGTTTTGTTTTGCAAAGTTTACATGATGTTTGATTATACCAAATTGTATATGTAAAAAATATAAATTATTATCTTCCTAAAGGAATTATTGTTTTATATTAATTTACCATTTTCTGGAAAATAAAAATGAAGGCTAATATCCAGTTGCCCTATGGAATTAGGACTAATTAGGACCCTATGGAATTAGGACTAACGAACCACCACAGTGGGAAAACATTATTCAAAGACGAATTTGTACAGTCCAGACAAAGTGTATAGAAAAATCGAGAATGAATGAATTTTCTTAAACATTTCGATTCTAGCCCCTTATGGTTTAAATAGAATAAATATTCAAAAGACTAGCTTATGTTGTTTTTTCCGGGTTCTTGGAATATATCAATACACAACTGAAGATCAAATAAAAAATATATCGATACGGCTCTTACCCCTGATTTCAAAAATATACGTATAGATTAATATTGTTAATTTTTCTGAGATATTTGTGTTTGAATGTTACCAAAACCAAAGCCTAATATTGCGATAAAAATATTCAAACCAAAACATCCTGAAAACCGTACGAGACAAATATATATTATATATTTTTAAATCAGAAGGAAGCTTTAGCAATCTGTGCTAGAATTTCATAGGATTTGTCAAATTTAAAAACACAATTCGTAAAAATTTTTCCTACAACTGCCCCAAGTGTCAAATCCCTTTATAATATATAGAGGGAAAAAAATCTCAAAAATAAGTTTTTGTCATGTTCTTTATTTGGCGTGAATTGTTTTTTGAGTCCGACAGTCGAGAGGGTTTTTTTAACAATAATAATAATGTGCGGACGTAGCCGATGCATCGGACACAAGTGGCGATTAAGAAAGTTAAGAAACGTACACTATCCCAAGTAGCACAATTTGAGAGAGTGAAGTTATCCATAAACTTACAGCCAGAAGATTTCCGCCAGAGTTGGCGATACGGGCGGGCCTACTGTTTGTTACCAGGAAAGTTCAAAATTAAATTATACAAGTTCCTACAAATTAATAAATATTTTTAAAGTTTTTAATATAAGGGTATGCACACGCGAAAAGGTGGTTATTAGACACCCCCAAAAAAAATTAAAATAATATTGGGGTAGTTACTTATTTGATAAATGCATTTATATAAAACCACTTCGTATTCATTAGCAAACTATTTTTTAAAGATGTTTATGTATATATAGAAAAGTTAGATGTAAATGCTTCACCGTCTAAAGACCCCAAAAAAATTTAAAAACATTGCAAAATATAATTATTTTTAAAATGCATTCGTTTAAAATCATCTCGACACTGTTTCAGTTTATATCCAATAGGAAATTATTTATTAAAGTAGTCTATGCATATTTGAAAAAAATATAATATAAACGCCTCGCCTTCTAAGGGTCTAAAAAAAAAGAAATATTGTGGTCGTAAACAATATCAAAAATGCGCTCGTTTAAAGCCATTTGGACAGTGTCCCAATCCATGTTCACTACCAAACTATATTGTAAAAAGATCTATAATTATATAGAAAACTTAAAATTGTACCAGATACCGCCTAACCATTGGCGGGCATCAAAAAATGAAAATAATATTGCGCTAGTTACGTATTTGATAAATGCGTTAATTTAAAACCATCTGTACCCTGCCCCACTTCATGTTTAACAACAAACTATTTTTTAAAGTTTTTTATGATTATATAGAAAACTTAAAATTGTACCAGATATGAATGCCTCACCGTCGCGTCAGTGGCACCAAAAAATTAATATAATAGAACAGAATAGTCCTGATCATTTTAAGCTAACTCTTTTATCAAGTATATAATTACTGCAATATTACTTTAATTTTGGAGCCTCGCCGAAGGTGAGGCATTCTTATATGGTATCAGTTTAAGTTCCATATGTATTCATAGCAAACTTTAAAAAATAGTTTGCTGGTGAATATAAAGTGGGGTAGTTTCAAATGAACCCATGTATCAAATATATAACCCGAAGTGGGGTTGGTTTTAAACGAGCAATTTTTTTAAATAAACAACTATTTCAATAATGTCTGACAATTTTTCAAATTAACAACTAAGGCAATATTATGATAATGTTTCTGAGGATATTTAATTTTGAACCGGCCTGGTAACAAATATTAGGCCGGTCAATATCACCAGCGCTAGCGCCTGGAAGATTTTTTTGGCTGGCGGTTTATGGATAACTTTACTCTAACGCACAATTTAATCGCCGACTTCACTCACTACTGTACTTTTCCACTTTACAACCTAGACAGCGATCCAAAAGAAGTCCACCTGTTGACGTTGTAAGACACAATGTTTCATTTAGCCTAGTTAAAACTATTTTACTCAGAATTCAGTTGTCAAAGTCTAAATTAGTAAGTAGTTACAACTACTCGGATCCAATTCAAGTAAGGCGAAACAACGTTGAAAGAACGTTGGAAAAATCCTCCTTATTTAATAATTCTTGCCAATGTGATTCAGCGTCCGATAAATAACGACCAACTAATAACGCTAATGGTTATAAATCATAAAAAACAGTCCAGGGAAGTATGGGTAGTGTATTCCGTACTCCATATTTTGAGAAGGCAAATTGAAATTGAAGCTGCTAGCTCGCGTCTCTTGTCAGATTTTTAGTTGTTACAGGTTAAACAGTAGTCGTTATTTATTATTTTTGTCTAATAATTTATATTAAAATATAACATATTAAAATAATTTTTTTAAATAGCGCTGAAAGTATTTTCTTCTAAAAAACATTTTTTAATTTTTTTTTTATTATCTCCATGTATGCGCACAAAAACATAACAATAAAAGGTGTAGACATAAAGTTCTGATAATTTCTTTCATTTTTAAAGTACACAATGTCAAGCGATCATTAATAGTATACGATTGATATTAAATATATTTAATTAAAAAAAAAACATTATAGCTATCGAAAAATCTAAAGTTCATTGTTAGGTTTCAAAATATTTAAATACGGTTTCTAAATTGTACACTAAAAATATCTACTATTGCGAATCTACGCAATGGATTCAGTAAAATCCCTCAATATCTACAATGCAATTTTTCCACAACTAAACAATAAACCTTGATTCAGAAACACGCATTTCAACGTTACTTATTTGTTTGCTACTTTAGAATTTTGTCTGGTTATAGCAATTTCAATAAACTCCTAGTTAAAACGAAACTAGCTAATAGTCCACTATGTCCGTGCGATGGAACAACTATAGATGATCTAAATCATAGACTCAACTGCAACAACAACAGAACTGCTATTGACTACTTAACCACTGAGCTAGGTAAATTAAATCTACTCCTTATGAACCATCTTAACTTCATGCGTAAAGTTGTATCAAATACAATGTGGAGAATTTATTTTTCAACCATTTAAAAATGTGCAAATCTAGGTCAGTGGCGGCTCGTGGTCAACTTTTCAGGGGGGTCAATAAATATAAACCACAAAGAGTCATCTGAAAAATCAGACACAGAAAACAAGAAAATGCCTTTCTTACCTCGCAACCACATGTTCAGGCACATAAATAGTACATATTTCTACGAAAATGACGATTTACTTCTTTGTTTTTGTCTTTACTCGTTTGCTTAATTTTAAATTTCAGCAAACGAGTCGTCTACTGGTCTTAAATTCGAGTCGTTTCTCAAAGTTCAGCTCGCTAAAATAATTGAAAACGAATTATAGTCTTAATATTCTAAAATACTGGGGCTACCTTTCTTTAAAATGTTAATTTAAACCACAAAATCAACAAACAAAATGTAAAGTCTTCAAAATAAAATCTATAAAAATACGTAATCGTAACCACAACCTATCACATGATCCACATTAAACAGATCAACTGACAAAAATATTTAAGTTTCCTCGGCGCGGGTGTTAACCCAAACTTTGCCAACATAAGCCGTATATTACATGTGCGCCCCTATGCGCTAAAACCCGCCTCCGTTTATAACCACGAGGTCAACGCAGGCCGCCAGCCGTGATCGATTCCAAATGAAACGAAACCTCTCCGGAGATTGCGGTGCGAGGTATCGATAGTGTGTCGCGGAATTAAGAGAACGGTCAACGAGTTTATACGCTTAGAACAGCCATGTCAAACATACGTCCCGCGGGCCGCATGCGGCCCAGTGAGCATTTTTCTGCGGCCTAAATTAGTTTTGAAACAGCTAGATAATGCGGCCCGCGAACAAGTTGAAAACCGTTTTTGAAAGCGCGCGCCGCTGCTATAACGATTAGTATAATAAAACGCACAATTGTACATAGTGCCATCTATCTTTAGGAGGATGAACTACACATACTCAACCTAAAATCTAAAGCCAAACGTTATCTGGCTTGTTCCATGAAACTCTATCGCGCAAAAACACAGATGACGCTATCTGAACATTCTGGAAAGAACTCGAGAAATCACAATCCGTATATAAGCCGTGTTCGATTGAGTTCAGTCGTTCAGTGTTTAGTTCGTTATGAGTCAGTTCCGATAGAGTTTCGAGTTGAGTTGCGCACTTATTGTTACAACACTTAACTGTACTTATTATAATTTATTTCGGATACAGTTTTTAACATATCTCTTTCAAAACCAAGTGGAAGTAAGAGGAAACTTGTAGATGAGCATCGTATCTTTGAAGAAAAGTGTGAATTAGAGTTTTTTTGCTGTGAAGTGAAAGAACAAATTATTTGATTGATTTGTAATAGTACGGTCGGTGACCCAAAATTATATAATATAAAACGTCACTATGATATTCATAAAACTATGTTTGACAAGTATACAGGCATGGTCAGAAACAAAAAGTTAAATAAGTTAAAATCAAGGTTGAAAGATCAGCAGCTTATGTTTACACGTCCAAAGCAAGAAAATGAATCTGTCCTTCAAGCGAGCTACGTACTGTCGGAGAAACACTCAAAACCAATTGTTGAAGAATTTATAAAACAGTGCCTTGTAAAGGCCGCGGAAATTGTAAGTCCCGGAAGCGTGAAGACATTTCAAAATATATCCTTGTCCCGGAATACTGTCGCTGAAAGAGATACTTAGTTGGCTGCCAATATAAGTGATCAGATAAAAACAAAATCAGACTCTTTCATTGCATTTTCTATTGCCTGTGACGAAAGTACGGATGTGTGTGGTGTGGCGCAACTCGCTGTTTTTCTTCGTGCGGTTGATACAGATATCAATGTGTATGAAGAATTACTGGAATTAGTACCATTGCATGATACAACAACTGGGAAGGATATTTTCAATGATGTTTATGGACTTCTGCAAAAGTACAATTTACATTTGTCAAAACTGTGTTCCGATGCAACAGACGGAGCTCCTTCAATGACTGGAGTAAAAAATGGCTTCGTTAAAATATTACAGAGAAACAGGCAGTGACAAAACTTTCGTGTTCTATGGTACTCGACCGGTTTTGGAAACTCAAAGAAGAAATACGCGTTTTCATGGAAACAAAAGGAGTTGTCAGCTTATTATGCGATATATCCATTTTACAAGATCTTTCATTTATGGTAGATATCACAAAACACTTGTCGGACTTAAATACGAAATTGCAAGGACCACGTCAAGTTATTACAGATATGCATGATCATGTGAAAGCTTTCCAGTGTAAGATGATGTGGGAAAAACAGTTAGCAGAGGATATTCTGCCACATTTTCTGACTAGTAAGGCATATCAGGAAAGCACAAGTGTCCCAATATCATACAAAATATATTCAGAGAAAATGGGAAGCCTTCTGGCAGAATTTGAGAAGCGTTTTCAGGATTTTAAGTCCCAAGAAAACAATTTTTCTTTATTTACTGGTCTTTTTACTATCGATATTGATAAAGTTCCCCTCACTTGCAAATGGAAGTAATTGAGATTCAGTGTCAGACCCATTTAAAACAAAAAATTGATAAGTGTTGGTACATTCGAATTTTAAAAGTACTTGCCTGTTCAATACCAAGAAATGAGAAAATTTGCCTGTAAAATCCTGTCAATGTTTGGAAGTAAAGTTTATACGAAGTCAATTGAAATTGCTCAAAAATCGGGGTACGATCAATTTACCACAAAACACATTTAAAGAAAATAGCATTATTTTTATTGATAGCTCCTCATATTCGTCCTCCTCGGGTCAACGTGGAATTGGTCAATGACAGGTTTTAATTGGTTCCAAATTTCTAGGATGCATTTATTTTCTGGGGTATGATAAGTCTGGCACATAAGTCTGAACGCGTGAAAGGAATGCGGATAAAAAATTATTCTAGTTATGTGGTCCGTTCAAATTATTTTTTTTTAATGCATGAGGAATCGAAATAAAATACCAAAAATATTATTGATCGTTAGACGTTAGCGTACTCAGAATACCTGTGATTGGCAGATTTCAAAACCCCGGCCCGTTCAACCATCAATTAGTGTCAGAGAGAAATAGGCATGTTCGGCGCGGATGACGTGGGAAAGACAAAGATAAAAGATGCCTTGGATTGAATTGAGAACGGGCCAGGGTCTGAAATCGGAGAAATGCACTGCCGGGCGGAGTTGTGTGAGGCAGTGATGTACGATATTTAATTAACATATAGCCATAGATAAAATGGTACAATTGTAGCACGATTTCAAGATAGTGGAAGAAAATGGCTGCTAAATAAAATATTAGCAATCGTCAAAAAAACGCCCTCCCAGGTTTTATGTTTTATCTTCCCTAGATATTAAAACATATATATTTTCTTTTCTGTCAATCTGTAGGTTCGCGAAATAGCCACAAAACAACTTACGCAATTAATTTCACATTTTGGAAAACAATTTAGGGTTATATGGGGATAACCTGGTGATAGTTTGGAAGTATTACTAAAAAACTTATTTCCAATATTTGCATAAAAAAAATGTTACATAGAAATGAACTGGTAACATTTCGGAATGAATTCAAGATAGCAAAACAAAATAGCGGCCCCATAAAATAATCAAAAAATGGTTAGTTTTTATATCTTATTTTATTTATTTATTTTATTTTAAAATTTTGAAAATGTGAGTGTTTTAAAAAATCGGGTCAGTGATTACTCAATATTTTGCTCAAACCGCTTGCCGTAAAAAACGGAATTTTGGTACATGGATCGACTGCAGGGTGTAGAGGTTCGGAAAAAAGGGATTTTTTAAAACTCAAGTTACAAGGGGATAAAACCACCCCTTAAATAATACAATATTTTATTTAAGAGACAGTTAGTTCTTAGAAAAAGGCTTGAATAGGTTATTTACAAAACGGTTAGTTTTTGAAAAAAACGCTTGAATAAAGGCATTTTGTTCTAATTTTTTCTACATTCGTAGAGTTTTTTAAATGTATACAGGGTGTTTTCAAAACTCGGGTCACTGATTATTCACGATCCTCCTCAAACCGCTCGACACAAAACGCCGAATTTTTGTATATTAAATTATTTTCTATTAAAAAGAAACGCTTAGGATTTCGGATAAACGCTTGAATACGGGTATTTTATTTTCATACTTTACATATTATAGGATTTTATCAAAAATTATACGAGTTGTTTCAAAAATATTGGGCCACTGATTAATCACAATCCCACCCAAACCTCTTGACGTAAAAAGTTGAATTTTGTCATAGAGGTTGAATGTATGATGTAAAGGTTTGGCTAGTAGTTATATATGTGAAATAGTCAATGTACCCTCTACTACTATGTACATAATATTATTTATTTTAGTACCACGAATTGTTTTTTAAACATTATTTATTTTCCTTTTGCAATATACAAAAATCGATAAAGTGGCGTTACCCGGAACTTTCCTCATAACTAAATTGGTAATAAGTTTATAAACATTATATAATTCTTAATATGTGTCACTTTTCTTGATAAAAATAAGTATGTATATCCATATATAACCCATATATTTACTTTTTTATACAGTTTTTGCTACATTTTAATATAATATAATATAAAGATATGAAAAAATCTCAGAGGGCGCTTTTTTCACGATTGAATGAATTTCAAAAACTAATAATGAATGACCGTACGATATTTTGAAAATATGTTATAGGTTATTAGCTAAATACGTATTATTTGTTAAAGTATATTTGGCGGGACATACAGTATCTAAGTATTAATAAAGGTACCTACATATATTCATTAGCAATTACTTAATATTTCTAATAATACATTTAAATTCAAAATATGTTTTTACTTTTTTCTGAGATTTTAAAATATTATTGAACATCATTTTACGTTCATATCTCGCAAACCAACTAACCATAATGTTAGAATATATTTTTATTTGTTTAAAAAGCAATATTAGTGGTAATAAATAATGAAGTCGGCGCCACCACTGTGCGAAGTTGGCGGTATCGCCCATACAAAGAATTTCCATCCCAAATGTTTTTTTAACGATTTCAATTGAGATCGTATCAGTGGCGGCTCGTGAGTATATTGAAGGGTGAGGCTACATGAGGTTAATTTTGTTTAAATGTGAATAAATTTCCACGTCACCTATGAGGTATTATTCTGCGACGCGTTGACCCTTTTTTTAATGGAGGTCATCGCCAATAGCCCTACTAAACCATTAAAAACTAAAAAAATAAACTCTAAGAAAAGTAAATAAAACGTAAACAAAACAAGTAAAATATGTATACACCTATCACTAAAATATAGCGGTGATTGCGATAATAAAAACATAATTTAGTTTATTAAAACTTAAAATAAATAGTTGTATGAAATAAGATAAAAAAAACTACTTTTTGTACATTAAATCTATACGTCTGTCTTTTAAGGTTGCAAATTTATCTATAATTTGGTCGTAAAAGTTTTGGTCTTCACTAAGTTCTGACAGTAATTCCTGCTCTATTGACATCATTGCTAAACCCGAAAGCCGTTCTTGTGTCATTGTGTTTCTTAGGTAGGTTTTGATCCGTTTAAGACATGAAAAATTTCGTTCGGCCGATACACTTGTTGCGGGAATAGTTAAAACTAAATTAAAAAGCTTATATGCTTCCGCAAAAATTGCTTTAAAATCTTTAAATAACAAAGCTAGACTTTTTTCGACATCTAAATTTGAAAATTGTTCATCCCTATACAATACAGAAAGCTCATTCTTTAATCTATCTCTGTCAAAAATGTTTGGATAATTTTTTAATAAATTATTTAATAAGTCGTCTGGAAAGCATTTAACATATTCCGAATATTTTGTGCAATCGACTAAAGCAAAGAAATTTAAATTATTTAAATTTTCAAACCGCGTCCCTAATTGAAGAATTATACAATCTATTATTTCGAAATATAATATTTTATATTTAGTAAAAATATCAAAGTCGCTAGAACATTGCCCTCGACGTTTGTTAGTTGGCAGAATAGTGGCTTTTTTAGCAATATTGAAAAGTTCTTTGAAATGGTCCTCGTTTCTAAATTCAATAATTCGTTGCTTGGCAAGGTTTATTTGCGAAATGCAGTAATTTATATCTAAATGCTTTAACTGTAATATTTGAAACAGTACATCAGTGCAACTAAAAATTTGTTTATAAATATGCGTTAAAAGGCAAAATTCGAAATCATTAAAATGCTTTAGAAATCCTTTTGCACCATTAATAGATTCTGTTCCAGAACTCAAGTCATTAATAATAGTTTCAAATACTATAATTAAATTGTCCCATTCATTAGCCACTAAGTTTAAAATTTTAGACCGTGTATACCATAGCGTTTCTACAGCTCGCGGAATTCTTTTACCTACTATCTGATTAAGCACAAAAGACTGTTTGGGTGATTGGTGGAAATAATTTGGTATTCCTAATAAAGTGGCAAAAAATATACGACTTTGGGTAATCAGTTTTGTTCCCTGTTGTAAAACCAGATTTAATCTGTGGGCGCAACAATGAGTAAACATAGCTAAAGGAGCAATAGATCTAACTTTTGTTTGAAGCCCATTTATTTCACCTGCCATAACACTAGCCCCATCGTAACACTGCGCGACCAATTTATTTTTAAAGTCATAAGGCTCTAAGCTGTTTTGTATTAAATGAAAAAGGCTCTCTGCTGTTCTATTATCGCTAACATCAAAAAATCCTAAAAATCTTTCTTTTAAAGATCCGTTGGTCACATACCTAATTGTTATCGAACACTGTGATTTTTCTGTTATATCAGTACTATCATCCGCAATTACGCCAAAAAAACAACAATCGGTGTCATTGATTTCTTTTTTTATATATTCTTGAATATAGTCATGTATGCAACCAATTAGTTCATTTTGTATAGTCTTAGATTGTCCCGTAAAAATATTACTAAATTTAAATTTAGCACAATGTTCGGTTAAAAGTTTTTTCGAAACATTTTCATTATAAACAATTTTATTAAGACATGCATTTTCTTGTAGTGCATCCGCAATAGTCGCCCTATTTTGCTCCAGTCTTGTAAGTGCTACCGAATTTTTAATATGCTCTCTTGAACTTTCATGCGATTTTACTGCTCGTGAAAAATTTTTTAAATCCGAATATCCGCCCCCTGAACTCCAATTATTTTAGACGCAACCTAATAAAATACAAGGCCAACAATATAAGCTTTCTTTATAAATACTTCCGCATAGCCACCTATAAGTTTCGTACCAAGATATTTGAAAAGTTCTTGAATATTTTTTACCTTGCCTCTTATCGTTAAATATTGCTAAAATTTTCGGCGTCGGACGGCTACCTAATATCTGTTTCTTTTCAGTTTCGCTTCTTCTTAAAAAAGGCGTTTCAATTAATGAAGCAATAATGTCGTGAATAGGATTCATTTCAAAAGCAAAAAGCAAATACAAAAAATGGAACGGTCCAACTTACCAAATCAAAACAAAACAAAAACTTACTCACGCGTATTTATTCATCACCTTAAAAGACAGAACGCCCTCAATCAGCGATTATCGCAATCTATTTCCTATTTCTTTCTCAGCCGCACGCACCACGTAAAAAGAAGCCGTTGGAATATTTCGCTAGTCATGTGATTTAAATAACCAATAAAAGCATATCCAAGCTACAGATTTATCGCCTCAAGAATGCAGTAGAAAACGCGTGCATCGGCAATCGCCATCCCGCTCTGTCGTAATCAGGTGACTCGACGACATCGGCATCGGCCGTTGATAAATACGTCAGAAGTCGAAACTTTCCAAGCTAAAATTATTTCGCCTCATTCGAGAGCACTTTGTTTAGGAATGGGTTTGCACGGTCGGTTTTTTGATGTGGTCAGAATTTATTTTCTAAAATATTTATTATGGGATTATATTTTGTTTTTTTTTTAATGTTATTATGTTGTAAAACTGTTAAAAAGTATATTTCTAATTGGTAATAGATAAAAAGTTATATAAAAAAATTCTCTTTTCCATTATTTTGGGGGTGAGGCGCGGCCTCAGAGGCCTACCCTGACGAGCCGCCACTGGATCGTATATACTTTACCTATAAGTGTGAACAACTATTTTCTTTGATGAAAGGAAACAAATCCCCCGCAAGATCGCGATTGACGGACGCACACTTGGACGCAGTTTTAAAAGTTATTTCCGCCGATAAATTCGCGCCACAAATAGACAACTTAATTAATGACAAAATATGTCAAATATCTGGCAAAAGAATTTAATGTTTGTAATTTTTTGTAATGTCCTTTTTACTGGAATTTTAATAAACAGACTTGTCCTATAATAGTACTTTTTCTCAAGATTTTCAGTAGTTTGTCTTCTTTAAGATAAGGTTTTGCGGCCCACCTAGTCGAAGATCTTCATACTTTTGGCCCACCAGTGACTTTGAGTTTGACATTGCTGGCTTAGAATAATAGAGGGAATTTCCAAATTTAAAAAATGTAAATTCTGTATTATTTTATTTATTTGTTTCTATTTGGAAACATTTATTTGGGGGTCATTGACCATTTGACCTAATGAAAGAGCCGCCACTGATTTAGGTTACAATTTGATGTTATACGTTAATCTTTCTTGTGTTTTTCAACCTACCTATCCGGGTCCACCTGTGTAAGTTTATGTTTTATTTTATTTTGTTGTTCTATATTATCAAATTTTATACGATTATATAAGTGTTTCGTGGCTAAATGAGCTGGTCTCAAGGCAAAAAAAAACATTTATGGTAAATTTTAAATTAATTTTGTTTTTAATTTTTAAGGCGATCCCAATTTTTTAGCTGTATTATCACCATGTTTACTGATATAAAGTGGCGATGGTTTAAAAATCCACCTCGTATACATGCAACAAGTAAATATCAAAATAAGATGTGTAATTATTTTACTTTATACATCATCGGCCATAATATACCTCAACCGTTTTAAATGATAAAACGAAGGTGGTTCAAAGAAAGTAAAAACATAACAGCTTTTTGTAGGACTATTATAAATGTAGCGTAAATTTAGTTAAAAGTGACTTGTGATAGTGCGGCCACTTTGTTACAATTGTAGTATTTATGCTGACATCCCGTCTGGTAACGTTTGGCACCGAGTCGCATTTTTATTCCCCAAATCGGTCCGGAAACAGTCCTGATACCCTCGTACCGACATTGGGAGCCGACGTCAGAGTAAATACCAACGTCCGCAAGACATCGGAATGCCGCTTGGGACAGAATGTGGTATGGTACAAATTAGGAAACGTCAAATAGATTAAGTTATAAGCACAATAATCCTAATAAAAATGATAAATCAAATTATCAAATACTGTGAGCAGTTGACTGAGTTGTGGCAGAGTTGGTAAATTTTGAAACACATTTACAAACAAGTAATTGTCAATGATCTTTAGTTGTTACCAATACAAAAACAAGAACCTTTTGTTAGTCAGTTCCCCCACCCCTCCCAACAACAGCGGTCTAGGGGCGCTCCTGGATGCAAATAATTAGCGTGGCACCAGCCTTTTAATATCATACTGCAATGGATTGGAATTAGATGAAACTGGAGAAAATAATTTTAAGACATCTGATTATAAAAGACTTTTGGAAGCAAGATATATCGTCTATAACAACTAAATTTTTATTCTAGTTATACCAGTCAAAAAAAGAGCACGCACTTGGTAAGACTTCCTGTACATGTATTTTCAAGCATACGATGTTTAGCAGATATGCTGATTCAGTAAACTTTTTCGATTCTGTATAGTGGTAGATTGATGTGCGGGTCATCGACAGAAACGAAGAATGCATAAAACATTGTTTAATACACGTGTAACGACAACTAGCGCGAGCCTCCGATCTAAGTCCTTAAAATATCAGAATGTAAAAAGAATGTTATAAACTTTTCGATGTAAGATCCCGTGATACAGTGGTTAGAGCTTTAGTCTTTCACTAAGGTCTGCGGTTCAACCGTCGTGCGATGGTACTTTTTTTTAGTTTTTCTTTTATCAAATCCCCAATTTTGTATTTAATGGTGTTTTAATTATCGGACTGCGTTTTTGGCGAGACCAGCTTAAGCCTTTTTTGTTTTGATGTTAAAAGTTTAAACGAATTATCACAATAGATGGTTTCACAGCATAAACTAAAAACTACCGTGACGAGACTCCGCCAGATGGCAAAACACGTGTACCCAGCAATTTTTAGTGTAGTCGCGAGCAGAACTACCAATTACATAAATAATAATAAAATTGAATAAAACTTAAATAAAAAACATTTCATTATATTATAATATAAACACACACACATAGAGTTTACTCTAAATAAAATATAATTCAGTTCTTAAATTTACTTCTTAAAAATAATGATTTTGGTATATAAAAATAATAGAAACTGTATATATACATGGCCGAAAAGAAAATAGATTAAAGCTTACACATAAACATATTCTGATATATAAATACTAATGAGAGAAATATTTTGGCCTCCATTTACTTAAACTATATTGCTAGAGAAGTATATATCAACATGAATATATATATATATATATATATATATATATATATATATATATATATAATTCAGATTTCAGACAAATCCTTTTATCATTTCAGAGAATTTTTGCAAATGTAATAATAGCCTCTCCTACTTATGTACTTTACAGAATCACTGTTGTATGTGTTAATGTTGTTTATATGTTGGTGAATTTCTTTTGATGCTGTTTCCTTATAGACTTTATTTTATGTATTGACAGTCTTGCAATGATTTTTTTAACACTGTAATAACAAATAAATGTACTTTTATTTGTATAATAGCCTTTTTTTATTTCCTTATCTCACTTGGTAAATAAATCAAACAACACCAAAAACTTGCTTTGTCCATAATTTATAAGACCAACTGAAGTACCTACTTCTGCATGTTAAATAAAATGAAGACGTTGAAATATTTAGCAATATTTTGTAAAATTGAACTCGGCTAAAAAAAATGTTTTAGATAAAGTTATAAGATTCAGTAATAAATATACATTTCCATTTAAATTATCTTGAATGATAAGATCTTAAATGACCTTGAAAGTAAGGTCAAGCTCAAAAACAAGTACTTGTTTCCCTTTCAACACCAAACAAGTTTTATTTGAATTTTTTTTTCTAAAAGACACTGTTTTTAAGACAAATCGCTTTCGCAAGTTAAATGACTCACCCTGTATATTATTATTAATATACTGATTTCTCCAAAATCTGCTATAATTATTATTGTCCCCATGGACTTCTCTGAAATCTGGCCACTTTAGGCCTTGGTATATAACCTATTGGGCCCGTATTTAAGATATTTGACTATGGTCAAAGCAACTAGAAGATTCTTATCAGAACATGGTGAAAACAGTTAGTCCATTCTGTATTCTGTTTGTATTACTTTGTGTTTAGAGCATAAGAGTTTAGACACAAGAGTGTTCACTATTCGTATTAATTAAGGCTTAAAAAGGATAAAAACAACCAAATGGTATGTGGAAATATTATGAGCTATGCTCAGAGCTACCACTACACTCATGATAAATCATTTAAAGGGAAAGTATACAGGTGAATATGAATTATCAAAACGAAACCTTGACAATCGACAATCCATTGCCCCATTACTCCAACAACAAACAAATTAGTTTTAAAGAATATTCGTTGGGTAAAGAATTAAATTGCAATCCTGGAAGCTATCAAGAATATATATTTTGACACACTGCATATGTAGAACATGAATATATCACAACTTATTTATTTATTTTTGTCATTTTTAAAATATGTATTATTTATTAATGTCCCTTGGTAATTTTTTCAAATGACTATTTTGTATTTGGATGAAATGGAAGAAGACTGCTACAGCAAATTTTGTTGTCCAACCACAAGACACAACTTGACAAAATGTGACACTTTGTACTTCTTAAGGTGACATGGTAATTTCTGAATTGGATGTTAGATTTGTAATATCTTAAATGGCATTAACTTATAAACAGTTATTGTAGTAATATATAACAGTATATGTTTGGAAACTTAAAAAAAGGAATTTGAATTAAAAAAAATTCAGAACACTGGATTCTCTACTACCAGTTCTGTTTCCATCCTTTCAAACACCCTCTCCCTCAGTATTACATATAATAATAAAGGACATTTTAAAAAGAAATATGATATTTCTAATTTACAATTATTATATTTTTCATTCATAGCCAATCATAAATATGGAAAAAAAACAATAACCAGTTGTTTTCTGCGCTCATATAGAAACATTATTATTAAAATTTAAATAACAACTTATAAAAATCATCTGTATAAAGTATTTTATATATAATATATATATTTTTTGTTTTTGAAAATGAATATAAAATGTTATTTTTTTCAAAAAACAATTCCCCATTTAAAAAAAAATACATAAAAAACAACTTTCATGCAGCTTAAGCAAAAAACAGAATTTTAAGAAAAATTATTGACATGTCTTCAAAACCTGTTATTACAATGGCTACTATTAAAAGTAGAAAATAGCAATACTCAGAAAAATGACTTTTATTTCCACAATATCTAGTGCCAAAATTAAACTCAAGAATTGAAAGTTACATTTGAGCTTTAAAAAAAAATATATATATATATATATATATATATATATATATATATATATATATAACAAACAATCAAAAAGAATGCTAGATTGTCATATAAAATTTTCCTAAACTGCTAAACTGTGATATTCTAGCTTCAACCCAGGATGTAGCAAACCAATTTTTCAAAACAATTTGAGTATCATTTGATTTAACTTAACAAAAATTCATAACGTTAAGGTTGTAACTTAAGTGATTACAACATAAAATATCAATAATGGGTTTTCTGATAGGAGCTTCCAGATATTGTTCAAAAATATTGACAGATTGGCAACATCATTGGTTGATAGAAGTTAACAGTGTTTTTGTTTAAATGAGTACAATTGTCATCGTGGAACAATACACTGTGTAAGAACTTATTCGTGTTAAAACTTATTATGAAAATGGGTGTTCTCAAAAAGAAACTTATATAAAACTTGATTTTTGTTGCTATGAATAATCATCCATCGAAGATTATTTCCTGAGTGGTGACAAAATTTGAAGAAACTGGATTTGATTCGATAAAGACAACTGTTTGTACTCATTGAGTCTGCTCAGCTGAAAACAATAACAGGGTCTGAGAAAGTGTGAATGAAAATCCAAAAATGTCTACTCCTCAGCATTTGCAGCAAGTAGCTAGGCGTTACGCAAACAACAACCTGACATATTTTAAGAACGAATTTGGCTCTTAAACCATATAAAATTAAGCCACCACAGCAGTTAAAGCTAACAATGGTTACAGCAAAACCAAGAGAGCAATGATTATTGTCAAAAAATTGTTTTTACCAATGAAGCTCATTGTCATCTTTCAGGACATGTTGTCAACAAACAAAACTGCCATATTTGGAGTGATGAAAATCCAAGAGAAACTCATGACAAATTTATGCATACTCAACATGTAACAGTTTGGTGTGGTTTCTGGACGTGGGGCATTATATATTTTTTTAGTAAGTATGTAAGGTATGGTATGTTAAATTCCCAATGTTGCTGCACTATATTATGTGCCTTTTTAAGGATAGATCTGCAATCCATCTAGAAGGGGTTTGATTTCAACATGATGTAGATGCCAAGATCATGTGACTTGACTCTTCTTGATTATTTTCTGTGGGGTAACATGAAAAGTAAGGTGCATGTGAATAATCCGCAAATAATTTCCGATCTGAAGATTAAGATTAGGCACATAATTAGTGACTACAACCCAAATTGTCCTTAAATATTCAAAATTTTGGCAAAAGAATTATTGTCTGTCAAAAAAGCAAAGGGCAGCATTTGGATGATATTATTTTCCACATATAATTGTACACATCATTAGAATTACTTCATATAAAGCATTTGTTAAATAAATTGTGTCTTTTTTTTCGGAGAATATAGGGACACTCTTATGGGCAAACCCATTATAATTAAGTCACCACAAACAAAATTATTTTTGAAAAATTATTTTCCACATCCTAGGTTTAAGAGAGAATACCATAGTTAATAATCAGTTTACGACAAACTTTTTATATAACAAATTTGGATTATTTTTTATTACTCTTTTTTTTTAATTTTATATATTATATCTCTATTATAGTAAAAAATTCACATCGGATATTGATTTTCAAGCATTATACAATACTGGTTTGTAACTTACTCTGGTGATTGAAAAGAATTGATATCTGATAGAACATGAACTGATTTGATATCAACAGTTTCATCATATGGAACTGTCGTTTGTTCTGATAATGAAAAAGAATTAATTGACTGGGGAGAAATTGATGATGTAGACTGCTTTAGAAGCTGATCTGGAGTATATCTTTCATATACACCCATGTCAGCATTGAAAATAATATTGCTAATTAAATGTTCAACTACACTTTTCGTGTGCCGACTATATTCTCTATGTTTTGATGCAACATAATCTCCATAAATACTACTACCATCACGAAAGTTCCATCTGTTTAAGTTACCCTTTATTATATTATAAACTTCTTCTGGTCTGGATTCGAGGTACAGTTTTTTCTTATTTATTTTAGAAGAATGCACATGTAATTTTCTTTTTTCACTTGCCAACATGCCAGCTAATGGATCTTCACTTTCAGCTGCATGATCATATTCAACATCATTACTATATTCCACATCATTACTTTTTTCATCTCGGTTTTCATCAAAACTCTCAGTAGTACTATTTTGTGTTGACAATCCCTAGAAGTAATAGTAAAATTAAAAACCTGAATATAATCCAAATGGTAAAATAATTATATATATTAATATATAGGTATTCTTTTGTGTTGCTTCCTAAACAGGTTTTTTTTCTCTGTCTTTAGCTTTCATGAATGTTGACTTGGATTGACGTTTTTCATGATGCACAAAACACAAACTGATCTTGTTTTATTTTATAGAAAGCAATAAGGCAAATAAAAAAATTCTACCCACAATTTTTTGCAAGAAGTTTTAAATTCAAGAAGTTATCTCAAAAAAAAAACAAAATATACTGTCACATTGTAAAAGATTTAGAAATAACACTCATTACACAATATTCTAGTTCAGCAGCTTAAAGATGTCGATCTTGTAAAAAATTAAACCCAAGGAATTTTTAATATGCATTTCAAAATTTGCCTTTTTTTAATAAATATAACACACACAAAAATTATGGATGAAGCACTTTTTTTTCAAATTAGAACCACAAAAGCTAAGTTTTTTAAAGGTTGCACTAAAATTGATTTTGATGTATTGTTAAAAACATATTTATCATAAAATATAATTTATGAAATACTTAAAAGATTGATTATATGATGGTTTATAACACAAAAATTCATCATTTCTAACTAAAAGTAATTAATATGTTACAGATTCTAAAGCATTTGCTATCTTTGAAAGATACATGAAATATAATTCAGCAGTGTAGGGAATGCTATGTAGCCAAGTTTATTCTAAATATAATCTGTATAAGGTATGTAAGAAAAATGGATATTTTTTTCTGTTGTTTTGGGTTTTTTATTTGCATATCACTTGATTTATTTGTAATTTGTCACACCAGTTAATAATTAATAATAAGCAATATTAAGCTGATAAGAATAGACATTATTCATTGATCTGTGTCAAAGGTCAAGAAGAGGATCCCACTCGCATTATTTTTTTATAAAAAGTGTTTTTTTCTCAGTTTAGGTTTGTTTAGATTAGGCTGTATATACATCATCAGTTAGTAGAGAAATGCATTAGTCGAGAGACAAACATGATTAATTTTGGCAACATTGTAAGATAGCCTTTCTTAAAACTATCATAATAAGAAGTGTTCCCATTGAAATACAATGAAAATGTCAAACTGATTTTTAATCTTTTAATAGAAAAAGTGGCACATCTATTAATTTCTTTTTGTCTTAAAATAGTAGAAAGAAAACTTTCTATTTTATACGCAAAAAATATCAAATTCCATGGGTCTAATTCTTTACAAAACCCAAGTTCCATTTACACTTTGGAAAATCCCTATAATAAAATATAAGTCAAAGCCAAATAACAAAATTCAATACCAGATTAATCCATTAATGAGGGTGATGATTTTTAAATAGAATTTTCTAATTGTTGCAGTAAGCCTCTGGCAATGGCTAAGGGCAGATAGCTACATCATGTGATACAAGACAATGCTCACTTGCACGTGGCTCGTTATATAACAAACTTCTTAAAACAAGTGCGAATACCAATAAGAATTGGACTGCATATTTACCAGACATTAATCCAACTGAACATGTACGAAACATGCAACTCCGACCACTTAGATCAAGAATTCCGGCTTGCCATAAAACAAAAGACGTAATAAGTACTCTAATTGATATAAAGAAAAATTTTCCTCCAGAAATGGCCAAAACTTTCTCTTTTACAAGTCATTGTAATAGGTGTGCTATAACAATGTCTATTAATCCCATTAAGTCTTTTTGTACAATAACACAGTTTTCTTTTTAGTTGACAACTGAGAAAAACTTTAAATCATCAGCATACCATAAGCATTTGTAAGGCTGGAATACAAACACTACAACATTTATAAAAAGTGAAAAACAATACCACCACCTTATCAGACTCTACACCACACAACCTAACTTACTGCTTTCTATTATGACAATATGAAACTATCAATCCAAGATAAACGATCTCCTATTGGGAAAAAGATGCTATCAAATCACTTCTGGAAAATCCCTGCCAAAGGATGTTCAAGGCTTTAACTACACCTCTTCAATAACAACATCTAGACTTGAATCTTTGCGACAGTCCAACGACTGCAATCCATTGTAAAACTTCCTCTTCACTAAATCAATGAGTCACCAAATTTTGACAAAAGGCAACTGATTGCTAGCTATAGCTACTTCTGTTATTCTGTACATAGCAACATTAAAAATACTCTGCACAATTTCACATTCCACTATAATGTTCAAATAACTATTGTCAAAAAAGTTTTGTTAATCGGTCAACACCATCACAAGTTAAGTGCAGAAAGCTGTTTTTATGAATTAAATTGTACCTGCATAGTTTTAATAATGTTCTTAAATGAGTAGCTGTTTCTTCACTTCACTGCCTATGATCCTTATCTATTCTAAAGCTCAGAGGGAAAAATATCAACCTGCCACTGCACCTTAATGTACAAGGATATCACTATTTATATTATTTTGTAAGGTACATATAGATAAAATTGTGTAATTCTTTTCTCATCATTGATCAAATAGTACACATTTTGGGCTCTTGTAAAGAATTTTACCCATGGAATTTAATAAATTTAAAATATACATTTGAAAGATTACCTTTTTTTAATAATTCCTATAGATAAAAATTTATGGATGAGGCACTTTTTCAAATTATATCCAAAAAAAACTAAGGTTTCGGAAGGTTGCACTGAACTTCTTTTTGGCGTATTGCTAAAAACATATTTTTCACAAATTTAATTTATGAACTACGTAAAAGACTGATTATATTATTATGCTTAATAACACAAAAATGATTATTTCTAACTAAAAGTTAGAAGTAATTATTATATCAGACATTATTAAACGTTCTTAAACATAATTGCAGCTGCTAAATAAAGAGAGAGCGGGAGTCCGGAGTGTCGTCTGTTGGACGGAAATCCAGCGTGCTGGGGATGCTACGTTGCCAAGTTTATTTTATTTATGATCTATATAAGTTATATAAGAAAAACAAAATGCATTTGTGGGTTGTGGATCGGTACCAGAAGGAGCGCGAAGGCACTAAGTGGATTGGTACCGGGTTAGCACCAGGTTAGGCGCCGTAGGCGTCATTGTTAAAGCCCTAAAAGACAAACAACAGCGCAGGGCATCACTGGCGAAAGTCTAACATTCGGCATCGGCCCGGAGGGCCGATGTCGATTGTTAGGCTTCCGCCAGTGATGCACCCGCCTGTTGATTAGTGTTGACCGCACTAGGTAGATTGGTACCGGGTTAGCACCAGGTTAGGTGCCGTAGGCATCATCATTAGAGCCCTAATATAAAAGGCGAACGACAACGAAGTGCATCACTGTCGAAAGTCTGATATTTGGGATCGGCACAGGGATCCAAATGCATTACTGTCGGGAGACAAACATGAAAAATTTAATACAATACAATAATGTAAGTTTGGCAACAATGCAAGCTAGCCTTTCTTCAAATTGTCATATTAAGGAATATGGCGCATTGGAATACAGTGAAAATATCGAATTTCTTTTTGGTTTTTTTAATAGAAAAAGTGGTTCATCCATTTCTTTTATTTTCTTAAAACAGTTAAACGAAGGTAAACTTTCTATTTTATATTAAAAAATTATCAAATTCCGTGGGTTTAATTGTTTACAAGACCCCACATTTTGATACAATTATAATATTGTCATTGTTTTATTAATTGGGCCCTTACTGCTTTTAGAATTCATAAAACTGGGAATGGAGGATAATGAAAAATCTGGTGGAAAATTGATTATTAAATTTTATGAATATCAAGTTATTGGAATTTTACTTGAATTAAGCAAAAATACTTGCTTTAACTGTTATGACATAGGTAATGGACTGATCGGTAGTCAGTCCTAGGCCTTGGGATTTCTAAAAGGTTTTGTTTAAATAAATAATGAAACAATTACCTCAGCACTTGTATTTGTTTGTCTTGCACCAAATTTGTCCATCAAAAATGACATGCTCTTGAATGCAAACCATGACGATGGTTCTGGCTTTTGGCGTTCTCGACGGAAGGAAGTTAACAGAGAATCAATTTTTTTCTTTATTTCTATCGGATCACATTGTAAAGTATCAGCAATTTCACTCCAAGCTTCTAGTTTTTTCCTTTTATTTTTATAGTCATCGTCCGAAGGGTTCCACAAACATTCTCTTTCGCGATATAAATCAAGTAATTGTAAGACTACGTAATTATTCCAGTCCATTGAAAAATGTCTAGGATCTTGTGAAGGAGATGACCACCCGAATTTTTGATTTCTTCGAGTTTTAAATGATAGCATAGAACCACTTTTCCAAAAAAGAAAATAAACACTTCTCTACTTTTTAATGCAAAATTATAGTCACGATTTCACTGCTCAGGAGTCAGGTGGATATTTGGCTATTGAACAAGAACAATAGAACCGAATCATTCAAATGAGTCGAATCACGTAATTTTACTGTTTCGAATCAATGACTGATTACTCATTACAATGGCCGCGTTCACCCGCCTGATCGCTCAGTGATCGCTCTGAGATCGGTACCATGAACGAGCTGTTTAATCATGCTACTTTGATAGCGGGTCGTTGAGCGGACGCCATGTTTTGTATCGTATTTTATTTTCGCTACTTAACTGAGCAACGATCAGCTGACATAACAAACGGGATGGCGGCATGTAATGTAAACATTATGAGCAATAATTATACAATATAATAATACACCAGAGCAACAATAGATTTTTTTAATCTTTTTTTTAATACAAAAAACAGAATATATTATACAAACAAATTTACTATCATATGTCTTTTAATTTCAGCCCTTCTTTGTTTGTTCCCGTTGTCTCATATTCTCATTCTCATCAAGGTTAAGGTCAAGAAATATTTGCTGCGTTCGAAATCTCTAAAAACCGTTCAAACCATTGCTATTATTTGAGCGCTACTTTGATGATCGATAGACAACGAGCGATCAGGCGGGTGAACGCGGCCATTAGCGTTCAGAACACAATGGAACTCCCGTAAACGTTCAACATAAAAACTAAGCTACAAAAAAAAACATAAAAAGCAAGTAAATATTTGTGGTATAAAAATGGGTGATAATGTTGTCGTTGGAACTAAATATAACCTACATTTCTAAAAAGTATCTAACAAAACACCAAAAAATACACAAAGTAAAATAAAGTTTGAGGTAAATGAACGTAAACGAAGACGTAATTTCCAGTGTGTTCCAAGCTTAACACACACTCCACTAATCCGTATTAGTTATATCATTTGCTGGGTTCTCGGTCGGGGGTTTTATGCTCTTATTGTCCAAATCATTCCAATCCATGTTTTTGGCACTACACTTAGCAACTTGCCAGTTTGCTCTTCGTCTTGGACTTAGTCAGAGCTGGAGCGACACTTTCAGATGATTTACACCATATTCCAGTTTGGAGACGTTTTCGGTGGGATGTTCGGATGGCGAGCTCTAAGGCCCTGGAACACCCCGTACATTTCAAATATTTTTTTAGAATTTTCCTTCTTTAAAAAACCTTCTAATGCATCTTAGCTTCCACTAGATGCCCCCTGAGAATACTACTGATATTACGAGATGACCTTTTCTCTTCAGCTAAAGCTACATTTGCGTCCAATTTCAACTCGAATTTAATATAAAATTGGTTTGCTTGGCAAATGGCAACAGTGTGATGTCATTTACATTAGACAAAGTTCGAAGGGCACTTGAAAGTTGTCTTCAGATTGAAGAAATAAGGAGCTGGCCTATGGCAAGCAGAAATTCAATAAATGTCAAATTTTTAGGTTATAATTTTTATCTTAGTTAACAAAATTCTTAATACTTTTACACATAAAAAAATGTCTAATTCTAATGGAAATATTATTAATCCAATAGATTTAATAAATGGAACTATCTAAAAAATTTAAATTTTTTTATCGCTCTAATAAAAAAAATCCTTAATCGAATATTTTTAGCTTAATTCTGAAGATATAGCCAAGACTTGAGTAGACATAAACTTCTAAAACCACAACCAAAGAGAGTAAAAAAGTTACTAAACAATCTTCTAACTTCTTGCTCCAATTCATTATATTTTACATTAATATCTCAGAAAAATATTAAAATCAAATTACAAAATCGTATCAGCTGTTCAGGAATATCATTTCCAATGTAAATGCACTTTTACGAAATGTCAATTTCAACTCGGACTTTGAAGTGAATGTAAATGTAGCTTAACCCCTTATCCTACAGCGGCTTTAAAGTCACTGTAACTTACCCTTCCCACTCCCGCTGCATAGCGGCCATTCCGCTAATATTCTATGTAGAACTGAGTGGACGAACGTGATAGAATGCAGGACAACTTGGCCTCACACGTTCACAGCGTCTGCTTCCTTTCTAGCGTGGCCGTTAGTTTCCACACTGAGAGGTTGAGTTTCCCGCATCCCTCAGAAATAAAGCAGCTAAACCGAACACGTGGAACTACTTATGTTAAAAACACAGAGATCTGCCTTCGACGAGGCAATTCAAAAGACTGCCCAAATGCAAATCATTCGTAAATCGCCGTATTAAGCCACGTGCGGAGCTCGACTAATCTGACGTGTCATTTTCAAAAATCGTTCCCTACTGTTACCTTAATAGGGCGAAATTTCGTAAAACACTGCTTTTTTTAATTAAGGATAATAGTTGCACCCCTAGCGTTCACCTTATAAACTTAAACATTAATTCCAGAATTTTCTCGTGGCCACTTTGGTTATACAATTTTTTACCGCAAGTTCCTACAATGAATGGTTTTGGAGATACAGCCGGTTACCTCGCTTATTTGCCCACCCTGTAAAATAAACGTTAAAATAATTTTATACGAGTTACACCTTTTAAACAGTAGATCGCGCTGAGTCTTCCTAAGAATTTACTCAAATATATGGGCGGAAACCTACAAAAATTCGTAGATTTGTAAGTAAAATCGGAAATAGCGTTGGTACTTTCCAAATTCACATTAGGTTAGAAGAAAATTCAGTAAAATATTTATTAAATATTAATATTAACTATACAAGTAAAAACAAAACAATTTAAAATAGAAGTGCTATTATACGGTACCAACACATTTTATTGCATATGCATTGGTTAAAAATGCTTTATTATATTTTAGAAAAATATTAATATTAGGTATCCAATGTTTTAAACATTCTGATTTGTAAGATAGTGTCGTCTGTAAGATGTAGGTTATATAAGTACCAGAAGTTCCTACGCCTTCATTTTTATTTAGCACTTCCTAGTTTGAAGAACGTTTCTTTTTATCCTGACGCTGCCACTTATTTTCGTTGGCTATTTCATTAAAAGAGTCCCAAACGGTGTCATGAGCTTCACGAGTACAATCATCACCTTTACGTCTCTTAGCAAGCAGCGAAGATGGCGGCTAGTACATGATCATAACACATTTTTAAAACTCCAAGAAATTTTTCTGCCGAGCTCTTTTAGTTTTTAGTCCCTAAAAAGTTTGTTTTAAACCACGGATCCAGAAGAATTGCAGTTAAATAATTTTGATCTTGTCTTAAGTGGCTGAAACTCCTTTCTAATTCAGCTCTCAATGAGGCAATACATACCTGTTTTTTTCTTCTCCCCCACGAGGGATTTGCATTAGGAACAATAAACACACAGCAAACCTGTTTTACCACAGATACAATAGTATCGGGATCTGAACACTGAATGATTCTCGTGGAGTAAAGATCCCTGAAGATGCCTCGTGTAATCGAAGGCGAAACGTCGGATAATAATTCAAATTTGACACGGTCTAATCCCAAGAACCATGATTTCTTAATTGACCAAAGCCGTGAAAGCTTCCGTTCTATATATTATAACTGTTATATATCTTTTATACCAATATTTTATACTAGCTAAACTTTTATTAAGTTTTTACGCTGATACTATTATTATTATTATTATATTTTATTATTTACTTTAAATACTGACGATTGTACATAGTATCTATCTACTAGAGATGTGTTACTCAGAAGTGAGTTGGCTCAAAGAATCAGCTCAGTTAAGTGAGTCACTGAAGTAGCTCAGCGGTACAGATATTTTTCGATTCTCACTACATCGTAATCGAGCGGGAACGACTTACGACGATAAAGAGCCTGAGAGACACCGACCACCGAAAGAGTCCAATTGCATTGCAATATGTGCTGTTTGTTACATTCTCGATGCGTCGCAACTCTTTAGGTTTTATCTTTATATTTCGGCTCTTTAGATGTAAATATATCTATTAGATATGGTTAGAACTCCCTATTGGTAAATACGCATACAAAATAAGGCAATTTACTATTTAAGAAAATAATGTAGGTTGAAAAAAGAAATAAACTTAAATATTATTTATTCTAACATTATGGAAAGAAACATATGACTTTTTTTGGCAATATCGTGAAATAATTTTTAATATTAATTATACAAACATCTATAAGTTTTAACCCTAAATAAATAGGCTCTTATTTATATCTTAAACGATATAAATAAGAGCCTATTTATTCGATAAATCTCCAACAGAAATTCTGCATAGTAAGACTGTATAACGTTAAAAATTAAAACACTAAACTAGCCTTTACAACTACGAGCTGCCAGGGTGGCAGAACCGTGGTCCGGGAGTCAATTCATGAGTTAGGAGCCTTGTCGAAAGACGTTAGGAGTGTATTTCGCTCCTTCGTTTCGCAGCTCAATTGATCCGACTCAGTAAAGCGAGCCAGAATCAATGAAGCGCATCATTAAAATGAGTTACATGTCCCATCTCTACTACCTACGTGATGATGCTAAACCTAAGTACGATTAGAATATTTATTCGCCATCTTGTCAGGAATTTACATCTATGTGGAGGGGGTGCGATTTTGCACTTATCATTTCGTTAGTTAACGAATCGCTAAATCACGTGATTTAGCGAAACAACTGACAAAGGTTGGAAGTAGCATCCATTTTTTAAATGGAAAATTGCATGTATTTTTTGACGTCAAATAGGCCAGTTTTTCATTACAATTTGACAATTACTGTTAACCTTAATAGTATATTGTGTAACAAGTGCGTGAAGTTAACTTTTATACACGAGTGTGATGTTTATCAATATCACACAAGGGTATAAAAGTCTTCACGCACGTATTGCACACTATACTTTTTCTACAACCGTAAATAATACAAGTACGAAATAAAATTAAACTATTTAATTTTCTCCTTTATATAATACAAATTAAACTAATGAACTATTTATTTAATTTTCTGTTTTATAATAATTGTAACTTTTTAATAGAACTTATAGTTAAATTATTTAATTTTCTACCTTATAATAATTGTAACTTTTTAATAGAAATTATAGTTAAATTATTTAATTTTCTTCTTTATAATTATTGTAATTATTAATAGTAATGTTGCAATTTGTTAGATTACTAAATTTAACTTCTGTAGCCTCCTTTGATGATGATTTGTTAATAATATTGCTGCTTGTGATCGAGGTCATATTTGGATTTTGAACTGACAAAAGTCTATTTGAAATATCATTTTTCTTGTTAAGGGAATTTTCTACGTAACCCTCAGCTACCGTTGAAGATTTCCAACCGCCGTGTTGTTTTAACATTAGTAAATCTGCACCGGTTTCAACTAGCAAGGAAGCAGATGATCGTCTGAAACAATGGCCTGATATTTTTCTGGATGTGGTAGTTTTAAAAATTTTGCTATTTCACTAGGCAATTTTCCAAATTTGTTTATCCCGACGACTTGGCGAGTACATTTTCCTCCTTGATACTTGATGAAGAATTTGTTTTCTTGATAATTTTGGGGACGAAGGGCGGCATATTTTCTGTATAATTCTAAATGCTCGGTAATGGTAAATTTTCTTGTTATTTTGGTTTTTGTATCAGGGACGGATACAACAAGAACACTTCCTAAATCTTGAATATCGCACATTTTTAGCTTATAAATTTCGCTTCTTCTTAGAGCACCAGCAATCCCAAATATTAATATCACTTTGGTTAATAAAAAAACTTCGTCAGGAGCCTTATTTATGAACTTGAAAATTTGTTCTTTCTCCAATATTCGAGATTTTTGTGGAATATATCCTTCATTCTTCCGTTTTAAAAATGCATGAACTTTTGGATATTTACCAATGTCAATGTTATTTTTAATGCTAATAGTACTTTTTAGCATTGAATAATGACTCCATAGTGTTGATGATTTCACATTTTTTGACAATTCTGATAAATATGCGAGTAAAACATTTTCAGAAAAGGTTTTAATATTGTTCTTACTGCGCCAGGTCATAAATTTATTGTACGTGTTTTCATAAATTTCCTTTGACTTCTGAGGTAACAGAGAATTACTAGCTGTTTTCGCTGCTTCCGTAATATCTGGTGGAGTACACATTTCTATATCAGAGTCCATAATTATTGCTTATTATAACTTAAAATAATAAACTGTTCAAATTACTATTCGAACTTAAAGTGTCTATTTTAAACTGTTTGCATTGGCAATTTGACAACTCGTTACCATGACAACGATACAAATTGCGAGGCACGGCCGCCTAATAAAATTATTACCAGTGCGGGCCCGGTGCCTAAAATTAATGGCGGCCCATGCATTTCTTATTGAGCCGGTGCGTGAAGTAAATCTTTTAGGGAAAGCATTGTATTTCACGCATCGGTGCTTGAAAACAAGCTTTAGCTACTGCAATCAGTGTGTAAAATAGGATTTTAAGGACGGTTGTAGAAAAAATTATTTTGTTGACGTTGAGCAGAACACTACAAATTTGTTTGGCCTAATTAATTAAGTATACTTTATTTTGGAAATAATTAAAAGGTGATGAAGAATTAAAAATCTGAAGCTTCTAAGGTCTGCCTGGAGATCCTTAATACTTGTGTTTGTTATACTTCTAAAAGGGAAGATACAGCAGCATTGCTGGCATCAATTGGTGATGGTGAATAATTATTGTACCTAATACCTACTAATATTCTAATAAAACAGAAGTTAACAAATAAGTGGTGATTTCAAGAGACCTAAATTTGACTTTAATTAATCGCTACATGTGAGTGCAGTGAAAAAGGTGAACATTTTAGTGGATATTATATTGTGCTTTTCCAGAACAGATTTTAATGTTATTATACCTTATTATAAAGGTGTAATATAATATTTTTGCACTTGTATTTCCAGATATTTTAGAGACATTAGAGAATATGATATTCTTAAAAGCACTGTCAGGTATTTCGAGGTAGGACATAACTATTTTAAGATACATAACACCTCTTTAAATAAATAGGACACTAAGCAAACCTTTGTTAAAGATTCAACATTAAATTAAAATCTGGTAAATTTAAGAGACAATTGTTGAATACTTTAGTAAGCCATATCTTGAGATAGAGTTTAAGGTTTTTTTTCTTTAATGTCTACAAATTCAATGTACTGTAGTGATAAATGCATACATATCTTTATTAGAGTGGACTAGTTTTAGATGTACTAGTCAAATTTTTGTTATATTTATTCTGAATTAAATATTTTGTCAAAATGAAACTTCCTACTTTAATTTCTAATACATTTGTTTTCTATATTTATCTTAAGGCGATTTCTAATAAAATGGTAATATGTTCTTAATAAAATAAGTTACACACTTATTCTGTGTTAAAATTATTAAAATACCTAATAGGATTTATTAAATCATTAGAAAAATAAACAATTAAAAGTTAATACTTTTACCATTTAATTATAAAGTTTAAAATAAATACAAGTCCTTATTAAAGAAGGGCAATAACCAGCATTTAGACCGGTTTACAAGAGTAAAAAATTGAAAAATTAACCCTTTTACATTTTTGCAGAACTTTGCATTTTAGTGTGCTTGGGCCCCATGTTTTCCCACTTCTCCCAGTCTGTATGTACGCAGCATAGCTTAAAAATTGCTTATCCAGTTGAATTTAAGTTTTCAACGGAATGGAAACATTTTGGTAAAAATCGAATATGGCGAAACAAAATCCCGGCCTAATGAAATAAAATTGCATAAAACTCAAGTGAGAAACAGAGACAAACTGGTAAAATTTTAGTTCGAATCTTGTATGACAAAACTAAATGATAGATAGATATTTTGTCACTCTCTATATATTTCAAAGATACTGATAATTATCATATGACTGGGAAGAAGAAAATTTACTTTGCAGTTTTTTTCATTGCATTAAAAATAATAAAATTACTGCACAGTTGATCCTATACATAATAGAGTAATTTTATCGTCTAAAAATTAAAAATTGACGTTTGGAGAGTTTACATATCTACCAAAAGAAACAGTTGGAACTGAAAAATAAATATTTCTACTTTCATACCTTAACTTTTGGAAATTTGTTTAAAGATTCATACATAATACCACTCATCACTAATTTCATAATGGTATCAATCTCTAACTCTCTATATCCCTGTAAATTTGTATCTATAAAACGCCTAAATATAATTATTTTTTTAGATTTAAGTGTAGTCATAAATCTTTAAGATATAAATGAAATAATTTTCCATTTTGATTATTATGAAATTGACTGGAACTTCTTCAATTTTTTTTTAGTGTTGCAATATTTTATGGTAAAAATCAATTCTATATTTGTCACTAAATAAAAAAATCTTACAATTGGACATGTTTTTATTGTTCAAGTTGTTACAAGCTGAAATTAGTTTCCATTGCTGCTGATTTCTGGTGATACGTAATTGCACACCATTTTCTTTTACAAAGGGTCCAAAGGACTCACACTGTGACTCGAAAATACCTAAAAAGAAGAAAAAATATTGTAAAAAAAATTGCTTTTTGAAAAATCGGCTGTAAAAGAAGGATATTTTAAATGAAATAATATCCTATTAAAAAAAACTTCATTATTGATAAAATAGGTATATTTCCAATTTTAGTTAAAAATTAAATGCAATACTTAAGAAGCATATTCCCCTTAAAAATGGATATTCTAATAAGAAGAATATCTATATAAATATGGCTTTTTAAACTTTTGTTTGTAACCAACAGCATGTATAGTACCTTCACTCAATTTTTTTTTATTAAATATAACCACAACCCCTACATTAATTAATTAATTTTAGGTACTGATGTCCTATAGTAAACTACTGGACAGAAGCAGTTATACATGCGAGTTTGTAGACAAAATTCAAGTTTACTAATTTTCAACCAGAAGTTATATATTGAGTTGTGGTTTTCGATAATGCCTAGCACTGTATGTTGGATTTATCCCTTCGAAAATGCAAAAGGCCACAAGAAATCTGTTACACAGAGTATTATCTAAGCCCGTCATTTTCACAATGTTTATACACACACAATGACTATTACAAAACGAAATATTATATTGTTATTTTCTACCCTGGATAATCCACACCAGAATACCAAAAAACTTTCTTTATATAAAGGGTGTTTTCACCAAAATGTAAATTTTTCTGGATGTGTTGTTTTTCTCAGCTCCCGTATGCATCAAACAATTGTTTCTTACCCCATTCTATTGTGAACTTTTTATTTTAAACTAACTTTTATGATACATCAGATCAAAAGGTCATTTGAGAGTTTAAAAATTAATGAAACTTATTAAATAATGGCAAAAAGGTCTGTTATTACTTAAATTTACATAGATATTAATGAATTCTAATGAAGAGTTTGAAGTTAGTTCAAAGTGAAAAATATGCAAAACAGTTTTTTATAAGTATAATGTTTTTATTTATATTTTGACATCTAGATACAGCTTTAACTATAGAAAATAAAAGCACAATAATTGTAGGATATTTTCACTATTATCTTCTAAGAATACAAAATATTACTGAATAGAAGAATTAGAAGAAATTACATAACCTATATGTTTTTGGCTGGCCCCATTTAATGCAACATTAAATGAATCTGAAGTTAGATTATATCAGGTTTGGTAGCTTTATCTTTAAAGATTATCAAAAAAATTGATAAAAACCATTTCATAAGAGGTAAAGATATTCATCTTCTCTCTCTCTCTGAACTCATATATTTATAATGGGTATGAAAAGACTAATTTAATTAGATAATAATATTCAAGGTGTCACATTTAAAAAATCCATGTTATGTAGTTTTTTCTACTTTTCAATATTTTTTAGAAATATTTGATATTCTTAGACCATAATACAGGAATAATCCTACAAATTTTGAAATTAAAGTTTTTTTTTAATTTTCTATAATTAAAGATGTAACTAGGTGTCAAAATATAAATGAAAGCCCTGTACAACAGTCGCATTTATAAATTTAGAGACATTATCTTTATTCATAACTGAGGTAAGAAATAACAGTTTAAGAGATACAAAAGTTGAGAAAAAAAACATATTTAAAAAAATTTACAATTTTGTTGAAAACACCCTGTACAAAAAAAAAACTAAAGAAATAAAAAAAAACAAGGAAAACTTTTTTACTAGTGTTTTACAAAACACTCTGTAAAAAAACTTATTGAAGACCTCTGCATTTACATCCTCTAGGCTATAACTCCATACTTAGTGCTAGACCGTAGGGGCGTCCCTAGACTCCTGTTACTGAATGGGGGGAAGGGGGGAGGGGAACGCTTGCCTCCCCTGGAAAATGTAAATATTGTATATTACATATATAAATCACATTTATATACCAAATGGACTATGCATGACTTTTTTTGGGTTTTTTTTTTCATCAGTTATGGTTCTGCTGGCGCCCATGCAATATCCCAAAAAAAGACATCGCCTCCCCTATGCTAACCTTAGTTACGCGCCTGCTAGACAGTGTCGAAAACCGCAACTAAATATGTTAATTTTTATTGAACAAAAATTGAGACCAAAAATTTCCATCTTTAAGTTCATCATTTATATGTCACAATCTCACAATCTAGTGGTATTCTAAAAATTATAATGAACAACTGAATTTATAAAATAAAATTATTCTGAAGAAAAAATCGAGAAAAAATGTTTCTTGTTATAAAATACAGTCTTCACTTTGAGTAATCTTAATTTTCATAGACTTTAGTCAGTTATACTTTCTTTGATATGATTAAAAAAGGCAACATACAGATGTTTCAAGTACATTGAAGTTTAAAAAATAACATTTTAAACAAAACGAATCACAAATTTATGTATGGTCTTTTCTAAGGTATTAAACTTCAGTTTACCAAATTGCATATAAACTAGATGTTTTGTTCTTTAATAAAAAAAATAGTCCATAATAAAAAAACAACAGCTACACCTTATACAACATTTTTGGGACATCCTGTATAAATATTTAATATATCCTTACAAAATGTACTTTTAGCAACCTAGTATCTTCCAGTACCTAACAAGGTATCCCATAATTACATAATAATGGATTTGAAATAACTAACCTCTTCTGGTCAAAAATGGTAAACACAGTAAACTTAACTTACAAAAAATAGGGTTTCTTCATGATATAGGTATAATGTATATGGTGTATATTTTTTTCTCTAAAATTAAGTTTGGTTCACTTTTGTTCCTTTACGTATATCTATGTAGTTTTTTTTTTTAATTTTTAACACATCTGATATTTTATACAGATTTTATGTATAGGATGTTTGGTTAAAACAGTACCCTACAGACTTTATTATGCGTTATCAAAAAACTTTAAATATAAAAGTGTTTAGGTTTGGGCAATTTACAAGAAAAACAAACAAAAGGTAATCGGAAATACCCTGTATAATAGATACACCTCAAATGGTCTCTTCTTGCTGATTATTAATAATAAACTAGGTTTAAGACCTTTATCTCTAAAGATAATCAAGAAATTTAAGAAAAACCCTATCATAAGAAGCAATGTATTCCCACTGACTCCTCTATATTGGAGCTTTCTCCATCTCTCTCTTACACATTGCCTCTTATTGCAGGGTTTTTCTAAAATTTCTCTGTTATCTTTATAGATAAAGTTTAAACCTAGTATATTTATAATCGGGAAGAATGATTAATGAATGATGATTTTGTTCAAACCCAAAAACATTTGTATTCAAAGTTTTTTGATAACTCATAATCATAAACATATAACCAGGAACCCTGTACAATTTTACATAAGAATAAACAAATAAATTCCATTAAACATAATGAACTTATTAAGTCATATAATAGTTATTATTTTAAATAGAATATTTTTATTGTGATGTAAAACTTCAAAAGCGATTCATAGATTTGAACAAAAGATTAATTTAAAAATACACCTTAAAAATTGCAATTAGCAAAACCCAAAGAAAAACAAACACTTCAAACATATTTGTATCACACTGTAAGAAATTAGACAAACATATAAAACATAACGAGGTGTCTAGCACAAAGTTTAATGGATGAGATAATAAAAGAATAAGTGCACCATTCATTAGTTGAGTTGCTATGCATTATCTTGCTGCTGTTTTCCGACAGACTATCAGTACAAAAACAATTAGTCAAATCAAACAAGGTTTTAAGTGTTAAATTCTATTTGATACTGTAAACTGACGATTTGTTATAATAACAAACTCATAGGTATGTTTTGCAGTAGACTTTGCTAAACATAAGCTTATGAATTATACTAGCCTAACCTGTTTAAGTCTAATATTATAGTAAGTTTCTTTATAAAAAAAAATAAAATAATCACAATTAATACTTACATAGGTATATATCTTCTACAATCAAAATGGTCGAGTTCAAACTTGAATCAACAAAACAGCTTATCGAGGAATTTGTATTTATGCTTCGGTGATTGTTCTTCCTTATATTGACTAAGTATGTGAAAGGTAAATGAAAATACTGTATCAAATACTTGACATCATTTCTTGTATCCGTCCCTTCTTTTTAGTGTCATATTCTGCAAAAAAGTAAAAATATTGCTATAATCAATAAATGTGCCATATACCACATACTATGTAATATAACTAATTATTTCTCTTCTCTAATAATTATAACATTATATAACTCCAACTATAGTTCTTTTAAAGAAAAACAAGGATTATTTCATTTCGCCCTCAACACTGAAAATATATAATACCAAAGAAAATAATAACTTACGCTATAAAATTTCTTTGATAATACCTGTTAAGGAATACTTTTGTTTACAAGTTATACATAGACCTTGACATAGACAATAAAATATAATTTTAGCAAACACATTCTATTTGCTTTAACCCTCCAGTACTAACATGATTTTTATAACATTAGTACTAACATCGGTCTGTGGGACCGAATGCAGAAAATGCCATTTTAAACGTAATTTTGTATCCAGAAAGTTGTTTTTTTTTTTAAATAATAAACACAGAATACAAGTAGTTTAATCATTTAATTATAATAATAACATTGTAATAAGAGTAACATTATAATAATAGTAACATTATAATAAAAGAAAAAACTTAAAATTAATTAGTCTTCTTCGAAGTTGGCAGTGTTATCCAGTCCAATGCATTCGCTGCACATAGCGACAACGTGTTCTAGACACAAAAATTTGCTGCACTGATTACATTTGTATTTTGTCTTCCTACTTTTCTTTGTACTGCAAAAGAAACATCTACCACAGGGCCTGTCTGGATCTTGCACAGTAATTTCGGGTTCCATTTGGCAGATTTCTCTGATTCGCATTCGTGATAAACGTGGCACCTGTTGGACTGTTGCTCGTCTTTTCAGATGATCCGTAACCAAATCAATCGATAGTTTTTCTAAGAAACTCCTCCGAAACATATTTGAGTCGGGATTTTTTGAATTTAAGACCGCAAATGCATTTGTGGCAGCTATGTTTAACACTCGATAAAAAATTACCATAGGCCATCTTCTTGTATTTCTGGCACAGTTATAGTTTGCACATAATTGGTCGACGATGTCAACACCACATTTTGTATCATTGTACATCATAATAATTTCTGGTTTACCCGTTACTTCATCTAGACTGTCATCGTCATGCATCGTCGACACAAGAAGAACATTTTTTCCTTTTCTGGGAATGTACGACACTAATGTACAATTTTTTTCGAAGCCAAACATACTTGAGCCCACTGGTCTAACACCTGTTACAAATTCAGGAGGCAGTTCCCGTTTATTCTTTTTGATAGTGCCGACCGTAGTTAATCTTCTCTCCAACAAGCTTTTACATAAAGGTAAACTAGTAAACCAGTTGTCCATACTGACGTTTCTTCCAGTGTTGGCTATTGGTTCCACAAGGCGCTCTACAATTGATTTTGCGGTATTCTCAAGTGAAAAAGGTCCAGGAGGTTGCTTTCCGACGTAAACTTCCATATTTACTGTATAATACGTCTTAGCATCAACCAATGCAAATATTTTGATGCCGTATTTTTCAGGTTTACTGGGGATATACTGTCGAAAATTGCATTTTCCCCGAAAACCCGGAAGCATTTCGTCGACTGTGGTAAATTCCGATGGTGTAAAGTTTTCTTTGCAACTGCACACAAACAATTCAAACATTTCCCGAATTGCTGCCAATTTATCTGTTTTTTGCCTCTCAGGTCTAGTGTACTTATTGTCAAATCTCAAATGTCTCAATAAAAATCGAAATCGCTCCAATGACATTGTAAGCCTAAATAATTCAATTGACGTGGCGTTAGTTTTCCACAAATCTTCCGCATTCAAACGGTTGGTTTTACGTACTGCCGAAAGGTATAAGAGTCCTAGTAATGCTTTGATTTCTATTATATCTGTACCAATTGCTGTTCGATATTCACGAGAATACTTCTGCTGGGATATAGATAAATTGGTGTATTCAACAACTAAATTTAACATATCATCTGTGAAAAAGCAAGACCAAATATCTAAAATATCATTCGATGAATTCCGTGCTGGTCCTTTTACGCCTGGCAAGTGGAGTACAATATTCTTTGCTCGAGTCTTAACCCTCTGATCGGGCGGATGCTTGTTCCATTTAGTCAGGTTATCTTTACCAGTAAAAAAGGGATCCATACACTTTGCTTTTTTGTTAGGTGGAGGATGTTCATGCGGACTTTTAATTTCTAATTCTGGTTCTAACTCTTGCTCCGACTCAGAATCTTCTTCTCGTTCATCTACATGGTCTTCCTCATTGGAATCTTCTTGGTCGTCTGGAGTGGTATTTTTATCCTCAAATTCCTTCCATAACTTCTCAAGTCGCGCCTGTTCTCGTTCATAACTCATCCTAAACCCAACAATAATTTACTATGGAATTTAACATTAAATATTAAAAAAAAAATTACCTTTTCCAATAAATCAAATAGTCGCGTTAATACTAACATCCGTCCGGGAGACCGAACTACGTATAAACTCCGCAAAATGGCTAACACACACCTCCCACTAACAGATCTGGCCGGTAACTAACTAAAATTAAGATACCTAGCAGGACGATCGAATCGACACGCCATGCGCGATGAATTGGTGAAAAGAGTGGGAGGTCGGTCTGTGGGACGGGATGTTAGCACCGGAGGGTTAAGATATACAAATTCATGCCTACCTGTAACAGTATTATGATAAACTAGATTCAACTGCCCTTATTGCTTCTTTAGTCTTTCCATAAATAGAAAATATTATTCTTAAATTGGTTCCTAGTTACTGGAACTTATGTTCAATTTTGCAATACTTAAATACACCATTATTAAACCACTGTTGTTTCCGCAAGTGATCCATCAGCTGTTCGACTTCCTAGTTTACTGGGTATTTGTGAACTAAAAAGGTTAGGTTACGAGAGACCAAAATTAAATAAAATACTGCATATTCTTAAAATAGAGAGGGCCATTCCCCAGTAACAACGGACAATTACAACCTGGAGTAAGATTTTTATTCTTACTCTAAATTTAAAACGCTTTGTTCTCCCGAGAAACGCATTTCGCCTATATTATTATATTATTTTTCTTTGGAAGGCGCGCCCCGTTTCAAAGGCGGATAGATGTATGATGTTTATGTGGTTGCATAACAGCCGCGGTGCTGGATTAGAATAGATGGAATAGATATTGACATAGGTCCCCCCTTTTCTTTTAAAAATAAAATACGTAATATAGAATTTTGCACCATATAGCAAATAATGTAATTAATATTGAAACAAAATATTCACAACTATGTTAAATATTTCTTCAAAAGAAGTACATTTTGAGGATAGCGTTTTATGTTTTCCCGCACTTCTAACAAAATGATCAAATCAGGGAAGAATTCACTGAATTAAAAATAATGATTCATTAATAACTAAAATATACAGGTTTCGTAATAATATGATATAGATAATATTTTTTAAACAGATTAGCTTACCTTGTTTAATTTGAAGGATTTTTTTACGAGTTTCGTATCTTCGCTGCCTATTTGGAGGTTCCATGTTTTCATGATTTTCTTGAATATGTTGGCATCTGTTGATTATTTACGGTATGATGCATATGCTAATACATCATGGCTTAGCTTTCAAGTAATCAAAACAATTTTTTTATCTTACGAAATGAAACTCCAAAGCAGTAATTTTAGATATTAGTAGTATAGGTGGCGGGGTTCTGCGTCCTTTGTGAGGTTATGTTGTCCGATCCTCCAGAGGGGGCCCCCCGGAGCCCCGCATTTTTAGTAAAGACTGCGCCCTAAATGTGAAAATAAGACGTACTGGGGCCCCATTCGTCAAGAAAAAAGGTAGGTTACCGTGGGGCCCCCATAGATGGCGTCGTTCTGGGGCTTTTATTGTTAAAGACTGCGCCCCAAATGTGAAAATAAGACGTACTGGGGCCCCATTCGTCAAGAAAACAGGTAGGTTACCGTGGGGCCCCCATAGATGGCGTCGTTCTGGGGCTTTTATTGTTAGAGGGGTACTGTGTGTGTGTGTGTGGGGCCCCGTATTTTAGTAAAGCTTGGGCCCTATGTGAAAATAAGACGTATTGGAGCCCCCTTCGTTAGAAAAAAACAAAAAGGTAGTTTGCCCAATTAGATTTTATTTGTAGAGGGGCTCCAGTGCCCCATTTGTTTTGACCAATCTATTATAGGTTGATGTTGCCCCCCTGTGCCCCTTATAGTACTTTTTTTGTTTGGACACATCTTGGTTTGTGTGTGTGTGTGCGTACATTGACATTTTGGGGGGCCCCAATCCATGATGTGCTGAATGATTCATATTTGTGGTTATGTTCTATAGTAAATAATAGTTATTTTGGTAATTCTAGAAAATATTTGAGGTTACGTTCTACTTTAGTAGATATTCGTTGACAGATCTGATGTAAGTCAAGGCGTGCCTATTGTTGCCCAGTGTGGTGCAGAGTAGTTATGACGGAGGAGAAAAAAAACAGCTTAAATATTTTTTATTATTTTTATTTGATAACACTAAACCTTTCAATATACATTTTATTTCTATATTTTTCATCAAAAATTTTAGATAATAATGTTTCTGAATTCATGATTCTTCTTTCGAAACGAAGTCTATCCAAATAGGCCGATTGATAATTATTTTTTCGAGCTTGGTTATATGCAAAATTCCAGGCTACTAATAAATGTACAGTATTTTTATTCTCGTTAAATGTGACAGATTTCTTCATGGTATTTTTTTTATCTGGAAAAAAACGAAATTATTAAGGTGGGTGGGGAAAGGTTATAAAAGGTGTATATTTGTAAATTTTAAAAGTATTATACGATTACTGTTGTTACAAATTAGGTATCAAAAAAACAAAAAAAAAAATGGCTTGCTCTAAAATGTGGGCTGATATTTCTGGCTTTCCTGATCTACCTTACAGTTTTATGATTTATTTTCAAGAATATTTACAATGGGATATAATATCACGAAGACAGAAATTGGATACTGATTTCATAAGAACTTATTTGACGAAACTAAACTGGGATATCATATCAGAATACCAAAATTTATCTGAAGAACTTATTAGAGAATTTAGAGACTGGGTCAACTGGGATTCTATTTCGAAATGTCAAACTTTAACTGAAGATTTTATCAGAGAACACAAGAATAGAGTAAACTGGAAATTTATAATTAAATATCAGAAAGTGAGCAGAGAATTTTTGAATAAAATGAAGGAATATATTGAGAAGCAGAGCGTTGATGAAGTTGACGGATGAAGTTTAGAATAAAGATGTTTGTCTCCTAATAGCTACTTATTTGTAAATTATATTTTTGTTTTTTTATTATTAATAAATAAAACTACAATGAAATGAATTATCTAGATTTATTTTATTTGTTATTACCTTACAAAAAAAATTATGCTATATTGGTTATATCTATCCAACTGTTATGTTTATTATTAAATCCCAGCCACTTTACGAAGACCTTATTGCCTTTGCGTCTTAGAACTTTTTCAACTAGATAAATATCTGGGTATTTAACTCTCTGCAACTGAAGTTCGTAGAAACCTCCTTGAATTTCGTGACCGGTAGTATCTTGTAACAGATAAGTTACAGGATTTGTAAGATTTACTTTTCTTATTAAAAATATTTCAGTAGACCAGTTAGGTTGATATTTTTTGTCAAATACACCTCTAAATTTGGAGATTCTTACATGATCACCCACACTAAATTTTGGCTTTGATGTTAACTTAATTCTATTATAAGCAGTGTTTAATAGGAACTGTTCATGTTTATGTGTTTCACTATAAACTACATAATGAATTACGTTATATTTTTGCATTAATTTTTTCACTTCTTTTCCTATAAATTCGCCTCCTGAGTCTGTACAAAGATGAATAGGTGTTTGGATTTGAAAAACTTTTTCCAGTGCCTTACTTACTTCTTTAGCTGTTTTTGACCTTAACGGATGAGCCCAAACATATTTGGAAAAACAATTAATTACAATTAATATATATTTATAGCCGTTATTTTCGTTTTCATATTGTTTCATATCAACTAAATCTGCTTGCATAAGATCCAATAGAGACTTTATTACAACTCTACGTCTTTTGAAGTTTATTCTAGCAGGCTTGTGAATTTCATGAACAATTTGCCTTTTTATATCAGTAACAAAGTTGGTCATTCTTTTTTTTTATTTTTTTTTTCTTAATACTATTCTATAATGTTGGATTCTCTTAATTCTTCAATAATGGAGTTGATTTCGTTTGTGTGACCCGTATTGCCAGCAATTTCAGAGGCAAGTAATAATTTTAGTCTCTCGACTAACTCATTTGGATCATCCCAAAATACATAATCAACTGGGTGATTTGAAACTTTCATATACATTCCCTCTCCTTCTATATTTTTTTCAGGTTTATTTTGCTGTTCTAATATTGGTTCGATAATTTTTTTAAATTTTTCATTTTTACTTGATTTTGTATCTCTTATTGCATTTGTTTTAAATAAAATGGATGCATAATTTTTTGCATTCTCTTTAGTGTACACAGCTGGTACAGTTTTATTAAATAACAGGCCGTATAGACCTTTGGTGCCTTTGTACCTCTTGCCTGAAATTAATAGGTCGGGTCCATCAAAATTAATTGTTCTATTACCTATTGAAAATCTTTCAATATCATCTTCAAATTTTACACGAAATTTACCATCAGAATTTCGGTTTTTTGTATCCTTAATAAATTTTTTCACGTAGGCCAAAGGTAGACTATGGTATTGTTCATAATAATCCCTAAAAGACTTTTCTTGAATAGTTTTATTTAAATTATCTTCATATTCCCTCTGTTTTTCAATTTCCGACTCTTCCAGTTCCATTTGAAGATTTTTTAATAGATTTTTTCTTAGTACATTAGGTTTGCTAGTTGAAAATTTAAATTTTTCCTTTCTTCCTGGCACAGTTTGAGGGGACAAATAAGGAAATGTTCCCTTAGGGGTATTTTTGTCTTCTAAAGGGGTAGAGGTTGGTAACGGAACTGGGGGTTCAGACAATGTAGATTTTTCCATTTTTTCCTCATTATCCTCATCATCATCATCATCATTAACATCATTATCATAATCAGTTTTTTTTATGTAATCTTTTACATCAAGATCCTCATCATCATCATCACTATAGTCATAATCTTCATAATTATCATATTCATAATTATTATCATCTTCTTTTAATGTAGCTTTATTTTTTTTGGGGGGGTAAGAGGGTACTATTAGTTGATAATGGTTTAAGTTTACTTTCAATATTCACCAGATGTTTAGTAAGAGGTTGAAATGAATCTTCATGTACTTCCTTACTGTGCTTTAAAACATTTAATTTATTTTTAATATTTTTTCTTGTGGTAATTAATTTTCTTTTACTAACTTTAGAGCTCATCTTCTTTAGACGGTAATGGTTAAAATGAAATAAAATGATTTAGACACAGTTAGATGTATATATAGTTGTCAAAACAGAATCGATATCGTCCATTTTTTAAATTACTATCTTTAAATATGGATAAGAATTTGAAAGGTGTTTTCCAACAATAGGAGCATATATTTTTGAAATTATCAAATGTCATATCTGTTCCCACATGATCCATATAAATATGTTTTAAATTCAAATCATCTTGTTTGAATAATATTAAAACATTAGCATTATTCCTTATTAAATGCTTCGGTATTTTTGTGTAGGTCTGACAAAGATAGAAGCAATCGATGTTATTGTGACGCCCCATACTGAAATACTCTCTAATTACATCCTGTTTATCACATGCCACATCATCGAATATAAAAATAGAGTTCGGTTTTGCTTCTGAAGGTGAAATTATGTTTTCACCGTTACTATAAGCATAATAGTTTAGACCTTTGATTGGTTTTAATAATTTTTCCAAATATACATACTTCGGTTGATATAAAGATTTTGAATAGAGATAAACGTTTTCAAATTTTAACCCGTTTGGATGTTCAAGTAAGCTTAGCATTGTATTCGTTTTACCGCAATTACTGGGGCCTGAAATGATACATCGTATGGTGGATGGTAATAATACACTATGTTTGTTTTTCTTATTTTTATCATTAACATCATGATTATCAATTTCCAAGCGTGTTTTTTGCTTTACAACTTTTTTCATATTTTTTTTTTGACTGTTGTTGTGAAGGTAACATACAGAAATACCATATAAAAGTTTTTAACAAAGCAATATATACTTAGTCTATCAGTTACAGTATACATGATCAAACATCATGAAATACTATGTATATGATAAAAATACTTCTAAAGGAAAAGGTCTTTTAAATACATTAATCAATAAACTTCCTATGGAACTCCATTTACCTGGGTATGATTATTGCGGACCTGGAACAAAACTTGAAAAACGTCTAGAACGTGGCGACCGTGGAATAAACCCGTTAGATGATGCCTGTAAAGAGCATGATATAGAATATTCTCAGAAAAAAAATCTATCAGATAGACATAAAGCTGATCAAGTATTGTTGGAAAAGGCTTTGAAAAGGATAAGTGCATCAGATGCAACGTGGAAAGAAAAGGTTGCAGCTTTATTTACCTCAGGTGCTATGCATAGTAAAATCAAGTTAGGGATGGGTGGGAGAAACGTTTTAAATGATAAAATAGATAATAAATTCAATAGCAATCTTCAGTTGTCAAACAGTCGTAATCGTAGTCTTTATCAAAGTATAATCGTAATAGAACGAAGTATAAAAGTTATGGAAAATTATTTAGAAAAAATGAAAAATTTGTTGACAAAAATAGACAGTAATAGTAGTAGTAGTAGTAGTAGTAGTAGTAGTACACAAAAAAGAAGTCAGTCAGGAGAGAAAAAAAAGAAACAAAAAAATAAAAGTTATGGTCAAGAGAATATGGAAAATTACCATGAAAAAAGAATTCGTCAAAAAATGTTAGAATCTAATGCAGAAAAGAAGAGGAAATATATGAATAACGGTTTATCTGAAAATGAAGTTAGTAAAAAAAGGAAATTCTTTGAAAATAACATTGAAAATGATCTGCAGAGAGTATCATCACAACAACAACAACAACAACAACAACAACAACAAGGACAACAACCACAACAACAACAACAAGACGGATCAAGAAAAGCACCTTTGAAACGCAAAATAAGTTCCGATGAATATGATTCTGATTATGGGAAAAAATTAAAAGTTGATTTAGACACAATTCTAATAAACCATAATAATAATAATAAAAGAAAATTTGGTGAAAGTAGTGATTCTGATGAAGTTTTTTTCTTAAATAACCACTCGACTAAAAAAATCAAGAAGTAAAATTTTGTGTATATATAATACTGTAAATGAAAGATGTATTTAGTTACTGACAAGTATTTTAGACGAATAGTAATATGACTAGAGTAGGTAAAAAAAAATCAAAACACTTAAGTAGAAAAAAAAACAGTGTAAAAACAAGATGAAGGTGAAAGTTAAAGGGAAAAAAAGAATTAGTTTCCAGTGCGTAACTAAAAAAATTAAAAAGAGTTTATTGAAACATGCACCTAAAAACATTAGCACTGTTCTGAAAATAGCTAGGAAAACATTTAAAGATGAGAAAAATCAAGTGAAACCACCAAAAGTAATTGCAATTCCTAAAACTGGAGGCATTTTACCCTTAATTCCAATATTTGCAGGACTTAGTGCTTTAGGAGCATTAAGTGGAGGTGCAGGAGGAATAGCAAAAGCAGTAAACGACGCACGGGTTGCTAATCAACAACTGAAAGAAAATCAACGTCATAATCAAACTATGGAATCTATTGCAATTGGAAAGGGATTATATTTGAAACCCTACAAAAAAGGCATGGGTCTTTTCTTAAACAATAATGATGCTATTGTAAAAAAAAAAAAAATCTTGTAACTCTCCCAAAGCATGCATTAAGTAATATAGAGATAAACATTTATGCAAGGAAAATGAAGATACCACATTTTAGAGGAGTTTTCATGCGAGATTTTCTACCAAACCAAATTAGAAAATATGAATCAGGAGTGATAAATTTGGATAACTATTCCGGACCAGGAACTCATTGGACAGCATATAAGAAAGAGGGAAAAAATGTCCTATACTTTGATAGCTTCGGAAATCTACGGCCACCCTTAGAAGTACAAAATTATTTCAACTCTAAGCATCATTGTAATATCCTCTATAATCATTCTAGATATCAATCATTTAATTCTGTAAACTGTGGTCAACTCTGTTTAAAATTTTTAATAAATTCTAAACTTGATAACTAATAAATATATTGCAATAATAACATGAAGTTTATTTATATTAAATTAGTTGCTTTGTAGACATCATGTCGTACACATTTAATCTGTCAGGAAATGAATCAAGCCTTTCTACAAAAATACATCCTCCTATTATATTGGATGAAAATAATGAATATGTTCTGGGTTTGATAAATTTTGAAAGCTATAATTCAATTCCAAACGTTTATAGTAAAAACAATATGTTTTATTTCGATGAAGACAAACAAATTGAAATACCAGAAGGATCTTATGAAATTTCCGATATAAATAATTATATTGGAAACTTCATTCAATTAAATTTTCCAGATAGAAAGGACCCTGTAACAGTTAAATTACAAGCTAATCATAATACATTAAAAAGTGAAATCAAATGTAATAGACAAATTGATTTTAGTAAAGCAAATTCTATTGGTCCACTACTGGGTTTTGATAAAAAACAACTTGTACCAAACAAAAGGCACACATCAGATAAACCTGTGGATATATTTAAAGTTAACGGTATTTGTATAGATTGTAATTTGGTAACAAATTCTTATAATAATGGAAAAGCAGTTCATATTATTCATATGTTTTATCCCACCTCCTCTCCTGGTTCTAAAATAGTAGAAAAACCATCAAATGTAATTTATTTACCCATAAATTCACGTTACATTGATGAGATAATACTTAAGGTAACCGATCAGTACGGTCACTTGATTAATTTTCGAGAAGAATTAATAACAATTCGATTACTTAAAAAATTATTTAAAAAAGTATCCTAAAAAAAAAGGTTTTTGTTTTTTCGACAAATCCTTTTTATACGAGTGATATAAATCAAGAAGATTATGATTATGATAACACTGCTAACAATAATAAATATAACCTGTATAAATACGAAACAAGCAATGAAAAAAGGCTCAGTTCCAGAGATCGATTGAAAGAACTAACATCTGAAAATAAAAAGCTGTTGGTATCTTTAGGATTTAAGATAAAAAAGAAAAATCAAAATTAAGAATAGAAATTGTCTAATTCATTGTTTTATTCGAATAGCAATAAATTTGCATTGAATTTGGATTCTAGTTAAATGTAAGTGTAGATATTCAAAGAGAGAGAAATAAAAACCATACAGACACAAGATTTGTACACGTTACCAAGTCAAAGTTTTTTATATATAGAAGGGAAATTAGTGAAAGAAGATGGTACTTTTTCAAAAAACGTTAATTTTATTAATAATGGAATTGCACATCTTTTTGAAGAAATTCGATACGAGCTAGCAGGAGTGGTTATTGATAGAGTAAGAAACCCAGGCATAACTTCAACCATGAAAGGTTACGTATCCTTTACAAAAGCTGAAGTTACATGTTTAGAAAACACAGGATGGATAACCGAAACCGAAAATTCGTCTACACTCCTAGATGACAAAGAAAATTTTAATGTATGTATACCTCTAAAAATGTTGTTAGGCTTTGCTGAGGATTTTCATAAAATTATAATGAACGTACGTCAAGAATTAATTTTAATTCGTAGCAATTCAGACTTAAATGCTATTTATGTAACCGAGGACAAAAAAGAAAAATATAAATTAATTCTTAATAAAATACTATGGAAAATGCCTCATGTAACAGTTAGTGACAGTCAAAAGCTACGGTTGCTAAAACAATTTGAAAGCAATAAAGACTTAAACATTGCGTTTAGAGCGTGGGAACTGCATGAATACCCTCAGTTACAGACCACAAAAATTCATACTTGGGCTGTTAAATCTTCAAATCAATTAGAAACACCCAGATTTATTATAATAGGCTTTCAAACTAATCTTAAGAATAAACTAACAAAAGACATGAGCTACTTCAATCACTTGAATTTGTTAAATCTAAAAGTCTATTTAAACTCTGACGTATTTCCATATGATAATCTAAATTTAGATATAGAGAACAATAAATATGCTATTATTTATAATATGTTCGTGCAATTTCAAAAATCTTACTACTATAAAAAGCAGAGTAGTCCTTTACTCAATCCTAAAAGTTTTAAAAATAAAGCACCTCTTGTAGTTATTGACTGTTCACGGCAAAGTGAAGATATACTTAAGGGCGGAGCAATAGACATTAGAATTGAATTTGAAACTAATACCGCTGTTCCAGCTAATACCAGTGCTTATTGTCTAATATTACATGACCGTTTAGTAAAATATAATCCGCTTACGAGTACTGTCAAAGTATTTTGAAAGAAAGAAAAAAACAAAATGTATATTCTAGATGTTCAAGGATTTCAGTACAAAGAAGACAAAGAAGTGGTTTTATATGTAAGGAGATTGCTATAATAAATATTAAAAATGGAAAAATGTTTCACCGTTATATCGATTTAAAACATTCATTGAATTGGTTTAATAATTCAGTTCAAAATCACATAGAATGGACAACTAGAAATATTCATGGTTTAAGTTGGAATAATGGCCCTTCTAATTTATATTTACCATATGAATGTATCTCTTTATTTATAAGAAATGTTATTAACAAGAGAAATGTAACAGTTTATGTTAAAGGGCTACAAAAGAAAGCCTGGCTAAGTAAACTTATTTCTAATAATATAGTTGATTTATTAGAATTAAATTGTAAAAATTTAAAAGAACTAAGGTCAGAATATTATAATATAGAATACCATTGTAAATATCATATGTATAATTATTTAAAATGTGCTAGACAAAATGTATATTTATTAAGAGATTGGTATATTATTAATAAAACGCTTTAGAGAAAAAAAAATGAGTTTTATTTACAATATTTATAAAAAAACTTACATTTTAAAATCTTTGTGACTCTTCAAAATCCGAATCGTCCAATAATAATTCCAAAGGATTTGATATTTTTGTTTTCTTTGCAAGTTGATGACTTGTTTCGCCACGGTTGTTTTCTAAAGCCTCCTCCTCTTCCTCGACTTTTAATTTAAATTGATATTTTTTTGCTGCATCTTGGAATAATTGTAAGTCACTAGGGTTATCAATTTTAGTTTTAATATACTGAATCGGTAAATTTCCAAATTTTTTTAATAATGTTTCTGTTTTGGGGGTATAGGATAGCTCTATGAATATTTTTTCATCGTCTGCCAATGAAATCTTTTTGACTCCAAAACTAAAAAAAAAAAATAAAATGTTTTTTTAAGCAATTTGGGCCAAAGCCATGTAAGTTTCTGTTCTCTGTTTACATAATACTTTTTTTTTTTTGGAACTATGAATAAAATAATAAATATGGTTTTTTTTACTCAAATTAAAAAATTAAATAGACATATTTAAAGAAATCTAATTTAAAAAAAATAGTTAATGTTGTAGCAACAAAAATATCTAATGGAATAAGAAGAAAACATAAATGGACTTACCTGAATAATTCTTTCATTACAACAAATGCCATATCGGTCGGGAAATTCATTTTATCGATAGACTTTACTATTATACTAGCCGGTACATTAGACATGTTGTTTTCTTTAAACTTAGAAACAAACTGAATAAACTGAGCTGTAAAAATGAAAACACTGTGGTAACGTTTTTAATTTTAATTAGTTTTTTTTTCTGAAAATGATAAACACCCATGATTATTGTGAATATATAATGACACAGCAATTTTCCTTTGAAATGATAATAGCACCAATTAGTTGAAAATTATTGGTAAAATAAATACTTAAAGATAATGATATAATTATAGCATAATTTATACGTTAGGAAAAACCAAGGTTTTTCAAGCCTACGTAATTATTTGATAAATACTGGAAAATACCTATCAGTAATTAGCACTGCTATTCTTGTTGTTGTTAATGATTAAAGCATAATTTATGCTTCTACGTACGAAATAATTAAACAAAAATAACGTTCAAGTTTTGTTAGTCACGATAATTATACCATTAACTTTAAGTACTAACCATTTTTTTTTCGTATTCATTTTTCCAATAATTGTCAACTAATTGGTGTTATTATCATTTCCAATGCAAATTGCAAATTCGCTGATGTCATTAGTAATGCATTTAATGGTAAACATACATAAGGTATAAAACATTAAGTGTCTGATCATTTGACTAGTTAAAGCATACAGTTTGTTAGTAAATTTAATATTTAAAGGTATTCAGTTAACAAAACTACAGTTCCAAAAAAAAAAAAATGGCAGAAAGAAAAGTTTTTGTCAGTAAAGAACATAAACTTGCTGTTTCCATTAAAAGGCAAGATGTTTTAGAAAACGAGGGGGAGAATAACACTCAAAATGTAAGTTTGCATTAAATATTTTTATTTTCCTTCTTCTACATTTTCTTTGCTCCCCCCAGTAATCTCCAAATGTTTTATATATATATATATATATATATATATATATATATATATATATATATATATATATATATAAAATATGTCACTTATATTTCTTTAGATTCTTACCATCCAACCTACAACATCAGCTAAATCGCAAACATTATTTCAAACAAAACAAGAGGAAGAAGAAATAGCCAACAGTATACCCGTAAATATTTTTTAAATTATTATTTGTTTGCTATCTATTAAAAAAAATAAAATATATTTAAATTTATTTTTTCTTGGTAAATAAGCTTATGAAAAAATTATTTTCATAACCAACAGTAAATCTGTAAATATTTTTTAAATTATTTGTAGCTTTTGAAAAATTATTTTTTTAGAATATAATTTCCGTTTATAAATTATTGTGGTAATATACATAGATTTATTTTTTCTTGGTAAAAAAGCTTTTGAAATTTTAGACAACAGTATATTCGTTAATTAACCACAACAAGACGGACTTAATCAGGGTGAAGTAATCGAAGAGCTAGATTTAGTGAATGAAGACGTTGATAGACGCTTTTTGGACTGCACATTAGATTGGTCTAATAACTGGCGGAAAGTACACAAAGAAAATTGTACGTCCATAGTTCAACCCTTAAGAACTCTATGCAACGGCATCAATTCGGGTAAAACATTTTTATCTAAAAACTTATACGAGTGTATTTTAAGAAAACATTTTTCAAACTTGTATCATGTTAAAAATTACGTAACATGCAACAGATATTATCTAATTTGGAGTAGTTTAAACTCTTTGGGGGCTATATTATGTGATGAATGTTTTAACGTAACATTAAAAACTAACAATTTATTATACAGTTTGATAGAGTATGTAAAACCATTAAGTGCATATACTGTCCACACCCATGATAAAGGGCATTATCATTGCTCGTGGTGTTTTATGGATACGGTTTATCATAAAAATATATGTGAACTATATAGGTGTCATTCTCTGAGATCAGTTTTTGAAATTTGGCATACAAACTGTGCATAATTTAAAAACATGAATACTGACATATTAGATAATATTTTAAATAGCGCAATTGAAAAAGTTCAATTAGCGTGTAGAATAGTTAAAACGTTAGATGAGTATAAAAATTGGTTACAACTTGTAAGAAAAACTATTTTAATTGTAAAACAAAGTATTAAAAATAAACCAAACTGCATTAAAAATATTTCGCGCATTGAAGCGAGCTTAGCTCTTCTAAAATATTATCAAAGTAATTTAAAAAACCAAAAAAGAATTAAGTTTAGTAAATCACTGAAATGTAGAACTTGTGTCAAAAATATAATATGGCAAGATGTTGAATCATGTTTTCAAAATAGAATTAAAACTGGCGTAATAACAAATTTGAATGTTAAAGAACCAAAAGATTTTTTTTAAAAGGCTTATAAAATTTTTGCTTTAAAAATAAAAAGAGAACTTAAACAATCTATACTGAAAGTTAATGCAATATTTTCGGCGAATTTTGTGAAACCTCAAAATGCTCAAACTGAAATAAAAACATTTACAACAAGAAATAATATTATCGATAGCAACACTAATTTAAAATCTTGGTATTTAGAACACATTCAGAATAAGTTATTATCAAAATTGGAAGAATTTCAAGAACGTGACAGTGGATTTGCGTTGTACGAAATCATTTTTTTAAAAATTAATATTAATCAATATCATCCATTAGTGGGTGGTTTATCAACTTATATAGAAATGCCAAAATTTATTAAAAATACAAAATCTGTTATCAATATAAAAAATAACGATGAATATTGCTTTTTATGGTCAATAGTTAGTGCATTATATCCAGCTCCTCCTACTAAGAGTGCTAGTAAAACAAGTTCTTATCCTCATTTCAGCCTACTAAAAGAATTAAAATATAACGATTTAAAATTTCCACTTCGAATCAAAGATGTGCCTAAATTTGAAACGATGAACCAATTGTCAACAAATCTATACACAATTGAAAAAAATAAAGTACTACCAGTTAGTTTAAGCAAAAAAAAGTAACACCGCGTTATAAATTTATTAATTATACCTTTTGATAACGACGACGACGACGACGATAACTATGATGACGATGATGATTTCAACATAAACGAATATGTAAAAAATAGAATTTTTCACTACGCTTATATAAAAGATTTATCAAGATTAGTTAATAAACAAATAGGTAATGTACGTAATAAATCGTGGCTTTGTTGTCGATGTCTAAATCATTTTAAATCTGAAGAAAATTTAAAAAAACATTTATTAGACTGTGAAAATTTTAAAGAAACCAAAATAACTCTTCCGCATATACCTGATATTTTAAAATTTAAAAATTTTAAGAACAAAGAACAGGTTCCTTTTGTAATTTATGCTGACCTTGAATGTATTTTACAAAAACATATAGATAAAACACCTACAAATAAACAAAGAAAATACCAAAAACATATTCCGTGCAGCATAGCATTTTATCTAAAATGTTCATTTAATAAAGATTTGTCAACTTTTTATTGTAAAACAGGTAAAGATTGTGTAACTTGGTTTGTTCAAGAACTTAGAAATTTATCTCACAAGCTTTCTGATATTTTTTCTAATTTTTTACCAATGAAACCTTTAACAAATTCCGAAATCAAACAATTTATCTCTGAAACACATTGTCACATATGTTCTCAAGAATTTAAAAAAAATGATTTAAAAGTAAAAGATCACTCACATTTAACAGGTCTATACAGAGGTGCAGCTCATGTTAAATGTAATCTGAATTATCAGGATACTCATATAATACCGGTAGTTTTTCATAATTTATCTGGCTACTATAGTCATTTCCTTATAAGAGCACTAAGTACTGAAGTAAAAGGTAAAATTACATTACTTCCGGTAAACAAAGAAAAGTATATTTCGTTTTCAAAATATATAGAAAACACGAACATTTGTTTCAGGTTTATCGATTCCTATAGATTTTTGTCAACTAGTATAGAGAAACTATCTAGTTACTTACCGAGCAATAACAAAATAATAACTCAAAGTTTTTACACTAATAGTGCGGATTTTAATTTATTACCGCGTAAAGGTGTTTTCCCCTATGAATATTTAGACAATTGGGAAAAACTGAACGAAACCTGTCTACCACATATAGATTGTTTCTATAGCTCTCTTAATAATACGAATATATCACTTGAACACTATCAACATGCTTGTAATGTTTGGAAAATTTTTAAAATTAAAAATATTAAAGAATATTTAGAACTGTATCTTAAAACTGACGTCCTATTATTGGCGGACATTTTCGAAAATTTTAGGAAATCATGTCTTCAAACATATAAATTAGATAGTGCACATTATGTCAGTGCCCCTTCACTTGCTTTTGATGCATTTTTACATTTATCAAATGTGGAATTGGAATTATTAACCGATATTGATATGATTTTATTTTTAGAAAAGGGTATAAGGGGTGGAATTTCTCAATGCTCAAATCGATATGGTAAAGCTAATAATAAATATATGGGTAAAGAATTTGATCCCAATAAGCCCAATATATATTTAATGTATTTTGATGTAAATAACCTTTATGGGGCTGCTATGAGTTTACCGTTACCCGAAAAAGATTTTCATTGGGTTGATTTTTATCAGGAAAATACAACCATTTCAAATATATCAGATGATGGAATTTACGGGTATATCTTTGAGGCAGATCTCATATATCCCAAAGAACTCTCTGATTTTCATAGAGATCTACCTCTTTGTCCGGAACATTTAATACCACCAGTCTCAAAATCAAACATTCCAAAATTATTAACAACACTTTTAAATAAAAAGAAATACATTATTCACTACAGAAACTTAAAGCAAGCTCTTCAACTCGGATTAAAAATTGAAAAAATTCATAGAACTCTTAAATTTAAACAAAGAGCCTATTTTAAGGATTTCATTAATTTAAACACAGAACTTAGGAAACAAAGTAAGAATGATTTTGATAACAATTTTTATAAACTTATAAATAATGCTAATTTTGGTAAAACAATCGAAAATGTTCGCAAATATAAAGATGTTAAATTAGTTACCAAATGGTCTGGTAGATTTGGAGCTAATTACTATATTTCACAACCTAATTTTCATAGTCTTACCATTTTTGATCAAGATATGGTAATAATTGAAATGACAAAATTAAATGTAAATTTTAACAAACCAATATACACAGGTTTTTCAATACTTGACTTATCAAAAACATTTCTCTACGATTTTCATTACAATTACATTCAAAGAAAATTTGGGGAAAATGCACGCTTACTATATACCGATACTGACTCATTATTGTATAGTTTTAATGTCGATGACATATATGAACATATCAATAAAAAAGTTTTAGGGTTAATGAAAGATGAAAATAATGGTTGTATTATGACAGAATTTATAGGGCTTAGATCAAAAATGTATAGTTTTAAAGTTATTAATCAAAGTCCCATCAACGAAGATTTAGTAAAAAAAGCTAAAGGTATAAAAACGTCGGCTTTAAAAGCTATAACTTTTGAGGACTACTACCAGTGCTTATTTAACAATAAAATTATTGAGTGTTCACAGAAAATAATTAAATCTATTAAACATAATGTATATACTATTGACCAAAGAAAAGTTGCTCTTAATGCTTGTGATGATAAACGCATAATTAACTTTCCTTACACCACTACATTACCATGGGATTATAATAAACAAATTTGATTAAAATAGAATTTATCTTACTTATATTTTTTAATATTATTCTTGGCTAATTAATTGTTAATATTATATTTTTCATATTTTTTCAGGCAAATACGTATGGAACTAGTTTTTGTATTAATTGTAACATGTATTTCTGTTTTTGTGCTTGGTCTATTTTTAAACATACTTCAAAATATAATTATTTACTTTGTAATGAAACTATGCCATACTCACCTATATAATTTTATTATATAAATATATGTATTATGTTACTTCATCAATATATGTTTCTATATATACTATAGTATTTTGATGTCTTTTTTTTCAATTGTAAAAACTAAAACTAGCTGGATACATTCAAATATCAGCTTTACTTACAAAACTGTATGCTTTAATCCGACAAATAAAACGATAAAAATATTTAAGCTGTTTTTTTTCTCCTCCGTCATAACTACTCTGCACCACACTGGGCAACAATAGGCACGCCTTGACTTACATCAGATCTGTCAACGAATATCTACTAAAGTAGAACGTAACCTCAAATATTTTCTAGAATTACCAAAACAACTATTATTTACTATAGAACATAACCACAAATATGAATCATTCAGCACATCATGGATTGGGGCCCCCCAAAATGTCAATGTACGCACACACACACACACACACACACACACAAACCAAGATGTGTCCAAACAAAAAAAGTACTATAAGGGGCACAGGGGGGCAACATCAACCTATAATAGATTGGTCAAAACAAAGGGAGACTGGAGCCCCTCTACAAATAAAATCTAATTGGGCAAACTACCTTTTTGTTTTTTTCTAACGAAGGGGGCTCCAATACGTCTTATTTTCACATGGGGCCCAACCTTTACTAAAATACGGGGCCCCACACACACACACACACACAGTACCCCTCTAACAATAAAAGCCCCAGAACGACGCCATCTATGGGGGCCCCACGGTAACCTACCTGTTTTCTTGACGAATGGGGCCCCAGTACGTCTTATTTTCACATTTGGGGCGCAGTCTTTAACAATAAAAGCCCCAGAACGACGCCATCTATGGGGGCCCCACGGTAACCTACCTTTTTTCTTGACGAATGAGGCCCCAGTACGTCTTATTTTCACATTTGGGGCGCAGTCTTTACTAAAAATACGGGGCTCCGGGGGGCCCCCTCTGGAGGATCGGACAACATAACCTCACAAAGGACGCAGAACCCCGCCACCTATACTACTGATATTATCAAAAACTCAAGAACTGACAGATTCGGAAAATGGCGGCTTTAGTAGTAGGTTGTTTTTTAAAGAACCTGAATCGGAAAATCCGATTGTCATGCCGAACAGCTCTCCGAACGGAGAAAATTTTTGTTAACTAACGAAATGATAAGTGCAAAATCGCACCCCCGGTCCACTGTTGAAAAGAATCCCAATCGTTCGCTTCCGTATGTGTTCAGTCGAGCCGCTAAAGTACTTGAGCACATGGCAATCTCATCCTATACGTTTTACTTCATCGTTATTGCCATTAATAAAATGATGTACACCCCAGCCTGAAACATAGTTGAAAAGTTTCCCAACCGGAAGCTGAACCCGGGTTGGGAAATTAACATTCTTAAATTCGGACAAACAAAATATGAATGACTTGAATTTTAACGGAATTACGGTAATACAAAAGCTATAACGTTTTATTTTAGTTGTCAGTTGTTTTTTCTCGCCTCTCCCCTCTCCCAAGAATCTAGGGTCGTCTCCGAGTCACGTCACGGTCTGACGTACTTAGTCGTTTTTCGCATTATTGAAAATAATTAACTTATTTTAAATATATATAATCCAAAAGAAAATCAGGTAGCTACTCCAAAGCATTCCACAATTTTGGTGTCAAAACATTTACCGTATTTTTTAAATTTTATATCCTGTTAAACAAATCTATGTCCATGATGTCTAAAATCTAATACTCGGGAAACATTGGACCTAATATGTTCTTATGCAAAATTCAAAACGAATCTGTCTGACCATTCTTAAGTTATCACGCATTGTTTACTTACACAAACACATCCCAACAGACGTCATAAATCATTTTTCAGAAAACATGCTTTTTCTGTTCTAGAAAATATTTTAATATGAATATGAGAAGTGAACGGTTGTATGGGGAACTAAAAAACACATATTTTATCAAGTTGTTTTAATGTCTTATGGCTTTTTGAAGAAAACTGCACAATAATCACATTCAGTGAAATCATTTCTCTTGATCTGTTTTACAGGTAAACCCATGTTTTATTAAATGAGACAACAAACTATTAACAAAAAATAAATATTTTCATTTGCAAACATAGGATACATAAATAAGAGAAACTCGCCCCACATTCGCATTATCACAAGATTTATTACAATATAACAATCTATATGAAGAGAAGTCCCTAGAATTTACTCTATTGATACTGGTAACCGGGTGGGGGCTGATTTTGTCCCAGCTGTGATGGATCCTCCATGGGAGGTAATTGTGGCTGAAATTGTTCCGCGCTCAGCCTTGTAAATAGAATTCCTACGCCTTCAATTAGTGCCAGAAGAACACCACCTGAAAAACAATTTAAAATTAAATAATTAACAAAATACTTAGGATACAATGTTCGCGGATAGATGTGACAAGAGGACATTAAAACCTTTCTAAAAAAAAGTCACTTAACAAAAGCTCCTGCTTGTTAAAAAAATACGATTCATAAGGTAAATTTTTAATTCTATTATAAGGACTCAGGACCGTACTTCAAAATGTTTTTGGTATAAATTAAATAGATTGCACTTTGCAGATTATAATAAATGATTGGTCTTAATTTAAAGCCAAAGGAATTTTGCGCATTTGTATTAACGTAAAAAATTATATTAAGCATAATGAAGCCTAGGGTTTTTTCTTTAAAAGTGTATTCCGCGTACGCCTTAATTTTTTGCCGCAGCTTAAAAAACAGATGTTCCTTGACAAATAGAATATTGTATACATATTAATATTCTAAGCTCTAATTTAAAAATTTAAATAAAATAACTTCAAAGAACCATAATTTTCAAATTTATTTATTAAATCTTCAGCAAATACCAGAATATATTTACAATAAAATATACTTATACATATATTTACAACATCAATAACCTGATTTAAAAAATAGTAAGTTATATGACTGCACTGTAATATAAAACCTAAATATACATAGTATAGTAGGTCAGTTCTCAGAGATAAAAAATCAGCCTAAATATTAGAATTGTAGAGATGTATGGATTAATAGGTTCATTTAAATGTAAATTGAGAAAATCAAAAAATGCACGAGGGCAAATTCAAAAGGAACGACTGTTAAATGCACTAAAAAAATTACGATTTTTCACTTTTTACACTGCATCGCAAAAATTATGCTTTTTTTAATAACAATGAAAATGGCTGGGTCCCAGAACTCATGCAATACATACTTTCGGTGGTATGGCGCTTCAAAAATAGTTAAAAATATGTATTTACATAGTGACCGGCAAAGAGTATGCAACAAATGGCAATTCAAACAAATATATCTAACCTAACTGAAACAAATATTTAAGAAAATTAGGTATTTCAATGTGGACGAATCTGGCCATGACAGCTTTCAATACATACTATACAAAATATATTATAATTTCTTTTTTATTAAATAAAAAAAAGTACTAAATATCTTCTTGCATAGCTTTGAAGATTTTTTTTGCTTATTTAACAGTCTTCCCTGAGAAATTTGTCGAAGCATTCAGAAATTCTGTTAATTTACATCTAAGTGAATCCATTAACTAATCCGTAAACATCTTCATTTCTAATTGTATAATGTTTCATGCCTCTGAGAACTGGCCTATAGCTGATAACAGGCTTTATAATAAAAACATTATTCTAAGTATACAAAAATCAAATACTAGCTTCAAAGTATTTAAAATTCATACTCCCAGAATTACAATTTGTACAAAATACTAGAAGTATATGATGATCAACACTTGTATTTACACTAGTAGGAATAAATAATTTTTTGAATCTAAATTTATCATTTAATACCTACTATAAAATTCTAAAAAACGAAAAACAATTAATAGTTCCTTGTCTGATAAAAGCCCAAACAACGCGCTTATATTTAAAAATTTTCTAACCCTTGTTTTTTCAGTTCAATGATTTTTGACAACCAGAATCTTGTATACAGATTAATATTTTAAGCTGTAATGTTATAATTATAAAGCAGAAATTTTCAAACAACCATATATATTCAATAAATTGTGAAAATGTTTTCTTTGTATTTCGTGCAAATTGATTTGCACGAAATACAAAGAAAAGATTTTCACAATTTATTTACCTCTACGTGCACACAGCCCTTCCCCTTTCATATATATATTCAAGACTAACCATGAACAAAAGCAGCTACACAACAGCGAAGTTGATCAATGAAATATAGAACTGAAAGAGAAGGAAAGACACTTTGACAGACTAAGAAGAAATATACAGGTATTTCAAGACATAGTTTCAGAAGCAGCAAAAACTTTCATCAGGGTTGGATGTCTTGAGCAAACCAGACAACTCGGCTTATTGCAAGGACATTGATACAATGAAAAAGGAACTATCCGAATTAAAATCAAGTCGGCAGTTGCATGATACCACTTAGGATCTTATTGATTGTCGCCGTGAACTGCAATCAAATAGGACATGTTCTGCTCAAGTTCGGAGGTACCAGTTACTCAGTGTGTGTGGCGAATGTGCCAGGGGAACTGCAGTCTTGTTTAAGAAACAAACTAAGAGTAGCTTTAATATAAATTTTCAGTTTTCTAGAAACCGTCTCTTTCACAGCAAATTGAAGATTGCCAACTGCTTTGCAAAAATTTTACCAAGAGCGACTGCGTGGTGTTTTTTATGTCCGAATATAATGCAATAAAGGGTCGGCCAGTAACCAACAGTGAAATTGACTATCTGCTATCAGCCACCACTAACACAAATTTAATATTAGTTGGCTATGGTTACCATATTTAGTAGTCGTGTACTTAATGAATCTGTGCATGGTAAGAACTCACTGGTGAGCAGGCACCTCCACAGAAAAAAACGCTATATTTAAGCCAATAGCTTGTACAACAATTGATGGCGTAATGGATTTTGCTACAAAAAAAGAATTTGCCACATTTTTAACTAACACTTTTTTTCCAGCTCAGCCAGGGGATTAAAATTTTTTAATCTGCCAAAGTTTGAGAATTGTAACGTCATAAACATTCCTTTGGTGCTTTTGCAGGAAGATGACGACGGGCTCCAAACCCAAGCTTTAGTATTAACGTCCGATTTACCCTCTGCATTACCTGTTATTAAAGCTTGTTACCAAAACGTACGGGGCTGAAGTGTCTAAATATGAAGCCTTTGTATAGAGTCCATTAATGCCATTATTGACAACATGCCTAGTTGTAACTTGGTATTGGCAGGCGATTATAATCTCACTAAATTTAGTCTAGTGATAAAGCATTCTTTAATGATTTTTCTCATCAGTATATCTCTTTGTGCAATAATAATTGTAAGTCTTTATTTCAAATATTAAGTGTGAGAAGGCTATATTTGACTGCATTTGTTTTTATGACCTTTCCCAGTTAAATACTTGCATAATACCATTATCTTAGGTTTAATTTTCTCTAATAGCCCGGAGGTATCTGTCGCAAAATGTGACTTACCAATTACAAAAATTGAATTGATGAGGCTCAGAGTCCTCTATATTTTGCCTTGGTTAAAAGTAACTTGGAATATTATTATACAATTTGGAAACTGTATTACCAAGTTCATTTTAAACAACATGAGCGCGTACAGCACAGATTTGTAAATTTCATATTATCAAAGTTGAGGATTGACAAGTCGGACTTTGTGTATGATGGTCGATTAAAATTGTTGGGTTTGGAGGATTTAGAAATATGAAGAATGATTCTCACATTGTGTTTTGGTTAGAAATGGTTAAGCAAAAAATTTATTGTAACCAATTACTGACAGCTATTAACTTTAAGGTACCATATGTGAAATAATGCCTGTTTTGCATTTAATTATGCGCGTACAGACGTCGGTAAAATTCTCCAATAAAGAGGCTAATGAGGTTTTTCAATTCACTGCCCATCGATTTTAATTTTGATGTTAATCCGTCTTAGTTTAAAAAGATAGTTCTAAACTAGTTTCGAGCATGAATGTATTTTATGTTTTACTATGTCTGTAAATACGCTTAAAATTGTCAATGTTCTAGTATTTCTATATGTTTCTACAAGACATATATGCTTTAACTTTTTGGTATTTTTAATTTTAGGATTATCATAACTTTAGTTATAATTTTATCTTAATTAAATTTAGACGTAACAATAAGTATGCTATATGCAACACTATTTGAGCTTTGCCTATTATGTGTACTATTGATAAATAAATAAAATAAATATTTTTAGTTCATTTATTAATTATTAAGTAAATACCAGTGCATATTTATAATAAAAAATACTTATACATATATTTACACTGATAGCTGGATTTAAAAAAATAGAAAGATATTTCAATGCACTATAATGTCATATAAAACTTAAATATACATAACAGTATAGTAGGTTAGTTGTCAGAGACATAAAATCAATCTAAATATTACACATTTAGAAATAGAGAGATTTATGGAGTATTGGGTCCACTTAGGTGTAAGTTGGGAGACTTTAAAAATACAAGAAACAACTCATAACTCCAAAATTATGAAGAAATTGTTTTGAATGTGTATGAGTAAATTATGCAAACTAGCAAACCTTAAATAAAAATATCTACTTATCGAAAATATGAAAGGCCTTCTACTTTGCCCTTAATTGGGCAAAACGTCACCATACAGTAGGGCTGTTTGGTAGACATGATGTCAGTGTTAACACGATAAGAATACAAAATTTAAGTCTAATACAAGCAATGGTATTAACTTTACACTAGGAAAAGTTTGTAAACAAAAAACCGACTGTAAAACTAATCACACAAATAATGGTGATACCTTACTGGAGTGTTTTTCCAATTTTTCTTTCCCTTAAACGCCTCCAAAATGTAGCCTGTGGACACGCTCAAATCTAGCTAAAACTCTGAAAATGTAAGTTATAAGATTGCAGACCGATCCATTTTTTCACTCATCATTTGCCACTTTTTGCTGCTGTAGTTCATAAATACTATGAGTCCACTTGTATAGGTTTACACCCACGAACATGTAGGTTTCCTCACAATTATATCTCTCTATTAATTAGCATTTCTATGCACAAGATATGGTAATGGTCACCAAGAGCAAGGATCATCTTAGTATTCTGCCACATAATTCTGTCTTTTTTAACTAAGTACCTACTATAGTGCCATCAGGCATGCCAACAAACGGACGGGACGTTTCAAGGGAATTAGGTGATCCACAATTGATAAAAGATATACCTTAAGGGAACAACATATAGTTAAATCCAGAACTTAAACAGCTGCTGAAGTTTTCACAAATATGAGGATTTTATTCAATAAAATTCCCATATTATTTGTGAAACCTTTAAAATAGTATGCATTACCCAATGATAATTCACTCTCCACAGTTCATACCAAATAATTCTATTGTATATAATGAAATATATTTTTATAAAAAAAAATGTATAAAAAAAACATCTAAAAAATATAAAATCATCAGCAAAATCAAATGAATATATAGGTAGTAATAATGATGTAGAGAACAACAATAATTAGTATTCACTTATAACTACATATTACAAAATTATTCCAGTTATTTATAGATTAAACATTTATTTTTTGAGCTTTGTACACATCATGTTAAATACAGAATCTTTAGTTTTTTCAATCTTTCATTTCAATTTCGCAATTTGGGTGGCTGCATCATTATGTTCAGATATTTTCTTTTAAACACTCTTAACATTTATTTGCAAAACCATTTTCTTCCAAATTGACCTTTTTAATCTATTGTTTTCACAATCAATTAACTTTGCCGCAATATTCTGGTTTAAATTAAATTTTTGTTCTAGAGTTTCAATTTTTGCTTTATATTCATTTACTATATTTCGGGTTGTTCCAACCTTTACCTTACATGCAAACGTGCAGCCAGTGTGATTTCAGACATATATTTCTGTGAGAAAGAAGCATACTAATAATTTTTGTAATAGGATATTTTTAATTCAGGTTTTAGCGTCCCTAGATGCCAAAAAATGTTTTATCAATTCCGTCGGTCCGTCTGTCGGTTTGTCTGTCTCTCAAAGCATAGCTTAAAATCTATTTACCTGTTTGACTTTAAATTTTCGTCAAAAATTAAGGGACATATAGGGATGACCTAGTAACATTTTGGTAAAAATTCAATACGTCAAAACAAAATTAATGGAGGCTTCATGAAATGTAGAAAACTACTTATACAATTATTATCAAATTTTACACAAAAATCAAGTATTATGTAGGAAATTTTGGTACGAATCCAAGATGGCGAAACAAAATGGCGGCTTAGTAAAATATCTAAAAAGTCAGTCTGAAAAACTAATTAATGGACTGATTTCAAATTTTGTGCCATAGATAATTGTGGTGTACAGATGGACTAGTAAAAATGTGGTACTAATTCAAGATCGTGGAAAAAAAATAACGGCTAAATATAATATTTGTAATCGTGAAAAATCATCTTCTAAGTTTTTACATATCTTTACGTTTTAGGGTCCCTAGATACCAAAAAAATATGTTTTATCAACTCCGTCAGTCCGTCTGTCGGTTTATCTGTCTGTATGTCAGTTCACGGCATAGCTTAAAAACTACTTATCAGAGTGACTTCAAATTAAAGGTCATATGGGGATGACCTGCTAATATTTTGGTAAAAATCCAATATGCCGGAATAAAATGGCGGCCTAGTGAAACGTTAAAAAAATTATTACTGAAAAAACTAATTATCCGATTTACCTCAAATTTTCCACAAAAATCAAGTGATATATAAAAATGGACTGGTAACATTTAGATATGAATATAAGATAGCAAAACAAAAAGGAGGCCTAACTAGATTAATTTCAGACTTTGTGCAAGGATGAAGTGTGATATAGAGATAAACTGGTAAATTTGTGGTACGAATTCAAGATAGCGGAACAAAACGTCAGCCAAATAAAATTTTTAAAAAATCAACGTGAATGAAAATCTTATTCAACTGACTTTAAATTTTGCAGAAAAATTAAATGTGATATAGGGATGGATAAACTGGTACGAATTCAACATAACGTAACCAAACGGCGTTGTGTGTTAATATAAAAACTACTTATATTCCCAAACATCAAGTGTGGCATAAGTAGAAACTGGTAAAATATTGGTACAAATCCAATATCATCTAATAAAATGGCGACGAATAAAATTATTTTAAAAGACAGTATATATTATATATGTTACTATATGACTATATACTGAACTAAATGAAATCACACTTCACTATTCCTAATAATAGGAAAAATTTACAACGAGGGAAGTTCCGGGTAAAGGAAATTTACCGATTTCAATCGGGTAGTAGTATTTAAGCTATGTTGCGAACTGACAGACAAACCGACAGACGGACCGACGAAGTTGATAAACCATATTTTTTAGCATCTCGGGACGCTAAAACGTGAAGATATGTAAAACCTGAGAGGGTGATTTTTTCACGATTACAAACATTTTATTTGGCCGCCATTTTGATAGGCCATCTTGCATTAGTACCACAATTTTACTAATTGATATCTATACCACAATTAGTTACGGCACACAATTTGAAATCAAACCATTAAGCGGTTTTTTCAGCTTGATATAAAAATATTTTATTAAGCCGCCATCTTGGATTCGTAGCGAAATTGTATTAGTTGATTCCAACATAATAATTTGAAGTTTGTGCAAAATTTGAGATAAATTCGATAAGTAAGTAGTTTTTTAATATTTTTTTAGCATTTCACTAGAAGTCATTGAAGTCAATCGGGTCAAAGTAGTCTTTAAGTATGCCGCGAACTGACCGACAGACAGAAAGATAGACCGGCAGACGGACCGACGGAATTGATAAAACATATTTTTGGCATCTAGGGACGCTAAAATGTAAAGATGTGTAAACTTTGAGAGAGTGATTTTTTCACGATTACAAACATTTTATTTGGTCGCCATTTTGTTCGGCCATCTTAAATTAGTACCACAATTTTACTATTTGCCCTATATAACAATTAGTTATGACACACAATTTGAAACCAAACCATTAAGCAGTTTTTTCAGGCTGAATTTGTAAATATTTTATTAGGCCGCCATTTTGTTCCACCATCTTGGATTCATACCAAAATGTTATCAGTTGATTCCTGACACTTCGAAGGAAGATTTTTTTCAGGAATACGATACTTATCTTTTATGAGGGAAGGAAAAAGTTAATATGAAAATTAAATAAAACAAAAATTGGAGATTTGCGCGGATTTTTCCCTTATCACGTTCGGGAGACCCTATAGAAACAAAAAAGAAAATATTTTGTAAATATATCACACGGCTAAAGTAAAGTTGAAAAAAGAATTCATTTAACCAAGCATTTAACCCAAAAGAAAAATCAGGTATTTATGCCGATCACTTGCACAATTTCCTAAGATAAATCATTTTACCGCATTAACAAATAAATTCAACAAATTTGGCCCTTTTCACCTTTTATCAAAATTTTATATTATTATTCTTTATATATAAAAAAAAGTATCTACGCCAATTACTTACAATTTTTTGATGTCAAACAGAACATTTACCCCACCTTTAGGGACTCCAAATCCCAAAAAACCAAAATTATATATTTTGAAAATTTTTGCAAATACAATACTTCACCTAATAGCTCATTATAGTACATTAATAATAGAATACTTGTACTATTACATGGCGACGTAAAAACAGTCCGGCAAATATCATTGCGTTCATCTCATGCGGAATACACATAATACATGATGGAATACATTGGATTACATGGAATTCACAGGAAAACTACGAAATACAGATTGAATACATTAGATTACATGGAATACATTGGAATATAATGGGATACACAGGGTTTGTACAACGAAATACATCAGCGGTTTCCCCCTCATATTAATTTTACATCAGGATCATTTTCCATATATATCCATTCATCTTCTACTCTGTCTTTATTAATTTCATAGGTTAGATGGTCACAAATACTTATTAAATATTTTCTCCTTATCTGTTGTTCTTCATCACCCGTTTTTCTTCTTTTCAAAACATTTATTGGATTGATGCAAGTCACATAACGCAGCATTTCATTATTCACAGGGGTTTTCTTTACTGAGTGACATGTAGCAGCAATGTATGACTTTTGTGCCGTTTTAAAAAATTGCAGCTGAGCAATTTCTGGAAGTCTTGCCAATTCCAATTTTGCACTTTCCCCAAGAATATCAGCCTTTAATTGCCTGTAATTAGATTTCACTTCTAGTTGTTCGGTAAACAAATTGTCACATAAGGTATTACTATAAAATTTACTGACACAAAATTTTTATATCAATATGTTTATCAAAATGCATAATTCTTTCTGTATAAGGTGAATTAGCAGCTCCTCTATCTAAAAATATTCACTAAATCTTGTAAAAATGGCCCAAAAATATTTAATGAAATAAAGCTCTACCTTTGATTTTTTCTGTGATAGAAAGCTCGAAATGATCTTGTAGTGTTTATTTCTCAACAGGGAAATCTGCATTTTTTTACATATATTTCAAAAAGTATTGCAATAAGCATTTAAGTAAGTGCTTGCTATTAGCATGTTTTAAGATTTAAAAACTAGATCGCAAAAAGGCTTGAAAATTATACCCCTTTTTAGGTTTTCAATATAATCACTAAGTAATCTGATTTGACATACACTTTTAATGATTTTATTGTTCTTTTTGATGTATGGTCCTTTTTTTTAATGGTAACCTGTACTTCCCTGACACCTGACAAGTAGCCGAAAGTGCTTTGCTATGATTTGATTAAGGATTCCATTTATTAAAAATTTGCATGAAATAAAGTCTCTACATTTCTATTTATTGCTATTTAGTTTGTACTCACTTTCACACATGAACACACTGATTAAAACAAAACACGAAGTTAAAGTGGAATTTATGGAAGCTGTTTTTTGGTAGAGATTCGTCTCTAAATTGTATTATTCACCGAATCTTAATTTAAAACAAAAAAATAAAGCACCTCGCAGAACAATACAGAATCGCAAAAATTAAAATTTGACAGTTACCAGATGATAGCTGTAGAAATAGGACAAACTATCAGTATACATTACTAGCAATAGGTACACAGGTTTGCCTAGGTCGCAAACTGAGAGCCGTGAGCTGGAAAGTTTAGTTTTACAACAGAGATCAAATGTTTAAAGATTCCCTCGTAAAAGAGAAGTATTGTAATCGTGATAAGATCACCCTAAGAAATTTGTTCAGATCATTGCTTTTTAGGGTTCTTGGACCACTAAAAACATATTTTCCCATTTCCATCAGTCTGCTACATACATGGTATAGCTAAAAACTACTTATCCATTTGAATTCAAATTTTAGTCAAAAGCACGGATCATATGGGGGCAAAATGGTAACATTTTGGTAAAAATCTAATATGGCAGAACAAAATGGCAGTCTCAAAATAAGAAAAAAAAAAATTAAAAAAGTATTTATCGAATGGGGTTCGAAATTTGCACAACAAGAAATTGTGCTATAGGGATAAACTGGTAAAATTTTTGTGTAAAGCCATTACGGCAGAAAAAATGGCAGTCTAGTGAAATATTTAAAAATTCAATATCAAAAAACTACTTTCCAATTGACTTGAAATTTTGTACAAAATTAAAGTGTGTGACTGGGTTAAACTGGTGTAAAAATCCTGTATGGCAAAATAAAATGGCGGCCTAATAAAACGGAATAAAACTTTATTTTTATAGAGGAAAATAATAAAGCTCATTTTTATAGACTATATAAGTTACGCAAAATGAATAATAATAATAATAAATAAAAAAAATTAAATAAATTATATTTTACAAGATTTGTATAAAGTTATTACCAAGTAATTTTATGCATATATAGAGTGTGTTACATGTAGGTAGTAAAATTCTGTACAAGGGAGTTATGGGTAAAGGCGAATTTACCAATTTTTTAATAAAGTCATAATGATCATATCTATTGTCTTAATGATATACTCAAGGGGCCTAATACAGATTAAAAATATTTAGGGCACCTTAAGCAAAATAGGTATAGAGGTGTACCTGAAAAGGGGACCTTTGTCATGCCTGTGCCATTAAAACTTATATAATGCTACCTGAACCCATTAAAAATTTAAATTTTACTTGGATTTTTACTATTTTATTTAACATTATTTGTCAAGGCTATAATTTAAAATTTTATTTGATTTTAATTGGTTATGTTTTTTTGTTTTAAAATTTAATAACTTGTAAGTTATATTTCGAATTTAGATACTTTATAGGTATGTGTACTGTCTCTTCTCTTGACGTTGCTTTGTCATTACATTGATTTGGACAACAATAAAGCAAATTATTATTGTTAAGATACTAGGCTAAGGAAAATAAAATAGTGTATTTAAAAAAAAAACTCAAAATAATAATGATGTCCATTCATAAATGTGAGGGAATCTAAAAAATGCAGAATGAAAAATCTCATGAATTTTATACTTTATAAGAGCATAGGAAACTATAGCCCTCGCCGAGGGTCTTGCTGTAGATCAATCACACTTGTTTTCCAAAAATTTTCAAAAAAATAGTCCAAAGCCAAAATTATGTACTCAAGTTTTTTTCATTTAAATGAGATAAAAAAAACAGCTTCTCAATATTTGAACACATACATTGGTTTTTTAATGAATATAAAATGATCATTCTAAAAACCACTGACTATTTATTTAAAGATATTCTTACCAATAAATGCACTCCCAGCCATGGCTGGTAAGCCATTTCTTGCAGCTAAAATACCACCAGTGGCTGCTCCACTGATTATGGAGTTCCATGGATCTTCCTTTTTACGAATATGTATAAGGGCACAATCTATGGTTGAGAACATGCCTCCCCAGACAGCAAAATTGCCTGCTATTATAGGTGACCTCTGTTTTATAGCTGTGAGAGACCCAATCTAAAAAAAAGAACAAGAAAACTAGAGTTCCCCTATTGATGTTTTCAGATGAATAATTATGTTACATTTTAAAGTAGGTACGAAAAGAGAAATCAGCTATTCTTATACTTACTAGTCTACGATTGATCCCCGATGGGGCATTTCTGAATCCCTTTATACTCTGGAAAACGCCACCTCCAATAAGTCCCATAGTAAAAGCACCACCACAGTCATCCACAATTCTCCAGGGACAGGGTTCCCTGGTATATTCTTCCATCTTTTACGTTCTGTGAATGCTGAGAAAAGGTTGAATATAACCTGCAAAAGACTGCAGATCTAGGATATGTCTAATATTTCCTTTCTAATATGCTTACCCTGTCTTAAAACCAGCACTTTTGTGAATTTCTTAGTGATATTTTGTGGTTTACTCGAAAAGAAAAGGAGATTTAATGTAGATGAATTTACGACCCTGTTAAGATGCGGAGGTGAAGTTCAAAGGTAATCGTTACAATGACGTAATGGATATGTCATTTCTCATTATTTATACACACGTTTCAGAATAAGAAATATTATTTTACACTGAATTGTTTGTCTGTTTAACGAATTTCTACATTAAAATCGATTTTTCTGTTTTCACCACAACTTGAAACTTGACAAATGTTTTTGAGGTTAAACAAAAGAGTAGAGAAGTGACATAACGTGGTGAAATGTTATGGTGGCAACCACCAATACAAAACGCGGGAACTATTTGAATAAAGGCTATTTTTGGAATATCTAGGTCTCTAAAAATAAGTTTAGTGGAAAGTCATTGCTGATTCAAAATAGATGTTTCTTTTACGTTCTAAAAATCTCGCGTGTACACTTTGTTTGATTTTTACTTGCATTTAATTATCTAGCAGGGAAGATATGGCAGAGGTATGGACAATATTTAATTATTAATTTTAATTATTTTTAAACAATTATGTTGATGCAATTTTAGGCAAGTCAAGCAACTCCAACTAGTCCACCAGAGTTTGAGAAAGCTCTTAAGGTATGAAATTTTTTTTTGTAGTAAAAATACTTTAATATAAATTTCTTTTTAGCTAAAGGATATCGAAATCGCGAACCTTAAAGAAAAGATCGCACTTATGGAATTAGAAGTAGCTGAAGCACAGAAATTTAAAACCCAAAAAAATAAACAAACTGAAGAAGTGCAAGCCTTAAAAACGCAATCTGAAGGTATTCTAACCAAAGCAAAAGCTATGATTTTTGAAAACACTAAAGTTATAAAGAACCAGGAACTGCAAATCGAGGCGTTAGGTCAGCAAAACGAAAGTCTCAAGGATGTGGTTACCATTACAAAGGACCTATTAGAAATAAGAAATCTGGAAGTGAAACAGCTTGAGAACAAAATTAACGTTATGGATAATAAAGTCAAAGCTGAGAAGGAACGTCAAGATCTATTGCATAAGAAATTAGAAACAATGATCCGACATAACGGAGAGTTAAAACGGGAATATGAAACTCAGTTATGCTTATTTAACGCTCTGAGGGAAAGGTACAACGAAAAAGAGCTGGCTCAAGGGGTGGTTGAGGAATTGAAGGAAGAAGTTGCTGAAGCACGTGCGGAACAAAGAGACAGTCAGAAGAATAATGAAGAATCAATCCCGACACAGACCAATGGAGGAGTAGCTGAAAATCCCAAAACGGATACAGGAGATAACAGTAAAGAGACAGGTACACAAGGTTAGTTTCAAAATAACTTTTATCTGTATTTGAATTTTCTAATATTTTAATACTTAATATGGCATATCTCGTTCAAAAAGCAAACTTAGGCAGACTTAAGCATACATTTTGTTTTAATTTTAGTATTTAGACTCGCACTGTACAAACCAATCTGAATACTTATTAGTAAGGGAAAATTTGTTAAGCCACATCCAGAAGATACATACACGTACGTTGGGCTATTTGCCACCACTCTGGATGCGGTTCTATATTTACTGTAAAAATCCATTATATCTTATATTGAAGTTTTCAAAACAATATTTTTAAGAGGCAAAATAAAATACAAACATAACTATGTCGATATTTTTCAAATTATGTTTTTTTATGATATTTAGAAAATTTAATGCAAACAACCCAATATTAAGTTATTATTGTGAAAACAAAGCAACTTCTTATAACATATTTCACTAGAGTTAATCTAATGAATCTGATAATTTACTCGAAAGGATAAAAAAATATAGAGATTAAATAGTAACTGTAGAATATTAGAAAAGTAATGAAATTAAAATCTCTAACACGTTTATTTTACCTTAGATGTTTTATGACCATAGATAAAATATTTTAAATTAGTATAGTTGTCATGCAAAATTGATCTCTTGCCAAAATTATACACTTACCTATTATGGTGCCAAGAAAATATTTATTCACTTAAATATTTGTAAATTTATAGATAATCTATTTACTGTCTGCTAGTATCAGCATATTCCTACTGATTTCTAACTTAGGAAAATGGTTTTAAAGGGATTGTTAATTTATAATAGTCAACATATGTCAGTCACTTCTTTATTAAATAAAAATTAAGTTTGTGTTTTGTTTTTTCTTCACAGCTACATTTTTATTAACAGTATTGGCTAAAACAATAAATTAAATAATCAATAATAAAACACAATAATTAGCTAAGAAATTATTAGATCATCGTAACACATTCAACGACGCAAAACCGCCAAGCTTCCATCCTAAACCAAATTAATTATCTTAAGTTTAGGCAATTTTAAGCGACTCTTAAACATGGATATTTAAAAAATTGTTTAATTATGAACAATTTCTCAAATATTTTAGTAAAAGTGGCACATTGATACTGTTGTCCAAGGTACTCTTATCTCGAATCACAGTTCTTGAATTTTTTTTTTCTGATATATTACTCCTTATGTGTTAGCTTTCTATACTAAATTTTATTTTTTTTTTCACTTTTTCGACGAGTTCGCGGTTGCATAGAAATAAGGTAGTAAAGGAGCTTAAAGCCTACTTTTGACATTACTAATAAAGAACATATACCATTACTTCAACTAACGGCCAGATCAAACACGTTTTTTCGTAATAAAAGACACTAATAGAGACTTTTAGGGGAATCGGTTTGTATAAAACTACTATAGGCTATATGCCTTTCTCTGCTACCCCCTCCTCCACAGCCCCCTCGGTAAATTATTACTAAGAAAGCGCACACTTAGAAATACACCTCTTACCAGAAAAGTAAAAATTTCATTTAATTCTCTTAATATTAATTGCAAATTAAAAACAAACATGTTTAAAAATATAACATTACTTTATTATTTTTGCTTATATTGCTATAATGGATAAAATTATCAACTAAATTTTTTATTATATAAGTACATACTGTACTAATTAAAAACATCAAATTTTTAATTTACCGACACAAAATAACATTTTTAACTAGCTAAACATATTACTTACTTTCAACCATTACAAAACCAGACAGTTGCAAATCAGAAAGCGGAATAATATTTAAAAATCAATTGACATTTGTCTTGAGTTGCAGACAAAATACTCCTTTTTGTGTATATTTCGGGATTGAAATTTTCAAAATGGTGAGTGGGTGCCATTTTGAAGAATACAATTAAATGGATTGAAGCCAAGTCACGTTGAATTTTTCAACTTTTAGTCACTCACAAAATATGGGGACGTTGAAATTACTCATTACAAAACAGCGGCCATTCGTACTAGGGCAGAACTAGTGTTCGACCGAAAGTGATTTTTTTGGCCGAAGTCGAACTTAAGTAAGTTATAATACGATAACTTATCGTCGATAAGCAGAATTTATTTGAGGTTGTGTTTTTTAATACAACAACAATTAAAATATTTGTGAGCAAAAACGATAGTTATAAAATCTATGAATTTCTTTTATTTATCTTTACATATTTATATGTAAAACAAAACAACTTTTTCTTACAATATGGAAAGACAGATACCATTCTAGTTTCTAGGAAACAAAAAATAAACAAAAATCATAATCAATAAACCATATGTATATAAATAATAATAATAATAAAATAAATAAAGATGTGGGTAACTAATAATTGAATTTTTAAAAAATATATATTATGTTTGAAAAAGAAGTTTGTCTGCTAGTCCAGTTCACAAACTCTAAATGGTGTTAATTCTTGCTACTGCTAGTGAAAATATGAGTAAGAGCTCGTTGGATTCGGAATAACGTCTAGAATAATGTGCGAAAGTTTTAAACCTGCACATAAACAATTTCTTTTTTTTTTAGTAGGGAACTAATTAACAATAGAAAAATATAAAAATGTATACAAATTATTATAAATTCTGAATAAATTCATAAAGAAGGCCCAACTCCGGGATTTTTCATAAAAATACGCTCATTTTATGATAAATCCGGGAGTTGAGCCTTCTTGTTGGAAATTCCTTCCTCTTTAAAAATCCTTAAATTTTTTGTTAGCTTCAATAATTAATTAACAACTAACAGATTATTACAATTAAAAACATCGCAAATCATTGTAATCTCATCCGATATAGTTGTGATAAAGTCTCCAGGAAGCCAAATCATATTAGTGGCTTTATCCGACTTGAAATATAAAGGAAAATTCTAAAAAATTGTTAATTTACAATAGACTCATTTTTATGAAAAATTAGGGAATGTTTCCTTTCAGTGGGATTTTGTTTTTTGAAATGTTTAGATTATACCAAAATATTTTTAAATTAAAATTTAATAGTATAATTTTTTTTACTTGTTACGGTCGGTTTTGGGGCATCGTAACGGCTTAGAGTTCGCCGCACGGAGCTCTATTTTCAACATTAAATTAAAATTATTAATAATAGTGATAGCGTTCCGGGAGTCCGGACTTTTTTATTGGACATTTCTTCCTTCTTAATCATCTTATTTTTTAATTCTTAAATATTAATAGTTTCCCAGAGTTATTTGCACACTTTTTTAAATTCCTAATTTGTTAATAAGTCTTGAAATTGTTTATGTGCGAAAACTTTTGCATATTTTTCTAGGCGTCATTCCGAATCCAATGAGCTCTAACTCATATTCTTACTAATAGTAGCAAGAATTACTACCATTTTGAGTATTTGAATGCGTTTCACAAGTAGATTCGAGATTTTAGCTCTTCTGTCAGCATACACTTGGCCAGCTGGACTAAATAATTGTTCACTAGGTAGAGGTGGAAAGTTTTCATTAAACTTTTTTTGCAGCCTGTTCTAAGTACACATAAAAGGTAGATTTCCAGTAATGAAATATATCTATATATCTCAAAGCAGAGATTGTTTTAAATAAGATGTCAAAATATAATATGTAATATTAATTTTTATTTGAGAGCGTGCTCCTTCGGCTTCGGTAAAATTTTGACGCAAGCCAATAATCAGCCCGACTCTAGGCAGAACCTATATAATGGAGTTTAATACTCTTACTCCCGGTTGCACAAAACTTAATTGCTATTTAAAATATTTAACCGAGCTTCCGGATTTGACAAGCTGCTTACAGAAATTGAGGAACTCGCTGTCAAATCTGGCATTCCGTTAAACATTCTAAACTTTAATTGAGCTTTCTGCAACCGTTCGTTAAACTTACAAATCTCAAGTATTTTATACCTCACGTGATCTCTAACTAAAATATTCTTAACAGAGTGTGGACTAGAAATGGACACTTTAGCGAGATATAGAAGTTATCGATAGGTCATCAACATAAAGGTGAATAAAAAAATATCGATAGTTATCTGATAAGTAACGATAGGTATTCATTAATACCGATAATATTGATAGTTATCCGATAACATCGGTAGTTATTCGATGGATTACATATTTATGAAGGTGAGGACTTTTTTGTTGAATTATTTATCGATCGGTAGAATAACTATCGATAACTTAAATTTTAATCCCTAGTGTAGTCTAAGAGCACAGTACGTTTTCAGTTACAACGGGTTTTATAAAAAAGAAAAGTGAATTTTGTTTAAATTTAGAACACCCTATAAATAGAAACTCAATATTTGATTTAAAAAAATTTTACCCTTCAAATACTTAGAATCTGTTAAATTTACAAATGGCCGCTATTATCAAAGGGGCAATTTTAATATCCACATATCTTGGAGACAAATTAAGGTTGAAAATATATTTTAAAAAATGTCCTACTTGACACTACTTCCCACTTTATATCTTTCTTTCAAAACAGCGCTCAGTCGTCATATTAGAATTTTCAATCAAGAAACAAAGCAAAGTTGACATATTTAGTTTGTTATTGAAGTCCCCAATTTCAAATTTTTAACGTCAAAAAAAGATAAAAGGGGACGTTAAAGAGCAACACTTTATAAAATGTAGCTAAAAACTGTTTTAATTTAATAATGACTTGGGCAACCCCTAGCAAATGTTCAATCCGAAATATAGTATATAACTTCTGATGGCTGTTAATGTAATTTAGATAAGTGACATGAACCATAAAATTGTATTAAATTTAATTTAGCTCAAAAATAAAAGGCAAAGTAAACACAACTTTAACAGTAGGGCTAATTAACCAATTACTTTACTGATCATTTGCTAAGAATAATTAATTTTAACTAATTTTGCTACCGTTTTTAAAACCCAATATCTCCGCTTCAGATTAAACGAATCAAATGCGATTTCTTTTTTAATTATATTTTTATATAATATAACACAGAACCTAAAGGATTGCTTAATTGTTTATCTCGGCTTGGTTTACGGGGTGTTACTACATGACCCGAATTCTGCAAGCTTTTTTTTTGTTATTTAGGCCCACCCTAGAGCATTTTAATGTTAAAAATAGAGTTCCGCGCGGCGGGAGATTATAACATTGCAATGTCATAGTCTCATATAGTATAGTTGCATTAAAGTCTCCACGATGCGAAATAATTTTAGTGGCTTTTGTTTAACAATTATCCGACTCGAAATATAAACAAAAACTACAAAAAATTGTTAATTAACAATATATAAAAAATAAATTTATGAAAAATCAGTGAACATTTTTTTTATTCAGCAGGATATTGTTCTTTCAAATCTCTAGATAATACCATAATTTTTGATATTTACTTATTACGGCCGGTTTTGGGGCATTGTAATAGCCTAGCGCTCGCCGCGCGAAGCTATAGTTTCAACATTAAATTAAAATAATTAATAATAGAGATAGAGATCGGAGAGTAGGCCTTTTTATTGGAAATTCCTTTCTCTATAAAAACCATTTTTTATTTGCAAAAAATTTCCCATTTTTTCCGATATCTCTTATGACTATTGAAGAAATAATTTTTTTAAATGAAGAACAAATAATTTTTTTAAATGAAAATTTGCAGCCCTATTTGATAAAATTGACAAAACTATAGCAAGAATCTTTTTTGTTGGTTAGAATATTATACAGCACGATCTAAATAGGATATATTTGAGCAACAAATTGATTTTCATCAATACTTGACACTCTGATTCTTATCGGCGCAACATCAACTTTGCAATAATTTACATGGGTTAGGTGATTCGCGTCCGATCAAAAATCCTATGTTAAGTCCAATTTAATAATTTCAACCTTTTTTTAGCAACCCTGTATAGCTAAAAGAATAGTACATGTTACTGATCTTGATCTGTAGAGCAACATTATCCATAGATTTGTAAAAGTATTTTTAGTATTCCTACTGGTAATGGTTTATAAATATAGCATTTTTTGATAATCCTGTACTACATATGGTAGCTGTCATTTAAAGCCTCTTTACTTTTTGGTCAATTTTAACACATATGGCTGCTTCTATTAATTTGAAAAGATGTACCTTCTATAATCGGGAATATAACTAAAAATGGCGAAATTATCCTAAAATATAAGGTTAACGGATGTTATGATGGGAAATTGGGAGCTTATTAAAGTTTTTGCAATTTGCACCATATTATATAACGCCCTGTATAGAAATCCACTTAGACTTACACTTAAGTAACACAATAACCAATTCAACGCAAAAAACTGCATTCGATTTGCTATATCTGAGCCAGAGATATTGGGCTTTAAAAATTGAAAGGAAATATCAATTTATTGGACCAATTAATAAGTAGTTTAATTAAACAAATGTGATTTCTTCAAAATGCTAGGACGTACAGAAAAAAAATCCAGACAACTATTAAGTTTACACTATTTCCGCTTTAGTCTATAATATGGAGGCAATTTGATACAGTACATCTAGTTTTCTCATTAAATAAATAAAAAGTCCCAATTGTAAATTGATCGAACCGTCAAACTTTCAGTTACATATTTTAATTTTCTACTTGTATAGGACTTTCTAAAACATCTTCATAAACACGATTTGTATATCTCGAATGCACGAAAATCGAAAGTATTAAAGTACAGTACTAGCAGTAGTAATATGGACAGATGAATTCTAAATAAAAACTTATTCAAGCACGTTCTTAAAATTTGAAGGCATTCGTTAAAAGTTTTTTTATGTATATTTGAAGAATATGATTGTGTCAACCGATGCTCGGTGAAAATCCATAATAAAATTATGTAAAATGTAAAAACAAAACTATTTTTTACAAAGTTCCACTAAATTTGTTAACAACACGTAACATGTTTCGCTACACAGTAGCTTCTTCGGACGTTACATCTCGAATGAATAAACTTAGAGTAAAGGAATATTTATATAACTAGGTGTAATACAACGATTCGGAAATTTAAAGAATATAAAATTCTAGGAAGTACTCATTACTAGTCATAAATTTAAAGTAGAGAGAGTTCTACTTGATAACAAACAATTTAAAAGTTTGAGCTTATTTATTTCTAGATTTCTAGAGACGGTATATTCAATTTATGACCCTTATTTATATTGTGAAAAATTTTAAAATTAACTTTAAAATTATCAAAGGTATGCCAGGTCTCAATTATGTGGTTTGCATAATTGAATTCGTTTTTTCCCTTGATTTCACAATCTTCACAATTTAGTTGGTATACACATGATTGCTCACTTTTATCAGATTTTGTTTTATTATTTTTAATGTACTTACTTAAAGGATTATTGGCTTTAGAAATGTATCTATTTTAAAGCTAGAATTACTTATAAATGATATTCCTTTGTAAGCAGTTGTATTTTTTATCGATATTAGGTAAATCATATTTTATAATTTTTTTATATAACTTTTTTTGTAGAATTTTATCAATTATATTAATTGAAAATCTATTGTTTATTACAATCTGTTTAATTATGTTTAACTCGGTCTGAAAATTAGTTTTTCTTAGAGGTAGGGAGATTAGTCTGTGAATCATACAAGCGGCTAGCTTATGTTGAATTGAATAACATGAGGAATTATCTATGGTATTATCCGAATGTAGGTTTATGTTACACAGAATTAATCTTTGATGGTTAAATCTAGGAAATTTATACTGTTCTTAGATTCTATTTCAATTGCAAATTTTATATTAGGATGAAGGTTATTAATATATTCGAGAAAAATATTTAATTGCCGTTCAGTTCAAAACATGCTAAACCATCAACATATCTATGCCAGTATATAAAATATTTGTAAAAAAAGGATGTTTGTTGCTTTGGTTTTCTAGTGGCCAAAAATATTTCAGCCAGTAAGCAAGTTTCCCATAATTATACCTTCTGTGCTAGTATACAGTTTATTATTAAATTCGATGTAGTTTTGTTCTAAATATTCGGCAAGTAAGTGTAATATTTGTAGTTTTTTAACAAAAGGTACATTTCTAAGCGGTTTAGATATTAGAACAACATATAAAACCAATAATTATTTAAGTAAGTACATTAAAAATAATAAAACAAAATCTGATAACCGTGAACAATGAGGTGTATACCATGATATAATAAACGGAAGGTATAATATCTAAATGGTCTCAATTGGGTCCGTTTCGCGCAGTGAGGTCATTTCATGCGTCGATTTCTAAATTGCTTATGGAGATGCATGTCGTTTCTAGCGTTTAGACATATTACCATTTTGTTCACTTAAAAATGTTTTTCTAATGAAACATTGACATATAACTCATTAAAATTAAAATCTTATGACATGGTAATTATATATTTATTTAATTTTTACAAAAAAACACTGTAAATAAAGAGTAGAGGTTGTATAAAATCCGACAGTATTTAATTTTATACTGTTATTTTTTATACATGTTTAAATTTAGTTCAATTTAAAAATGCTATAATACCTGTGTTTTTTGATAAGTACAGGGACGTAACTAAGTCCCATTTGAAGGTAGGAGGTCTAATTAAAAAAATGCAGGTATGAGAGGAAATAAAACACACACTAAACCAGTAACCTTTATGTGCACAAGCTGTCGTTGGTTTCTATATTATATGTAGTTATATAAAACAATAAAATTTAAATAAGATATAGCCTTATTCTAGTTGAAAAACTCTTTTTTTAATTTCGTTCAGATTTACATTGTTGTCTTGTTTAATATAGATTAATGACATATTAGTGAACTGGTCTTGGCCCATTTCAATCTCAACTAATTTAAAATCTTTCTCATAACGGATAAAGATGTAGCATGTAACTGAAGAAAATGATAATATTATCAGTAGAAATATCACAAGTGCATACAAAATTCTGAAAATTTTTAAAAACTTTTTTGGCAACCAATTTTTTAATAAAAACACGAGTGCTTATAAATTAAAAAAATCACGAAGGAAAACCCCCTCTCCCTAAGGCGAGGTATTTTTTGGTGATACGCAGGATTGCTTTTATTCATTAAATTTAGTTACCATAGTGATATTTTAATAAAGAATATCGCAAGTGGAAATTAAATTTTAAACTAATTTGGATTATTTTATTTAAGCCATAATATAACTTGACAGCTAAATTATAGCGGCAATTTACCAAAAAAGGACACAGAAATCGGCAAACACTTTTAAAAATCAACTGAAAATGCACTGAAATCATATGGCCAAAGGTCAATGACATCCGGCGTTAATCACGCTATGACGTAGCAGAGCCATGCGGGAATGCGCAATATCTTACCCTCGGTTTATTATATCATGGGTGTACACCAACTAAATTGTGGAGATTGTAACAAAACCCGTCAAACAGGCAAATATTTTGGTAAAAGAAGAGACGAGCACTATAAATGTTTCATCAAGAAAATATCGAATGCAATTAAGCAAACCACTTAATTGAGACTTCATACCTTTGATTAAAATTTTACACAAACTAAAATAAGAGTCACAAATTAAATATACTGGAGTCTAGACATAAATAAGCTCAAACGTTCAAATTGTTTGTTAAACGATCAGTAGAACTCAATAATTCACCTTTGTTAACTATTTAGGTAATTTTAGGTACTTTAAGTTTATGGCTAGTACTTAAAAATTCCAAGACTTTTATATTTTTAAAATTTCCGAATCGTTGTATTACACCTAGATATATAAATTTTCTTTTACTCTAAATTTATTCATTCATGTAACATCCGAAGAAGCTACTGTGTAGCGAAACATGTTACGTGTTGTTAACAAATAAAGTGGAAGTGTTTGTGAAAAATAGTTTGATCTTTACATTTAACATACGTCTATTTGAAGGTTGTGACCAATAATATATTCTGATTAATATTCGTGTATTGGACATTCATTGTCTTTAACTTGAATTTTTCGATGGCGAAGTATCTCCAATTGTCATCAGGTGAAAATGTTCACCCTTGATAATGATCGCGGAGATACGTCGCGATCAAAAGGTTGTGAATAATTTAAAGACAATGCAAGTCCCACGAATCAATTTTATTTAATGTATTATTATCTTTTCAATTGAGGCTTGGTCAGAACAGAATATTTTAAGTAATGTTAATTTAAAAGATACGAATATTTCGAAATTGCCAATTTAATTTGCTGCTTGCTAACTCTTTTCACGAAAATCGGAAAATTTACTTCCTCCATTATCAACATGCTGTACCAAACGTTTTCCATACAAATAAATCTAATAATTTAACGATATACTTTGTTTTTGATAAATCGTTTAATAGTCCAGTTCTATGGGCACTTGCAATATATTTAGAACTAATTTACCGTTACTAGGATGATAAGGTCAATTCAGGAACTACAAAATATATTTTAAACTCACACGAAATGAAGATGTTCCCATGGCATATTATGTTATGCTTTTAACTATGTTTGGCACGAGTTAATATTTTGATCCTATCATCTGTTATTATAGAAAGAAGTGTCGTCATTCGGATATTTTGCTGAATGGATAGTAACTAAAGAATTATTACTTATTATTTTCCATAATACAAAATGTTACAAATTCGATGGTACAGCATTGTCATTTCAAAAACCATAAGCGATACGAGGTTGATTAAATTAGGAGAAAGTTGTAAAATTCTAACTAGCTCCGAAGATATCCGTCATTCAATCCGACGTTTCGTCTTTAAGGTCTCATCAACAACTTGTGTGATACATTGTTGGATTTGGGAGGTTGAACGCTTCTTAAAAATCAAATAAAAAATACTGAGCCGTATTTAAAAAACTTCAGTTAATGATGAGACCTCGAGGACGGAACATCGGATTTTTAAAAGGTTGATTAAATTAGGAGAAAGTTGTAAAATTCTAACTAGCTCCGAAGATATCCGTCATTCAATCCGACGTTTCGTCTTTAAGGTCTCATCAACAACTTGTGTGATACATTGTTGGATTTGGGAGGTTGAACGCTTCTTAAAAATCAAATAAAAAATACTGAGCCGTATTTAAAAAACTTCAGTTAATGATGAGACCTCGAGGACGGAACATCGGATTTTTAAAACTTAGTGCAATATTTTGTAGAGTAGGAAAATATTGTAATCGTAAAAAAAATCACCCACAGAGATGTTTTCACATCTTCATGTTTCAGGGTCCCTAAATAAAAACTACTTATCTAATTGACTGCAAACTTTAGTCAAAAATTAAGGATCATATGAGGGTGATATGGTAACATTTTGAGGAAAATCCAAAAAATAGTTATTAAACTACTTACTAAAAAAACTACTTATTATATAATTTACCCCAAATTTTGCAGAAAAATTGTCTGTTATATAGGGATGAACTGGTAAAATTTTATTACAAATCCAATATGGCGAAACAAAATGGTGGCTCAATAAAATGTTAAAAAAATTATTACTAAAAAACTATAAATTTATCCCAACTTTTGCATAAAAATTAGCTGATATAGGGACGAACTGGTAAAATTTTGGTGAGGAGCCTTTAAAATGAAACAAAATTCCGAATTAAATAAAATATTTAAAATATCATTTTATATGTGTTGATTTATTACTGAATAACTGTATAGATATATAAACTGTGTAATGTGTGTCGTGGCATGCATTACGAGGAAAATTCAGGGTAAAAGCCAATTTACCGAATTTTTTACGGATATCTTCGAAAGTAGTCAGAATTTTACAACTTTGTCAACGGCATACTATTCCACATTACATTGTGCAACTTTGGCATGATTTATCCAATCATAGAGTTTTTGAGATACCAAAATGCTAACTCATTAAATTTTGTAACACCCTGTATATAGAACTATTATTTATTTATAATACAGTTTATCATCATTATTAACAGAAGAGAGAAGACTTTCAATTTTAAAAGTATGCTCTGTCAATAACAGTAAAGGTATTTCTATAACATGAGAAAAATGTAAAGTGATGAACAAAAAGAGAAAAAAAACACTGCTCATAAGTTAAAAGAAGTCACCATATGTTCGTTTTTCATGAAGTTTATAAGATTTGTTTTTTGAAATACTAGGAACTTTCCCATACAACAAATAACTTTATTGCAAATATAACTGAGCTTATTTTATGAAACAAAGATACATTTTTTTCAAGGTTGGGTGAACTAAAATATATTTTAGAAAGAGAGAGTTGTAAATTAGTTTAATTGGAGAAACACTAGATATTGGCCAACTACAAAAGTGTATGATAAATGTTGTTGTATTTTTATATATATTAAGTTGTTTTGTTGGTTTATGGCTGACACACCCCAAATGGTCTATATTGCTTTATAAAGTGTAAAAACCGATAAAAACTAATTTGAATGCAAATTTTATCATTTTTAACGAGAATTGATTGGCCAGTGGTGTTTCCATATAGGAAAGTCGTAATTTATTAGTTGACGAAAATAAATGGATAATGAAAAATGCATGTCTTTAATATCAATATTTGGCTACTTAGATCCAGAGAAATAACAATAACTAGCAGCTCTAGTCTCATTTAAGTTTCCACATTTTTTCCTTTTCCTTTATGTCATGCCTTAATTTTCTCCACTTTTGGGAACTAACTTGCTTTAAGACCTCTTGAAAATATTTTTAACATCTTTCATTTTAAAACTATTTTGTTATGCCTTGCCCCAAAATGTTTAACTTCAGTGGTGGTATGGTGGAAGTCGAAAAACTATAATATTTCGCTTTAAAGCTATTTCATCACCACATATTATTTAGACTTTTTTAAATTAACAATGTTAAGTAAATCCTTATTAATAATGTCATCCTTATAAAGCCATTGGATAATATAATTTCAAGAAGCAGCTCGTAGCTTTTTTAGCATCCCCTAATGACAACTGGAGTTGTGCATAACAATAACAGACTGATGAAGAATAAGGTCCAGGATCTGCTTAAAATATGCATTCATGTCTTTATGATAATCACCAGTTTTTTTACTGAAGTTATTTTAAACTCTTTGGTGATTAAGGGCATTAAAGACGTTAAAAATAATAACCTTTTTATTTATAACTTCCTAAAATAATCATAAAAAATAAATATACTATACATTAATAGATTTTCCTAAGTAGTATAGATCCTAATAGTTTAGGAAGACATAAAAGAGTCCCAATTTCCAGGTATATTTGCAAATGTTTAACCTGTCTATCTAATACTAGAATAGTATTACTGACAAAGAACATTTATTGCGATCATTATATCTTACAGAAAAGAACTTTTTTAAACCTTTTTGAATGTAGTACATTTATTATTTGTTTTTGATAAATTATTATAAAGTATAAAATCAATAAATATAAAGGATTTTTTCTTTAATACATTTTAATGTAGATTATGTTTATCTGAAACGAAAAGTAGGAATCTACGCCTATGGGATACCCGAAACCAGGGTTGTGCTGAAGATTATTAAATGGATTCTGCGCCGATTCTCTACTTGTCTATATGATGTTTAGAGTATCGTTTTCACGCAGACTACGTAGGAAATGTATGCTATGTAAGCAAGAACAATTTTTAAAATATTTTTTATTCTTCATATTTATAAGTTTCTTTGCTTTTACACGATTATTTTCACAGCAAATTATTTAAAATTTCAACAGAAAATAAAAATAAACATAAAAATGAACTTTGCCTAAAAACACAACACAACAACAAACCACCAGAACAACTTTATGTAGGAAAAGAAGTCATTGAGAGAGTTGACAAATATATATATCTTGGCAGAACCCACAATAAACAGTATTATTATGTGTTCTTCCTTCCTCTGTATGAAGCTTAGTCCTGGACCCTGACAGAAGCTTAAAGAAAGATCATTCACAGACCATGTAACTAAGAAAACGGTTCTTCAAAAAAGACTTATACTACAAGGAAAAGTATATAGGGAAGCAGGATCAGGTAGAAGGAGGCTCAAAAGTTTAAGGTTTAGGAATATACAGTCCTCGCCTTATAAATAGCACACTTTAAAAATTAAGGAATTTGAATACAACAAAAAAGATATAACTAATAAGGACTGGATGGATGTTTATATTTACATTAAAGTAAAAGCATATCACAATCAAATGCAAATTTCGTTACGTTAAACTGGTTTAGTTATAAACTTGCTCATTTCAAGTGGACAAATAAATAGCACAGTTCGAGATATTTATATTTTTAAACAATAGACAAGTATTTTTGAAACTACAAGTAAGTCTTTTAATTTTTTATGTTCTATTCTACTAAATCACAAAATATTTCAATAATTTTAGTGGGCAGAATAAAACATTGTGTTCTAGAAAAACGAGCACTTATTGTCCAGCTAACAAATGATGGTTTGAACGTATCAACAATCGCTAAAAACTTAAGATATTCACGTACAAAAATGAGAGAAAACTTGACGACAAAATAATACAAAGAATGCTTTGAATCTGTATGTATCATCTAGAACTGTCAGACGAAGATTAAATGAGGTGAGTCTGAAAGGATGCATTGCCCGGAAGAAGCCACTTGTTTCTAAAAGGAATAGGCAAAAACGATTAGCATTTGCTCGCAAACATCTCCTAAAAAACCTCAGTTTTTGGAAAAAAGAATTTTTTGGAGTGACGAAACTCAGATTAATAGATTCGGTAGTGACGGCAAATGCTATGTGCGACGTCCTCCTAACCCAAGCTTAGATCCACAATACACAATCAAGACCATTAAACATGGTGGGGGATTTATTATGATCTGGGGTGCAATGGCTTGGCACGGAGTCGGTCCTATTTATAGGATAGAAGGCGTTATGGATCAGTTTCTTTACAGAGACATTCTCCAGAATGCAATGGACCCATACTCGGACGAGTTTCTTCCAGTAAATTATAAATGTATGCACGATAACGATTTAAAACATGCATCCAGGCTTGTTAAGAAGTGGCTAGAAAATGGTTGATGTTTTAAATTGGCCACCTCAGAGTCCCGATTTAAATGCAATCGAAAATCTATGGGACCGAATTAAAAAAAGATTTAAAAGAGAAAACCGCCTCAAACCTTAATGAACTTTGGAATAATTTAAAAGCAGCATGGAGAAATATTCCAAATAATTATTGCCAAAAGTTAGTGGAATCAACAATCCAACAAAATATTGATTATTTTTTATATATTATTCCATTATATTATAATAAGTCCATTCGTGAAACCATATTTATTTTTATTCTGGTATTATTTAATTAATCAGAAAAATTAATAATATATTTTGTTTTAGTTATGATTATAATTTATTAAAATAATTTTGTTACAAATAATCTGCTTTTATTTATTGGTCATTAATGATATGTGTGCTATTTATATGGCGACGACTGTATTTAACGACTATATCGCACCGCAGCAAGCAAGTTCGAATAACCATGATGATCTCTAACAACCGGAACGGAAGAAGAAAATATGATACTCAGGGGGCTAACAGAGTAAAATAGTTAATTTATATAACCAGTTACGAAAAGTGATATTTTGTGTTACGGGTGAATTTCTTCGGGACGAGTGAGTTTCTGAAACATAACACATAAAATATCGCGTCGTAATGTGTTTCATAGAAGATTTTTTCTAATTTTGACCATTAAGAAACATTTTAAAAATAATAAAATACAAATAGAAAACCTTAGAATTATATATTTTTTAACTTTTCATCACCAGTTACGAAAAATAAAATACGACCATATAACTACATATTGTCGAAGGTTTTTGATCGACTCGTTCCATAATGACGTGATGTTGGGAGTTTATAAATGTTGACGTACGAAATACTCTTTATTTGTCGATTTTGTTCTGCTTAAAATGAATACAGAGTATAGCCAGTCAAAGCAGAAACGTCTTCAATTATTAAATATGGATAGTCCGAAAATGATTAAGATCTATCTAACATTTGGACACGAAATAATTAGTAATAATATTGTCTGCTCTAAGCTATCTGCAGTCATTAACTTCCACGGCCCATCTCGCGAAATTCGTCAATTTAGTATGTCCTCAGTTTACCACATTCGTACTGAAAACGGAAAAAAACGGGATAATGAATAGAATTTATAAGCCACTCCCAAAAAACTTTTAAAAGAAAAACTAAATTGATTGTTTCAGGTGGAAGATAAGTGTATTTTCATTTTTCCTTGAGTCTGCACGTCCGGCCCATATCAGGTGTATGTTGACAAAATATGTTTGTATTTCATTAATATTAACGTTAGTTTTCGTATGCACATATGTTAGCAGTGCTCATATTGTATGTTAGTTCTTTTTGTAAAATATAATTACTGATGAATATTGTTCTCTTTATGTACTACTTGAAATGAAATTAATAAATAAAGTCTTTGTCTGCCTTTTACATTTCCTGATACATACTTAAGATTTTGTATACAAATAATAACTTAAATACACAGCAGCATACACCATATAGCATAAAATGTAGCAACTGACGTATTGAGTATTGAATTGAGCGTTGTCTACGTAGTTTACACCAAAATGTAGACAATCATTGTTGATGTGTAGATGCCCATACCTGCCCTAAACCAGGTTGATATAAATGATATACAACTTTCCATATTTCTGAATTTAAAAAAACATAGCTATAAAATGTATATTTAAAAATATATATGTGAAATGATATATCTTTTTTTGTCTCAAATTATTTTGAATTTCTGAAGTAACTTACTCAAAAATATCAGAATCTTGTGATCTCAAAAAATAATAAAATGATATTAATTTGCAGGCACATCTCGTTCTTGATATATTACTCAACTATGCAACTCACAAAGACAATCAAATATACCGGGCGCAAAAAGGTGGCTAACTTTTTTTCTTTGCTAAGATATTAAAATTTGGTTGGTTAAATAAGACTTAATTTTACATTTACATTTTTTATACTATGATAGCCTTGCCATCTTCTATTATTTCCTAATTTTTACTACTAACTTTTGATTTTTAGCATGCCCTTCTGACAAGTGGAGCTATTTTTATTTTATCATTATTATACCATCTAGATTGCGGTAATTTAGCAGAAATGATTTATTTAAATGCAAGTATCATGGGAAAAATAAAATTTCCCCTATTTTATATAGTAAACATCTTTTATACCATTCAAATATCACTTAAACAATTTTTTTAGAAAACCTCAGTTTTTTTTAATTGGAAGCGGCTCCTCGGGCTAGCAAAAAGATGCATTTTTGATTCCACACAATAATATTAAGTCCAAATATCTAGACTCTCATGACATCCCCAGGTTCCATTTGAACTTTTGTCATAATAAATCAAAATATAGCAGACATTTAGAAATAAAAGAAGCTATGACAACGGTATCATGGTCGAAAAATTTACGATTATGTCCTATACTGTGTGTCATTGAAAATGCAACATCTTGATTTTCCCCATAAATTGCAATACAAACATAATATACTAGGTATAAATCAAGGTATCAGGGTGATTAAAAATAAAATGTCAACAAAGTATAGTTCTAGACGTGTCTTGCAGCTCGAATTTCTATTTACTTAAAATTGGGAGATTTACATCAAAACCACTGATTTGCCCTGTAAAGATTACAATTTACAATATCTTTTTCCAGTTGTAGCCCCTTTCTTTGTTGATATTATGTTTTTTATCACTTTGATTTATCTCCTTTCAAGGAAGATATCATTATATTTATATTGCACCTTATGGGAGAAAGCAGGGTATTGCATTTTCAATGACACAGTATATTTAACCAACCAAAATTTCATCCTAATATGTTGATAAAAAAACAGTTATTAGGGTGAGCAACTTATTTGGGGCTTCCGTTATCTATATTATGAGCATAATGATACGCATCTTTTATCGACAGTTTGTATTTCCATTCAACAAGTTTCGTTATGACGTCCGAATTCATAAAAAAATCTATCCTAATGCTATCAGCCAACAAAAATCGGAACCGAAAATTGTGCAACAAAAGAAATCGTAACAAACTCTACTATAAAATAAAAATATCCAAATGGCAGTGGCTAAGTTGCTGGTTCCTTCGATATGTTTTTTGGACACTTTTCGTCAAACTAAGACCTCCATCTTGTTCGCCTTGCGTAACACCCGTATCTGACCAGGCTGCACTTCGGGAAGGCCACATTTGAAGGTGAAAGTTACTGTTTGCGAACCGAAGTTTGCTTCAAATCTACAAGAGAAAATTAAATTATGTCAGCATATTGAATATATCAGTAGAAAGTACGAAAAAATTTGTAAAAATGTATTTACTTTAAATACAATATCCAGCATGCTATCTAATTACAGGATTCGAATAGAATAAACGTAGTAAACTCAACATACTATACCATAATAATAATAATACAAAATGAAGTAATAAAAATATACATACGTTAGAAGAAAAAAATTAAAATAACATTAAATAAACGTAATTTTAATGTTTTGAATACTGAAGTGTAATACGTTAATATTATTTTCAATAGTATAGATTTTTGAAATTATATTTACTAGAGAAGATATAAAGACGTTTCTGTGGAGTTAGGGTTTAGATAGAATTTGAGTGTCTTGCTTCCGATCTAGGAACACTAAATGTTACGGGTGTAAGTATTTAATGTGCTTAATAAACGTTAGTTTGGGATGGAAAATTACTTCGAAATCTTTAATCAAATCAGGTCTGGCTGGCACAACACTATTAAACTATTTTAGAGCTTATAGGCAACATTGAGAGAGCGAATCTTACATACAACTTTAAGGTCGTCCTAATATAGTAAGCCTTTGACATCTAATCCAGGGGCAATATTATTGATGAGAGATAACGTTATCAAGTTGATGAGCATATTGACTGTATAATATCGTTTCATTAAATGGGTCTCTTTTTGCTGATTAAAAATATATATTACGTTTGATATTTTTAATTTAAAGACAATCGAGAAAACTGACAAAAACCTAACCATATGAGGCAATGTGACAACTTTGACAATTCCGATACATTTTAAATGTCAATGGAAGTAAAAGAATAAATAAATAAACATTCTAACGTCGAACAGATAAACATGGAGTCCAGAGAGCTACATTGGCAATTTTCTCGTTTACCTTAAACGTATCAAACCTGGCATATTCATAATCAGTAAGAAGCCCGCTTAAAGAATTGAAAGTATACAGGATCGTCGATTTAAAATAAATAAGTTTATTATTTTTTTAGCAAATTCTAGTTCCCTCGGTTCAGTTGAAATCTTAAAATTTTGTATTTAACATTTTTCTATCTATTAAAAGTAATGCTTGTAATTCAAAATAAAACATGTAATGTACATGAGGGTGGGGCGAAAAAAATATTTTTTTTTAATACGACGCCGAACTATGTTTTAACACTTGTGGTCTTAGGTACTTCTTTAATCGCTCTGTGAAATTAGAAAACTCTTAAAATTCTATAATTTTGTGGAATGTTTTAAATCACTTTATCTTCTGTGGGTGAGTCTTAAAAGTTACTACTAGCCATATAAAACCACAAAAAAATCTCAGCAAGATATATTATCATCCTTAGTCTGTGCATTGTAAATAATATTTTTCTTTTTGCCATAAATTAAAATAATTAGTTTTATGTTCTGGTAAATTTAATTAATAGTTAGGTTATAAAAATACCCAGAACAGAAGTAGTGCCACTGCTATATTTGACGTAACTCTAAAAGTGTGATTACTTTGGATTTGGTGTTGATCTTTTGTTTTAAAAGCAGGATACATTGCTTTATTGACGTCTTATTTGGGCAATGCTATTTAATCTATTTTTATCGCTGAGCCGTTATCTTCTTGAATATCTTTTCATCTGTTTGGATATATGATTTTTTTTATTAGTAGCAAAAAAAATATGATTAGAATTTAATGTTTTCGTATAATATTTTTGCTTTGTCGATCTCTAGTAGTTTTGTGCTTACAACGTGTTGTCGGATATATTCACCTCCGTCAGTTATCATTGTGAACAATATGTTCACGTATGGAGGAAACACCTGCTTACATGTCAAGATATGACTGTCACTTGCCTATATTTTTGTATAAAATGATTTAAAATTTAATTTTTTATGAACACTGTTTTTGTAAATAAAGTACCAATTAGAAAGTAATTTTATCATTTTTATTTAATTAAAAAAATATTTGAAAAGCAAAAAAGTGGAACAGTTTTAAAAAATATTACACCGACCAAGAAGAAATGGTTTTAAATATGAAGGAAGTTATATTATCCTCCACTGTCAAAATTATTACAGACTCTAAAAAGATATGTTAAATAATCGTAAGTAATAGGCAAGAAAAATAAAATGATCATATTTTTTAAATACATTCTCAATCATTTTCTCAATTGTTCGATACATCGTTACCTAACCCTACCTTAACAATTCCAAAATTAGTTTTTAATTCTTTCGCCGTCTGGGATTTTTAAAAGAATTTCATTTTTTACAAACACTGTTTCTGTAAATAAAGCCTCAATTAGAAAGTAATTTCATCATTTCTATTTAATCTTTCGTAATGTGAAATATATATAAATATGAGGAAAGTGATATCCTCCATTGTCATAAAATTATTACAGAGTCTATAAAGACGTAATAAATAATCGTAAGTAATAGGCAAGAAAAATAAAATGTTCATATTTTTTAAATATATACTCGATCATTTTCACGATTTTCCGATACATCGTTACCTAACCCTATCTTAACAATTTCAAAACTAGTTTTTAATTTTTTTCGCCGTCTAGGATGACAGATGACGTCAAAATCGATTTATTAGCGAACAAATTTCTATGAAATTTGTGATGCTCCTTTGTTTAATTCGATAAAAAGTCCTGGCGGTTCAGGACAAACCCTACAACTTTAATATTTAAAGTTTATTTCTGCATCCTACACCAAACCATCTAAATGGTATGCCAACATAAGATGACTCGCCCCAAACATGTTGCATCCGGAGTGAAAAGCAATTAATAAAAATTTAAATTGTTTGGCATAAAAGTCAAAACTTAGTAGCTAAAAAGTAGAACACTATGGTAAACCCGATCAACGGCTTTAGAGAAATGTATAAATAAGATGATTCTCGTGTTAAAATCTGACCTTTTAGGGATCTAGACACTATGCAATAGTATAATTATTACTGACAGTAAACTTGCTAAACACAAAACCATGCATGAAAGGGTAAGGCAGAAAAGAAAGCTGTAGTGAATAATAAATTTACGTATTATGAAAAATGAGTGTAATACTTTAATAATATGTTTCTTCATTTAAAGAAATAAACCACTTAACGATATTCTTAAAACATATTAGTGCATTGGTAAAACTGCCGTAAAAAGTTTCATATCTCTCACCAACCAGGTAGATTTAAAATAAACCAGCGATTTTTCTAAAAAATACTAAAAATGTGGTTTTAAAAGAAAACATGATCTAAACCTAAATCTAAGTTTTTAAAACGAATGAAATTGACATATTAGAAATTATAATTATTCAGTAACAAAATAATATAGATACTTACTCTGTGGTAATATTAACTTCTGGTGGTTTCCCAGTAGCATTTTGAACGACCAAAAATAATTTCGTAACGATTTCGATGACGTGGCCTGTCTGAAAGACGAAATCACCTTTTTTCTTGCTCAAGTCGCTCTGAAATAGGCAGCCCGGGGTATCAGAAGTGACGCTAGATGTCTCTGCATTCACTACAGACGACTAGCAAATAGATATACTATGTTAGGAGGCAGTTCTAGCGCTAACAACTAGCTTAAGCAATCGAGTAATGGTTACTTTATTTACGACCTATTATTCTTTTAGCATACACGTGCACAGTCAAACATCAGATTTTTCCCAAATGTTATGAATCTTTTTATTAAAACAAACCAGGCCATAAACATTAATTTCGTAATTTATAACATCAAAAGTTTTGTGTTTGATTTAAAAAAAAAGAAGAAAACAATGACCCAATAAAACGCGAAAATTAGTCTTGTACAGGGTGGTTATTTTATATTTTGACACGCATTTTCGCACGTTATTTTTTGAAAAAATAAAAACTATAAATACAGTGGATACCTGAAGTTTTTGACTTGAGAAATCTTTTAGTGATATGACAAAAAACAAAAGAGCATCAAAAAGCGGCGAAAATTACACAACTTATATTTTTTAAATCGGACTCCCTATATTTTTTATGTTGCTAAGATCTTTGCTATAGCTGATTTTGAAATATTTAAGTTTTAAACACTGTTAAAAAGCTATTTAAACAACAATCGAAAAATCCATGGGATAATGTTAAAATAAACAACAAAACAAACAAAATTGATATTTTTTGACACATACAATTTATACGGTGATTAAACGGACCCATATAGTTTCTTTTAAGGTTAACTTTGACTACTTCGATTTTTCTTAAATTACTTTTTACCAATGTTTAAAGATCAGTATTTTAAAAAAGGCAAATGTAAATGTTATCATATTATATATTTTATAACAACTATAGTGTGAACTATTTAAAAAACATAAGCCGTGTAATTTTCTCAACTTTTTTGATGCTCTTTTCTTTTTCGCCATATCACTAGAAGATATCCCATGGCAAAATCTACAAGTTTTGTATTTACAATTTTTTTGTATATCAAAAAATAAAGAGAGAAAAAAACCTCTGAATTATAGAAATAGAAAACTAACACATCAACAGCACTGCCAACATTTTTCATTCAAGTTTAAAGGGAGATATCTTATATATCGCGGTGCCCTTTTCGGTATGCGATGGGAGCTTTCAAGTAAACTAACCCTAATACCATGTAGTTGTTGGAATACTACATTTTTTAAAGCCGCGTTGCATTTTTGCAAAATTTCTTCTTTTCGAAAAATTACATAGAACTTATTATTTCCTATGGCGTGATTTAGGAGAGGACTTATGAATCATTCATCTTTCCAATCTTCCATTAAATATCGGTTTGTTTTCTGATAACTGTATAAGATAAATACTTCTACAATGTTAGTTAAAGCTCAACTGCACACAGCAAACAAAATATCAGCGACAAGGTCAAGTCACGTTCAAAGTAATATGAAAAGGTACTGACGTGTTGGAAAATACAAATATAACACTGAAAGAAACTGGGGCTAACAGAATAAATTACAATTATTATTTGAGCGGCGGCGCCTCGGATAATATTTAGGCATTTACTTGCTTATGGCTGTTCTTAGGATGAAGTCGTGGGAGAGGGGAGAAATTATTTTAATTTGTATAAAGTGAACACTTTTTTTGGTTGTTGAATTTTATTATGTTAATTGAACATGTAAAACAGCTAAAGGGATGATCTATAGATCCCGTTCAGGAAGAGGGGGCGAATTACTATGTTCAACTAATCGAGTGCTTTCGTTTATACATAAAATTGTATTCTGTGCCCCTTTTGCCCCCTCTAAATCCGCTAGTGAATTTATCAGTTTTGATTTCGATGTGCGGATCGTTATTTGTTATTACCTCGTTCGATTTTCGAGTGATTTTCGATCTGCGATTTGCGAATTTATAATAAAATTTATCAATGTTTTTGTGATTTTTACTTCCCTCATAAAAGAGAGATACCTATTGTAATCATGAAAAAATTACCCTCCAAAATGTTTGCACTCTTCACCTAGAGGCCGTAAAACATATTTTCTTCATTCTGTCGGTCTGTCTGTTTGTTCGAAGCATAGCTAAAAAATTACTCACCCGATTGACTTGTTGACAAATGTTGGTCAAAAATGAAGATGACTTGGTAACATTTTTGTATAGTATGGCGGAAGAAAATGGCAGCCTAGCGTTAAAAAAATTGTTACTAAAAAAATAACTGACTAAGCAAAATGGCGGCCTAATAAAATATTAAAAATATCAACCTAGAAAAACTACTTATTGGATTGATTTCCAATTTTGTGCGAGAATTAAGTGTGATATAGAGTGAACAGTTAAAATTGTGGTACGAATTCAAGATGGCGGAAAAAAATGGCGGCCAAATGTGTTTGTAATCGTGAAAATATCACCCTCCCAAGTTTTACATATCTTCATGTTTTAGCGTCCCTAGATTCCAAAAATTATGTTTGCTTTATTCTGTCGGGCTATTGGTCGGTATATCTGTCAGTTCGCAGCATTGCTAAAAGCTATTTACCCGGTTGACTTCAGGTAGTCAAAAACTAAGGATAATATGAAAATGACCTGATAACATTTTGGTAAAATTCCAATATGGCCAAACAAAATGGCGCTTTGGTGAAATAATTTACCTCAAATTGTTACAAAATCAAGTGTGTAAACTGTTAACATTTTGGTCCAAATTGGACAAAATTGGTCGGTTCTTCTTAAAAAAATCAGTGTAAAAAGTACTTACTCAATTTATTTGAGATTTTGCACAAAAATCAAGGGTGGCACAGGTAGAAACTGTTTGGTACCCATCCAATATGGTGGAACAATAGATATATTTCAAAATACAGTATATGTATATATATATATATATATATATATATATATATATATATATATATATATATATATATAAATAACTATGTGTGGAACTAAATTGGGTCACACTTTATTATTCCTAATAAAATGAAAGATTTATAACGAGCAAAGTTACGGGTAAAGGAAATTTACCGATTTTTATAATCATGCCATGCCGCGTAAATATTCTAACTGAAAGTTACGCCTGGAAGTAGACGAAAAAGTTTAAAACGAAAAATGATTATACTAAAGCAAGTACGTAAGTAGTATTCTATTATGGTAGAATATTAGATAATGTACATCAGGGTTACCGGTTTTCGATGGTTTTACGGCGTAATTCCCCTATTAGTGATGAGAGAGAATTTTGTAAAATGAAACACGCCATAAACAAACTTTTCATAGCCGTCTTCGATTCTCAAATATAAAGTGAAGTTGAAATCATCGCAATTTGAGATCTCCCTCATTTTTCGATTATGCTTTACCTTATCGATAAAATAAAAGCTATATTATGTTATATAGTTTCTTATGGGTTTTTCAAAATATAACCCTTATAGGGGTGAAATATGTCTATATATTGTTTACAATATCCCTTTACCTAAAAAATATTTAAAGACGATTCTTTCGTCAATGGCTTTTTAGAATAGAATTTTTTTAAATTCCACTCTTAAGCGGATAAAACGGAGTTATTTTTATTGCCTCATATAACAGCTAATATATTGTATTATTAACACAATATGTATGCTATACAGATTAAGTATTGAAGGCCCAAAATTTTTTTCTAAAAAATATAAGTTGGGCTTAATCGACGTTTTAGAGTCCCTAGAATACGAAAAATATATTTTTAGAATAAAATGGTGTTGAATTCATATCAAAATGTTACCAGTTCAGTCCTATGTAAACAGATTTTTTGTGAAAAATTGGATAATTAGTTTTTTTAGTAATAATGTTATTAACATTGTTCAGTCATATTGGATTCTTACCAAAATATTACCAGCTCATCCCCATATGACTCCTAATTTTTGATCAACATTTGAAATAAATCGTAAGTAGTCTTTAAGATGTGCCGCGAACTGACAGCTATACAGACAGACCGACAGACGAGCCGACGGAATTAATAAAACATATTTTTGGCATATAGAGACGCTAACTCGTAAAAATATGTAAAACCTGAGAGGGTGTTTTTTCACGATTACGCGCATTTTATTTGGCCGCCATTTTATTCGGTCTTCTTGAATTAGTACCACAAATTATAGATGATCACACAATTTACCACAACTGCACCAGTTTATCTATATAACACAAATTTGATCTTGAATTCATATCAAAAACCAATCCATTTCAATTTTTAAATATTTCATTAGTCCGCCATTTTGTTTCGCCATCTTGGATTCGTACCAAAATTTTACCATTTGATTCCAACATACTATTTTAATGTGGGTGTCACCCCAGATGACCTTTAATTTTTGATCAAAATTTGAACTCAATCGGATTAGTGGTCTTAAAGCTATGTCGCGAACTGACACTCCGACAGATGGACCGACGGAATTAATAAAACATATTTTTAGCATCTAGAGACACTAAAACGCGAAGATATGTAAAACCTGAAATGGTGAATTTTTCACGATTACAAAGATTTTATTTGGCCGCCATTTTGTTCGGCCATCTTCAATTAGTACCACAATTTCACTAGTTGGTCCCTACACCACAATTATTTATTACGCTGCCATTTTGTTCCGCCATCTTGGATTCGTCCAAAATGTGACCAGTTGATTCTAACAATATTTTGTTTTTTGTGCAAAATTTGAGGTAAATTGGATAAGCAGTTTTTTAATAATATATTTTTTTAACATTTCACTAGACCGCCATTTTGTTTGGCCATATTGGATTTATTAAGCTCTCACCATGTCAATCGGGTAAGTAGTATGCCGCGAACAGACAGACAGACCGATGGAATATTATGGCATCTAGGGACCCTGAAACGTGAAGATCTGAAAAAATCTCGTAGGATGATTATTTCACGATTACAATACTTCCTTTTTTGAAGTCGGTACCAATTAAGTTATATCCAGATTGAATTAGATCCGACATATTTGTAATTTGGGTTAAATTTGACTCTAAAATATATTTACATTAATTCGTTAATAAAGCACCCCGATTCGTAAACAGAACTTTAATGAAGAATATACGCCACAAATAAATAAAACTTAAAATTTTACATGAGACGTTCAAACAAGTGTCTTTCGAACTAATCCTAATAATTCGACTGAGTACCGGATCGCACTTCTTCCTTGCAGCCGGTTTGGGATATTGATTTTCTTATAATTCTAAAAATAGATTTGAGGCTTATTTCTAGGTCGTCGATTACGGAAGTAGTGGAGTTATATTTATTTCCATAATTTAAAAGACGTAGTGTAAATATGTTTTTTTATGATAACATTCCACCGGTTTTACATTTTGCACCATTTTTATATTTCTCCACATTTTTATTTTTAATTAATAGGAATTTTCTTTTATTTTATTAAGTCACTTGTACACTACTTTTAAATATATTTATATATTTTTGGTCACAGTTTTTTCAGTGTATCATAATAACTCAATTCGAGACGTTTCCTTCACGTCAGAACTTGAAAAATTATGCTGTCTATAGGCAACTTGAATTACATTTCGGTTAAAAACCGGCTCAACAGGGTTCACGCGCTGCAGAAATACGAAGACATGAGTACGATTTAGCATCTCAAATTTTGCAGTTATGTAGGCAAAGGATCAGTGCAAGGCGGTAAACAGCCATTTTGTAAAAAAAAAATTATATGGGTCGGTATCGTCAAAAAATGATCGAAAATGGACAACTTTGCCACTAATTTTTTCATTCTAAATTCGAATTTTTCATAAAATTTCGCATTTAGCGCGCAACTATACATATTTCCCTATTAAAATCACATTGAAGCTAATGCATATCTTTTATAGTTTTAACACAATATTGCAGCGGCGGAAGGCTTGCAACTGATCCGTAATACTGCGTGCAGTCCACCCTTAAGAAACTTTTTACAAGGTGACGAAAAAGTTTAATGGTAAAACACAAATGAATTTAAAATATCGATTTAAAAGAATACGAACGTGCGTATCTTAGATTAAACTAACCAAACAGTTAAAGCAGAGCCAAAGACGTATCCGTAACCATATTAAATGACAGCTAGGCATGCGCATTACGACTTTACTATACGCTACGAATCACGTAGAACGCAACGGAGCCTACAGAAGTGCTAAACGCATTCGTATCGAACCAAAAATGAATTCGATGTCGACCGAGGGAACCCGAGTATTGTGTGACGGTTGCCATTTGTTTTGGTATTTTTGTTTTATTAGGTGTAATGGAGATTTTAAGACTTGACTTGACTTGAGACATGTGATATGATACTTGAATAAATATAATAAGCGTAAGACAATGTATTTATTTCTATAATCTATCTATAACATTCTTAAAAGAAGTAAGGGTGTATCATAATTAAGATAATTTGTTTTTATTTTATAAAGGCCATCGATTAAAATATTTTTGTATTTTCTTCTGACACATTACAAAACATACACTTTAGAGGGAGAAATCTTTTAGTACAAAAGTAAGTTTTTGTCTAACAAATGAATTTGACATTCCTATTTTCCACTGTCTAAAAACAAATCTCAAAACAATGTCTGTGTTTAAACTTTTTTTATTTACGCATTTAATTAAGATTAAGAAATATTTACAAAAAATGTTTAATAATAGTGTTTATACATTATAAAGTCTAGAACCACAGTTTATAGGGTCAAATAACATTAATAATAAAGCGTTTCAAGTCTTGCTTTTATCTCAATTTTACACTATTGTTGTGACGACACGTAACGTACCATTTATGAGTTAATGTCCTATATACTTACGTCAAAGTTTACAGAATTAAATATAAGTTAGAACGCTCCGGTCGCCCGTCAAAATACACCTCTCGACTCCCCGCCTTTTCGCTAGACTGGCGCCAGTCTAAATTCTTTGCTCTGAATGTACTCAGTGTTCCTGGACATGAATCACGAATCCTAGATTTTAAATTTTAGCATCTACATTCCTTCATCATCATCTTCCTCTTAATTGTATAATGCCTTCATCTAACACAGGTAATAATCTAAATTTGTACCACATTTTTTAACCTCACCAAGTTTTTTTAAATCTTCTATTTCCTCTCCAAAACATGCACTGTGGACATACCTTCAAAAGGTTTTAGTTCGCCAATAATGTTATCAGTTTTATTATTTTCTTGAATTTTAGCTTTTTTAAACCCCCAGTAGACTAGCTGTTGATCGAAGTAATCGCACCCAACTTGAACAAAGTTCAATTTTTGGCAAAGCTTTACCTAGACTGTTTTAGGGATATCGTTGTCAACAAATTTCTTATTAACTTAGAGTTTATTTTCTGGTATATTTATTTGAAAACTTGGCCAATCCAATTTATTAAGCCTCAAAAACTTTGGACCATAAAACCACCTTTCATTGTTATTTTGAGGTAATATTTTTTCACGAGTTACTTCATCTGGTACTTTTTCATCAGTATGCAACCAACTCTACAGGGTGGCAACTATTTAATTGACCACAAACATTCTTTTTGGGCATGTGTGATACATCACTATATTTGGGAGTTTGCAAGCTCTAACAAAGGTACATTTTCTCTAATTTAACTAAGACTGTAACTCCTACCGTTTACAAGATACCATAGTGGTCAATTAATTAGTTGCCACCCTGTATAGAGAAAGCGGAAATATATCTTGGATTTCCGAGATCCAGTGAGCCAGACGGGTTTAAAAGTGGGGCTTCTGAGTGAAGTATCCACGTTCCTGATTTATTGATTCGAAGGTAAGACACTGCGGCATATGCTTCTGAACTTGCGTCACAAAATGTGTTTAGTTCGATTTCTTTAGCTTCGTCGATGTGTCTGACATAACAACGTGGAATTTTTTAACAGTTAATTTTTTCTATCTGGTGGCTCCATTCTTTAAGCAACCCAGCATTTAAAACATCATCACAAGCGCTTTTTGTTTCTCATATTTCTTCTTTAACTGCTAAAGCGTTCAAATGTGAGGTAAACCATTTTAAAGAAACTGAAAAGTTGAAATCATTGGGATTCTACATTAAAAGCAATATTCTTTCTTTTGGTAATATTAAGTCTTTATCAAATTGCGTTTCTATATCTTTCATTCTTCTTAAATTTTCGAGTGTATGTTTCAAGACTTCTTTTGAGTTACTATCCTAATTTCTTATAACAAACCCTTCATTGTCATGTAGAGCTGCTTCCTTAATGTTGTTTACACTCTCTAAATAATCCTCCATATAATAATGTTCCATAATCGCTTGAACAACTCTTGGAAATTCATTTTTAAATTTATGGGCATTTTTGCGCATAACAAATTATGCAAAAGAAGATGGTGAGGATAGAACTCCAAAAATCATAACATCCATTTCATACACATCAGGATATCCTTCTTATTTATAATTTTCCTTTCAAAGAAGCGTTGAGCAGCTCTGTCTGAACTTGATAAAACATTTCTTTGATGTCTGCAGTAAAAGCTAATTCTCTTTGCCGAAATTTAAAAACTATTCCTAACAGAGTTCATTAAATCAGGCCCTTTTATTATCGCAAAATGTGGTAAATGCCAGGTTTTTTTTTGTGTCATTAAATGTTAATTTTTTTTTTAAATAGATTGTAATCGTTTTAAAGCAGTAGGTTCACTAATTGGTAAATTTATTTGGTCGTGTTTTCACAATAAACCACAATTCCCATCTTTTGATGGATATGTTTGTAATAATGTAAACCAATTCTCAAAGTTCTTCATTTTCTCAATATACCTAAGAGAATAATTTGGTATCAATCCGATCTAAATAAGATTTTTGGATGTTTCTATGAATAACCCAGCCAGGGCTGTCAGAGCATTGTTTCCACCCTCAATTACCTGGCAAGCCATAATAACCGATAAGTAATTGTGGTTTTGTAGAGTTCAAAGATGATACAGTTATTAACTTTAAATAAGGCCATTTACTTTGAACTTTATTAATATTTGTAGACTGTGCAGGTAAAGAAACATGTTTTATAGTTCTGACATTATTAATTACATAACTATCTTCTTGTCCCCTAATTTTTAAATATACTTTTCTGGAAACCTCCTCGTGAATCATGGAGATTGCTCACTAGATTTTTAGAGATTCTTCAGGGCCTGTAATGCCTAGCTTCTCAGCTAATTCCGCTTCAGTCATGGTAATTGTCGAGTTGCAATTATTTATTTGTCATTTCTTTTTAGTTTTACAAAATTTAGTTTCATGTGATGAAGCTAAACAAGCAAAACAGCATTTATTGGATCTTTCCCAATCCCAACGATCTTGTACCTCTAGTGTTTGAAAGATTATGCATTTTTCTATTTTATGGTCATCATTTTTGCAAAACTTACATTTAAACATTACTTCTTCATATGATTTCTTCTGAGAGTTCTGTGGTTTCTGGCCTGGAAACATATCTTGCAGCTTCACTTATGTCACGTAACCATACAAGGTATTGTTTTTACAGTCTACCAAATGTTAGATTATAAACTCCGGCGGCCCAAAATTTACTTCTGAAGTGTTAATAATTTTATTTACATCTTTTGTAAGATTTAAAAGAGCGTTAACGGGTTCGCGTTCTTTACGTTGTAGACACTTTTGAAGTCTCATTATATTCTCTGCATCTGTAAAAACCACATAAACACACACGTTTTTTTGAATTGGTATAAAATAAATCCACTCCCCTAGTTCTCCTGAAAATACTGGAAGATTTTTATCTAGAGTTTGCCTAGCTATGAAATGTTTCATTTTAATTTCTTCCCCATATTTTCAAGGTATAAGGTAGCGGTTCCCTAGGTTTGTTATATTGGTATTTAGTTTTATTTATCAGTATCATCCAAACAATAATCTTTTATATCTAAATTTTTATTTAAATTAAACCAATTTTCATCATAACAAGTTTTGTTTGAGTTTGATTCAAGTTCAATAAAACAATCAATTTGACTTTTATTTGAATAGAGTCCAAATCGTCCATGCTTTTTTATCTTCTATCAGCTTCAAAACCTTACTGGATGGGTGGGATAATCTTCGTTGCCCTTAAACTTTTTCTTAGATACCTAGACTCTTTCATAGGACATCATCATTCATGATCTTTAATTGTACCCTCGAAGGAACAATTATGTAAGCTCCACAGGTTTATTTGAGTAATACTGCCTGAGTATAATTAATGAAAAACTCACGTTTTTATTGGACAATTTTATTCTGGACAAACGTCACAATACAATCAACGTGAACAATAAATGGTTAAACAAAGTAAATGATGAAAAAGGTAAAACTAAAGACGTGGTCACAGAGTACTTCTAGCGACTTTTGGGACACAAATCCAATAAATTTCAGAATGCTGGTTTATAAGTAGGCATTAGTATTTTTATCACTGACCCAAAGCTGTAACAGGTCGCATCAAATTTACTGGACGAATGGTGACGAGCTTCCATTAGAACTTTATGAGGTAGGAAAAACTATTGAATATTTTCATAATCGAGGATTTACCATTGTCATGGTAATCAATATATTTTTTTATTTATTAAGCTATTATCACAATATTTTTCAACTTGATAATAATTAAGAAAACCCAGAATCTTGTCGGTGGGGACGGGCACAAACTGTTTAGGTGGTTTTCGAGGCAAATAAAATTAACTTAACGTTATAAAGCACGTATAGTTGAGTTTAAAATTTAAATACCCTTGCCAGGATGTACTTAACTTAATAAATAAAATAGAATTTGGTACCCATATTAACTCGTAATAACTAGATTTCCGACCTCATAAAGTTCTAATGGAAGCTTGTCGCTACACACCCAGTGAACTTTTTGGCTCGCCCTGCAAAATTACAGCTTTGTGTCCCAAACCGAGATTATGACCGAAAGATGTAAAAAGTTACATAAAAATAAAGTTTAGTTGGTTTTGTTGAGATATCGAAAAACCCAGTTAATTATTTTTTGTAAACGTTGACCCAAATCACCAATCAATATAACATAAAATTTTGCAAAAATTGCACTATTTTTTAAAACAATCCTGTACATTAAAAAACCTTTTAGTTTCCAAGATATTTCACTTTAAGCTTGAATGAAAAATGTGTGTGGTGCAGTTAATGTGGCCAGCAGTTTCTGTAATGAACGTCCTGACTAAGCATCTCTAACAAGAGTTTTCGGTAACGCAGATTCATTATAGTCGCTATTTTCAATCCTTCCCAAGGCCAATAGAGGGAAAAGCAAATTAATAACGACCAGAAGACGTTCTAAATCGGCTCGAAAAAAAATATTTCTACAAAAAAGTCAAAAAACAAATTGACCATATATAGTGAACCGTATTTACCTAGCGATAAGCATATCTAGCTGCAAAAAAAAGCCTTTTGAACATAGAATGGAAACCCATAATTTAGGAAACACGGATTAGGCTGGTAGTGGAGTCAGGGATGTAGTACCGTAATTTATAAAATTAGATTCGTTATTTGTTAGCGAGGTGAAACGGAACAGTCGCTATAATGCCTTGTTGTCTAAGAAACTGTTCAAAATCACTGTTATTAATCAGTCAAATGTGCATATTTAACAACATGGGGTCAACTGTAGACATTTTTTAAATAAAGTAATAAGGTCACCTTGATTAAATTCAATTTTACAGTAGAGAAACTTTCATGTTGTTTTACCAAAAACTCCAAATGGTTTTTATAGACCTTGAGCTAATATGATAAAAAAATGACAAATGAATTGTTCACATCAATCTAATCATCACATTTATAAATTTACAACTGTTTCATCTAATCTACTTCATATATCCAAAAAGTGCCCCTACAGGATAGCCTCTTATTAGGTGTATTATACAATATATAAACCTAAATTCCACTATTTAAACTAAAAAATAAATCAAATATATGACAGCACACTGAAGGGTATCACTAGCGAAATATTGTTGATACTTATATTTTTTATGTGCAATTTAGCTCATAATTTTTCTAACATGTCACGTTTTCTCAAAAATGTACCTAATAATTGTGGTTTAGATACTTACTGCCTTCACATGTACTACTGCCACGTCATCTAAAAAAGGGGACAAAGACATTCGATATATCTCTGTTGCAGGTACTCTATATTTAATTTGTAGAGTTCTTTGGTCCAAAATTAGCATGGATCTTGTCGATATCACCAATAGAATAGGAACAAACTAAAAAAATATATTGTGACCATAAAATTTCCGACTCTTAAAAAAGTAATTTCGATAGCTTATTTGCAATAGATATAGCTAAAAAAATCAAGTTTTTGAGGAAACAGAGAAAATTAATAATAATATTTTTATGTATTTGGTTGTTTATGTTTAAGTTAAATTTCCTGTATTCTGTATTCTAGAGACACAGCATTTATGCCCTAATCGAAATTTTGTACAGTATTATATTGTGCTTATATTTTGCATATTTTTGTCCCACTTTTAAGAACTTTTAACTTCTTTTCTGAGCAAGAACCTTCATTCAAAAAACAAATAGTTGGAATCTAGTTTTTATGTGTTATCAAAAATGGTATGTACTCTCCATAGTCATAGTAAATGGGAGACCTAACATCTTGTGCTGTTTCATTCCTAAATCGTGTATGTTTTGATGTAATGATTAAAGTAAATAAATCTGTGCTGCAAGTGTGACAAAGAAAAAAATATCTATCCTCCTTGTCGGATCCCATATATGTCAATGCTGTAAAGTTATAATGACACTTCTTTTCTTCTTTCCGTTCCCATATAATATGTCAATGGTCATGAGCATAATATTTAGTAATAGTAATATTACCTACTAACAATTGTTTAACTGTCAATCAAAATTAAAATCTATTATCACAGCGGGCATATTTAATAACATACGTAATCTATTCTTTTTACACTACGCATAAAAACGTATACCTAAACTCGTTTATTTTTGTTTACTTTGTTCTAAATGCAAACAACGTAATCTCTAAGTATTTTAAAATAATTTATAATAAAAAATGTCAAATATGTATAAAGAGATATGTATACCTGTTTTCTGCATCTACATACATCGGTTTTGCCTCGGAATTTATGAATATGTAACTTAGGGAAAAAGTGCAAATATGTAATTTGGCTTTCTAAAGAACGATAAAATAATAATTACAAATCAAATTAACCCTTAAAGTAATTAGCCTTACTTAGAAATTAATAAAATATTAGGAAGAATCTCCTATCGCGTACGTCAATTAATATAAAAATAAAAATAGCGAATATATTTCGTATAATTAAATATATTAGTACTGTGAGTTTAGGGATTTAATCTGATCTTCATTTTTTGGAAGCACAATATGTTTTTCCGCGAAGGTTTTGAGAAAACTCTCTTAGATAGTACGGACGTGCAACGAATACACATATTCTACACAAGGGATTTTTTATAGATGCCGGTCTTATTGTTTTACGGTTCGTAAACTTACACCTTTCCACTACAAAACAAAACTGAAATAAAACATTCAATGAGAGGGAGATGTGATGTTCATATTCGATACGAGAACGGACCAACAAAGCGCCAACGCGTCATCTAGATTACAAATTCACGATAAGCAGCAGGTAGCAAGAATGTTGTATGTAGCCTGCCTGTACAAGGATCTGTGGATCTATGATGCAGAAAATATGAAATAGCTCATGTTAAATAACGAGTAAGTGGTGGGAAAAGCAAGGAGTGGCGGCCCAATTACAGTGATGAAAATCCCCGCTCTTTGTCGCACTCCGTCACCGTAACTGCTCTGATTTACGGTAGGTATAGAGTAAACTGCACAACTCCCAAGTCCTATTCTCCTAATATTTGTATTTTCAAACATGAAGTATTTACCTATTACCCGCCTATCCCACCTTGATCAAATTTGTTTTATAACTGATTTTTTTGTAATCGAATAGATTTTAAAAAATTTAAATCAAAATTTGATTTAACTTTAGGCCTTGTCTATTTGCACTATAGTATTTAACCTTATTTATCTATTAGTTACAAAGTAATCAACATTTAATTTTTATGACAAAATTCTGGCCCTAAAATTTAAATTACAAAATTAAAAGTGATAATTAAACATGTATCTTATCTATAGCGAGTAAATATACAAAATTAAACAGTTATTTCAAATAAGGATTATCAGTTATTTTTCATTTGAAATGTCCCATTACGAGTTAGAACATTTAGGCTCAACGGAACTGAAACGAATCACTTAGATACGAGAAACACAGCATGACCACCATGCCGCTCGTTGGTGTTTTGCGAATTGCCTTGGTTGTATAATCCCGCACCTATCTTGTGTAAAATTGTAAGCACGGATAAAACAGATGTAACCGTCAAAAAGCTAAAAAACCATATGAAAAGAAATATCGTTCATTACAAATAAGCCATCGATATATGGTCATATTTTTGCACTCTAGTCATAAATTAATATCAATATATATCAGAATTAGACATATTCTAATGATTGTCTACATATTCAAATATGGTCCTGAGTAGGGATGGGCATTTTATCCATATATCGATAGGTCAGCGTCATATAGAATAACAATGATAAATAAAAAATATCGATATATCGATAGTTATCGATAGGTGAACAATAATATCGATAGGTATCCGATGATATCGATAGATAGCCGAGAACATCGACAGTTACGTATAAATAGCATAACATATTTACAAGCAAATTATGCACCATATGGAAAATAATGGCCTTTTTCCCGCTCTTCAATAATTTTGTCCCAAACATATTGAAAAGTGGATAACTATTGACATATCGATAAGTAAAATATATCGATAGGTGATAATATATATTGCTTATCGATAGGTAAAATATAATATCGTCCATCCCTAGTCCTGAGACCCATGCTTACTTTTCCACTAGACCTAGCAATCTTATTAATAATATCAGCGAACACTACATATTGGTCGTTATTTTCTAAACTCATCTTCTTCCATTGCACGTTCTGTCTTAGTCGTACATAGTCACCCAGAAAGGGATGTGATACACTAAAACAACACAAAACACTACTGGGACTCAAAAGTCTAAGCAATACAGTTTGACTTGAAAATATATGGAATATGAAAGTAAATTCATTACATTTTTTGGCATTACAATTTGCAAGAAATTATTGTTTTACGTAAAAAGCAACAAATGTTACCTCCTGGGATATGAGCACTTTCTATCTTTAAAAATAAAACTGGCAGTAACTTTCTCACGCATTCGATTTCTTGCAGTCTGATCAAATGTTAACCTAAAATACAAAAAATATGATTATTTTCTTATTTGTAAAAAAGAAATATCATTTAACTGTAACTTATTTTTGTTAACGCACAAGCTATACGATCGTCGGCGTTGCTAATTACCAAAGAAAAGACCTATTTTACATTTTTTCAAGACAGGAGGTTTTTACTCATCGTAAGGCCCGTGATCATTACTATAAAACTATATATCAAAGCGAACTAAAAATAAACATTTTTAAAAGATAACTAGTCAGGTACAAATAATATAGGAAGAGGCAATGAACATACATCTTTATTTCGATCAGAATTTGTTTCTCTTGCCATTATTTTCTTCCCCTTTGCACTCAATAAAGTAATTACATTATTTTTCATTTTTTTTTTCATAATAAACAACAGGACAACTTGGCGTTATTTGGAATGGGAAAAATGTAATTAATTTAATTTTTACGTCCGGGCGTCCCTCGTAAAAGGTAAGTATTGTAATCCTGAAATCACATTCCGAGATTTTTGCAGATCTTTGCGTTTTCGAGTATCTGGATCCCGAAAAATATGTCGTCCCATTTTTGTCAGTCTCCCATTTCCGTCATGTCGTTGGGTCTGTCTGTCTGTATGCGACATAGCTTAAAAACTATTTATCCGATTGACTTTTTGAAATTTTGATAAAAAATCAGTGATCATAAGGGAAATGAAATGGTTACATTTTGATAAAAATCCAATATGGCAGAACAAAATGGCGGCGTCACAAAATGTAAAAAAAATCATTAAAAACTACTTATCAAATAAACTTCAAGATTTGCGCCAAAATAAAGTGTGATATAGGGGTAAACTAGTAAAATTTTTCTATATATCCATTATGGCGGAACAAACTGTCGGCCTAATGAAATGTTTAAAAACCCAGTACCAAAAAAACTACTTATCCAATTAACTTCAAATTTTCAAGTGTGAAGAGGGAGATAATGGTAAATTTTTAGTACAAATCCTATATTACAAAACAAAATGGCGGCCGAATAAAATGTTTAAATATTCGGTAAAATTCCATTTCCTGGAGTAAAACTTTTTTTGTGTAGGAAAATAATAAAGGGCATAATTTATTTTTTGTAAACTAAGTAAATAATATTATGAAAAATAACGAATAATAATTATAAATTAATTAAAAGCTTAATACAGTTTATAGAATTTGAATGAAGTTATTACCAAATAATTATATGAATATATAGAGTTTATTGTAAGTAGCGAAATTCTGAGGGAAGGGGAATTTACCGATTTTCAAAACAGGTTTTTGATCACGTCACCAATTTGTAAAAAATTATCTCTGAAATCTGGCTGCATTGGTGGATATTGTTTTGTTTGTGGTTTATCTGGCAGCGGACCGATCGTCGAAACGTATTCCTAACTTTCAACAAATACCACAGAATTTGCAACTGTAATTTTAAAAGAAAATTACTTGCCAAATGATATAACACAATAAGAATAACTGGACTATATCTATAGACAGATCTTCGACAAAAATTTGTTGATGCTCATCGGCAAGTCGTCCGACAAGTGAATTGGAAAAATCTTTACAAACAAATCTGTTGTTTTCAAAACAATTTCCAATTTTAAAACTCAGTAAGTGTTAAGAGTCCTTTAAAAAATCGGGCCTGCCCCGGAAAACAATAAAGAAGATGGAGATGTTAATTAAGAAAATTGCCCAGGATAATCTTCACAAATCTGCAATTACATTTTAAATGAATTATATACAAAGCTAAGAGAAGTAGGATTATTTAGTAGAAGAGTTACCAAGAAACCATTCATATCCAAGAAAAATCAAGTTCGACTTGCTTTCGCCAACAAATATTTTCACTGGTCAGACAACGATTGGAAAAAGTAATTTCTTGCACAAAAGCAAATTTAATATTATTATATTATTTAATATTTTGGGTTTTACGGAATAGTTTGGATTCATCATGGAGAGGGCAAAAGGTTCGATCTCAAATACTACTAAAGCATGGTGGTGGTTCTTGTATGGTATGAGGATGCTTTTCCGGTTATGGATTGAAACAGCTGTATTTCTTAGACGGAATAATGAACCGATTCATATCTACTTTTAGATCTTAAGGAACATCATGCTTCCATTCGCAGAATTAACACGGATATTTCAGCAGGGCAATGATCCGAAACATAAGTCCAGAGTTCTCAGAGAAAAAATTAAAGTTATGGACTTTCCGGCATAACGTCCAGATCTTAATCGGATTGAAAAATTATGGGAAGAATTGGACCTCTTGTCAGACAAAATGCAGTAATTAGTAAGACGGATTTAGTAAGGTTGCTGTAGGAATCTTGGAATTTCATTAAACCAGATACTATCTTAAAATTACCGGAATCTACGCCCAAACGATGTCAAGAAGTTATAGCTAACAACGAATATTTCACTCACTATTAATTTAATATGTTAACGATATAATTTTTTTCATTGTATACAAATTATTTTTTTGTTTCTCTACTTTTGTCCACCTAACTTTTGAAAAATTAAAATAAATTCTTTAGTTATTCTTTAGTATTTTGTACAACTTTATAGATACATCTGTACCCTGCATACTAAATTTCCCAGTTTGGTAGACTCTTGTTTTCAAAAAAAAGATTGGAGACAAAAAATATATTCAGTCTAGTAAGTGTAATGCATTAGGTGATGTATGCTACCGTGCATATATTGCAAGAATTTAAGATGGCGTTACACAAAAACATGTTACTTTAAGGAGACATATCGCTAATCTTAGATGTGCTAGGTTATCCTACTGAAATAATTTACAGGAACATTAAAGGTGACCATGGTGAAAGTATTGTCAATAGTCAGCACTTTAGCTCTGTCTATTTAACGTATATTTTAACCATACCGCATTTTCAAATTGATAGTCTAATAACTTTAGAATCCTTATATATAAACAGTCATCAGTCCTGTGATCGTGTACCTTCTGCGGTACTAAAAAATCGTATTTGTACTCTATGTAAGCCCTTATGTTATTTTTGTTTCTTGTCTATAGTCAGGAATATCTGTCTTTTTGAAAACTAGTTTTATCACACCTATCTTTAAGGCAGCAGGTAAAACAGAGGATATTGAGAATTATAGGGGTGTCTGCACTCAATCCGTCATTCCAAAATTATTTCATAAGTACCGTTGAATTATCATGGCAATTTAAATATATATTTTTGAGTCAACATAACGGCTTTTGCGCAAAAAGATCCGTTGAAACTAAGCTGTGTCCGTTGAATGCCTTTGAGAAAAGACAACAATATCAAGTATATACACTATGGTCGAAGAAGTGTGCAGCATATGGGAAACTTTTTTATTGATTTCTCAAAAAAAGTTATCCTTGATAAAAGTTAGTGCATCAAAAAAAATTGTATAAGCAGTAGTTAGTTTTAGTAAAAGTCAAAAGGAATCCAAGGTAAGAATAAATACCCTTCATTTTAAAAATATGACAAACTTTATTAAGAAAATTTGTTTAGAATCGAAACCTGTGTTCAGATCTTTTTATTTCACTTTTTCCCAATAAATGAAAACATGCATTAAATTTAAAAAAGATCAAGTAAACTGTGACTACATTTTCAGAAAGTAGATTAAATTATTGGAACTTATTTAGACTTATTATTTTTAATAACAAATATATTTGTCTGTTGCAAGGGCATTTTATTAACCTTCAGAATTTTGAATGTAATTTTTATAGAAAGTTAAATGTTTATCAATTTAGCATGTACACAGAAAAACTTGAAACTCAGTCCAAAATGTTAGTATTTTAAATGTTTTTATTTCAATGTTTAAAATAGTTCTAATAACGTACTTTATGAACTTATTCCTTTTATCTCGTTTTGATGGTAGTAGGTTGAGAAAAATAGGAGGCTATCATTTCATATCCGAACCAAAGCTTTGACTCTAAACAATTTTTCTCAATAACATTTTGCTATATTTTTAAAATCAAGGCTACTTTGCTCTTGATCAGTTTTTACATTTTCTTTGCCTACCCTGTATGCATTTCAACTTTTCCTAAAACTAAGTATTGCTAATACAGTATTTTCTAATGCACTAACTTTTATAAAGAATAAAATTTTCTGAGAAATCAGAAATAAAAAGGTTTAGCATATGTTGCATACTTCTTGAACCACACTGTATACTGATTGTTCAAAGGCATTTGATAGGGTAAATCACACACTCTTGCTAAGTAAACTTAGCTTATTAGGCTCTTGTGACCGTGTACTTTGTGAATAAATAGTTATTTAAAAGGGAAAGCACAGTGTGTCAGAATAAATAACTTTGAAATGTTGGTACCATCAGAAGGCGTTCCACGAGGTTCACACTGTAGGCCACTTCTTCTTTAATTTATTCATGAGAGTATTTAATATTTGAATAGTTTCGTAGTTGGTGTGCGAGGAATGGCTTGATTGGAGATTGAAGACTCTGAAAGCTAGAAGGGTGCAATCTGATATGCTATTTTTTGTATAAACTTATGAATGGTCTGTGGATTTCAGTGTTCTGCTTCAGGAAATATCACCTAACACTGAATAATAAGAATAACAAGAAATGCATGTCAGATTTCACTTTTTTAATTATGGTCAAAATAGCCCTCTAACTAGAATGTGTAAAATAAATCTAACATAGATTTATGTTAGATTTTATGTTTGATAATTATGATGTTTATAAATTACAATAATTTTAGAAAAGTTTTTCGAACTTATGTTGTCACCTCATAGAGCATTTTCAGAATAATGTGATTTTATGTCTTGTCTGGGAAGTGTATTTGATATTGTTGCATTTGCTAATCTTTAATTTATGGTAATCAATTACATTATAGCTTTGTAATATACTGTGTAATCATTTATCTTTATGATTGTTATGGAATATGTTAAATACTTCTATTATGTTTATTAATCAGCTTTGTGAATATTTGTAAAATGGAATTTCCCAAAATAAAGTAAAATATATTGGTTTATAATTAAGCTAGAATTTACTTTAAATAACAAAATATTCGATTTAAATATACCTATATTTATGACAGCGCCATCTATGGTGGATTTTTTTCAATAAATTGCTGGTTTCAATGACTTGGGGTATACACGAAGGCCATTCCCGGCATAGTGGTGAGTCAGCGTCAGCTGGCAGTCTCTTATTTAACGTAAAAAGATATTGTCTTCTCTGAAAGAAATAAAATTTTGTTTGTTAAAAATTAAAACGAGTCAATATATATATATATATATATATATATATATATATATATATATATATATATATATATATATATATATATATATATATATATATATATATATATATATATATATATATATATATATATATATATATATATATATATATATATATATATATATATATATATATATATATATTATATATATATTATATATATATATATATATATATATACTATATATATATTATGCCGAAGTCGATATATATATATATATATATATATATTCTATTATATATATATATATATATATATATATATATATATATATATATATATATATATATATTATATTTATTCAATATATATATATATATATATATAGATATATATATATAGGCCTTATATATATATATATATTATATATATATATATATATGAAATATTAAATAAAGTATATATACATATATATATATATGGCTATATATAAACATATATATATATATATATTATACATATATATATATATATACAACAATAAAAGAAGCGAAAAAATACAAACTAATGACAATAAAACCTACGTTGCAATGCCATACACAAATGGATTATCAGAAAAACTTAAGTATATTTTAGCAAAGCAAGACATCATTGTTTGCCATAAATCCCACAATCGTTTATCCCATCTTTTTACTCCTTTAAAAAGCAAAGTACCCAATAAAAAAAGGTCCAACATCGTTTACTCAATACCCTGCCTAAACTGCCCAAAAAAATATATAGGAATGACCACCCAGTACTTAGATAGCAGACTGAATGGGCATAAATACACTAAAAATGCTTCAACCGCTCTACACAAACATGAAAAGAATGAAAGACATGAATTTAACTTTTCTGATACGAAAATCTTAACGCAAGAACCCAATTACCGCAAGCTACAAATAAAAGAAATGATACACATCAAAAAAGAAAAATTTTCTGTTAACGACAAACAAGATATATATATATATATATATATATATATATATATATATAACTATAAAAGTAAAAATATCACACTGTATTCATTCTCGTCTGCCTATGTATATATATTTTAACACTTTTTCTATACCATAAAACAACAAGTAAAACCAATAAATTAAAAAAACTTCTTAACTGAGTTATTCATACAATAACATCCAGATGAATGAAGCCTACCTAAAATCGATCGAGGTATGTAACCAAAGTGAATTTCTGTTTTATTTATTTTTGTATATATATATATATATTATATATATATATATATATATATATATATATATATATATATATATATATATATATATATATATATATATATATATATATATATATATATAATATATATATATATATTTATAATTATATATTAATATATATATATATATATTTTATATATATATAATCTTGTACATATTTATAAATATATGTATATATATATATATATATAGAGAACATAGTTGGAATAGGCATTATATATTTTTATATAAACCTATATATAGATATATTATAAAATATATATAATATGATATATATATATAAATATATATATATATATATATATATATATATACATATATATATATATAATATATATGTATATATACATATATATATATATATATATATATATATATATATATATATATATATATATATATATATATATATATATATATATATATATATATATATATATATATATATATATATATATATATATATATATATATATATATATATATATATAGTATATTTATATTATTATACCAATATAACAATAAAATATCCTTGTTTGGAACATGTTCTGCATCACAGCAGACACAATGATCCATTTTAGTCAAACGACGATCGCGATTTCGCTCTTATTAGAGCTCATCAGGCCGCCATAGACTAGCCAGCCCCGTGTAGGGCAAGGGCACAAAATTGAATCACAAAAACAACTACTCCGCTGGCTAATACCACGACCGGCATTGAATTACATTGTGACTCCTGGCTTTCGTTGGGAGTATTAAATGATAGTATGTTTTCATTCCACTTACACCAACGTCATAACAAGAAAATGATCCTAGTTTTGAACATGTTCTGCATCACAGCAGACACAATGATCCATTTTAGTCAAACGACGATCGCGATTTCGCTCTTATTAGAGCTCATCAGGCCGCCATAGACTAGCCAGCCCCGTGTAGGGCAAAGGCACAATATATATATATATATATATATATATATATATATATATATATATATATATATGTTATTAAACGAAATGTTTCTAGAACCTCAACATGTATAGTATTGGGAATATTTTTATTAATTGTAAAATAATAAATAGGTAATAATAATAATAAGCACACATACGTTTTTCCGTAATTTTTTAACGAGAAGCGATTTTATGAAGGTCATATAGCAAAATATTCAAATGAAACGGAAATTTTATTTAGAAATGTAAGTTTTACTGTACAATTAAAACATTTAAGTAAAATTGTTAAAGCCGTTTTTCAACTATTTGAATTTTTCTTTTCAAGTAAGCACTTAATTTTAGGTTACGTGAAAAATGAAAAAAAATCGTTAGAAAATGTTTAGAAAAATGCAAAATTTGAACAACATCACATCTATACACTGCACATCAACAGACACCTTGATTTCCGACTTTTCACCACACAATTCTTTTGAGAGAGTTAAAAAAAATTAATCTTAAGGAAGAACTGCACGCAAAAATTGAAAAACCACCAACAAGTTCTAGTCAAGTTCAAAGTAAGATGAGAAGGTACCTACGTATTAGAGAAAACCTCCTGCACGTCCGACCTCAAAAAAATGTGTTATGTATAGGCAATTTAAAATACATTTCGGTTAAAAATGGGTTCAAAAGGGTTCACGCGCTGCAGAAATATAAAGACATGAGTACGATTTACCATTTCAAATTTTGCAGTTACGTAGACAAAGGATCAATGCAAGGCAGTAAAGAGCCATTTTGTGGAAAAAAAATTATATGCGACGGCATTTGCGTCAAAAAGTGGTCAAAAAATGGTCGAAAATGGACAAATCTACTTCTATTTTATAATTCTAGATTTGATTTTTTCATAAAAATTCGGCTTTAGCGCCCAACTATATATATATAAAATCACATTGAATTACATATCTCTTATAGTTTTAACATAATATTGCAGCGGCGGAAGGCTTGCAAATGATCCATAATACTGCGTGCAGTTCCCCCTTAACCAAAAAGAAGTTATTATAAGTGAAATATTTGAACTTAATAGGTTTTATTTACAGGTGACATCTTATCACTTTAGTTAGAGTAATAATTTACTATATAGAATTATGCCAGGTGGATATGGGTACGATGGGTTTGTTTATATATCATAAAAAAAAATCTACACCATCACATAAACCGAAGCATAATTTAGTTAGCCAAGGGTATCTTCCTGTCACTAGTATAGAGCCCTAGTCTTGATACTGTTAGTATATGGAAGTAGATGCTATATTTAGTTTGCACTGTCAGATTTAACTTGACGACGGGATATCCTTTTCATGGAGACTAAAGAGTACTATATCTAAATTCAGGATATTCGTAAATATCAGAAATTGTGGGAATACCTTCAAGTGATAGAATGAAAACATCTACTTACTTTCCATTGAATATAGTGTCTCTGTATTACTCTTGCAGCCCATTCAACTTGCTTTCTATGTTTTAGTATTCTATATTCTTCTCGCGCCTAGAATATATTAATATCATTAAAATTATAAAAAAAAATCATCAAGGTCATTGTTAAAAAATACCAATGCGATTACTTTCAAGCGGTACTATATTATATATACTAAAACTTTGCTGTTTTAAGTAGAGTTCTAGCAATGATGAGCACCAGAATGTATGCATTTATCATGGTTGAGGGCAAAGTAAAATATTCCAAAGGTTGCACAAGCATAGCCACGCAATTAAAAACAATTTCTCTAATTTACAACATTTTTTGGCAATAAAAAAGGGTTGAAATAAATGTATCTTTTTTCTTGGTTCAACACCTTTATTTGGTATTATTCTTTGTGAGATTATGCAACTCAATGATTTAGGGAAGACGGGGGTAACTCAACTTGTTAGAGAGAGGGGGGCAATTGACTAGTAAACAATGACTTTTAGATAAATGATATCTGTCTGATGAGCATAATATTCTGCTTCATAATGTCTATAATCTTTCTAATATTTATCAAATAAACGTTTTTTTATAGAAATCAAGAATATCTGCTCTGCGTATTGAAACGTTTTCAAGCTGCCCCAAAATATTATTGCAAATGATATGGAAATGACCAAAGTATAAAATTTCTAAGATTTTCATATTTGGGTAGTATTTAAGTATTGGTCAACTTTAATTTACTGAATTTTTACATTATATATATTATTCTCTTTGAGCTACATTTCAGTTAAGCTATTTATAACCACATTTTCACCATTAGAGATATATCACTGACCCTCCCTATCCACCAAAAAGGTTTAAGCATACCCTGCAAACTCATATGACACATCCCGTAACTCGTTCTCCGCAGACTACGTTCGTTAGAGGCAGCACATTGACTATGTTGCCATAGAAACGAGGAATACGACCAATAACACACTTGTCATCATTCTGATATTTGTGAATTTGGGTTATTCAAAGAAGTTGATTCAAGAATATGTTTTATATTTGTCTTTTTCTTTTTAGATTATCGGTGATCGATCAATATTACAATAGTGTATTCCAGCTTGATTCAGCCAGCGTATTTGTATGTTTCTACTATTGCAATACTAAGTAAGTGAATTTATTTAAGAACGTTTATGTCAAAACAAAAACTAAAACCTGTGTGTAAAATTCGAAAATTTATCTTATAATTAAAAATCCATATGCCAATAATATTTTTAGTTTTGCTTTGTCGAAATTGAAATAAATACCACTTTCCTAATACAATTTCGCTCAAATATATTTCATGCTTTACTTTAATAAATAAGTTGCCCTCTGTAGTAAAACCAAAATACATCTCGAATACTAAGGCTAACAAGTCAAACAGAATTGTTGCAGCAGTATGTACTTTCCTAAATAAATATTTTTTGTTCCAGGGTTGCATACATATTTTATAACATTACAATGTATCGGCCTTGCTAAGTCTTAAAAAAAACTTACATACGAGCATGAATTTGGAACAACTTGTTTTCCAGTTTTAGTTTGCCTATGTCACTGTTAATTTGTAATTGTGACATTTAGAATTTATTTGTTCAATTGTTGCCAATGTCATTTAAAACTTGGAACTGCCATTATAGACCTGGGAGGCTTTATTCGAAAAATTGCGTCGTCGCAATTTCAAAATTTGCACGAACGACTTATTTGAATATCACAGGAGTAATTTTAAATCTCGTAGACGCAATTTATAATTGTTTTTTTTGGCACACAAAATTCAATAGAGTTATCAAAAATGTATTTCTCTTAGTAGGAAATTATTTCTGTTTCATGTCTAGCATATATGGAATGTATACCGGGTAACCACGAAATTACTAACAAAGCTGTAATTTTTTTTTAAGAAAAGTACTATTTACATGAAATTTTACAGTGATATATGGAACACCCTGATTTTCGAGAAAATGGCAAATGAAACTTTAAAAATTTCAATGAATAATTCCGTTTTTTGGAAAAACAAATGAAGATAGTTCCAATTTAATACTGTAAATAGTGTTTGTTATGTAACTCATTGCATCTAATGTGACAATTAGGATACTTCCGGTTGATCCGGAAACGTAGTGAAAAATCACTTTCAAACGATATTTTCTCCTTTTATTTTAATGGGACGACCTATAAACTTACTCAATATCTAAATCTACAAACAATTTTAAATACTTTTGTGTATCATACCTTTAGTACTTTCGAGATATTTTCAATTGAACTGCGCAATTACCTTTTTAACGCTTAGGCTGATAAATGACAAATATTAAATTTCTGATCTAAGGCGGCTTTGAAACAATACACAAGTATATGGCCATCGTTCTTATAATATGCAGATGGTTCGCTTTGAGAGTTAAATGGTAATTATAAGTACTACGTTTTTCGAGATTTTCTTCTAAATTTTAATTATTGAAAATGTATTTTACTCGTGAAGAACAAATTGATATGATAATCATATACGGAGAAACTAGAAAAAATCGGAAGGAATCCGCCAGGCGAGAATTACATTAGTTACCAAAGAGGCTGAAATTAATACACTGGCTTTTATAGCAATCGATCCTACTATATCAGTACGACAAATAAGCAGTGAAATTGGAATTGGCCGCGAAAGTGCACGAAAAATTTTACGTAAGCATGGCTTAAAATCAAATCAAAATTCAAATACTAAATCCATCACCACTTATATGAAGCGGATTATCAGAGAAGACTGGAATTTTGCAACTGGTATTTTGATATGCAACAAAGACAGCCCAATTTCCGGACCGTAATTTTTTTTCAGATGATTCCCGATTTACCAATATGGGAATGTCTAACCGCAATAACACTAGGTACTGGGCTACCGAAAATCCGTACTTGGTAAGAGAAGGGGCATTCCAAGAAAGATTTGGTGTTAACGTCTGCTTTGTGAAAAATAGGTCCCTTTTTTTTGATGAGCCACTGGATGCAGAACATTATTGCAATTCCTCCAAAATACAATAGACGATTTTATGGACAATTTACCCATTGTTTATTACAATCAAGTATAGTTTCAACAAGATGGCCAATTCCAATTCCAGAGTAGTGACTAACTACCTAAGAGAAAAATTCGGCGACAATTGGATAGGTACAAATAGGACAGTCAGATGGCCGGCGACATCGCCTAACCTCACCCCGTTAGATTTTTCATACTTTAAACAAAAGGTCTACAAAACACATTTAAAAAATCGTGCGGACCTAATTAATCGAATTATAAGCGCGATAGAAAAAATAACTCCAAGGCAGATGAAAACCTTTTACAAGAGTTTTATAGCAGAATTCGTATGTGCCATGAAGTTAATGGGCAACGTTTTGAAGACCTTGTCTATGGATGACTTTTTTTCTTGGTTTTTTATTACTCATGTTACTTTAGTTTTATTTCGTGTTTTTCCTTGAGTTAAGAGGATTTTTTATGTTTGAATATTATTTAAATTAGTGTTTTGTGACGTAATGACAGTTGGAGCTACTCAGTAGTGTCCCTAATGAATTCCTATTTAAGTAGATTGGCAATATTTCTTATAGTATTTAATAAACAATGATTAGTTATACAGCGTGTGAAAACATCAAAAAACAGTCATTTTGAAATAACTTTTTATAGGTAAGTTTATTTATATTTATAAGGTTAACTAATTTTTCGTTTTAACTCAATTTACATTGCTCCAAGTACAAAACTTGCTTTGCCTTACAGATAACATATCACAGGCATTTTATTCCTTTTTTATATGTTAAGAACTCAATTTAGTATCATGTGAAATTCAAAAACCCAGTCCTTCCTTAGTACCTATATTTGATGACCGCAAAACGTTAAATACACCATTTGTAAAAACAGTTTTGAGCAGTACGTTTGCAAATTCTAATAACTTGTTTTTTTTATTCCTACATTGAACAAAACAATAATTCTGAACTAAAGTACCTACTTTAAAAATTAGAAGGTGAATAAAAGAATGGCAGCTGTGGTGTTTCTTTATTTCACATCCACCTTGGATCAGAAATTTAATATTCGTCATTTATCAGTCTAAGCGTTAAAAAGGTAATTGCACAGTGCAATTGGAAATATCTCGAAAAGTATTTGATATAGGTATAGGGTATTATACACAAAAGTATTTAAAATTGTTTGAAGATTTAGATGTTGAGTAGGTTTATAGGTCGTCCCATTAAAATAAAACGAAAAAATATCGTTTGAAAGTAATTTTTCACTACATTTCCGGGTAAACCTGAAGTATCCTAATTGTCACATTAGATGCAATGAGTTGCATAACAAACACTATTTACAGTATTAAATTGGAACTATCGTCATTTGTTTTTCCAAAAAACGGAATTATTCATTGAAATATTTAAAATTTCATTCGCCATGTTCTCGAAAACTATCAGGAATTGACATAGGGAAAGATACATGTTTTATGTTTAGAATTCAAAAATAAATCAATATACAGGGTGTTTCATTTAAAATGTTAAAGTTGCTAGCATTTCCGGTTAAACCAGAAATGTAAATCGATTGTTTATACAGCGAAAATCTTATTCATAAGTAACCATATATATTACTGTAAAATTTCATGTTAATAGTACTTATCTGAAAAAAGTTACAGCCTGGTCACCCGGTATGTCAAAATAACACGTGAAAAATTATCGGAGAAAAAATTTTGACGGCAATATTCCAAACTACACTTTTTACTATTTTTACCACAGCTCAGCAAAATCCCGCGCCGCGGCCGACTCTGTCGCAAACGTTTCGTTTTAGAGATACGACATTTCTGGATATTTTTGAATCAAATTTGGTATACACTGTATACTATGACTAAAGCCAATAAAGCAACTAAAATACGTTTTACAAAAAATCTACATGCTGTTTTCCGGTTGTGACCCATTTATCCCTCCCGAAATTCATTCATTCAAATTCAGTACTTTTTGAGGTAACTCCGTTAAAAAAAATAAAAACGTAGACGCTCGTGAACCTCGTAGTATTGCAAGAAAAATAACATTTACATTTAAGATCATTGGGATAAAGTTAAAGAGATAAGCTTTTCTAGCTAGATCACAAAAGTTATCGGATTATCATACCACATGATATAAACACCACAGATGTCTGCGTCCTTGAAATGGTATTCCATATTTCAATTCCTATAATTTCCAAAAAGAAAGTATAACTGATCAATGTTTAAGGTAGAACGGAAAACAGCTTACCCTCCAACTACGCCACGATGATGCGATAATTATCTGGCTTCGTTTTAATTTTTGATATTTCTTCTTTTGGCAATATCCTCGCCATGTTTTTTGAATTAACAACGCTAAATCATGTAACCTATTCCTTCTGAAATCTTCTAATTCAAAAACAGTTCGCGGACTCCTAATAAATAACTTTGATCTACCTGAAAGAAAATATGAGAAAATGGTCTAATAAAATAATCTTGGTAAATTCTTAAAAAATATCAGCAGAAATAAACTATCCCGTCTGAAAATTTTATAAAATGTATTTTTTTGTTTTTACTTTATTTTTTGGTAAATAAAAGTATTATATTAACCATACATTTTTCACTTAATTTCGGGTCATACGAAAGATAATTTTACTCTATTAATACTGACAGATAAAAAAAACTATTTATGTTTGAAATCTATTTTTATTGTGTTAATATAAATATCGCAGTTTTCTTTTCTTTCAGCAACTTAATCATCCTACCTAATCGTTACGTACCAAATGTAAATTCTGCACTAGGAATCGGCAATCCTCTTAAAAGTACTGAAACGCCTTCGATGGGTGAGCCACGCCATTTAGGCCAAGTGTGATTGCAGATCATCTTATAACGACATAAAAAATTAATAAACGGCATTTTCTGGCAGAATCCTGTTCTCCAAATCTGAACTGTTGAGAGCAGGCACATATATCTGATCTACAAGAAATATTGTAATGTCTAATTATCTAAACATAAAAAATTTTGAAAAAACAATAAAGTAAATTTAAATTCTCGATTCTGTTGCTGCACATAAATCATATGATATCTGCAGATATAGACCACCGAAAAACAGCACGCACTAGTCTATAGTCTGTTTCAGAAATGTATAGAGTAATAAAACGGCGAATTCCGTCCAGTTTGGCTGAATTTCGGGGTCGTCCATAGGCATAGATAAACTTTGTTTATAGAAATAATAATAAAGATTCTTTTAAATCTTTGTCCTTTTGCCCTGCCCTTTTGCATACCTAATGAGGTTTTATTACTCTATAAATTACATTTATTACTCAATGCAGACATAATAGGCTAATACTTAATCGAGGCAGGTAATAAAACACAAATTATAAATACTTCTTAAGTATTAACACTATTATAAGAATATTAAGGGGGAACTGCACGCAATATTATGGATCATTTGCAATCCTTCCGCCGCTGCAATATTATGTTAAAACTATAAGAGATATGTATTAGCTTCAATGTGATTTCAATAGGGAAATATGTATAGTTGGGCGCTAAATGCGATTTTTTATGAAAAATATCTAATCTAGAATTATAAAATAGAAGTAGGCTTGTCCATTTTCGACCACTTTTTGACGCAAATGCCGTCGCATATAATTTTTTTTTCCACAAAATGGCTCTTTACCGCCTTGCATTGATCCTTTGTCTACGTAACTGTAAAATTGGAAATGGTAAATCGTACTCATGTCTTTGTATTTCTGCAGCGCGTGAACCCTTTTGAACCCATTTTTAAACGAAATGTAATTTAAATTGCCTATACATAACATATTTTTTTGAGGTTGGACGTGCAGGAAGTTTTTTCTAATACGTAGGTACCTTTTCATCTTACTTTGAACTTGACTAGACGTTGTCGCTAGTTTTTCACTTTTTGCGTGCAGTTCTCCCTTAATATAATGGTGACATTCACTCCAACACGATTACCCTAGTTTACTGTACAAAAAATTATTGAAGGATGTTCCCGAATGTCTGGAATTGAAAAGTCCACCGTTTTCAAATTATTGCGGGAGAGAAAGGTAGCTGGTCAAGTGAAAGCTCCTAAGAAATTTCCAGGAAGTCCAGCAAAAGTCCTTGATGAAGACACCAAATGTGCAATTCGAAGAAAAGTTCACTCTTTTTATTTTAAAAAATAAATACTCACTCTAAATAAAATGTTCATGGATCTTGGCCAATATAACTTTTGATAACTAGAAAACTCTTATAGACAACTTTAAAAAATATGGATTTTGCGTGGGAAAAGCATAACTGAAAAGCATAACCGAAAAGCACTTCTACTAGAAAGCGATGAAATTGTTTGCTGGCGGCGAAAATACTTTAAAAGTATAAAGCAGTAGCGCAGGGAGCAAAAGAAAATGTTTTATCTTGAAGAGACGTGGATCGAGAAGGTTATTTAGAAAAAAAAAATGAACGAGACAAAATGTGGCAAGACAAAAATATAACCCGTGCCCGCCGAGCTTTCCTCGAAGACTTGTCAACGGGTAATAAATTGCCTTCGGGAAAAGGGACGAGACTAATAATTGCACACATTGGAAGCGAAGAGGGATTTTTAAAACAAGCTTTGCTAACTTTTCAGTCGTGCCGGACGGGAGATTACCATGAGGACATGAATCCGGATGTTTTTGAAGACTATTTTGGTGAAATGATAAAATATCTTCTAGCTAATTCGGTAGTGGTTATGGATATCGCAAGCTATCATTCACTGCGCATTGAGAACACACCAACTTCATCTTCGAGAAAACAAGAAATTTCCAACTGGCTAACTACCAAAGGTATTGAGTTTCAACCGAATTTGAGAAAGAAAGAACTACTAACCATAGCAAATTTATACAAAAAACGTTTTATGAAATATGCCGAGGGAACATATAGCAGAAAAATATAATGTAACTGTGCTGCGCTTACCGCCATATCATTGCGAATTAAATCCTATAGAACTTATATGGGCGCATGGTGAAAAGATTTGTAGGAAGACAAAACACGCCACAGAATGTGATGAAACAGGAGAAAATGTGGGATATTGACAACCTGGTCGATTAAACGGTCGACCCTTTAATTATAATGTCAAGAGGTGCTAACAGTTCCTCAGATAATGAAGAATATAACCTATTATAATTTAATTGTTGTATAATAATACATAATAATAACAATTTTATCTATATATTATGTACATTTAATTATAATTTATATTTTGTTAAAATCAAATTTCGTTAAATTTAAATTCTTTCTATAAGTATCCAACCGTACACCTGGGCCTTTCGCATACCATTTACAGTGTTTATGAACAGATAACAATATGCAAAACGTATAAATTGACCCAAAACTGGGTGGTACTACCTGCACTTTATAAAAAGAAAGAATTTTCCAGTGAGATCAATGCCAAACTGTGGAAGTGGTATAAATTATTGGTGGGTCACCCTGTAGTCCTTTTGCATACCTAATGAGGTTTTATTACTCTATACATCTCTGAAACAAACTGTATCTAGGGGGTCTGATATGCAGACAAATACGAATATGACGTTTCACCTTTAAAACTCAATTTTCTTTAATAACTTAAAACAAAATTTACCTGAACTTTACAGCAGAATCTACGAATGTTCGTATTTTTTTAATAAAAAAAAGAAAAACAGAAAATAAGACCTTTATAGTGGAAAGCGTTTTGCAGATACTTCAATATTTTCTTAGTGAATTACTTAAAGAGGTCAGGTTTCTTACTTGATGCTGAACTAATCCAACTTCAAAAATTCGGGGTTGTTTAATCTCGTTTGGCTTTAAACACCTAAAAAAATAAGTTTATTAAACTTTAATGTCATTAATAATGATATTTGTAATGCTAATTTTTTAATACAGATTCCTTGAGCTTCTACCAAGCTAGAGAATATTTGCAAGTGAGCACTTATCATCAAGAAGTCCTTTCGTTATTTAAACGTTCAATTTTAAAGCATAATAAAAAACACATCCAAATTAAAATTTCGCCTGTGAAGAAAAGTTTCCAAAAAAAAACTGCAATATCGTGATTGCTTTAAGTAAAGACAGGAAAAGTTTATTGATGCGGGATTTAAAGAGTTGCAGATTAGGAGTAAAGGGAAAGCATTTGCTGGTAACAAATTCCATAATCGGGACACTCTGGGTATAAAGGAATGAACAAAGTGGGAGGTCCTTGGACTTTGCAGTTAGACGATGAAGGGATGCATGTGGGTCGATGCTCGTGTCTCCCTGGCAGTAACGACTAAATTTAATGATAATTCAGCCAGCTTCCTTGTGTTTGGATCATCAATCAAGCGAATAGCTCTTCTTTGGACAGAGTCAAGGATATTATTATTATTATTATTATTATAAAGCAGTAGGCGGCTATCAGCCGATGAGACTACTCTGTAGTCTTTATTTTATCACAGTTGCTTCTTAACAGTCTTTATAAACTTTGGTTTACTATTACAGTTAGTTACTTTCACTTTTTAAAGACAAGTCGGTAATCCATCACAGGTCAGGTTTATCACAGGTATTAGAAGTATTTCAGGTTGAGGTTTAGATTTTTGATTGGTTGGACTTAAAAGAAGTGTACAAGTGTGTTGTTCAGTTCTACAAGTTTTTTGTCCACTCTGTTCTTGAAGGAGTTGTGGCTGGGTGCATTTACAATATGTTCACCCAGGGAATTTTGTAGACAATTCTGTTGGCGAGGAAATTTTTTTTACTCAGTCTTGAGCACTTCGCTTTTGCTAGTTTTAGCGTGTGGCCTCTAGGATTAAGAATTGAAAAAGTCTGCTCCCCATATGTGCGACCAAGACTTAAGGCAGGGTCTGATTTGCGAAGCGTAAAGGGCATACAACTTTGCAGAAGAAAAGTAGTTTCGAGCTCGGAAACGAAAACACAGTTCTTCGCAGCTGCTGTATAATTGAGGTGATGTGATCATGACAGCGAAGATCTGTCTGAAAAGAGGTACCGAATACATTAAAGGTACATTTGCCTTTATTTTTTAAAATTTGTGAGATTGTGTCATTACTCTACGTCATTTTGCATAATTGCATATTGGAGTGGAGTGTACTATCGTCAGCATAGCAGTAAATAGGAATGCTGGTTAATATTTAGAGCAAATTGCAATACTTTTTTAATTTTATTATGATTCGAAGCGTATTTTGAAAAGTGTTTTGCAAAACGTTTAATGTATAGTTCTGGATTAGTCATATACAATCATGTAGTTTTCCGAACACCGCTTAAGAGAGCACACGTAAACCCAAACAAATCGTAACTAAGGTGACCTAAACATGTCACTGTCAACTTGCTAACACTTCGAAATCTCAATAACAACTGATTACAATAAAAAGATGCCTTCCGGTGCCTTTATATATTCTTTAGAAAATAATAAAATGATCTAGAAAATTCTAGAATAACCTGTATATTAAAGGATGAAAATAATTAAGCCTAATAGAACATTAAGAAGGACTGAGATTAACATAGTCATCATGTGGAGTGGCGGATCTAGGATGACGTTAAAGGGGGGGCATAATTTTTTTTAGTCAATAGCCTGGTTCGGTAATAAGCTTCTTGTATAAAAAAAAATTTTCCCGTAAATCGGAAGACTTTAAAAACTAAGGTAAGTCTAATTCATTCAAATAATAAATAAATTCAAGTTTACAAATGTAAAAAAAACTTTTGTTAATATATTTTTAGTACGGAGTATTGATATATAAACATTTTTAATGCTTGCATATTGTTTTGTTTTAAAACTTTTAATATTTTCGACTATTAACAAATTTAATTTTCGGCCAGCTGACATGACCGCTTTTACACATCATCTTCTTGCAACAATACCCGAAAACGAACGACTATATATTAATCCTTATATTTATCGAATTACTACTACATACCTAATATAGTGATTCTGTCTGTTTCCCAAGTTTTTCAACAAAGCGTTTAACGAAACTTGTATTTGTGCAGATTTACTAATAGGTCGTTTTATACTACATCTAAAAATAAATAATAAAAATTATATTATTTGTAGGTGGGAGGTTCGTATTATATATATATATATATATACAATGATCCCTGTTATATACATCACTGTTTTATTCATCACCTTTTAGGATTGCCCTCAGGAAATAAATCTTGCATAATTCTCAAATCACATCTAAACATTGCTCTAGAATGCTCTTTGGGTAGATTGTCTCGATTTTTCTCAATAAAGCCATTAATTTTATATGTCACAGATCCAGCAAAATGTCTTATTCTAAAAAAATATCTATATGGCATATAAAGACGATTTACATGTATTAGTATACTTGTAATCCATTTATACAAGAAAAAAATGTATTTTACATATTTGTAAATATATCAAATAAACATATAAACAGTGCTATTTTATATATATTTAAAAAGCAATTGGAGAGGATGGTTTAATTAAGAAGTTGCCGGTTTTGAGGCCATAGATAGAACGATTTTTAAAAGGGCACGGTCACATTTTTGATTACATCTAGCAATCCGGCGATAACTTGAGTTGGCCTAATCATGGACAATTATCAAGGTTAAGCAACGTCGGCAGCGGTGAGTATCTGGGTGACCAGCGCTGCCCCGGCTGGCAAGACTGCGTACCAACAGGCTGGTAAAATAAGTAGTTGTACAATAAAAACTTTGTCGGTACTACCACGTTCTCTATACATGTACCGTGAGTACGAATGCATGTTTTGGTACTTGGAAAACGTCGATGGAAACTACGATTCCTCGCAAGGGATAGTTATTAAAACAACCATTACATAATGTAACTGTAAGGGGTGATCATGCCATACTTGTACATAAGTCCAACATAATTGTCTTTTTAATAGGTGGCGCTAAAGTTAAAGCCCACCAAATTGAACGACGTTTACAGTTTGTGCATTAGTGGTGAAACTACAATGTAGCCTGTAATTTACTTCGTTTTTTGTAAAGTTCCATACAAAAATGTTGTTTTTTGTATATTTTTATTGACAGTTTATTTTGCAATACCTTCTTACTTTTAAAAGTGTACGACAATCAAACACAAAAGGTTCAAACAAAAGTTTATTGCTTAAAGTCCAAAGAGAATCTTTCTTCTTCAAGTGCCGTACCCATATTCGAGCGTTGGCGATGGTCAGTAAGTGCCTTGAAACCTATCTTATATCAAGATGTATATGGTTTCTTGAATGCACTACGTTAGACCATTATACTAGAGAATGTGTTCTACGTAGTGGTTTCCCGTTGCCTTCTACGCAGTTGTGTTGTGTAGTGTATGTGTTGAGTAAGAGGCCTTGTTACTGTTCGCAGTCGACCCCAAGTCTACGAACAGAGTAGTTATTTTATTATCCCAACGACCAAAGGCACCTCGGGAAGGTACCGGACCAGGTATATCGAGCACTCTTTATTTAAAAAGTGCCGGCTACGCCAAGTCTCGAACCCGCGCCTTCCGGGTGGAAGCCAGCTCTTTTACCACTGAGCCACCGAGGTGTCTGAGCCACCGAGAGCATACTATATAAAAAAGTTAATTGATATTTCAGGTGCAAATTAGCCCTATAGTTTATATATCTGCCACCAGTTGACACCGTGAAAATTGTTAAGATATTTTCCCTATATCGTATTATATAAACATTTTACTTTAACATCCATTATACACATTTCTAAATTGATTTGCGCCATTTTTGCTTTCAACTGGTCAATTAGTGAGAGAAATAATTTATATATTTTGGAACCAAAAGGGCAGATTAAAATTTATATGTAGTATTTTATATTTTATTTTAGTTATTAATTACTGTTATTTATATACTCCTCATTTCGCTACTACGATTTATTCATTTTTTATTTTTATTTTTTATTTCCTAGGTTTTTTGAGTTATTTTCACACAAGTACTGGAAAACTATGTGACAAGGGAGATCGAACAGTTATTACTTTTTAAATGGAACACCCTTTACATACATCAAGTTTTAGATTGTTAAATTTTAAACATATTGGATATGACACATCATATACTTAAACTGAATAGTTTTTAAATATTACAGAATAGAAACAAATCCACATACTCTAAAAATTATAAAGCCGCAGCAACACAAGAAATTCCAAGTAGACTCACTTTTGTAAAAACAATATTTTCATCTACCCTAACAATATTATACCACACCCACAATCCAGTAACATATATTGTATTGCCAAATGGTTATGTTTCAGTTCACATACATCCCAAAAACGAATGTGTGTGTGTGAACCCCATAGCTCAAAAACTATTAATCCGAACAAATTCAAATTTCGCCGAAAAAATATAACAAAAATAATAAAATTTGGAATTAATTCGATTTGGCGAAACAAAATACCATCCCAATAAAATATTTTAAAAAATGTAATTTCTAAAGTATCTTAAGGTATTTAATAGTAATAAAATTAACAATCTGGTAATCTAATTCTATATGGGAGCTGGAGGGCGGGAACACAATTAAAAACATAATTCTAAATATCCAGATTTGGTATTAAGTAGTTACTGTATGTATTGTACAAATGTCGTCTGCTGAATTGTTTTTTAGTTGTTTTTTGATAGATAACCGCCACGAAACATAATTTCTAATTCCAAGGCCCAAGTGTCATGTTTTGATTCTAAATAGTTTTTGTGACTTGAAGAGCAGTAATTTTTAGAATAGAGAATTATTTTGAATTATATGCTACCCCCATCCACCTGATATCAGACTTCAAAGGGTTAGTCCGATTGGAATTACGAATTAGAATTGTCAAAAATTTTGATCATGACACTGCGGGTCAAATAGTAAACACTTCCAGGAGTTCAAGTGATTATATGACAATACAAATTCTAAAAAATTAATTATAAAGACATTAGAGCCTAACAATGTAAGTAGGTTGGTTAGCAAAATGACATTAATGTAACAATCAATTTGTATGCCCCTCAGTGAAGGTGTCAAATTCGCGTCTCCTAAGTCAAAGTATGTATTCATGCTTTTACAAAATGTTTGCACTTGTCAATATGTTACTAAATCTAAAAACAAAACAAAATAAACTTTTTAATAATATCTATACTTAATTAAGATTTCATAATTTAAATTCATCTTAAAATCAAAATAGAAACTAGCTAAAATTATTCAAAAATAAATAGATAGTTCAGATTAGAGTAACTTTCTTATAAAATTTGACAATTCGTTAATTAATAAAAAGGGAACAAAAATGAACACAATAAAAATAAACAAGGTTACAATAAGACTGCTTAACCAAACAAAATATCACAAAAAAACTAGTTAAAATGTGTGTTGTCAAAATTAAAAGTGAAATATTCTTGAAGGGTGTAAAACGCTTGGTTTAAAAGAAAACACTTAATCCTATTCAAAAACACTTTTGGTGGTAGTTCCCTTACATTCTTAGGAAGCATATCGAACATTTTAGGAACATGATAATTTATTGCAAACCTAGATTTGTTAATTCTACGCGATGTGATCAAAAGGTTTTCATTACTTCTAGTCTGATATGAATGAATCTCATTTAACCTCACATATGCACTCAAATTATTCCTAACATACTTTATACTTCACAAATGTACATACAGGGCTGAGTCATAATTTTAATTTGTATGTAGGTGTCTCTACAACCTGCCGATAGGGTACTCCTGAGACAATTCTTACTGCCCTACGTTGTAAGGCGAAAATTCTCCCAGTTTCCGCTGCGTGTCCCCAAAAAAGTAGTGCATATGAAATGTGAGAATGAATAAGGGCATGATAGGTCATGAGGAGAGCACTCTGCGAAACAGCATTGAGTAGGTTCCTCAGTACACAATGACCAATCATATTTTTACAGTTGTCCATGTCCATGTCAACAATCAGCTTGATGCTTCTTATTCTAGGTAAATATTACGGTATTTTTAAATACTATAGTATAAATAATAAAAACATTATTTATTCCTAACTCAAACTTGGGAAAGAATTAGAAGGGCTAAAGAGAATTTTTATAATGAAATACTATCTTATTGGGACACTGACCAAGTGACTAAATGAAGCAGCTGCTGTTGACGCCTCCTAATCTGAGCAATAACTTAAGGAAACATTTTCTGATTAAAGTAGCTATAGATGGTTGCTCATGATGCTGGAACGCTTTGGTATGAGGAGAAACTTTTAACATGGATCGGAGACTTGGACAAGCCCATTCAGACGCACTAGAAGTTAAGAACGGCGTACCACTCTTCATTTTGTTGTCTACATTAGTGATGTCTCAGAAGAGATGAATTCTCGAATATCTTTGCCGATTAAATCCAATTGGTTGTGAATTCTGTACTCTCCTTCAACACTTCATAGCAGACTCAAAGACTCTGAAAGTGTGGACAAAGAGATGGCAACTCTCTCTGAATCAGGACAAGTGCACTGTCATGCACCTGTAAAAAAATAATCTCTGTCTTCACTCAGTTCTAAATATGTGCCCCCTTCAAACAGTCAATAAACAGAAGGATTTAGGCATTTACATGCAACAGATCTAAAATCGTCAAGACCGTTAAAGAGGAATACCCCAATTTGCTTTTCAAAACTTGGACATCCAGATGATTCTTAAACTACACAAATTCCATGTCCGACCTATTTTGAACAATTGTGATAAAAAAAACTAGTTAATAGAGTATGGATAATAGAGTGGTGTGGTGCAATACAAATCTGACAAATTTAGAGATTAAACAGAATAAAGACTTTCTTAAAATATCAACAGCCAGCGGAGTACTTTCATCGTCTTCGAGCCGCCTTGGCGCCTACTACACTACAATAATAATAATAATGGGAAGAGTACAAAATCGTATATCTTTATGTTTTACTTAGCATGAAGAGATCTATAAAATTTGTATTTAAAAAATGCCCAAACCTAACCTAACCTTACCGCCGAGCCTCGGCCTCCACCCTTACTAGTGCTTAAACCGAAGTTTTCGCTAATTTACGACAAAATGCAAGAAAAAGACTAGGTGGCAATCTATAATATGAAGCAAAAAATCTGTATAATGTGTATAATATGCAAATCAATTATTATAGCAGACCACTTGCGACTAACTTGTCATCCTCAATGCTACCTGTAAAAAAGTACATCAAATAATGAAACTGAATGTTTTTGTTACATGTAGAATTTTAAATTACACCGCTTTTTAACAACGCATCTTTCTGCCTGTTTACTGACGAGTAAGTATATTGTTTACTGGGTTTTTTAACCTTGTCTACCATTTTTACAACCGAAGGGTTTCATTACTCAATGTAATTATTTGCAAGTAGCATTGTGGATGACTAGTCAGTCGAAAGCGCTCTGCCAGAATAATTCATTTGGATATTATACATGTTACACAGACATTGTTTCATTACTCCTGTACGTGGACACAGCCCTTTAAGTTTTCAAACTATACGATAGTAACTACTATAAAATCAGTCAAGATCAAAATAATTTGTAAAGCCTGGAGGAATAATCAACTTTCGATCTGTTTTTATTTTGAGCATATTTTATTTTCCCTCTTTTCTCATCAATAAATCGTTCTCAAAATGTTTAGAATAAAAATAAACAAAGGATACTTACTGAAAACCATTTGGCACATTCCCTTCATCAATTAAACAGTGTGTATGTCCTGAACAGCACTGTTCTAGCCTTGTTAAATATGCATCATCTGTTTGTAAATGAGGTTCTTCCAACAGAGGTAATATACCATGGTTGTCATTCTCTAACAATTGACATATAGCTCTAAAACTCATAAAAATGTATTTATATCTGAATACACTGTAGAACTTTGCATATTAAGCCATTATGATTTTCATTTACTAAACAAAGTATACCTACATATTATTAAAAAATTCAATTTTGGTCCACTCTAAACCCTCCTTAATCATTTCCTCCTGCTCTTCCTTCAAACATATGTTCGTCATAAATTGATGTAATTTTTCATTGCAATAATTTATAATCAATTGCTCGAAACTATTATTTTTGAATGCCTCAAAACCATAAAGATCTAGTACTCCTAAAGCTTTTCTTTTTCCTAAGGACTTAGCCTAAAAATGTGTTTTGTAATGTTACTTCCTCGTAAAAAATATATATATTTTATTTCTTTACTTTCCTTGTAAGAGGGAAGTATTGTAATCATGAAAAAATCATCCTCAGAGATTTTTACCATTTTTACATTTTTTTTATGTAGGACTCCCTGTATAATATTGTTTCATTAAATGGGTCTCTTCTTGCAGATTATACCTTTGTCTTTAAGACAAACTGAGAAAATTTGTAAAAACCCTGCCATAAGAGGCTATTGACTTCACATTTCTTTAAAATGTTCTCTCTTTGCGTGGCCACGTCGCATCAGGAGCCCTAATTTTCTATTCTAGCCTTTGAGCTGTTAAAGCATCGTCGTTGTTTATTACTTTTACCTGATAATATAAGTAGAATTCGATATAAAAATTAATTTTTAATAACGTTGAAAGTATTTTCTCCTGAAAAAATTTCTACCAAATATTTTTTAAGGCCTTTAACAGCATTGCCAAACAGTAATTTAGTTTGTCAAAATGTTTAAATATCTAAAAAAACTAAAACATAACAATAAAAGATGAAGAGTGCCTACATGTCAAATAGTTTAGAGTGGGAGCTGTCAATAGGCAGTGGGATGAGTAAAAAAGCTGTCGAGTGAGCTAAACAGATCTCAAGCCGACGAGGGGGAGGAATGTCAAAAACAGGTCATTTCCATGGATATGCACAGTTTAAGCCAATCATGAATGAGTAATACATAATTTCCACATTTTTATTTTCGGTCCTGATAAATTTCTCCGTTTTTAAACTACACAAAGGCGAAATTTCAAACAGTCATTATTCAAGATTGATATTAAATATATTTAATTATGAAAATATATGTTATTTGTTAAATTTATTATACCTATTTATAAAACTAAAGTTCTAAAATAGAAATTTTATTATTTTTATTAAACTTAGTAGCATTATAATCAGCAAGAGACTCATTTAACAAAACAAAGTTGTGGTCCAAGTTAAGTTAACCATAAATAAACATTAATATACCAATTATATTTCATAAGTTGAATGCTCAAATATTATATGTAAACAAAATATAAAAAATAAGTAAGCCACATGTTATGAAATATTTTCGAATGAAATTTGATCATTTAAGGAAAAACCAAATCTTTATGTTTTTTTAATATCTGACAGACTTGAATATGGTCTACCTTCTAATAACAACCCTTTAGTCCCCATCGCTACAATTTGTTTCATCGTAATTTACGATGTTTCTTGGTGGAACCTTTTTTAAGGGTGTGTCTAATTTGCTGATCTAGAATGAATATTTGCCAGGTACTAGAACACAGCTACAGGTGGACCACAAATTCTCTGTCAAAGTTTAAAAAGGTACTTTACTCTTGAACATTTTTACAAAAAAGTTGCCAGGTACTAGACAAATAGCTACAGGTCACTCAAAATTTGCACAAGTACTAACCATCGATAGTACTTTCTGCCAGGTGGACCACAAATTCTCTGTCAGTGTTTAAAAAGGTACTTTACTCTTGAACATTTTTACAAAAAAGTTGCCAGGTACTAGACAAATAGCTGCAGGTCAGTCAAAATTTGCACAAGTACTAACCATCGATAGTACTTTTTGCCAGGTGGACTACAAATCCTCTGGAAATGTTTAAAAAGGTACTTTACTCTTGAACATTTTTACAAGAAAGTTGCCAGGTACTAGACAAATAGCTGCAGGTCAGTAAAAATTGGCACAAGTACTAATCATCGATAGTAGTTTCTGCGAGGTGGACCACAAATTCTCTGTCAGTGTTTAAAAAGGTACTTTACTCTTGAACATTTTTACAAAAAAGTTGCCAGGTACTAGACAAATAGTTGCAGGGCAGTAAAAATTTGCACAAGTACTAACCATCGATAGTACTTTCTGCCAGGTGGACCACAAATTATCTGTCAGTGTTTAAAAAGGTACTTTACTCTTGAATATTTTTACAAAAAAGTTGCCAGGTACTAGACAAATAGCTGCAGGTCAGTCAAAATTTGTACAAGTACTAACCATCGATAGTACTTTCTGCCAGGTGGACCACAATTCCTCTGTCAATGTTTAAAAAGGTACTTTACTCTTGAACATTTTTACAAAAAAGTTGCCAGGTACTAGACAAATAGCTGCAGGTCAGTCAAAATTTGCATAAGTACTAACCATCGATAGTACTTTTTGCCAGGTGGACTAAAAATCCTCTGTCAATGTTGGAAAAGGTACTTTACTCTTGAACATTTTTACAAAAAAGTTGCCAGGTACTAGACAAATAGCTGCAGGTCAGTCAAAATTTGCACAAGTACTAACCATCGATAGTACTTTCTGCCAGGTAGACCACAAATTCTCTGTCAGTGTTTAAAAAAGTACTTTACTCTTGAACATTTTTACAAAAAAGTTGCCAGGTACTAGAAAAATAGCTGTAGGTCAGTCAAAATTTGCACAAGTACTAATCATCGATAGTACTTTCTACCAGGTGGACTACAAATCCTCTGTCAATGTTTAAAAAAGTGCTTTACTCTTGAACATTTTTACAAAAAAGTTGCCAGGTACTAGACAAATAGTTGCAGGTCAGTCAAAATTTGCACAAGTACTAACCATCGATAGTACTTTCTGCCAGGTGAACCACAAATTCTCTGTCATTGTTTAAAAAGGTACTTTACTCTTGAACATTTTTACAAAAAAGTTGCCAGGTACTAGACAAAAAGCTGTAGGTCAGCAAAAATTTGCACAAGTACTAACCATCGATAGTACTTTTTGCCAGGTGGACCACAAATTTTCTGTCAATGTTTAAAAAGGTACTTTACTCTTGAACATTTTTACAAAAAAGTTGCCAGGTACCAGGCAAATAGCTGCAGGTCAGTCAAAATTTGCACAAGTACTAACCATCGATAGTACTTTCTGCCAGGTGGACCACAAATTATCTGTCAAAGTTTAAAAAGGTACTTTACTCTTGAACATTTTTACAAAAAAGTTGCCAGGTACTAGACAAATAGCTGCAGGTCAGTCAAAATTTGCACAAGTACTAACCATCGATAGTACTTTTTGCCAGGTGGACCACAAATCCTCTGTCATTGTTTAAAAAGGTATTTTACTTTAAAAGCTATTGACGAAAGGATCGTCGTAAAATATTTTTTAGGTAAAGGCATGTTGTAAACAATGTATAGACATATTTCACCTTGTAACGGTTACATTTTGAAAAACCCTTGCTTAGTGGGTGCATATGTTATACAAGAAAACCCTGTTCACAATTCTAAATTTCTAGACACGATTATTTAAAAAATATAACTTTGTCACATCCCGACTATTTGACCGACTTTCTAAAATTAAAACTATTAACACCCTTATATATATCTTAAAATCTCTATATCAAATTTTTTTCGTTACCCCATACTTTACTTACTTTATTTATAAGATTTATTGTCCATTGGTATTTATAAAATAATGTAAAAGCACAAATGTAAAAATGGTACTATTTAAAAGCGGCAAAACCTTAGCCAAAACTCGAACGATTCACCAGCGACTCTGAATGAAGTATGAAATTAATATTATATTCGTATACACGCTAAATCGCGGGAGTAATGTCGGCAACGTCGCTATAAATTCCTGGCTTAAATACGTAGCCCCTTCCACGCTTCTACCACCGATCCATGAAAGGCGGTGATCCGGTTGATCGATATTAAGGATAATAAATATTTGGCGCTGAGTGTGTGAACAAGTGGAACCTGTGTTACAAAAGGGTTTTTGCACGTCTTTCCTATTTAAAGCCAATGGTGGAAATAATCTGAAGTGTTTTTAAGAGTTTTAAGAGGATTCATCACCTACCTGTATCTCCAAAAATTATTTTCGGAATTACATAGAAGATAATCATTGAAATAATTCTAGATTTTGGGGATGTATTCTAATTATATAATAGTTTGTAAGAAACTTATTTAGAAAAAATTGAATACACAAAAAATTGAAGGCATTATTACATTATTAAATATTATAATTATAAAAGTAAACTTTTAAACTATAATGTAGTTTCCGTAATACCTCCCGATTTTCTTAACAAGTTTTGTTACGTTACGAAAAAATTCGTTCTAATCCTTTTTGCCTACAAATCTAAAATCGAGAATAGTAGGAATTCGTTTAAAAATTAGTAAGCCTAAACATATCTAGGACGAGTTGGCAAAAACGCTCTACACCCCGGAAGTCTATTTTTAGATTGCGCCCCGCTTTATATTTTTTTTTGTGGGTTGTGATATTCATTTTGGTCAAGATTTTGAGTTCTGTACTTGTAATAAATATCATGCTGCTCTAGTAAGAAGGAGGAATTTTGAAACCGAAAGATGTTATCGTTAACAACCAGACGTAAAAATAGACGACTTGCATGGAAAAAAAGATAAATAATACTTAGAGATGTTTGCAAAGTATGGGGTTGCTGCCGGGGCAAGGGTTGAATTTTGAAATTATTCCGGAGTTTTGTATGTAAGTAGGATACATGGTACCTAGCTCAGATTACTGAGGTACCTAGGAATTTATAGGAATTTCCAGGCAAACAAATGATCATTGCTTTAATTGTGTTGATGTGTAGTACACTATGTAGATTAATATATACACCTAGGGTGAATATAAAATATACTAAATACCTACTTAATGATTTTAAGTCATTTGTTCCCAATTCCGTCGGTCTGTGTGTTCGCGGCATTGCTGATGACATTCTACTGGTAAAAATCTAATATGGAGGAACAAAATGGTGACCTAATAGAATGAATAAAATGTTAAAAAAATCAAATATGATATTGTGAGAAATTGTCCTCCGAGATTTTTTCAAATCTTCACGTTTTGGGTTTACGAGATGCCAAAAAACATGTTTTCTCAATTCCGTCGAAGTGTCTGTCTGTGGGTGTATGTCTGTCGGTCTGTTCGCGACATAGATAAAAAACAACAAAAGCGACTTTTGGTAAAAAATTAAGGTTCATTTGGAGATGAAATGGTAATATTTTGGTAAAAATTAAGTGTGGGGGAACAAAATAACCTAACGAAATGTAAAAAAATAATTACTAAAAAATGTCTTATCCAATTGACCTCAAATTTTTTATCAAAATCAAATATTACATAGAAATGAATTGTAAAATTTGATACGAATCTAAGATGGTGGGAAAAAAAGGCAGCTTAATAAAATATTTTAAGTCAACTTAAAAAAACTACTTCTTAAACTGATGTCAAAATTTGTGCAATAATTAAGTCTAATAAAGAAATAAACTGGTAAAATTGTGGTAGAAATTCAAGGTAGGGTTATTAAACTGTTGTAAGTTTCCTTTAAATAAAATATATAAAGCTAAATGAAGCTTTTTATTGTTATTAAAAGCATTTTAAAGAATAAAATATTTAAAATCTACATAATTTCCATCTAATATTTTATCACATACAATCTTGTACAATAGTATAATAGAGGTGTAATATTAAATAATCTCACGATTTTTTTTCCTTAGGCCTTATAATTTTCAATATGTATCACCTGGTAACGCCGGTTTTGTGCTGTGCGGGCGAGTCAGTGTTCACTAGGGCTAGCAAAAAATGTGATTTTGCTATCACAGTTCCGACCTGTAACTGCTCCCCATATGTCGCTGTGACAAAAACCTGTAATTTTGAAAAGATCAGGTCAAGTAACGGAGCAACTTTGGGAGCCGCGCTGGTTGGCTTCGAAAGCGGAAGTGCTTAGAAAAAATTTACTAAAGATTTTTTGTTCACTTTATGTTATGAGTAAAACAAAAATACATGAAATATTATACTTTAAAATTAATTAGGTGAATGACTTAATTCGGGATCGAAATATTTTTAGGAATACATTTGCAATATTTCATTGCAGAAGGTACTACATATTAATTTTCCGAGGGGCATTATTTCACTGTACAGGGTGTTCCAGCGAGGACTGAACAGGGACCTATTTTCGACCTTCCTTGTATTTTGGAAAAATTCAAAATAGCCAATCGATGTATTTTTTTTTGTAGAATCCAAAAATGTCATCGAAAAAATATATGAACCAGAAACAAAAGAGTTACGCTATGCATCAGGTGTTTTTTAAATGGAATGTATCGTTTTTTATACGATTTTTGGAAAGAGTGATTTTTTTTATGTCCGTTCTGATTAAAAGATTTGATTTTGCGATAGCTGTTTATATTACATTTTAATGTTTTACAAACTAAAATTTTAGCTTCACCTGTTTAAAATATACGATAGGTTGGTATAGGTGATCAAGGTAAAATGACGTTTGAATGCTTTGTCAATAAAAATTGACATTATTTTAATTATTGTCGAAGTTTTCACCTAAAAAATATATATTTGACTCTGATCGAAATGAAATACTCTTTGGACGAGAGACTACAGATTGTTATGCTATTTTACAAGTGCCAAGAAAATGCAAGAGAAGCAAGAAGAAGATTTATTGCAAATTTTCATAGAAATATATCCATCACTACAATTCTAAGGATAAAAAACCTATTTGAGGAAAATAAAACTTTACATGATAGAAAAAGAAATTCAATAAAAAATAATTATTAAATAATAAAATAAAACTACTAATAACATAAGTTTTGAATGTGACCGCCGTTTTTCTCGAAACAACATCGATAACCCCTTTGTAGCCTTTCTAAACTTGCTGTTACAATATGATTTTCCTGGTTAAGGCGGTTTATTTCATCGACAATTTTTACCATGATCTCTTGAATATTTTTGTTTCGTTGTCTGTATACGACGTTCTTCAAATGGCCCCAAAGAAATGTATCCAAAACTGAGAGGTCGGGGCTATTGGGCGGCCAAGCATATGTTCCATTTCGCCCTATCCATTCGTTATGGCGCCGATTTAAAAATTGAACCACATCATGCACGGCATGAGGAGGCGCCCCATCATGTTGCCAAATTAAATTCTGATATTCTGCCAATGGTAAGTCTTCCAAAAAATTTTCAATTTCGTTTTCTAAAAACTCATAATATCTGTGCCCATTTAAAGTCCCGTTAAAAAATATTGGTCCCAAAATTTTATTGTTTTTTATCCCATACCAAACATGAATAGAATTCCTCCTTTGAAATTTAATAGTCTGGAACTTTTTTGGATTTTCAACGGCCCAGTGGTGACTATTATGTCTGTTGAATACTCCCGATGTTGTGAAAGTAGCTTCGTCGGTCCACACAATATTTTTGAATAAATCAGGGTCTTCGTTTTCTTGCCGAATTACCATTTGAGAAACAAATTGGAAGCGAAGTTCTTTTTGTGCCGGTGTTAGGTGCTGAAGTGGAAGGATACGAAAAGGCCTAAATTTATGAATTTTCAGAGTCCTGTGAACAGTCCCTCGGGTAACTCTTCTGCGCCTTACACCGCCACCGTACTGAACTTCCCGAACTGCATCCGAAATAGATTTGGTTGGATTAACTTGAAAATAATTTATAATGGCCTGGTCTCGATTTCTTCTTCTTTGTATATTTCTTTTTCTATCATGTAAAGTTTTATTTTCCTCAAATAGGTTTTTTATCCTTAGAATTGTATTGATGGATATATTTCTATGAAAATTTGCAATTTCTTCTTGCTTCTCTTGCATTTTCTTGGCACTTGTAAAATAGCATAACAATCTGTAGTCTCTCGTCCAAAGAGTATTTCATTTCGATCAGAGTCAAATATATAATTTTTAGGTGAAAACTTCGACAATAATTAAAATAATGTCAATTTTTATTGACAAAGCATTCAAACGTCATTTTACCTTGATCACCTATACCAACCTATCGTATATTTTAAACAGGTGAAGCTAAAATTTTAGTTTGTAAAACATTAAAATGTAATATAAACAGCTATCGCAAAATCAAATCTTTTAATCAGAACGGACATAAAAAAAATCACTCTTTCCAAAAATCGTATAAAAAACGATACATTCCATTTAAAAAACACCTGATGCATAGCGTAACTCTTTTGTTTCTGGTTCAAATATTTTTTCGATGATATTTTTGGATTCTACAAGAAAAAATACATCGATTGGCTATTTTGAATTTTTCCAAAATACAAGGAAGGTCGAAAATAGGTCCCTGTTCAGTCCTCGCTGGAGCACCCTGTACATAGCCGGAAATGTTGCAGTTGCATTATTTTATTACAGATGGCATTAATAGTCTGTAATTCTCCGAATATATTTTAGTATGTGCCAGGCCAATTAGGTTGCGATATTTGCGCGGCTAATTTCTCAGAACAAACCCGTTTGAGGTTTATGTATGCGATTTTTTAAAGTTTCATCTTTCAAATCGTGACCATTGTTTCCTAATTAGGGTTTTACTTTTTATCAAAATGTCTAAACCTCAGGCCATATCTGTAAAGAGAAAAAGTAGTGTAACATGGGACTTTTTTATCGCTTTAAACTTTAAAGAGTAAAGTATCTTTGAACTTTGACAGAGGATCAGTGGTCCTCCTGGCAGGAAGTACTATCGATGGTTAGAACTTGTGCAAATTTTGACTGACCTATAGCTATTTGTCTAGTACCTGGCAACTTTTTGTAAAAATGTTAAAGAGTAAAGTACTTTTTTGAACACTGAGAAAGGATCGGTGGTCCACCTGGCAGAAAGTACTATCGATAGTTAGTACTTGTGCAAATTTTGACAGACCTACAGCTATTTGTCTAGTACCTGGAAACTTTTTTGTAAAAATGTTAAAGAGTAAAGTACTTTTTTAAACATTGACAGAGGATTTGTGGTCCACATGGCAGAAAGTACTATCGATGGTTAGTACTTGTGCAAATTTTGACTAGCCTACAGCTATTTGTCTAGTACCTGGTAACTTTTTTGTAAAAATGTTCAAGAGTAAAGTACCTTTTCCAACATTGACAGAGGATTTGTAGTCCACCTGTCAAAAAGTACTATCGATGGTTAGTACTTGTGCAAATTTTGACTGACCTGCAGCTATTTGTCTAGTACCTGGCAACTTTTTTGTGAAAATGTTCAAAAGTAAAGTACCTTTTTAAACATTTCCAGAGAATTTGTAGTCCACCTGGCAAAAAGTACTATCAATGGTTAGTACTTGTGCAAATTTTTACTGACCTGCAGCTATTTGTCTAGTACCTGGCAACTTTTTTGTGAAAATGTTCAAAAGTAAAGTACCTTTTTAAACATTTCCAGAGAATTTGTAGTCCACCTGGCAAAAAGTACTATCAATGGTTAGTACTTGTGCAAATTTTGACTAACCTGCAGCTATTTGTCTAGTACCTGGCAACTTTTTTGTAAAAATGTTCAAGAGTAAAGTACCTTTTTAAACATTTCCAGAGAATTTGTAGTCTACCTGGCAGAAAGTACTATCGATGGTTAGTTCTTGTGCAAATTTTTACTGACCTGCAGCCATTTGTCTAGTACCTGGCAACTTTTTTGTAAAAATGTTCAAGAGTAAAGTACCTTTTTAAACATTTCCAGAGAATTTGTAGTCCACCTGGCAAAAAGTACTATCAATGGTTAGTACTTGTGCAAATTTTGACTAACCTGCAGCTATTTGTCTAGTACCTGGCAACTTTTTTGTAAAAATGTTCAAGAGTAAAGTACCTTTTTAAACATTTCCAGAGAATTTGTAGTCTACCTGGCAGAAAGTACTATCGATGGTTAGTTCTTGTGCAAATTTTTACTGACCTGCAGCCATTTGTCTAGTACCTGGCAACTTTTTTGTAAAAATGTTCAAGAGTAAATTACCTTTTTAAACACTGACAGAGAATTTGTGATCCACCTGGCAGAAAGTACTATCGATTGTTAGTACTTGTGCAAATGTTTACTGACCTGCAGCTATTTGTCTAGTACCTGGCAACTTTTTTGTAAAAATGTTCAAGAGTAAAGTACCTTTCTAAACATTGACAGAGGATTTGTGGCCCACCTGGCAGAAAGTACTATCGATGGTTAGTACTTGTGCAAATTTTGACTGACCTGCAGCTATTTGTCTAGTACCTGGCAACTTTTTTGTAAAAACGTTCAAGAGTAAAGTACCTTTTTAAACATTGGCAGAAGATTTGTGGTCCACCTGGCAGAAAGTACTATTGATGGTTAGTACTTGTGCAAATTTTGACTGACCTACAGCTATTTGTCTAGTACCTGGCAACTTTTTTGTAAAAATGTTCAAGAGTAAAGTACCTTTTTAAACATTGACAGAGGAATTGTGGTCCACCTGGCAGAAAGTACTATCGATGGTTAGTACTTGTGCAAATTTTGACTGACCTAAAAATGTTCAAGAGTAAAGTACCTTTTTGAACATTGACAGAGGATCGGTGGTCCACCTGGCAGAAAGTACTATCGATGGTTAGAACCTCTACAAATTTTGACTCACCCATAGCTGCGTTCCTAGTACCTGGCAATTATTCATTTTAGATCAGCAAATTAGACACACTCCTTTTTTAATGATCTTAATAACTCATACATACAATACTTTTCAATAGTATCGGGACTGACTTGAGCTCTTTTTATTATTTCACAGTCTTACTGTCAACTCTCTGATGATTCAAAAAACTATAAACCACCTTCAAAACTTCAAAAATTTATTTAAATAAATTTTAATTGTCTGTTGTCCGTGCCACATAATGGAAAACCCCATTATGCAGCTGTTATCAAGCCTTCAGACAAAATACTTTCTTCTCTCTATGAAAAAACGTAGATTTCGGTATGCCTTACTTCACCGCAGCTCCTCGTACCTAACCTAACCTAAACGGTAATTGCCCGAGTGATGCCAAAATCCATTCTAAATATATACTATTTGCCTCGAACTGAAAAGATATGCATCAGATAGAAAACAGGAATTCCGAGAAAGTTTTTTATTTTTTACTTCTTTAACGATTTTTTCCACATCTGCAGCATTGTTATTATTGAAGTTTGAAGTTATATGGATATATTTGGATTGACTGGATTTACTACCTTCTTCAGGGCGCTGTGAAAGAGGAAATTAACACTTACAGGGTCTGTTAAAAACAGGAAAGAGCAAAGGGCTCAAAATATTTAGGCTATTTTATACATAATACCTTTAAATGAGGTTTCCTTTTTTCCAGATAAAACATAGATGTTTACACAACATAGCGGAGTGACAATGATACAACACAGCAAGACATATAGGGCAGGAACAAGCATAAAATAACAGGCACGTATATACAACCAAAATACCTAAATTCTAAGATAGGCATCAGATAAAAAGCAGGAATTCCAAGAAACTTTATTTTATGTGGTCAATAATTTTAAAATAAGCTGAATTTAGATGTTCTACATCAGATCTTTTATTAACTGCTGTTTTTGATTCCTCTCTTATACATATCATCTCTTGTATAAGACGTTTCTTGTAATTCAGTTTTTTTCCTATGATTTTAGTAGTCCCAAAATTAAAATTATGACCAGTATCAATTCTATGATCTACAAGGACTGTAGGGTTCCGTTTGAGTGCGTAATTTTTACAATTGTTACTGTGTTTATATAGACGCCTCGGATATCTACTAGTCTGTCCAACATAACATTTGGTACAGTTATTACATGGAATCTTATAAACAACGTTTGACTACAGTTCATGTTCAGTTTTGGATTTTTAGTTTGGAGAAGTGCTTCTTTAAATTATTTTCATTTCTGAGGGCAATTCTACATTTTTTTGTGATAGCATTAGTTTGAATCTTTGAGAAATGTCCTTGATGTAAAGAAGCTTGTAATAAGAGTATTCTGGTCTGTTCTTTGTTCTATAGTATTATTTTGGGTGTAGAGGATTTTTTTAATTAGTGAAAGGTTGACCCTTAATGGAGTGCAAAAGAGTGAAATGTGTACCATTAAAGATAAAATATTCAAATTTGGCATGGACATTCTTTTTGCTATATAGGTGCTCGATAAAAAAATAAATTAAAACTGGCCCCCTAGGTAGCTAAAAAGGGTTGACATTTGTTTTTACTTTTTCCAATATACCTTCAACAAAATGAGAATTAGAACCAAAAATAATTTTCTACGAACAGATTTCTAGATTTTTTAAAATTCCAGCCTTAAGGGGTAAAAAGCGAAATAATTGGGAAACTTCTTTTACAGTGGTTTTCAAACATAATTATCTAAAATTATCAAAAGTTATATAAAATTTAAGGCATATTTTAAAATTATATTTTAGTATATTGACCTTTCTAAAAAATATTTTCATATGTTTTATCTCAAAACATCAAATTAGTAACCATCTTGGTTATTATAAAACTTATTACTGGAAAAGTTATTTTCCGATTAATAACATCATGTGAAAATCATTGTTAAAACTATAACCAAATATAAAAGAAAGCTGTTCTCTGTTTTAATACCTTTTTTTATTCCAATTTAATACTTTTGATAAGTTTTACACTTTCAATTGCCTTTAAATACTGTTAAATAACTTTTTCAATAATTTTAATCCTATTTGATAGTTAATACTTTTAAAAACTGATTTAGTTGAAGAAATACTGTGAAAATTGTATAAAGACAATTTACCCCTTTTCATAACTTCAAGAGTGAAATTTCAAAAAATCCAGAAATTAATTTTCAGATAATTATTTTTGGAAGCCAACAAAGAAAGAATTGTTTCAAAAACTTATTTAATTAAAGAAATATTGTACAAAAAGTAAAAACATATTTCAACTCTTCTCGCCCTTCTAGGGTTGTACGAGGGAAGTTATGGGTAAAGGCGAATTTACTGATTTTTATTAATTATTATGTAATTTTTCAGATACTATTTGGCAAAAACACAACAATATTCTTTAAGAAATATTACAACAAATACTTTTTTAAAAGTGTTATAAGAGATTTTAACTATTAATAAAAAAGTGAAAGTTATATTTTTACTTACTTTTATAGAATCATTTATTTTATTTATTAACCAAGTGAAAAGTCTGCTATACAAAGTTCTACATAAAATATTTCTGATTTTTGTTGCTTCTACAGCACCTAAGTCTATTAAAATTCCATCTTCAATTTGTTTACTTGTAAGAACTTTTTTAATCCACCTATGGTCTGCTGAGAGCAACTCACATACCTCAAATAATTCTAAAAATTAGAAGTACAATATAAAAAATCCCTTATGAATCTTAATATTTTTATTAATGTACAAGTAACAATACATACACATTTTAGTTTGGATAAAATGTCAAAACAAATATTATTTAGATAGCAAACTTACCATAATCATTAGTAATTGAACACCCGTCTGTACCATCTATATTATTGCAAGGCACAAATTGTAAATTACCTGCAACAAAAAACAGGTTTAAATGGATTTAGTGGTATTAGCATTTGCATAAAAGTTATGAAATAGGCTAAATATGTAATTTTACTATGGTAAATATTTTTATGCTGCATGTATACCAACCTAATTTCAAAATAACAGCTAAAACTCTAAAAATATCAACAATATCACTAGGGGAAAATCCTAGAATCTCCAGGGCCCCTTTAGTGTATACAAATAGTTTCTTGTCATCTTCCTCTGTTGCAGTGGGATGACTGGTGTCAGTTTGAAGAATGTTATATTGTTCAACATTGCGTTGGAGTTTCAAACATTCTGAAATGTTCATAATTAAATTAAAAAACTTTTCACTAGCAGTAAACCGGGTACAACCGTCATTATGAAATTATTTATCAAAAAAATATAGAAGATTATGAAGAAAAATTGCACATAGAAATATTTATATATTTTATACTTACTAAGAAGATGTATATCAGCTCCAGATAGAAGTTGGTAAAAAATATGAAAATTTCTGTCATAAGAGCCCAAATGTGTAACTCTCGCCTACAATATTAAACAAATATTGTGAGTTGGTAATAATAAACAATTAATTTTTTTTCTTACAATATATTAAAATGAAAGATGCATTTTGTCATATATAAAAACGATTTCTACAATAGTACTAAATACAAAAGTCAATTGCAATTGTTATGTAACCATCAAATTACTTTTAAGTAATATATTTTTTTATTTAGATATATTTAATGTCTTATACCAGTAATATAATTTTTGACAAATTCATGCTTGAAATTTTAAACATAAAATTTATTAACATTATAATTTTTATAACTGAAGAATTATTTGAAAGAAATTTTACAATTTTCTATTTTGGTTTATAATATTTTAAGTTATATTATAAGTTATTAAACTAATATATGTAGCAAACTGTTACCTGGTCCAAAAAATCTGATAGCAGAAAAATAAGAAAATTAATTATATAAAGCTATTCTGAAAGTAAAACTACTTACAGTTAGTTAAATGTCCTCCAATGGGATCTCCTTTGAAGTCAAATTCTATGTCTAGAAATTTACCCTGAAATTATTCATAATTTATATAAAACTTAAAAATACAGTAAACGAAGAAAATATATATGTTAGCTCCCGAAACACCCAGAAATTTAATAAAAAAATAATGAAATCAACCCTGGTAGATCCTCATATCCATCCCTACAAAAGCATAATATCATAATAAAGGATAATGTATAGAGCAGAGTAAAATATTTTTATGGATTTTATATCAAACAGGTCCCTCAGCTATATCCTTATATCCGTCCCTACAAAAGCATGATATCATAATATGCAAATTATGTAATAAGCAATCCATAACATAACTGTATGGAAGCAGAGTAAAATATTATTATGGATTTTACATCTAACAGGTCCCTTAGCTATAAAAACACATTATTTTTGAGAACACATATACTAAAAGCATCTTTGACCTTTTAGTTGAAGAACAGTATATAAGGATCAATCTCATTTAGTGTAATTATTTGGGAAATTAATTTAAAAAAATCAGTTTTGATTTATTTGAAATACATTTTTTAAAATATTATTTAAAGTACAAGTTGTTAAAATATTTTTCTTTTTATTTGCAAATATCTGTGCTTGTCAAATTAGCTACCATGAAAGTTAGAAAGTAGTGACATCTGATATCTGAATTTATTAAATGAAGTGAATTATGCATAGCCCCAGGTGTAATAGAATTTTGACAGCATTTGACAAATAACTTATTTACTTCATAACTTTGCATAAGATATATACATATATATATATATATATATATATATATATATATATATATATATATATATATATATATATATATATATATATGTATATATATATATTTTGGATTATAAAATTTTATATATATAAGAATATAGAGAGAGATATATCTTCTGACTCTTTCTAACACATTGAATTCTTATTGAAAGTACCAAAAATATAAATTTTCGAAAGAAGTGCGTTACGTCATTGATTTTGGGATATCAGAAGCTCGTAAAATCCGGAATAAAAAATGCAGGTCCGTATTTAAAAAAAAGTAGTTAATGATGGTTCCAAAAAACCGAAACGTTGTAAATAAAATCTGACAATACAGATGAATTCCTCATAAAAAGTTCCTCTGAAAATGTGATTACTGTTTTTGAAAATTTTCATAAATAAAGAAATTACGGGCCATTTTCAAAAATGCATCTTTTTTGTTTTTTCAAAATATCTAAAAAACCAAAATATCTAGAACCTCGCAGCAAGAGCCATTCAATTATTAACTAAATTGTCTAAAACTTTCCTCATTTAACCTTCCTTCTATATATATATATATGGGACACACTGTATATATATATATATATATAAATATATATATATATATATATATATATATATATATATATATATATATATATATATATATATATATATATATATATATATATATATATATATATATATATATATATATATATATATATATATATAATTTATATATATAGGAAAATATAATCCGTTCCCACCTCAAATTTAAAACTGATGTGACAACGTTTTACGTTAAATCTACTTGGGCGGGCGGTTCTAAATGCTATTTAATGCCAAAATACCAAAAATCTTGGTGAGGTGACATTAACTCATAAGTGCCTAGAAATTTTGTTTTTACTTCGGATATATATCAACAGCGCTAGTGTCGGCTTTTGTGGTTAGATTCGGCCCACGCGATGTCACCTCATCCTTCGGGAAGGGGCATATTTTGGTGCTGGCCGCTCGTTGTCACCTCAGATAACTGGCAACAACTGCCTTAAAGCTTAATGTTATTCTGTTCCCAGATCTACATAAGTTGTGCGTGATAAGTCTGTGTTTTTTTTGTTTTCAATCTTCTCATTTTATTTTATTTTATTTCGAAAATGCGCATAGCATTGCGTCTTGGAACATATGAAATTGACAATATCACTGAATATTTTTGAATTTGGATGAGTTGTGTGTGTATTTTTAAATAAAAGTTGTGTTAAAAATTTACTATTGTGTTATAGGGTTGACAGCGTTGTTTTTATTTAACTTTATTTTCTGTATAAACCACCTCCGAATCCTTATTGCATACCTTATTTTATATTATTTTATTTCCTGTATAAACCCTTTTTAACGAATATTACGGAGTTGATGTGCTGCCCTGGAAACTTAAAATGGATAATGAACATTTTTCAGATAAATGGAAATAAAATATTTCTAAAACGGACATAAATATCAAAAAATACTCTTTGTGTATTTCTTTTAAAATAAATTGGTCCTGGGACGAATTCAAACTAATACAGGAATTCATTTACAGGATGATCATAAACTCCAAAAGCTGTTTTCGGGGGAATAAACAAGTGTGTCAAAATTGGGTAAAATTTTTTTTTGAGGGGTAAAATGTAATTATTTAAAATAGGCGAGACGCCAAGAACCTAAGTAAAAAAATTAGTATAAAAAAAACTATATCTAATTAACTTGCATATAAGCCGAGTGTGATATAGCGATAAACTGGTAAACATTTGGTGGGAATCCAGTTTGGAGGAACAAAATGACGACGATGAAACGTTTAAAAAAATCAGTAAAAAAACTACTTATTCGGTTGACAAATGTGATACGAAAATCAAGCGTAACATATGGATAAACTGGCAAAATTTTGGGGCAAATCCAAAATGCAAGCTTCTAAAATTTTAAAAATGTTTTGTATACAAAATTACTTATCGACTTCAAATTTTACACATAAATTATGTTTGATAGGATCCAGATTAGTTCTTCACATAATAATTTAGTAATACGTATAGGATTATTTATTATATTTTGACTCTTAACTATATGCGAAAATACAAAAGTGGGTGGGATTTTTCTTCTATTATCTTCTAAGAATATCAAACATTCCTAAGAATTGTTAAAAAGTAAAAAAGAAATAGACATTTTTTGAATGTATATGATTAATACCTGCTATAAAATGCAATCCGTTAGAGAGAGAGAGAGAGAGAGAGAGAGAGAGAGAGAGAGAGAGAGAGAGAGATATTATGTTCTAAATTATTATTGCAATTTTCTCGGTTGTCCTAAAGATAAATATATCAAAACTGATATATTTATAATCGGTAAGGGGACTCATTCAATGAAATAATAATATACAGGATGTCCCTTTTAAGAAAATGTAGGTTATGTAATTTTTCCTACTTCTTAACAATTTTTAGAAATGTTTGATGTTCTTAGAAAATAACAGAAGAAAAATCTTACAACTTTTGTATTTACAGTGTTTTGCATCTCCTATAGTTAAGGCTGCAACTAGATGTCAAATTAGAAAGGATAACTCTGTACAATACTTTTGTATTTAAAGTCTCCTCTAGTTAAAGCTGTAACTAGATGTCAACATAGAAAGGATAACTCTATACATATACAAATGGTATGTAAATAAATGGATGAATTCATTAAGAGGGAACTTCCGAGTAATTGGGCAAAACCGAATTATAATACAAATTTATTCGATAGTTTCCTCGGTTCCCTCCTAATAAATCCCTTTCATATATTTAGGGGAAAGGTAACACAATATGTACAGGGTTTTCCTGTATATTTTGAATCCCAACTAGATAGTTTATTTGAATTGCTACCGAAATGTCGTAAATACAAAAGTTGCATTGTTATTTAATAAGAATAATAATAATTTTATAAGAATAACCAAGATATTTTATCATAAATGCGAAAATATTTTTTGTAAATATCAAATTTTAACAGGTAATTTTTTTTATAGAATACCCTGTAAATTATATCTCCATGAGATAGGTATCTTCTTGCTGATGACATGTCAAAATTTTATATTTCCAAAAATATTACGCATTTATTTACATTTTTATATCAATTCAAATCAACTCTCTGTGTGGGTGTCAAAATATAAGAGAAATACCTATACATATTCTAAATAATTACACGAAGAACTAATCTGGGTTATAACGTAATTTTTTTTTCATAAAAAAAAAGGATTCATAAACAGAGAACTTATGGGTAAAGCTCTTTTATCGATTTCTATGAAAGCAATTCTAACTTTCAGTGTTGATCAGGCCCTGCTTCGACTGAAAAATGGTCCTCATTTGCAGTAATTAACACTGAACTAAGTCAGGTTTGCTTCCATGAAAACATTTTTATAACATAATCATAGAATATACAAGTTCTATTTACCTATAATTATAAATATGCGGTGGCGAAGCGTGGAAAAAAATTTTAGATTTTGCCGTTGTGAATCGGTTTTTGTCGTTGATCGCGTCCCATACGTTGTTTTTTATGTTACAAATGGTAAATATTTGTTTTATTATTTTCATTTTAAGGAATAAATACGATAGTTTAATAAACATATTTATATTATTATATGTATCCATTCAAAATCAAAATTTGCTGAAACCATTTTCCATAATATATTCTAACGAAACTTAAACAATAAAAAAATCCTGGCTCTATACTTATACAGTTGATAATTAAAAGAAGTCAGATCAAAAGAAATCATGGGCTACCCATTTACCCACGCATCTAAGTAAGCCAAGCCAAAATTTACCGCCCATCCGAGACGTCTAGCCAAATAACAATTTCGCCTACTGTAGTAGACACTTCACTACTTGTCTTAACCGGAAAAAAATACATCTGGAAACAATTATAGGTACTTAAAACCTTCATTTATGCAAAAATAAAAAATGTAACATAGGCCCATCATCCACTTGTGTTTTCACCTTTCTTTTTTGAAGCGCGAACCTGATTTCTTGCGCTGTTTAATACTTTAATTATGCATCTATATTTTAAATGTAAAGCATTTTGGATATATAATTCGATTCGATAAAAACCATTATTATTCAATAATGAGTTAAATAATTATAATAATAAATATGAGATTTTAGTTATATTTGTAGACAATGTCTACGTTATCTAGTCTCAAACTTCGTCACTGCTATCTTGTTTTTTTCTTTTAGTCATTTAGTCAGTGTAGCTTATCCGGTTATAATCAGATAGTTTTTTAGTAATTAGTCTACTTACAATAAAAACACTCTCTTTGGCAATTACTTGTAGGTACGAAATAACTCATATACTGTAGAATAAAATCTGTTCTCCTTTATTTATGGATATTTTTGTGATTTCTATGTAGCAAGGCGTACATAATATTTCCTTAAATACAACTTTAACAAGAATTATTTGGGAGCATTCGCCATTTTTTTGTTTTTTTACATTTTGCTTACCCCCGAGTATTGAGAAAACATATTTTGCAATCTCCAGGTAATTAAATCATACCTTTAGGTTTAACTTATAGTTATCCTGTAATAATATACTATTAATTTTATTTCCAGTAATATGAAGATTATCACGGATTTAATACCAAAATATATTTTTGATTAAAATAAGGTTTATATTTTATTAACTTTAACACCTTGTAGGTCAAAAAAAGCATTGTCGCGAAAATGATAAGATTTCCTGAGGAGGTAGAATTATAATAGAATGTTTACCCTTTATTTGATTTAAATATTTATATTTGATTTTTTTAATACTGAATATTTGATATAAATTTAATAGTTTTCATAAAATAAAATGAATACTTTCAGTTGGTGTCCTCAGTTTAAGAAATTAAATAAACTTTGCACCAAGGTTATCAGCTCATCGAATCTAAATATAATAAATTTAATATAGACATTTGATTTTTAACACAGTTGTACTATTGTAGATATTTTGCATTGGTTAGGTGTAAGAAACATTTGATGAGTTTTGATTTTTTTTAGAAAAATGATAAAAAAAAAATTTCCGAATTTCTATCTAAAAATTTGCACATTGACATAACATCTAATTAGAGATAACTTTTTCAAACAACATTTTTCAAAACAACGATCACAAACCTCGATTTTGGCACTTTTCAGAAAAGAATTTCAAATTTGACATATACTGGATGTCACGTGACATTTTTTAAAAATAATTTTTACGCAGCAGACAAGCAGAGACGATCACCTTAGTTACATTTACTATAAATCATTTAATTGAAAAAATTCCTATATGGTGCGAACTTCTTGGTAAGCACTGTACATATATAAGTATGTATATATAAAAAAATGTGTTTTTGCAAAAACAGTACTTCCCCGTTTTTCCCAAAACGAATGCTGTAACGCACTCATGTATTTAAAGTATCAGTTGTAAATTCGGTGAGATTCAGGTTTTCCGTCTCCCTCTAACATATTGTCTCTTATCTGAAAATATTAAATCCGCTGTCAAACATATGTGTAAGACATCCCTGGTTTTGAGATGTCAAAACTGAGATACAAAAATCCAGGATCGCCTTGAAAATTCAAAATCGTGAAAAAAAAAGAAACTTAAACATATAGGCCCCAGTCTACGAAACAACTCACAAAGTTGCCGATCTGAGAATTTTTGGAATATAAAAAAATTATCGCATATTTTCCAAAATGCAATATTTTATTTTTTTCTAAATATCTTGAGAACCTTAATAGCTAGAAGCGATCCGCAAGTGCCATTAAGCTTGTATCAATCTTGGTTAAAACATTTCCCCATTTAACCTCTATTCTCTATTTCTTATAATACGCGAGATCCCCATAGTGGTACTCTACGGACACACTGTATAGCCATTAATATTTTATTATTAATACAATATCTAAATTTATCGAAGTGGCGACGATTAATTATTTAATATCCACCTTTTGTTCTGTATATCTAGTACTCTCCGCAGTTTCAATTAATTCCATGTGCTATTTAATGAATAAAGTGTCAAAACGCATACATCGCATTTAAACTTATCATCAGGCAAAAACGTACATTTTATATAATATTCATATTACTTCGTTTTCACCTCAAAAAATCTGGCAACACAGCCAGAGGTGCATACATAACAAGAGTACCTACAGTTCAATATAAAAGGTAGAGGTGGCTCCGGATTTGATATCTCTATGAAATTTAAATAATTTTTTAAAATAAAAAACCATTTCCCCTCTTTTGAAAATCCAAATAAACAGACTCCCCTCAAGCCATATTTTCCAAATTTGGGTGCAAAAACTTACTGGAAGGAGATGAAGTGATGTCGCCTTATCTGTAACACTGAGGGGACAACTTATCATCTATCGATATATATATATATATATATATATATATATATATATATATATATATATATATATATATATATATATATATATATATATATATATATATATATATATATATATATATATATATATATATATATATATATATATATATATATATATATATATATATATATATATATATATATATATATATATATATATATATATATATATATATATATATATATATATATATATATATATATATATATATATATATATATATATATATATATATATATATATATATATATATATATATAAAAAAAACATATAATTCATGTAGAAATACATACATTTTATCCTGACACCTAGCAGTAAACAGCAGTATGTGTCTATTAATTCAAAACAAAATTTGAATAACTAAAACTAAATACCTACAATATTATAACATTATGTAATATTCCACAAGGAGAGACTGTTTAATGAAGCTACAAAAATTAAAACATCAATAAATCAGGTTCATAGGTAATAATAGTCAACTAATATATTTGAGAAAGGATAACAGGTGAGAACCATTTTTTAAAATCTGAATAATTTTTTCAGATAAATACACAATACAGAAAGCAAATGGAACATTTAGAGATATATAACACACACTTAGACATGTTCAAATTCATTTCCTAACAAACAATCTCCTTATGCCTAAGTCAAGTTTTGTTATAAATTATAACAAAAATATACCATAACTCTCATTCATTACGTTTTATTATTATTAGGTATTTGCCATTTTCACTCACAAATCGTGATGCATTATCATTTCTCATGGTTTTCGCATTTCCAAAAGCTTCCAGTAATGTGTTGGCTTGCACTAAACGGTCTTTTATTATTTTAACTTCTGTAGTATCTCCTGACACTAGGACCAAAAATTGGAGCACTATTCGGGCTGCTTCTGTTTTCCCAGATCCACTTTCACCTAAATAAAAACAATAATTTTTACTTATATATTTTCACTACAAAGGAAGCAAAAAGAAATATGCAATTATACCTGTAACAATAATACACTGATTCTCACTTTTGTCATTTAACCATCTGTAAGCTGATTCAGCAACCCCATATCTAAAATAGTACATTTTTTAATCACTAATGGGCAAATGGTAAATGTATAAGCGGAGCTGAGGTACTGAATACAAAAATGTACTTAAAGTAAAATAATCAGTACTTCTGATACTGTAAGTATTTTACTTACATACTTTTCAATTAACATTTCTTGAGTGAATGTATTTGTATTTTTTAGGAAAGTACTTGTACTAGTTCTTAAAATTTCATATTTTGGACAAGTACTACTTATTACTTAAAAATGTACAGCAAAATCATAATCTACTTAAAGTACATTCAGCAATCTCAGTGAAATTTTCAGAAAGTATTCAGGGTAGTGTTGGAGTGGTCCAATAACAAGCATATTGAAAAAAAAAATAAAATGGCAGAATAACGCCATTTTGGATTGTTTTCTGCCCAAGGTTTTCAAGATAAATTTAACATGCTTCAACACATTGCCTTAAAATTTGGTGTACAAAGAGTAGTTAACCAAAAGAGTAATTTTGTCACATTCTAAAGTACATACGAACCTAGGGTGGATTTATTTCTTCATCATGTGATTGTAGTTATTATATAATATAATATCTTTTATTCTTGGCACCACATTTTTCATGTCAATGAGTGAAGTGTATAGCGGGGCAGAGAGTAACTGAGGGAAAAAGTTGTGAGTTATAAAAATATCATGTTACATATGGTTTTTGGGGCACGAAATTCAATTTTACCAATCATTTTAGTTTTTAATAATGTGCATTGCTGATTCTCTATAAATATGCATACATGGCATCTTTATATACCATAGATATAGATAGATAGATATGTGAAAAAAATTAGATATGTGGTGAGCCCAATAGCTACTTATTTATTTTATTAGGGATATCTAAATAATCCAATTAAATGAACCTTTAAATTGAAATTTTCGTCAAATCATCTGAATTTCTGATATAAGTTAGTTTCATGTATCTGATAAAAGAATAAGTGAAAATAATTTTTTTCTCAAGCCCCAGTTATGTTTGAAAAAATAGATTATTCACTATCATTATTCAAAAAAGGTAAGAGCTAGAAGAAAAAGTAAATTAATGTAAGTTGAAAAATTAATGATATTTCTATTTTTATTTTTTAATCTATTAAAAAATATAAACTTTCTTTTCAGATAATGTATTTTTTTTTAAATTAATATTGTATAGAAGTCATTTAAATTTACGAAAAAAAAATAAAAATTGTTACATTTTTAATTAACAATAAAAAAATTCTATGACAAGAAAGATTCTTTAATGGATTAAACTAACTTAGTCTAGTGTAAAAAAGTTCATTATTTCACATCATACTATATTACTACTAATAATTATTGTTATTACGTGAAAGTTGTCTTTTAAACACATTACTAGCCCCTCGTTTTTATTAAATGAAGATTATTTAAAGATTCTCCTAAAGCCCTTAATTTCCAAGTTATTTATAACTTCCAAATTAGTCTCCGAAAATATCATAATGTCAATAATATTTTGATTAATAAGTTCTAAATAAATAAGCAGCTCATAAATTTTTTAAAGCTAAGTATGTTTAAATATAAAATGTTTTGTTTATTTTGGTGATCAAATACAGATCCTACCTTCACAGCATCATCCACCACCACTGTGTCCAGCCTCCATATGCAAGTACCACGTGACTATATTCTAACATTGTTCCCCAATAGCACTCCAGTATAATTAAATTGAAATTTATATGATATTCACGAAGTCCAACTTCCATAAATATAACTTATCTTGTAATGATTATTAACAAATTCAAAATATAATTTTGAATTTGAATTTTAAACAAAAAAAAAATGTATATTATCAAAATATACCATGTGAGATAGATATTTAAAATGTTAATTATACAATTCAAAGTACAATTAATCTAATTGTATATCCTCAAACCTGTATATTTTTTTAGTTTTATTATAAAGTTTAACAAGAGTATTTTCTTAGAGTGTAAATGTCTGTTTCTTGCTATATTTTTGCATCACCACTTTGTACAAATCAAGTATTTGTTTTGTGAGGTCTTCACTAATTCCAGTCTTGTTACCAGTGAGTTTTAACTGAAATTTCATTTTCTCATTAATCATATTTAGTACCTTTCCAGGCAAATTTTCATTCTCCTCCTCTTCTAGGTTGTAAATACAAACATTTTTTATTTTCATGATTGTTGTATACTTTCAAGGCCGTCTTCCAGTTGACCTATTTTTTGTCACTTTGTATGTAGGTAATATGTAAAATTGTATGCTCTACAATTTTTATTTGAAAATATTTCTTCTAGCTCTTACCCTTTTGAGTAATATTGAGAGATCACTATTTTTCTTTACCCTCAGCTGGGAAACCAGAGGTTGAGAAAAAGTTAGTTGCACAAATTACAAACATGACATAAAATTTAGAACTGTTACTTCACAAAATAATTTTAATAGGAATAAAAAAATGACAAATAAAATTCATTTAAAAAAAATAGAAAATCATATTATATCTAATATATGAAAAAACTTGAAATTTATCGCAGCCCAAATGAAATTTTATTGAGAATTCTATTCTGGATCTTATAGCTTCAAAATATAACATCTCCCATCTAAAAATAAATTTTTTAAATACAGCTTTAGTTGCAAAAGCTGACAACATATTGTGACAGTAACATGTAAACGCCAACATTTGTGTTACATCCAATCACCGTTAGGTTAGCCTATCTTTTTTCAGCCTATCATCATTAAGCTATACCCCACGCTGCCAATTTCTTTACTCATATTTCATTTTGTGAGCAGCATATCTCTATAGTGTTGAGTGGATTTCTGTCGTGTCAATAAATTGCATGGAAAATATTGTAATTAAAAAATGCCCTACTAATAATTAATAAAGGAAAAAAAAAACGCACCCAATATGTCACACTGGAAACGCGAAAAAGCAAAATTGTCGAGGTGAGTATAAACTGTTCATATTTTAATTATTTTATACTTATTTCTTTACTCTTATTTATAGATATTCTGCTAAAAATTTGCCATTATACCTAAAATGCAACCACAACAGCAATAATGGACCATATTGATGTACGGACAAAAACATTATTTCTTTGGCTGCTATAAGAAGCTTCCATAGTCAGTTTTATTCTGTCAAAAACAAGATAGAGCAAGATAAGTTTCTGCTGAAATACTGTACTGCTACCGCACCAAAATGCAAGAAACGAGATGTTAGTATTAAAGGTAAAAATATGTGTGTAAGATACTATATTTGCACAAATAATAGTGATTTGGCCCAAATCTGCTGGAAAAGTTTCTTAAAGATACTTGGTATTGGAGAAGATAACATAAATCCAGAGGCACTTTTCCAAGGGAAAATTGGAGAGGGGACCGAGTAAAGGGAAAAAATGACACAAAGCTTCAACAAGTTATGAAATTTATTGAAAGTCTCTCATGCAGTGAGAACCATTACTATTGATCCAAAAATAAATATCGCACATACTTATCGTCTGATATGAATATCTCAAAGCTTTGGGGGATGTATAACAAGATGTAATGTAATGACAATCTTAATGTAAAGCTTTTGTTTTTTCTGAGACATATTTGTTACTAAATACAATATTGGCTTCAGCACTCCACAGTCCAACGGTTGTACAACATGCACACAGTTTAAAGAAAAAATGAAAACTGTAAAATCCCCTGAAAATAAGGCTGAGTTAATGATTTATCAAAGAGTACTAAGAGCTAAATGTTTCTATGAATTGTTGGAAGAAAAACACGATAATATTCAAACATTTTCTTTCGACTGTGAAAAAAATTTTGCTCTTCCCAAATTGCTAAACCAAGCTTGCTATTTCAGTATGCGGTAAATCTGTTTAACTTTACTGTTGTTAATAGACCTTCTTCAGCTGCTCTCAATCTAAGAATGTTTAGTTCACTCATTTGGAGTTATTTTAGTTAGAGTTAAATTAACCACTTTTATATTTAACAATAGAATAAGGATTGTGAGATTAGTGGATAACAGGTGTGGCGGCCAAAACAAAAACTCAATTATGGTGGGTATGTATATGTATTGGTTAAAAAGTTTTGTGCCGAAAGACATCACAGAAATACAGCTTATTTTTCTGATTGTGGGCCACTCTTTTATACCACCTGATCGTGTGTTCAGTAATATCGAGAGAGTTATTAAAGAAATGCCTACTATTGTATCTCCAAATTAATACACAGAAGTTATAAAACAGCATCGCTCAATCCATCGAATGGGTTGTAATTACAAAGTTTTAGATTTTAAAAAGCAAGCAGCATTAGTGTTAAAGCCACTTTCCTCTTGGCATTTTAAAATTAGCAAGGCAGAGCGAATTATTATTACTAAAAACATCAAGAATGCAGTAATTGAAGTTAGAGGCGAAACACATTATCGAAATGATTTGGAAAATTCCAAAAGTATTTTAAAAATTGGTAAGAAAATATCACAGATGCAAGCAACAGAATTACCTTTAGAAGGAATTATCAAACCCAAAAAAATAGAAAGTATCAGCGATTTATTGAAAATGCATTACAGTGATGAGTGGGAAAATGAAGAAAGCCTTAAGTATTTTAAAACATCTTTCTTGAAGAAAACGAAGGTAAAAAAGACCACCCCCAGAAGGCGAAGAAGATTCAGACGACAAGATCGATTCTTTTAGAATGTAAATTTTTTTTGTAATATAAACATAACTTTTCTGATATATTTATGTTTGTTTCATTTCGTTGGATAATATTCAAGTTGTTTATAATAATTTCCAGAATTCTGTATAGGTTCAAAATATGACATCTACACATTGCCTAAATGCAAAACCCGACATCGGTACAGGACGACAAGAATGATTCTTTTAGAATGTAAATTTTTTCTGTAATATAAACATAACTTTTCTGATATATTTATATTTGTTTCATTTTGTTGGATAATATTCAAGTTGTTTATAATAATTTCCAGAATTCTGTATACGTTCAAAATACGACATCTACACATTGCCTAAATGCAAAACCCGACATCGGGACAGGTTACTTGCAAACTATGCAAATTTAAAATTATAAATAAACAAAATATGCCAGTGAAGGATTTTAGAGGGCTAAATAAAATTAAATATATACTTAAAATACATTATACAACCAAAAAATAATAATGATCTTCCCATGAATAAGCTCAAAAATTGTTTTTTTCCGTTTTACTCAACTTACTTCTTGATGTACTTTCTTAATGATATTGAGTTACAGTAGTTTACTAAATACACTTACATATGGGGTGGTAACTGAAAAGGAGGTCTCCTCATATAACTTTCAACTAAATCAGCGGAATACAATGCCAATTTCTTGTAGGGGTTTACTGAAACTAGTACATTTCCAATGTAGGTGTAAATATGGTCTCTTTTGAAACGTTGCTGCAGATTTGTTATGAAACTATCTTCAGTTAGGGGATCCAACAACACCGTGTCCCATGCTCCAACTTCCTGGTTCAAGTTGAGCATCGCACGCAACTAAAAACACTTTTTAACTAACATCAACAAATCAAATATTTTTTTGTCTATAATATTTCAAATTAACTTAATTAATTAAAAATAATTTAACATATATATATTACTAACCCTTCTGGGAATGCCGCCTCCTTGGCGGCATTTAGCTTCGCAACTGTTTTTCAGTGTGCCCCACAAATCAACAAAACCCAAGGAATGAAGCGAAAATCACTGAATAAATGTAAATTGAGGATTGTGACAACAAAAAAAGGCTGTTTCATTATAAGGTCCGAACAGTTAGATGACCTAATTTTCAGGGAAATTGTTTAGATTTTCTTGTTTCTCTTTGAAAATCGAACATTTCCGAAACTTGTCATAATCATATGTGACTGTCAGTGTCAATGGCAACAATGACGTCTCTGTTCTCTTTTATATATGGCTTCTATTACCTAACAACTGTTATTCTTCTTCTACTTTCATACGACCTCTTGCTTTTCAGCATCGCACAGACGGGCAAAATTTCAAAAAGCTGGCCAGAACCCCAATTCGGGAAGATTGCCATTTCACACTTTTACGCGTCTAGGGGCTTTAATAGATCATTGGGCTTTTTAAAATTAGAAATTTCGTAGATGGCGCTCTTCGTTGAATACCATTGACATATTATACTAGGAGGATGGACTGGGCCAACTGCCCAATAATCAATGACTTCGGAGTGGGAGAGAGAAATGTTGAGAGAGATAGCGCGAGTCGTGGCAAAAAATCTTTCGTTTGCCCGCCAAATCACTTGTTGTTTGTGTTATTCGTGCTTTTGCATGAGTTAACTAACACGACCGACGGTTTCCCTTTTTAAAAACTTTATTTTACAAAAAAATTTCTATATTAAAAGTACAAATTTATAAGTTATAAAAATGGATGCTTCTAACTGACTGGCCCGGTTCCGCTGAAGCGTAATATTATAACAGCCTCGTTGACATAGGATCCGCTGGCTCAGCAGTTCTTGGGGATGGAACGTGACATAACTCCTCCCTCCTCAGACTTAACTACACCTGGTATGGGGTAGTTCAATTGGTGGGCGGCTAGCTTCTGGCTGGGTGGTTGTCTTCTTGAAGAACTTTCTTTGAACCATCACTTTGCACAATGCATAGCCGCATAGTATAATTAAAATAATGTAAATTATAATTGTCCATAAGCTGGGTAATTTTGAGATTTTGTCAAAAATAATTCGTGGTTGGTTTTTTGAAATCTTGTTCTTTAGTGCATGTAATTCATCTAGCTTAATTTTTTGCAAGTGAATGCTTAAGTTCAGTAGTGGTAGGTATGGCTGCGTTTTTTCAAAATCAGGAAAGATTATTGGCTGTTTCCCGAATTTGGTTGGACTCTCGTCGTTGATTAATGATATTCCATCAAATTTGGCTCGGCAACCGGTCGGCAGAGTAACTAGGTAACTTCCGTGTAACTTCTGGTGTTCTTCTTCCTGGGAACATTTTATGTCGATGGCTGTACTTTTAGGAACAATGAGTAACCATTTATTAGAAGTATCTAGTTGGTTTGCGACTGGTCGTGTTACAGTGACGTCAACTTGTTTACATGTGGAGGTGCTTGTACTGGGCTGTAACAGCTGAACTTCACAGGGGCTCCATTGGTCTATTTCTTTCAATTCTTCATTTTCGCAGATAAACAGATTGGGCTGTATTTCTTGGCATGGTGTTCCTCGATGAGAGTAGTGTAATTGATTTTTAATTAAATATTTATCATGCGGTATGACAACCTTAAACAGACTCTGGTGCGCCACTGGTACAGAATATAAATGATAATATTCAAAATTGTAAGGAGCAATTATTGGTACCTTTAATAGGTACGTTATTTTGTTATTTAGTATAAAACAGTTAATTTCAATTAGTTTTTCATAGTGGAAAATATTTTCTAGATCAGTGGGTAAAGGTAATCTATTGAAACCTACTATTTTTCCAACTTTCGTAATTTCTTTTGACAGATCGGTTAATTTTATTATACTTGGATGAATAATTTTTAATTTAGAAAATGCTATCGAGTTTTCAATATCCTGTAGGATTAGATCTATGATTTCATACAAATTGATAATTTGGTTTAGAATATCTTTAATAAAGTGCATGTTTTCCCTATATGTAGTTTTTTGCACGATTATGCTAATTTGATTTATTCTATTTTCGATAAGATTTTCATTTTGGCCTATTTGTTGAATAGTAGTGTTAAATTTGTCGATGACGCTTGAGGAAATTGAGTTTTGGTCTCGAATGTTTTCCGCCAATTTACTTTGATTTTCTTCTAACTCTTTTATTAGTTTTTCATAATGTTCGCCATCGGCTGCATCTAAATTTCCTGTCACTACTTTGAAAACAGAGCCTACTATATTTACTAAGCCTCTTTTATTTCGTTGAGGATGAGGTATAATTTCTTTTAATTTGTTTTCTACCCTATCTTGTGTAATTTTTAATATTTTTAAATAATTAGTCGACTCAGCATAATATTCCTTGTGAGTAATTAAGGAGTTGGTTATGTTTTGTGATTTATAATGTAATTTGTTAATTTGTACTATAATGGGATTTAAATCATAATAGTGTATAAGTGTGAAGGTGTATTCTTTAAGTTTTGCTTGTCCTAGTTTTAACGGCAAAATTCCTGGGTTGTCGTCTAGCTGTCTGATCGTGACTTTATCTCCGTCTCCGATAACGGCCCCGACAAGGCTGAAATATAATATTTATATTTTAGTCAAAGTTGTACGTTTGTCTAAGTGGGCGTTTTAAATTATCCATATGAATTTTAGAATGAGACTGAGTTGATATGGTTTTACGAAATATAAGTGGTATTGCTTATCGGGAATTATTAATTCTTTAACAAAAGTTAATATGTCCTGGTCAAAGTTATTTTCGGATATTTGAATATTGATACGACGTTTTTTCTCAAATAAAATGGTAGTTTTTGGTTTTGCTGGGGAATGCAGTACTGAAGAAATAATTATTTGGTTAGAACCATAATTTACGGGAATATCGCAGATGGGGATTCCTACTATAGGATCTTCGCTTTCGTTGGTGTGTACTGTCATATTTTCATCAGGTGTTTTGTCGTCAGCTGATTTATGTGCTCTCATATCATTGACCTGTGCGAGGTCATTATCATCAGCTTGTGCTACGGTAGACATTTGGTCTAGATTTTCTTCTTCCCTTAGGTTTTCTTGTAATTCTCGGTTAAATTCTTCGATATATTGTTTTAGTGGGAAGTCTTCCGTTGTCTCTTTTGTATGCAGTTCAATTCGAGAAAGAGCATCGGCGTTTGTGTTTAATTTACCCTTTTTGTATATTATGTTGTAATCGTACTCGTCTAGTTTAATTCGCCATCTTAGTAATTTAGAGCTAGGATCCTTTAAGGAGAAAAGCCATTGAAGTGGCTTATGGTCAGTTATTAAATTTATTTTTCTGCCAAATATGTACGGACGAAAATACTTGGTGGCCCAGACGATTGCCAGGAGCTCTTTTTCGATTGTCGAATAATTCCTTTCGGAATCATTCAGTGTCCTTGATGCGTACGCTACAGGCAGGTCTTGTCCAATTACACCCTGCGAGAGGACACTCCCAATACCCACGTTACTTGCATCTGTGGTTAAGTTAAAGGGTTTTGAGAAGTCTGGGTACTGTAGTATAGGTTCATTTACTAGCAGATTTTTACACATATCGACACATTCTAAGAATTCTTTATTATGTTCTATAGTGGCACCTTTTTTTAAACACTTAGTAAGTGGCTTTGTTATTCCCGCGAAGTTCTTAATGAATCGCCTATAATACCCTAACAATCCTAAGAAACCCTTAATCTGTTTCGTTGTTTTAGGAATCGGAAATTTTTTGATAGCTTCTATCTTGTCCGGGTTTGGTTTAACGCCATTAGCTGTGACTACATGGCCAAGATACGCTACTTCTTTTCGCAAGAATTCCGATTTGTCTAATTGGATTTTAAAATTAGACTCACGTAGACGCTGAAAAACACTTTTTAATCGTTCTAAATGTTCTTGAAGTGATGTAGAAAAGACTATTATGTCATCTAGGTATACTAAGCATTTTTCGTTCTGAATTCCGCGAAGAATGTTGTCCATTACCCGCTGAAACGTTGCGGGGGCGTTTTTCAGCCCGAATGGCATTCGCAAAAATTCATAGTGCCCATTCTCGGTGCTAAACGCCGTTTTTTCAATGTCACTGTCGTGTACTTGAATTTGATGAAATCCGCTAGCCAAATCTAAGGTTGTAAAATATTGGCATTTGCCTAATTTGTCTAATAAGTCTGTAATATTAGGCAGCGGATAACGATCACCAAGGGTCTTAAAATTTACACCCCTATAATCTAAAACTACCCTATATTTAGCCACCCCCGAGGCATCTGCCTTCTTAGGGACCACCCAGATGGGTGAGCTCCACGGAGAACTACTAGGTTGTATAATTTTTTGGTCTAGCATCTTTTTTATTTGGTTTTCCACCTCTTTTTTGTGTATAAAGGGGTAGCGGTATGATTTTGTATACACCGGTATCTCATCTGACGTTCTAATTCGATGTTTTATTTTGCTAGTGAAAGTTAACGGGTCGTTTTCATTATAAAATATGTCCGAGTATTCATGAATTAATTTTAAAATTTTAATTCTTTCTTCATCATTTAAATGGTCTATGCGAAATTTAGAAAAATCTAATTCCGATTTGGGACAGTCATCAAAGTTATTTAACTCGATCTCACGTAATTCATTTGAATTAAACTTTTCCACGGTAATCGTCTCTGAGAGATCTAACGTTACGGGCTCGCAAGTGTTATTTAACACTGTTGTTATCGCAATGCCTTTTCTCGCAACTGATAAACACTCTGGTATCTCGCAGTTATGTAATTTTTGATGAGGTATTATTGTCACCATTTTTTATGGAAGTCTTGATTTTTATAACTTGTTCGACACGAGGCGGAATTGTTATACAATGTATTTGATTTTGTGTTTTATGAAATTGCAATTTAACGCGCGCATAAGGTGTTTCTAGGAATCCCTTATGATAGTCAAGGTTGGCTTGCAAAAGTTTAAGACTGTCGAGTCCTAGGAGACCGTCAAACACATTGTGGAATTTAAAGAGATAAAATTTCATATTCTTGTTTACGGGTAAATTAAATATTTTTGATGAGGGTATAAAAGCGCTGTATTGATGAGTCGATTTTTGGAATACTGTTGAAACCAAAAATGGGTCATTAATTATACAATTGGGATATAATTTTTTGGCAATATTTGGGTCGATAAATGATCTAGTCGAACCTGAGTCTATTAGTATTTTTAAATTTGTTTCGGGAAATACGATATAGGACAGTTCGCTAGAATTAGACATATTAAATGAAATTACTTCAGTTAAGTCTTTTTGTCTTGTTGTGTCGGGTTCCGAAAATTTTCCTTATTTTCGGTTGTTTCTTCATAAGAATATTGTTCAAGAGGCGCGGTATTATATATGTCAGATTGGACATTTGCTTCCTTATATTCATTATTTACATAAGAATAAGAATTATTTTGGTCATAATATTGATACTGATATTGATCATTTTGATTATATTGGCAATATTGGCTATCGTCATATGAGAGTTGCTCTGGTTGGTATAGATCTTGAGTTTCGGCATTGTAGACCTCTTCAAAAACTAGTTTTGGAGGGTTATAATTTGATGTGCTAGGCAAGGGTTTAAAGACCGACGTCTCTATCCCCGACATAGGCGTGGGTGTTTGTAATTGTTTCTGTTGGTTTGGTTTAAAAATGTTTGTTCTGTTGCCAGGTTTGCCGAAAACTTGAGAGTTCGAAAAATATTTTGGTTGTGGCCTATTTGGGTTTGGGCGCACATTTATAGGTTGTGTTGGAAAGCTGGGTCTAAAAGCGTTGTGTGGTGTTTGTGAATTAAAAGGCCGATTTTGGTTTATTGCGAAATTGGGTTGAAAACTATTAAAATTATGTTGCATGGGCCTAAAATTACTATTTTTTGGGATTGCTGGACTAGATTTGGTTTGATTCTGAAAATAGTGTATATTGTATTCTTGGGTTACAAATTGCAATGCTTGCATTAAGTTTTCTGGCCGCATACACCTTATGGTTGTACCAAGCGGTTCTTTTAGCCCTGATAAGAAAGTTTTAAGAGCAAGATCATTATATAGTTCGCGTTTTAAATGTTTCGCAGATATAGTAGTTTCATGTGAATCTATGTATGAACATAACAGATTTAAAATGTGTAATACTCTATCATAGAAATCGTTAGGCTTTTCATTCGGTAATTGTTTCATCATAACCAAGTCTCTATTTAAACAAGCTTCATCTCTATGATCCGCAAAATTACGACGCAGGGTGTCCTTCAGACTTTCCCACGTACCAACATTTTGAATATTTGCAACTAATTTTGCATGGCCAGTAAGTTTCCCTATTATAGAGTTAAGTAAATAAATGTTTTGAAAATTTTGTGCATTATTCGTATCATAAAAACTATCGATAAGTGATTGGCAAGTTGAAAGATACCTATTTAAATCATTCGGATTTCCATCAAAAACAGGGACACAATTTAGGTACTCTGGCTTAAATTGAGCCATATTGCTTGTAATTAAATTATTTATTGATTGATTATTGATATCTAAATTTGTAGATTCTAAATTTTCACTAATATTATTTGAGTTTGTGTTTGTATTTAAATCTAATGCCTCTAAATTTGTATTAGAAACAGAGTCAGTTGAAGGTGTCGAAATTTTTAAACCTTGTAATTCCGCGACAATTTTTTCAATAGACATCAAGAGTAAATCAATTACACTTACAGAAGTATTTGAAGGGCAACTCTGGTCATTTCTATAAGGCAAGCTTTGGTTGGGCGATTGAGGTCCTTCCCCAAATCTTTGTCCTTGCGAAGACAGGCGATATTGGTCCTATCCTCCGTTGGTCAGCTGTTCGATGGTAATCCACAGTTCTGCGATAGATTGGAAATTTTCGATGTTCGGAAAATTTCACTCTGCTTCAAGCACCTCCGACAACGTCACAACAATTAGTTCTTTTTCGGTTAATTCGATTAAAACGAAAAAATCAATACAATCGATATGTATCGATTCCCGAAAATCCGTTCCGACTGCGCCAGTTAACTAACACGACCGACGGTTTCCCTTTTTAAAAACTTTGTTTTACAAAAAAATTTCTATATTAAAAGTACAAATTTATAAGTTATAAAAATGGATGCTTCTAACTGACTGGCCCGGTTCCGCTGAAGCGTAATATTATAACAGCCTCGTTGACATAGGATCCGCTGGCTCAGCAGTTCTTGGGGATGGAACGTGACATAACTCATGCGCTTTTGTATTGTAAATCATTTATTATTGTTATTTTGTGGCATATTTGTATTAAAATGAGATCGTGTTCTGCTGTTAATTGTACTACAAGAGCGAAAAAAGGCGAGAAAATAAAATTTCACAGGTAAATAGTTTTATATAGGTTAGGTATTAAAAGCAATATTAATAACATTATTTAACAGTCCGAAAATAAAATAACTGTAGGTACTTGTATAATAATTACAACTCATGCTCTTTAATGATGTTTTTTAGATTTCCAAAAGATGATAACTTAAAAAAGTTATGGGTACATGCTGTTAGAAGGAATAATTATAATCCAGGCAGTACAGCTGTTATTTGTGAAAATCATTTTAGAGAGGATGACTATGAGGTCAATGTTCATGGAAATCGGGTATTAAAAAAGCAAGCAATTCCATCACAATTTGATTTTCCTGCTCATTTAATCAAAGTTATCAGGAAGCGTAAACCCATTACAAGAAGAGTTAATGTAAACCAAGGTAAGGGTGACTGTAATTAATAATTGATGATTATTCTGCTGATAAAATAAGACACCCTCTAAGTAATATAATGTTATAATATAAAAACATATATCACTTTAAAACAAATATTTAATAATATTCATAAAGTTTAAATATAAATATACATTTTTAGGAAATGCTGTTGCAGGATGCAGTACTAACGTACTTCCTGAAGTAGACCCTATGGAAGTTGATTTAGTGCCAGAAGTTAATAATGGGCCTGAAGATAAAGTAATTAATATACCCAATGAAATAAAATCATCTTCCAGTGTAGAAAAAAAACCTTTTGTGAGGTAAGGAATATGTACAATTGCTTAATAAGGCATTGTTCATTATAGAGATTAGATCGCAAGTTTAATTGGCTGTAATAAAAACTCTCCCTATAAGGCTCAAATTCACTTATTTATAACAGTATTAAGTTGTTGACAAAAATCTGTAGGTATTTTCTATTTTTAGAAATAGACGGGATCCAATAGTCTTTGGGGATTTCCAGGAAAGTGATTTAGAGTTTCAAGAAAAGAGGAAGAAATTTTGGAAAATTGCTAATCAAACTGTTTGTAGATATAAAAAAATGAATAAATATTACCAGAGTAAAATCAGTCGACTAAAACAAAAAATAAAGAATCTAAATGCACTATTGGATGAATTAACAAGAAGTAAAAAATTGTCATCAGACCAGTCATTTATATTAAAGGTTGATAATTAATTTTATAGTAGATATTGCATGATTTTTGTATGTTGTAGGTTGAACTTAACAGACTATTTTTTTTTGTGGAGGTATTTATAAATTTTCATAACTTTTTTCAAAATAACTAACTTTTTTAGGAAAGTATTCCAGGTACCATCAAGGAAATATTGTTTAGACAGTTAAAAAAAGGTGTATGTGCTAAATATACTCCAGAATTAAGGTCATTTGCTCTGACTCTGAATTTTTATTCGTCATCAGCATATGACTATGTACGTCGTATATTTGGTATTAAGTCTTTGCCACATCCTAGAACCCTGTCCAAATGGTATAGTAGTATTGACGGGTCACCAGGATATAGTTCTCAAGCACTAAATGCTATTAAAAATAAAGTTCAGCTAGAAGAACAAAAGGGCAAGAAATTGGTGGCTGGTTTAATGATTGATGAAATGTCCATTAGAGAGCATGTTCAGTGGACAGGAAGTAGACATGTTGGGTATATAAACTTTGGTACAGGTTTACAGGAAAGCGATATTTTACCAAGAGCTAAAAATGTACTGGTTTTTATGGTGGTTGGGTACAATTGCAGATGGAAAGTGCCAGTGGCTTATTTTTTAATAAATTCATTATCTGGTGATGAAAAGGCAAACTTGGTAATAGGTTGTCTTCAACAACTTGGAGACACTGGAATTTCCATCAAGAGTTTGACTTTTGATGGATGTGCTTCAAATATAGCTATGTCCCATATATTAGGGGCTAACTTGCACTTTCCGAACATAAAACCTTATTTTTTAAACCCTATCAATAAAGAAACAATATATATTATTCTTGATGCTTGCCATATGGTAAAGTTAATTCGTAATGCTTTGGGTGACTGGGGACAGCTACAGGATGGCGAGGGCAGAATAATTAAATGGGCACTGTTTGGTGAGTTAGTTAATTTACAGAATGAGTCTGGCCTTCACTGTGCCACAAGAATACGCTCTAGGCATATCCAGTATTCTAAAGAAAAAATGAAAGTAAAACTTGCTGTCCAAACATTTAGCTTAAGTGTGGCAGACGCGTTAGAGTACTGTGACAAGGATTTAAATATACAAGCATTTCAAGAAAGTGAAGGAACAGTCGAGTTTTGTAAAAATATTAACAACATTTTTGACTTGTTGAACACTCGAAATGCTTATAGTAAACTCTCATATAAAAGACCACTTTTTAAAGGAAGTGAAAACTTCTTAAAAAATTCTATTGATCATTTTGTGAACTATTTAAGCACTTTAAAAGGACCTACGGGAGAAAATATTTTAATTAGTAACAGGAAAACTGGTTTTCTTGGCTTAATTGTATGCTTATTAAGTCTACAAGGAATTTTTAATGACTTGGTAAAAACAGATATTTTACAGTTTCTTCTATCATACAAATTAAGCCAAGATCACTTGGAAATGTTTTTCTCTGCTGTACGACGAAGGGGTGGCTTTTCAAATAACCCAACGGCATGGCAGTTTGAAAATGCCTTTAAACGCCTATTAGTACATAGCGAAATAATTTCCCCAGACAGTGCCAATTGTTTATCCCAGGATAATACATCCATTTTAATAATTAGTGTAAATTATAAGAATAATACTTTAGATACTCTAGAAGAAAATTTTGAATTATCTGAAGAAATTAATAACAGTTTTATTTCTAATTTCAACAACATTACTAATTGTATATATTTAAATGATGTTACAGAATATATTGCAGGATTTGTATCTAGAAAACTTGTAAGAACTTTAAACTGTAATGTGTGTGCTTCTTCAGTAACGAATAATGTCTCATGGTCAATGTTACTTAATAAAAAAAACAGGGGGAGGCTTTGCAAGCCGTCTAAAGATGTTGTAAAGATTTGCCTTGTTGCTGAAAGTATAATAAGAACACAGCAAAATTTTACAACATCTAATTTAATTTTAAAATTAATCTGTTTGGCTTTAAGACAGCTAAATGTAACACAGTTATTTACATCTTTGTCAGAGCATTGCTTGGAGCAAGATCCTCTAGATGGGCATGTTTTACAGCTAATACGGCTAATATTAAAACACTACTTTACAATAAGAGTTCATCATATAAATTCAACAAACAATGAAATAATAGGATAAGACACAAGCTAACAAAAACAATAATTTTTAGTCACCAATAGTTTATTTTTAAATTTTGTCTACAAATATACTTCATTTCTGTGTGTCCTCTCATTTCAAAGTAACAAGAAACACTCTTTAATTCAAATTCAAAAATAGTTTATTTGTCACATATCAACATGTATAGCATTTTACATAGTTTCCTAATACAAAACTTACATGACAAAAAGGGTCAGCCTCTCGATTATGAATAACCGTTAGCAATTACACCCAGCGGACTCAGTGCAGTTGTGAGGTGCCCTACATTGATCGATTTAATATTAAAATTACTAGATATATCAGTATTTCGAATATTTAAACTAAACATTTTCAACATCTTTAAATATGTTAAATGTTCTAGCCCATATAATCCTAAATTGAAATAAAAAATTACACCATAAGGTAAAGCCGATGGTAAAGCAGCAGCTAACAGTTTAAATGTGCATAGGGTTACTTATAAGTAAGCCAATTAAAGACGGGGTCACAGGTAAAAAGTTTAGCTAGTAAAGATATCATGACTCGAAAAAAAAAACACTAGCTCTATGATGCCCATATACCTAAGTTATGTCCAGACATGTAAAAAATCTAAAGAAATCAAGTAATTATAACACCATGTTATCACACACTACAGTATGAAGTTTGGGACTGAGATTAGATATTTTGACCCCAGTAATTGTAAGGGTAATATTTTTCGACTTATAACCTTTCATTTATGTGTAATGTAATAAAAATTGATTTTTTTTTAAATGGTTGTTTTTATTATCTTCATCCTTCCCTTTATTTCGCATATAATAAAACATAGGTACACTATCCACATCATTTTTTTATTTAGCAATGATTACAAACTTTAACAATATGTTTTCTAAAATCCTTTAAAGAGTGCTTTAAGCACTGGTAAGTACTCAGAATATTTTTAACTTAAGTGAGTGTTTATCTAAACTAATCTAATAGCCAAATTACTTTAATTTCACTAATTTAAGCAGTCAACAAATCTCATGACTCAAACTCTCACTAACGATATTTCATTCTTAATTATATGCAAATGCATCTTAACGCGTTTTATAAATGTATTGGTATTTTTTATATTCCTTAGATTATCAGGCAATTTATTAAATTCCACCGATGATTGCACTATTTAACAAAATATTGTTTAAAACACCCCGTCTTCTACTTCGTACGTATACTTTCTCCGTATTTTCTGCCACACCTATCTCCATCTCTCTCTCGGTTCTCTCTTTCTAGTCTCTTCCACATTTTAATACACGTCGTTTATTGCTAGTGGGCCAGTCCATCGTAGTATAATACGTCAATGTTGAATACGGTGACAATAGTAGAATGTTAAATGTTGTTCGCGTAAGTGTTTTTGCGTAAAAATATTGGCTGTTTTTGTGTACATATTGTAGACATTATAGTGCTCAAAGTAAAATGGATTGTACTCCTGGTGGTAAGTAGTACCTTTAGCTATACTATTTATATAAAATAATAATATTTTTTAATTATGTGTATTTTATACAGAAATAATTTTCTGGAGTAGTGCAAAATTATAGTTTTAATTTTATTGTTAATATTTTAGTAAACTTCCGGGATCTTCCGGGCTTAACTTTCTGGAAAGTTGTGTAGCTGAATACTTTAAATAGTAAATGGAGAAAAAATATTTTCCGCTTTTGTCTGCCTTTTTGAGATAACTTAATCAACTTTGTTTTGTGTCACTTGGAATTTTCCCCAATTTATCGCTTTCAAATCGTTTAGGGCTAATTATTTTTATTTATTTCAGGATCAAGGGACGTAGATCCGGATGAAAATGTTGTTTTAAGTATGAGAACGCTTTCTGAAGTAATACTGACATGCAATTCAACAAAAATTGAAGCTAATTGCGAATATTTGCATTCGTATGTAAAAGATCTAACTAATTGCCCTGAAGTATTATCTAATGTAATTAAACAAAAGCTTTCACATTTTCTTTCTGATTTTAAATTAAAATATAAGACTGCCCAATACAAGAAAGATATTTTGCCCAAAACAAAAGTTGGTTGGAAACAAATTTAAAATTTCATTTTTTTGTGCAATCACCTACAGCGAGTTTAGGTGGTCGCCCTGCTGTTAATTTCCAGACTAGTAGCGAACGAACAAAACGAAGACAAACCGAATATGTTGGATCAACAATGAGTTCCTCAGAGCCTGTGTATGCTGCTCAAATGAGTCTGCGCGCTGAAGGAAGTATAGATGCTGCAGCTGTTATAAAAGATGTACAATTTTCAACCCCAAAAAGGGCCCAGAACTATAGAAAGGCATATAAAGAGAGAGCTGAAAAAGTTGATCAGCTATCTGGTGATAAAGCATTGTCAGTATTTGTTAAAGCAAATAGACACCAATATCAGATCATAAGGAGTGAAGATAAAAAACGTTTTCCATCGTATAAGAAGATTCAGGAGGCCAAGGGGCGCTGTTACCCAAATCGGGATGCAGTTACAATCACATGGCAAAAAGCTGAAGTAAAATTACAAGCCTTACCATACTGCCCATCGTATAGTGGAGGTGCAAAAAGATGTATTGGAAACATTAACAGAACCTCAACTTGCTTGTTTGACACTTAGGTATAGCCAATACAAGCAAAATTTTGACAGCGATGAACGTTCGGATGCCAGTATATTTTTAACATCCTTTGTGCCACTTCTATTAACATGCGACGATCCAAATAAATCTACAAACAAAATAGTTTGGCAAAATCCACGTCCAGGCTCACCCCGCTTTTCGTCCAATCAGAATTCAATTTATACATGAGACCACTGATTTAACACTTCAAGAAATAAATACCATGCAGAATGAAATAGAAAACCTTACACCTACTTCCATTAGTGTAGGCACAAGGACATTGAACACAACTTACTTTTTACAATGGTAGATGGCAAAATGTGCAATGCTGCTTCATCTACGACATCCACGAAAAAGTGTTATATATGTGGGGCTTCTTCCAAGTCCTTCAACAACATAGATGTTAAGTAGAAGTATTTTAATCAGTTTGTTAAACTGTGAAAATAGTGATTTTTTTTAGAAAAATATGATCAGTAGCAAAAGTTATGGTACGAGCGGGAATCGAACCCGCACCTCTGCGTGTCTAGCGCATCGCCCTAACCAATTGAGCTATCATACCACTGATAATAATAATATTTCTGCAAACTATATCTAGTGGATACCGTATAAATATACAAAAATTTAAAGATTATGCTTTAACAACAGCTAGGATACTTGTACAAAAATATCCTTGATACAACATGCCTAATACGGTCCACAAAATTTTAATTAACTCGTCAGATATTATTGAATCTTTTTTATTGCCTATAGGACAATTATCTGACGAGGCCCAGGAGGCATTAAATAAAGACATTAAGAAGTATAGAGAAGGATTTTCCCGAAAGTGTTCAAGGCAACAAAACTTGGAGACTGCTTATATCGTCTGATCCAGTCATATTAAGCATGCGAAAACTTCCAAGGCGAAAGTCCAAGTCATTCGAAAAAGAAGTCTTAGATTTATTATTAGCCCCCGTCCAGAGGGATCTGCCACTAATACTACTAATGAAGACTCAGAAATTAATAGCTCAAGTGACTCAGACTCCGGGTCCGGGGATTAAAAACAATAATTAGTTATGCGACATTATTTCTGAGAATAAATGATGCTGTTATTAGTTTATTAATTATTAATTTTACGCCGTTGATGACTTTAAATAATATAAAAACAGTAAAATGTAGGCAGTATTTTTTAAAACAATTTAAATTCAGTTTTATACACATAATTATGTTTTTGTCAAGTATTTATTTATTATATTATTAAATTTTCCACCAGATTAGTAGCCAATTGACAAATATGTTAATTAGTTTTTACAATATTATTTCTCATAAACACATTAAGGAAATTTTATTACTACATATCATCGTTTAAGTTTTGGCCAGGTTTTTTCAATTTTGCCCGTCTGTGCATCGGATCAATTATAATCATATTCGTTTCGACGTCGTTTCTAGCTGATATAAATTTTCTTGGCAATAATGCAGACACGTAGCCAAGGAGATGGATCCCGATAGTCTGAACCTCTCCCCTGAACCTCTAAAATTATTTTGATACAGTCATGCTTTTTCCTAATTTTTTAGAGTTTTGACTGTTTGGATTTTTGACAGATACGCTTTAGGAAGTTGATCACGAATCCGAAGTTACATTTTTTCGGAGACGTTTCGCGTCCAAAACATACGCCGTCAGAATTCACAAATTTATACACACAGTTTTTTACCTTTTTCTATTTCCTTCAGTAATTCTTATAAGAAAACGGTTGAATACACAATAAAAATATCAAAATTACACATATTTTCCAATTTGTAACGTTATTTCACTCAAAAATCACATTAATAAAATTGTATCTATCAAATGCTATTTTTAATAGGGAATTTTTCTTGATTTTTTGTTTTATATTAGGAACCATTTTCATTCGAAAAAATATTCAAAATTAAAATTTAACAAATTTTATGAACGTAGCAGTTTTTGGTTTATATTATAGAACTTTTGTTACATGGACAAGTGTACAGATCTGATACTTTTTGATACCGGTTGTACAAGAGTACATTATTAATATTTCTGGTACATTCTGCACATTATTAAACCCCGAACAGACCATTTTTCAAAATAAAAATAAACGCACTTAACCACAACGCTGAATATCGATAACGTTTAAAGTATCGATAGGTTTTCCTACTCACTACTCGACATCGATCATACTTGAAATCGATCACTTACATCATCATTAATGCTAATTAAATTTAATTAAAACAAAAACTAGAAACCGTTTATTGCCTGAAACATACAAATCACTATTAATGGCGAAATATTTATTAGGCAAGACTTCATGTTTTGAATAATTAGAATATCTCAAAAACGAAAAGTCGCCGAAAAAATGTGATATCGGATTCGTGATCAGGGCCCCAAATCTACAAATGTATGTTTATCAATTTTTAAAAATATTTTATCCTAAAAAAGATCAGAGAATTGCCCTTCTTAGACTCATTTGAGAATAAACATAAGCTACAATTAAAGCCGTTAATCTCTCATTCATTAGAAGAGTCTCTTTTTATTTTTTTCTCACAAAAAGAGATATTTTTAGATTCTAAGAGATCTAATGAAGTACAATTCACCCGAACTCGAATCGAATATGGCTTATTATGTAACGTAACGCATTATTTGTATTAGCATCTTGAATCTATTACATGTGGCTGGGTACCAACCAATGAAATTGCTGGAAACACGTATAGCGCCGTCTAGGGCGAGCTTCAGATGTAAATCCTCAAATTTTAGAATGTAAATTAGATGCATTACCTTTCAGGCCTTCAGGCAGTGTTTGGCTAGTATGGTCTTAAAATTCAAGTTTTCCGTGAATGTAAATACCCAACAATCTGGTAACAGATATATTCTCAATAACCTGTGAATCCAGGTATAAGTTCTTAAAAGAAGTCTTAAAAGTTAAAATGTTAGTCTTAGCCGTGTTAAAACGGGGGAAGTTTCGCTTCGCACGACTGCTTAGTCTGTGATATGTTTAATTTAAGGTTTTCGGCTGATTTATCCCTACACAATATTGCTGTGTCATTGGCGAAGATGGTAAAAGTTCGATTTATATTAATTTCAGTAAGCTCATTAATATATAATGGGAATAGAATTGGGCCCAACACTGAACCCTGAGGAACACCTCTTGACAATCTCCCCTCTTTGAATTTTCACTATAACCTCTCACAAATTGATCTCTGTCAGAAAGGTATGACTCGAACCTTAGACAAGGAAAGAAAATGGACGCTTAGCGGGACTCCTAAATGTGTTACCACCTGCCACCACAAAACCTGCCACGTTCTGTTCGACGCAGTGGCGTAGCGTAACGTTTTTAATACATTTCTTCCCATAATGTTTAAATTAATTTATAAAATTGTAAATACTTTCTTTGTGAGATGAGTATTTAATAAATTGAATAAAAATAACGTATGATAGTTTATATACATATATTTAATATATTATGAAGTAACAAAATATCATAAACGAATAAAATATAAATACATTGGCATATTAATAGTCTTATTTATTAGGTAACAAAACATAAAGAAAATACAATAAAAAAAGTAAACAATACATATATATGTACAATGGCATATTATTTATTAGGAAGGTAGTTAATTAAATGAAATATCAATTAAAAAATGAAAACAAATATACAAAAAATTGGCATATAATTTATTGTCCTTTAAACAGAATAAGCTTTGTTAACTGATTTCGAATGGGATCTAATTTTTGAGATTGAATTTTTGTAATAAAATGCAAACAGATTTTGTTAAAAAATAAATATTATTGATGGGACATTCAAGTATGTGGATTTCTAAATCTTAAAATAATTTGGAGTCTATACAATCTGTTATAATTTTATTAGATAACATAGAAACAAAATTTTTTTTATGCATATTATCTTTATAAATTCGTAAATACCGTTCAGCTCTGTTGCAAATTTTTATAACATCTTCTGATGGATATGTAAGGCCGCCAAGGGTTTTTTGTGTTATTAGTGAGTTAAAAAATTTACACGATGCCCTATTAATGCTGCACAGCAACTCTCACATTTTTATCAATATTCGTGATACAAATCCTGCAATATAGATAACAATTTGGGATGAGCACTCTGACATTGTAATATCATTTATAATGTACTCGTGGTCTTCCCAAATTGAATACATGCTATCTATATCTTGACTTCCAATTATTTTACAACCAGGTGTTGTTGAATTAATGCATTCTTCTGGATTTAGTTGTTTGCCATATTCAATTCTACTTGAGGCTACTAGAATCGGAATTTGATCTAATGGAATGCAATTTCTAACACCACCGTCTCTTACTTCACCTCTTACCCACAACTGTTTATAGGCCCCCATAAATTGACGAGCTGTGGGGTTGTTGTTCCATCCACCTTTTGATCTCACAGAGGAAAAAAATAATTCAAGATGATTTTGACTTACCTTGTATACAGGAAAATGAATTAATAAATTGTGATCTTGCCCCAAATCATAATATAAACCTAATGTGCTTTTCAAATCAACTATAATACCGAGAAACCCTGTTTTTCTTTTAGAGTTAATGATCAACTCATCAAATAAAGTTAATTTTGAAATGTAGTCGATAGCAAAATTTATAAAATCAATAGTTTGTTGTATATTTTTTGGACATATTGCTTTTTTGAATCCTGGTGGTACAATAGATCTGCTATTTAATATATCAAAGATATTGTTAAAAATTTTTAAAAAACGAATAGTACCCCCACAACCCTTAAATTCTTCTATTTGCAAAATATTCTCACAGTATTCTAATGCGTGTGCAACAGACTCACTAAGAAGCTGTACAGCCAACCGCACTTTCATTTTTTCTTTCCCAAAATACACATGTGCCTTACGTAATTTATTTCCCAAGTGTAACCTCTCACTTTCTTGCAAATTTAGAAGCGACTCTATATACTGCCACTTAATCAAGTTACCATCCCCATTTTTTTTTCCCCAAATGCATTACGGACTAATTTAAGCATATGGCATGGATCAAGAAAAAAGTACATGTTGTTTGTTTTATTGATGTTTAATTTAGTCTGCACATTTGGAAATTGAATTGAGCAACCAAGTAAATTTGCCATGCTTATATTAGATGCCGCACCATCAGATGTAAGAGATACCACTCTCGCACCAGTATTTTCGATTAAGGCAGTACACTGTTTTATAATATTACATTTCTGTACTCCATTTAAACCATTGGCCAAAAAATAACCTACTGGAAGCTTCGACGGGCCAATAATTGCAACAATTATCACCACAAAAGCTTCTTTAGCTAATTCATTTGAATCATCATCAATATCAATCCCAAAATTTACATACCCATGGAAGACCTTACCATCCCACTCTAACTGCTGGCGAATTGACATCTCGTCAATGACAAGGGAACAAATTATTGGCTTATTTTCATTTTCAGTAACATTTTTACGTAAGGTTTCAAAAGCCTCACTTGTGAAACCCGGAGCTACCTTTATTGTTTGTAACCATTTTCCTATTGTGCGTCTATGTGGTAAGCAGGTATCAAAAACATTTCTGACATAATCATAGGCTTTTGGGGAAAAAAATTTAATGAAATTGCAAACTTCCGTAATTCGGGTGAAAATTTCTTATTTTTAGTTAACTTTCTTTCCAATAATTGTTCATTTATACTACTCATATTTTCTAAAATCTGCGACTTTTCATTATCTATTAAATTATTTTTTTTAAAAGTAAACAGTAAATGCTTAAAAGAAACTACCTTCCTTTTTTGTCGTTTTAAAGATTGGGTTAAAACTCTAATTTTCTTGGTCTTCTTTTGACTCCGCATGACCTCCTGAAAGAGTTTCCTTCTGAGCTTGATTTTTCTAGGAGTATCATCATCTTGTTTAGGAGACTGGGGTAAGTCACTAGCAGATGTAGAAGGACCAGGTTCTGTAGTCTCCTTGACAATCTCCATTTGGATTGCTCGTTTTCTCTTTCCTACCTAGAAAAAAAAAGAAATAAATATTATCTGCAGTTTAATTTTTGTTTGAATGCTGTACAATAAAAGCATCTTTTGTTTCAATCACATCAGATGTAAGTAAGTAATGTTCATTATCAAGAAAACCAAGTATATTCTCATATAAATGCTTGGTTCGAAAAAAAAAACTCAGAGCAAATACTATATTTATATAATATTGATTTGACTTTTATTTCGCTTCTCTTTGTCCTAGTTTTTTCGCTAACTGATATACAGTACAAGTAAAAGTACAAATTTAATAAGAAACCTCTGCCTAATATATAGAAAAATACCTACCTTTTTAGGTTGCAAGTATTGTGGCAACTGAGGAAAAATGGTAGGAACAGCTTGGGGAATTAAACGTACTCCTAGATCTGTTCGGTAAAAATATTGATCCTCAAAGTGTTTTGAGCAAAGCCTGTCATTTTTAGAAGGTTCCCAGTCTTTACTTTTTGTATTAGCTACCCATAGCCTACGTTGTTCCGCATTTTTAGGAAAGCTGTAAAAAATGCAAGTATGTAGTAAAATGTTAATGAAATAATCACAAATAAATACTATATTATGCATATAGTAGGCATATTCTAGGTTAGTTGAAAATATTCTTATTCTACAGTGTCAATTTTATTTGTGGTTTAATGATTTTTTCTGAAAATTTATGTATTACAAACCTACTTTAATTTTTAACATTTTTGAAGAAACTTAAAAAAAATAGTTGCTTACGCCACTGGTATATTATTCAATCTGGTCAAAGAAAATATATTTGGCATGCAAATCTTGAATAAAAAGTATTAAAATGTGTTATTAAACAATAACAAATAGGTAAATTAGAGACTATATAACAACATATTTCAATATAATTTGTCAGAGATTACTTTTAACCACTTTAAACAGACATAAAAGTACTAGCGTCATTCTACGCTAATTTTTATTTACCTATGAAATGTAACTCCAGCCTCCTTTTTCCCGCTGCGACTTGGGCACATAAAAGCGCTACATTTCACCATTATAAACAGTCCAAAAGATAATCCCTACGTAACAATTTTAATTCAACAATTCACGAAATAATCAAACACTGCGTTCGCTTTGTTTGCCACGTTTGTAATGGCGTCGCCAAAAACTTGGTAACAATACGCAAGCGCAAATCTAAGCCTTGCGCCGTATCCACTCTCTTTCCTAATCTAAGACTCGAACCATGTGGTGTTACTTCTTTAAATCCATAGTAGAATGGAATTCGGTTTTAAACATATCAGGCAATTAAACTTTTTTTTTGTTCGACCCGTTGTTTTTTCTTAGGTGCCAGTGTGGTGTTAATTCACAATTCCCAGTGTGAATTCCAATGTATGTATGGTTTTATATTTCAGTTTTGTATAAACATAATAAAGCAAATTTGACGATCAATAAATGATTTGGATCTGGAGTCTGGCAATGCTACTGAGAGTGATAAGGAAGGTAATCCTGTTTATTTTAAGTGTCAACATTTCCACCCACACCCTCTCAAATAAGTAAGTAAATTGTAATAAAATACTGTGTTTTAATTGATATTGATTGTTTTTTTTTGAAAACAATTATTTATTTCACTAACTTTTTGTATACATACAATTTACAATTCTCTAATCAGTGCCTAAAAGTTCTGGCCTCTAGAATACCTATGACTAGTGTTGAATACATTAAAGAGATTCACTTAATACCTAAATATACTTTAATATGTTTAACAAATAACCTATAATTTTGAATATTTCTTATGTTTTCTGGTACCTTGTTGAATGCTTTAGAAGATAAAATATAAGGATTATTTAAGCCTATATTAGTTCTAGAATATAATTGATAAATATTATTTTGAGATCTAGTATCATGACTATGTATATTATTGGACATTACAATATTAATATTTGACATTTGCCTTTTATTTGATATTTTAAACATAATTTTAATTTGTTCTAATTCTAATACAATACTAAGTCTAGGGATGCAAAGTTCATTATACAATCTGTCTGTGTTAGTTAATCTGTCATACTTAAATAACATTTTCAGAACCTTGTTCTGAAGAATTTGGGCTGAGTCAAAGTTGGTTTTACAACACGACCCCCATATTGGCAATAAATATCTGAAATGTGTCAGAAAGAAGGCATTGTAGATACTGTGCTTAGTTTTATTGGTAAGATAGTTTCTGCACCTGAATATAATTGGAACCATGGAAATTATTTTTGAAGATATGTGATCAATGTGATTGGCCCAATTTAGGTTATTATCAATTTGAAGGCCCAAATAATTTATGTGTTGTACTTCATTTATTCTTATGTTATTTATTTGTATATTAAGATTTTGTATATGTTTATTTTTTTGCTTAAAGATAATAAAATTTGTTTTGTCAATGTTTATTTTGAGTTTATTATAATATAACCAATTCAAATAAAGGTTTAGGTCACTGTTTACAGTATCATTTAGTGTCCCTTCCCTCCCACCTGTACAGACCAAGACCGTATCATCAGCAAAAGTGAAATACTTTGCTTTAAGTCCTACACATCTCAGATTCAACACATATAATATGTACAATAGGGGTCCCAGAACCGAACCCTGAGGCGCTCCATACTCACTAAAGCATATATTACTACAAACATCACCTAGCCTAACATATTGCTTTCTACCTATTAAATATAACTTTATTAGATTGTACATAGTTTCCATGAGACCCATATGTCTTAACTTTCTCAATAATATTTCAGTGATGACGACATCAAATGCTTTTCGCAGGTCAATAAATACCGCCACTACTATAAGACCCTCATCCAATGATCGAGATATACAGTCGACATAGTCCATGGTTGGGCTAAGTGTACTAATATGTTTGATAAAACCATACTACCATTTTCTTATGCTTATGTCTATTTACTAGTACTAGTAAACGTTAAAAGATGCCACTTCTCTTCAAATACCTGAGGCTTCCAATAAATTCATAGTAATCCCATATGATCCCAGATATACGAGAGGTCTAGAAAAAGTATTTAAAAACGTAGGTTTTAGAGTAGCCTACAAAACGGAGAATAGTTTGAAAAATCTCCTTGGAAACCCCAAAGACAAAGTCGACTTGAGGGAGAGGAGTGGCATCTATGAAATTAGCTGTAATGACTGTGATCTAAAATATGTTGGGCAAACTAAACGCTCCATAAACATTCGTTTTAAAGACCACATGGCACATTTAAGATACGGGAGAACAGAAAAGTCAAGCGTTGCCCAACATGCTTTGGAAAACAATCACCGAATAGGAATAAATAATCTTAAGTTGATTAAAAATGTATCTAATAATAGATTATTGGATGCATTTGAGAGTATAGAAATAGTTAAATGTGGTAAGAAAGCACTAAATAAAGACAGAGGGCCTATTCCCTATAGTCCCCTCTATTGTTTACTTGCCAACGGTGCAGTCGGGTGCAACCAAGTGTGACCACATTTACCTATAAATAGTCTCGGTTAGGATAAGTTACTTTAGTTTATATCATCTGCTGATGATGCTAACTTGGTTAGCGAAACGCGCGTCCAGAACGTAACAAGTTGTGGTGTAGTGTGGTTAGAACTCTTGTATTTTGATCTATCTTCCACCACAGGTTCCAGTGTTAGGAATTAATTATTAAGGTATCAATATGAGTTCTTACTTCCTTATCTTCTTAATATATATTATTAAATAATATATATTAATTACATATTGATTGATCATTTTTACTACATTGAGAGTTGAAAAATCCAAAAATTAGTTTTTAGAAAACAATTTTCAAAAGCCACTGACGAATGAACTGTTTGAAAAACCCATTTGGTTAAAAATATGTAAAAAATAAAAACACATTTCACCCTCACGGGGTAACAAAACGAAAATATTAAATTCGCTTTATCTGCAATACAAGAAAAATGTTATTATTTCTAATAAAATAAAACTATGCAGTATCTTTTTTTTCTATACAACCACAAAATTCCATAAAAATCTATATTTGCCGTGGTTATTAGAGAATATATTGTATTATCTTCTTACAAATTAATTCAAATAATATATAAAGAGCTATTTTTTAAATAAAATGTTAAGACGATATATATTTTAAAGTATAATGGACCTTTTATGTAATATTTAAATTACATTTAAATAAAAATGTATTTGCCTCACTTCTGTAGATCGGCGACGCGACGCGCTTGTTCCAGATGCATAGTATAGAGTTCACTGATTGATACAGTAATGTAGATACATATTAAGTATGAGCGTTAGGTTGCAAACAAAGAACCTTGAGGTCCGTTAAGTAAGTTTTTATTTTTTAAGTTAATTTTCAAATTTGAAGTTTTATAGACTATTTTAAACGTATCACAACTTTAACGGCTGTGAAAAAAGGTCTTTAAGGTTTAAGTTTGTCACCTATTTCTTTCTTCGGATAATTTTCATATTTCAAATTTTAAACGATATTAAAATAGTCCGGATGTCAAATTCACGAAAAAAAAAATATCAGATAATCTGACAATAGGAAACAAAATACATCAATTTTTTTACTCTTGCACTTTTGGCCGCAGCTCTTTGATGTCTTTGTTGAATAACGGAAATATAACACAGACGGATCGATGGCCATTATTATAGAAAGCACGACCTAATTATTTTTTTGAACAATTTTTTGCCACTCGGTAAAATAGCAAAAACATTATTCTACTCTTGGATTCTTTGCGGAAACTCCTCAAATAACGAAGAAAAGAATTCCCGGGAACCGGATTCCATTGTGGCTTATAAAATGAACTACCTAAATGTATTTTGAAATTTTTTCGACCATGCCTTGGTAAATATTTATCATGTTTTTTTTTCGCTCACGCCAGCACGACCGCGCCATTCCATAAAAAGGCAATTTTTTTTACTTGCAGAATCTTCTCAAATAACAAAGACAAAATCGGTAGCCATCATGCTTATGGAAGGAACAATTTAAATATGTTTTGAACATTTTTTAATTTGTTTTCTTAACCATTAAGCAATACACGTAATTAGAATAAAATTAAGATAAATTGCATACAGTGTGACAAGCGAATGAACCTTATCAACGCCTGAAGGGGCAGGGGAGAATCTCGTCAAAAATCTTCCCGTGTCATAGGCGTGTGAAGTTATTTTAATCAGATTATTATTCATTAATATTGATGACAATAATAATAATAATAATAATAATAATGATAATATCAATAAATATTACTTTTGGACTTCCCTCGTAAAAGGGAAGATTGTAATCATGAAAAAATCACCCACCGAGATTTTTGCAGATCCTTACATTTTTGGGTCTCTAGACCTCGAAAAACATGTTCTCCCATTTCCATCGCTCTGTCTGTCAGTCTGTCTATCTGTATGCGGCATAGCTCAAAAACTATTTATCCACTATCTTTAAGATTTGGTCAAAACCCATAGATCAGCGGTCTAGTAAAATATTATTACTAAGAAATACTAATATTATGTGGAAATTAGCTGGTAAATTTTGGTTTGAATTTAAGATGGCGAAACAAAATGGCGCCGTAATAAATAATTTCACAATTCGGCCCGATATTATAGATTGATTTCAAATTTTGCTCTAGAAATAATTGTTGTATAGAGATGAGCTTTGAAAATTTTGGTACGATTTCAAGAGGGCAAAACAAAATGGCGGTCAACTACAACATCTATAAATATGGAAAAAAATCAATATTTTACGTATCTTCCTATTCTAGCGTCCCTAGGTCCCAAAAAAATAGAGTTTCTTTTGATCTGTCTGTCTGTTTATCTTTTCAATTTCAAAGACAGACTCTTTCTTCTAAATATACCCGGTGATATATTTATCTTTGAAGATGACTGAGTCAATCGACAAAAACCTTGTCATAAGTATCAATATGCTAGAGAGAGATTTGATTTTTACACCAATCAATAGAGCAAAAAATTAATCGTTTTTTGCCAAAAATACCAACCAGAATCCGAGTGCGCAATCACACACAAGATAGTCCATAGTAATATTCTTTTATGTTTCCCACTCGCGACTAGGTATCAACTTAGGTTATAAACAAGTTAATGCAAAAAATCCTATTTTTTTCGTTTTTGGCTTTTAAAATCGAAACTAATAAAGTAATCTTGATGGTATAACGACATGAATAGTAGAGAATGAACTTACAAATAATATAATGTCATCGCCGACTTGAACGGATCATTAGAACAGGAGAAAAAGATGAAAAATCTGAAAAATTAGGCTTTTTCCAAAAATGCATGTCCTTATTTTTTGAAGATGTGGTGGAAGCCTTTGATGAAGTAATAGTCATTGTTAAGTACTTTATGCACACCAAAACCAGGCTTTGTGGAACTAATAGTTTTTGAACAATTGCGCCTTGAACCAAAATGTTATGGGCCCATTCCTGTGTAACACTCGAATTTTGGGCCGAATTTTAGATACATTAGTTAATATAATAATATAATTAATATAATAATACAATACCCACATACACAAATAAAACTTAAGTCGGTATTATAAATATTAATTAGTAATTAATTTTTCTTATTTTGGTGACACCACTGATCAGAAAATCGGACATCAGACCCCGGCCCGTTCCTAATTCAAACCAAGCCTGGAAAAACGATCTTTTATCTTCGTCTTTTCCACGCAATCCGCGCCGACCACGGCTATCTCTCTCTGACAATGATTGCTTATTGAACGGGCCGGAGTTTCGCTGATATACTATCGATACCGATCAATATGTTTTTACTATTTCATTTGAACTCGTGATGCAGTAAAAATATATATTTTGAACGAACCACTTATTTGGAAAAACAGAAGGAAGTTTTTTGCCCGCATTCTTTCAATCCAGGTTCATTCAGTTGCCAGACTGTACATTTTTTGTTGTATGGCACTCTTTATTTTAATTACTCAACATTCGGCTTTTCTTAAGAATATTTTCCATTATCTTCTTACTAGCACATTACTTACAATTCCAATATCGGATAATATATTATAGGAACAAATCGGGTTTTCATTTAAAAACACGTATCCCATGTATTACTTCCTACCTGGAGCTGACGAGTAGGGACAGTTTATTGAAAATGAAGTTTTTAAAATTTACCGACCTGGGATACCGAAATCGTGACACACAAGCATATAAAGCACAATTAATCAGATATTCTCTCCATCAACAAAAAAAGAAAATTGGGCATACATGACCGATTCTGCAATTCCTACAGAGAACAGCATATCTAATGTTCTACGCGGAAAAATTTACAAAATCAAAGATATGGTAAACGCAATTAAAAGAATCTACAACCTGTCAAAAGTTGAAATCCTGCCATTTATCATCTCTGCAACGGGGGCTTTGTCGAGAAAAGATTGATAAAATCCTTAAGAAACTTGGTCAAGAGTTGGTAGGATTGATCTGCCCAGTTCCATCAGAGAATAACCAACGTAATGGATGCTTGGAAAATGGAGATACTGAACTGAGACACTAAACTACATTAAGTTAAACAGTGGAATCTATATTACATTTCAATTTATAGAGCAAAAACAATTATGCTCTTTATTCTGATAGGGTTTTGTGTCCGATAACCATTAAACCCGTTCAGGCGGATGACTTTTTTAACAAAGCTTATAATTAATAAAAATGGGGATTAGGTTAGATTAGGATTGGTTAGAGTTGCTGTAAGGAAAGTGCGGGCTAGCGCGCCAACCCGAATTCCGAGTCTATATAAAAACAACAGTACCAGAAACTGAAATCCCGCTTATGTAGTAGCACAGATTAAAAACCAATTAGTAGTATTGGTAACAAGATCAAAAAGCGACTAAGTGACTAGTTATGCCGTGAATGTAGCACCACTCTAATATATAGGTTTATTTCGGCAAGTATAAACTAAGTTCGTTGATGTTTTTGTGATACACCGGTTAGCTTAGTGGTAGGGTTCCGAATTAGCAATGCAAAGGTCCTGCGTTCCAATCCTGGTTTTTATTATAAAATAATAATAAAAATAATCAAGAATAATAATTTTAGAAGCGTTAATTTACACTAAATGTGCCTAGTTATCATCCGTAATAACAACAAAATACATTTTAAACGTGGCGTCTTAATATAAATTCCATGCTCTCGGCTTCCAGCTGCAGTAATTACATTGATATTTCTCTCGAACCTATTTCTTCCGTTGGCGTCAGATTAAAACTTTGCGCGTATGCAACGGGGCCAGACCATAACCTGTTATGTCTACTCTGCGCGTTCTTTCCGTACAACATTGAAAATGCAATAGCTGTTTTGTGTGAGGATAGGGGAAATTACCGAATAAATTTGACAAAGTGGTTTTATGCTTGAAATTTGAAAGTACTCATTATTTTATTATTCATAAAAAATAATAAAATTTTTTTAATTTTTTGTTTACAGTGACAACGTTAATCGTTGGAAGCACCGTGTATGTTGTACCGTTAATGAATAATTTTTATTTTAATGTATAATAAGATATGTAAGTATGTGTACTATATAAAATGTATAGTAAAAGAACTTACAATATTTCATTTGGTTAAGTTATCCGCGACATCAATTAAGTCTCTCATTTGTCATAGAATTCCGAAGTAAGATTTGTATCCTTTTTAGACTACTAAAGCAACATTCAGCGATATTCAATGCGTTGTCATAATTATCTTCAATAATTTGACTGCTTCCAAAAATGTGCTTTTTAGTTCATTTTTTAAGATGAATTTTAAAGTACTCGTGGCACCATTTAATTGAGGAAAGTCGTTCCTTGGATATATAACTTTTAATTATGTTCTTAATTGCTCCTTTTGGAGCATTGGGTACATTTTAGAAGCTCTGTCAAATATTTCACGTGAAAAAGTTCTGTTAGAAGATTTGTTTGGCGAACATTTGCTTCTAAGTTTCCTCTTTACGAACGTCTATCTTTAACTTGCGTAACATCACATATTTCTTTAGCAATTTCACTATTTTTATCAGCATCGGCTAATCGTTTGCGTTCATGTGGAATATGAATGGAATTAGTTTTCCATTCTTGTTCAACTGTTTCAGTTTTATTACGCAGGCTTGCTATTTACGACTAAGTTAGAAATCGGTTTGTGTAACTGAATATCTGGACTTGGTTGTAAAGTATTTTAAAGAGAGGAAAAATCTTGTGAAAAAATGCCGACCAAAACATAAAAGTTGTGTCCTCTAGAGTCCTTATTAAACCACTTACCTCTCTGCCAGTAACTGTATTTTCAGATTTTTCCGAAATTTCTTGGAAACATAATATTAAATTTTTCCCTATGTTCATAAATGGCATTAAATATCCATATATTAAAGTTTCAGCGTCACTTCGATCAGAAGAATTAGAAAAAAAAGCTAGAATTAGGCTGTCTTTTGCATTATCAAGTTCAACCGTGGGCATAGCAATGAACAAAGTACGCACATGGATGTTTTTGCCTGCACGCCTCCAACCGATCCACATTTAACGTTCGCTTCATCGTACGCCTATACTATTAGTTTGTTCGGATGATTTTGAACAATTGGGTCTATTTCTCGTCCAATATTTTCCATTAAACCATTAACCCTTTTATCAGTGACTCTCAAAAATGTCCAAAACCGTTCGCATATAACATGTCGTTTGACATAACGAAATATTATTGCCATTTGACAATGATTGCTTACGTCAGTTGTCTCGTCCCACTGAATTGACAAAATTTCCAAAACTTCGTTTTAAATTGTTCTCAACGTTCTTTTGAAACTCCACGATTTAAAAACGCATCTTTTTTTTTTTTTTTACTATCTTATTATTTTTCCCAATTTCCTGTTTGTATGCAGAACTTAACTTTTGCACAGTGTTAACTTTTCCAAGTAACGCAAGTTCAGTATTAGCTTGTAAATAAGATTTGGCTGATTCGTGTATTTTATTTTGTGATGTAAGTGATTCAAATCAGTTACTCCATTGGGGCTCCAATATTTATCTATATCCGGAGTGTAAAATAACAAACATGGGAAACAAGAGATAGAATTACGTTACAAGCGCATACCAATTTATTACTAACATATATACTGGAATTAAAATGCCTAGTGAAAGATGGACTCTCTTTTTTTGCCGGTTTGGCTTAAATTTAAAACTGACGGTGGCTGTCCTAATCCTTTTATTTCATTTTTTGTTGAAAATTAATGGATTTTTAATATTTTCCACAGAGTTAATGATTGGCACATCATTGCAACGGCCACTGTCCAAGTTCGAGTTACTAGACATGCTAACCAAACAATGAAAATCTGATTAAAAATAAAAACAGAAAACAAAATGTCATAAACAGCACGTTTTTAAAAGTGTATCAAAAGAGCGATCCTGAGCAACGTATATTCCGTGTATTTCATGGATATGTCAAAACGGGTGCCCGACCAAATTTCTGTGTCAAAACTACATTTAACTGGAACCCCGAGTGTTTCCACATCTCAGTCTCAGTCATAGATTAAGAATAGATTTATTATTTCTCAGTATCAGTGTTCAGCGGGACAGGGAAGGAAATGGCCGTTGTTTTGTTTGCGATGCATATATTCGAGCGATCTCCGCTTAGATTTTCGAAATTTTCCCAGCATAAACAATATATTTTGCGGACAGTAGATATTGAAATTTTCTAAATTACTTTAAAATTAGGTATATTAAATGTCATTGTTAAAAATTTTTTGCTTATTTTTGTGGCGTGTGCACCGGCGTACTAATTGCCTCTGCTCCTTTAGAGGCTGAAAACATTTGGTGTTTTGAATGATGTATTGAACCAGTGTTGCAACCCCTATTACAATTGTAACAGATCTATTACGGTTTGAGATTTTCTATTAAGGCTATTACTAAAGGCCTAAAATCTATTACAAATTTAAAAGGGGCCAAAAAATCTATATAATCCTAGAAATAATCTATCGACCTCTCAGAAAACGTAAACTGACCTATTCAATGGTGAGCAGAGTAACTTGTTTCAGAATTTTTGACTGCCTCTTGTTCGTCATGTGGATTTCCAATTTCTTTAATGGTTGAATAGGTCATAACAATTTGTGCTGTCTTTGTTTATATTTGCTTATTAGAAAAAATGATAGATTTTTTTTTGTAAATACCATACGTAAAATTAGTGTTTATTTTTTGTAATATTAATAAATAAAAATGCACTCAATGAGCGCGGTTAATACAGAACTTTACTCAGGGCCAAATTATGAATAGGCTGATAATTCTACCAAACAGATATTTACCATAGTTACAATTGTCTCAACAATGGTATCCTTGACAGTTATCTGCTTGGTAAAGTTACCAGCCTATTCATAATTTGGCCCTTTTCATTTTAAAAAATCAAATCTATTACCACTCTATTACGTTTTTTTGAGAAATCTATTATGTACAAAAAAATTGGGGTGGCAACACTGGAATAGTATTAAAGTGGTTTAGAAAAGTACAACAGCCAACGACCAACGATCAAACAAGACAAAAAAAATAACAATTTTCAAGATCTGAGTTGTCGGGTTTTCTGTGTTGGTTCGGGAAATTTGGAAACTTAATACTCTGAATATAAGGCATCTCGGTATCAATTCCCTAGACGGCGTAAATGCGAAGATTCCTATAACCTTTTTGAATCTTTACTATACTTTTCTGCACGTTTCTATAATAGAATAAGTATCAGCCGCTTGGAAGCGTAAATTTTGATTTAATAGAAAAGATAATGCGCGTAATATGAGGAGTTTTATAGAAAAAGTTGAAGCTTTATGATCATTAAAAGATAAAAATATATTTTGAAGTATATCACATTCCAGGTTATCCATATGTAGAGCTGGCAGACCGCCTAATATGAAGTCAAATATCAGCCTAAATTGACGAAATAACTTTAAGTGCAGTCTTCCGGTTCGTTTCGTCGAAGGCAGATCTCTGTGTTATTAACTTAAGTGGTTCCACGTGTTCGGTTCTGCTGCTTTATTTCGAGGGGAAAAGGGAGACTCAACCGCTCAGTGTGGAAACTAACGACCCCACTAGAAAGGGAGCAAACGCTGTGAACGTGTGAGTCCTAGTTGTTCCTGCATTCTATCCCGTTTGTCTGCCGCAGTTCTACAAAGAATATTAGCGTAATGGCCGCTACGTGGCAGGAATGGGAGGGGTAAGAGGATAGCTTGAAAGAAAGGGTCATCTCGCGATATCAGTAGTACTCTGAAGGGGCATCTAGTGGAAGCCAAGATGTATTTCAGATATTTAAAGAGAAAAAATTAAGAAGTATTTTAAAGATATTGGGTGTCTGGGAGTTTCGAGCTCGCCATCCGGACATCCTACCGATAACGTCTATAAACTGAAATAAGACGTAAATCATCTGGCAGGATTGCCCCCCAGCTCTAACTAAGTCCCGGGCGGAGAGCAGTCTGGCGTCTGCCTTGTAGCAAAGCCAATATGTACTGTTATGTGACAGGATAATCAGGAAGGTCAAAATCAAGTGCCACTTAACCTTACTCGATTATGTTTTCTAAAGTTTCTCTTTTCAAGAGTTTGTTGCGGGTTAAACAATTTAATATTTTGAAAATGGCAAAAAGTAAGTTTGAGTATGTGAAAACGTATGAAACAGAAGAATATCTTCTTCCAAATTGCTGGATAGTTGTTAGAATTGATGGTAAATCATTTCATAAGTTTTCATCAAAACACAATTTCCAAAAACCTAATGATCTCAGAGCGTTAGAACTTATGAACAAAGCTGCTTCTACAGTTCTAGAAGAATATAAAGATATTTTGATAGCTTATGGTCAAAGTGATGAGTATTCTTTTGTGTTTCGTAAAGACACTATGTTGTATAATCGGAGAAAGACTAAAATAATGACATACATCAACAGTTTATTCTCGTCATCATATGTATACTTTTGGAAAGATTATTTTAAAGATGTGAAACTTAAATATCCTCCTTCATTTGACTCCAGAATAGTGTTATATCCAACAGATCAGAGTTTAAGAGATTATCTGAGTTGGAGGCAAGCTGATTGCCATATTAACAATCTTTATAATACTACTTTTTGGGCTTTGGTTCTCAAGGGAGGTTTGACTAACAGAGAAGCTGAAAAGAGATTGTGTGGGACACTTTCAAGTGATAAAAATGAGATTTTATTCAGTGAGTTTAATACAAATTATAATAACGAACCTGTGATGTACAAAAAAGGGACAATTTTAGTAAAGAAAAAAATAAAACATCCAGTTACTAACAGAAAAAGACTCATAGTGTTGCCCTTACATGAAGATATCATAAAAGATAAATTCTGGATTACAAACAGTGAAATTCTAGATATTGGTTCATGTGGTTTTTACAATTTTGAAAATGTTAATGAAATTCCAGATTTAGTTTTAAGTCAGTTACATACTATGAGTATTAAAGAGGGAACAACAAATAACACGGATGACTTTAAGCTTAAAGAAAGTAATGTTGAATTGCATGTTAGCTAGCAATAAATATATATATAAACAAAATATATATATATATATATATATATATATATATATATATATATATATATATATATATATATATATATATATATATATATATATATATATATATATATATATATATATATATATATATATATATATATATGTATATATGTATATATATATATATATATATATATATATATATATATATATATATATATATATATACAGGGTGAGTCGGGAGGATCGCCCCAAACTCCAGGAGTGTGTTCTATGAAAGATACTGATTTAAAAAAACTCATATGTTCTTATTCGATTTTCATTTGTTTTCAACTTACAACAAAAATAAGATTTCAAGCATAATTCCATACATACAACATAATAATTATAGGGTGCTTAGAAATCAAAATAAGTTAATGTTCCATTTACTGGTACTATACCTGTCAGTGTCATTTTTGAATTCGTACCTGTCAGTGTCATTTTTGAATTCGAGCTGTTGAACATATTCCAAAATGCCGAATTTTTACTCACACTTAGAGTATGCGAATATGATATTTGTTTATGGTTTTTGCAATGGGAATGCTACAGCTGCTGCTGAAGAATACCGTCAACGATTCCCATTTCAACATCATCCTGATAAGAAAGTATTTATGAGAGTTTTCAACAAACTATGCGAAAGCGGAACACTTCCCAGTGCCAACACAACTTCTGAAAGAGCTACTCAACAAACTTTAGAAGAAGTAGAAAATATTCTGGACCTAGTAGAAGAAGATGCAACCATCAGTTCACGCAGAATGGCTGCTCAGTTGGACATTCCACAAAAAAGAGTGATAAATACGCTCCACGAGCAAGGTTTGTATCCTTACCACTTACAAAAAATCCAACACCTACAGCCAGAAGATTTTGCCAAACGTATGGAGTTTTGTCGGTGGATAGACAATAATCGTCATCTTATATCGCGCATACTTTTCACGGACGAAGCAACATTTACTCGTGACGGTATTAATAATAGTCGCAATTGCCATGTCTGGTCAGAGGAAAATCCGCATGCAACAGTCGTGAGCAACTTTCAACATAGGTTCTCGGTAAATGTATGGTGTGGTATCATAGATAGTTATGTCATTGGCCCTTTTATTTTGGAAAATCGCCTCACAGGGGACTACTATTGTGAATTTCTCGTAAATGAATTACAAGGACTACTGGAGGATGTTCCCCTAAACATCAGAAGGCAAATGTACTTCCAGCCTGATGGAGCTCCAGCACATTTCACACATCAAGTCAGGCAACACTTAGACGGGAGGTTTCCAAGGCGTTGGATTGGTCGCGGTGGTCCTATTATTTGGCCTCCAAGATCTCCTGACCTCACTCCACTCGATTTCTGTTTATGGGGCTGGTTAAAAAATGAAGTGTACAAAGTGAGAGTGGACACTCGAGAAGCACTTATTCAGCATATCAGAAATATTGCAGATGAAATTAAAGAAAGGCATGAGGCAATTAGAAGAGCAACAGGTGCCCTACGTAGGCGAAGCCGAAAATGTTTAGAGCTCAATGGGGGCATTTTTGAAAATTTAATATGATGAAATCTAATGATTGAAACGTTAATTTGTTAGATCTTGTTTATATTCTAATTTATGCTGTAAGTTGAAAACAAATGAGAATCGAATAAGAACATATGAGTTTTTTTAAATCAGTATCTTTTATAGAACACACTCCTGGAGTTTGGGGCGATCCTCCCGACTCACCCTGTATATATAATATATATGTTTCTAGACTTACATATAATGAAAAAGGAATTGTATGGATTTTGAGAAAAATAGTTGTTTAAATTGGTTATTTCTGCATAAGATCTTTTTTTTAAACACAAGATCTTGTGCATTATCAGAACATAGGATTGATAAAGGTCACAAAGGAAATTTTCGAGAAACTAAAATATTACATGTAAAAAATAATAACACCAAAAGAAAATTTTTTGAAATGACAGAAATTAAAAAAGAACCCTTGGCAATGCATAAAAAAACAGATGTCAAGAATTTAAGTTCAATTTACTTTTATATTTTATTTTTAGATCAAATAGAACTTTCCAGTAATAATAATAATAACAAATATAATTAATTATATGAATGATTCTAAAGTTTGCTTTCCTATACATACTCTTTCTATGTTTACCTAAAATTTAAACAATATTCTTGACATAATTTCTCAAATATGAACACTCTCATCCATTAAATTTGAAACTTACTCCCATATTCACTAAAAAGGTATAAGAGAGACCAGGTCTAGTTGCCATGGTACTTAAACTCTTAGTTCACCAGTTATGTTTCGCTTATGTCACTGTCATTTTGTAATTGTGACATGTAGAAAAATATTGGTTGATTTTTAGCTTATGTCATTTTAAACCTATAACTGTCAAGTTAGACATATTTAAACCTCTTTAGTGGATACGGGTGTCAAAGTTTTGCCATCATTTCGTTTTTCTTTATATATAAGTCTAGAAATATATTAATAATATTATTAACTAAATTAAATTGTTTAAATGTTATAAGGACCTATGATGAAGAAATGGAAATATTTTAAAAGCTCGGTCAAATCAAAATAAAATATAAATAAAGATATTTCCTGGTGATTTTTCTTAAGTTGCATGTGAGTGGTTTATACTTGGTTTTATATAAACAACATGTTGTGCAATAGATGAAGCCTGTTGTCCCTGCTAAATGACTCGAATTCTATAGGACAATGAATAACCTTTTCTGGAGTTTTAATAACTTATAGTTCTTTGATGAATCCAATTTTCGCATTAATGAACATGTGAATAAACAAAACTATATATATTGGGCTTATCCCAGTGAAGTGGATAATCCACTGGAACTACATCAGAAACCATTACACTTGCCTAAAGTCATCATTTGTGCTGCCATATCAAGTAGGAATTATCAGCCCATTCTTTTTTGAGGATAAACATGGTCGCATTTAGAACTTTAATTCTGATCGATGCTGCCATATGATCTGGACTTCTTTTGTTCTAGAAATACAAAACCAGATTGGCTACAGCTGCAACACATTTTGCCAGGAAGTGGGAGCATCATCCCATGTTACAAATGTAGTTTTAGTTAAAAAGTAAAGTTTTCAACTCGTTAGTTCCCTTTCACATAAGGCCACGATAGACTCGTCATCTTTTGCATTTTTATAATGGTGCTTCAAGCCAAAATACATGTAAATATATGGAGCTCTTCAGTCGACAAGCCACTAGAATAATGTCGAGACGAAAGTAATAAAAATGGCCAAAAGTTTTGATACTGAAAAATGTATCACTGAATTGAGGGTCATGCTTTCGTTCGGGACATACCAGAGCAAAGTGAAGCATCTTTACTACCTTCATCAATTTTCAACATCTTGTCACCAAATGTAACAAGTGTTGCATCACCTACATTGTGTGTTAGTAATGAAAATAAACAAGATTCTCAATTTTTTAAATTTATTTTGAAAAATTTCTAGTTTTAATAAATCCAAAATCCAAAAGCAAATTACTATACTTTAACTTAATATATCTAAACCTTAAAATTGGTATTAATTAATGAGCAAACTGCAACGGTGGGAAGAAAGTTTTTATCTATAAATTGTGAAAATCTCTTATTCTCCATGATGGCATTGCAGATGATTATACAGGAAATATATTCTTGTTTAGAGTAATTGAAGTTGATTTAATTATAATTGTCTATACAGGGTAAAAATAATACTACAAATTCATATAAACTTTTTTCATATAGGCTTCCTCTTCAGAGGTATGGGACACCAATGTAATTAAGTTTTTTAAAAATAATAATTGAACCACGCGGTATAATTGAATAATTTTTTAATATGATATATACCAGGTAAGACCCTTCAAATTACTACTCAAGAAAATGTTGTGATTTACACACAGTTACAGGGGTAGACTAGCTTTGACACTCATGGGCCCATTTTTTTTATGCCCTGTATGATATAAACTTTGAAAAAGTTTTTTGGATACTACTAACATTTTACTAAAAATTAAGTACACCTCATCCATGTTGCTAATCCTAACCGTTTTCGAGAAAAACGCTATTTTATTTACATTAGGAGTATTTTGATAAAATATTTGATCCCATATCAAATGGAAATACCTTACGATAAAAAACTTAGATTCAAAATTAAAACTAACTGTTTAGTTAACAACTTCGTAAGTGGGTTCAACATGGAGTCCGTCACAAGTCTGACACACTCGCGTTTATTGTTGTACCCGCCACAATAATCCAACATTGTTTCTTATCCCATCGCAATGAAGTGTTATTCTTCGTAGAAGATCCTCACTAGTTTCACTCTGAGTGGAATACACCAAGTTTTTGGGGTGTCCTCACAGGCAGTTATCAAAGGTGTTAGGTCGGGACACCGTGGAGGGCAGGTCCTTCTCTACCTATCCAATGGTTTGGATGGATGTTATTTAGGTGTTCCCGAACAGCAACGCTGAAATGAGGCGGTGTCCCATCGTGCATGAAGTATATGTTTCAATTGGTAAATCCTCTATTAAATCCTGAAAAGCATTTTGGAGAAACTCCAAATAAAGTTGTCCATTTATTCATGCAGGCAATACGAATGGTCCTATCACAAAATTGCCTACGATTCCTGCCCAGATATTAATTGGTGAGAATGCGAAACAACAACCCATACATGTAAGTTGTGTGAATTTATGATACCATTTTTGGTAAACCCTGCTTCATCCGTGAAAAGAACAGTGCTAATAAACTTTACATTATTTCGTTGCTGTTCCAATAGCCAGTTTGCAAACTTTATTTTACGCGGAAAATCTTCAGGAATGAGTTCATGCACTTTTTGCAAATGATATGGATATAGCAGCTGTTTTTGAAGAACCTCATGTACTATTGTTTTCGAGGTATTAAACTGTGCTGATAATTTTCAGGTGCTCGTTTAAGGAGTGTCATTATACAGCATTTAAAATATTTTCCTCTAATTGTGGCCCACGTACGATACTTCCCACACCAGCATCAATACTTTTTTTTTCAAACTTTTCGAAAATAATACAGAAAGTGAAATAATTCACTTACATAACTAACTGGAATCGCCCACCATTCTCCCTTAGACGTTGGTCAGCTCGATGAAATGTCTTCTGATCTGGAATAGTATGATTAGGAAATTTTTCGTGATATAACCTTCTGGCTTCGTTACAAGACGCCAGACCATACATCAAATGCATATTTGCACACTTAATAAACGTGTATTCCATATTTCAAGTTAATTCACTGATTTTCAAAAAGCAATATAAATTAATTTCACTATGAAATACAAAATTCAGTAAATCTCGAAATGCAGGGATTAGTGTGACAGTGATGTGAAAGATGAAGTTCTAAAATGCAGGTTTTTTTCAAGTCAATAATGACATGAAAATGTTCATGTTAACTTTATCTTAATTTTAATACTACAATGTATACAAAAAATTAAATAAATTTGCCGTATTTTACCGTTTTTCGAAATATTACCTCTTTTATTTTAAATATTTATAATCGAAAAAAAAATACGCCAATGACTTCAGCAATTTCTTAATGTTACATTTACCCAACTATATCTATTTTCAATTCGACTATATTTTTTTTTACATTTTATTAGGTTGAATTTTTTCGTACAGCTATGATTTAACTATAAACTCACGATATTGTTTAAGTTTTATTATTCTTATTATTTTTTAAGTAAGGCTATATATGATTTGATTAATATCTATGACAGCAGTATATATATATATATATATATATATATATATATTTTTTTTTTTTTTTTTTTTTTGAATAAATTACGACACTTAAAGTTACATAGAACGATGAAACCGATATATAAAAAGTTTAAGGAGAAAATTGCCACTTCTCCTGTATAACATAATATACCTATGCTTTACTTGACCTGTTAACTGGAAACCTGCCAAAGTGCCCCCTCCTGCTGGGTCTACGCTGTATACTAGACAAACATTATTTTGATACAAAAAATTAAATAACTGAGAAGTTTCGCCGTTTTTTGGAATACCACCTCAATTTTATTTTAAATATATATAGTCGAGAAAATTTAGGTATCTACGTCAATGACTTACATTATTTTTAAATGTTAGAATATTTACCCCACCTATTTCTGTTTTCAGTTTGATTATTATCGGTTTTGTGTCCTCAAAATATGATTTATTTTACTTTTAAAAAGATCACCGACTTAAAAAATACCGCTTACACTTTTCGATATTTTTAGAAATCATAACTTCAAAATAAACGCGCCAGCTGATCAGGCACGTAGCCCCCCCCCCCCCCCGAACCGCTAAAAATATTTTGATATAGGTATGATTCTTCTTAATTTTCCTAAGATTTGACTGTTTGTCAAATTCTTTAAAAATGTTTCAAACAGCCTCACACCTGCATGATTTTGTACACCCCAAGAGTAATTTTCGTTTTCGTAAGCCCAGACAGTGTCGAATTCAATTGGTCAAAAGTATACGAGGTGGTAAATTAAAAAAAAAACATACCTATGTTTATTTCTTAACTAAAAAAAGATGCAAAGGAAAAAATAAACTGCGCTACAGAAGAATACCTTTATACCCATTTTTACGAACTAAATGGAATTTAAGTGTTATTTTTAAAAAATATATAGAAGGCGTTAGAATACAGCAAGAGATAATCTTTTCAAGTTTTTATCATACCTGTATTGTAACTATTAATTATTGTAACAGCAGAATCAAAAAAATCTCAAAATAAAAACTTAAAACCATTAGTCAATAGTGCACCGCGACCAAATTCCGCTTGCTCGACTTTGCTCGCAGACTCACGCACAATCGTCTGGCGGGGGGGGCTAATTTCGAAACTGGGGGGCTTAGCTCCCCTAGTTGCGCCACTGATGGGATGTAATACACTGGTCAACATTCGAAGCGTCCACCCGAGTCTTCCGGTTCGTCTCGTCGAGAGCAGACCTCTGTGTTATTAACATAAGTGGTTCCACGTGTTCGGTTTTGCTGCTTTATTTCGGCAGGAAGCGGGAGACTCAGACCGCTCAGAGTGGAAACTAACGACCCCGCTAGAAAGGGAGCAGACGCTGTGAACGTATGAAGCCTAGTTGTTGCTACACTCTATCCCGTTCTTCTGCCGCAGTTCTACATAGAATATTTGCGTAAAGGCCGCTATGTGGCGGGAGCGGGAGGAGTAAGGGGATAGCTTGAAAGAAAAGGTCATCTCGTGAGACCAGTAGTACCTTCAAGGGGCATCTAGTGGAAGCCAAGATGCATTTCAAAAATTAAAAAGTTATTTGCAAGATTCGGGGTGTTTCGGGAGCTTAGAGCTCGCCATCCGGACATCCTACCTATTGGGCTGGAGAATGGCGCTGAAAGCAAAAAAGTGGCAGCCGACTCCATATTGAAAAAGAAAGAAAGAAAGAAGCGTCCACCCTAGGTTTTTTTTTACCCCATTTTAAAAGTGGTCTATCGTAAAATGTAACTTGCGGATCTTGATGAATTTGAGCTTCTTGGGAAGGTCGGCAGTGCTGCCAATGTGCGGGTAATTACCCGTTTTGTGGGTAATTAGGTCTCCTTTGCGGGTAAGAATTTCTCTACGAGTAAAAGCGGGTAATTAAGGAATCCAAGCCAAAAGCAAAAATTCCAGGTTTAATTTTGTGGAGCCAGATATTCTTCTCAGATACCCATGGCAACGTCGGAATGCACTGTTGTCGTACGGTTGCATTTATTGACGTAAACCTCTAGACTGCTAGAAGAGGCCACTCTTTGCCTCTGTTGCGTCCGTTAGTGTCTAATGCCTCTTCCATTTCCATCCATCAGTCTTCTACTTCTATCTCGTTATTTACCGTTCTCGTTCATTCCCGCGATTTTTATTAAATTAAGTTAAAAATAATAATTTGATTTGAAGGCTGATGGTTTCTTCTCTTTATTAATACCTACTAATGTTTCGTGATATCGTGTTAATAGGTCCTATTCATATTTGATTAATTTTATATAATGTATTCATCACGTTGTTTATATTGTAGTTTGTGGTAGTGTTAGTAATCATGGAAAAATGGCTAAAAAAAATACTTAGGTATTTAGGTACTTATATGATTTATTTAAGTTTTTCATAAGCTTTTTTATTTGCAATATGTACCTACTTTAGCTATGTAAACAAAATATTTTTTTTTTATTAAAATAAAAGTTTCTTTTATTTGTACCATTATTTTTGAGATACACAAAATAGGTTTATACTGTCATGTACATGTGCTTTATGGTATGGTATCCCAATGAAAATTTTACCTATCCGTAATTTGGCAACGTTGGTGTGGTCCGTACAAATTAGCTTTTCGTACGTCCTCTCGGAATTCGAAACGACATCGACCATACAAGTCCGTTCGAAATTGGTGTTTACATTGTTATTATTATCAATGAATTATTAAAATTTTATAGTTTCATCAATTTCGTACTTAAAATTCAAATTTCATTCATGTGGGTAAAATTGCGAGTAATTAGATATTAGGCTGCGGGTAAAAGTGGGTAATTTACAAACACACCGCGTAAAATCCGAAATTTGAGGTTGGCAGCACTGAAGCTGGGTTAATTGACTTTTGTTCGAGGTATTAGTTTGATGTGTAGCGTTAGATGATTAGGATATGCGAAGTAAAATTAGCTAAACTGTTTGATAATCTCCTTTTAACCAAAATAACGCGTTTTAATTCCTAATTCGATTTTTGCGGTCTAGGATGAAAATGCAAAAAAGTAATTTTCCGATTTTTGAAATTTCCCTTTTCAGAGATACGAATTTTTTTGCTGAAAATAGATTTTTTTTTTCATGACCTTGTAACAAAAAAAAACACTAAAATTACCTCAAATAAAAAACAAAAGAATAATAGTGGAACTATCCTATTTACGACTACAAATAAGTTCCTAGTTATTACAAATACTGCAAAATAACAGTAAATTTGCTAGTTCTAAAAATAAATACATATCTTTACAACAATGAAAACAAAATACGTTTTCACGTGTTCAGTCTCAACTGAAAACCTAT